>LODT01000001.1:0-1401370 GCA_001606155.1 Tieghemostelium lacteum
ACCCTACCCTACCCTACCCTACCCTACCCTACCCTACCCTACCCTACCCTACCCTACCCTACCCTACCCTACCCTACCCTACCCTACCCTACCCTACCCTACCCTACCCTACCCTACCCTACCCTACCCTACCCTACCCTACCCTACCCTCAGCTAACCTCACCTAACCTACTCTACCCACCAAAGTATTTGCTTACCGACTAGAGTTACAGAGAATTTACCTTCTTCTTTCTCCATACGTTTGTAGAATACCATCAATTGCTTATATTACTCCTATGTATGCTAATCTACCAATACGTGCATAGAAAACCATCAATAACCTTCAACAACCTTCCAACAACTTTTAGCAGCATTCATTAACCTTCAATAACCTTCATTAACCTTCAATAACCTTCATTAACCTTCAATAACCTTCATTAACCTTCAATAACCTTCAATAACCTTCAATAACCTTCAATAACCTTCAATAACCTTCAATAACCTTCATTAACCTTCATTAACCTTCATTAACCTTCATCAACCTTCAACAACCTTCATTAACCTTCATCAACCTTCAACAACCTTCATTAACCTTCATTAACCTTCATTAACCTTCATTAACCTTCAATAACCTTCATTAACCTTCATTAACCTTCATTAACCTTCAATAACCTTCAATAACCTTCAATAACCTTCAATAACCTTCAATAACCTTCATTAACCTTCATTAACCTTCATTAACCTTCATTAACCTTCATTAACCTTCATTAACCTTCATCAACCTTCAACAACCTTCATTAACCTTCATTAACCTTCATTAACCTTAATTAACCTTCAATAACCTTCCAATAACCTCTAAAACTTTCCAACATTCTCCAATACCATTTTCCAAAACCCTCCAACAATATCCAATACCTGTTAACAATCTTCAATACCTTCAAACATTACTACACTGCCTATCATGCAATTAATTACAATCAGATTCAACCTAACCAAACCAACATTATCCAAGCTCATCAAAATATATTTGAAATCCTGCTACTGTTTCCTAAAATAATATCAGTTAATATTAATGAAAATATTTCAATATTCATTAATATTAAATCATACTATAATGTATTTTCCAACTATCTGCTGGAAATATGGCATAGATTGTAACAATAGTATAAATATACCAATCCCAGTTCAGTGATAATTGAAAAAACCTACTGAATTTGACCATATTCATCCAAACTAATCTCTATTCTCTTTTCTACACTTCTTCACTTCTGTCACTAATAATTCTTGAATTCTTATTTCTCTTCTTCTAATTTAATGTGGTTATCTGCTGTTGTTGTGTTGAAATTGAAATGTTGCTGTTATTTAATATCAATCAATATTAATGAATATATTCTATATTCTAGTACCAATCAACGCTATTGACATCACCATTAAAGGTGGTGTAGAAATTTCATGTAAAGTCAATTGTCATTACTTTCAAGAGTAATTGTATGATAACTAATGAAAAGAAAGATAAGAAGCTTATGGTAGAGGTTGAATTACCAAATCAGATGAGTAATTACATTGGCAGTGCGTACCGATATTTAAATATCCATATCACAATAAAAAAAGTAACAAAAAAAAAAAAAATTATGTGGTATTTTAAAACATTAAATGGGTTACATTTCATTGAGTTAATTATAGAATTCTATTTAAACCTTCTAACTCACAATATATTAATTATAAGATATTTTTATAGTTTATTTAAAATGAAATTAAAATTTTTAAATCTTCTCCAAGGTTTAAATCATTTCAATACCTTCTTTCTTTAGTTTATTAAGAATTGGTAAATAAATTTCAGGAGTAACCGGACCAATCACACTATGTTCTTTAATTACTTGATCCAAGATGAATTCTGATATTTAAAAGATTTATTACGTTATTTGTTTTTTATTTTCTAAATTGTATCTTACATTTCTATAAAAAGTGTTTGAATAACAATTAACTCCTCATAAAGCTATTTGTCAAATCTCTCAAAGGTTGATACAATGTTATTGTCAATATACAATAATAGATGCAACATCTAATATATATTATTTATACCATTTAATGCGCCAATTGTGTTCTAATAATATTTTAAGTTTAATTTTGTATGATACTATTGATTTATTATTTATTTATTTTTTGAGTGATTCGTGGATAATATCTACTATCCCTTATGCAAAATTTACTTGACATGTCTTGGACGAAAGAAAGATTAAGTGTTGGATTGTTTTCTATCATCTGCTCAACAGTTTCTGCAGTGACAAAGTCAATATCCAAATTCAAAGATTTAAGTGATTTACTAGACTTGATCAACTCTGCAAAATCAATGATAAACTGTTGAGGTGGTTCTTTTTTACAAGAACACCATGTGTCAACATGTGATATCGATAGAGCAGTCAGAGTCTTGTGATTCTTCAACAACTCTTTACACTTGTTCCACAAGTCATGAGAATACTCGTGAGGTGGTACAGTAGCGTAACAATTAGAATGTAAATAGAAATCACAAAACAGATATCTATCTTCTTTGTAATCTTTTTCTAATGCATCATAGAACTCTGTTGGGAAAGTCCAGTGTTCTTTTATATCGTCATTTTCCGGACACAGATTCTTCTCATGAGAATGTTTTATATTGTCAATATTAATATTATTTACTGGTGTGTATCTGGATCTTCTGGGAGGTGCTTTACCATTATATCTATCATAGCTCTTGTAGAATGAAAATAGTTGATGAAATTGCAGTGTTATATCCAGAGTGTGGAGATTAGGCGCTTGAAGTAGCCTATAAAGAGCCATCAGTGGTATTGGTAGATTGAATATCCTTACAGACTGATATCGTTGATTATGTATTGATATACTATGACAAATATCAAAATATTCATACTTTGAATCAGAATCCCCTAGTGACTTTATAGTGAGTTCCAATGGATCAAGGAATAGAATGGCATCAGTAAAGTCGCTGTAATGTATTGGTGGACACAGAGTTCTTACATCAGAAGTCACTTCCAAGTAATTAGTTTCAAAATTTTTTTCAGTCATTGCATCCTCTCTATTCCTCCCAGAGTCATTATCATATTCATCATTATTCCATGATTCAATGTCATTTTCGTCCAAATGAAATTTGAAATTATACTTGATACCTGGAATCTGCAGTTCATTAACATATCTAACCAGAAACCAGTTGATATAGGGATCCGATACACAATATATTGTTATGGTCTCTAACGACAGTTTTCCAGCATCATTATTGTTGTTGTTTTTGTTATTACAATGTTTTCTATATTGTTTGAATGCAGAGACAAACATTTTGAGATCCCCAAGTCTGACTTTTAGGTGTTGGATGTGGTGAAAGTGTGATACCAACCTATATGGCTTAGTAATAGTGAGGTCAAAAGAGAGGTTCCATCGATAACTTTCAAAAATAAAGCTATTTGTAAATAAATGTTCAAGTTTTAGTACTCTTGATAGAACAATATCTCTACAAATTCTAAACCAATTCCAACAAACCAATGAAAATTGTATTGTGACAGTTGATAATTCTTTTTCTTGGTCATCTACCATTATGTCTTCATTGTATTCACTCAATCTGTTGAATTCCAATTTTAAAATCTCTTTGCACAGATATAATGGCAGTAGTGTAATTACTTTCTCTTCTATTATATTGTGATGATATATTTTTAATTTTTTGTTATCACGGCTTTCCTTTTCCTCTCTTTTCATAGTTATCTATTGGATGATTCAAAAAGGAGAGTTAAAAAAAATGGGATAAAAATTTTCACGCTGTTGTTATTGTAAAAATTGTTGAAAGATTTATCACCACTGAGATCTAATGTTGCTAGTTGAGTTGTTGAATTCCAATTTTCCAATCAACATATCTATAGATGATAGGTGAAATGAAATAACATGATCATTCACAACTAATCCATGCTTTCAATTGAACGACTCAGTAAGACACCAAGAAAATCATTCAACCACCTACCATTGGTAGATTTACCAGTGCAGGTGTTATGTGTTTGTTTTTAGCGATTGATGTTATTTTTACTTTCCCACTGCTGTATTTATCTTCTATTGAAGTAACTGGATTGATATTGTCATACCTAAGGTATTTTTATTTTCTTACTACCTTGTTTTAATAGTCTAGTTACTGTATTGGTACTAATAGAATTATGTGAATTCGAGTTTAATATAAATTATCTATCCATTTTGATTTTAGTGGTCTATTACATCTACTATTATCTTGTTAGAAATTAATAGGTGCTATATCAATATCATTATCATCGTTCATATTTATATCGTCATCCTTTATCATATTTCTAGATTTCCATATGAGTTCACCAGTTTGTTGTTCATCATCAATTTCCCCTCTAACATATGTTTTGTAAGTGTCTAACATCTTTTTGGAGGGTGATAAGTCAACTTGAACTGGATCATGTTTCTGATCAGGTGTAAATGTTATATGTTCATCATCTTCTATTGAATACAATAGCAGATTGTTTTACAATTACAAATTTTTACTTCTTTTTGATTACAAAAATAACGATGAAGACTACAGAAAATAATAAAAAATATTAATCCAAAAATGAACCAAACTTCCTTTTACTTACAAAAAGTTAAACTTTAGGTGTTAAAAGAAAAAAATAAGATTGAATACCAACTCATTTGATGAAAACCTTTTTTTCCACAATAGTAGTCAGTTTTGTAATCATACATTGGAATTAAGCATTCTGTCTAAGACAAATTTAATACTGCACACAAAAAATATCAGAAGTTCAATAAATAGCACATCATATTGTTGTACTTTTAGCAATATACAAATATGTTGTTTTGAAATCATTGCCTGGGATTATATTTTTTTTAATTTATTTTGAAGGGATATCACATAAGATATCCAAACCTTTTTTAATATCTGGGTTTGAAGATTCATAGAGAGAGTCAGACAATACAGCCCAATCCATTTGTTCAGAATCATCAGAATCATAATCTACTCTGTATGAAGTTGGTTGTGATTTAATAAAAGTGGAGATTTGATCAGGAACATCAGGATTTGATTTCTTTACTAATTGAATCATATTTATGATTGCAACAATATTATCCTTCATGTATTTTCGAATCGATAGACCAAATAGAGTTCCACCGAGATAGAGAGCCAAAGGTCCACTAAATGATGTTTTTTGCATCATGATGAAAACATTTTTAGCGAATTTTGAATCCAATTCATCTAATGGAATAACAAATGAACCTCTCTTTTGTACTTTAGAACTACCGAAGCTAGTTAATGCTGCATAATCTTCTGATACAATATAGAGAGTTGGAATAATTTTACTAATGAGAGTACGAGAAGAATCCTCAACTACAATGGGAACCAGAGTTTGGAAAGCTTTTACAACAGATTCAGGTGACATAGTTTTTGTTATATCTCTAATGAATTCACCCATTCTTATATAGACTCTATTAGCATTAACAGCATCAATATATTCATGTATATAGAGTGCTCTACCAGCATAGAGTTTAGAGACATTAAAATTTTTCATATCTTCATGGTTATAAAGTCCGTAGGCAATAGTTCCAATTTGACAGGCACACAATAGACCATTTAAGAATTTATAAAACAATGGATCAGGTTTAATTGGATCAAATGTAGAATCAACAGTGGCAGCTTTAAATAATAACACAGTAGATTTGGTAATAAATGTCAACATGTTGAGATTTTTAATGGTCCTTTTTGGTTGTAGAGAGACCTTATTGAATAATTCAGTAATACTCTGACTAGCCTTAATAACATCACCAAATGTATTGACAATAGTGTTAACCAAACCAAGGAATTGATTGCTTGGATTCTTTAGAATTCTTTTTAAAACTTTGAGAGTAGTTTGGTAGTAAACTGCTTTGGTAAATGCACAACTTTGGAAACAATTGGATAGAGAAAATGCTAGAGCAGTGTAGGCCATACTACCAATAACATCATTACTAAGTCTATAGGTTGGATTTAAAAGATCCAATTTAGATTTTAGTTCCAAAGTTTTGAATTGATCTAGTTCTGTGGAATTATCAACAGTTGCAACTAGGTTTGAAATATATTGAATTGCTTTTGCCTGTGCTCCAGTAACATCCACAAATAGTGTACTTCTAACTTTGGCATTAAATGTAGCACGATGATAAATATATGGTAATATTTGTGGTACCAATTCTTTTAGAGCAATAAAATATAACATCATAGTTTGTTTAGTCAACATAGAGTTTAAGGTGAGATCATCCAATTCATTTTCTACAGTACCACATCTAATAGAAGATTTATATTCAGCAGCACCTTCAGTGTGATAAATAGTTTGTAAAAACCAAACTTGTGCATATTCTTTATAGAACTCAGCAGCTTTTTCATCTTTTAACAACTCTTGTACATCTGGGTTCAATGTACCGATAGCACTGAAATTATTATAGTAATTCAAAATATCAACAAAGTATTTTTGTGACTTCTCTTTTACAATATCGATTTTGGTATTGGCATCAAAAGTGCTGATATTCAAGAAATTATTAACTATTAATGTGTCTGGTGATAATTTAGGTATATCTGGGAATTGTGTTGCAATTATATTATCTCTCCATGCTTGAAATTCTTCTAAAAATTTACCACCTAGATTATTAGTTGTAGACATGTTTATTTGAAGCAGTACTTTTAAACTAAACTTTTTAAAATTTTTTTTTATTATTCTTTTAGTTTAGTTCTAATCCCAATCTGATCTTTGATATTTTCATTGAACCATAATTGCATGATCAATGGTCGTGTAATAATTTTCCAATAATCAACAACGATTACTTTAAAAAAGAAAAAATGGACATTTTTATCATATTTTTTAACCGAAAAGACATGTCTTTTCAACAACTTTAATTTTTTTAATTAATTATAGGAGTGCACTTCTTTATTTTTGCTAATGGAATCCTTTACAAAATCAAAAGACAAAAATCCATGATTAGTCTGAAAACAGTTCTTTTTTTAAATAAGTCTTTCGTTGAAATAGATGGAGGATTGTCCTATAATATAACAAACTTCAATCATGATAATAAAAAAAAAAAAAAAAAACAAACTCATTATTATTAATTATTTAATAGACAATTAATACAATGACAGATACTGCAAAAACTACTACTTTCATTGATGAATTTAAAACATGGAGAGATGCTAAAATTACAGCACCAACAGATACATCAACATTAACTGCTGAAGCTTTTTTAAAATTATCAACTTATGTCGATAAAGTTGATATTGTAAAAGAGAAAGCTGATGCATGGTTTGTAGAACTTGTTAATTATCACCAAAGTGACTTGGCACTAAAAGCAATGGGTATAACCAAACCAACACCATCTGCTGATCTTTTGGCACTTGCTACTGATGACAAAGTAAAAGAATTCTATACCAAATATGGTAAACTGTGGTTACTTAAAGCCTTACAAAGTTCATCCGAAACTACCTTATATAAATATAAAATCAATATCGAACAGGTGAATGATGATTTGAATTCCATCACTGGTAATACAATGTTTACCAAACAGACAATGATGATAAATTTCTTGGCAGTAAAAGAAAAAGCACCACAATTTCTTCCATTCATTTCCTATTCTGCTAATCTAATTGAAAAGGTAAAGGATCAGCTACTGCTCCAAGATTCAATCGACAAATACCTAAAAGAAGCTGTAACAGACCAAGTTAAAAATAAGGATGTAGCTAATGAATATGATCAATACCGATTCAATGAATTAAAAACTAAACTTGACTTGCTAGATCCCACCTTTGCATTATCTAATAAGGTATTATCAGTCTATAATTGTGCATTGTATGCATTCATCACCTCAGCCAAGCCAAATGATACCCCAATCGTCAGAAAAATCTATACCCAAAATATTCTTAGACAATTGAAAAAGATTTACAGGAATGAAGATAATGAATTCCATACATTGGTTGGGGAAATGAAAGCTTCTTATGGTGGTGCATTAACTAAACTTGCACATAAATTGTCATCAGCATTTTTTACCCATATGAATAGCAATTTATCAAACACAATTAATCCAGAACATGTAGTTACCCTTGAAACCGTATTATTAATGAAAGAAAGCAGTGCCAATGCATTAAAATTACCAGCTAATGAATCATTTTATAAATTTGGTAATGCTCTATTGGTAAGTTGTCAATTGGCTTCAATAGCCTATGGTTTTTTAAATTACAACAAGTTAAATAAGTTCCAAAAAGGATTACTCTATACCGGCACTGCACTTACAGTTGTAGATATAGCCAGAGCTATTGCTGGAAAAACTGTATTTAACTATATGGCTAATGTAATTAGCGATGTATTGTTCTATAGAGGTGGTACAGCTCTAGCTAAAGGACTTTCCAAAGCTCTAGTAGTCGTTCCACAATTTGTTGGTAGAACTATTGTACAAATTTGCAATAAATTGGTACCAATCTTTCTTATTATATCTATTGGTTTCTCTATCTGGGATGCTGTTATAGCTGCTAAAGAACAAAATTGGGGTATTTTTGCAGTTTCAGTTGCTGAAATTGTAGCAACACTAGGTTCTGGTATCTGTATTATTTTTGCTACAACTGCTTGGGCTGGTCCTGTGTCACTCATTCTTGGTGGTGTACTTATTGCTTTGGCACTCATTAAAGTAATCTGGGGTTTCTTGACTGCATTAATTGAAGGTGATCCAAGACTTAATTTTATTGAATCTGTTGAGTTCCAATATAAAAACTCTCCATTTATTGATTTTTATTACCAATATGTTCAAACAAATGGTCCAATTGATACTGATGAACAGAAACAGAAATTTTTAACTGTTTACAAATGGGTTGATGGTACTAGATAACAATAAATTAATTAATTAATTTAACCCTTAAAGGGTTGGTGGTAAAAATATTCGATTTTATTACAATAATGTCACAAATATGAATGATAATAATAATTAAATTAATCTTATATTTCTTTAGTTTTTGTTAATCAATGTTATCTCTGTTTTTTCTGTGGTATTGGTTTGTTCGTGTTTTTTTCCAGGTTTGTGTGTAGGAATACTCTTTCATTGATCCATATTACTGTTTTGTAAATTTATTCAGTGTAGATATTATCTGAAATATCATATTTAATTTACTTTTTACAAACACCATTCTAATTTTGTGGTTAAATATCATAAATGTGTGGGGGTCTTATAATTGTCCGACTTATCCCACAACGAAAGAGCTCCTTTTGCTGGTTAACCAAAACGAGACAAAAATAAAAACTGAACAACTTTATCCAATTAGAGTATTTGATATTTAGGTGGTTAAACCCATTTAAATATATATATTATATACCCATTAAATTAAATCATTATTATGATAATAATAATCTTTTTCTAAAGAAGATTTAAATGGTGATTTGATTAATGGTGATAGTGGTATTGATGCTGTGGAAGAAGAGGAAGCAGAGGAAGAGGATTGTTGTTTAGTTGTTTGTGCATAAGAAGAATTCTGGTTACCAGTTGGTGTAGGTACTCTAAACGGTGGTTGTGGTATGAGGGGAATTGAAGTAGGTGATAATAGTAATGTTTCATCATGAGGTGATGATTTTGATCTGTGAATAATAAAACCATCTTTACTACTATTTAGAGTTGGTAAAGCAGTTGGCGATAACCTAGGTGATGTTAAAATATTAATATTATTATTATTATTATTATTGTTATTATTATTATTATTATTATTATTGCTATTAAAAGGTGAAATATCATCTTTTGATCTGTTAATAGGTGAAAAGTTATTATAATTATTGCTCGTTAAATTATACTGTCTATAAAAAATGGGTGATTCAATTTTTGTTTGATCTCTATGATAATAACCCTCATCTTCAGATTCTTGAATCAAATCATGTATAAACTTATTTCTATCAATAAATTCTTGTAATAGATCTATAGTTGGATGCGATAATTCAAAATTTACAAAATTATAATCCTCCTGTTTGTCAGTGTCTGGGTCTGGGAAGGTACCTAAAATATGTAATATTCCACCACTTCCATCATTATCCAAATCACTTTCAATGGTAACTTTTGTAATTACACTATCATCTCTTAGTGAAATGATATTTTCAATTTGACCATCACTTTTTAATTCAATTTCCAGAGGTGCTATACAACGACGTTGATTATTCTCATCAATTACATATAAGTTACTTGGTATCTCTTCATCTTGGTATACATAGTGAATATATGGTATATAAGTACTTTTTTCTAATTTAAATCATGTAGCGTAACATAATTAAGTGAAGACATTTTGGAATAAAAAATAAAAATAATTTTTTTTTTTATAAAAAAAATTAATTGTTGAACCCAATAATCTGGTCTAACTAAACCAGAAACAAAATTTTGATTATCACTTTGATGTTCAATTGTTGTTAAAATACACCCTTTTTCATAAAAGACAAAAAGAAATGAAAATTATTATTTTAAATGGTGGTATAACCACACTTTTATAAATCTACTAAAGAGTAGATTGATTTTGAAGAAATAATTTTTACATATATATTTTTTTTAAATTTTTATCTGTCTCCTTATCCCCTATACAGATAGATGTGTCAAATTTACAAATTTAATCTCTAGTAAAATCATTAATAAGAATAAATTTAAATATATAAAATTTAAAAAAAAAAATATAGAATTAATATTGTTAATATTAAATAAAATAATGGATTTACAATTTAATTCTGTATCAATAAATTTAGAAAATATAAATCACGAAACAAATAACAAAAATACTAATAACAACCACAACAATAGTAACAACACCGAACGAAAATTAAACAATCAGAACAACAATTGTAAAACAGAAAATGAGGACTACATGATAGTTGATGAACAAAATGATAATATAATGTTACAATTACCAAAAGAAGTGTGGATACAAATACTTGGATATCTAAGTGAAAAGGATCTTTTTAATTGTTCATTTGTGAATCAATTTCTCTATACTCTATCACAAGATAATTTTCTTTGGAAACCATTATATTTAAAAAAAATGGATAGTAATAACACTACCTCATCGTAAATCACTTAGTAAACTAAATATTTACCAAAATGATTATAGTATATTTTTAGAACAATCAAATCATAAAAAAGATACATTACAACCAACAGCTACAAAACTTCATCAAAATATATCACAACAAAAATTCATTTATAAAATTTATAAACCAAAATTAAAATCATTTGATGAATTATCTAATGATAACAATAATAGTGGTAGTAATAATGGAGAGAATCAATTTATAAATGAAAAATTTACATATTATACCAAAATATTTTGGAAATTTCTATATAAAGAGAGAAAAGAAATTGTTAGAGAAGGTGGTATTGAAGAATTCTATCAATTAATAAGTACATTAATAGCATTTCCATTAGAATTTAATAGAAAAGCAATGATGACAATGTACACTATTGTTTTTCAATTGTGTATAATGAATTATAAGATTAAGAATTACTATCTACCACCATTAGATCTTTATAAAATGTTGGTTGAATGTTGTCATAATCATCTATTTAAACTATTACAAGATAGTATATTCATTCCAGATGGACCATTACTCATCCAATATTATGTTTATCATTGGCAATCATTTTTACATGCCATCAAGAGAATTAACATTGTGTTTAGATATTTTCATAGAGATTGGATATCCAAACAACAGGAAGAACTTTTATCCACAAGACCATTTCATACCAATCTAAATATAAATGGCTCAACTTGGTGGAAAAAATTATTATTCAGTACTGGTAGTAGTGGTAGTTCTTCTGATACTCCTACATCAACAACTACTGTTGTTCACTTAACAACAATGATGGCTAGAGGTTGGATATCAGTTTTCTTTTTAGGTTTACAAGTAAACGAAAGTGATAATCAAACTAATAATAATAATAATACTACTACTACAACAAATAACAACAATAATAATAATAATAATAATAATAACAATAATAATAATAATAATAATATTATTATTGATAATAGTAGTGAACCAACAACTCCAACCCAGAATATAGAAATTGAAACTGATGCACCTAATAGATTGATAAACTCATTAAAATTATGTTCAACAGAGTTGAATAACAATTTAGTAATTCGATTTTTGGTATCTATTTTCCAACTTCAAGAATTTCTATTATTTTTGGGGGATGCAATTCCCAATTTAAATTCCATTCCAATAACAAACCAACAACAACAACAACAGCAACAAAATCAGACATTTCCTATAAATTTACCTGCTGGTCAATTTTTCCAAACATCACCACAAATGAATTCTAGTTATTACCAAAGTTTCTCTTCAGATTTTAATTTTAATATTCAAAATCAAACTCAAATTACCAATAATCAATCTATTTTAAATCCCAACTCTCTAAGTATTCAACAAACCAATGCATTTTTTATAAATGCACCTACTCCAGTAAATAGAAGTTATATAACAACAACACAACAAAAACAACAAGAAAACTCAGTTTTTGGAGAATTTTTAAATTTCTTACATAGCAGTGGAAGTTCTAATGCAGTGCATTGTGATGATGAAATGTCAAAAGTAGCAAGAGAATGTTTTTCATTTTTATCTCCAAAACAACAGCAGAAATAAAGAAACACACAAATTTTTGCTGTACAATATTTCGTAATAACGATTTGTAAAGAGAAACTTTATTGTTATTTATAGTTAATCTTTTTTTGTTTATATGATATCAATCGATTGATATTTTTAATTTAAATTAATTTATGAGAAATCAAAGACATTGAACATCTACAAAATTGTTCACCCAATTGTGGGTTTGCTAGACGTTGATTACCACCCAAGAATAGCATTTGTTCACCATCATCAGATCTTCTGTGTCTTCCACCGTCATCAGAAGTATCACAACTGCAACCAGTAAATGTACCTGAACCACTACCGCTACCACTGTCTCTACCACCTGTAGAGTCTCTGCCTGAAGCAGTACCACTTCCACTGCTTGCGTCTCTACCAGTACTTGTAGCACTAATAGCTGGACCATCACCAAATCTAATAGTTCCATGACGATGACCATCTCTTCCACTGCCACTACTGCTCATAGCACTAATAGCTGGACCATCACCAAATCTAGTTGTAGAGCCACCATGATTTAATAGTTTAGACTCCCATTTATTAATTGATACTGCAATGCAATTCTTTTCACATTGGCATTCATCAACATCAGAGAATTTACATCTTTCAATATGTATATTATTCAAAACACTTTCACATTGTTGCTGGCATTCATTTTCGCTATTTTAGAGTAGTTGATAGTCTTAATATCTTGATACATACTAGTTAGAGATAATAATATTATGATTAAAAACACATACTTTGATGAACGGAATAATCTAATTTCATTGTTTGAATAGGAACATTCACATAAATTTTGAGTGGATGCTTGAATAAAACTATTCAACAATAACAATGATACTACTACTAATAAATAAGATTTCATTTTTCTGACTTATTCTGTTGAATATGTAATCACACTTTAAAATAAACAACAATAGTTTAAATAGTTTGTTGAAATGAACGAACCATCAGATATTTTTAAGTCAGGATATTTAAAATAAAATTTCAAAAATGACCAAAATTTTAAAAAAAAAGCTTCGAAAGCTTTGGAACCAGCTTTGCGAAACTGATTCTCTTCCTGTGAATTTCTTTTCAAAAACTCTAATTTATGTTTGAATTGAATTTAATTTGCGAAATTATAAACATTTTTGGGAAATTTAAACTTTCCATCAAATGAAAATTTATAAATTAATTTATTGAAATTTTTTGAGATATTGATTTAGCATTGACTTCAATATCATACATTTCCTCAATAGTTACTGGAGGTATTAAATAATCACCTTTATGGGAGGCAACTACAGTATATTGGAATTGATAAGTACCAATTGGTAGAGCACTAGAAAAGACTTCAGTTCTGTCATCATGTAGATTAAAATGTTCAGCAAGTATAGAATGCTCAACTAGATTTTTATCTACAGTTTCAAAGCCGCCAGGTAATCTGTCAATGAGTACACAATTAAATCTTGGAACACTAATAGTAACTAAAAGCGTAACAGTAATCTTTGTACCAACTTTAATAGAGAGAATATGACCATCACCCTGAACTGTGAGAGATTCTTTATCAGTAACATTGAAGGTAGTGTATTTTCGTGACAATTCAAAACCATTATTTTTAGAAGGAGTATTAAAGTTTATAAGTGAATAGTTTATAGACAAACGATAATACAATTTACCTTTACCTTCTTTGTAGATGAATACTTTTGAACACTGACTTGTATTATCATCATCATCATCATCATCATCACTAACTCCTACAATAGTATTTAAATATCTATTTGGAATTATACAACTATATGAAGCTGGAGTATTGCTATTAAATTTAGGAGTTTTACCAAGATAGAGAGGTGATTGTGATTCGTTGTTGGTCAACCAAGAATGAGCATTACAATTCATATCTTGTGATTCTACATTCTTGTAATAATCACATATAGCTAAAATTGTCCATGCATCAGATTGAATATTTTGTCTGATATCAGATTCTTTTTTATCCAACAAAAATAAAACAATCAATGGGATGTAGGGGTGTGTTGATTGTACGGATACCAATGATCTAAGAATGATTGCTGCTGTTCTTTCTAGATTGTGGAACAATTGTGTGGATATAGACTTTTTATAATAACTTGGGAAATAAACTTTTTGATCATCTTTTATGGCATGTTTTAAAAGATATTCAGAGATTTCAAATCTTGGCTTTTGGTATTTTATATCATCACATAGTGAACCTAAAATCCATGCCAATGATTCCAATGATAGAGTACAATAAGAGTGTGTTGATAGGAACTTTATAGCCATTGATGAAATTTCAGGTTTCTGTCTCTTGGAAGATAAATGATAGAGAGTGTAGATTGCAAATGAACATGTAGTAGTAATTAATTCATCTGATAATTGGAAATTACAATCAATAAATTCTCTTAGGAATGAATTGGATTTTGATAGTATTCTTTCATCAATCTGATAACCATTATCTCTGAGTACTATCAATGAATGTATACAATAAATACTTTCAAATGGATTTAAGTTCTTATTGGAACTTCCAGACCAAGTTTGGAACTTTCCATCAGTTAATTGACGGGATTTAATCTCTCTGATAATCTTTTGCAGTAGTGATTTTACTTGTGACTTGGATGGTAATGATGAGTGGCTACCAGTGGTGTTGTCTTTTAGAATGTGGAACATGGTAGACAAACCAATAGCTTTACTGGAAAGGTTTTCAGTCTTGTCAAATTGATATTGATATATGTAGATATAACATTCAGATAAACTACTGAGAATAGTTGAACTAATTTCAATTTGTAAATGACCCAAATCTCTAATAGAATCAAGTGGTACTTGTACAGGCTGCATCATTGGTTCATCTAATGAACCATAGATAGAAGGAGTCATTAAAGTTGGTGGCTGGAGAATTGGAATTTCAATTTGAAGGAAATCATTAATTTTATCATCGTTAGTTACGATAATTTGAATAGTGGCATTACCTAAATCAATAGCCTTTAGGGGTAGGCTAAATAGTTTTCTCTTTTTTGCTTCAATTAGACAAGATAAACGAGTGAATAAATGTGAACTATTGGGCTGGATTATCAGATTATCAGTAGTTCTAACCAAAATGTTAAATTTCTTATCAGATTTCGAAGAAACTACAATATTTAACTGTGTACAATCATAGAGGTTTAAAAATCTAGGTGGGTTACATCTAACAGATAGAGGTACAGTAGCTACAATTGCACATTCAGCTTTTCCAAATCTTTGATTACCTGTAGAAGCATTTTGGTGGTGATGATTTGCAATTGCTACTACTCTATAGGTTGTCAAGTTATCAGGTAATTGTATTGGAATGTTTACTATACCCAATTCATTAGTGGCAATAGATGCTGTGAAATTTGCTAATGCCACAAAATTGGATCTAATTTTAAATAGATTTATATCTGGTTTAGAAACATCTGTAGTTTCCTCATTACGATCACCAGTAGAAGTAATATTACTCCAGCTTTTCTTTGGTTTATCTTTACTTTTAAGTCTTCTAGCATTGTGTGAAGGTTCATCAGACATAGCGCACATTGCTATTGAATTATAACTTTTCTTACCAGAACTGCTGCCACCAAATAATGAGAAATCACCTAAACCACATTCACCTAGAGTTGTTTCAAATCTATAAAATTGAGGAGGACTTCTTTTGATGTGAATTTCTTTTCTCATTTGTACATCTATCAGTGCACCCAGATGTTCATTTGCTGGGAACAATTTATATAGATATCGATAGAGGAATGATGTTTTACCAACACCCTTGTCACCACATATACAAATTTCAATAAATTTACCACAGTCTGATAATGGAATTATAGTTGCCAACAGATCAAAAGCCTCATCGACAGAGTCAGCATTCAATTTTGCACTTACATCCATTATACCAAATCCAGCGAACATTGATTGTTTATATAGAATTGATCTGGGAATTGGAGAATCTTTAGCATCTGAAAATAAATCAGATTTTGTACCTATTAATACAGTTGGAATATAATCTACAGCTCTAAGATTTAGTGCTCTATTATAATATTCAAAAGAAGCGTAATAACTTTCTAGTGAATCCATTGAGTATAATAAAACCAATGCATCAGCATCTCGAAGGTATTCATCAACTATTTCTGAATTTTCATATTTTGGAGAGGAAGAAGATGATGAGGATGAGTCTACATTAATTGGTAATAATGATGGTACATCAGTAATCTTTGCAACATAAGAATTTTTTTCTGGTTGAGAATACAATTTCTTATTGTTAGGTCTGAGAATGAAATTTCTATTGATATCATGGTCAAACCTTGGTGGTCTTATACCCCATGGTTTAAGTGGTTCAGTATAGGCTTGGTCTGGTGTCAAGAAATACATATTTGATTTCAAATAGTAATAGTGGTATTTCAATGGATTTTTGTGGAAGAATGTTTCATATGGGTTCAAGAATTGGTAACCTGTCAATGCAAGTTGAGATTCATCAACAATGACTAGACAAACCTCTGCATTTAAAACTGGATTAGAATTATCATCCAAAACCTTTACTATAACATTACTATTTGCACCAGGTTCCATAATGTTATCAATAGGTTGAATTTCTACTTGTAGACTATTACGTTGATTGTTGATATTAAATGAAGAGGAAGCCATGGCAGTTACCATTGATTCACCATTCCATATATCACATTGAATCTCAACATTGGTACCCCAATCTTGATCAATTTCCAATTGAATCTTATCATGGAATCTATCTTGAATATGGAAGGGTCTTGTAGCTTGAATACCACCATTTAATATATTTAAAACACCACTGAATGATATTGACTCTTGGTAATTTAAAATCTCTATAGTTGCAATATCACCATGATTATACACAACTCTATCCATTTTCATTTCCAAATGTTGGTTGGTGTTTCTTTGTAGGCTATCTCTATAATATGGGTGTGTGAGTGAATTCATTTGTGGGGCAAACTTTGATAGTTCCCAGCTAATGGTTATTTCAGACTCACTCTTGGACTGGTTACCTTGTTCATCAAATGTGCTTACTTCAATTCTATAGGTATTTGGTTTGGTAGAAAATGGTGGATATTTTGGTACCTCAATTTGTATTGTACTAGAGAATGGTCCATTTTTTGAGATAGATTTTGATTGGTAAACTAATTTAGATTCCTCGCTCACAGAATTTTTTTCCAAAACTTCAATTTTTAACTCTTGGTCAGGGCAGTAGTTTGAGGTAATATCCACACATACCAAATCAATATTTACTGGATAGGTGAGTGAATGACATTCTCTGACAACCATGTGTGAGGATATAGTTTTTAAACCAATATAGAATCTAGATGGATGCAGAATGAAATTCAAAGTTGATGATTGGGTTTGATTGGAGATATCATATACATTTACACCAATATTAATTAACAATGGTACAGATAGAGATTTCTGACCATTGAACAATAGTTTTAAGAGGCTTTTACCATCTTGATCAGATTTTGTATTGAGAGATTTTGATTTATTGTAAACCAAAAGTTTTTCCCTCTCACATAAAATCTCATTATTATCTATATTATGGGTGGTATCTATACTGGATTTAATAAGAATACCAAATTGGTAAAAATTAAACTTTGTTGGTTTAAATTGGAAATACTTTGAAGTAACTTTCCATTGTACATTGAAACCCGATAGATCACCACCCTCATAGTATTTTGAGAGTAACTGTATAACTGCACTACCATAATACTGGTAGTTAATGTTATTAGACAATATCTTAGATTCTATGTAGTATTGTGATCTATTGAAGGCATCTACACTAAATCTATGATGGTAGGTTTTTTCATTGGGGATTACTTTTAATTTTATATGACGGTCATTGGTGACTATAATATCTTGATCCTCCAGCGAGAGTTCAACACTACACTGACCTAATTGAATAGTTTCTACTATTTGTAGACTTATATGGAAAGCACTAAATGCATTTATAGTAGTTTCACCTTTAATCAATTCACTACCTATAGGATCACTGAATTTATAGTATATTTTGGTATTGGGTGACAAATTATAAATTACTCTTGGTTGTTCAGATTCTTTGTGTAATAATTTCAGGTAACCTTTAATCTCTACTTTAGATTTTGGTCTATAGATTGCTTGATCATCAAAAACATGCCAAACCAATTGAGTACTCTCTTCATTTGGCGAGATGTTTGCTTGTGGGATGAGACAACAATCACCATTTTGTGTATTCTCTACTATGACATGTCTTAGAGAGTATACTTCTTTTGGATTCAGTGGAGTTGATATCTTCTCTAGTAAACCCTGCTCATTAGTTACTCCATCTTGTAGGATATTAGCTTTCTTTAATGTTTGTACCAGATGATTTCTATCAGTGGTGTGAGATGATTTGATCATTGGTGAATCTTGTAACTGTCTAGTTGAAAATATAGAAACTTTACAATCTGGTAACATTCTACCATCATTGATATCACTTGACCATACTGTTAGTGACTTTTTATCACCTACTGCACCTACACTCATATTAGAGAATTGATACCATGTTCTACCAAATACAGGATGAGATGGTTTAGAATTTGGATAGAGTGACTGTAATGTTGGGTATACTATAATACCAAGATGACCAAAGAATTTATCATCAATTGTCAAACCAGGTATTTTTAGTTTATATTCAACTTCATTGGACAGGTTCTTTAGATGTATTGGTATATTGACTACATCTTGGAAAATCAATTGACCAACTGGGATCAGTGGATTAAAATTAGATTGTACTTTACTGCAATCAATTACCTTGTGATATTGTTTTAAATCTACCTTTTCATTGATAAAACGAGGATAATCAGTGAATGGGTCCAATCTGTATACTTGAATACCATATTGGCTGATATTCTTTGATTTCATAATGATATAGGGTTCTGGGTGATATTTAAAATTCCAAAATACAGTGGAATTCTGCATTGATGTATCAAATTTCAAAGAATATCTAAATGATTTAAATGGTTGGATAGTAACTGTAAAATCCAAATCAGGTCCATTTAATTCACCAGAGGCACTAGTTAGGTTTTGACCATGACAACAAAGAATATCTCTTGATAATTTTACATTTAGATCATAGGGTTGGTTTATAAACTCATCTGATCTAATATCATAGATTATAAGCTTATTATTTTGGATACCTATTCTATAAGGAATATTTGGTTGAACAGTAATCAATGAGGGTTCAACTGATCTAGCTAATATAACTCTATTAAATTCAATGGCAATGAATTTTTGTTCAGTCAATATTTGACCATCCAGTTTAGAGGTTACTCTAAATGGTTCATAATAGGATAGATGTGATCTATATGCAATTTCATTTATCACTGTACCTTCATGACAGGGTAAATTATTAACTTTTAGATGAATCAAAGTTTCATATGGTACCTTATCAACTAAACGATAGCATATTACTTTTGTTGGAGTTTGGTCATCTATATATGGATTACTTTGAAGAAGTTCATGTAACTGTCTATAACTATAGGTTGTCTCTAATTTATGAGGATTCTCAAGCTCCATATTAATTTCATCTTTGGTGAGTAATTGCACTTGATAAAAAGTCTTTTTAAATAAAGACTTTGTATAAATTTTAATCAGTGGTAGTATAGTACTGGGTATTACACTGAATGCAAACTCCAAATAGTGAATACCAGTTATAGTTCTTGTTACTGTATTTGACTTTCTTGCTAAATTAACAACCCTATTTAGTGGTGTAGTTAATTTTAGATTTTCCGTTAGATCAGTTGGGTTAAAACAGTTGTTAAAGAACTCCAATATATCCTTTGGTAGTTCAAGTTGATACTCTATTGAAGGTCTCCATGCTTGAATTGGATTTACACATCTAATTCTACTTTTATCATTACTTAAAACCCATTCTAATGTTACACCAGGATCAGGTTTTACAATAATATTAATTGAATGTTCATTCACATTATCATTATTATTATTATTATTATTATTATTATTAATTTCAGGTTTATATTGTTTTAAACTTGAATTAAAATCAATAAAGATATATTGGTCATCAGTTACATAGACCATTGGTTTAAATACATTACTTTCAAAATGTAAATATAATGGCTGGTCTAATTTTAATAGACCTTCATCAGATTTCAAATCCTTTTGGATGGTGATGATATAGAGTGAATTTGGTAGTATCTCTGGTTTCAATATAAACTCTACCCAATTATTATCCAAAAATTTAATATCAATTATTTGATGCTTATTCTTTTTAGATTGTTGACGTGATTCAACATAGTGAATAGTAAGCTTTTTCAACAAAGAATCCTTGTTGATGAGTTGATTAAACTGGATAGAGATTGGTAATGCTAAATTTATAGATTTAGAATCAGCTTCTGGTTGTGATTTTAAAATTTTAATTGATGGTGTTGAGAATTCTCTTTGGCCATCAATTTCTACATTATCAGGGAAATCTAATTTAAATCTAGTGGAATATGGTAATCTTCCACTGGATGGTTTACCAATAATCTTTAATGTCTCTCTATCTATACTCCATTGAATAGTAGTTTCTGGTACCACTGGTGATAGTACAGGCTGGCAATGAATTGGATAGCCATCAATATCATTTACAAGTAATTCAATTCTATCGTGAGGTTTCTCAATGTATTGGCAAACAAGAATTTGAATTTTTATATTACCAATAATCTGGAATTCTAATTTCTCCTTGTTTTCATTAAGAAGTGGACCTTCAAGAGATGGGATGGAATCAAACTCTATAAAGATCTTGGAACTCTCAGTAATTACGGGTGATTTTAAATAGAATGTTCTATCTTGAATTAGATTTTGGTTGGTTGCAAGCTCTGGAATGGAATTAAAGAAATCATCAGGTCTATTTTGAGAGATTTCTAGTTTTTGTAGAGTTGTTTTCTTTTGAGTAAATTGATTAAGTACTCTAATTTTTATCAACTTTTCCAATTGACTGATATTCAATGCCTGTGAAAATGATAGCACAAAATATTTACAATTGTCAATAGTTACAATACTATTTTTGTGTGGATAGATAAATGATAGTTGATTGACTGCTGTTGAATGTGTCTCTGAGAGTTGATGTTCCAATGACTCACCAAATTCACTTTCAATAGATTTTGAAAGTGATATTTGATAGTTGGTAGAAAGATTCCAACGTTGTTGTATATTGGTCTCTGTGAACTTTAAAAAGTGACCAGAAGCCTCCCACTGAATTATTTCTTTAGGTTTGGGTTTGATTTGTATATAATCATTCCATTGTATTGCTTCACCTGGTTGTTTTTCAATTTGGTAATTTGACTCCTCCAAAAAGTGTAACAATGTAACTGAGTCTACTATTTGATTACTACTTTCAGTTTTCAATGCCTTATTAAATCTTATAACTTTAGTGAATGGATCCTGGTCAGTACCTTGACCAAATGGGTCATGATCTTCAGGAAAAGTTGATTCAACTTTGAATTCCTCTACAGTGAACTCATAAGGAAGATCTTTAATCTTTTTATAACGAATCTCTAGCTGACCCACTGGAATTGGTTTTGTACATTGAAAATGTACAATTTTTCTATCAAGATCTAGTTTTTCTCCATTATTCTTTAGATACCATGGCTTTATACGATTCTTTAGATCCTCAGCATACTTTAGATCAACGGATGATAGAACATGACAATCCAGAGTGGACCATTTATGTACGACTTCAAAGAGTTCTAATATCTTATCAGTACTCTTTAACCTCTCCTTTAGAATAACAGTGAATATTTGATTTCTAGACAATACAGCTCCATTAGATGGATATAGAAATTCAATAGTTGGATTGAATGTGTATTCAAATATTTGATTTTCAATTACATCACCATAGATTGAAGTTACCCCATGAAGAGTAATTTGATAATTTTCACAAGTCTCCCAATTCGAATTATCAGGTATAACAAACTCCAATAGATTAGATTTTAAAGCAACCCAATGACCACCATCAATCTGAGGAGTTACCATTGGCATTGTATGTATAAACTCTTGGTATCCATTCAATTGATGATCTAGAATCAATGGCTGTGTGAAATGTAATTGAAATACATTGCTAGATTCTGATTTTATATCAGATGAAAATGTAACCAATTGTTTTGGAATAGTTTCAAAATTAATTTGGTACTTAATTGCGCTACTTTTTAGTGAACCTTCACCAGATGCTAACTGACCATCTAATTTAAATATAAATTTAGATTTCCAATCTAATTTATCAACTGGTTTAAGAATAATCAATTTATCAATCTCCAAAGAGACTGAATCATATATTGATGGAATTTGGCTTTTGAGTAAATCTTTATGAGGAAACTCATTCCATTCCAGTGATTTTAGATTATAACTACCCAACTTTGTTATACTAGTGTCTTTTAATGATATTATAGATTTAATATCGGAATAGGATGTCATTTGATTACAATAGATAATAATATAGGTAGTAAATGGTGATAATAGTTGATATTGCTCATTATTAGATAATAATACACTGATACCATCACAAATACAAATTGATCTAATGTTATTCAATGTGGTTTGCAATTGAAATTGTTCAGATTGCAATCTTTCACCATTGATGTCAATAGGTAGTTTTTGTGTATCATTACTAATAAAATTTACTTGGTATTCAGTTGAACCTGGTAATTGTTTAATATCACCATCAGGATGATATTTCAGTGATCTAGAACCTTCTAGTACCCATTTACCAGATGGTAACTTTGGTGAAAATGTTGGTTCCCATCCATTTAAATCAACAATATCACTGTTAAATATAATTACAAATGTAGATAATGATGATGATGATAGTGATCCTTGTCCCAATAAGAATGGGTGCGTCTTAAATGTAATCCTGTGTTTAAAAAGTGATTTTAGTGGACCTTCTAGAGATGGTGCACCTTCTAAAACATCAATCTCAATAATTGCATCTGCTCTGAAACCCTGTTGAGATGTAATACCAATATTCATATCTTCATATTGTGATACCATATCTTTTAGAAATGCATCTTTTTTCATTATTTCTTGATGAATGATGAGTAAATCACTATTTTGTATCAGTAGTCCATTTACTCTGATAAAAGGTAACAATTCTTGTGGAGAGACTCTCTGATTGAAACCAATAAACACAGTTGAATGTGTGTTATATAGATGCCCACTGCTTGGCTCATGAAATGATTTTACAACTTTTAGAGTTTGTGTTGTAAAATCTAACTCTTTTGCCTCTGTTATAATCTCAGTGGAGTTATTTAACAATATTTTATCTGGTATTTTAATGAGATATCTGGTACTCTTTCTCCAAGGTTCCAACGGTGTAAATGTCATTGAATGTGATTCAATATCATATTTCCAACCATCATAATCATTTGATTTACTATTTTTAGGAGATATTTCAGGTACCCATAACAATTTAGAGGTGCTAGCATCTATAATTTCTATTGGAAACTTATTCCAATTTAGTATAATTTTAAAATTACAATTTACTTGACTTTCACTTAGAAAGTTTACTCTATATTTACTACTATCATCTTTATTATTATTTACAATTTCATTAATGACCTATAATTTTAAATATTAAATATTAGATTAAATTGATATTATAGTAATAATATATATTGATCTATATACATTTAACTCCTTTCTTCTATTATTTTCATATTCTTTTACTTGTTTTAAAAGATTAAGTTTTTTATCATTTTTAACCACTTCCTTTTTTTTTGGAAATATAGTCGATTCTGTAGTATTTATAGTTTTAAATGGTTTTTCGTTGGGTTCAGTATCTGATGAAAATTTAGAGATATCAGAACTAATTGCTACTGCTGTGCTATCACTTTCAATTGGTATTGAATCTAATATCACTTTGATATCATCTTTAGCTGTAGTTGATATTGAAGTATCAGGTGTTTGAAATGTATCCTCAACAGTGACACTATTGTCTATTAATACAATGGTTTTACTTCTATCTCTATTTTGATTATTTAACAACCCTTCATCCTCATTAACTATATCTGCACTAATTTCAAAATCTTTATTTGAAATTTCACTAATAGTGAAATCAAAACTATTATTATTGTTGTTACTATAGTCCATTAAGATACAATGAAATTACAACCTATTCCCACTATATTCTTGTTTTGATTTAATAAAAAAAAAAAATCTATTGCTTCATCCAAAATTTTAGAATAGAAATTATTATGAAATCAAACTCACCTTTTGGTAAAATAAAAATCATGTAGAAATAATTTAAATATAATATTTATGTAATAATCTTTTAATTTAGTATTACTGGTATTAATTAATATTACTATTACTATTATTATTATTGAAAAGAGTTGAATTTGTTATATTGTTTTACTCCTTTTCTTCTATAGAAGTACTAGTCGTCTCATTTTTGGTAATATTACTGTCATTTGGAGAGGATGATTGTTGTTGATCTGATATTTTTGAAGGAAATAATTCATTAGTATTAGTGGTGTGGGTATTGGTCGATGTAGTTGCTGTTGTTGTTGTTGTTGTAGGTATGCTAGAAACCCCCAAGAGTGATTTAAAACTATCATTATTCGGATCATCAAAAAATGAAGTAAAAATGTCACCTTTTTTCTCAATAGAATTTCTCTTTTTATCAGAGGATTTGAGGTCTTCTATTCTGTCATTGTATTCAAGGGTTGAATTAGATAATGATGAAATTGTAGATGAAGATGAATTTCTTTTCTTTTTTTGGTTATTATTATTATGATTATGCTGGTTATTATTATTATTGTGTACAGAATTTTGATGAGCATTATTAATATATTGATGATATCTATGTAAATCAATTAATTCGTCACTATTAAATGTTAGTGGATGTGAATTGGATGCATCAACTGGTATAATAACTCTAGTTAATGTTTCACAATCATCATCTTCATCATCAATATCATTATCATGATGATAATTGGCACCATTATTACTATTAATTATATTCTTATTGTTATTATTATTATTATTATTATTATTATTATTATTATTATTACTATTACTATTATTATTTAAATTTGAATTTGAAAGATGTTGATTTAATCTTTCAATTGAATCATCATTGTATGGGTCTTTTTCACCCAATAGACCATATATTTGTCGCATTTTATTAGCTCTAACATCATCAACAGATCTCTCTAGTAATTGTTTAGCCTGTTGACAAGATAACTCACTGTCAAAGCCCATTTCAATATTCCAAGTAGTTAGATGACTAGTAACACGTAATACACATGGATCTAAATGTGATAATTCAATTTCTAACTTTTGCAATGGTGCAATGTGAATAATTGTACCATGATTAGATTGTACAATAGCATTACCACCACTTTGTTTAATTGGTGATGATTGGTTACTATTCTGAATTGAACTATTTGTAGAATGAATAGATGGTGTTGATATTTGTGGTGTAAGTGGATCACTAAATTTAGACTCACTGTTAGTAGTAATTGCTGGTGTTGATGAAAGAGGATCTATGGATTTAGTTGGTGTCATTGTTACATTGGTATTTACAGAGTTTGTTGTAGTCTGTTGAGTAGACTGTATTGAGGTAGAAGTAGAAGAAGAAGAAGAAGAAGAAGAGGAATCTTTATCTTTTGGCTCTATAGTTAATAATAAACTATGGAATAATACACCATATTGTTTAGAATTCTTTTTCTTATCACTACTAGTTGTACCACTAGTTGAAGATTGAGTTACAACGTAATATTCAAAAACATCATAACTATCACGATCAATATTAAATGTATCATTTTCTTTTATCATTGGATAACTTGGTTGTTTCAGTGGTAAGAAGTTATCTTTTTGACGTAACAGTGTATATTTAAGTTCACGTAAAACCAAGAATTGTTGAATAGCTTTCTGTGTTTTTTCAGCCTCTCCAGAAGGTAATCTTTTAGATAGATTCAATCTTGAAATTGGTGTTTCAGGTACTGGTAATATCAATGCTACATCTTTAATCAGTGACTCAAAGTATATTTGTTTATAGGAACGAATTTCCTCTTCAAATATCTCTAAGAAGACCTCAGATAAATTACCATGTATCAGACATTCCTTCAAATTAGTTGTAGCATTATTATATGCCTGTTCGAGTAATTGTAATTGATTTTCAGTTAATTTAGATTGTGACTCTGGAGTATATACCAATTCCTTCAGCAGTAACAATGTCATTTGTAGTGTAACTAAACGAAATTGATTACTATTCACCAGAATATAAAATAACTTATTTACCAGTGATCTAGTGAAATCTGATTGACCAAATTCAGGATAAGGTATAAATTCTTCTTCAGTATTATCCTGTTGTTGTTGTTGTTGTTGTTGTTGATGTTGATGTTGATTGTTTACAGAACTACTAGATCTTGGTGTATTTAGTGGGGTATTTTGTTGTTGATGTCTTAGAGCATTATTACTAGAAGAACTAGAATTTATAATTCTACTGGCACTATTAGTGAGATTATTCATTAGAATCTTTTCACTGGTTGTACTATGAACACTGTTGGTAGGTGAAGTACCAGAAATTGGTGAATTTTCACAACTAGATGATAAATCATTTAATCTAGATTTAAACATGCTATTTGTTGGACTGGACTTGAATAAATTGGAAAGAGGTAAACTAGCACTTATATCATTGTCACCATCAGAATCTGTTAAAAACAGAGAGGCATGTGATTCTGATTTTGATCTAATGTGATTACCTATACCTAATCCAACTGGAAGACTGGTTGACATGTTATCATTTACCAATTTTGAAGCTTTAGTTGGTGATGATTTACCAGTTGTACTACCACTATTTACCATAGCACCACCACCACTATTATTAGAGATATTACCTCTCTTTTTAACTGGACTAGTTGTTGATGGTGATCTAGATTCTGGTGATAATAGACCCTCTAATAATCTCTTGGCTTTAGCCATTCTATAAGGTAATATTCCACCTACTTCTAATATTTTCTTTTCAATATTTGTATTCTTTAAGAAAGAATATAACATTACTACAACACCAAAAGTCTCTCTGTCATTATGGATAAATTTCAATAATGATTCTTTAAATTGAAATTTAGTAAATGGCTTATATCCACTACTACTACTACCACTATTTCCTGCTGCTGTTGTAGAGGTTCCATTATGACTTTTACTTAAATCCATAGAAAGCACACTATCAGTTGAACTAGTTAATGCATTATGGATTGATGATACTGCATGTATTGCCTCTGGTGTTGGTGAAACTGTTTCAATTACTACTGGTGGTGGAGTGGTTATATTATTATTATTATTATCATCTTGTGGTGAATGTAAAGAATCTTTTGGAGATTGTGGTGGTGTTGGAATTGGTTTATTCTCAGTATCTTTTTCTTTCTTTTTATCTTTTTTCTTTGAATCACTAGCAGAGAGTGAATCTAAATTTGGAAATGATGCAATACGACGAAATGAGTTATAGTGTTTTCTCTGGGTACCAATAGAGGATAATGGAGGTGGTGGTTGAATAGATGTAGTTGATAGGAACAATAGACTCTGATTGAGTGATGTTGTTAACATGGCATTAGCAACTGTATCCAATAATGGTTTATATGTAAATATATGAAATACTTGTGAGAGTAAAAAGAGTGCCAGTGTGGGCGTTAAACGATCCTCTTTCTCTACCTGCTCTGGATTAGGATCTAATAGACTACCAATGAGTACTGGAAATACTAGATACTGAATAAACTGTTCTGCCAATACTATATTCATACTCTCAAATCCCAAATTAAATATATCATGTAGATAATAAAGCTGATCGGTAAGTTCCTCTACAAAATAATTTAGTTGATATATACCAGTACTATGACTGGATTTCTCTAAAACTTCATTCAATTGTATGCATTCCTTTCTAATGAACCAAACTATATTTGAAAAATATGGTACTGCTGTTGAATTGATTATATATGATCGTAATTCTTCATCCTCCACTAAATTTTCATACAAATTAGTAATTAGTAACTTATTGTTGTTGTTGTTAGGTGGTTTTTTTTTTAGTTTTTTAGAAAATTTATACCTTTAAAAATATTTAGAGTTAATGTTCTAACAGCTATTCTAATCATTGTTTCTTTGTGACCTGAAAACTTTATAGCCTCTGTATATAGTGGAAAATCTTTTTCTTGACCATTGAAAAAGAAATTAACAGTGTTTTTATCGACTTTTAATGACAATGCTTTGAGGAATGATATATAGTAATCTAATACCTCCTCACTAGAAAAATCAAATTTATGAATGATAATTTCATTTATATAATTATTTGATAATAAAAAATCTAATATATAATATAGTTTCATATTGTCAATATTAGTCTATCAATATTGAAATAAACATATACACCTACAAATAGAATTCTGTGTTTTTAAATTCTCCACTAGAATACTCAGTGTCTGTAATAGTTGTATGATAACCTCTGTCGAACATTTTTGATCCAATATATTCAAAAAAAATGATACTAGATTCTTTTCTAAAAAGAAACTGTTTTTAATTGTGGTATTAGTATAATAATTAATAATTATATCACTTAATTACACATACTCAAAGAAACCAGTATTATGTTGATCACCCCAAATAAGAACCTCAGCAATCTGTCTTAGAGTTTCTACAATTAAATTCTTATTCTGTGGTGTAATAGTACGATTCTTTGATAGTGTCCCATAGAGATACTTGAGATTCTCTAATGAGAATTTGTTTTTTGGTTTAAACGAAAATAAGTGCATAGTCTATAATTATTATTACTATTAATATTATTGATTATTGATTATTGATTGATTTCTAAAATTTTAAAGATATTTCTTTTTCATTGTAGTACAATAAACACAACAATAAACAATGATAAATATTTATGATGCACTATCTTTCTAAAATATTTATCTAAAGAAATCTTAGTTGTTTACTAAACTATAATATATCTCTTGTAAGATTCTATTCCTAAATACTATATGATTTTTGTATTTTTTTTTGTTGAATTTATAAGATTAGACTTATTCGATGAACAAGAGTTTGCTATTATTTTGTCAAAAAAAAAAAAATAAAAAAAAAAAATAAAATTATTTAAATTGTGATGATTGATTATTCACTGCACTATCTGCATTACATCATTTCACATTGTTTAAACCAATAATGAATTAATTTATTTTTATTTTAAGATTTAAAAAAATAATTTTTAATATTTTTGTAGATCAAGATTGAAAAAAAAAAAAATCATATTATTAGGTGTTTGGATAATGAAAAACAAAAAAAGATTATGAGGGGTAAACTAGTATTTCTTTTTTTGATTTTATAACAAATATATATTTATTTCAAAGTTTATTCATCACCACCTTCAGCTTTGTTGGAGTTGTTCTTGGCCATCTTTCTAGCTCTACGACCCAATTTAGCACCAGTTAATGGAGATAATGGAGATAAACCAAGATGTTTTTGGGATTCGACACGAACGAGGTATGATGGAACGTTGACTAATTGTTTACCAACACTGTTATAATATTATTAAATATTGGTTAATAAGATTTTCAAAGTAATTTGTGACACCCAAATTTAAAAATCACAGTAATGCTAACATTACTCAAATTTCTAATATCCTGTTTTTGTTTGTTTTTCTATATAATGTGAGATACATACCGAATGTGTCTACCTTTGATGAGAACTCTAGCATGATGAATTGATTTGGCAAGACCATTCTTGAAAACTAAAGTTTGGAGTCTTCTTTCCATGAAATCTTGGACTTTAAGATTTAAAACGTAATCGAGTTTGTTTTTGGATTCTTCCAAGACACCTAATTTATGGAGTCTTCTGAGGAGAGCAGCACCTTCAAACATACGTTTTGGGTCTTTTTCATCAAGAACGAGCAATTCTCTTGCTGATTTACGGATTTTAGCAAGGGCGAATTGAACTCTCCAGACTTCATTCTTATTTTTTAAACCGAACTCACCGACAATTTTCAATTCAGAGTCGATTCTTTCCTTTTCGAATGGACGACGTGGAGTGGAGGATGTCTTACTGTCTGTTTAATCCAAAATTTCTGTATAAGTATTTATTCCTCTTTCTCTGTTTCTCATCCAATCCTGTTCTCTGTTGGTGTAATTAGATGTGGGTAATATATAATACAAACAATTGCAATTAACCATTTTGACAGCTGATCTTTGTGTGATGAAAGGAAAAAGAGAGAATCAAAACCAAAAAAAAATAACTAAAAAACGAGTCCTAATTTTTTTTTCAAATTTTATTTTTTTTGATTTTTTATTTGATTTTTTTGTTACTCAAAGCGTGATTTCTGGATATTTTTTCATAAAGCACATGAATGGAATATTTTAAAGTATTTTTATCACATGTATGTTTGAATTTCAAAATAAATACTGTATTTATCAGTAATAGAATACTAATAAACTTTTTTGACATAGTTTGATAATATCTATTCAAATGAAGAAGAAAAGAAAGTAGAAGAAGCAGTGAAATACTATTTTGGTAAAATTGAAATTAAGTCAGTTTTAATACAGGGTTTTGTTATTAGTATTAATGAAGAGGATGGTGTACAAATTGATGATTCAACAGATACAATTCATATATCTACTGAATATTGTTTGAGCAGTCATCACTTTCAAATAGGTCAATATCTACAATTATCATGTGAATTCTCAGAGAATGAAGATAGTACCCCTTTTATCATTGTAAATCACATTAAAGATTTAACATCTCTACCTAATAGAGAGTCAATGTGGAATATAGAAGTAATCCACATTCATAAAATGTTTTATCAACCACTTGAAAAATCATTACCAAATCCACCACATTTACAATCTATTGATATTGATATTAATAATAATAATAATAATAATAATAATAATGAGGATCTAAATTTATATGAAGTATTGGAAGAGAAACAATTTGAAGTTGACACTATCGATCCAGTTGACAACTCATTATATGAAAGGGATACTAATGACCTAGAGAATGATAGCTTTAATGATATTCCATATGATGATCAATATGCAAATTATATAAATGAAAATGACAATAATGATAATCATATTCATATGGAATATGAAAATCAAAATGAAAAACAAAAACAAGAAGATGATGAAATGGTTGATAGTAATAATATAACAGCTGGAGATGATTCTTGGGATTAGAGTGGAGGTGGAGGAGATTAAGATGTGATCAATAATCATATTTTTTTTTTTTATTTTTTTGTTTTTGAATACCAATTTGGATTGGAGGGACATACAGTGGTTACTTCACAAATAAATGTCTCTTGGTTAATTGGAAATTGGTTTGGCTTTACGATTCCACACTGGTTTTATAGTTTGTTCCTTTTCATCAGTAAATTTAGAATGAATTGGAATGGTATAGACAGCAGTGTTGGTACTAGAAGAATGCTGTGATGTTGATGGTGTAGATTCTTCTACAAAATGATCATTCAATCTATTTAAAGCAGCTGCAATTTTTGGATCAGGTTTAGTTTGATATTGATGATTTAATCCACCTGCTCTAATCATCAAATTACCAATCATTGGTTTAAATATATTGAAATAGCCATAGTTTACCAATGGAATATTACCAAGTAAACTCTCAAGATCCATAATTTCTTCAAACTATTCATTTATAAAAAAGAGTTTAAATTAGTACCTTTAATAATAAACTTCCATTAAAAATTATAACAACAACATACTCTAGTGATTTTATCTTTTTGTTTATGTACATTGATAATCATTCTATAGTTGAATGAAGTGAAAGGTAGGAAACTAAAAGTTATATTTTGAATAGTATCAATTGAAATATGATGTTGTGAATTGGTTGAGGTGTATTTTAGAATTTTTATATCTTTGGCATAGACACCAATTGCCTTGAAGATCTCATGAATGTTATGGATTCCTTTGACTTTGAAACTTGGAATATTGTGAGCTTCAAAATCACAGTCCTCAGCAAAATATTTGTCAATGAGCTCTAATGGTGGTTTAACATTATACAATTTTAAAATTTCTGTAGCTTCTAACATTTTTATGGTTTTTAATTGAATTTCTTTTCTGAAAAGAATTGTTGTGAATATTATAAATATATTAACTAGTTGAATTAAATTATTAAATTACTAGAATTGGAGTAAAATTACTTGTCACTTATGTACAAGTTAGAGTTATGCCGATTGTGAAAAGCAATGAAATAAAACAAAATAAATAAATAAATAAATAAATAAATAAAATAAATATAAGAGATAGATAAAATTAAATTAGGGTGAATTTAAAAATTTTTTTATAAAAAGAGATAAATAGCAATGGAATAAATAATTTGAAATAAAGTTAAAAAAGAATTTTTTTTTTTTATTCTTTTAATATTTATTTTTTTCATTGATAGAACAGAATATATATGGAAAGGGATTATGTTGATATAGATTGGTGGGAATACGATTTATCGTGTAAACATCGTGTTTATTCATTGCTGAGGAGATAGGGGGTATGTTTTGAAAGAATTTTGTGGGTGTGGGAAATATGTCATTATTATCTATAAAGACAATGATATTAGTAGGGGGGGGTGCTAAAACCAAATAATTTTAATAAATAAAAAATAAAAGTAAAATTTCTTATATTTAAAGTAATTTCTTAATCATTATATCAATAATAGGATTAATCTTTTAATAATCATGATTATCATTTATTTTAAAATATTTGAACTTCATTTATACACCAACTAGTTTTTATTAAGACTAACTTTTAATTAAAAAAAAAAAAACGAGATTACAACATGAAAAGTTTCAAATATTTTAAAGATATATAGGCACTAGTGGATAGATCAAAAAGTGAAAAAGTCAAATTACCATATTCATATAAATCTACACTTTAAACAATTAATTGGAATAAAAATAGTAACTCCTAAGAGTGTTATTGTGGTTAGGGGGTGTAATTTGCAAAACATTAAAAACAACACACACACACTAAATTTCTTTTGGGATGACAAATACAAATTAAATCTTTTAATCAAAAAGTTTGGTAGTTCTCATTTTTGTATTGTACGAAAATTAGGTTGACATTGTAATTGTTCTCTTTTTATTATCATTATTGTGTTTAAATACTCACACTCACACAATCTACAGAACGTGTGAAAATATCAATCATAATGAACTATCTATATCTTTTTTTATACTCAAATATCTATTAAACAACCCATATCTTTTAAATAGTTAGTTTATAATGTTTCCAACATCACCACCTTTACTTTCACTAATTAAAAAAAAAAAAAACTACATCAAGAACAACAAAAACAGGAACAACAACAACAATAAAGAACAACATCACAAAGAGTGAGAGAAAAAAGTAAATTTTAGTAATAATAAACCAACACTATCCCACACTCTAATATATATCACTTAAAAATTAAAAAAATCAAAAAAATAACACCAAATGTGATAGATAAAAGATTTTAATTTATTTTAATACACTTATTCTTACTTGTTTAAGCAATTAAAATAATAATTAATTTCAACAAAAAATAAAAAAAATAATATATCAAATTAATAATAGTAATAATTTTTATTTTAAAATTCAATTTACTTTATATATCTTTTATAGTTTTTACTACTTCACCATCAACATTATTACACAATAATAATAAAAGTAGTAAAGGTAATTTTTAAAACAAATAAATAATAATGAGTGAAGATTTTTTATATCCATCAATTAATAATGAATTGGAAGATGATGAAAATGTATGTAGAATGTAGAAATATCATTATTAAAATAAAAATTATTAATTTATCAAAAAGATTTACCCAATTGATAGAGAAAGACCAGCTGTAATTGAAGGATTTACATTATTACCAGGTGAAAACATTTTAATTAAAACATCTAATGTTGTACATTTATCAATAATTGATTCGCGTCATAGGATCGGTACATTGTATCAAAGTAATTTTCAATTTTTTTTTATTGAAGATTCATCTCGCCAATTGATAGTTTCCATTCCCAATGGATCAATAAATGAAATTAAAAAATTAAAAGGTCATGTAACTGTAAAATATCATGACAATCCATTGTTACTACAAAAGGAAAAAGAACCACTTGAAAATGGAGCAAATTTACAAAATAGTGATCAATCACCACAAACAATTTCAACCCAACAACAACAACAACAACAACAACAACAACAACAACAACAACAACAACAACAACAACAACAACAACAATCAACAACATCACCAGAACCTCAACCTGATGAATCATCATCTTCTATATTACAACCTCAAAGTCAAGCAACAGCATCTAACTCCAATAGCAATATAAAAAAAGTAAATAGTAGTAGTACTACCACTACTGCTTCAACAATATCAAAATCAACATCAACCAACTCTTCTTCAACAGGTGAGAATAATATTAACAATCAATGGTACAGTAATGGAATATCAGAGAAAGCTTTAATATTAGAAATAAGATGTAAAGATTTTAATATTGTTAGATTTTGTCTACCATTTGATGAAAAGGGTATTGATGCTCATAGTAGTCTTTTGAAATTATCACAAGTAGAAAATCCCAAATCAGCATTTTGCTATTTCTATTCACCATACTTGGGATCAACAGTATTGAATGGTTGGAATCTATTTGACCCAGTTGAAGAATACAGTAGACAAGGTTTATTGGTATCTGGCTCAGAATGGAGATTGACAAAGATTAATCAAAAATATGAAATTTGTCAAACTTATCCTCAATATCTTCTCATTCCATTTTCCATTTCAGATTATCTTCTAAACAAGTCATCACTATTTCGTCAAAAGAATAGATTCCCAGTTGCCACTTGGCGTCATCGTTATACACATGCTACTCTATCACGTTCATCTCAACCTATTCAAGGGATTGGAAAGAATAGATGTGAAGAAGATGAACTTTTGATACAGGCAATTCGTAAATCTACACCATCTTCTTCCATTTCACAGAGCACACAACCACTCTATATATTTGATGTACGTTCTCGTTCCAATGTATCATTTTCAGGATCATCTGAAGACATTAGTTATTACAATAACTGTGTATTGGAATATGCTGGACTTTGTACCATTCATGAACTACGTGAAAGTCAGAATAAACTCTACAAACTAGTTAGAAATTGGGATGACAAAAAATCATGGTCAGAGTTAAGTTCAACCAGTTGGTTAACTAATATCGCTAAAGTATTGGCTGTAGCTAAAAGAATACTACATTGTATTCATGTTGAAGGTTCATCTGTACTCATTCACTGTATTGATGGTTGGGATAGAACATGTCAATTAATGAGTTTAGTACAGTTACTAGCTGACCCATACTATAGAACTCTTAAAGGTTTCATTGTACTCATTCAAAAGGAATGGGTTTCATTTGGTTATAAATTCTCATCACGTTCACAACCATCACATAGTTCAAAACAATCATCACCAGTTTTCTTACAATTTATTGATTGTGTATGGCAACTAACTCGTCAATTCCCAACTAGTTTTGAATTTGGTGACCATTTCCTTCGTGTTCTTTTACACCATTTATATTCAAATCTATTTGGTACTTTTCTTTTTGATTCTGAAAAAGAACGAGTTTGTAGTAAATTATCATCTGACACTATTTCACTTTGGAATCTATTATATGTTTGTGCTAAAGACTCTTCACAATTCTTAAATCCTTTATACATTAAAACTACTGAAAATGAACCAGTTACATCAACACAAACCACCACCACCACCACCACCACCAACAACAACAACAACAATAACAATAATATTATTAATCAACAAGAAGTATTTGTAGTAAGAAAGAATTTTGATAATGCCAATGTTCTATTTCCAAATATTCAAGGGGTACAATTGTGGACAGATTACTATTTGAAATGGAAATCGCCACAAAAACCATCCAAAAAACCAACAGCTCTAATTGAAAATGCTATTCAGTTAAATGGTGTAAATGGTGATCTATTATCAATACCAAAGAGAAGAAAATCATCAAGACATTCTTCACGTACTTCTAAACAAAATATAAAAAGTACCAGTACTGATTCTCTATTATCAAAGAGTAATGATAATAATAATCTTCAGAGAAAACAATCGGATAAGAAATCAAAGAAATCAAAGTCAAAGAGAAATAAAGCTGAACAAATTACTAATTCACCATCAATACAATCAAATCAACCTGTAATCCAACAACCATCACAACCACCACAGGAACAACAACTTGAAATCCCAATAGTAGATGTTCCAACAACAAATCTTGATACACAAACCCCATTGATTGTTGGTGAAAATAATAATAATAATAATAATAATAATAATAATAATAATAATAATAATCACCAATATATTAATAGTAGTTTGAATAGTTCTGAAAATAATGATCAACAAACTCCAGAGATTACAATTAATGATTCAATTAATTTAAATGATAGTTTGAATCCTAATAATGTTCAAACACCAACCATTGACATTCAAGCAATTGAAAAGATTAGAAGACATAGTACTTCAAACTCTACCCCATCACTTAAACCTACCAATAGTGTTTATATTGAAACCGATTCTCCAATAATAGTTTCACCAAGATTAGAAGTAATCAATGAAGATAATTTACCAGTTGATATTAACCAAAGTACTAATAGTGTACCAATTACTCCAATATCTACAAGTAGTAATAACAATAACAATAGTACAACTACAACTACAACAACTACTTCTACAACAATTGTTAACACACAAACTCAAGAACAAAAAGAAAAAGAAAAAGAACAACGTCGTTTGGAAAAAGAAAAGAGAAGGGCTGAAAAAGCAAAAAGACATCAAGAGAGACAAGAAAGAAAAGAAAAGAAGAGACAACTAAAAGAAACAAAAGAAAGAGAAAAAGAAAAAGAAAAAGAAAGAGAATTAATGACACCAAAAGCTGATATAAGTGTGGTATTACAATCACATGGTAAAACTAAACCAATATCACTTACAATGCCCGTACGTGGTACAAAATCTAGAATATCAATTTTTTCTACATCATCACCACCACCACAAAGTTCATCCAATTCTAATATTCAACAACAAATTTCACAACTTAATCAAATTTCAGATATAACATCACCACCTGAATCATCACCTAATGTACAATCTGTAAATAATAATAACAACAATTCTCCTCAGAATAATCCATTATCCCATTCACAAGAAAATATTTCCAATCAAAATCATTCACATTTCTCAAGATTTATTAAAACATTAACAATTAGATCAAGTCATGCTCAAAAACAACAACAACAACAACAACAACAACAACAAATAACATCTTAATATTATAAAATATTTTTAAAATAATAGTTATTGAATATATAAAAGCTTATTTTTATAAATTTAAATGAGTATTGGATAATGAGAGAAAATGTAGAGATTAGTCTGTCTACTTTGGACTAAGTTGAATTGTATGATTTGATTCATTAAGTAAGAATTTCTTGCATTTAATCTTTTGAAATTTATCATCATTCCATGATTTCAATTGATTTTGAATGTTTTACTTTAACAACTCGATTGATACATTGACATTCTTTTCAATAAAGTCAATAACTATTGATCTTAAGGTAGCTTTAACTTTGTTATTGTTATTGTTGGTGTTAATATTAATATTTGCCAGCTGAAATATTATTAGCTTCCTGAGGTGTTGTAGGGTCCAACTTTTTTCAAATCTCTGAGTTGTTTTTTCTGGAGCTTTTCGTTAGATTGATCAGGAAGGGGTTGGGATATCTGATCCTTAACTTTTTCTAGATGATCAGTTTCTGGTTTGAGTTGTTGAACATTTCCATTAATTTCAAATTCAACATTTTTTGTTAAATTTGGAAGTTGATAGATGAGAGATTCTGAAGGATGAAGAGTTACAACATTTTCAGTTAGATTATTTTTTGTATCAGATTCTTTGTTGTTTTTTGACACTTTCTCTTCTTTGGTTTCTTGTTTTTGGAGTCGATCTTTAATTCTTTGTTCTCTTAGTTTTTTTCTCTGGAGTCTTTCTTTATCTCTTTGTTCTCTGAGTTGTTTTCTCTCAAATCTCTCTTTAGCTCTTAGTTCTTTTTGTTTTCTTTGCTCTTCTTGAAATTTAAAAACACAATTTTTTTTGCGATTGTTGTTTTCTCTAAGAGTCTTTCTAAATTAATTTTTCTTCTTTAATATATTCCATTTATTTTTAGTTTTTTATTACTTTAATTATTATATTTAATATTAATTTTAATTATATAAAAATAGAATTGCTTAATACTTTTTTATTGGGAATAAAATTTAATAAGTTTTGATGTACACTTAAACAATTTCTCAAAAACATGCATTTTACAAGATAAAAATGATAATATATCTGGATATTGCATTATAATTAATAATATATTTTGAATATTTTTGTTTTATTAATGTTTGAGTATAACTTTAGTTTATCAAATTATTTTTTATTTTTTTTATGAGAGATTGATTAATGAAATTAAAGAATATAGATGATGATGATGATGTATGTAAACTCATCATGTTACTTTTTTCTAATTTCTTTTTTTTTTTTTGTTTTAAGCTCTATTTTCAAAATCTTTAACTTTATAAACTCTAACTAACCAATGGAGGGAAGTGAAAGCTTCTTCTAGATAGGTCAATTCGAAACCTTTATGACCAATTTCAACATTTCTAACACGATCGAAACCGGGTGGTTTTTGATAATCAGTGTAGACTTCAGAGAATCTATAATAACATAGTTTGTACATGAGAGAATTTAACATTGTTGGTGAGGAACCTTTATCAATACGATATTGACCATTAGTGAGATAATTGCTTTCTTGGATTGAAGGATCAGTACTACCACCGATTCTAACCATCCATAAGAACTTATTGATATCATCACTAGAGTAACCAGTGAGACCACCAAAAATGACAAGAGCATAGTCCACATCTAAATCTTTCATGATACGGAAAGCCTCTTCTTCAGTACTGGCAAAAGCTTTACCAACTTGAGCGATATGTGAGTTATTCCAAGTGTTGTTATCTACCAAAACTGTACGATTTGCCATTGCAGACAATTGGTAACCATAATCCCACCATGACATGATACGAGCATCATCAGCAGTGTTTTGACCAATCCAACGATAGGCTTCACGGAAATCATCAAAGATTACACGAGAACCGTCATTTTGTTTGGCAGAGAGAACAATGGATGGTGATGAATAGGCTTCTGAGGTAACCCAGGTACAGTGGAAGGCATATAATACTAAGAGTATGGATAGTACAGCAACCATAACACCACCAATTTCTTTGGTGTTTGGAGAGGTAGTTGATGGTGGAGATTTCAATTTTTTAATATAAGTTTGTAAAGTTGAACTGACAGCTACGGCAGAGAGTACACATGCAACTGGTGCCAATACCAACATGAGACGAACCATAACACCAGAGAAATAGATGGAAGTGATACCATAGAGAATCAAAAAGATGTTACTGTCAGAGAGTTGAGCAAAACAGAAATAGAGACCTGCTGGGAAGAGGAATACCAAAATGTGTAAATCAAAGAAATAGGATGCCCATGTAGTTGGTTGATGTTCAGAAACTGATGCAATAATTGGAATGTGATCACGAGCATAAGTTGGATCCAATAGAGAATAGAATCTACCATTGAATGGTGAAATGTAACCAGTAAGAGTACCTACAACAACTGCAAATCCAACTAAACCCAAAACGAAAAACAAAGTGAGTCTTTGTAATTTTGAGAAAGCCTCTTGAGTTAGATGACTCTTTACCCATTGCAAACCAGAGAATAATTGTAAAAGACCAAATACACCAATAGCAGCCATATGTTCTGATGATTGTACTGGTTGGAAACCAATAAAGTTAATTTGCATACTCAAAATGGTACCAATGACAAAGAGGGTAGAATAAGCTACATAGAGTCTATGTGAGAATCTACCAGTTATCAATAAAGTCAATGCATGTAATGGAATCAAATTGATAATGAAAACATAACCACCCCATGCACTAGCCATATAGAAATAAGCAAGTGCACAAATACCAGACCACATTAAACTACCAGTATTTACTGATTTTATCCATGTATAATAGGTAAAAATCAATGCAAAAATGGCAATACCTTCGTTATCAAATGATCCAGCAACTGAACGTGAAATGTATCCTGGTACAATGGCAACCATTGCTGCTGCTATTAATCCAGTTTGTGTGTCTTTAATCTCTTTGGCAAATTTATAGGTTACAATAGCTGTGTTACTGGCAAACCATGGTGATAATAATACACAGACATTTCTGATATTAACTGTAAAATTAATACTGTTAAGTAGCCAATGAACTGTTGCTGCTGTTGCCATCAATCCTGGATAAATTGTGCCTCCTACAATTCTACCCAATGGATACCAACTGTTTTCATCAAACCAATTCAAAAAATTATAAAATCCTTCTGCTACTAAATATTTTGTTGATCTAAAATTAAAGTATCTATTGTTATTATAATTAGTTATTTGGTATTAGTATAATTTCTTAAGTTTCATTGAATTTTTAAAAAATATCGCTTCCAACCAAAACCACCTCCCACACTTTGATATTTGTTACACATTATAACTATGCCATATGGTTTTTCTAAATTGTGGTTTGGTTTGGAAGTGTAAAAATGAATTGAAATCTATAATATTTACGGATCAAATTCATGAATTACACTTTCATAACGTAATACTGAAAATAGACGTGTTGAAAATGCTAAAACATAGATGATTGCAAGAATTAATATTCTTAATAGAAATTCTTGGTTTTCTTTATTTTGTAAACCATTTAGAGTAGTATTAACAACTGCTTTACTACTTTGAGTTGGTTTAGTGTTAGCCATTTTTGTGATGATCAACAATATAAAAAAAAAAAGTTGACTTTTTTTCAAATTTGAAGAGCATCAAGCATCATCAAAAAAAAAAAAAAACAAAAAATAATTTTATTACAAATAACGTTGTGAGTCACAATCCATTTTCATAAAAACATTTCACCAAAATACATTTTTATCTTTATTTAATATATTAGTATAGAATATTCATAAAAATGGCAGCCCCATTTGAAGATTGGTATAGAAATTTACCAATTGTAACTAAACTCTACATGACAGGATGTGTAGTAACAACATTTTCAGTATTTCTAGAAATTGTACATCCTCTTCAACTATATCTCAACTATCCATTAATATTTACAAAATGGGAGATATGGAGACTCATTACTACCTTTTTATTTTATGATAATTTGAATTTAAATTTTTTATTTCATATGTATTTTTTGTATGTATCATCTATTTATTATCATTCTATTTCGGGAAATTTAGTTTAATTAATTGAAAGTACATATTACAGAGTAAGACATAGTAGGTTATTAGAAGAAGGGTCATTTAGAGGCAGATCAGCAGATTATTTATATATGTGGATATTTGGTAGTTTTCTATTATTAGTATTAAATGCCATATTATATTATACTAAAATTTATACAAAGATGATGTTTTTGTCACCATCTATTGCATTTATGGTTGTTTATGTTTGGGCCAGAAGAAATCCCAATATGCATATTAGTTTTTTGGGATTATTTACATTTTCAGCACCTTATTTACCATGGGTAATTTTAGGTTTTGGTTATCTATTTCATCAATCATTAGTCTATGATTTGATGGGTATCTTTGCTGGTCATATATATTTTGTATTAGAAGATGCTTATCCTTCAGTTTCAAATCGTAGACTTTTAAAAACACCCTCATTATTAAAATATCTTTTAGATCCAAATTATAGATTAAATCAACCTGATCAACAACCACAACAACAACAACAACCACAACCACAACAACAACAACAAGAAGAAGAACAACAAGAAGAACAGCCACAACAACAACAACCAATAGATGCACAATAAAAAAGTTTAGGTTTTGTAAACAATAATAATTTAATTAGATATTTTAGATTTATTATTATTGAATTGGTAAATAACCATTTTTTCGAGAATTTGGGTAGAATTTCTTGTAGAAATACAGGAAACCACTAGCAGTGAGAATGGAATAAACTATACATAGAATTAAAATTACAAGTGCTTGAACACTATAAGTTGGTGGTGCAAACCAATTGATTAGTGTAAAATTTGATTTTAGATAATAACAAGGATAGGTAGTACCATTTTGATAGAGATTTAAATAGTTTCTAGTAAATAAATCACTGTTATACCAAATACCTGTAATATCACCTATATAACTAGTACGATTAGCTTCATATTCTACAGTAAATATACCAATATAGCATTTCGTTTTTTGATCATCAGTTGAGGAGGTGTCATCAGACATCTCTGAACTATCTAAACCTGCTAATTTATCTTTTTCCTTATAGACTACACTCTTAAAGAATGATTCCTCACCCATTGAGTCATACCACCAAACTCTGTCATTGTTTAAATCTAAACATTTTGTAGTACTAGGTGTCAATGTTGAACTAATCCAAGTACTATTTATAGTTTCTTTTATCAGATAACAATTAGTCTGCTGATATAGTTTTCCTTCTTGGAAACTTGGTAATAGATCTATAAATACAATGACAATACATGATGCAATTCCTAGTAAAGTAAAAATGATAAAAAGAGATACTATAATTTTTTTCCTATCAATTATTGTCATTCCTTGCAAACATTGTCAATAGATTGGTTTTATAAAATTAGACTAAAAAAAAAATAATTTTTTATTGGTACCTCGTATTTCCTCACATTTAAAAATGAAAGATATTTATTTTATTATTTGAATCTTATTAAATATTTAGGATTCACACAACACACATTAACACAATATGTTGTTATTGATTTATAAACTTCAAAATATTCACTTGGATTTAAAAGATTTAAAAATGATTAGAAAATGCAACCAATGATAGACAACGATAATAAATTTCTATGGGTAATGCAAAAAAAAACCTTAATAGTGTTTGAGTGGTGGGGGTGAGATATATCTTTAAATAAAAATAAATCAAACCAAAAAAGACAGTTTATTCATAAAAACAATGCCATCTAAAAAAAACTAGACCACAACACAATTTACTTTCATTGGACAATATGGCTTACCTCTACTACTCATTTCCTATAAATTAAAAATTACATCAAAATATTTAATCAGTTTTAAAGATACAAAACTTTGAGTAGGATAATGTATAAATTAAGTACAACAATAGTAATTTTATTACTATTAACACCATTAATCTTTTCACTAGGTAAATATATATAAAAAACACCCAATGGCATTTAAAAACTTATTAATTAAAATAATTTAACAATAATAATAGAAAGAAAGATAGCAATACCATCGAATAAAGTTGAATTAGATATTGATTATTGTCAATTATTAAATGATGCATTAATGTTTTATAAATATAATAGAGCTGGTAGATTACCTGATAATGATGTACCTTGGAGAGGTAATTCAGCATTAAAAGATGCAAGTCCTGGATCACAACCAGATTCCAATGGTGATGGTGACCTTTCAAAAGGCTATTTTGATGCTGGCGATCATGTTAAATTTGGATTTCCATTATCTGGTGCAATGACAATGCTTGGTTGGGGTTTTTTAGAGTATAAAGAGGCAATAGTAAATTGTTCAGCAGATAGTTTATATCTTGAAGATTTGAGATGGGGATATGACTGGTTAATGGCCGCACATATTTCACCAAATGAATTTTGTGCTCAAGTTGGTAATGGTGAGATTGATCATGCTTATTGGGGACCACCTGAACTTATGACAATGGATAGACCAACCTATATGATTAATCAAACTGCTCCCGGTACTGATTTGGCATTGGAAGCTTCTGCAGCACTTTCTATATGTTATATGATTTTTAAAGATACAGATGAAACCTATGCTGAAAAGTGTCTTGGTCATGCAAAGGATTTACATAATTTTGGTGATACTTATCGTGGTGTTTATAGTGATTCTGTAACTGATGCTCAAAATTTCTATAAATCATGGTCTGGATATCATGATGAATTAGTATGGGGTAGTATATGGTTATATAAAGCAACTGGTGATAAGATAATGTTAACAAAAGCTGTCCAATACTATGAAATGTATAATGTAGGTCAAATGGCACAACAAAATTCACATGATTGGGATTTGAAAGCTCCAGGAGCTACATTGTTACTATCACAAATTTTCCCAGGAAATGAAACCTATATTAAAGATATTGAAGGATTTCTTAATTGGTGGTTACCAGGTGGAGGTGTACCTTATACTCCAGGCGGTCTAAGTTGGATTAGACAATGGGCACCATGTAGATATGCAATGACAACTTCATTTTTAATGTCAGTTTATGGTCAATCAGGTGACAAGTATACAAGTTATACTAAGTCACAGTTATCCTATGTACTAGGTAACAATCCACATAAACAATCATTTGTAGTTGGATATGGTCCTAATCATCCAATTAATCCACATCATAGAGCTTCTCATCATTCACTTACCGACAGTATTTACAATCCAGTAAACAATACCTATTTGATTTTAGGTTCAATGGTTGGTGGTCCAGCTCAGGATGATACTTATGTAGACGATCGTACTGATTATGTTAAAAATGAAGTTGCACTTGACTATCAAGCTGGTTTTATTGGTACCATCTCCTATTTAGCCTCCATTTCAACAAATATTCAAGAACTTTAGAAAAACAAAAATAAAGTATAATTTCATTTTGTATTTTATATTCTAATTCTTTTATTATAGTGAGAATTTAGAGGTGATAACTGATAATGGTTGATTTGGTTTTTTCTTTGCAAATTTAGTTTTTGCAACTTTAACTTTAGTTTCTTTAGGTGATTCTGATTCTTCTCCATTGGTTGAGGTTTTTGGTTTTCTTTCTCTTTTTGGTTTTTCAGATTCATGATTCTCGCTATCATTTCTTTTAAAAGGTTTATCAGATGATTTTTCTGATTTAAATGATTTCTTTTTATCATCATTATCAGAATGCTTTCTAGATTTTAATGATAATGCCTTTGGTCTATTTTGTATTGGTCTATCTTCATTATCAGCAGAACCTCTAAGTGAAGGTCTTTTTTTCAGTAAGGCTTCTTTTTCTTTTTTTGATTTACCTTTTTTGGGATTTTCTTTGGTTGGGAATATTCTAATTTCTTGTTTCATAAATTGAAGGTGTTTTTGAGCAATTGCTTTTTTGGCTGATGCAGTATCTTTAAAAGATACATAACCAAAACCATTACTCTTATTAGTCATTGAGTCTCTGACTATTCTTACTGATTGTACATTTCCAATTGATGTATCAAATAGTGAAAATAATGTTTCATCTTCACATTCATAGGGTACACCACCTACAAAGACAGTGAGTTCATCTGGTTTCTTTTCAGTGTTACTTGCAATATCGACTCTGAGATGTTTTCCAAAATGTTCTTTACCATTCTCTTTCAATGCCTCTTTGGCTTCTGATAGTTTTGAGAATACAATATAGGCATTACAAGTATCTCTACCTTCACTATATTCCTTATTGATAAAAGAACTCTTACGATTACCCATCTCCTTTTTCAAAGGTAATGAACGGAATCTTATTGAATCAATTTTACCATATTTTCCAAAAACCTCTTTCATTGATTTTGGATTGTTATTCTCCAAATTTACATTGGCTACAAATATAGTTCTAGGATCCTCTTCTTTTCTATCTTTTCTTGCTTGTTCTTTTTGTTTTTGTTTATCTCTTGGATTTAATACTTCATCTGATTTTATAGTTGTAATAGTTTCATCTATAGCTTGTTGTACCTTTTCAATATCAGGTTCTTGATAGGTATTATCACTAGAAAATGCATTCATTAATTTATTAGATTCATCTTGTTTTATATTATTACTATTAGAAAGTGCTTCAAAAATTGATATTCCTTTCTTTTCATTTTTTTGTTGTTCTACTGTTGCTTTTGGTGCTGCTGCTGCTGCTGCTGTTGTTGTTGTTGTTGGTGGTGGTGTTGATTTTGATGTTGAAGTTTTAATTGATTTATTGGTAGTAGTCTCTTTATTATTTGATTCAACAGTTTTACTGTTATTTTGTTTAATTGGTTCGGGTTTTAATTTTTTATCAATATTAACTTCTACTTTCGCATTATCTACTTTTTCAATCTTTCTTTTTTTATCTATAACTGGTTTTTTAGATGTATTTTGTGATTCTTTTTGTGTACTCTTCTTATTGCTCATTTTTACATAAATTAGTTCGACTGATTCGTTTTTGATTTTTTTCAAATTTTAATTTTTTATTTCTAACAATTCTTAACTTTACTTAAAATAAATTTAGATAACCTATCAATAGATAACCATGAATGTTGATAAATAAATAATCACAAAATATTTAATGTAATATTTATTAAAGATTGTTAAGAAATTAATTTTTTACATTTTTTTTCTTTCAAAAAACAAATGACTAGTAAAGATATTGTTATTCATAATGCTTCTACTATTGTAGTTCTACTAAAATGGAATCTACAAAATCTTTCAAAAGTTCCATTTAATATTAGTAATAAATTAGCACCACCAAAGAATTTTGATTATAGAATAATGTTATTACAGAGATCTAATCATTTAAAATCATTTCCATCATTTCATGTATTTCCTGGTGGAAAACTAGATGAATTTGATTCTGATCCTCTATGGAAAAATCAAAAAGTACTAAAAACTAATTCAATTGAAGATGAAGGATTACCATTTAAAGTAGCAGCATTAAGAGAAATGCTCGAAGAAACTAATGTATTTCTAGACCATAACAATGAAATTTTTGATAGATTCTCTGTTGATAAAATTCAAAATCTCAGACATAAGATACACAATGACAGAACAGGAAAGGAACTTTATGAGTTTTTAGAGAAAAATGATATCACATTGAATCTATCTCATTTGAAACAGTGGGCTAGATGGGTAACACCAATATTTAAAGGTGGTCCATTTGTGAGATTTGATACTAGATTTTATATTGCACCTTTACAATCTTATCCATTGGATTGTTCAGTAGATGGTACTGAATCTGTTATACTAGATTGGTTGTCTCCTGAAGAGGCTTTAGAGCAATTTCAATTAGGTAATATATATCTACCACCACCTACTTGGATGACACTTAATCAATTATCTCAATTTAAGACTTTCGATCAAGTCATTGAACATAGTAAAGAAAGAGAAAAATTTAATTTCACTTATGATGCAAAAATAGTTCAAGACCCATTAAGTGAAGTAACAGGAATTAAACAACAATATTCTGTCTTTTATGGTGACCATGAATTAAATCCAAACATTAACAACAATTCTCTTAAAAATAGATTAGTATTTCATAGTACAACTAATGATCTAAGAAATTCAAAGACATGGAGATTCTATTATGAAAATACATTAGGTACTTCTTCATTAGATTCAATATATAACAATACAGGTTGTAGATCCATTCTAAAACCAAATCAAAATATTCCAAAATCGAATTTATAATAAATATATATATAATATTTAAATAATTATTGTGTTAATATTAATACTATTGTGAATGAATTTATGCTATTTAAGCAGAAATTCTTTTATTTGTACTTTTATTAAATCTAGATAGTGAGAATTCATGAAAAGTGGATAAAGAAGTTTTGTTATGTTTAATCAATTGAGTAATAACTTTACCAATAGCAGGTCCAAATTTAAAACCATGACCACTGCAAGGTGATGCTATTATAACATTTTGATGACGTGGATGTTTATCAATAATGAAATGATAATCACTGGTATTGGTATAGACACAGGTAAGTGAATGTGATTCTTTAGAATGATCAAGACCTGGATTATATTTTTCAACAAATTTCTTAATTTTCTCTACAAACTCTGGTGGATATACTTTAGTTTTGTTCTCTTTCATTGATGATAAAGCATTTCCACTATGATGATATCCAATCTTTACACCTGGAATTTCAATTTGTGGTAATGAATAAAATGCATCAACTTCTCCATAATAGATGGACACTGGATTAGAGTATTGAGAATAGTCAATATTCTTAGTCTCTGGTTTAGGTGACCAATAAAATACCTTTTCTTGTGAGGCTTCAACTGGAATTTGTAAATTTAATTGTGATCTCAATAAGATTTCATTTATCCAACCACCACATGAAAGAACAACTTTTTTAGATTTATATATACACTGGTCTACAGTTTGTATAGTTACCAATTCAGGTGACTCTACTTTTATCTGGTCTACTTTCTTATCATCTAATGCTACAGCTCCAAATCTTTTAGCAAGCTCCCAAATGGTTTGAACAGCTTTAGTTGCATATACTACACCAGCATCTTGCTGATATACAATTAAATTCTCTTTTTGGAAGTTAAATTGTGGGAATCTTTCATTAGCCTCTTGATATTCCATTACCTGATATTTGATATTATGTTTTTTATAGGCATTAATAAGATCTATTAATGCTTGACTTTTGTGACTTCCAAAATCAATACCACCTGTAATTTGAATTAGTTTACTACCAGATTCATTTTCAATGTCGTTCCATAGAGGATATGCAAGTTTAGCCAATTCCAAATAGATATCTTCTGGATATGAAAATCTTATAATTCTTCCATCACCATGTGAAGAGCCATTATCATGTCCAATTTTATATTGTTCTAATAGTAATACTTTATAACCTTCTTTTGATAATTGATAGGCTGTACTTGTACCTGTTATACCACCACCAATCACACAAATATCATATAGAGTATGATCATTACTTTTTAATACTTTACTATCACTACTGTTTTGATGTGATAAATGTGTAGATATAGTTTGAATTCTTCTTACACTATTATTATACTGATTACTCATATTGAATGTCTTGACACCAAATTGATTAAAAATTAAAATAAATTTCTCACTTATACACTAAAATATTTTTCAGATTTTTATGTATTTTTTAAAAATATTCAAACAATATTGTTTAAATATCGTTAACAATGACAAATCTATAGATATATAAAATTTAAATATTATTATTATTATTATTAAACATTAAATATTATTTTAATGAACACCATATATAAAATTTAGAATAGTAGTATATAATTAAAATTTAGGAATATAAAAATGTCACATCATCCTTTGGATAAAGAATTTAAAAATCAAAAGTAATTACAGCATAATATTACTTTAGTTGATACTATTAATTTTGTTTAATTAACTGTTGATTTACTTTAAATAGTCGACTAAAACCAATGCCAGAAGCACCAATTGTTACAACAAAACAACAACAAAGAGAAATGTATAAATCATTAAAGAACAAGAAACCAAAGTCAAAAATGACTTATCAAGCAAAACCACATGAAGTAAACTATTTTACTTCTGATTAATTCTATATTGGAATTATATTATAACATAAATATAATATTGGAAATACAATATTTCGAAATATAAGAACAAATATTAGAGAGAAATAAATTTGTGTATAAAGAATGTTAAAATTTATTATTCAATTATTGATTTTAAAGGTAAACCTTTTATTTTCAACAATTACATCCAATCGTTTTTACAAAAATTTTTGCAATATTATTACAAATGCAAAGTCATAAATTTATACATTCTTTTAGATCTATACAATATAGGAATATTATAAGAGATAGAAGATATTTTACTACCAGTGAAAAATATATACCAGAAGAAAAAGAATATGCAGATGAAAATGATAACTTTGATTGGTTAATAAAAAGAACAAATAAGAAAGTAAATACATTAAATAATATAGAATCAATTAGTAAACCATCATCAATTGAAAATATAAATAATATAATTCAAGATAAAATCGATATCACAAAGAGATTTACAGAGTATTTTAATGAGATTAAAGAAGAAGAACTAAAGCACCAATTTACAAAAGCTAAAGAGGAGATTGAAAATAATAATCCAATTGATGGTGCTAATCTTTCAATTACAACTTTGATAAGAGTTTGTGGAAAGATATCAAATAAAGAGCAACGTGTAAAAGAGATTATTAAAAAACTTTTAGAGGTTTCAGGTCAAAAATTTAGTAATATTGGTGGTAGTATTATAGATTCAATACAATTTCAATTTAAACATTTGTGGGATTTGGCTAAAGATTATCAGTTACGTGGTAAAGAAGAAATGGTAAATGAAATCTATCAGTTTATGAAAGATAATCCTGATAGAGTGTTACTGGAACATGCCAATACACATTATGATTATATAGGTAGAATTGGATTAGTTCTAATTGAATCCTATGCAAATCAAGGAGAATTAGATAATGCATTGAAGATTTCAAAAGAATTAAAGGAATATAATATAAATAGTCAATCTATTGATAGATTATTGATAAAAGGATATGCAAATTCTAATAGATCTGATCAAGCAGTTTCATTACTACTAAAACAGAGTAATGTAAAATCATTAAAAACTGATAGTGATTTAATGAATTCAATTATATATAGTTTCTCAAGACAAGGTAATTTTTTAGAGATGGATAAATTCTTTACTGAAAATGAAATGGATATGAAAATGGATCACTATACAGTAGAATATCTCATTCAGGGTTACTTGAAATCTAATCAATATGAAAAAGCTATAAGTTTACTAAATAGAATTGATAAACAAGATATGGTAGCAACATCAACTCTTACCTATAACTATCTATTCAAATATCTAGCCTCTATAAATAATCTAGAGGAAATGATGAAATTATTTGAAAACTCATTGCTCAGAAAAAACAAATTAATGGTAGAATCAATACCTACTGAAAATGATTATTCATTAATTACAGAGGCACATGATAAACCAACTAGATCTTATAAACCAAATATAAATACTATAAATTGGTTGATAAATGCTTCTTGTCAGGCTAATGATATTGAAAGAGCCTATTCCATTTACAGCAGGCAACTTGAAAGATTTAATTTAACACCAAGTATTGAAACCTATTCAGAATTGGAAGCCATTTCTTTTAAATTAAAAAGAGAAGATCTCTATAAACAATATTGTAGTAATCATTTTCATTTAATAAAAAAATCTGACCATTAATTTAATTGAAATTAAATTTTAAATAATATATATATATTATTATAATAATTGTTATTTTTGTTATTGTTATAATTAAATATCAACTTCTTTTTTAGGAGATTCTTTTGTTACATTAGATTCACCATTTACTTTTTCACCTTCTTTGGTTTCTTTAGGTTTTTCTTCTTTAGTTTCTTTTGGTTTTTCTTCTGTTGTTGTTGTTGGTTGAGTTGATTTCAAGTGATGAATTTCAGTTTTTAAATTATGTTCAAATTGTTTAATTTCATCAGGTTTATTCATCTTGAGGAGGAATGTTACAGGTTTGTTATCCTCAAATGAAATAAATCTTAATGATTTTTCAGAAGGTGTTTCAACAATCATTTGTGAGAATATAAACACATTCAACATCGATTTTTTAGAACCCTCTGATATCATAACTATATATAAATTAAAGGTGTTAGAATATTGAAATATAACCTAAAGGTTCAATCCAATAAAAAATACATACTTAATCTAACTTTTCCATTTTGATTACCTCTATTTAATTTTATTTGACCAATACCTCTCTCTTTGTAACTTTGTTCACCAGTAGCACTTACACTGAGAACAAATAATTTTGCTCTAGCAGAGCATATTGTTTTTTCATCTTCTTCACCTGTTACCAAAGCTACAGGTTGACTAACTTGAATTACTGGTGCAAATTGTTTTGAATAATCAACTTCATTACCTTCTTTATTCTCATCATTATTATTATTATTATTTTCATCATCATTTTTGTTATTACCATTATTACTACTTTCATCTGGTTTGCTAAATGATGAAAATGTAGATGTACTATTTAAATTAAATGAGAATGAACTTGTAGTACTAGTTGAAAATGGATTTATACCACTATTACTAGAAGCAAAAGCCCCAAATGAACTAGTTCCAGTTGAAAATGGATTATTTAACGGATTTCCAAACATTCCAAAAATTGATTTTGGAGCTTCTGCTTCTTTTGGTTTATCTGTTGTTGTTTCTGTAGTTGTTGTAGCTGTTTTTTCAGAGTCTTTTACTAGAGATTCCTCTTTTTTATCTTCTGTAGTGGTAGGTTTATTTTCAGAACCTTCATTTTTATCCTCGTGATTACTACCATTAGTAGTTGAAACTTCACCAACTGATTCACTTACATCTACTTTAAATTTTCTAAGGTAATATAATACAGTTATTACTTTTCCTATGATTTTCGATTAAATGTTTTTAAATAACCTACTTTTTAGAGTGTGACTCATCATTTTCAGTTTGATCCAATTCTCTCTTTAAATCTGTCATCTTCGTCGAGGATGGGGTTTTGGCTTTTTTGAAAATGAAAAATTATAAATAAAATTTGGCACTTTACAAATTTTATGTGGCTATTTAGATAATTCGATATCAAATAAATAATATTTTATTTTAAAGAGATTTTAAAATTTGATCACATGGTAAGCAAACTTTTTCAATTTCTAAAGATTGGTGTCTCCAACATCTTGGACATTTATGTTTATCAGATCTCTTTGCACTTAGAGTAACTGTACCAATATACTGTGAATTTAAAAACATATTTTGATTAGATAATGTGAATAAATCAGATTCTTTTTGGATAGGTTCATTTCCTTCATTGTATTGTTGTTGTTGTTGTTGTTGTTGTTGTTGTTGTTGTTGTTGTTTAACAGATGTATCAGAAGTAGACAAAGTTACATTTGAAACACAAAATATATCATTTAATTGTGACTCAACAGATTTCAAATAGTCATACAATGATATTGGTGAGTTACTAATGTGAATTGAAATTTGAGCCTCGTCAGGTCTACCAATTACACCATCATCTCTCATATGTTGTAATAATCTATTAATTGATTCTCTAACTTTAATAATATGTTCAAATCTTTGATAATTTTCACTATTTTCATATTCACTTGGCTACAAATTTAGATAGAATTAATAATTAATTTGAAAGAGTAAATCTAATATATATATACATACTAAATGAATCCAACCTTTTTGGAAAATTGAATCTTTTGGAGAATTAAAGTGATATTGATGTTTATAGACATCTTCAGAGGTGTGAACAGTAATTGGTGATAATGCTCTATTCATTACATCTAATATCTTAAATAATACAGTTTGTGATGATCTTCTAGAGATGTTATTTGGATTCTCTACATAGAGTCTCTGTTTAATGACATCAAAATAAAATGATGAAATTTCATTAGAGAAATTAATCAATTCGTTATAGACTTTATGGAATTGGAAGGTGTCATATGACTTTGTAATAAATTCTTGTAAAGAATATAATCTATGTAATGCATATTTATCCAACTATTTTTGTAAATTAGTATTAAAGTTGGTTTTTTTTGGAAAATTTAATATAATAGGAAAAACTTACTAGTGATAATTGTGAATATGGAACTTCATTATGTTTTGGATTATAATCAAAGTTTGAAGCTAACATAAATCTAAGGGTATTTCTAAGTTTTTTAACATTATCCAATGCTTTAGAGAGAATGTTTGGACCTATATTTACATCTCTAGAGTAATCAGATGCTGCTACCCAAGTTCTAAGAAGATCAACACCATATGGTGGATGTGTAGCTTTATTAGGACCACCATTGATAACTTGAGAAGGTACTATAGTATTACCAATGGATTTTGACATTTTTTGACCTTTTTCATCTAAAACAAAACCGTGAGTAACTACATTTCTAAAAGGTTCTCTAGAACGTACACAAACACTTGTTAATAAACTTGACTGGAACCAACCTCTATGTTGATCACTACCTTCGAGATAGATATCAGCTGCACCATCTTCTGGGATTATACCACGTTGCACTAGTACACCTCTCCATGAAACACCACTATCAAACCAAACATCCATAGTATCACTTCCCTTTACCAATTTATCTGAAAGATGTTTAAATTCCTCTGGTAGAAGATCCTTTGTATCCATAGCAAACCAACAATCTGAACCATGTTCAGCAAACAATTGCTTAATTCTCTCAATAGTCTGCTGATTTATAAAAGTTTCATTAGAATCACGGTAATAGAATACAGGTATTGGTACACCCCAGTATCTTTGTCTTGATATACACCAATCAGCTCGCTTACTAACCATTGAAGATAATCTATTGCTACCTGATGGTGGAACCATATTCACCTGAGCAACACATTCCACAGCACGTTCTTGAACATCAGTTAGATCTACAAACCATTGTTTTGTAGTACGAATTATAATAGGTTTCTTAGTTCTCCAATCATATGGATACTTGTGAACATAGTCTTCAACCTTCAACAATGTACCCAAACCCAATAAATCTTGAATTACAGCTTGGTTACCTGACCCTAATACCTCAAGACCTTGGAATTTCTCACCAAGTTCAGAAGTAAATCTACCATTATCATCAACAGGACTTACTATAGGTAAATGGTTATATTTTGATTTTACAATATGAAAATCTTCAACACCATGTCCAGGTGCAGTATGAACTAAACCAGTACCAGATCCCTCAATAACATGATCACCTAGAATAATTGGTGATTCTCTATTAAATTGTGGATGTTTAGTTACTGTGTATTCTAATTCTTGACCTTTCATCTCCAAAACAATTGGTAAATCCATAGATAATGATTTTCTAAGAGTTTCTAATCTCTCTTTAGAAATGATTAGGTATTCATTATCATTGGATTTTACGACTAAATAATCCATAGAAGGGTTAACACAAATAGCTTGATTTGCAGGTATAGTCCATGGAGTAGTAGTCCAAATCACAGCATAGACTTTAGAACCATCTGACAATTGTGAAAGTAAGTTATTTAAACTTTTTGATTTACTTGATTGTACTTTGAATTTTACAAAAATGGATTTACTAACATGATTATCATTGTATTCCAATTCTGCATCTGCTAAAGCAGTCTTTGAAGATGGTGACCAATGTACAGGTTTAATGTCACGATATATATAACCTTTTTCAAACATTTCATAAAATGTCTGAATTTGAGCTACTTCATAACGAGGTTCCAGTGTCTTATAAGGATCTTCCCAATCTCCCATCACACCAAGTACTTTAAAACTAGCTTTCTGCTTTTCAAGTTCCTTATGAGCAAAATCAGCAGCAATCTTTCTAACCTCAATAGGAGACATCTTGGACCGATCTTTAATTTTCTCAAATGCCTTTTGTTCAATTGGTAAACCATGACAATCCCAACCTGGAATATAATTCACTTTATATCCCCTAAGCATTTTATAACGATTTGTAATGTCTTTAAGAATCTTATTCAATGCATGACCCATATGTAAATCACCATTAGCATAAGGAGGTCCATCATGAAATATCCATTCTGGTCCATTTCTATTATGCTCCTTTTGCCATTGATAGAGTTCATATGGATCCTTTAGTAGTTTAGGTTCATTTACAGAGGCATTAGCTTTCATTGTAAATGTAGTTTTTGGTAGATTCAATGTATTGGCAAATGAATGATCAATATTATTATTACTACTATCATCTGAATAGTATCTTAATCCAATACTATTTTTGAATACATTATTACTATTATTCTTAAATAGTAATCTTTTACCAAAAGACACTAACATTTTAGTTACGAAAAGCCGAAAAAATTAAAATTTTTGATTGAAGATGAATTTTGAAGAGTTATTCTAATTTTTATTCCTAAAATAACAAAAAGCTTTTTAATAATTAAGATCATCTAATTTTTAATATTTATAATTTCATGACCCGGTTTGAATTATTCAAAGCTAATGTTAGTGGAGTGGGAATCCTCAGTCTGATTTGCTCTAATTTTAATATTACAAAGTGAAATTATAATTCTTGACAAATTTATTGTATAATACGTTTTCATAGATAAATTCTTATTAAAATTTGTAATATAAATAAAATCCGTGAGAAAAAAATAGCAAAAGTGTGAAATTCTGAACAATGGTTTGTGGTAAAAAATTTGTAAAATTAGATACAGGTTTACAAATAAAAAAAATCATTAAAATATATATTTTTATATATATTGAATTTAATAGTACAACTATGAAAATATATCTATTATTAATTTTAATATGTGTTGGTTGGAATGATGCATTTCCAGCTTCAACAGCAAAGTTAAATAATACAAATAGTTTTTCAATTGATAGTAGCACATTTTTAGGTTTTCTTTTAAATCAAATAAGTTATTCAATTGGAACTTGTGATATCAATGGTGATGGTAAAAAGGTATTATATTAAATATTAAAAGAATATAATAAAACACTTTGAACTAATTTTAAATATTTGTTACTAAGGATATAATTTTTTATAATGGTGATGGTTATGTGGTACTTTTTGGTGATATTTCTAGATTTAATAAAACTAGACCAATATCTGATTCATTTGCAGATGGTAAAAATGGATTTAAAATTCATGTACTTGAACCTGAGGGATTCCCAGCTTGTGGTGATGTGAATGGGGATGGAATTGATGATATATTGATTACAGATTCTATGTGGTATATTGGAGAAGTATTTATAATTTATGGTAGTAAAAGACCATTTCAAGCTACAATTGATACTTTGGATGGGATTAATGGCTTTAAAATTGTTGGTAAAGGTAGTGAAGGTTTAGGTGTAGGTAAGGCAATTTGTGATGTAAATGGAGATGGAGTAAAAGATATAGTAATTTCAACATTTTATGGATTCTATGGTGGTTTTACAGAAACTAATAGCATCTATGTAATATATGGCCTTAAAAATGGATCAAAGTTCACTAAAGCTAATAATGGAGAATATGATAGAGATGAACTTGTAGAGGGAAAAGGTTTTAAAATGAATGATCTTTATTCAGCTACCCTGACTTGTGGTGACATTAATAATGATGGTTATGAAGATATATATTTACTCAATCCCAGAAGTCGAATTGTTTTGGGTAAAGCAACTTTTCCTTTTAACTATGAACCAAAACTTGATGGTAAAGAGGTAGTTAGAATCCCTGGAATTACATGGGATGTAGATAATCCAGAAAATCGTTTTGGTAGTTCAAGCTTTGGAGATTTCAATGGAGACGGTTTGACAGATATGGCAGTCACCAATGGGAACTATTCGTCATATGAAGTCTACATCATTTTTGGAAAACAAAATGAAACTTGGCCTTCAATATTTGATGTCAAAAGTAGAAATTCCTCCAATGTGATTGCTTTTACAAAAGGAAGTGGTTCAAAAGCTTATAACTGTGATTCATTGATGATGGGAGATATCAATGGTGATGGTTTTGATGATCTTCAGTGTTACTCACCAGAGTTTGTTTGGGTTGTGTATGGTAGTGATAAACCATTTGCATCAGTAGTGGACTTGTCAGCTACTACCTCACCTTTAGTTGACGAATGTAGGGGTTTAATATTCCAACAAGTCGATGGTAGTGTGCTTGCCAATGCTGATTTTAATAATGATAAAATTATGGATTTAGTAGTTATTCAAAATAGGGTACTTTATGGTGTCTATGGTGAGAAAGTGCCAATGAGTGCATCATTAGGTTTAATAGATACAAGATTAGAATATTCAGCAAACGGTAGTTATATTCTCTTGGAAGGTAATTATAGTCCAGTCTATGGAAAGTGTCCACTCTCTAGTATCACAGTACAAGTTATAAATCCACAGCCTAGTGATTCATTAGATATTGATTCATCCAATAACATTACAGTCAAAAAGGTATCTCCAAGTACCATTATCATTTACAACAAGAATCGTGACCCCCGTTTCCTTCAAAAAATTGCAAAAATTAAATATTCGACTCAAAGAAATGATAGTATTGCTAATATCAATTTTAATTACCCTGGATTCATTGATGAAACCATATCAGTTAATACCATATCTCCTACTATTCCACAAACCAATATATTCACTTGTATATGTACAGCTAACAATACCTGTAGTGATTTCCTCTGTGTTCCACCTGGTACAAATGATACCAACGCAGGGTGTGCAAAGTACCCTTGTAGCTATGGACTAGAATGTAACTCTAATGTTAATAAATGTGTATTCCCAAGTGAATGTATATCATGTACTGATTATAAATGTCGTAGTAATGAAAAATGTGAATTACGAAAATCAACTAATGCCAAAATTTGCAAACTCTTTCCATATTGCTTGTTAAAATAACATATTATATAATATAAAAATAAAATTAATTTTGATTTAAAAAAACAGTTATTTGATTTGAATTTAATTAGAAAAGGATTTTTGTACATAATGATAGCAACATGTATATGTATTCTTGCATTTGATTTTCAGGTGTTTCCAGAAGATTTGGTAAAACTGAAACTATGGTATCGCACCAATGGATATTGGTATTGTTCTCTCAAGATCCTTAGTATCAAGACAAGCTAGATATGACCAATTCAAGATACTAATGAAGTTGATGCTAAAAAGGGACCAATACCAAGACTACATAAAAATAGTCATTGTCCAGACTCTCACTGATTATTCACACCCTCAAATCTAATATACCATTGGCTAAAATAGGATTCGTTCATATGAAAATCACAAAATCTGTAAACTATCAAAAACACTCCTCTGAATATGGTGTGCATTGGAACTCTTTTTCATTTAAAGGTTACTATTTTTGAACTCTAAATGAATAGAAAGATAGTTATTTATAATTATAATGAAATGGAACTTTTATTTATACATTTTTTTAAAAATTATAAGATATGATTTTGGTTTTGTTGGAATAATTTATTCATTTGAACAACCAACAAAGTTTGAACTGAAAATTTCATTTTCAAAGAGAGATGGTTGAACTTTAAAAGTATCCTTTTCAATATCATAAATGTAGATATTTCTATCTCTTTCAACAATGAGATAGATGGTGTTATTACCATCAAAGAATGATTTGGTGTAGTTTGGTGAACAGCCTGGTTTAGCTAGACGAGTGCAGATACCTTGCTTATTGATACTGTACCAACCAGCAGTCCAAGTGAAGCAATAGTAGAGTTCTTTTGAAGGCACCCAAATACCAGAGTTAATGAGAACATTGGTATCAGTAACCTTACATAAATGTTCAACTTTACCAGTCTTGCAATCAAATATATCCAATCTATTCAACCAACTGTTAGTGGTATTGTAACCACCAATAAGGTATACCAAACCATTGTCATAGGTCATACTGAGATAGGATGAATTGATTAGTTTGTTACCAACTTCCTTGAACTCTTCAGTACGAATGTTAAATGTAAAGATGCTCTTGATGTCGTCTTTATTCGATAGACAATAGCCACCAAAGATATAGATCAAATCCTGTCCATCATAGACAGCTGAACATGAAGATGAGGTATTACAACCAAACTTAATCTCTCTCCAAGCTGGTTTATCAGCAGTAGTGTCTAGAACCCAAGCCTTATCTCTGTCAAACATGTAAATAATCTGATCAATTACAGTGTAATGCCAGAAGAATGACATGAAAGGTGGACTATTTGGAGCACCAGCTTTAAGAATTAACTTAACATCACCAGTTACGATATTATATTTCTCAACACCATCTTTACCATAGGTATAGATAACACAATTTGCCTCAGAACTAGTCTTATTGGTGCTGCCTTTATACTGCAATGGTACAGAACGTTTCTGTTGAATTTTCAATAGAGAATTGATGGTGGTATCAGTGGTACTGTCAACAAATGAATAGATACGATAGAGGTTATTGTCCAATGTTTTACCAGTACTAGCCAATGCCTCGTAGTAGTCAGTTACCAATTTCATATTCTTTTCATCGTCATCTTGAGTTGGTTTAAATTGTTCAAATTCAGTGATAAATTCTTTGGATTGTTGAATTTCGTTTTCAACCTTACTTAAAAAGGTAGCAAGAGTCTCTTCATTCTCATCATGATAGCTCTTTAATTCTCTCTTTAGTTCAACTTCTCTATAGTGCAATTGGTCATGTAACTTTTTGAAATGATCTGAAATTAATAGAGTCTGTTCATCATAGTGTTTTTGAACACTATCTTGAAACAATTGATAATTTATATCCTTTTCACCAATTCTCTCTTCAACAACTGCTTTCAAATCATCTGAGAATTTCTTTGAATTTTTTAATATATTTTCAAGTAATTCTTCATAATCAACCTATTTAAATTGTAAAAGAAAAATATAAATTTTATAATAATAATAATTTATTGCGTTAGAGAGAGAGTGTGTGTTTAATTCTTATAAGATTAAATATACATACTACTTCATGACCGGGATGAAATGCCAAACATTTAGCACAAATTGCTGTACGACATTTAGTACAAAACAAATCTGTAGATTTAACATGTTTATTTGGTAAACATGGTGACTTTGGGATAACTGCAGTGGTAGTAGTAATTTTCTCTTCTTTTTTTGGAGATACAACTATTTGTTTATCTTTTGCTTCTTCATCACTGCTAATATCGCTTTCGCTTCCACTTAGAGAATCTTCAGAGTCAGAGTTTTGTATTTTAACCATCTTTTTTAATTTGTTCAATATAAACATATAAACTTTATAAAAGATTTATAAAAGATTTGGTTTTTTTTTTTTAATTTCTCAATCAAAACCTTTTCTAATTTTTTTTTGAGAAAATATCTTTTGTGCATTTGAGTTGATAAATTTAGTATCGTTGAAAAAAAAAATATCAACCGACTCATAAATTTACAATTCAAACACAAAGCTATCATGATTTTTATTAACAAAAGTAATATATGAAGTTTCATTTTTATTGTAAGGGTGTTAAAATTTTGTTTTGTGTGTTGTTATTGTTATTATTATTATTATTATTATTTAGATTAGACTTTAATAAATTTAAAATAGATTTTGTTAGTTCTTTAAAATCTACTGGTTTTGGAATGTGATAGTTAAATTGGTTGGTTTTGATTTTTTCTTTATCGAGTTCAGTTGCAAATGCAGTTAATGCAATTACAGGTATATTATTTAGATGTATTTCTGAATTTTGATTCTCACGAATTTTCTTGATTAGAGAGTATCCATCTTCATTTGGAATGGAGATATCTGTGATTACAATGTCTGGTAGTCTATTATTACACAAATAATAATAGGCATCCTTTACAGTTAGAAATGATATAATTTGATTGGCTCCTAATTTATACAGCATTGTAGATAACATTTGTAATGTATCTTCAATGTCATCAATTAACATTATTGATAATCCTTTTAATGGTTTATCATTATTCTGTTGTTGATGTTGTTGATGATGATGATGTTGTTGTTGTTGTTGTTGTTGTTGTTGTTGTTGTTGTTGTTGTTGTTGTTGTTGTTGTTGTTGTTGTTGTTGTTGTTGTTGTTGAATTGGTTGTGTATTGTGGTGATGAAGTGGATGATGATTATTATGATTATGATGATTGTCATCCTCACAACTACCAAAGTCATCATCAGATCTAGGAGTTATAATACGACTACTTATAGAAGAAGCAGTTTGGAAAGGAGATGAACTTGGTGACATTGTAAATCTAGAACTATCATCAGAACCCAGATCAATTTCATCTTCATAGGAACCACCACGAAGTCTCTTTGATTTCATTATACTATTTGAACTTGAGCTACTTAAAATAGTGTTGGTAGGTGATAGAGGACTGTATTCAAGATCTTGTTCTTCCATCAATGGTAATAATATAGTAAATGTAGAACCTTTATCTAAACCATCAGAATGAGCATAGATGGCACCTCCATGAATAGATATAATATCCTGTACAATGGATAAACCAATACCCAAACCACCAAAGTTTCTAGTAGTGCTAGTCTCAGCTTGACTATATCTATCAAAAACTTTTGGAATAAATTGTGGATCAATACCTCTACCATTATCAGAGACAATGATAACTGACCAATGATGATGTGATACAATACTAAATTCCTGGTCCATACAAAAACCTTTAATTACAGGTAACTGATGTGTTGGTGATCCCCAATTACTACCAGATGGACAATCAAATCTGGAAAGTACCACTTTAATAGTTCCACCTTCTGGTGTGAATTTTAATGAATTTACAATCAAATTCCACAGACACTGTTGAATACGGTTTTGGTCACCATTAATATACAATAATTGTTTACTTTGTAGAGTTGATGTGAAATCAGCTTCCAATTTAATCTTCTTTGTCTCAGCCATCAGTGATAGATCATGCATTGACATTTGTACAAGTAAACTTAGATTGAATGGACAACTATTCAATCTAAATTTACCACTAATCACCAATGACATATCCAATAGATCATTAACCATTTGATTCTGTGATAGTGCACATCTTTCAATAGTATCCAATCCCTTTTTGAAATTATATAAATTCAAATACATTCCATTTGATTTTGTACTATTAATATTATGTATATTGTTATTTGTCTGCTGTTGCTGTTGTTGTTGAAGGGATAAAGTATCAATTTCTAATTTTAAAACTTGGCACCAACCTAAGATTCCATTTAAAGGTGTTCTAAGTTCATGAGATAGATTCATAAAGAATTCATCTTTTGATTTCATGGCATTATTGAGTAGGGTTCTTTCATTTTCTAGTTCAACTACTAGAGTTTGAAGATCATGTTTTTGATTTGCCAATTGACTGACAAGATGATTGAGATCACTAGAGGCAGTTTGTAGTTCCTCTTGTAGGAACTGTTTAGCCTTCTTCATTGTCATAATATTCATAGTACGAGCTACCAATTCCTCCGAGGAAAATGGTTTATTTACATAATCAGCAACACCATTACTAAGTAATTTGACACGAAGATTATCATCAGCTTTTGCAGTCAATAGGAGAATGGGTATATTATCAAATTCCTCATGACTACGAATCTCACCAACCATTTCATCACCAGTCATTCTAGGCATCATACAATCAGTTACAATCAAATCGGGTTTGAGTAACTTTGTTTTCTCCAGACCTTCTACACCATCAAAAGCAGTTTGAACAAAATAGTATTTGCTCAACAGTTCACATATAAATCTATTCATTTCTACATTGTCTTCGACTACCAGTACCACTGGTTTATTAAATGTATTCTCAGTCTCCAATTTAAAAGTCTCCCTATCTTCAAGCTCCTCAACTGCAGTCAAAGCAATTGACTCAATACCTAGAATACTACCCATAGTAATCTCATTTTGATTACTAATCTCTTCATGACCCTTCTCATCTGTGTCCACCAACTGTGTTTCATCTTCGCAAATGGTACTACTAATACCATGACTCGAATTCAAATCCATCTTTGTCATTAAATCCATTTCATTAGACTTTTTATGATGTTCCATAATCTCTTCTTTTAACTTTTCGGTTTTACTATTATTATTATTATTACTATTCTGCTTTTGAGAAACATTACTGTCACTAACTGATTTCTTATACATCATTTCATCAATATTTGGTGGGCTGATGGGTAAAGTTACTGTGAATTCTGAACCTGTTCCAGGTAGATTTCTAATGGAAACTTTACCACCATGTAGAGTTACAAATTCCTTTACAATACTTAAACCTAAACCTGTACCACCATGTTTTCTTGCGGTACTTCCATCAACCTGTCTAAATCTCTCAAAAATAAGTTCATGTAAATGTTCAGGAACACCAGGTCCCGTATCTGAAACCTTGATATCAAATGAATTCAAAGTGGGATTAGTCTCCACTAGACATTTTACAGATCCACCACTAGGTGTGAACTTAAATGCATTACTAATGAGATTGGTAATAACTCTCTGTATCTTATCAGAGTCAATTGCTGCCATTAATGGTTGATTCTCTAGTGGTGTTATAATGGAATAATCTAGATTTTTCTCTCTGGCTAATATCTCAAAACATGATGCAATCATATTTACAGTACGACCTATATCAACCATTGAATAATTTACATTCATCTTTCCTGCCTCCAATCTACTGATATCCAAAAGATTATTTACATGTTTGAGTAGACCTCTTGCATTTCTAGAAACAATCTCTAAATCTTTTTTTGCAGCTTCTGGTAATGTTGGATCCTGTAATAATTTATCTGTAGGACCTACAATCAATGCTAATGGTGTTCTTAATTCATGTGATACATTTGCACTGTGAGTGTGTTGTGGGTGTGATCGCGTTATACAATAAATTAATAAAATATTAATATTAGTCGAATTGAAATTTTTTAAAAAATTGTGTGAATTTGTTGTTGTGATATTGGGGGTGGTGTTGAGTGTGGTCGCGATATACACTAATGCGACAATTTTTATAATAATATGTGAATAATGTGAGTGAGAGAGAGAGAACATACAAAAACTGTGTTTTTAATTCATCCAACTCTTTAATTTTCTCATATAGTGAACGAAGTTCGTTATTTTTTCTTTCAATTTCTAATTCACCTGCTTTCTTATCTGTAATATTTCTACCTTCTGGGAGAATCAACCATACATCACCCTTTTCATCGAGTAGAGGCATTAATGAGAAATCTATACAAATTGCCTCAGTACCTGCTGATTTTCCAAATATTTCACATTCATAACGTATAAATTCACCTTTGGATGCTCTTAATACTGCATCCTTACATTTTGCCTTTGTCTCCTCAGAAACTGCCCACCATCTACAGTCCCAAAAAGCTATACCTTGAATATTATTTCTTATCATACCACCACCTTTTAGTGCCGGTTCGTTTACATCTAATAATTTACCTTCTGCATCCAACAATGCAACAAACTAAGAGTTTTAAAACATTGTATTAGTCTTTTGTTAGAAATTTTTATAAATAGATAAGTTATCTTCCAAAACAGAAATTTTTTTTTTTTTCCAAAAGAATTCTTCCATTGTGATTATTAATTAATTAATTAATTTAAATAAATTGAATATTGAAATGCTGGTTTTTATAAAGAAAAAGATAGAGAGGTTTGTTTGTACATACTTGATACATTTCATCCAACATAATACGGGATGAACGATTTGAGGTTGCAAGACCTCTCATATATTGTAATTCCTTTATAAGTTCTTCTTTAGTCTTTTCATTATCTGGTTTAGATTGACCTGTTGAACCATTATTTTTAAATAAAATTTCTTTATCTGTAATCATGATTTTATTTAATTCCTAATTCTCAGTTACTTTTACTAATAGATTTATAAAAGTATCTTTTATCCTATGTTCTATTCTGTATATATTATGTGTATATGTATATATTTATATTCTTTTATGATATTAATGTATGATTATAAATTGAAGTCTGTCGGGTACTAATCTTCTTTCAACAGTTCATTTGTACAAAAGTGTTTGTTTTTCTTTAAATAATTTAAATTGGTGAAATTAAAATAAAAAAAAAAAAAAATTTTAAATATTTAAATAAGTGGTAAAATTGATAAAGTAGTATATTTGGTGTTAGAGTTGTAATTAAAAATAGGGGACAAGGTATCAACAAAACTCCAAAAAGATAAATAATAAAATTTTTTTTTTTTATTTTGGTGATTTTGATAATAAACCAAAAATCCATAGATTTAAATGAAATTTAGGGATTTTATTAATATCAATTAATTTTGATTAATTAATTTTGGTCCTTGCGAGTTAAAAAAAACATTTTAGATATTTTTTGATTAAAAAACGAAAATACTCTCCTCATGATTGGATATATTTTCAAAGATAATAAAAATACCTTTCACAAAACCAATATAAATAGTACCCAATCAAAAATTATAAGTTTCATCTTTTTTTTGTTTGTTTTCATTATTTTAATTCATTTTAGTTTATCGATATCACACCTATTCAAGCGCTTGAATAGGTGCAAATTTTGTATGAAAATTAATATTCCATTGATATATTACTTTCTTTTTCAAGTTAAGTTAATTTTAATTCCAATTGATATTATATCTGTGCACATAGATATATCTTTTTTAAAATTTTCTAAATACTTTTAAAACCAAACCAACAGTTTTTTTTTAAACCAAAAATCTTTTTTTTTTTTTTTTTTTTTTAATTTTTATTATATCTGAAGAAATAGAGTGGTATTAGATCTTAATATCCCACTACTATTGGAATTGTATTTTTAAATGTTTTGGAAGAATAAAGATAAGGATAAGAAAGATAAGAAAGATAAAAAGGATGTAGAAGTAACTGTTGTAAAAATTGATAAACCAGTATCCCAAAGTAATTTGGGAATGCAACCACCTCCACCCAGTGAGGATCTAAAACAACAATTTACACAGTTACTCTATGAATTGGGTGTACCAGATGCCAAGAGACAGGAGATGGAAACTTGGAGTAATGATAAAAAGTGGATGTTACTCATTCAGAATAAAGATAAGATTAAAGATAATGAAGAGAAAATGAAGCAAAAAGGTAGTCTTTATGAGACACCTCAGTTTTATCTATCTTTACTAAGAGAGAATGCAACCACTCAAAAGTCAATTCAAGATCTTCGTGTATGTCTTGCTAGTAACACCATGTCTTGGATAAATAATTTCTTGGCACTTGGTGGTTTCAATGAACTCTTAAAGATTCTTCAAACTGTTCAATTAAAACCAGAGTATGCATAAAATTACCAAATATGATCATCATTTAAATATCTTAAAAACCACACACTAACACTAGCCACAAAACACACTTTAATTTGAAAAAAAAATAGAAAAAATAATGATGATTTTCAGATAATGACAGATTGTGTTGGATGTATTAAATCATTATTAAATAGTCAAGCTGGTATTAAGGCAGTGATGACAACATCACATACATTCAAATTATTGGCATTGTGTTTGGATTTAGGATATCCAGTTGAATTTAGAAATCTAATTCTACAGTTATTGGCAGCATTGACTTTGGTACCTCAAGTAGGTCATCAATATGTAATGGAGGCAATGGAGAATCTAAAAGTACATTCCAGAGAAAAAGTTAGATTCTGGTCTGTTGTTGAAGGTGCCAGAGCAGTACAAAAGAGTAAACATACCATAATGTACGAGTATTTAACTAGTTTAATGCTTTTTGTAAACTCTGTTGTAAACAGTCCTGATGACTTACAAGTTCGTATCTCATTACGTGCTGAATTTACAACTTTACAAATACTGGAGTTACTTAAACCTTGTAAAGGTGTTTTTGATGATTTAGACACTCAAATCAATGTATTTAATGAGTGTTCAGAGGAAGATCACTCTGTAATAGACTCACAATTCACTGATGTAAATATACGTTCACCTGCTCAGGTATCAGAGAAACTTGAAGAAATGTTAGCTCAACATCCTTCACTTCATCACCACTTTTTATCAATCATTCGTTCATTGTATACTCTAGCTAGCACTCAATCTGATTTGGGTGGTTCTAGAATTTGGAATAATCTCGATGAGGCTATTGGCCACATTCTTAAAGATCCAACAAAGGAATCCACAATGGAAAACCTTCGTGCTGAAAACTCTCGTCTTCGTAATGAATTAGAGGCATTTACTAAAATCTCAAAGTTCTCTGTTGACACTTCAAGTGCTGTTACAACATCACCACCTTTAACTTCATCGTCAGCTTCCACAGTCTCCAATCAAGCCATTGAAGAAATTGAACATAAACTTCAACAATCTAATAACGAGAAATTAGAACTCTCTCAAAAACTAAAATCCATTGAATCTGAATTAAAAAATCTCACCAATACCAATTCAGGTTTACAACTAAAAGTTACAAAATTGGAATCTGAAATTTTAACTCTTCAAAATACTACACCATCAACTACCACCACTACTACTGAGACCACTGCAGTTGAAGTTACTAGTGGAGGACCACCCCCACCCCCACCACCCCCACCTCCAGGACCACCACCTCCACCTCCTCCAAGTGGTGGACCTCCCCCACCTCCACCTCCTCCTGGTAGTGGACCTCCTCCACCCCCACCTCCACCTGGTGGTAAAAAAGCAGTTGCAGCAGTACCAAATCTACCACCAAAGAAAACTGTTGTACCTTCTGTAAAAATGGTTGGATTCCAATGGAAAAAGATTCAAAATCAACAAATTGAAAGTTCAATGTGGATGAATGTTAAAGATTATAATTTAGGTGACCAGTATAAACAGTTGGAGGAATTATTCCAAGCTAAGAAACCTACTGCTGCTACTAATGCTACTGCTGTTGGTGGACCTACATCACCAACTGCTGGTGGATTAGGTATGAGTGCTAAGAGTCCAGGTGGATTAGGTACCAGTGCTTCGGCATCATCACAAACCAATACCATCCTAGATATCAAAAGATCACAGGCTATATCCATCATGTTATCTAGATTCAAAATGTCATTTTCTGATCTTTCTAAAGCCATATCGAATCTAGATGATACTAAAATCTCATTGGAAGATGCTAAATCACTTTTGAAATTTGTACCTACTCCAGAAGAGATTGAGATTCTCAAAGATGAAGATATCACACAATACGGTAAACCAGAACAATTCCTTTGGGAGCTTTCTAAAGTCTCAAGAATCACAGAGAAATTGGAATGCTTTATATTCAAACAAAAACTCAGTAGTCAAATTGAAGAGTTGACACCAGATATCAATTCACTTCTCAAAGCCTCTCAAGAGGTAAAGAACAATAAGAGTTTCCATAAGATTCTTGAAATTGTGTTGTCACTAGGTAACTTTATCAACGGTGGCACTAATCGTGGTGACTTGTATGGTTTCAAATTAGATTCACTTAATGCTCTTGTTGATATGAGATCAACCGCTGATTCTAAAGTCACATTAATGAACTGGCTTATAACATTCCTAGAGACTAAACATGCAGAGATTTTACAATTTCCAGAACAGCTCACAGCTATTGATGAAGCTAAACGTGTATCTATACCAAACTTGAAATCAGAAGTTGCCTCTCTAAAGAAAGGTATTAACCAACTAACACAAGAATCCAACCAATCCGATGGTGTTGCCAAACAAATTCTTACAACTTTTGTTGGAAAGTCACAAGACCTTGTAAATACAGTAGAAAAACAATTCACACAGGCACTAGAGTCATTCAATGAGATGATTTCATACTATGGTGAGGATGTAAAGACTGCCACTCCAGAGGACTTCTTTGCTCAAATTTCCAAATTTAGAAATGAATTCAAAAAGACCTATGATAACATTCAAAAAGATAGAGAAAATCAAGCAAAAGCTGCTGCTAGAAAGAAATCAGTTTCACCAGGTCCAACTGGTACACCTCAAAGTGGTGGTAAACCATTACCAAGCGGAGCTAAACCACTTCCAGGACTGGGAGCTAAACCACCTACACCAACTATTGTAACCACAACCCCTACTTCCAACTCTCACGAAGACTCTTCAGAGGATGAACAACCAAATGGTCAATTTATGGATAGTCTAATGAATTCACTTAGAGGTGGTGAAGCATTTAAACTTTCTCGTAGAGCATCACAATATGTAAGTTTACAACCACAAAAAGGAGCTCTTGATGCTCTAAGCTCTGCTTTGAAAAATAAGAAATAATTCACTTCCATCTCTATACCAAAAATAGTAATAATAATTAAAAAAAAAAAACATAATATTTATTTGTTATAATATTTGAGATAGGTTTTTATTATTATTTATATATTTTATGGACCTTGTTTAGTTGGTGCAATATCTAATTCTCTAATACAAACTTCTTGAGGCATTTGATAGATAAATTTACAACAATTTGCAACATGTTGTGGATCCATTGATTTTCCACCCATTGTATCTTTCCATTGATTATAACCTTGAATAATTGATTCATTTGTGGTGTGACCTAGTAATTCAGTTTCAGCAGCACCTGGTGCCAATACGGAAACTCTTACATTGGATTGAGAGACCTCTTCTCTGAGACCTTCTGTAATTGCATGAACACCAAATTTGGTACCACAATATACACTGTGATTGCCAAATAGTTTTCTACCAGCAATTGAACTTATATTTATAATAGTACCAGTGTTACGTGCTAACATGTCTTTAATTACAATTTTACAACCATTCAAGACACCAGTGACATTTACATCAATCATTGTTTTCCACTCATTTGGATCTTGGTCAACTAGTTTATTCAACATCATTACACCTGCATTATTAACCAATAAATCAGTCTTTAGTCCGAAATGTGCTTCAGCTTCTCTGACTGCTTTCTCAAATGCTGCATAATCTACAACATCTACTTGTCTAACTAATGTATTTGGTAGATTAAAACTTTCCATTTTTTCTTTTCTTCTAGCAAGTAATAACAATGGATAACCTTCTGAACTGAACTGTTTTGCCATCAGTTCACCAAATCCACCTATTTTGTTTTATTTTTCAATACATTAATATACTTTAGAACAGATTAAAATAGAAAATAAATTAAACTTTACTTGAAGCACCAGTTATAACAATTAACTTATTCTTATTATCTGTCATTGTTTTGTGTGTGGATCTATAACTTCTGAAAAGACAAAGTGAAAAGCGAAATTTAATTTTTTTTTAAATTTCTATTCCATCTTACACAGAATATGAGATTTCAGGAAAAATTAGTGAAACATGTTTCGAATGACTAAGCAGTGTTCTATGATTTTTAAAAATATAAAAAAAATTAAAAAGAACCACATGAATTTATTTTGCATATTTTCGCTCTATAGACGATAGTTGTCTGCTAATGTCATCAAGTTTCTTTTGAGCTTCAGAATTAATTTGATCAGTATTCTTATCCAAATCTATTAAATCTATGTCCTCTGGTTGTTGTGTATTATTTTGGGTAGAAGAACCAACAAAAACAGACCGAGAATTCAATTGATTTCTACTCATGTTTGGTATATATTGTGATCTACTATGTTGATTTAAACTCTGACTATTACTAGTACTACTACTATTGCTGTTTTGTGTACTCTTTGAAATTATATTTTGAATATTGGTTGACATTGGAACTGGTACTTTTGATTTTAATTTACTGTTACTGGTAATATGACTTTTTGTTGCTGATTTAATATGGGATGATGACATTTTATCTTGAACCTTTAAATCATATTCTTTAAAATCCTCAACTAGATTATTGAATTTTTTAGTTCTATCTTGAAGTTCCAAATAGAGTAATCTATTTTGCATAATTAATCTATCAAGATCATTCTTTACCACATCCATTTTTCCATTATTTTTTGTTAATACACCACCGTTGTACAATAAAGTATTTAGATATTTAATATTTTCATCTGGGTTTACAAGATCTGGTTGTAGTGATATTCTTGCTGCTTTTGGTTGTTGTTGTTGTGGTTGTTGTTGTTGTTGTTGTTGTTGTTGTTTTTGAATAGGTTTAGTAGATTTTAATTTTTTCATTTTAATATTTTTATCTAATTGTTGAATTTTATCAACAATCATCTTATTTTGTTGTCCATATGAAACAAAATTATCTTTCATTTCTTTAATCTCAATAGTATTGATTTGAATAGATTCTGATGATGATGTACTAGATATTGGTGGACTATTTAAATTAGATACTGATAATGGTTGTTTAACATTTGGGCCATCAGATTGTGATGACAAAGTAGGTGATACTTGTTGTTGCTGCTGCTGTTGTTGTTGTTGTTGTTGTTGTTGTTGTTGTTGTTGTTGTTGTTGTAACTGTTGTTGTAACTGTTGTTGTTTTTGTAATTGTTGATGTTTTTGTTGAAGTTGTTGATATTGCTGATTTAAGAGTTGTTTATTCTTTTCATGGTCATTTTGAAGTTTAGTTAATTGTTGTTGATAGAAATGTTTTTGTTCATTCAACTGATTTTCAATTATTGATTTTTCCTCTTGAGAGAGTTTTTGTATCTCTTGAATTTGAGATTCCAATTGCTCTTCACGTTGTTGATGTTGTGATTGTTGTTGTTTCAGTAGACTGAGATCTTGTTGAGCTCTTTTCAATTTCAATGAGAGTCCATTCATCTCATCTGACTGTTTTTGTCTATACTGTTGATATTCATTCTGAACAGCTAATAGCTGGCTGGTTTTCTCTAAGTTCTCACTATTCAACTGAGTCAATAGATTCTTATTCTCCGATTGATATTGATTATTACTAGACTTTATCTCTTGTATTCTACCACTAATCAAAGATTCTATAGATCTAAACAACTGATCCTTCTGTTCCTTCTCCAGTCCTTGTAAATTCTCCAATTGTGGAATCTGATCAGTATTGATATTCAACCACTGCAATATACTAGAAAAACTCTGAATGTAATATCTCAAATTTTGAGAATGTTTATGCTTCAATTGATTAATATCCAACAATGCCTGATGATCTTTCTGAGCCAACTGTTTCTCCATATCCTTTTCCAAAATTTTCAATTTTTGCTCCTTTTTCTTTAGTTCTTCAGTAGATTGTCCAGATAACATTTCAACTTGTCTGGATAATTGGGAATTGGTGGATTCCATGTCAATCTTTACCAACTCCGTCTCTTGTAGTTGTTGTTGAAGCACTTGTACTTTTTGGTCGAGTTCAATTAATTCACTCTTTTGTAAATGTTTCTCTGTTACCAATGCTTTAACTTGATCTTTGTAGGTCTGAACTTGTTTATCTACATGTTGAATGAAATCCATGTGCATTTGTTCCATTTGAGCTAAAGTCTCACAAGACTCTTCAAATTTATTGAGTAAAACTTGATTTTCAGCATAGAGATCATTGTTTTGTTGTTGAGCAAATTCCAATGATTTCTGAAAGTCTGCCGCATTGTGTATATTCTGTTCATGGTCTACTAAGGAATTGTAATGTTCATCACGTAATTTCTTAATCTTCTGACGAAGTGCTGTAATTTCATGACTTTTGATAGAAGCTTCTTCATTGTCTTTTCTAAGACGTACCAATTCAAAGTCCTTTTGTTGATGTTCCATTAAAAGGTCTTGAATGGCTGCATCTAGTTGATAGTTACCATCGGCTAGGCTCTGATTCTCACCTCTAAGTACCTTGTTTTGGTCCATTAGTGTATCACAATGTTGTTTCAAAGTCTCATAGTTTTGTTTCAGTTGATCGTAGAGTTGTTTAAGTGTGTTATTATTATTGTTGGCTTGAACTACTACTGGAGGTTGTTCTTGTAATTGTCTATTACTGTGAAGTAACTGTTGTACTTGACTAGTTAGATCTCTTATTCTTTGTATATCCTCTGGATTAGTTACTGGTACTTCTTTAACAACCTCTTTAATAACTTCTTTTTCTTTAACTACAGGTACTTCTCTGATTACAACTTGTGGTTGAGAAGATACCTCTTTGTATACTTCTTTCTCCTTCAGAATGGGTACTTCTTTGGTCACCTCTCTAACTAAAGGTACAGTAGTATCAATAGGTACAGTACCACCTTTACATATACATCTAGCCACATGATCTTTCAGTCTCTGTTCCGCTTGTAATTTCTTATCATATTTTGATTTTAGTTTATTATAGGCATCATCTAATCTCAGTAGAATTTGATTCTTTTCATCTAATTCTCTACTGGTTTCATCTAACCTCTTTTCCAAATCTACGTTTTTTTGAATGATAATCTGTTGTTCTGAAGTTATATTTAAACTTGTCAGTGTTTTTTTTAACTCTGATATCATTAACTTTAATCCAAAGTTCTCATTCTTGTAGTGTTTTAATGCTTCCTCTGTATCTTTTAATGATGGAAATTCATCATGATTCATCAATGAATTACTAGATGATGAAGGTGATATCAAATGTCTTTCATCATAGTTTTTAAAATCCTCATCAAATGAGGACGACATAATCTCTTTTTATATAGATAAATAGTGTTAAAATATTTTAACTGTTGAGATTTTTGGAATTAAAAAATTTAAAAAAAGAGGGAAATAAACTTATTGTTTTAAAGTTTTAGTTGTCTTGTGTAGTTTATATGAGAAACTTTACATTTTAAGTTGGTAGTTTGAATATCCAAGTATCTATATTGGCTAACCAATATAATATGTTCTAGTGTAGTATTTTGATCAAGAATTTTTTTAATTGAATCTACTGTTAAAAAAGGTAGATCAAGCTTTAACTTTACTATCGACTTATTATTACCAAGCACATGAACTAAATCATCAATGAATGATTTTGGAGGGATATTAGAGCATGACATACAATCTTCTCTTAGTTCCAAATGTTTCAAAGTCTGATGATTCTTCAATAAATCTTTACTTTTATTCCATACATCTCTACAATAGGGTGGATGACTGCAGTATTTGGTAAATACTTGATACTTTGATATTGGACAAAAAAACATATCAATTTCATCAATATAAGGCAATTTAGGCCTTGAAATGATTCTTGCACCAACCATTTCGGCGGTTCTATCACCATTATAGAAATCAGTTGAAAATGTTTGATAGGGAATATCATCATCATCAGTATCGTCACCACAAGTTTTACTTTCAATATTATAGTTACACGAATGTACATTATCTTCATGCCTTTTGTAACTATTGTAAAATGAAAATATTTGGTGAAACTGTAATTGTATACATAATTTGTTAATTCTTGGTGATTGAAGAAACCTATAGAATGCCAATAGGGTGATTGGATGATTATAAATTACAATAGATTCATATCTATGATTAAGTTTGGCAATTTTAGATAGGAATAAGAATACAGGTGCTACAGTATAACTTCCTCGTGTTACTACAAGTTTCAATGATTTTGGGTCCAAGTATCTAATGGTATCCCCAATGTCTTCATTTCTTTTCATTTGCTTATCATATCGAACACTCGACTGTAAATAGAAATGATTGGTTTTAAAGTTCTTAATTTCAAAGAATTCTTGGTCAAGTAATGTAGATTTATCATATCCATGAAATTCCGGATCATTTTCTTCCCATGATATGTTGGTTTGATTATCAACACTACCCAAAAGATTAAACTCTACATTTAAAAATGTTAATCTATTGAGATGATCCAACATTTTTAAATTGACAAATCTATCATTATAGTAAATGGTAATGGTATCTAGTGATATCATATGTTGAGTTTCATTGATATTATTGTTATAAAATTGCATCATTGACGCCACAAATGTTCTTATATCTATCATATCAATATTCAAATGTTTAACAGTTGAGAAATCTGAATGATTAAAATTGAATATCTTGTAAGTTGGTACTGATGATGTAGTCCTATTTTTGAGAACAAATCTAATTACTTGAAAGAATTGAAGTTCAAAAGTTTTATTATTCGATTTTTCAATATGTAAACAAATCGTCATCCATTGTTTACAAACTAGACCATACCAAATTCTCCATTGTTCAAACTTCTTTTCATATTCAAATTTTTTAGGTTTTGACCAATATTGCCTTTTTATCATATCACCACTACAAATTAGTTTACATCTCTCATAATCACCTTTATTTGGTATTTTCAGATAATTTAAGATGTAAGAGTAGAGGTACTGTGTCAATTTTTGATTGAATTCCATTGGTCAGATATAGTAACTAAAAATTAGAAATTTACTTTAAAAATTTAAAAAAAAATTCAATCGTTTTTTCAAGTTTTCAAAATGAATCAATCAAACAGCAAGAATAACAAACAAAAAGTACAACAATCTAAACAGACTAAATCACAACAAATTAAACCTCAACAGACTAAACCACAACAAAATACAAAAGAACAAACAACTAAAAAGATTAAATTAGAATCACAAGTCACTAACAGTAATAATACTATTAAAAAAGACAACCAAGAAAAGCCAAAAAGACAACAAAATAATGAAAAAGTAACAGAGGCACAACTTCAAAAAGATAAAAATGAAATTGTAAATGATGGTGATAATGAGTTAACTGAGATTACTGATATTCAAGTTAGTATAGAGGATATAATGAAAAAAGAAATGAAAGCTAAAGTTGAATTGGATGTTCAATTTTATAATTCATTGAAACCATTGGTTCAAGAAAGAGAGAAGTTATTTTCAAATATACCAAATTTTTGGTTCACTGTTGTAGGTTTATAAAATAAGAATAAGTCTATAGAAATAGAGTTTTACTAATTTAACGAAATATAGTTTAAGAATCATCATATAATCTCAAATTTACTTTCAGGAAAAGATGAAGATTTATTAAAGAATCTCAATAATTTCAATATTGAAATGAATAATCAAGGAAATGTAAAATTTTTATTTGTAAATATTATTATTATTATTATGACATGTATCTTCAAACATTAACTAATATCAAAATTAATAGAACTTTAAACCAAATAATATTATTAAAAATAAACAAATTTGGAAAGAATATATATTTTCAGATGACGACATTGAAGCTACAGTCAGTAAACTAGAATGGAAAAATGGTATGGATATTACCATTAGAAAAGATGGTTCTGAACCATCCTTCTTTTCATGGTTCAGTAGTGAAGATACCGAATTGGAAATATTCACTATACTCAAAAATGAATTATATTTATTCCCTTTAGATTACTTTCAAAATGAATAAATTCATTTAATATAATTATAATTTGATAATAATAATGAAAATTAAAATATTTATAATTTTATTAAAAAGAGTTGATATAGATAAAGTATTTTGTAATTTTGTTTAATTTTAAAAAATAATTAATTAATATTAATATCCATTTAAGCTCATCTATTTACATGGTTCATGGATACAACCTCTCTTGCAATCACAAGAGTCTTTGGTTTTTGGATTACCATCATCACAGTTTAGCGGAGTGTGTTGACATTTACCAGTGGAGGCATCACACTTGTCAACTGTACACATGTTATCGTCATCACATGAGATTGGGGTATGACAACATTTTCCATCAGCACCACAACTATCAATGGTACATTTGTTCTTGTCATCACAGTTTACTGGGGTGTGTACACAACCTTTGTTGCAATCACAGGTGTCTACAGTACATGAGTTACCGTCATTACAATTGACTGGAGTATGTTCACATTTTCCAGTACTGTTTGAACATTGGTCAAAAGTACACTTGTTATTATCATCACAGTTAAAGGCTACATGTTGACAACCCTTTCTCTTATCACAACTGTCTTTGGTACATGAGTTACCGTCATCACAGTTGATTGGTTTATGGCAACATTTACCATCAGTACCACAACTATCTACAGTACACATATCATTGTCATCACAGGCAATTGGAGTGTGTACACAACCTTTTCTACTATCGCAACTATCTTTGGTACATGAGTTACCGTCATCACAGTTAATTGGTTTATGGCAACATTTACCATCAGCACCACAACTATCTACAGTGCACATATCATTGTCATCACAGCTCTTTGGTTTATGGACACAACCTCCTTTTTCCTTGTCACAATAGGACTCAGTGCATGGGTTATGGTCATCACAGGAAATTGGGGTATGACAACAACCAGTCTTGTTAGAACAAGAATCAAAAGTACATGGATTGAAATCGTCACAGTTATGTGGAGTTGATTGACATCCTTTTTCCTTGTCACAGAAGTCCATGGTACATGGATTACCATCATCACATTTAATTGAAGTGAATACACAACCTTTTTCCTTATCACAAAAATCCAAAGTACATTTGTTACCATCATCACAACTCAATGGAGTATGACAACATTTACCATCAGCACCACAATTGTCAATGGTACATTTGTTATTATCGTCGCAGTTCATGGATTGATGTTGACAACCTTTGTTACAATCACAAGTATCAATAGTGCATGGGTTATTGTCATCACATGAAATTGGAGTATGTGAACATCCGGTACTATTAGAACAAGCATCGAATGTACATTCATTATGATCATCACAGTTCATGGTAGTATGTTGGCAACCTTTAACACAATCACAGCTGTCTAAGGTACATGTATTACCATCGTCACAGTTAACAGGTGTATTTTGACATTTTCCTGTAATAGCAGAACAGGTATCATAAGTACACTTGTTATCATCATCACAGTTTAGTGGAGTGTGAACACAACCTTTCTCACAATCACAGCTGTCTAAGGTACATGGGTTATTATCATCACAGGAGATTGGGGTGTGGCAACATTCACCAGTTTTATTGGAACATTGGTCAAAAGTACATTGGTTCTTGTCATCACAACTCTTTGGAGTGTGTACACAACCAGAGTACTTATCACAACTGTCTACTGTACATGGGTTATTATCATCACAAGAGATTGGAGTGAAACAACATTCACCAGTTTTGTTGGAACATGTATCAAAGGTACAAGGATTGTTATCAGAACATATACGAGGTCTATATGTACAGCCACCTTTTTTAACATCACATACATTATCAGTGCATGGATTGTTATCTTCACATACAACTCTGGTGTGAATACAACCTTTAACACAATCACAGGTATCGACAGTACAAGCATTACCATCATCACAGCTAATTGGAGTATGTTCACATTTACCAGTACTATTAGAGCATGTATCAAAAGTGCAGATATTCTTGTCATCACATGATAATGGAGTATGTTGACAACCTTTATTGCAATCACAGCTATCTAAGGTGCATGAATTACCGTCATCACATGAAACTGGAGTATGTTGACAACCTTTTTTACAGTCACAACTATCTAAGGTACATGGATTACCATCATCACATGACATTGGAGTATGTTGACAACCTTTATTACAATCACAACTATCCAAAGTACATCTATTACCATCATCACATGAAACTGGTGTATGTGTACAAACACCCAATAAACAATTATCTACAGTACATGGATTATTATCATCACAAGCACCTGGTGGACATGTCTTACATTTTCCAGTCAAACAAATACCACCTTCAATTTCTTCGACATTACCTATTAATTTTTAATAATTAGAATTTGAAAAAATAATTTGAAGTTATGTTAAAAGAGATGAAAACACCTACCCTTGACCAACATCAAAGAACAAACTACCAATAATAATGTTAATAGTTTAACACTATATCTCATTTTTAATATACTTTTTTCTATAAATATTTATATTATTATAAAATATTTATATTTGAATTGCAAGTGATTTTAAAATAATTTGAAATTTGTCTTTAAATAGCTATTTTCCTAAATTGAATACAAGACAAGAAAATAAACGGAGATTTGTCGATTGAGCTAATTCATAATCAACAATTAACATTTAAGGAAAACACATGTCTCTACCCCACAATCATATATTAGTGGTATGTGTTATTTGGCTGTTTATGAATTGTTTAAAATTATTACAACAGTCTATAAAATAACAATATTAACCACATTTTTTCTTTTAATATAATCTCTATATCCTAACTTATTGGTAGTGTGTAATCTTTAAAATAATGTGAAGAAAAATACTAATATCCATGATTATAATATCCATTGTAATGTAAATCAATTACAATATTATTGTTGGTAGAGTGTGTGTTATGTGTACCGAATGGTGATATGTCTTGTGATTATATGTCTTATGTCTTATTATTTGAATTATTTTGATGATTAATAACTCTTAGATATTTTAAAAAAAATGTTTGAATAATATTAAAAAAAACAAACACACTGTCTTTGTTGGTGTGTGGGAGGGTTAAACTTATGTTTTTGCTAGTTGTGGTATATTTTTAAATATCAACTTGTCAATAACAATAATTAAAGATTATATTAATGTGTGTGTGGGGTGATGATTGATATAAAATGTTGGGGTGGAGACACGGTAGTATGTTAATTTAAAATTGTATTTGATTACTTTTTAATCGAACTACTACTATCAGATTAAAAGTTATTTTGTTTTTTTCCCTCCCCAGTGATGTTTAATTTCCAAGTGATCAAATGTTAAAACATATATGATGATTAGTGATCAAACATCTTCATAATATATAAAATCTATATCTAATAGATAATGTTTACATCATTTGTGTATAATCAAGGCGGTTCAAAGGTAAACTTGTTATCATTAGATTAGAACAACACAATGACAATATTTGAATTGAATTTGAAAAATTAAAAATATTTTTTATAAACCCATTTTTCAATGACAGTCGAAGTAGAGAGACAAACTTTACATTCAGATTTTTACTATCTATTAATAAAAATGTAAATTTCAAATAATACACTATTATTTTATTATATTTTAATTAACTTTAATTATAAATCAGAAATTATCCAAATAAATTATATAGTGGTAAAGTTGAAACATTGATTAATGCAGCTGTAAATAGATTGTTTGGTGAAACTGGTTCCATTGTTTCAAATGTAAAAATTTTAAATTTTCAACCACCAGATCAAACTGTAATAGTAAAGTGTGATAAAAGGTACTATCACCTTTATCCTATTTAGGATATTCAATCATATTAATAATTATTTTAACTTTAGTTGTTTACCATCAGTTTGGGCATCAATTAGTTTAATTAATGAGTTTGAAAGTAAACCATGTGTATTAAATGTAATCAAAGTATCACAATTCTTAATGCACCTTTCTAATAGAGATAGATTTTCAATTCAAACACCATTATCAGTTTCTTCTAAATAACCCGTACAATTAGAGAGTAGGAACTATAGTTCAAAAATTTACATAGTTATAGAGATAATATCATTTTGCAGTGATATTAGTATAACTTTAGTTTTGGATATTGGCAAGTAAATAAATGTATCACTTGATACACCACATTGGCTCGTCACACCCAACAAAACTTTAGGTGTACCGAAGATATTTTTATAATTTTTGTACATAAATTTTATTGCCCAGTTAAATAATTGATGTGGAATCTACCAAAATATATTGTAAATTTAATTATTCAATGGATAGAGAATGAGTGGGACCTTTTATCATTCTTTTCTACATGTAAAATACTTTATGAATATAGAGCATTGCAGAGATATTCAGAATACCCTTTAGGATATTATAGTACAGTTTATAGAGATAAATCAATATTGGATTTCATAAAAAAACCAAAGATTAGAAACTTTAATTTTGATTTAAAATATGATAACCTACTAGTACCTGATTATCTTGAAAACATGTTAACAAAGATAACAACTATAGATAAACAGCAGCATAAACTCAATGTCAGATACCTACAAGTTGATTTTCATAAAAACATTCTAGAGATTATGAAATGTGTCAAAGAAAATTCACTAGAATCACTTGAAATCAAAAATAGAAAATCCATTCAAAACCATGAATGTGGTAAAGCTAGAACAAATTGTCCACTCAATCTACCAATATTTAGTAATCTCATAACATTAGTACTAGGTGCAGATGTTGATTATCAACTAGTACCTGGTTCATTACCTAGCAATTTGATACATCTGACTATTCTCTTTAATTTTTATTATACTGGATTCGATTGGCATAATGTGTTACCAAAAAACTTAAAATCTCTAATATTTGGTGTTTTTTGGGTGGAATTAGTTGAAGGTAATCTCAAAGAACCTTTAGAATTTTTAGATTTGGGATTATGTTTCAATCATCCTTTACCAAAGTTACCATCCACTCTAAAACATTTAACTCTCTCAAAAGAATTTGATAGACATATATTGGCACATAGTTTACCATCTGGTTTAGAAGAACTAAAAATGGGGTCTGAAATGATTAAACCCATTGTTTGTGATGCATTACCACCCAATTTAAAAATCATTCATCTTCCAACACATTTTAATCAAATAGATATTAATCTATTTCCCAAAAGTGTAACTGAACTATATTTTGATAGTTGGAATTGTGATTTGGAATCTGGATTCCTACCACCAAAATTAAAGAAACTGACACTAAGGTATTTTAATAATCCAATTGCATTAGGGGTATTACCTGATACATTAGAGTATTTAAAACTATCCTATTTTGATAAGCCTTTGGTACCTGGTGCTTTACCAAAAAGTTTAAAAACGTTGATATTCTTTTCAAGTTTTAATCAAGAGATTTTAGAAGGTTCTTTACCATCAGGTCTTGAAGTATTACTATTATCCATTGTATTTAACCAGCCTATTAAAAGTAATACCTTACCTAATAGTTTAAAATCTCTAAATTTAGGTATACAATTTCAATCTATTATTGAAATAGGTGCATTACCAGATACAATTGAAAAGTTGGCAATTGGAACTAAATATAATATTCCTATAGAACCTGGTGTATTTTCACATTTGATAAATTTGAAAAAGTTACAATTTCATATTTATTTTAAAGAAGAAGTTAGATATCTGCCACCTAATCTGCAGGAATTGATCTTACCATTTAATTATGATATGATTATAAATTCTATTAACTTACCTGATTCTCTTGAGATTCTAAGGTTCTGCTCTAATCATCATGAAGATTTAACGATGGATGATATCGGAATGTTACTTAATCAACAATATAAAGAAGCAAATGTTGAACCAAAGTATCCTAGTACTCTTAGAATTCTAGAGTTACCTTCCCACTTTTCTCAACCCCTAAGAGAAGGGATATTAAATGAAGGTCTGCAAGTTTTAAAATTCACCTCACCATTTTATAAACATAAAATACCATACAAATCTCTCCCATCCACTCTAAAGAAACTCTATCTCCCTCAACAAATTAAAAAAACAATACTATCAAATCTCAAACTACCAACTAATTGTAAATTAATTTTGTATTAAATAAATTTTATTATTTTAATTTTTCTAGATTATTCTGTAACATTTAATAATTTTAAGTTATGAATTTTACCAGTATAGTCAGATATTACTATGGATAGTTGGTCATGAATATCTTTGTAAAAGACAATGTTGGAAGTGGAGATGGAGGCAAGAGGGAATACAGAAACATTTTTGAAATTATTTTCAACGTCCCAGAGAATAGATTGTTTATCTAGTGAACCAGTGAAGAGGTATTTATCATTGGGTGAGAATGCCATACCGTGTAGAGCAAATTCATGAGCTTTAAATTTATTCACTAAGTAGAAGCATCTCTTGATATCGTAAACATGTACATAACCATCTGAAGTACCTAGTGCAAAGTAATTTTGACCCCATGCCATGCCAGTTGTAATTACACTATCTGATTTGTTATGTTGAGTATTGGTTACAAATGCGTGTGGGGTTAATGCACTGCTATTAGGATCATTTACAATTATACTAGTTAAAACTGGCCATTTTCCATCGTTGTTGCTATTACGTTTGAAAATAACAAAACCAAGGTTATTTGTACAAGCGATATATTCACCAGAACTGTGGAATTCACAATGAACGAGGATAAATGCTAGAGGATATCTTCGTGTTTCTTTACTAACGTCACTGGTATTGGCAAGTACTAAATTACCCTTATTGATGAATGCAATTAATGTTGGATCTTTTGGAGATACTGCGAAAGATGGTACGTTACTACTATGTGCAAATTCATCAGTAATGGTAGAGATTTGATGAGAATCATCAGAAAATAGTTTAATACATTTAGTCTTGGTTTCAGATATTGTTATAATAGTGTTACTATCAATGAACGATAGTTTTTCAACTGGTAATGGGATGGTTTGGGCCTCTACCAATAAATCATTTCTAGAGAATTCTTTCCAAACTTTAATTGTCTTATCATCAGAGACTGAGAATAATCTATCTGTTGATTTGTCATAGTGGAGGAATTTAACAGATTTCTTGTGACCTTGATGAGCTTGATTCAAATAGGCATAACCAAGTTTAGGGTCCCAAATCTTTATGAATTTATCAGTAGCACAGGTGATTACACGTCTCTTGCTATTGGATGGATGGAAAGCAGCTGAAATAATTCTACCAGAGTGACCTGTCATGACTGAAACTTGTGTCCATTCTTGTGTTTCATAGATTCTTACTGTCTTATCATCAGAACATGATACTAAGAATTTAGAGTCATTTGAGAATCTACTGGAGATTACAGCTTCTGTGTGACCTTCTAATGACTGAATCTTTGTCCAATTAGCACATTTAATGATATGTGTCATGGTATCAACTGAAGACACTGAAAGGTATTTCTCATCATTTGAGAATTGCATGTAGAGGATGGTAGAACTGGAAACAGATACTGTTGCAACTTGTTTAAAGTTTACAGAATCCCAGATGATTACATTACCACCCCAACAACCAGTAGCAATAAACTTTCCATTTCTACTGTATGCACATGCTGACAATTTGTTTTTGTGTCCTGATAATGAGGTTACTTTTTGTTGAGTACCAACATCCCAAACTATTGCAGTTTGGTCCCAAGATGCACTTACAATTCTCTTGTGATCTGGTGATACGGAAACACCCCATACAGCTTGAGTGTGGCCTGTAAATTGATGTATAACTTTACCAAATTCATCCCATAGAATTACCTTTTTATCACGACCTACTGTTACAACTGTGTTACCTCTCCATTGAAGATTGGTAACCTTGTCAGTGTGTACACCCTTTGGGAAGACTCTAACCAATTGACCAGTTTCACCATTCCAAATTCTAATGGATTTATCATCAGAACAAGATGCAATTAATGATCCATCTTCCTTGTACAAAGAACAACGTACAAAATCTTCGTGACCAGCTAGAGTTTGGATAACAAAGTCTGAAATTTGTAATTTGTTTATCCATTTGATCATTGGTAGTTTTTTACTATCCAAAGCCTTTTGGGAGACATTATGACATACAGAATCATCAGGTAAATTGAAAGCTTGTTGAGCGGTAATATGTGGATACTTTAATAGATGATGTTGTTGATACTGAATGAATGCATAGAAATCTTCTACACTTACAACAGAACTAAAGTTATAACCAGTCCAACGTTCACCAGTAAGAGATGGAGCCAAGATTTCAGCAATTGCAGAGAGATAGTTATCAATAAGGTCTCTACCCAATCCATTTTTGAATTTCATTTCAATAAATGATAAATCTTGGAGAATAGTTGCTATTAAATCCCATCTCTTTGCTTTGAGAAGATGGTATGGTAGTTCAATGAATGATTTCATTTGGTTTCCTAACCATGTTTTTTGGCCTTCTGGATCAGCTTGTTTCCAATAGAAATCAGCCATTTGGTTTTGAACCACAATTTGAGATTTCTCGATTGGAAGGTATTTCTTTATGATTACCTTATTGATTTCAGAATGGAAAAAGGTAAGGATATTCGAACCAGTGTTATGTCTGAGAAGAGAATCTATAGAATGCAGTAAAGGAGCCCATACACTGAAAGGAACAGGAGGTTTGTTCTTTTCTTTTAGTAAATCAATCAATTCAGTTTCAAGTAGACCAAAACGTGAAGTTGCAATGAAACATAATGTCTTTTTAATTAAATCTTTTCCAAGATCTTGTTCAAGACGTGTAATCATTGATATGATAAGTGCATCGATAGTATCAGGAATCTTTGCAATAAAAGATGACAACTTATCAAATGAACCAGAGACACGAAGTTCCTCACATGCCAATTTAATGAATAGAGGAAACTTGGAATGTGTCTTACTAATAAGACGATCCATTAACTTTTGTTCAAGTTTTTTGGAATAGATTTCAAGAGTTTTTGAGGCAATTAACTGTCTTTCTTGCATTTCCAAAGGTGTTAGATAGAATGTCTGTGGAATCTGTTGTCTCAAATGTATATAATCCCAACATGATTTACCGTGATCACATGACATTAGAATGAATATATTCTTACCAATATCCGGTGATTCTGGTAACCATTCCATTTGATATGCTTGATTGGTATTTTGTAATTCATCTAAACCATCTAATACAATTAAAACCTTTTTGTTATTAGATCCTTTCTTTAATAAGTCTCCAAATAGAATTCTTAATTTTTCTAAATTAATTATATTGGTTAGTAATTGGTTTGATTGATTATTGGAATTGTTACTATACATACCATGATTATCAGTTAATTCAATGTTTTTAAGAGATAAACCATCTACTAGTTGACATGTTAATCTGTAGAGTAGATTTGTTACATCAGTAGATTTAATGGAACATCCTATAAAATGGTAGAGAACAAGTACATTTGGATTCTTTTGAAGTGTTTTAGTTAAGAATGCCAATGAAGAAGATTTACCAGAACCAGGCTCACCATAGATAATACCAATCTTATCTATAGAAGTCTTATCAAATACATGATCTGAAAGCTTCTTTTGAATAGATTCACGAGCAAAATAATCAGTTGCTTTAACATCTAAATAAGTACGATGATATAGGTTCTCTTGTTCCATTGATTCTAGTGATTGAATTGGATTTGGGAATTCAAGTTCAATTACATTCCAAATTTGGTCAAAAACATATTGACCAAAGAGTTCAAGTTGTCCAGTAAGAGGATTACCTTCTTTATCAACACCAGTGTATCTACATGGATAATTTTCCATTACTGGGCATGAAGAATGACCAATGAGTATATTCTTTAGATCTTGAACCCCTTGTGCACATTGATCACTTTCAGAATGGAACGAATTTTGATGCAAAAGAGGAACTTTAGTTTGAAATTCAGAGTCTCTCAATAGAGCAATAGAATGCTTTTCATGACTTTTTGAGAGTGCATATTGGACTTCAATAGAGGTAATAGATTGACCTTGTGGAATGGATTGTAACCATTTTGTAGTTGAGTCATCTTGTACATCATCTTCCAAATACTTGTATTCTTGGGGTATCCAACCAAATCTTTGACCCAACATGGTGACCATTAACTGACACTTATCAATTTGTCTGAGACAAAGTTCAATTTGACCCTTAACAGTGGTCTCCTCTTTTGTTAAACCCCAACGAAGATCAATTGGTACAATTTGTAGATTTTTTGATTTTGCCTTAACATTTAATGATGGGAATATATTCTTTATAAGGTGATCTCTTTCACCACACATATCTTTAAATGTTGAAGATACAAATACATAAATTGTATTATTAACAATCTTTGATGCCAAATTTAATTTTTTTTGAGTTTTTTGATGATATACAATCTTATCTGTATTCATTTGACCATGTGCATCTCCTGATCCACCTAATGCATTTAATTTCTTTAATTCCATTTTCTTTTTAAATGGAGATTCCAATGATTTTGATCCATAACTTGATGTTTTTGAACCCAATGTAGATGATGGTGTTTTACTTGACAATGCAACAGAAGTTGTAGATAAACTAGATTGATTTTTAAGTTCTTTTTTATATTCTTTTTCAGTCTCAAATATTAACTTTTTATTTTCTTGAATGAGATCTAACAACTCATCAACTGATGCAAACACCGAAAACTTAATTTTATATTTTTTTAAAAAATTTTGAAGTTCATGTTTTGAACTATCTGCTTGTGGAAAGATAACTTTAACCATCTTTTATATATATACAATAATATTATTATTCTAACAATACTAACTCTTTCAAAAAAAAAATCTCATAAGCGTTTTTATTTTTTTTTCTTTGATAATTCTCGCAAAATGATCAAATCAGAAAGGATTCAAAAAATAAGAAACAACAGATTTTTATAAAAATAACAACAGAAAATAAGATTTAAATAAATAACGATGAATGAAAATTCAACAATTGCAAAAAAAAAAAAAAAGGGTGGAATAATAACAACATGTCAATACTAAAAATTTTTACAATGACGTCTAATGAGATTCCTGTAGTTATATTATCATAAATTGTTTGTTTAAATTTGTAAACCATCTGAAAATAATTGAACACCAATTTATAGTTGATTAATTGTCAAACACATTAATACACACACAATTTATATTACAGAGAGAGTGGCTGTGTGTTTGATTTAAATATTCTACAATTTTTTATTGTTGTTGTTTAAAATGTGTATTTTTATAGAATTTGATTTCTTTCAAAGATAGTATTATATCTAATAAACAATGACTATCTATAAACAAGTTGTTTTTATATTTATACTATGTTTAATTATAAATCTAGATTATAGTTTAGCAAAAAAAGAAAAAGATAAATCACATTCTGAAAAGCAAGTTAAACAAGATGATAATGATGCATTGTATGACATTTTATAATAAACTTTTGAAAGTCAAATGATAGCCATCCTAATATATAATTTTGAATTATATAGAAGTGAATATACTGATTTTAATTTAAATTCAATTGTATCCTCTCAAAAATCATTAGTTTTAACTGGAAGAAGTGATTATCTTGCTGGTTCAATTTCAAGTAAGTTTTTTGTAACATCATCATTATTATCATTTTATATATTAATAATACTATTGAATAGTAAATGGTGTACCTTATACAGTAGTAATTGATACAACGACTAATTATGTGAGTATTGCTATTGAGTCTGTTTAACTATATATATCTAATAGAATTGAAATATAGTTGATAATTGCTAAAAAGAAATGTGAAGGTTGTACACAATTTCCACCATATTATAAAGAGTCTCCAGTTGCTGATCAAATTCGTTTGTATTCAAATATACAACATTTGACTATATATTTTGTTATTCTAATTGTATATTAAATTTATAGAATGTGATTCTCCTAGTTGTCATTCCTTTGGTGGAAATATTTGTGAGAAACCAAGTAAATTAGATCCACCAACTTGTGGATATGCTACAACTCTTCCAAATGGTGCTTCAATTAGAAGTAAATATCATTTATATCCAACTGAAATTACCTAAATCTATAGATTAAATCTAATTACCATTTACATTATATAGCAAATTTAGTTAGAGATTTAATATCGGTTGATGATTTTAAAAATATCCCAGTTTTAATAGCAGGTATTTATGAACAAGAAGGAAGTGCTTCACTACAACAAGCTGTATTTGGTATAGGTCCAAGTGTATGTATTAAAACAGTGTTATTTAAATTAGATTTTAGAATTGAAATTAATGATCAATATTAATGATGATGATGGTGATGATAATAGTGTCCATTGTGTCCTCCAAGTCCACTTCAAACTATATTAACAACACTAAAGAAACCTTATATATTTGGAATATCTTTGGATAAGAATTTCTTTGGCGGTATGTCATTAGGTAAAATTGATCCACTTCTCTATTCGGGTTCTATAAATTATACAGCTATGGTTAGAGACCCTAAACTTAATTACTATTCATTTTTACCATCTTATATTGGATCTTATTGGAATGGTGAGATATTCCATATACTAAAAGGAAATCTAACACTGTTTCACTTTAAAACTGCATCACCACTCTCTTATTTCCCATCCCCCATCTACAACCAACTTAAAAACTTTTTTAAAAATGGATGCAAGAATGATTTTACAATATGTTCTAAAATTGAAAATCTATTCAATAGTACACAAGTTGGTATATTATTATTCATTATTAATCTATATTTCTAACAGTACTAATACCCTGCTATATTATTGTACTATAGTGTGTGATACTAAATCAACAACAAATTGACCAATTTCCAAATATTGAAATCTATTTTGATGAAGGGTTTTCATTATCATTATCACCTAGAATCTATTTGTATTCATTGACTAGGGATAATCAGGTGTATCATTGTTTTGGTATTTTAGAAACTACCAGTCCAACTTTTACTATTGGTATTAATCTAATGAGAGAACTCTATATAATATTTGATAATGACCTTAGTAAAATAGGTTTCTCAAAAAAATAATAAGAAAATTAAATAGAAATCTTATAATAATTATCCAATACACCAATAAAAAAAAAATCTGTGATGCTATGAAGCAGTGGGAAAAAATGTAAAAAAAATTAGGGAAATATCTTACCCCCTCATAGATTCCAAAAAAAGACTTTACCATCATCACCCAATTGATTTTTTTTAATTTTTTTTTAAAATTTTATTCAATGTATATATATAAGTCATGAGCAGCAACACTACTCATAGTAATAAAGATGCTTCAAATGGCGTAATTAAAAAAAAAGAAATTTCAATGAACGTAAATTATAACTCGCTAAAAGATAATTTTAAAAAGATTGGATACCTTAAAAAACTAGGTGGTAAAGGTATAAGTAAAAATTGGAAAAAGAGATTCTTTGTTTTAACCAAAGATGGTTTATTGTAAGTTTGCCTTTTTATGAGAAATTATCAATTTTTATAAATTTGCAAATGATCGTTTATTAATAATGAAAATTTCAAATTAAATAGATATTATTTTAAACATAGAACATCAAATTCAGCAGTAGGATGTTTAGATTTATCAAGATACACCAAAATATATAAAGACAGTAAGAAAAAAAAGAATTTCCTTTTAATTAATGAAAACAATCCGTCAGAACGTGTATTTCACTTGGTCAGTGAATCAGAGAGTGAAATGAAAGAATGGATTGATGAAATTACGGAATTCTTTGAAGATGATATATCGGATTTAAAGAATAAATTAAATGATTTAAAACTAAAGAAACAAGGAGACACTATAAAAAAGACTCAAATGAAAGCTAAAAGAGTTGAGGAATATGAGTTAGATAAACTTCAATTGGTATTACGTGGTGGTAGATTATCAATATCAGTTAGAGATGATGGTGGCACTTCTGTACCTGAACTACTTAGAGTATCTTCAACTTCACCTACAACAACTACCAATTCACCAATGGAGGTTTCCAATTCATCTCTAGGTGCATTGGGTTCAAATTCATTTTTAAAACTTGCAAATGATTTATTTAATCAACCTATTAATTCTAATCCACAAACAACAACAACAACAACTACAACTACAACTACTAGTACTACAACTACTGAATTTATTAATACTACACCTTCTATACCTGATCAATTGACTAAAGATGATTCCACTGTAAATGATAATAATATAGGATTTCATGATGATGACGATGATGAGGATGATGAAGAAGATTAAATTAATAGAAATATATATATTCTGTTAATATTTACTTTATTTTAAAATTTTATTTAATATAATAAAATAACATATTTTTGTAAACACCACTATATTATAATATAGCACCAGTTACTACAGTAGCTGTTTGCTATTTGATGCAATTTTTTGAGGTTCTCTGCAACCAAAGCACTATTTGCTTTATCAACTTTAGTTTTCTTCTTTGTACTACTATCAATTGAAACCTTTTCATCTACATCACTTTCATTATCACTACTAGACGAATATTTTAATTCTCTTTTTTTGTGAATTGGTATCTATGTGGCGATTTTACTGGTGAGAAAGGAGGTAAAGGTGGTGGAGAAGGAGGTGTTCTTTCCTCATACACTCTCTCCATAATATATTGGTTAATTAAAATAATTTACTGTACTATTGATTTTTAATACAATTATATAGACTATGAATACAAATAACTTTTATTTATTTTAAATATCTATAAAAGAAATTATTTGTTTATGTAATTTTAATATCTTTTGGCATATGGGTTGAATCTAGGTTTAATTGAGTGAACTGTTAAATAAATGAGTTAGTATATTTAGTAATTAATAATATATATTGAAAATTATACATACCAGGTTGAACTTGTATTAAATTTTGTAGAGGTTGTGGTACATATTGTTTTGCCTCTACTAGAATTTCAACTAGATCTTTTGCAAGTCTACTATTATCAGGAGTAAACAAAGAAAAAGAGGTACCAGTTGCACCAGCTCTACCTGTTCTACCAATTCTATGAACGTAGGTTTCAACGGTATTTGGGAAATCGAAATTGATAACATATTTAATGTCTTTGACATCTGATTGTTTGTTAAAGTATCAAATGGTTAGATATGATATTAAATATTAAAAAATATTTCTTACATCATCACAAATGTTTTTAAAAGTTATTCTAATTCTTTCTCTAACTGTGAAATGGCAAGGTAATTTAGTAAATTGATTAAGAAAATGATTAAATACTTAAATATATATGTTCAAAGCGTTGGGACATTCAAAAACTTCTCTCATTTTTCATAATATATACAAAAAAAAAGTGTAAATACTTACATGTATACTTACACTCTATTACTCTTTATAAATGCTTGTATATATATTATTATCATGAAAAAACAAGAGTTGTTTAGGATTTTCAAAATGTCTATTGCTGTTGTTTTTTTTTTTGAATATATATTATTGTGTTTTACCTCTAAAAGAACTATTTATCCTTCTATTGATAATAATAACCATAATCTTTATCATTTAAATTCCCTCACCTCTCCTCTGTACTTTACCCATCCAATAAAAAAAGAGAATAAAGATTGTGTGGTAATTACAAATGTCAAAAATAAAACTAAAAAGATTAGTAGTACTATTACTGTGTGGTAATCGCCAAATTCATATTTTGGAGATTAATAATAATAATAATACTACCCAAGATATTACCATTTACAATAACTAATATATACTATAACTTAACTATGTGATGCTGTGAAATTTTAAACACATATATAGATGTACTTACCTAAACCACGAGATGCTAAATCAGTGGCAATCATAACTTGAGTTTTACCAGTTTTAAAATCTCTCAAAACAGAGTCTCTCTCTGCTTGAGATTTATCACCATGAATACCAATACTCTTGACACCAATGGATTGTAATCTCTTTTGAAGTGAATCTACACCTCTTTTAGTCTCTGCAAAAATGATAGTTTTATCATTAGGATTGATAGATTCTAAAAACTTAAAGAGTTTGTTGGCTTTATCGTATTCGTCACAGACTTCAACAATTTGTTTGACATTGTGATTGGCAGATAAATCTGCATTACCAATGTGCACCTGTATATGATCAACAAGGAAATCGTGAGCTAGAGATTGAACTTCTTTAGGCCAAGTAGCTGAAAACATAAGAGTCTGACGATCAGGTCTGATTTGTGAGAGAATGGAACGCAGTTGTTTCTCAAAACCCATATCTAACATACGATCAGCTTCATCCAAAACCAAATAGGTTACACGACGGAGATTAGTGAATCCACCAGACAAGATATCAATCAAACGTCCTGGAGTAGCAACAAGAATCTCTACACCTCTCTTGAGTTGACTGATTTGATTAGATTTAGCAGCACCACCATAGACACAGCAATTTGTGATTTTTGATGTACCTCCAAATTTATCACATTCAGTTTGAATCTGAACTGCCAATTCTCTAGTTGGAGAGAGAACCAAGACGATAGGTCCATCGCCTGGTTGTAATTGAGGTTGGGCATTAATGTGAATGATGGAAGGTAAAAGGAATGCGAGTGTCTTACCAGAGCCTGTTTCAGCTAGACCAATGATATCCCTACCACGTAAGGCTATAGGCCATGCTTGAGCTTGAATAGCAGTTGGTGATGCAAATCCAGCTGAATGTATTTCTTTCATTAGATATTGTGGGAATGGTGCACCTTCAAATTGAACAATTGGGTTGGGTACATCTCTTCCTTTTACTGTCATACATACTGATTTTCTGTAAGAGTCTACTGATTCTGAAGACATACGACTTACTTCGTCAGCTTCAGTGTAGAAGTTCTTTTCGAATTTAGTTAGTGCACCCATATCCCATTGGATGGACTGTAAGTTTCCAAAGTCTTCATTACTACCTGCATATTTTGGTCCAGCACTATTATAAGACATTCCTGAAGATGGTTTATATGAACTTCCTCCATATGATGAACTACTTCCACCATATGAACTACCTCCACTACCGTAAGATGAACTTCCACCACCATAGGATGAACCACTTCCATAAGATGGTTTGTAACTTGAAGATGACCCGTTTGATGAGTATCCTGGTGCTGATGATGGTGGGGGTTGAGAGTAATTTGAAGATCCATTGGATTGGTAGTTGGAAGAGAAACCATTGGAGGATGAGCCATGTCCATTAGAAGATGAACTATGTCCATTAGAAGTTGAATATCCACCACCACTGCTGGATGATGAATATCCACTACTATTATAACTTGATCCATTGGAATTGTAACTGTTACTACTACTACCTCCGTAAGGTGTAGTAATTGATTGTTGTGGTTGCACAGATGGACCATTGGATCTGTAAGCGTTACTTGATGAATAACCACCTCCAGTAGATGATGAAGATGAACCATATCTATTATCATTACCATTACCATAACTTGATGAAGGATTTCTATAATTATCTTTTTCATAAGTTGGTTTGCCACCATATGAAGAAGTGGAGGAAGAAGAGGAAGGTCCTCTATTGTCATTATAAGATGAACCATTTCTATAATCTTTATCGTAGTTTGAGTTTGGTGGTGATCTATTGAAATTATCTCTTGATGAAGAAGATGTAGATCCTCCGTATCTATTATCGTTGTTATTACCACCACCAACGCTATTATAATTATCTCTTGAACTACCACCACCGTTTGGGTATCCATTTGAACCAGTATAATTATGACCACTTCTATTATCGTTTCCATAAGTTGAAGAAGAAGAAGATGATCTCTGTCCATTTGTATTACCGTATCCACCACTAGATGGTGAAGTGTAGTTATCTCTTGAGGAAGATGAATAACCAACACTACCACTGGCACCGCCACTACTACCACTACCACTACCACTATAATTATCTCTTGAAGATCCACCACTTGGATATCCTCCAGATCTATTATCGTTATAGGAATTGCCTACATTTGAACTAGAGTAACCAGAGTCCCTTGTATCTCTATGATTGTTGTAATAATTTGACATTTTATAGAATTATTGTTTCTCAGGTTTCAACAAACTATAATTAGAGAGATAAGTGCGTGGTTGAAAAAATAATAAAAAAAAGAAAATAAAAAAAAAAAAAAGAAATTCGTTTTTGTTCAACATTCGCTAACTGATTTCATAGGAGCTCTTTTGGTAATTTAATTAAAATAATAATTTAATTGTTTTATTTTCAATTAATTTTACAAAGTGTTGAAGGAGTTCTTTTTCAAGTTAATAATACATATAAATAAATTTAGTGGGTTTCTCTATCGTTTGAGATGGATGATGGGATTTTAAGCAGCTACAACTAATGCAGGAGTTATTGGATGATCTTTAATAGATTGTAAAGGAAGATTCAAAGAATCCTTATTGTAATGTGATTTAAAGAGATCATGTAAACTATCAGATAAATGAATTTTCTTGATGAATGGATGTGATCTAAAGACAGTGGAGAATGTGGATAATGCTACACGCATTAGAGTTGTCGGATGAACTATAGTAATCTTTTGAAGATTCTCAGAAGTGTCTCTAGATAATAAATCATAAAATTTAATGAGAATCTTTGATGTCCATGCTGAAAATGCAGTATTAGTCTGCAAATACAATATCTCATGTTTCTTATGAACAATAGGTTCTATAAGATAGATTAGATATTTCAATGCATTCTCTAGATCATTCTTTGGTATCCTATCTTCAATGATTACTACTAGATTCTCACATTTTCTATCTAGATCTCTAGTTAAATAGACAAATCCTAGTGACCTTATTTGTATCCTCTTTGACCAACTTTGTGATTTTCCATATTGTATTAATTCTGTATATCCTTTTTCTTCATATTTTTGAATTAGATCCATTAAAGTTGAATTTTGTTCAATTTTATCATCTTTTTTTACTATGTCTAATGCCACTGTTGTGGGTGGTGGAGATACTACTACTGGTGGATTATTATTTACTTGAATTGGAGATTTATTGGAATGACTATTATTACACTGAATTTTATTATTACTATCATTAGAAATTAAAATTTCGGTAGTATTATTTAAAATTTTTTTTAGTATTTAAATTTTCTTTAAATTTAATAAATTGAGTAGATGTATTATTTTGATGGTCATTTATTTTAGTTTGAAAAAACTTTAATGTATTTATAAACTTTGACATTTATAACTATATTTATAACTATTATATATTATAGCTTTTATTTTAAAATTTGAATAGAAACCAAATTTTTGATTTTTTTATTACTATTATACATTTTTTCTTTTTTATCCACACACTCACATTTTTGAGTGAAAACAGTAGAAATTTGGGGGGTTTTAATCTTGTAAGACAAACTTTTCTCATCAAAATTGTACATTATTTTAAATAAAGCAGTATCTCTTGATCTATTTAGTACTATTATTTTAGTATTACTATCTCTATCTCTAAAACCTAATATTTAATTGATTGTAATTCACTACCTCCTACTCACTCTCTTTTATCTATTCTCGCTACTATTAATAATATTAGATTTTAGATTTTATATTGATACTATTTTTGGAGGAGGTGGTAGTGGAGGATGTTGCCGATTTTTGACTAATTTCTATTCCTAATCCACAAAAGAATATTATTACACCCACTATATGATAGGTATACATTGTATCCTTAAATATTAAAAATGAGATAACAATTGTAAGGAATTTCCTAAATGCTGATATTAAATTGGCAAAGAAGGCATCTGTTATCTTCATTAAATTTAAAAATGCAATATTTGCATAATAACCCAAAGATATAAAACACTAATTAATTAATTAATTAAATAATTCATTATTAATATTATTGTAAATGTATATTATAATAATAGTGTTAACATACCAATAAATAAAATAAAATTAATTTGTTTTCCCATAAAAATCCAATTGAGGAATGAACTTCGCCTGAAAATAATAATAAAGGCATTGACATGAAAATTCCAAATAAATTGGTAAATAAACTTAGTTCCAATTCAGATGAGCTTTCTCGTAGTATTTTTTCATAGAGTAGAGATTTTAATGATTCAACTATAATATAAACCAATACCAATACCAAACCAAAAAAAGAAAATAGTGAATCAAATGAGTCACCAATAGTAAAGAATATCAAACCCAATATCATTGTGAGTACTGATATATAATCTGTCTTACTATAACTTCTCTTAAATATAATTCCACCAATTAACATTACTGGTATTATCTTTGATGTTTGAAATAATACCTTTGTCTTATAATTTAAAAATCTTAGTGACTCATTACCAAGTACTTTTGTTAATAGTAATACCATTGATAACATTGAATATAACCTAAATTCAATGAATATTAATATATTTAAAAGTATTGTAAATTATAATAATAATTCAATATTAACATACTTTATCTTTTTAATTGATAATAATTTAATTATTTTTTTGAAATGATTTCTAGTTGTACTTAAAGATTCATTTGTAAATTCACCTACACTGCTAGATTTCAATTGAAAATGATTACTTTTCAAAATATCAATGAGTGAGAATAAAAAAGATACAAAGAATTGACTAAATGAATATATACTAAAGAAATTGGCTTTTTGTTTCTTAAATAGATACTCTTGTAAGTATCCATAAAGTAAATATAAAAATATAACATAACACGATAGTATAAATATATTCTTGTTATATTTTCTGTATTTGTTATTATTATTATTATTATTATTGGTAATAGAGTATTGTTGTGGTGATTTAATACTAATGTTATAAGTTGATTTTATAACATCTTTTAAAAGTCCTGATCCAATAGTTGGCGAATTTCTTGATTTACTTGTTGATATTGCTGATCCTACTGTTTCTTGATAAAAAGGGTAATGGAGATTATCATTATGATTAGCCAATAATTTAGGTGATGTTATTCTTAAGTCATCACGACTATTGATTGTAAGAACATCAGCATATCTATTATCTGTAAAATTTGTCATATCCATTACATTGTGATATTTACAGTCAAACAGAAAAATGAAAAAAAAAAATTATAAAAAGTGTAAGAGGGGTTTGTACTTGCAAATAAAAGTTATTGAAATTAATTTTTATTTGAATAAAAAAAAAAGAAATGAAATTATTATAATATATAAATATAACATCTTATCTTTTTGAAGTAAATGATCTTTCTCTATTTACATCTCTTCTCTCTCTACCATATTGAAGATCTTTAGTTAGGAAATCCAAAGAGAGTAAATGCATATAGGTTATATCCATATCCAATGAAGGTGGCTCCTGTTCACCTCTTTGAGAAATGAGTTTATCAACAGCTTGAAAGACTGTAGAAGGTAATGGTTCAGAATGCAATCTATCAGGTATAAACTCCTCCAAATAGTGTTTGATATTGTATGCTGATATCGATGGACAAACCTGATTGAGAATATCAACATCAGACAATAGTTCCTTATCCATTACCAACAAATTAGAAGTTTCAATCATTGAATTTAACTGTTCAATAGATTCACCCAAATGATTTACAGATACCCATTCCTGTATCTTTGACAATTCAATCTTCATCTGGAACCCATTTACACAAGAACACAAACCCTTTATATTATTCAAAGAATTTATCAACAAACTATTAATATAATAAAAAATTTGTGAAAAAAACTGAATTATGATACTGGGGTGAACATAGTTTTGTCTGAGAATTTCAAAAAACTCTTCCAAAACATCTAAACTAGAATTACTCTTTAACTGATTAGGATGATGATTTGATTGCTGGTTGGTAGTTGACTTATTAGAGGTTGTGTTATTAGGAGTTGGAGATGTAGGAGGTACTATATTACCCAAAGGAGGAGAGAATAGATCTGGAGCTGACTTTCTCTTTAGAATAATCTTTCCACTATTGAATGCCAAAATATCATGTTGTAGTATAGATTTCACCAAAACAGGTGACAATTTACTGTAAGCATTCTTTATCAATTTCGAATAGAACTTGAATATAATCGATTTCAAATTCAACTCAAAAGAGTTTATAGGGGACTCTAACATCTGTCCGTTACTCTGCTGTTGTTGGTCTAGTAACTCTGCTGATTTGTTTTTAATTTTTGCTAGAATGAGAATGGTTGTTGACAACCAATATGCTAAAAGTACATTATCATTTTGACATTTTTTATAGACGTTCTCCAATGCCATGTTGATACTAGAGAACACACGAGTTCCAATTTTACTGTCTTTCAAAACACCCAGATTGAGTAGACCTTCAAATAGGTTAATTCCAGAAACTGGTAAATTTCCTTTAAATTGAGGTTCAGCAAGGAAAATGGTCTTCTCAACTAACACCTTTTCATCAAGTTCCTGTTTAAATGTGGAAGCTTGTTTACGAAGTTCTTCTATACTTCCAGATGAACTCTTGGTATTTACCATTACCTCTTGACCACCATTCATCATCTCATTGTGATGATCTATTCTCTTCTTTTGACTTGTTGGAGTACTACTATTAACTCTCTCCAGTAACTCAGCCTTCTCTTTCTCCAACTGTGTAATCAACTTCTCCTGTGACTCATTCTCTTGCTGTAAACTCTGATACTTCAACCGCAGATCACTTCCACTTACATTACCCAACTCCGAATTACTCAACATATTCTGTTTAATCTGTTTTTTTAATTTTAAAATCTCTTTTTCCTGAGCTGCTATCACTGTCATTTTTTCAATTTTTTCTTGTTTTAGAAATTCTAGTTCTTCTGTTAGATAACTAGCACTTATACCATTACTATTTGTCATATTATTATTACTATTATTCCCACTATTATTATTAGTCATATTATTCATTTGCACTCTTGATAATTCTAATAAAAGGTTTTCTTTCTCCATCTGATAAGATTCCATTTGATTTTCTTTTTCAACCAAATCATCTTGTAAAATCTTATTTTGTTTCTTTAAAACTTCATAATCAGATTCCAACTGTTTTATTCTCTGTTGTCTCTCATAGGACTCATTTTCAATAGTTTCCATATCTTTATTCAACTGATCTACTTGTTGTTTTAATTCTTTTCTACTCTCACCTAAATCATCATTTATATCATCATCTGAATAGTCATTATTTGACTATCATATTATATCTAAATTAGAACTAACACCCAAATATAAACAAAACTCTAAAATAACTTACAAATTCAGCAACAGAAGTATCAACAGTAGTATCGGATGCCTCTGAATCAGTCTTATCTAAGAAATAGTCATTTCCACCTATAGTTCTAACAATTCTAGGATCTTTAGATGCATCTTTTCCTGCAAGTACCTTTACAAGAGGTTTATCATTAAATTTAATTGGTATAGTTTGAAATGAGCACTAATACAAATTTAAATAGTTAATATATATATAAATTAGATTTCTATATAGAGAATACATACAGTTAAAACAGGTTCAGGTTTAATACCTTTTGTAAAAGATAAGTTGGATATTGTTCCTACTTTATTGTTCATGTAGGAAGTCAAATCCAATTCAATTTTACCCAAAACCTTTGAAGAAGATTTCTTTTTCTCTTCTTTTAGTTGTAGTGAAAGTTTCTTTTCATCTGGTTTCTGTGATTTTGGATCTATAAAGAATTTGGATTCAAATGTGATTTTTTCTTCAAATGTACCTTCATTGTTTCGAACTGTTACATGAGTGGTTTCACCAGAGAGTTTAGAATTACCTCTTCTCCAATAGATAAATACAGGTGCTCCATTGTAATCTTTGAGATTATTTACCTTTTTAACTTGAATCTCAATCTTTACTTTTAATTTATCCTTTCCTTTATGTTTTTTCATCATCTTTTTGTTTAATATTAATATGGTACAATTCAATTAGGTACCAAACTCACTATGATAAAAGTGATTTAGAATGGGTTCTAATAAATAAAAAAAAAAAAAAATTAAATGATTTTTATGAAAATGGAGGAATTATCGAGATCGAGGTGAAAGAGGGGGTGGATAAATTTTATTTTTTATTGCGATTTCTTTTTAATTGTATTTCTGTTTGATTTTTTGGAAAAAATAATTGATAAGGTATTTATTAGTATACCTATAATTGCAATTACAAAACCCAGTCCGAAAGTAACATTCTTTACCAAATTGAATTTTGAACCATAGTACAGAAAAGTGTCAATTTCAAAACTTGGATATGATATTAGAATGTTATAGTGACAATAGTTTTCACAGTAATCTGTAATCATGTAAATGAATGGGAAGAGATTGAGTAAACCAGTCCAACGGATATTCAAAATGGGATAGATTTTAGAGAGGAGAGATACCTGTACCAGTGCAATGAGAATAGGTAATACTATATCATATCCACCGGTATACAGTGTCAGATAGAGAGCTCTACCGTTTCTACCTAGTTTCATTAGAGTATCTTTAGCCTCGGATTCAGTGTATCCAAGTATATAAGCATCTAGAACTTGGTTACCTTCACCAATATGATTTCCAATATCTCTATGTAAAAGATAAAATACATAGGCACATAACACAAATGATGGGAATAGAATATAAAAATTTCCAGTTGATTTTCTCAATCTTTCAGATAGTTTTCTTAATACCATAGTAGAGTGTTAGTTCACTTTGAAGTAATGTAAATTGTAAATTTTGTGAGTTCTAATTTAAAAAAAATTTTTTGAATTTAATTTCAAATAATCAATTGAAGTGAGGTAAAAGGATTGCTTCTCAATATGACTGTAATTTTCATAATTGTAATGTCATTGATTACAATATTTGACTCACACATAGAGCCTAGATTTTATTTCTAAAGATATTGAATAATTTTTTCAAAAATTCTATATTTAGAGTTTGTCCGAATTCTCAATATCTCCGATTCTCCCATTAAAATTTATGATTTATACAAATAAATTGGAAAAAAAAAGTAGATAGATATTTATAAAAACACCCATTCAAACACTTCCACCCCCACATAAAACACTGTTTTTAAATTTTAACTAAACTCAACAAATCAAACTGACAGCTGTATCATTTTTTTGGAATTTTTTTTTTAAAATTTGATAATTCACACACCCACCTCTAACTCTACTATTTTCTATATTTAATTTTAATACCAATAATCATTTAAAAAAAAGAGTCATTACATACAAAAATAGTAGTAGTAGTACATTTAGTTTTTTATTTTATTATATTTATTTAATATAGACATATTCTTAATCTAGATATATATTGAGATCTTTACTTCACTCAATATCTTCATCATCATCAACAATATATTTATTTATTATTTATTAAATACTAGAGTAATAATATTAAGAGAGAGAGAGAGAAAGAGAGAGGTGTGATAGACAGTGTAGTATTATCAATAGTAATAAAAATAATAAGACATCAATTTAGAAAATCAATGTTTTAGTAATTATTCAATTGACTTACTAAAAACAAAACTTTTCTAAATATTTATTTATTTATAAACAACTCACACTAAAAGCTTATATTTATATATAAAGTAAAAAAAAAACCAAAAACGGAAGGTTTTAGTTTAGTTTAAAAATGGAGAGAATCAATGCATATATATCAAGATTATCTTCATCAGATATATCAGTACAAGAGTCATCATTAAGAACATTAATTAATTATTCAATTGAACGTATGTATAAGTAGATGATAGATATAGGATAGAGAGTGGTAGAGGAGTATACTGATTTCATATATGAATATAGCTCAATTACTATTAGCAATATATAATGAAATTAAAATTGATATATTTAAACAATTGTTGAAATCAGAGAATGAAGTTATACAGATGTTGACTATATGGCTATTAAGTCATTTGTGTGGTAGTATCTATATAAGTTCTGATGTTTTAAAGTCACAGTCGATTGTAGATGAGGTATTAAAGTTATTGGAGATTGAAAATGAAGACATTTCAGAAAAGATCTTATGGTTTCTGGAGAATTTGACAATGAACCCCAACCATTCATTTCTGTTAGGTGATGGAGTTATCATTAGTCTAATTGAATTTCTTAGATATTCCAATGCAAAATTAGTTCAACTTTGTGCTAAACCCCTTATACACTTATTGCATAAAGAGACTTGCGGTGACTATCTTAATAATCAACAGATATTCATTCAGAATCAGGGTATACAGGTGATACAGACTATTCTGACATCAAAGTACCCTGTAGCTGACATGTCACTAATTCAACCACTAGTTAGCATTCTACATGTTTTGAGTATATATCTACCAAAGATACGTATTCTCATTGCAGAACCTGCACTTTTAGCTCAATTGATATCACTATTCTCTTTGAATTCAACTCAAGAGATTAAAGATACAACCATGATGATTCTGGTGAATTTATCATTGACGGAGGAGGCAGAAAATCCTATATTTGAGTCGGGTGCTATTATGCCACTTTTGGATATTGTAGCTAGTATATCGTCATCTGAAGTACTACGGTATCATGCTATAAGTTGTCTGGCAAATCTAACTTCAAACCCGAGAATTCGTACGGTACTAAGAAGTAGATATCTTATAGACTCACTATGCGAGATTCTAAAGGAGATTGACGGATCTTCTGATGAATATTCAATGATTCTCGGTGCCATTTCAGTTTTACTCTCCAATTTATGCATTGATGAAATATGTAGATACAGAGCATTGCAGACTGATATACATCAGTTACTTATCAAACTTGTAAATTACCCGCATCCTCAAGTTCGTGATTCTATTCAACGTACACTTGAGAATCTACGTGAACCTATACCACAAGAGATTCTCAATCAGTTCAATCAGGAATCTATAGAAGATGAATCTGATGATTTTGAAGATCAACCATTAATACTAAATACCCCAAACACCCCAGACACCAATCAAAATGTAGCTACATTTTCTCTAAATGGTGCATCATCTCTATCTTCTTCACATAGTAATCTTGGTATATATAATACAAATTCTAATAATGCTATAAGTTCACCTCCTATTCGTAAGGGTATTTATAGATTATCAACATTTACATCACCATCACGTGTTAGTAGTAATAATCTACTAAATGGTGCTAATACACCACCTTCAAATGATACTTTGACTGCTGGTAATCATAGTCATTCGAATAGTCATTTATCATTACCTAATGTGGTGGTAACTTCATCGAATTCTCAAAGCTCACAATCACTGTTGTCACCTAATAGACTTATTGGATCACCTCCTCAGACTCAGAATGTACATACTATATCACCTCCTTTACCTCCACTAGTTGACGAACCTTCACTTCAGTTTAGAAGAGGTAAAATCATAAAAGAGATTATGGATACGGAACAGGCTTATGTACATTCACTAGGTATATGTATTAGAGTCTATTTCAATCCTTTGGTAGTCCAATACACCAATCCACCAATAATCCCAAAACAAACAGTAGAAACCATCTTTAGTAACATTGATAAGGTTTTTAGAATAAATTGTGAATTTTTAAAAAAATTGAGATTGGTAGTTTCAAGTAGTAATGCAAATTCACAAGGAAATAGTCATGGTCAGTTACCAAATGGTAATATTAGTAGTAGTAGTAATATAGATACAATGGAAGTTGCACAAGCATTCTTGTGGCTTTGGAATCAACAATCGACAATATACGAATACAGACACTATATTAATGGTTTTAATAAGGCTATGGAATCAGTACATGAAAATCGTGCAAAAGTACCACGATTTAAAGAGTTTTTAGATAAATGTCAGTTCTCAGATCAGTGTAAATCAGAGACTATTGATAGTTATCTAATTAGACCTATCCAGAGGTTACCTAGATATATACTATTGTTAACTGATTTGTTAGCTCATACTGTTGACATGTTGGAGAGAAACTCCATTGAAGATGCTTTGGAACGTACTAAACAGATTGTAGACCTTCTAAATGAGTCCAAAAGAAAAGCTGAAAATTTTACAAAAACACTAATGTTGCAACAAAAGTTCACCAATTTGTCAGAGTATGAGTCAAAACTGTCAAATAACAATAATATCTATAATACCATTCCACGTAATAATCCCGTGGGAAATGGAGTGGTTTATACCAAACAAATTGTCAGAGAAGGTCTTTTAATGCAGTTTCTAAAATCTAAACCCTCGCAGTATAGGTACTTGATATTGTATAATGATCAACTGTTTATAACCATTCAGAAGAAGGATAAATATCATATATTACAAATTATACCGTTACTGGATTTAAAGATTATCTATTTGTCCAATCCATCAACTACTGTAAACGCTACTACTCTTAGTGGTAGTTCTAGTACTGATTCTATTGTAAGTCTTTCAAGTAATACTTCAACTACTAGTAATTCCAATACTTCTACTGCTACGACCGTGACTACAAACACTCTACCAGAGAATTCATTTCAATTATTGTGGAGTAGTGCACAAGATACATTTGAGCGTGAAATGTTACTTTACACTAGTACTCCCGAAGAGAGAGATAATTGGGTAAAAGAAATCAGAGATACTTGTAATTCAGTGAAGAAAACTCACATTGAAAATATTATTAAATCTCAATTTAAGCAACAACAGCAACAACAATATCAACAGCTTCAAAATACAATCCAAGTTGAAATTTAATAAACCCAACCCCAATTGTTACTGAGTATACCAATTAAACCATTAATCAAACTTGATTTGCCAACATTTATCAATGGTAATATTATCATTTTTAAATACTTCCTTTCATCTTGTTTGTGGTCTTGCTCATTGTCTTCGTCATCTTCAATGTCTTCATCTTCATTGTTGTCCTCTTGATTTAGATGTTATTTGATTGGAGGAATTGTTGAAAATTAAAAAACAAAAAGGCCTCAATAAAAATCTAATAGTATAGGTTTTATGGTTACATTGTAATAACTTTGGTAACACTCTAAGTTTACCTGGTGCATCCTGCTAAAAAATACTTTTAATCATTCAGAAATATTACTATTAAACATTTTTAAATAAAAAAGGTGATTACCAAAATTGACTTAAATCCATCACTATTGAGAATACTCAAATTTATATTTATATATATTAAAGGCACTTATCTAAATATTGAGGACACCTAAAATATAGACTTTAAAGTCAACCATTTTTTTCATATATATTATAGCCACTTGTTTCAAATAATTAAAAAATAGGGTTTCAACATTTCGCCAACTCCATCCAATTCGATTACTTTGATTGGGTTATATTTTTTAAATTTCATTAATATAGTATAGAAAAAAATGGACATTATTTTAAAAAATCTTCATTGAAAATTTTCAGGACACAAAAACACCAAAGATATGATCTCCGCATGTAATTTATAATTTACAGTAATAAAATGATTCTTCATTTATTTTTCTTAATAATGAACATATTAAATTTATAGTATAAAAAGGAAAATGAATTTTATAGTTTTTGGTATAAAATATATTGTTTTATAAAGTATTAATTAAAAGTATAAATTAAAAATGGCATTTTGGGATGATAAAATTTCACTAGGAATATGGGGTACATTCTTTAAATTTAGATCAACTTATCCAGAACATGCAAATGTTGATCTAACAGCATACATTGATGGTGATGGTTATTTTCAATTAGCTCTACCAGGTGATAAACGTATTGGTGATTACCAAAATAACTATTGTTATTCTACCATTAGTATTGGTCCTGGAAAATTTGCAATGGCTCAACCAGAATATGGTAGACAAGCATGGAACTTTGTAGCTAAAACTAAATTCAAGTACCAAAGAGTTGAAGATTATGCCTGTCTAAAGCCAATCCATTATGATAGAGGTAATAATCTATTACATGTGTTCCCATCAACTCAATCAGGTCCACTTCAGTTCTTAATCTTGGATGATGGATTAATCTTGGCAGAAGCATTAGGTCTATTTTTATGTTTAATTAGAAATTCAACCCAAACTCATCTGGGTTTAGGTTCCTATGCTTCTGAACGTGTTAAATTGGTTGACATTCAAACCAACAGATCCAATATTGAAGGTCACGAAGAAAACTGGGTTAGTGTTCCAGATAAAGTTCAAGGTTATATATAATTCAATTAATGCCTCTTCTTGTGTAAAAATAATGTATTCTTCATTTGACTTCATTATAATATTATAATATTACATCTTCCAAATTCTTTGAAATAAACGACTTTTCTTTCATTTTCTTTTGATATGTTTTACATACTGTATATTGGAAAGACTTATAATTCCATTTAGTATACCAAGTGAGTCAATCAGTTGCTAGTTCGCACCACCTAAATTTAAAACCCTATCAAAGAACTTATTTCAACTATTATTTAGATCAGTAGATATTGTGACATGTGGAGCAAAAATCTATAATATCATCCATGTTTGGTGAATTATATAAAGAAGTTGTATCAAGAGACAAATACACTGGCACTTTGTACATTGAGATCAGAGATACTCATGATTATACAACCATGATATTCAGGATATTTATCAAACTGATCTTTGCTTGCTATGGACGCATGCACAAAAAACCAGAGCATGGATGTAAGAAGTATTAAAGAGATTCAAATGAACTTTAATTCACTTTCTAATAACAGTCCTACACTTGTTAGAAATGTCCTGGTGACACATATCATTTTTTATACATATAATCCACCAATTGGTTCTAATTGAGGTGATTTTCCTATAATTTGTAAGAGCTCTTGTCAGACTGTATTGGACTCTCTTCTCTTACTTGGTAAATGTTCACCAAGCTTTTCACTTCAATAGGGCATGTTCATATAAATATAGTGTCCCTTGTCTTAATAAGTAGACATGTGGTACATTTGGTGTCAAGCGTTTCATAACTGTCATTGGTATTGCTTTAAGTTCATCAAACCCTATATAGGGAAATAAATGTCTGTTCCAACAATACCTCTAATCTTTATATACACAAACTAATCTATATATTGTAATGGCAATGTTGTTTGACTTAAGCCTGTAGAATTTGCTCTCCACATAAATGACCTATTAAAAAATGTTCAATGATCTTCCATCTATAAATTTCCAAAATAATAAAAATTTAAAAAAAAAAGTTTATTTTCAAATTATTTTATACTATATGAAATCATAAAAAAAATTGATGATATTATAGATTTTTGATCCACATGTTACAATATCTACTGGTTATAACCTGTTTCTATATTGGATCTGTTGGTTATAATGTCAACCAATTTAACACGTTCAGAAGCATAGGAACCTAAACCCAGATGAGTTTGATTTGAACTTCTAATTAAACATAAAAATAGACCTAATGCTTCTGACAAGATATATCCATCATCCAATATTAAGAGCTCAAGTGGACCTGATTGGGTTGATGGGAACACACGTAATAGATTATTACCTCTATCATAATGGATTGGCTTTTGACAGGCATAATCTTCAACTCTTTGGTACTTGAATTTAGTTTTAGCTACAAAGTTCCATGCTTGTTTACCATATTCTGGTTGAGCCATTGCAAATTTTCCAGGACCAATACTAATGGTACAATAACAATAGTTATTAACGAAATCACCAATACGTTTATCACCTGGTAGAGCTAATTGAAAATAACCATCACCATCAATGTATGCTCCTAGTTCTTCATTTGCATGATCTGGATAAGTTGATCTAAATTTAAAGAATACACCCCATGATCCTATTGAAATTTTATCATCCCAAAATGCCATTTTTAATTAATACTTTATAAAACAATATATTTTATACAAAACTATAAAATTCATTTTCCTTTTTATACTATAAATTTAATATGTTCATTATTAAGAAAAATAAATGAAGAATCATTTTATTACTGTAATTATAAATTACATGCGGAGATCATATCTTTAGTTTTGCGTACTTTCTTTTTAGAGTATTTTTTTTTTCAAATGTACTTAAAATTTTCAATGAAGATTGTTTCAAAATAAAGTTCATTTTTTTTTGACTGTATTAATTTGAAACAGTTTTAAAAAAATATAACCCAATCAAAGTAATCGAATTGGATGGAGTTGGCGAAATGTTGAAGCCCTATTTTTTAATTATTTGAAACAAGTGGCTATAATAAATAAGAAAAAAATGGTTGACTTTAAAGTCTATATTTTGGGTATCCTAAATATTTTGATAAGTTCCTTTAATATATATAATCTTGAGTATTCTAGTAATGATAGATCTAAATCAATTTTGGTATAATCACCTTTATGTTTAATAGTAATATTTCTGAATGATTAGATGTAGTTGAAGATGGTCATTTTTTAATTTAGGTAACAATATAGATTTGATTTCTCTAATAGGTATTGGTTAATCCAATCTAGATTATAGGATCTTGTTTTAATTGTAATTGGTAAACTTAAATGTTGATAAGCTCTATTGACTTTGAGAACATCTAGATATAAACTCAATGGAATATAGGTACCTCTTGAAAACCACATAAACATTGTAGAATTTTAATGGTATTTTTTTCTTGGAGCGGCAAAAATAGATTTGATGAATTATATTATATTATAAACCTGATAGTGAATTCAGTTATGGTTAGATGTTTACATTTCAAAATGTCAATACAATTTGATAAAGTGATAGTTTCTATGGGAAGAGTAGATATATGATTGTAACATTGTAATATCTTTGGTAACACTCTTAGTTTACCTGGTGCATCTTGATAAGAAATACTTTTAATCTCGATAGTTTTGAGTTTACTAGTTCCATTGAAAAACTTGTCTAAGAAAAGTTGAGGTTTCATATCATGAATGTAATTCGAATTGAATCTTTTTATTTCTTACCTTTGGATAGAAATGGTGACATTAATATATTAGCAAGATGGAAAGACAAATCATGATTGAAATCTATCCAGTTAACCAGATCAATATCACTTCCATCATCCCTACTACTGTTTGTTTCCCTGCTGTTAGTTCCACAGCTGTAAAATATAGAGATATCATTCCTTGTGATGACATCTCCACTGAAATCAGTTACATAAATGATAGTTCCACAATTGTAAAACCCAATGTTAACATTCATAATGATGTCAATTCTAATGTTCTTAGTTAGATTGATACTACTGTTGCCACACACATTGTTTCTAGTTCGGAAGCTATAAAATACAAAGTTATGTTGCCAATTCTTCTGATAAAAAATCTAAGTCTGTCGAATCGATTGCTGCTATACTACGACTTAAACCATTAGAGTATTCTACATCAATACCATATGCACCTTATAAACCATCTTCCATTATACTCAAACCCCTTCCAAAGGCTATCACATCAGTAAACAAAATATCTGACATACCAATTGAAGAAATTCTCAAAAAATCAACCATTTCTAAACTACCCACCAATGTAGAAAGTATTGATAATGAACCTGAAGAGGGGATAAAATCTGATAAAATTAGTAATACTATTGATATTCCATCATTGGATTATTTAAATGGTAGCATAAATCCAACAACATCTCTTGAATTCAGAATCATCAACGAACCAAATATCATTTTCTGCCAAATCAAGGATACTGATCGAATTATCAATCCAATTATTATTTCTTTTTATTCTAATAAATTTTTATATATAGAAAGAAATTTTCATGCAGCGCTCACAATAACACTTTTATTTTTAGTTTGTTTTTTTTTTGATTTGGTCAACTTACAATTTAAATCATTCATCAACACCCAACACTATTTTTAACATCACCATCTTCAAATAATGTTTCTTTTTAATCATTCACTCATTTTACTCAATTTAATCATAAAATGATAAATTTTAAACTACCATTGCTATTATTGATAGTTTTGATTTCATCAACAGATTCACAAATTACACAAATTATACCTATGCCCAACACAGACACAGAATTAATATTTCAGGTTACATTTAATCCGAATAGCCCCATCAACATCACTGAAATCAAAACAGATTTTTCCCAACAATCATATAAACCAACATCTATCACATTAGGATTGAACGAAATAAAGTGCATCGTTCAACTCAATCCCAATTCACAAACAGAAGAATACACATTCATTGATGTAAATCACCCAAATATCACTCCATATAAGATAATAGCACCTCTAAATAACAAAGTGAATTTAACCGTTTTAAAACAACCGAAAGTAAAGAATGAAACTATACTTCAATTCTCAGGATTATATTTTCAACCATACCCACCAAACCTCTATTATCTCATTATAACAACCACCAATCTAAACAACACAAGGACATTAGACAGTTCTAAAAATGAAATTGAATTCTTGAATTCAACCACATTTCAAATTAATGTTGGCGAATCTGTTGGTGAAATTGAGTACACAATTACAGAAAAAGCCTATTCTTCAGGCACTTTAAAAACAACTTATCAGAGTAGGCATTAAAATTAATAATGATTTACAACTGAAGAACTGACTATTATTTATTTAGAACCAATGATCAGCAATATAACATTTGAATCAAATGAGTTTACAATTTCAGGTGATAATTTTGGTGATTCAATCTATTCAAATTATTCTGAAATCATTTTGAATTCAGTTGTACAATCACAATCAAATTATCAACAAGACTTTGATAATAATCAAATAATATTACAATCAAATCATCACAGTAATTATTCAAACAAATTTCAATTTGAAATTTCAATTGGAAATGTATCTTTGATATCACCTTTTGTTTTTGAAAATAGTATGTATTCATTCAATTTGATCATCTTTTGATATTGAATATTATTAACATTTTATTCATCAAAAAATAGAAGCAATAATTAAATCAATCAGTGAATTAAATTCTTATAATGGAGGTGATATCACCATTTATGGTTCAAAACTGAATTGCAAAAATGAGAATAATTCAACAACAGAAGTGATGATAATGATTGGAAACAAAAATTGTTCAAATGCAAGCAATTTGATTGAAAATGAATTCACATCAATCAAATGTTCATTACCTTCAGGAAATGAATTTGATGAAAATCTAACAATCAACATAACAATTGATTCAGTTCAAAATCAACAATCAACAATCAAATTCAGTTATCATTCACCATCAATATCAAATTATCAACACATTATTGATGACAAAGATGATATTTTGATTTTAAATGGAGCGAATTTTGATGATATTTCAGGATCAATTGAAAATTCAAACATCACTTTCAATTCAATCAATTTCAATTTGAAAAACCTCTTCATCAACTACACCAATAATAGTAATAAATCAACAATAATCATTCCATTATCGAAACTTAAAAACAATAATAATAATTTAAAGAATGGAGATATTCAAATTCACACACCAAACAACAAAACATCAAATTCAATGAAGATTCAATTGAAACCAACAATTGATCAAATTCAAGGTAAAATCAACAAGAATGGAGGTTTAATAACAATCATTGGAAGATATTTAAATCTTCAAAGATTCAATAACAATAATAATAATGAATCAATAATACCAACAACAACAATCTCAATTATCAATCAAAATAATATCTCAATTTGCAATCAAATCAAACAATTCAACAACATTTCAATCATTTGTAATCATTCACCAACTGATTCAATTAATAATAATCATATTTCAATCATTATTGATAATCAACAATCAAATAACAATATCAATGTTCAATTTCAACCACCAATCATTCAATCAATTGAAATTCAGCAACAAGAAAGAGACACAACATCAATGATATTATTGATAAAAGGTGAAAACTTTGGAACTGATAAATCATTGATTCAACTCAAAATCAGAAATCAAACACTGAACTTCGGCCAATTTGGAATTAAAGAGATATCATTTGAAGATATTCAAATTGAAGTTGTATATTCTAAATTTAAAAATAGCGATAGTAATCAGATATTAAATATTATTGTAAACAACCAAACAAGTAATGAATTTTCATTTGAAGTTCCAACGAGCCAACAAACGCCAAAAAAATCAGGATTATCAGTTGGTATAATCATTGCAATAGTTTTTGGTACATTAGCAGGTGTTGTTGCAATTTTAGTTGCTTCCTATATTTATAAAACTAAACTAGGTAAAAAAAAGAACATTGAACATAAAAATGAACTAAAACCAACTAAGCAGTATAAAAATCAAGGTATTGCACAAGAGGAAAACAATAAAATACAACAATTATCTAAACAAGAAGATAAAAATGAAACTAATAGTAAGCATTCTGATGTAGAAATGAACCTAAATGAACAGCCATATGGTTTACAACAAGAACTCAGTAAATCAACAATCAATGCAGCTGGAGGTGGTTCAATAGACGCTTTACCAATAACTAAAAACATTGTAGAATTACAATGTCATTCATTAGATAGTGAATATTAATTTTATATTATATAAATCTGTATTTAAAGTAGTTGTGTAAATGAATTTTAAAAAAGAATTCTAAATAATAAATACACATTATGTTTTATTTATGATATGATTAAAAATGAATATATATATTGTTACAGTTTATAGTTGTATTGAACTATCAATACAGAGAATTATTTACCAACGAATTTAGTTGTTTTTGGATAGTAGACTTTGTAATTGTATTTGATGAGATCAAGATTGTCTTCAGATTTGTTGATATATTGGATAATGGATTGAATTTCATCTGGTTGTACCATGGGATGTAAACATCTTTCTGTTTTGATTTCATAGTGTGCACCTTCTTTGATACCTTCTTTGGAGAGAATGGAATTGGTAATTGCAGCTTTATGGAAGAAAACTAAAGCCACACTTAAGTTTGGTTTATTTTCAATACGTCCATTACCACGAAGGAACATTAAACCAACACCAACATATCCTCTAGCCCAACCATTCTGACCAGCATATTCATAGAGTTTACCAGCCATACTATAGTCAACAGTACATGAAATACCATAATAATAGTAACTACCTAGAGTTACTGCAGAATCAGTTGAATAATCTTTACCATTCCAAGCTCTGTTATGACATTTAAAACTTTGGTCAAAGTCACCAATCAGGGCATACAGTTGACCAAGTTTATTGTAAATTGGTGCTAGTGGTGCATCTTTTTTGTTTACAACTTCAAGATATTTTCTTAACCAAGAAATAGCATCAAAGAACTCAGTATCACATAACAATAGACCTACTAGTTTAAAACATTCTGCATATCCATTAGAAGCACCTAATTTTGCATAAAATAAAGCTTTCTTTATATTAACCTTTGTTCCTAATCCTCTCATTAAACATTGTGCTCTCTATAGATATAAATGAATTAGTAAATCTAAATAGTAGTTGTACTACCTTTTTGATATACATACTTGAAAACAAGCTCTGGGATGACATAATTTTGAAGCTTTTTTAAAATAACTATAACTCTCTTTTTTTTCACCAAGTTGACTGTACATAAGACCCATATAGGTAATGGCAGGTGAATAGTTTTTCATGGTCTTACATTCCTTGATGGCATTTTCATATACAACCTTTGTAGAGGTATTAGGTTGTTTAACTTGAAGTTCACAAATACCCATAATTCTTTGGATTTTTATATATTCTTCAATGGTACCTTGTCCATTTGGTAGATCAATAGAGAGATCAGGTATAATTACTGGATCTGGAACAAGGTGAGTTGTTGAACCTTGATCAACATGTTTATGCATTCTCTTTTTCTGCATTAAATTACCAGATGTGATAAAAGATGGAGGTACTTCATTATTGACACTGGTAGATAATGAATTGGAATGGGATGAAGAACCAGTTAGTGATCCAAAAAATTGTTGAATTTTTGATTGCTTTACACTGTTACTTGATGATGTTGTAGTTGTGGTTGTGGTAATCTTTGGTTGATTAATTTGAAAATTTTGTGTATAGTATTTTAAACTGTTGGTATTGATACCATAATTAATATTGTGATAGTCATTATATCCTTCTTCAAAGATATTATTAGAATTATATTGCATATTGTAATTTGTAGATGTTGATTCAAACATATTGGATTCTTGTGAATGAGGAGTGATACCAACTATTGGAAGTTCCATTTTAAAGCAACTTGAAAAGTACATATCACCTTTTAAAGTTGATGGGGTTGCAGCTATGTATCTATCTTTATCACGAATACGACATGACTTGGTTTCAATGAGTATCTCTTGTTGTTTGTAGAAACCTGGTACTGGAGAATCCAAGATTTCAAATTCAATTTCTGATAATACATCAGAGTTTTTCTCCAAGAGATAGTCAATATCGTCATTGGTATCAGGTACATCAGAGAACAATGAAATACCTTCAAGAGCCTTAAGTTTCTCAAACTGCATAATGGCATCCTCAACACCATATTGCGAGGCTTTAATTAAGAACATTCTAGCAATTATGTAAGACTTTTGAACACCTTGACCATCACTATAAAGTTCACTAATACCTAGTAATGCTAGTGGTTCACCCTCAAAAGCAGCTTTAATGTAGCATTTATAAGCCTCGCTATATCTTGGTGGTGAATCATAACGGAAACAGTTACCTACGTCATAGAAAGCTCTACTGTACCCCAACTTTACAGTTTTAATGAACCATTTACTTGCATTTACCATATCTTTACTGACATTGTAACAGTATTGACCTAGTGCATAGCATCCATTTGGGTTACCTTTATTAGCCGATAGTTTAATATACAATAAACCTTTACGTATATCTTGTGTTACACCAATGGCATGACTATGACATATACCCAATTCAAATACACCACCACTATAACCTTTCTTTGCAGATTCTCTAAACAAATTTACAGCCCTTTTTACATCTTTCTCTAGTTCATTTCCAAGACCATCCTTGTAAAGTGTACCTAAAAAATACAACCCTTTTGCACTATCAGTATAAGCAGCTCTCTTAGCCCATTCTAAAACTTTCTTATAATTCTGAGGTACACCATCATTACCAACCCCAATACCCATATAGAATTTACCCATTTGAACCATAGCATCAATATCATTATCCTTAGCAGCTATAGAGTAGTATTCAAGAGCCATTTGATATCTCTTTTGACATGTATAATAGGCACCAGCCCTATTTGGATCTTGAGCACCTTTAGTTTCCGCCAACCATTGCTTTTCTTCAGTTTCTTTTTTATTATAGATTCCAATCAATATTTTATAAGTTGGTTCAGGCTCATCTTTCTGGGGTACTGGAGGAATTAGATACTGTTGAATTTCATTTACATCAACTGCAATGGCATCACTTGGTTTTTCATCTGGTAGTTCATCTGGTGTTACTATAGTACTATTAATTTCTGTTAATGTACAATTACTAGTGGTAGTTGTGGTGGTAGTATTTTGAGTTGATATTTCAGTAATATTATCAACAGATGACTCAATATGCTCTGGTTCTAATGGTGGTGATGATGTTGATGATTCTGAAAATTCAAGAGATGTTGTTGGATTTATGCTACCATTTAAATTATCCATTGATGGAATATCAATAGTATTACTAATTTTATCAGATTTTATCCCCTCCTCAGGTTCATTACCAACACTTTCTACATTGGTGGGTAGTTTAGAAATGGTTGATTTTTTGAGAATTTCTTCAATTGGTATGTCAGATATTTTGTTTACTGATGTGATAGCCTTTGGAAGGGGTTTGAGTATAATGGAAGATGGTTTATAAGGTGCATATGGTATTGATGTAGAATACTCTAATGGTTTAAGTCGTAGTATAGCAGCAATCGATTCGACAGACTTAGATTTTTTATCAGAAGAATTGGCAACATTAGGTATCATATCTTTGTATTTTACAGTCTCCGAACTAGAAACAGTGTGTGTGGCAACAGTAGTATCAGTCAAACTAAGAACATTAGAATTGACATCATTATGAATGCTAACACTGGGTTTTACAATTGTGGAACTAGCATCTGTGTAACTGATTTCAGTGGAGATGTCATCACAAGGAACGATATCTCTAGATTTTACAGCTGTGGAACTAACAGCAGGGAAACAAACAGTAGTAGGGATGGTGGAGGTGGTATCGGTGAATCTGGCAACAGAGGGACTAGCAATAGTGGGTGTGGTATCGGTAGAACTAGTAACAGTAGGTGTGCTAATATTAGAAATGTTATCGCAGGAATTGGAAACAGCTAAACTGGAAATAATAGGTGTGGTATCGGTAGAACTGGTATCATAGGTATTGATAATAGTAGAACTAGTAGTAGCTATGGTGGTTTCACAAGAATTAGAATCAATGGCAGGAACATTAGGTGTGTTAATATTAGAAACTCTATCACAGGAATTGGGAACAGCAGAACTAGACACAGTAGGTGTGCTAATATTAGAAATGTTATCGCAGGAATTGGAAACAGCGAAACTGGAAACAATAGGTGTGGTATCAGTAGAACTAGTAGCAGTAGCTATGGTGGTTTCACAGGAATTGGTATCAATGGTAGGAACAGTGGGTGTGTTAACATTTGAAATTCTATCACAGGAATTGGTATCAATGGTAGGAACAGTGGGAGTGGTATCAAAATTATCATAGGTATTGATAATAGTAGAACTAGTAACTGTAACTGTAGTGGTACCACAGGAATTGGTGTCAATGGCAGGGACAGTGGGTTTGATAGAGGTTAAACTGGATTCATAGGTAGTAGTTGTGGTGGTAACAGTGGGTGTTGTAAATGCAGTTATTTTAGAGGTATCAGTTGAAAGAACTTCTGAATTTTTAGTTTCATCCTTCTTTAGATAAGGTGAAATGAAGAACTTATCTATATAGTTTTGTAGATGAAGTGGTATTACAATGGGTTCAAGAGGAAAGAAACCAATGTCATGGTCTTTATGTATACTTTGTTGATTTTCAAAGCACATAATACATAGAATCTCTTTACAATCCCAACATGCCATTAAAGGTTCTTTATGTTCATCACAAACCTCTGAATCAAGTTTAATCAAGGTTTTTGCTTTATGTCTTCGGTGTTCACTTTCTGCCAAACATCTTAAACAAAGAGTCTTTTTACAGCAACCCATGTACATTGGTTTACCATGTATTGTGCAAACTTTCTTTAGAATAAATTTATCATCTTCACTTAGAACTATTTCTTTGTCACATATATCATTATTATTTTGATTATTATTATTATTTCTATCCATGTGGATGTAAACAATGAAAAACCTATTTAGAATACGCTTAATTTAAAAAGAGTTGAATAAGAGTCAACATCAAAAATAGATGAGACTCCCCCATTCTTTTCCAGGTTTTACAAATTACCTATTTATAGTGTGTGGGTTTTTATTATTGAGTGTATGTTGAAAAGCATCTTTAAAAATAAAAAAAATTTTTTAATAAACTAATCAATTTAAATACAATTAGAATATTATAAATCTCAATAATTGAGGTTTAGTTTATTATTAAAATTAGAGAATTTGACATTATTAAATTTATCTACTTTTTTTGTTTTGTTTATTTGTTTATTCAAATCTGTTAAAAATTAAAAAATTATAAAATCTATATTTAATATAATTTAAAATATAATGTTTAGATTTATTAATAAAATGAGAAAATATCGAGTTATTTGGATGATCAATTATATTTTTAAATGAATTTTTTGTAATTTCTTTTTAGTTTTCTAGATTGTTATGTTTGGATTTAAAGCTCTTAATCAACAAAATTCTAGTAGTGAAGATGAAAGTACAAATGGACATCAAGAGACTTCTGAAGTGAAGTCTGTAGAAGCAATAGAGGCAAAGAATATGTCGATACATAAAAATGCGTTAGGATACCTGAAAAACAATGACTATTTACAATCACAGCAATCCTTTTTAGAGTTACTTAATAGTCCTATGATTCAACAAATAACACCTGCATCAAAGACTTCTGTATTGTCATCGACTATGGCAATGCTAAAGTACTCATCTCTAAAGAATCTAGCGACAATCTACGAGACTCTAAATAAAAAAGATTTAGCTTTGAAATATTATGTAGAAGCTATAGATTTAGATGGTCGTGAAGTGTCAGTATGGTACCATATCGGTGTTTTATCCATTCAATTAGAGAAATGGAATATAGCTCGTATGGCACTTGAAAAAGCTGCTATACAAATGTCACCAAACAAACAACAACAACATTGGTTATCTTTAGAGAAGTTAATTGAACTCCTTTTTGTTCTAGGTGACTTTGATTCATGTGAAAATCTCATTAGAAACAAAGTTTTTGCAATGGAACCTGGTCATCTAAAAGGCAATATCCTATTATTACTAATAGCAAGAGACCAATATCAACAATTAATTCTCTCAAATTTCCCAGTTACCTCTGAACAGACTTACCAAAACACACAAAGAGATTCAGAGTTTAGGAAATTAATAGGAAATAATGAAACTACAAAAGCCTATATACAATCACTTATAAAACAACGTGAAAAGTTATTATTAAAGTCTATACCTTCTAGTAATAGTAATACACCTCCACTAAATAATAATAATAATACTGAAATACCAAAATCAACCTATGATTTTGATCCATCTTTAAATGACTTTAATAGTACTATTCAATTTCTAAAAACCATCTATAAAGAAAGATCAAAAAATAGTGAATATCTATATAAACACTTTAAAATCAATACAGTAAATACTCCTAAAATGCAAGTAGATATACAAGAAGAACAACAACCACAACAACCTATTGAACTTCCACAACAACAGCAGGCTACAGAAAAAGATGTTGTAATAGTTGATGATCAGGATCAACAAAAACCACAACCACAACAACAGCAACCACCACAATCAAGTGAAATACATTCACCTCAATTAATTCAACAACCTGTACCTCAACAGGATGTTGTAATGGAGGATTTAACAACAGGGACAGCAGTAACAGGAAATGCTCTACTAAATAGTAGTACAGGATCAGTTAATACTTCTGTAGTGACACCAGCACCAACTACTAGATCTAGTACATTGGCATCTAGAAGAACTACAATGGAGACTAGATCAAAATCTAGTAAATCTACTAGCACAAATAGTAGTGATGAAAAGTTATCTGAATTTGATGAATATCTTGACAGATTTATAAGCGTAAATAGACCAATTTCTGTAGATGTAATGTCACATTTACAAGGATCAGGAGGAGGTGGTGGATCATCGCCATCATCATTATCAACAAATAGCAACAGTGCTAATAGAAATGGTAAAAAGAATGGTCAATCAGCACAATCACCAATTATAGAGTCACTAAATAGTATAAAGGAAAAGAAATCAGTAGAAGAGTTCTTAGAATTGGAATCTCAAAAGGCAATAGATTTAACAATTATTGACTGGATAATTGAATTTCTAAATTTTATGTGTTGTAATGTTGAATTTCAATTACAACCATCAACTATAAAGAAACTATTCCAACTCAATAAGATTATAAATAGACACCAGAACTTCTATTTCAATTACTATCTATTCTTTGCAGAGTTTCATTTTGATAGATACCAAACCAATAAACAATCAGTAAAAGAACAAAAACAAAAAGAATATTATTCTAAAAACAAAAAACAAGGAACTAAAAGAACATTAGCACAGGCTACTTCTGATTCTGAAGTTGATCCTGACCAAGATAATCAACAACAGTCATCATCTCTATTTCCACCAAAAATAGAAAATATGGAACCTTTTCAAAATAGTGATGATTTGTCATCATTATCCTATTATTATCAAATGTTGATAATGAATCAATCAAAATTCCCAAAAGATTCTGTGAAATTTAATATTAGATTTAAATGGTTACAATCTAGATATACTAAAAAAGTGATGGGTGATATAAATCTTGCTTCAGTATATCTAAAAGAAACTGAAGAGTTATTAGATACATATAACCAAATTGATAATAATAATATTAATAATAATAATCAACAAGAAGAAGAAGATAAAAATAGAAAATCAGTTATACTCTATAATTGTAAACATGATAGAATTATAAATTCAATAGTATTAGAAGAGATTATATCACAATTACAAGATCAACAACAAAAGAATACAGTAGGTCAACTATTCAACAGTAAGAGATTTGATCAAGTTGTAACTCTATTGGAACCTATATTTCCAGATTCTCTCTGTACATTAGAGTTATCCAACATTAATAATGCACTATCACCAAATTCCTCTTCTAATAAGATTCTTACAACACCACCATCTCAACCACAGTACCAATTTGAATTCATAACCAAAGAACACATGGACTCCCAAGTAAAGTCTAGATTAAATATGATTGATCTCTTATTACAAAGTTATCTAAATTTATCCAATTACTATGGAGTTTTAAAAATGACAATTATCCTCCTTAAAGAAATATCACCATATGTAAATCAACCTGAAATTATGCAAAAATATTTCCTTTTACTTCACACTCTATTTAAACATGATAATAGTATGTGTATACTTTAGAAAATATTCAAAAAAAAAACAAAATATTAACATTTGACAAACTATAGTGAAACCAAGACAACTTGATGAACAGCAATCAACATTGTTATCAATCATCATTAGAATATTGATGAAATTCTATAAAAAATTGGTATCATTTGAAAGTCTTTCACTATTTATAGATATCTATCAATTTGATATTTCTAAACAATTAAATCTATCACAAAAAATGTCATTATATCTGATATTACATAATGACCTAAGTAAGAAGAGAATGTGTAATATTGAAGGTATGTATATATGAACTAGATATAAATATTGATAAATTAAGTTCTAATATTAATATTTAAATTAATATAAAAAGTACCATTTCTTTATAAACATATTGAAATGATATTTAAGTTTCTAATGAATAATGATAAATTGGAATGTGAAATTTTTGATGTTCAATCATTTATTGATACAAAGGAAGATATGTTGATTGTTAATCTGGTAACTGATATATCTCAGTGTTTCAATTGTTTGTATGGTATAAAGTTAATGACTACTATTGATGATCATCATTCAAAGTTGAAGATGCAACTACAATATCCAAGTGAATATATGCAATTGTTTATGTTGATTAAACTGTTGTCTGGTGACGAAGAAGATATATCTCTACCAATGAATCCAATGATTAATAGAAATGTAACTGAAGTTTTGGAACAGGTTGCTAATAGAAGGGAATTTAGAGATTTGTTAGAGAAGATCTATGTAAAGTTTCAAGAACCACCTGAAAGAGTTACAAAGTATAAGGTAATGATTAACCAGTATTTGGCAGGTTTGGTACCTGAAATTGTGTTACTTAGTGAAACATCTTCACCAGTTAGAATTGATTACAGTCTATTCTTTAGTAGGGACGAGACCATTGATTTATATGACCCTATATTTGATGATATCTATACGGATATCTATTACTTTTATGCCATTCATCTGGATAAAGGTGAGAAACAACAAGCTCTATTCAGAGAACTTTTGGTAAAAGATCTCTATTGTAACCCAAATAGAAGTGATACTTGGCAACTCTTGGAGAAATCTTATTCTGAGGAATATACCAATATAGTTAATCTAACTGGAACCACTGTAAATGTTGAACATCCTGAAATTGAACAAAAAATTGAAATAGTCTATCAAAAACTGAAAGCCATTTATAAGCATTTGGCAAAGATTGAACCAAATCCAGAGACACATTATAGATTGGCATTGTTATCCTACGAAAGACACTATTTCGTACCAGTTGATGGTAACAAATTATATAAATCACAATTGATGTCATTGTATAGAGAGACACTAGGTCATGTACAACGTGCTATAAATTACTGTTCGGATTTTGAAGAAGAGAATAGTTCTGATCTCTGGAAATTCTTGTTACTTAAAGGTAAAGTAGAGAGAAAACTTGGTGAACTTCCTGCTGTTTATTTGGAAACTTTAGGAAAATCTGTTGGAATGATTGGTGATTATCAACAATTGTCAAAAGAAAAAAAGAAGAATTTCCCAATTTATCCAATATATAGATTACATTGTGATAGATTAAAATTGTTAATTCATCCTTCTTCTTCTAAAAATCAACAACAATTATCAAGTACTTTAAATAATGAATTTTTAGAAATATTAGAAAAATTCAATTTTGAAGATCCACAAAAATCAACAGTACCTATCAGTATTGATCAACCACAATCTACAACCAAAGATACTGATATAGATATTGAATCTTTAGATGATAAGGATACTAGTAATATAACACCAATTGGTATTGATAATAATGTCGAAGAACAAGTTCAACAAGAAGAGCAACAAATATCAAAAGATCAATCTATGGAAAGTTCTGTAAAGGAACCATTGACATTGGAACAGAGAAGAGATGCATTGATTGAGAATTCAGTAGCAGCATTACAGTATTGTAGACAGATTTTATATTATCATCATCAATCTGCATATAGAATTACATGGGCAATGAGATTTGGTATGAATAGAGATGATGCAAAATCAAGTTCACTATCTGAATTTATAAAATTGATGAAACCTAAACTCTCAAGATTATCTAAAAATTGTATTTGGAGTCTTTGGAATGAAGATTATTTGGCAGATGGTAAATTGGATAGATACTTTGTAAAATACTACAAGTTCTTTATCCAATTATTAAAAGAAAATAATGACATTAAAAACTTGGAAATTGTATATTTTAAATTGAAAAGTGATCCAACTTTAGTTAAATTAGCCTCAAGATGTTATATAGCATGTTGTAGAGCTCTATCCAATTTAATTAAATTAAAATCAACTTCTACTGCTATTCAGACACAACAACAACTAATACCTCCCTCAACTTCACCAACATCTACACAAAGTCAAGTAAATGAATTATCTAGTAGTAGTGGTAGTACTGATACTAGCCAATTACCAAGTTTAGCTAGTAGTAGTGGTAGTGTAGCTACCACTACTACAGTGACTCCAACTACAACCACTGTCAACAATAATAGTACTAATGAAGTTGAAACTCTTTTAAAATATATATGGGAATTGAATAATGATACACATCTATTTCCAGAACATAAATCAATTATAACATCAGTAATGGTTGAATCCTATATATTTTTTAATCAGTCTCCATCTAAAGTTCAACCATCTATTGACAATGTAGTATCATCATTTGAAAAGAAATTTGCAAAAATTGATAAAAGAAAAAAGAATCCTGCCACTCCAAAACCTGTTGATGATTCTAGTATAGTAGTATCAACACCCACAATTGTTACCAATACCACTGACCAAAATGTTAATACACCAATATCATCACAACGTCCAACAATATCTGCAACAACAACTTCATCACCTTCATCATCAACTGAAAAAACAATTAAACAACCACTAAAGAAATTTAAATCAGATAATGATAAAGAAATATAAAATTAAACCCAAATGTAAAAAATGACGAACCATTAACTTATAATTGTTTTTTTAAAAAAAATATTGGTCAAAACCCTAGGAAATAACGAATTCCCTACAAAAATCATCATTTTTGGCAGATTTTATACAAGATTTTTATTTTATTTTTTTTTTTTTACAAATCCAAATATTATTTGTATTAAAATACCAACACGCATAAACGATTAAAACAGATATATAAACAATAACAATAAATGTTAAATAGAAAAAGATTAAATAACAATAGTAGTAATAATAATCTTAATTCAACATCTACAAATAAAAATGGTATAACATCAATACCTAAAACAGTATTAAAATCATCAGGTACCATGACCAAGAAAGGTCTAGTAAGAATAGGTAACGCATTAAAAAAGATACCAATTCATAAACCTCCTCAAATTGTTAGATGGGATTTTTTAGGTGTTGGAATGTCCTATTTGTGGGGAATGATAAACAGAAGAGCTCTTCCAAGACTTCTTAGAAAACCAATTTATAAAGCATGGATATACACATTTAAATGTAATACAGAGGAGATTCCAGATCCATTGGATAGCTATCCTTCACTGGCTGAATTCTTTGCCAGACCTATTAAACCAGAGGCTAGACCTATTCATGAAGGTGGATCTGTGTCACCAGTTGACGGTAGAGTATTGGCAGTTGGTGAGATTACCTCTGATTCAGTAGAACAAGTTAAAGGTGTAACCTACAATATTAATCACTTTTTAGGATGTGACCCAAAATCACTAATGAGAAATCCAGAGGAAAACAAATTATATCAATGTATATTGTATTTGTCACCTGGAGACTATCATCGTATTCATTCCTCTGAAGATTGGACTATTGACACTCGTTGTCATTTCCCAGGAACACTATTCCCTGTAAATAAACCATTTTTAAAAATGATTCCAAGTCTCTTTGCATTGAATGAGAGAATAGTATTGAAGGGTGAATGGGACCAAGGATTTTATTCACTGACTGCTGTTGGTGCTTATAACGTAGGTTCCATTTCACTAAATTTCGATCAAGTTGCACAGACCAACAAAATCACCAGAGATTTCACTTGTAAAAATTTAGAATATTTTTCTTGGAATGGTGTGGGTTCTCACAGTTATGATCATATCTATGATACACCAATTCCTCAGTCTAAAGGTCAAGAAGTTGGTCAATTCCATCTAGGTAGTACTGTAGTATTGATTTTTGAAGCAAAAGAATTTGAATTTACAATTAAACCTGGTGATTATTGTAAAATGGGTACCCTAATTGGTAAATCTATTTAACTTAATAAATATAATATATAATTTTCAATTTTTATTGTAATACATATTATTTATTATTTATAGAGTTTATTTATTTTATCTTCAAATCTCTTTGGATAGATAATATTTTTTGTAGATTGTAAGATAATATCTAACAATTCTCTATTAATTAGTGGTCCAAGATCACATGTTAATAGAGTAGTATTGGAAAATACTGCCTCTTTAAATGCTATCAAGTGTTGTGTTTTTAGACTTGGAAGTGCCAAGTTATGGAAATTGATATATTTCAAATGACGATTATTTTTGATAGTACTAACTAAAATATCAAAATTGGTGTGAACAGTTAGAGTTTGGAATGAGTTTTTAAAATTTAAACTGGTTAAGCTACTATTTAGTCCCAATGATCGTATTAGTTCATTAGAGTCTCTTGCATTTATATTTCCATGGCAATATCCAAAATGTTGAATAGTTGGATGATTACTCTCGAAAAATGATATTAAATCTGCAGTTTTAAATCTGAATGCTGTTAGTGAGAAACTTGTTATGGTGTGATTGGACATGAGACTCTTGAGAATCATATTAGAATGTTCTAAATCTCTACTAGATGAAACCATTGGATATCTTGATACAGATATAGTCTTTAAAAGTGGTGATTTTACATTTAACAGCTCGAGTATAACTTCATCACCATGTACATAGAGATCGGCAATTTGTACATTTACAGTATGAAGAAACTCTAAATGACCAGATAGGAAAGCAGATATTTTACATGATTTCCTCAGAGACACGGTTAGAACCTCAAACTGAGATTTCTTCCAATCCAACAATAAGGTATCTTGAAACAAATAGAGTTCCTTTAGCGTGGTATTATACAATTCAATGGGTAAATGACTGAAATTACATTCAGGGAAATATGTAGGATCTCTAAAAAAGTAAGTAAAACTCTCTATTATAGTATTCTTTTGCAAGTAGTCTGAGAGCTGATATTTTGAAAGTTTATAGTTTCTAGTCTTTAAAATCAATTTAGTGAGATGTTTGTTATAGGTTAGATAATCCATAACTACTGATAAATTGGAATTGGGTTGAGTAAATTCACAATTGTTTAACTCCATTTCACTGACTTTAGAGTCTTGAAAAAAGTCTAAATAGTGATTAAAATCTAATTTTACATAGGATAATTTAAGTTTTCTTAGAGATGTTAGATTGTTAAGCACTGGAAATGATCTTAAATTCATTGATACATTTAGTGATTTTTCATAGTTTGCATTGATACTGATATTCTCAATTGGAATACTACTAAGAAATGCACTGAATCCTGATAGATTTATATCAATTTGTGAACTTGAAAATTCCAGTTTTCTTAGAGTTGCTAGTGACTCAATATTCTCTTTTAAACTATCTATACAATAGTATAGTGTTCTTTCTGTTATACCTTGCATTCCAAGTACCTCTAATTTACAATGTCTAATCAACTTTGTAAATGATTCAAAGTTATATTGAACATCTTCTAAAATCAAAGCTTGTGGATTATTATTATAATTTAGTTTTCTAATATTTGAGGCAATTTGTGATAAATAAGTCCTATCAAATGTCTCCAAATCTATTTTATCTTTAACTGATTTATAAAAATCAAAGTTCTCTATTGATAATAGATCGAATCTAAACTGAATTTTCCTTTTACAACATATAAATAGAAATCTCTGTTGATTAGAATCAATGAATTTCAATACCTCTGTAGTTCTAATAAAAGGTAATACCCTTTCAAACCATTGTTTGGATACTAATGACAGTTTATAAACTGCCCATTTAAAATCATCATATTTCAATTGTTCAATAAACCTATTGATTATATAAATAGTACAGATATTATTATTCATAATCTGTTTAGACTAAATTTAAAAATCTAAAAAAAATTTATTTTATTACAAGTTGATCAATGTAAACCACGCGTTTTTACAGAAATATGATATCGAACTTCATAAAAAGATATTTCACCAATATAAATAAAGGATCAATTACAAATATAAATAAATTTAGAATCACATTTGATCCAATTGGATATATTGATAGTGTATTTCCAAAGAAATATGGAACACCTAGACAAGGTATCTTAGTAAAAGAATCTGAAGGTTCATTAAAGATACTTGGTAAAAATGCATTACATATGCTAAAAGGGTTAGAAGAATACTCACATGTTTGGTTAATATTCTGTTTTCACCAAAATCAACATATCAATAGCAAATGGAATAATAAAGAAAATCGAACTGAACTTAAATTTATAGAAGGTGAGAGTAGAGATGATCTACCACCTACAATAAGACCACCAAGACTCAATGGAAAGAGAATTGGTATTTTTGCAACTAGATCACCACATAGAATGAATGATATTGGATTGACACTTTGTAAATTAGAAAGAATTGAAAAGGATATAGTATACCTCTCAGGCATTGATTTGATTCATGGTACACCAATACTCGATATCAAACCATATATTCCAATATATGATAATGTACCTGACGCTTCATTTCCTCAATGGATACTTGATAAACCTAATACCATTGAAACTATTGAATTCTCAATAAACTCTCTTGAAAATCTACAAAAACTCTTAAATTCCAATACAGAAAACATTAATGAAGCTAAAGAACTTATATCACAAGTACTCTTAAGTGATCCAAGATCAATTTACAGAAAAAAGAAAAGAGCAGATCAACCATGGGGATTTATAGTTAAAAATCTATACATTCAATGTCAAATCAAAGATGAAACTATAGCATTAATTATAGACATCAAAGAAAAAGATAAATTCTATAGTGACCAAATTTTGTAGAATAAATAAACTGTTTATTGGGCACCAATTACTATTAACTCTTTGGTACTTTAAAAACTTGTCTAGTATTAATATTAATTCTTCTATTTTTATCTTTAATCCATTGCATTTGTATTCTAGTTTCTTCATTTTGATCTTGTAGGAGTTGATCATTAAATGAATTTTCAACAATTTTAGCAACGCCATGGTAACAGTATCTCGATCTACCACCCATAATTACAATATCACCAGATTTTATAAATAAAGGTATAGGTGTGATATCTCTATTTTCACCACCCATAAGAAACACAGCAGTACTACCAAAGGAAATGGAAATGATTGGTTTCTCCATCTCCTCTTCTGCATCATCTAAATGACCACCCATAATAGAATCCTCTGAATAGAAATTAACAGTAGCTGCTTCAGCAGTATATGGATCAAACTGAGTTGCAATTGCAATCTTTCTAACTAAATCCTTTAAATCCTCTGGCATCTTTTCATGAAATTCCTCTGAATAGACTCTAGGTGTCCACTGGTACTGATACCCAAGTGTAGCCCATGTCAATTTATCTAAAAGACTCCTATAAGTTGGTAATTCCTTCCCATTTTTATCCAAAGGTCTAGGTATGGAAATATCCTTGTCACCACGGATCTCCCTAACAGCATTTTGCCATAAATTATCAACTTTTCCAAAAAATGGAACTAAATTGGTGCTATTAGGGGGATTAGCATAAATCTCCAATGCATCTTTAACCCATTTCTTTTGTTGTCTATCAGTGAATGGTGATGGTATAAAATAAAATCCAGGATACCCTTTCAAACCATACACCTCCCATTGAGAAGGTTCCAAATAGAAATCAGTTTCCTTATTGAAATCAATTTGATTCTTTGTTACATTTTCACAACAATCTATAATCAAATCTCTATTCTCTTTTATATTTCCTTCGATATTATGAAAATCCAAAACTATACTATAATCCAATGGTTTTCTTTTATCCTTTGGTATTTGTTTACCATATTGATTTCTAGTCTCTTGTCTAAATAGTTTTTGAATTCTCATAAACTCTGATACTTTTTTAGAGTCTTCATTACTCTTATTTTCAACTTCTGTTTCATACATTCCAACCTTTCGTTTTTTTATGTTATAAAAGGGTGTTCGAGTTCTTTTTAGGTCTAAAGACTAAAACTAAAAATTTTTTTTAAATTTCCATGATGGACCTCAAATAAATTCTCAAACATTTCTATTGATTTTATTAGAGATGAATAGTTGATTTATTAATCTTAAACCACACCAATATTTACAATCTTTTTCTTGATTTTTTGAATATTGGAATGGGATAATACAATCTACAAAGTAAGAGTAGTTCTTGCTTACAACATCAAAACCAAATTGTAATTATTTTTAAATTTTAATGAAAAAGGTTTAGAGGTGGGGAATAATGGTTTGGCGTGGTGTATGTATGTATGTTTGATTGTTATTTGTATTTGTTCTCTTTGTATTATATCAGGTAGGGATACACTAACACTCACATTTATAAATCACACACTACTATTGCAATATAGGTGTTTGATTTTTGTTTTTTTTTTTTCTTATTTTAATTCATCACATGTGAGTAGTAGTGTGAGTGAGTGAGTGAGTGTGAGATATAGGTGTTCATATTTTAATAAATTTTTGGTATATCACAACTGGGTGTTATTGGTATCATTGCATATAGATGTAATTACAAAATATTAAAATTAATATGACTCCACTACTAGTTTTTACTCGAATTGAACATACACACTCTCACTACTTTCTTTTATATCACACCCTACCCACCTTCACTCTTTGAAAAATTATATATATACATATAATATATCACATTTCTATATTACTGAATGAAAATCTAAAATTAAACTGAACTGAAAAATAAACTTTCTCTAACAACCAACTAAAATCAACAAGATAACAAAATACATACGATAGGAATCCTAGTTATTGCTGGTATTTCTCAATATAATAGTATTATTTAATACAAACATATAATTTTTAAATTTTAAAATATCCAATTTAATATCCAAGTAAAACTATTTGAAGTACAAATTGTAACAGTATTTATATATTTATATTTAAACAAGATGGGAAATAAAACTAGCAAAAGTACAACATTTGATAACTATTTTAGTGATATATTTAATATCAATCAAAAATGGTATATTAATTTCTTTCCAAGTTCAATAATATTGAAAATTATGGAATATTGTCATGGAGGAAATTTACCATCAAAAGAGTATTTTAATATATCATTGGTTTGTAAAATTTGGAGATCTTATAGTATAGGGTCAATTAAATCTATAAAATTGGTACCTCAGCATATGGAAAATCTATTGATACCTTATAAACCAAGGGTACTTGAGGAAGCTATAAAATCAATTCAGCAGATTATAGTTAATGGAATATCACTGGAATCTATAGATTTCTCTAATGGTGAATTAGATCTTCAAAGGATGCGACACCTTACAGATAGTTTAAAACTTAACAGTACTATTCGTCACCTTAATTTTCAATACTGTTATTTAGATTCAGAATCAGTTGAATTACTAGCCCAAGTTCTATCAGTGAACAGGTCTATTCAACATCTAGATTTATCATACAACAAAATTACACATAGCGGTGCTCTCTGTCTTGCCAAATCCATTCTCAATAACCATATTCTACAAAGTATGGATCTTTCAAATAATGAAATTGGAAATCAAGGTGCACTTGCAATCTCAGAGATTCTCATTCTGAATAAAAGCACCGTCAAAATCAATCTATCACAAAACCAAATTGGAGGAGACGGTGTAATTGCAATCATTAAAGCTAGACAAAAAATTAATAATTCTTCAAAAACCTCTTTTATTTATAAATCTGGTTTAAAACTATTAACTGAAGATGGAAAATGTACAATAATTAAATCTCAATAAACTTTGATCAACACATTTTAAATAAAATATTAAAAAAATGTTTAAGAATTACAGAGGTTTTAAGAATATATCCTTTTTGAACATTTCAATTAAAACAAAAAAAATATTGGGTGTTGTTGATCTTTTTTTCTAAGATCGTTTCCAAATTTGTAAAGTTTATCCTAAAAACCAAAATAAAAAACAAAGAGTTATTGAAATAAAAAACATATAAAGTTTTTATTTTTTTTCTTTTTTGTTATAACTAAAAATATAGTTTTGTGTTATTTGGTTTGTTTTATCATAAATAAGAATAAATAAGGAGGATTGGAATTCTATAATGTAAGATTATTATTTCTATTTTTGTTTTTTCTATTTTGGGATAGTTGGTTAAATGGTTACCAAAAGAGTGGTTTTAATAGTATAGTGTTGGGGAGGTGATGGTATTGGTGATGGGTGATAATGGTGGAAAAAAAGACATGAATAATGTATAGGTTGGGTAGTGGAGGGAAAAGGAGAGTGAAAAAATAATAATAATTAAGAGGAATATTAATTCCAATTAGAATTAGAACAAATAGTTTTAAAGACATTCAATCTCTTTTTAGAAGGAGACTTGGCAGGTGTGACAGCATTAGATGCCTCATCAACTGATGTCCAAGAATTTGACCATTGAATTGATGGTTTAGGGATTGGTTGAGATTGGTGTAATGGTTGTTGTGGTGCTTGTTTTTGTTGTTGTTGTTGTTGTTGGTTCATTTGTTGTTGTTGTTGTTGTTGCTGTTGTTGTAATTGCATTTGTTGTTGTAATTGTTGCAATTGTTGTAGAGTTGGTTGAATTTTCAATTGTTGCAATTGTTGTAGCAGAGGTTGCAAATGATGGTTTTGTAAATTCAATTGAGGAGAAGAGTTTTGTCTTGTCATATGAGGTTGCTGTTGTTGTTGTAAATGTTGTTGTTGGAGTACAGCCAATTGATTTTCATCTACTGGTAAAACAGTATTTGGAGAGATATGAATAAATCTACAACGACTACCATAGGGACAACTACCAGTCGAATGGAAAGTCTTACATGTTTCGGTCTTGTACTTTGGATGTCTCACTACAGGTCTCAATTCATCCTTTCCATGTGCAAATTGACACTTGATACCATAACGACATGCACCAGTCTCTGCAAATGAACGACACAACTCAGTCTTGTATCTAGATTGTCCATTAATCTCTTCTTCAATATCTTGTTCACCGTTACTGGCATTGTTTTCGTCATCTTGTGACTGTTGTAACTGTTGTTGTTGCAACTGAGCCAAAAATTGTTGTTGAATAGGTTGAAAACTGTCTTCACTATGTGCTTTAATCAAACCCTTTCTCTTTGGTGGTGGGAGTATACTGTTACTTCCACTTAGAGGTGAAGGTGAATCTGTCTGTGCCTGTTGTTGTTGTTGTTGTTGTTGTTGTGGTACTGTGGAAGGTGTAGATGTAGATGATGATGGTACTAATCCTATATTCTGTGATATTCCTATACTATTACTATTTTTCAGAGGGTTTACAGTATTACTAACTACACCTCCAATACTATTATTCGACCACATCTCTGAATTGGATACATTAATGAATTCACTATTCTTAATAGAAACTGGTACTTTGGTGGAATCAAAACTATTTTGAAAAAAACCACCGCTACTAGAAATACTATTGCTACTGTTGTTACTATTGGTTTCTCTAAAATTTGGTTTGGTAATAACCATACTCTTTTTCATGTTATTTGCATTTGGAGTGGGAATAAAATTATTTTCCCACAATCCGCTTGAATTATTAATCCAATTTAAATCTGATACACCAGAATAAAAACCAGATGAAACTTGAAAATCTGTCATTTTTCCTTTGTTTATGTTGTTGTTAATGTTTGTTTATAAAGGGTAGGGAAAAATAAAAAAAAAATTTTTGATTGGGATATTTATATATTATTTAACAAGGTTGGGGTTGTTGATTACTATAGTAACAAATAAATATTGTTGTTTAAAGTTAGATTGTGTTTACAAATAAATAAATAATTATAAAAAAAAGTTATTTAGAATATGAGGAAAAAAAAATTTTTTGAGGAGGACGGAGATGTTTTGTAGTTGTTGTTGTTTTTGTTTGTTGGTTATTATATATATAAATAAATAAATTATTAATTATTAATTATGATTTCTTTGGATTTTTGTAATTTTGGTGTACTTTAAAAAACCATTAATCTAGTAAATCCTATAATATTAATATTTTTAAGAATAATTTTTGGTTAATATTAATAGTCCTTTCTTTCTCCTCTACTACTATTTGATTTTTTTTGTTCACACTGTTTTGTTGTATGCTAATTAGTTTTATAAAACTAATCAATAATAAGGAACAAAAACATTAAAGTGCACACTTTACAATTGTTATAGTGAGTGAGAGAGAGGTATTGTAAAAAATAACATACAATAATAATAAATGGTGTTTTGTTTAGTTGTTGTTGTTGTGTTGTGAAAAAACTGTTAAAGTAGTAATAAGTATAAAGATATTTTGAATAGGTGATCAAAAAAATAAGAGGAGGAAAATAAAATAAATGTTTTGGTATAATTATGGTTGTTTTATAGGTATTAGGTGTTGTGGTTGTATAAATAAAAAAATATCGTCGATAACACAAAGAGATTTAAATTACTTGTTTTGTATAAAATAGTTATATTCTTTAATATAGTATAGGTATTATAATAAATATTACTTTTGTTGTTGTTGGTGTTGGTTTGTTTTTGTGTGTGGTGGAGAAGAGGGTGGTGTTTAAATCTAAAAATTGATAAAGGTCAACCAACAGATAGATGAATTGTGGTTGTTGTTATGACACATATAAATGATATAAATTAATATATAGAGATCCTTTGATTACTAATTATTGCTGATTCATAAATAACCAAAAAAAAAATTTATAAAAAAACACAAAAATCAATTTGTTATTGTTTGATGATTCTTGTGATGGGTAGGTAGAGTAAAGTGGGTGCAATTGTTTTTTATTTTTATAAAAAACAAAGAAAAATTGAAACACAAAAAAAAATCTTAAAAAAAAAATTAAAATATCAAGATGCAATAAAAAAACTAAAAACTATAGAATTATGTAAATGTATATGATGTATATTGGTGTATTTTTGTCTGTTGAGATATCTCCTCGTTTAAATATGTAATTGTTGCAATAGAGTAGAAAATTAAATTATGATCATTTAAAAACAAACAAAAAAAAAAACAAGAAAAAAAAATCACAACCAAATTATTTTAAATTAATTAAATGTTTTAAAAACCAAAAAAGAAAAACAAATTTGTTTAAGAATGGAAAACAATAATACTTGATATAGAGAGTGGGGAATTGAATGAGTGATGGAACGGTACAGTAATATATCTAACATTAACATGTTGTACTACTAGTGCTGCTATTAATGTAGGAAAATATTTAAACAAAAAGAGAGGGTACATGTATACAATAACAACAACAACTATGGTGTTTATAATTTCAAATTTGTGACTGAGTAAAAACAGTATCATGATAGTAAATGGGTGTGGGGTAGTGGTAGTGGGTGTTGTTGTGTTATTAAATAATTACAGTAGTGAGTGTGCTTTCACTAAATCACTATTTGAATTTGTACACAAAAATAAACTCTAATTTACACCCTACCCACACTTGCCATGCTCTCTGTTTGTTGTATTTTTTTTTTTTTTTTTTTTTTTTGGTTTTTTTATGATATTCAAAGAGTAAATACATGTTCTTTTGAGAGATTTAAAAATAGAATATTGTAGTCATAATTTGCAACAAACTGGTGATGATCGATCATCTAAAATATTTTTTATGATAAATCTTCTACTTTTATGACCCTCTCTGAACATTACTTTGTCCATCACACCTTCCTAACTACTATAAAAACTATTTCCTTTCAGAAATGAATCAACATTTATCAACCTATAGAAAATGAATAAAGTACAATTGTGTGTACTATTTATATCTTTCTTTCTCTCTCCTCTCTTTCTCTATTGACAATACATATACATTTATATAAAATCGAATTATTTGTGTGTATGAATTTCAACAACTAAACAAAATGGGTAATTTTATGCTATTATGTGAACTAAAAAAGATTTTGTTTCTTCTCTTACCTTTTAAAAATAAGTGATATCAATAGTAAAAAATGTGTGATGATTATTTTAATATATATACTATACAAATGGATTTAAATAAATTAGAATAAATTATATATCAAAAAAATAAAAAAAAAAAAAAAAAAAATTTCTTGACATTTTAGTTTTTTCAGTTCTAATGTCACAATACTGATGTGTGTGTGGGGTGTCTGGCTTTGCCAATGGGTGTTGAGTGTGGGAATATCAACTTACTACTTTATCAATTGGAATTTAAAAATGAGTTTTTTTATATTAATGTGCTTAATAACGTAATTTAAATTATAAAAAATCTGAGAACTTAGTTGATTGAAAAAAATAAAAAACTGAAGTGTGTAATTACAAAACTGTATATAAATAAAATAAGTAAAGTAATGAATTCAAAACAAAAAAAAGAAAAAAAAAAAAAAGGGATGTACTTTGGGTAGATCTAAAGCTGATCCAAAAAAGTTAAGTTTATTGTTTCTAGAAATCTTACATTTTCAATTTGAAAATTTAAAAAAAAATTAAAAAAAAATATTTGTTTACATATTTGGAAGTAAGATTCAAAGAACGAAAATCTTTTCTGCCTTTCTCTTCCAATTGATTTTCAAACAATGAAATTTCTGTGAACTCAAATTTGAATATTCTTATTTCCAACACATATTTAATTTTGTTATCCAAACATCTCGGTTTCACTCATATATTATGAATTATTGTTTGAATTATGAATTTCAATTGAATATGTGATTTTTTTTTTGAATTATCGTTTTGTTAAATTAAAATGTGTGAGAGAATAGTTTGTAGAATCAACTAATATACTAAATATAAGGTTTTTATATATATTACTATTTTTATTTCAAAAATCCTGCAGTTTATTTAGTTTTTGGGACTCTGGTGACTAATTATTATTAAAAATTAAATGTTAGTATGATTATAAATAATAATTTATTATTGAGACATACCTTCACGGAAACCACTGTTGAATCTCTTGTGAACAGTCTTTAAATATCTGCATCTACCAGTACCGGTGGTCTTTCTTCTTTGTGATTTAATGGACCATCCACAAGTTCTAGTTTTGGCACCTGGATAACCGCATGAAGCGCAAGTCTTCTTTTGGTTATGGTAAGATCTGTTACCACATCTTCTACAAGCTAAATAACACTATTAATATCCTACTATATGTATCTTAATCTTTGCTGTATTTCCACTTACTTGTATGTGTCTTGGTGTGTCTACGTCCAAATGAGAAGGTACCTTTGGTCTAATGATAGATAGATAGATTAGTTTTAATTCATCCAACATACAAATACACTCTAATAGAAAGTGTGTGACATAGTCTTACCATTTTTGTGTGATTCTAGGAGACTATTGAAAAAACGCAAAAAAAAATTGATCAAAAAAATCCACACCAAACAAAAAAATCAAAAAAATAATTTAAAAAAAAATCAAATTTCGTTCGTAACAAAACCACTTCTGATTTTTCATTTTTGTATTTCATTTTAGTATATACAAATATATTTATAAATAATATAATATAATAAAGTTTATGTATAGTGTGGAGTTTTCAAATAAAGAAATTTCAAATAAGAATAATTTATATTTTAAATTAAAAATGATAAAACCAAAAATTTTATTTAGTTTGAATGTACAAGGTTGGGTTGGGGTGGTTAGATAGTAAAGTTTTACTATTTATTTTTCTGGAATCCAATTTTTTTCAATGACTTCTCTATCAACTTTGTTGGCAGAAGCTTGACCTCTTTGTGCAATTTCAGATGGAGTGATATCTCTTTTGAGGTGTAGAGAGAGTGCGATGATAGCAGTATCAAAGAGAGATTCAATGTGAGTAAACATATCAATGATACAGATTGGTAGAGTGTCTCTGTGTCTTTCTGAGTTCTTTTCTCTGTTGTAACAATAGAATAGGAATTGGTCTCTAGTTGGAATGGTTTTTTCTGTTTCTATATATGCCAGATAGAAACGTGTCATAGAGAGTACTTTATCAAGACTACCAAATTCCTGAATGGCACTTTGTTCCCACACGATATGTTTGACTCTGTCGAATGTATATGGTCTGAAGGTTAATGGACAGAGTTCAACAGCACCCTTTTTGTAGGTTTTTTGGTAGCAGTAATGGTATTTAACTGGTGGTGGGTCTACGTTGGTTACTGGTAATTGTCTTGGAAGGACAACAGAATTAACTTTATCGTGAATTGAGACTTTGGAGGAGAGGTATATTAACTCAGGTACTGAGAGTTTAGATAGAGGTAATGGGAGAACTGGAGCTGTTATTCCACCTTGTTCTAATGAACCATCGAGGAAGATGTAGGAACTTTTAGATTCTAGATACAAATGGTTCTGATATTGAGCACGAATGAGATCTTTTACACTGTCAATTTGGAATTTGTTTGACATGAGATAGTTCCAAGCTTGAAAGATTCTCAATCTGTTTTGAGTGAATTCTTTTTGGTATGGGTATTTGAGAATATCCATGATTGATGTTAGGTATCTACTAACACCACTTAGAGCTCTGAGACGATCTTGTTCAATTTTATCTTCACAGTAGATATCTGCAGATACGACGCAATAAAAGATGGCTTGACTTACAGGTACTTTAACTAAAGGATACTCTGCTAATCCTGAAAGACCTATATAACTTGAATAGTTTTCCAAACGATATACTAAATTATCTTCAAGAGATTTCATGAATTCAGCATTCTGATTGAGATAGCTAACGTTTTCTTTGATTACAAAATACAAAACGGCAGCCCATAATTGAGTGTTACCAATCATCTTACCTCCGGTAAAGAGTCTTGAAAGTGTCCAGTTGCCAGCTTTGACATGACTCTTCTCTAAACCCAATGGAACAGCACCCATAATTTTAGTTCTGGTCATTGGAGAATCTTCAAATACACCATTGTTGTATTTAATCGAGAAACAACCTATTGGATGATCAATTGCCGCAATTAACTTTTCTACTAATGGACGGTTGTTTAGTAAGTATAATGGACATGTGCATATCTGATCAACAAGTTCTTTAGCTTCTCCATCTAGAATTGGAGGACATTTAGCAATCAACAATGCTGGTGTATCTTGTTCGTAAAATACTGGACATTCAAATGCCTCACCGCTAGTATCCAACTGTTCAATTTGATCAGATTCAACCGGTTTAGTGTCATCAGCTCTTTGAACTCTTGCATTATTCAAAAGTGATACAGAATAACTTCCTCTTGAAGTACATGCTTGAATCAATTTCTGAATCTTTCCAGAGATTTCAGATGGAAGAGAGTCACCTAAAGACTGAGATGTCAATGATTTTACAAGTCTAATAGAGCCTGCATAGTCACCATTCTTTAAAGATGCTGATAATGGTGATTCTTGAGAACTTGTATTTTTTTGAGCACATTCAGATAACAGAGTTTTTTGAAGTTTTAGGATATTGTCACGTAAGGCTTCGTTTAGTTTACCCATATTCTGAACGACGATAAGTGAATATAATTCCTCATATCCAGCAAGGAAATTTTCAATAGTTTGGTATTTGTCCAATTCAATTGGAATTGAAGAGTTTCCAGATGACAATTTCTCACCATTCATATGAATTTGGTAATTTGTAGATCTGGTGAATGGAGATGTTACTGAGAGATCCAAATTCTTACCAATGAGTTCTATGTCAACATGTGAGAATGACCAACCATTTAATTGACCGTCAGTCTTTTCAACTGATCTACCATCAATCTGACCATCAGTAATCAAAACTAATTTACCATTGAATTTCATATCTTTTAGCATCTTTGCTAATACATCAGGCAAAGTATCACCTCCACTGATGGTACCACGTTTTGAAATCTCACGTTGAACATCCTTTTCAGAGATTACTTTAGCAGTTTTATCCCATGCAATATATACTGTATTTTTACTTTTATACTGCTGAAATTTAGTATCTACTCTTTGCCAATATGCACTCATACTGGATGTAGAAGCACTGGTATCCAATGCAAACACGGTATCAACATTATTTGAGATCATCTTTTATCAGGAAAAAATAAACAATTATTATAATATTATTTATTAGAATATTGAAATATATAACATTTCCTACAGTCTAAATTTCATTTATATTGTTACTCGAAACCATTTGCGAAAAACTATTGAAATTTAAAAAAAATAAAAAGGAAATGAGAAAGAGCACTTAAACCAAAATATTTAAACGTCAATTGTTTCTTTTTAAATGCTGAGAAAATTATAGGATTATTTTTATTTGAGTCACTATGCTTATCAAGATTCATCTGCTGTGTTTGTACTCTCCAATTCAATATGATGTTTACTAGCTGAAACTGATTGTGTTGAACTTGTACCTTCATTCTTTGATTCCTTTGAAAAGTATCTTGATATATATCTTGCTACATATGAGTTATTAAAGAATTTTGATTTTAACCAAATTCTTTTTGTTTTACTTGAAATTCCGTATAATAAAAAACACTAGTGTATTTTTACTTATTAATAACTAATTTTTCAAATAATACTATAAATTTAAGATTATAATAATACATACATAGGTACCAAATATCCTTAGGAAATAAACATAACTTCCCATTAGCGCTAGTGTTGGACCAGCAAGTCTACATGAATCTGGGTTACCACCTTCAATATTTTCTCTTGCCAGACAATTTGCATAATCTGGTATTTTACTGTAATAAATATCAGTTTGTTTTCTCATATAGAATTCAAATATAAACATATAGACAAATGAGAAGTAAATTAAAAATATCATTAGAAATGGCTTCAATTGTAATTTAATGATACCACCTCTACCTGTTGATTTTAAAACTATAATACATTTCAAAACTATTAGTAAAATGATTTAAAGTATAATATGGGGTTGTATGTACATACTTCTATAAATTTCTAAACAAACTAATAGAATACATATAGTTGCAACAGTTAATACTATACCCATTGGTACCCACATTAAAGCAGTTTGATAAGCAGAACCTCTTATCCAACACAATACTGTTCCTCTAGCATATTGAATTCCAACATTATTATAAGGAATAGTTGAGAATAGTGTTGATAATATTAATGTAACTATTATATAATACTTTAAAAAGTGTAGAGGCTTATTCACTATAAGAAATTCCAAAAGTTAGATATATGATATATGAGATATAGATGTTATAGGTGATACACATACTAAATTTAACAGACCAAAATATTTCAAAAGACATGATTCCAAACCACATGATGGCAAATGTTAAACCAAATTGAAATAGGAAACCAGTACTACCACAGATTGCGTCGCTGTTGATTGCTATTCTACCTGGTTCGGGACAAAATGATTTTTGTGGTCCTGCAATACCTGTAACCATACCAGAAAGTGACATAAGGAATACACCTGATATGAATATAGAGAATTGATAATCAAATTGTGATTTCTTTTGATTTATAATTGCATAGGTTATTAGAAGGAATAGACATAGAAACGTAGAGAGAATGGATAGTACTGCTGATTCGTCAAATAGTAATTTCCATTCTTTTTTTGTGAATATAGGTGCCAAACAATCAAGTACACAATTTGAATTGTCACTGGTGAAATAGTATCCACGTTTTTTATCAGCTTCCCTATCAGTAGTTTCATGGTATAATAGTGGTGCTGGACATGAAGCTGTAGTGTTTAATGTGAAATTTCCAACTATTGAAACTGGGTCTAGACATTGAACGATAGTTGATGAATTACCACCATATGCAGTCAAATCATAAATTTGATTAGTTATAGGGTACAAATAGGTACCCTTACTATTAACTGATTCACAACTGTATACAATATCAGGAATAGTACAAAGATCCAATGAATATTGGCAGCTTGATCTACATGTTCTTTTAGGTAGTGACACTGTCACATTGGTAGATGTTTGAAATTGAATACATCCAACTAAAAACTAAAAAATTTATAATTAATTTTTTGTGATTTGATTTCCACGAGTAATGTAATGTAATATATCTCTACTTACAAATGAACATAGATTGGTATAAGTTGTTGAAGATTCTAAACATTCTTTACCACCAAATGATGGTAATAAACCAGATGTTTCTTTAACTTGATTTATATAATAACTTTGATTGTATCCACTTGGTATATAAATACTCTTGGTTGCCAAAAATTGATCACAAGTTGGGTCCCCATTATATATTTCGCAAGTAGCGTTTGGATCATAAATTACATCCTGTTGTGATTTTATAGAATTTACAAAAAGTACTAAAAAACAAAAAATACTAAATAACAAATTTATTTTCATTGACCTAAACAAATAGATATATTATAATACACTATCCAAAGATGTTTATAAAGAAGAGGTGATATCAATGGGTTCAAAAAATTTCGATATGGAATCAAGATTCAAAAGAACAAAGTTTGGATATTTTCGATAAAAAATTAAAAAAGAATCAATAGATATTTTTAATTTTCAAATAAAAAAACAAAAGATGATAGTTTTGTTTGTCTCAACGGTCACTTTACATATAATTTATACTTTTTAAACCTTTTTACATAAATCCGTAATACCGAATGGTACAACTTTCAAAATTTATCGGTATATTCGAATTGATACCACGAAATGATTCTCATATCGATACCACTCTTTCATAATTAAACGTTTTATAATTAAATATATGAGAAAGGTTTAGGAGAAGAAATCATTATTTGAATTTAAATTTATTATTATGTAAAATCTTAAAAATATTTTTTATTTTTAGATTTCGATTTGATTCAGAGGATTGTCAAAGAATATTTGATTTGATTTATGAATTGATAGTTTATGAGAAACTAGAACATATTTCAACAGGATCAACAGAGTTGGTTAGACAATAGGCTTTTGGACCTGAAAAGTTTATTTATATAAATTGTTGGTTAAATGGTGAAATTGTCGGATATCCTCCTATACATTTATTAAATTTCAGTAGTTTTTTATGTAAACCTGGCATCTATCTTGAAGATATCTTTGTTCAGAGGTAAGAATTTTTGAAAAGCTCTACTTTTGAACCTATGTAAATTGGCAAAAGAGAACGGATATGGTCGTATTGAATGGCAAAATTTAGATTGGAATACACCTTCAATTAGGTGCAAACCACTCAAAAATGTAAATTTCCTAGAATTATATTTCTAACACTTAAAATATTCATCAATTCCTAGTGGGTACAATATAGATTTATTGAGAATCTTGAAATTTTATAATATAATTAATTAAAATACTTATTAAAATTTATATCTGATAGTATTATCATTACAGGAAACATATAAAGTCATTGACTTTAAATTCTATAAATAAACACATGTGAACATGTTTTTTCCCACACCAATCTCTTGACCTCCACTTTTTTTAATTTGTTTTTTTTTGTTTTTTCATATGCAAGATTTATAAATATGGAACCTAACACAGTTGAAAATGGTGAATTTCAAATTAAAGCAGGTAGAGCTGAGGATTGTCAAAGAGTATTTGATTTAATTATGGAATTGGCAATATACGAGAAACTAGAGAGTTTAGTTGTTGGAAATGCTGATATGCTTAGACAATGGGCATTCGGTGAGAATAAGGTTATTTATATTAACTGTGGCTGGTTAAATGGTGAGATTATTGGATATTCACTACATTTTTTGAATTTCAGTACATTTTTATGTAGACCTGGTATCTATTTAGAGGATATCTATGTACAACCTGCATATCGTGGTAGAAAATATGGAAAGGCTTTACTATTGAATCTTTGTAAGATTGCAAAGGAGAAGGGATATGGTCGTGTTGAATGGCAGGTTTTAGATTGGAATGCACCTTCAATTAAATTTTATGAAAGTCTTGGTGCAAAACCACAAAAAGAGTGGATTCAATATAGATTAATTCAAGAACAGTTCGATAAGTTGGCAAAAGATTTTGATGAAAATAAATATTAATAGGGGGTGGTAATTGGTAGACCACTACACGAGTGGTGTTGTCTAAGACATGGAATTGTAAATATTATTTATTGGTACTAGTTCTTTTTTATCTATACATTCTCTGACCCAATCAATAGTTGTAATTTTAATATTACATTCTGTAGAGTATTTTTCAATCTTATTGCTAATGAAATTCAGTCTGGAGAGATCAGTTTCGTCAATGATGATATGGGTTAATTGACTATCGAGTGTAGATTGAATATTTCCTCCATAGAATTTCAAATACATCTCAGTGAGATTGAATCTATTGTTTTGAGTGACTGTTGATGTCTGACCTATAACTTGGTATCTGTCAAGATAGAAATGACAACATCTGAATAGTGACCACCATCCATTACTTTTAAAATACTTTTGATCCATTGATACCTTGTCATAGTTGATAATTCTATCTAATGGATTATTCTGCTTTTGTATCTGATCAAAAGAATCAAAAAGACTCTGAACTGTACATGGCATGGTAAAAGAGTCACCATATATATCTGAATCTTTTAGAAACATTGTTTTAGTTTGTTCAGTTGCATAAATCATATATTTTGGACCCAATGGAATTAATCTAGTCTCTTGAATGCAATCTACTAACCATTGGTAGTGTAATATATCAATACTACCATGATTCACTAGATTTTGAATCTTTACTGCATCGTATTTACTTGCTAAAACATAGGTTGTTTTCTCACCTGGATACTGAACTTTACTACCACCATTCTCTACAATCATAATCTCCAACCTCATCTTTGAATACTCTCCCTTTCCTCCATTCAAAACACAAAACTCCATTCCTTTAAATATACTCTGTACAGGTAGAATAGTAGATGTATCTGTATCCTGAAATATAGACAACAATGTTGCTTTTTTTGATTTCTTTTCCGTTGTATTTGAATTACCCTTTTTTTTCTTTTTTTGTTCAGCTAGTTCCTTTTGGTTCTCTAGTAACTCTAGTTTTCTCTTTGCATAACGTCCTTCAAATTCTTGTGAGTATTTAATCATGGAATGATAGTCCATGCAATCTAACCAATTTAGATCCGTTCTTATTTTAACAACTCTAGGAAATCTTAAAGTATAGTTACAAAAGTACTTGTCAGAAGGTACCAATTGTGAAGATTTAATCTGTAAAACCACAGAGTTTCTCGGATGAATCCAAACATCTGGACGATCTTTTATAGAATCTACAAAATGTAATTGTTTCAAAGGTTGATTTCCCTTAAACTGTTGCCAATGTGGTTCTAATAGTTGCTGTAGGCTCTTTAGTTCTTCATCACTATACCCGCTACCAACTTTACAAAAACTATAAAATGGAATTCTATCGACATCTTCAAATTCTGGGTATTTTCTATCTGGATCCAAACCATCTTCAAAATATGGTACACCAAGCATAAAATGTGAAAGTGTGCCACCACGTCTTCCAACACCTGATCCATAGTAACCACCAATGATCACCAAATCTAAATCATCACCAACCCCCTCTAAATACTCTGGTTTGATTTTTATCCATTTATCCTTTCTCTCACCTGGCACATAATTGGAAGTCAAACTTTTTAACATTACACCCTCTTCCCTATTTATAATAGCCTGATCAAGAAGATTAATCAGATCTGAACTATTATTAACTGGTTTTTGTGGTGAAATTTCAAATGATTTATCTTTTGGTTTCACACAACGTTGTAGAATCAAAGCACGTTGTTGTAGTGAAAGATCCATAACTGACTGATCCTTTACATATAGTACATCAAATGCCATATAACATAATTGCTTACCATAATTTACACCTAAAGTGTCGTCAGAAGGTTGATCCTTAGCTCCCAATGCCAAAGTCTTTAATTTTCCAAAATCTTCAAATCTCTGACTGATGGAATCCCATACAATTAATTCACCATCAATGATACATTTATCAGGTAACAAACATTCCTTAATCACAGGTATAAATAAATCACCATAAATATAAGTTGAGTCATTACAATTTCTTGAAAACATTTTAATCTGGTCTCCATCTTTGTGAATTTGTATTCTCTCTCCATCATACTTTGTCTCCACCACAAACTGAGTGGAATCCATCAACTGTTGACTGACATGCAATGGTTGTCTATTTGCCAGCATTGGTCTGATAGGCTGAAACAACATTACAATCTTTGGATCCTGAATCAGTTTCGTTCTCTGTCCATTTCCCAACCTCTCACACAACAATCTCAAGTCCGAGCACATATAGTAAATCTCCATAGCCTCTGGATGATAGAAATTCAGTATTGACTTTTCACTCAACCCAGTCTTTAACTCCTTCAAAATGATTCTAGTATACCATTTCTGTTCCGTAGCCGTGCTATTAAACAAAATACTCTTCAATACCCTTATCTTATCCTTCTTTTCTTGATACTTATTTATACTATCCAAAGAATGATTAATATCTCCCATTGACAATTTACTCTTTTGAATACACCTATTCTTCAAAGACAAATATACAGCACTACCAAAATCACCACCCATTTCATGTAACCCAATTGGTTTCTTCCAATTCAGTAGTCTCTGACCATCTATACTATTTGGTGATATATTCAACATTTCCACATAAAACTTTGCTAAAGTCTTCTCCTTTAACCCATAGGTCTGTCTCTCTTTATCCAACTGAGGTAACAACAATCTAAGAAGTGGATAATAACTAGCATCTTTAGAATAATGATTAAAAAATACTGATAAATGTTGTTTCTTTTTACTATGTTTACTATCCAAAGTTAATTTATCCAATAATTCACAAAATACTGAAAATGCTATAGTTTTTTGATAATCATAATTATTATTATTCTTATTATTATTATTACAATCTAGATTATTAGAATTTGTTGTCGATTTAGAAGTGCTTTGTTGGATTGTATCATCATGACTTTCATCTATATCCATATCGAAATTTTTATCAGTATTATTTATATATTTTTGAATATTGTCATTTTCAATTTCATCCTCATTATCTGAATAGTGTAATGAAAGTGTGTATTTGTTCATTAATATAACAATATTAAAAAAAAGGCGCCTTTTTTTTTTTATAAAATTGAAGTTGTGAGTGCAGAGTGGGTGTAAAAGAATTCAAGTTATATCATTCAGTTGTAGGTTAGTTCATTGAAATTAAAAAGAAGATTTTTTAAAAATCAGTTTCCATTTTCAATAAAAGTGTAAAATGACAATATGGGGGGTAATTTATATTAAAAATTTGGTTTTTTATTCAACCATACTAAAACATAAATTATCATTTTTATTCATTTACCCATTTTTTATAAAATAAAATATCATTATAACTATAGCTTAAAAGAATGTCTGAACATTTAGTACCTGCAAGTATGTTTGTCTGAAATTAAAAACATATATAAAAAAAGATTTTCACACGTATAGTCTAATTTAGAAATAACATAAAATTATTTTAATTATTTTAGATAGAGCTGGATCCAAAAGAATTCCACCACCCAAAACACATCATAAAGTAGAGGATAATAGTCCACCTATTGCAAGTTTTGGAGAATCAAATAATATTGAGGTCCATAACATTAATTCTAATGGTACTCCAACTAGTGAAAAACCACATTATGAAAAACCAGGACACCACTTTTCTCATATGCAACAATCCTCTATTGATAAACATAGTTCCTCTAAAGGTAACTTCAATATAAATCAACCAAGATAAAAAACAGAAATATCTTATAAGAGAGGGTTTGATCAAACACCACAATCATTGTAAATAAAATTGTAAATAAACACCAAAAAAAAAAAACAATTAATTCTCTGAGCAAAGATATTTTTTTCAGTTAATGGAAAATGCACCATTGAATTCGATTTGTATTTTTTAGTGTGGTGGGTCGAAAAATATCTATTTTTTAATTTATTTTTTTTTTTTTATTATTATTGAAATTAATAATATCTTATAACCTTATTATTAATTCATCTAATATTTGTAAGATTATGGCAACCACCAACATAACAAATGCTGATATTTTTGAAGTATGTATTATAATTTTAAATTTTCCTAATAAAAGTCATTTTAAGACTTTTATAACATCAAACATTAGCACGCACACAACACTATATAAATATAAATAAATCATATGAATAAGAAATATAGAAAACTAACATTAATGGAAAAAAAACAACAGGAAGCTTCAGGATTATTTGATTCTAAATCTTTAAAAAAGAAATTATTGTTGGTTAGTGATGGTAAATTTAAATTAAATATTGATGATCAAATTTTAGAATTGAAAACTAATATTATTTTGGTTTTTTATTATTATTATAGATGGATATGATTACACTAATGTAACATCTAATAAATCAGTTCAAAAGTATAAAGATGGTGTACTCATTACAAAGATTACTACCAAAGGAAAAGCTCAAAAGAAGAAATTAATATTTGATTTTGATAAGAATTTATTAGTTTGTGGTAAAAAGAGAAAAGGTATGTGTGTGGTTAATAGTGTTTTTGCTTAAAATATGGTGTTTCAATGAAATTCTAATAATTATTATAATTATAAAACCTATTAGTATTATTCTCAGAAATTGATGAAATTAGATTAGGACATAAGAGTGATTTATTCAATACCTATAAATTGAAGACTAAAGAGATATCAGATAGTTCAGCATTATCATTTTCATTATTGTTCAGTGGTAGAAATCAAAAATCATTGGATTTCATTTGTTCCAGTATAGCTGAACGTAGAGAATTGGTATCTTCATTATACTACATTATCAATGATAGTAAGGATAATGATACTGAATTCAGTTTTGTAAAGAATGAATGGAATTCAATTAACAAGACTAAAGATACTGTAAATTTCAGTACTCTAAAGAAACTGTTAGAGAAATTAAATTACTCAACTTCCAACACTTTACTAGAGAATCTCATGAAGACTAACGATACTAACGATGATGATGTCATTGATTTCACTGAATTCTCAAATCTCATTAAATCTCTTAGAAGACGTCCAGAGATACAAAAACTCATTCAAAAGTACATTAAAGAAGGTCAAAAAATGTACATTCCTCAGATGATTGAGTTCTTTGAGAAAGAACAACACGAAAAATGGACTGAACATCATTGTTCACTATTGATTAACAAGTACCATCATGAAGAACTTGACTATATCTCAATTGAGAATCTAGAGAGTTATTTGGTATCCGATGCTAATCAGGTTAGTTTGGCAGTTCACAAGAAGGTCTCTCAACCATTGAATAGACCCATCACACATTACTATTGTTACAGTTCACATAATACCTATCTATCAGGACATCAATTGAAAGGGTCTTCTTCAGCTGAACAGTATACAGCTGCTTTCAGAGCCGGTTGCAAATGTGTAGAATTGGATGTCTGGGATGGCAGTGACGGTGATCCTATTATCTTCCATGGTGGTACATTGACCAGTCAGATTAAGTTCTCTCATGTCTTGGAAGCTATCAAACTACATGCATTCTCTAGATCTCCATATCCTGTAATCTTGTCTTTGGAAATCCATTGTTCAGTAGGTCAACAAAATGTAATGGCTAAACATCTTAGAGAGATTCTAGGATCTTTAATCGTTCCAGCTGTTTTAGGTGAAATTGAGAATCTACATTCCCTAGAAGAGCTCTCAAATAAGATACTCTTGAAAGGTCATGTCAAGAGAAGAGTTGGTGAGAATAAAACCATTGAAAAGGAAATGGAAGAACTTGAAATTGAAACTAAAAAACAAGCTCAACTTAACAACTCATCATCTCACAATCTTGGTCACAGTAGCAATGTAACCCCAATTGCAGAGACATTATCCAATAGTGCCAATGTCGGAAATGGTGGTGAAAAAAAGAAAAAACCAGAAAAAGAAAAAATCTCAGAGGATTTGAGTCAGTTGATTTACATTGTCTGTCAATCATATAAGAATCCATCGACTTCTAAGGCTTTACCTCCTTATATGATTCACTCATTCTCTGAGGCTAAGACAGGTACAAGCTCATTCCAAAATGAGGCTTCAGAAGTCATAGAAATCAATCAAAAGCATCTAACTAGAGTCTATCCAAAAGGTACTAGATTCAATTCCTCAAATTTCAATCCAATTCCAGGATGGTTACTCGGTTGTCAATTAGTAGCATTAAATCACCAAACTAGCTCCGAACCAATGTGGCTTAATGAAGGTTTGTTTGAAGACAATGGATCATGTGGTTACGTACTCAAACCTGCCTGTCTTCTACCAGAGACCTCCAATGGTTTTGACCCATTCAAAAACCAAAGACATCCAGCTAGCAAATACTCTAAACTCATTATCAATGTTTTGAGTGCTCGTCAACTTCCAAAATACACCAAAACCACTAAAGGTGAGATTATCGATCCTTTTGTAACCCTCTCTATCCATGGATGTCCAAGTGACTCCAAAAAAGAGAAAACCAAAACCATCAACAACAATGGTTTCAATCCACATTGGGATGAGGAGTTTGAATTCAATCTAGTCAATTCTCAATTGGCACTACTCCTAATAAGAGTAGATGACGCTGATTCTCTAGGTAGACACAACAGAATAGGTCACTATTGTCTAAGAGTTGAGAACATCAAACCAGGCTACAGAGTAATTAAACTGAAAAACGACTTTGGTGATGTCATTCCAATGGCTAATCTTTTCTGCAAATTTACACTTATTAAATAAGATGGTTAAATTACTAATTTACACAACCACTACAAAAATTGTATCACTAATATAAAATCATTAGATTAGTTTTATTTCTTCTTTTATGACTTAAACAAATTTCACCCTAAATTAATTTACCCTACCCCCCAAACTATTATTTTTTGTTTTTTTTTTATTATTAATTATTTGAAAATTGGAACTTTGTCTTTGCAAAGAATATAGTTATTGTTGATATAAACCTAATATGGAACCTAATAACATAATTGATGATGATCAGGTATCTGTATCTGAGATGTTTAATCCACCATTTTCAGAACCATCTTTAGAAATCTACAGAGATTCACACTATATCAGAACGAGTTATGGTGTTACATCATATCAGTTATTTGAACCAGAATTACAATCTAACGGTACATTGAGACCAAGGTTGATAAAGAATCTATCAGAGAGAAAATATCACAAGAAACCTTTAAAAATGGTTGTATTATTTCACGGAATTGTAATTTGGTCATTTATATTTCATCGTTATGTTCAAACCTTAATCGAGAATGATTTTACTGTTTTATTATTTGGTATGTTTACCCCACCACACTCTATTACATTATAATAATCCTCAGAATTCTAATATTCATAGAAAATAGATTTCTATGGAAGAGGAAAAAGTGAGGCACCAATGGATCAAATGTATACATTAGATCTATTCTTGTCACAAGCACTAGATCTATTAGATAATCTTAAAGTTGACAGTGTATATTGTATTGGATATTCAATGGGTGGTGCTGTTGCAAGTCATTTTGCATCAACACATCCACAGAGGTTGATCAAACTAATTTTGTTAGGACCTGCAATAGCACCAGTTATTAATATGCCCTTTGCAGCAAAACTAATTACATGGCCGATTATTGGTAAATTTGTATTCTCGTTATTTGGTTCTCAGGGTCTTGTTAATAAACTTGAAAGAGAGAGATTATCTACAGATATTTCAGATCCAGATTCAATAGACAGAAGAGTAGTAGATGATTTAGTTACAAAAATTAAGTGGCAGATTGTTGAGAAACCAAATTATTTGAATTCATTTCATAGTACTCTTTGTAATATACCTTTTCAAAGTGGAATTGCACATTTACTTTCAAATATTCCAAAATCATTGCCAATCTATGTAATATTGGTATGTAAATCAAACTCTCTCAAACACGCATAAGATTCTAATTAGTTTTTATTATTATAATTATATATAGGGTACTAAAGATAATATTATAAATTATCAGAATTCAGTAAACTTTCTCAAACAACATTTATCATTTGCACGTGTAGATTCTTTAGAATGTGGTCATGCATTTACATTAGAATCACCTGAACAATCAGTAAATTTAATTATACAATATTTATTAGAACCATTATAATATTAATATAAAACATATAACATCAATATCATATATAATCATCATTATTGTAAATAGTAAACCATATCAATTCATATTTAAATTAAATTGTTCAATTAAAAATTTCATAAATATACTAGTTTCCATATAAAATAAAGTCGCATTGAGAGTGCACTGATAAATTCATTTTTTGTTTTTCATTTTGATAATTGGGGGGTATTGAATTGTTTGCATCACCAAATAAAAACACCCCCTAAATTTCAACAAAAACACTATATTTATTTTTCTTATACTTGCACCGTATTTCATTGCACATCAATATCTACAATATATCAACACAGTTGTTAGGGGGTGGGGGTAGTGTATCATTGAATGAAAAAAGATAAGGGTATTTTTTTATTTTCATAACATTGATTTTAGAAAGAAAAAAGCTTACATTAAATTCTACCTAACAAAGAATTTTTCAATTAATCTAGATACTTTTTTTCGAAAAGTTCTCCTCAATACATCAGATTTTGTAAAATTTGTAAAATCAAAGATTTCTTATAGAACTTTTTTATAATTTTTTTTTTCTTTTTCTTTTTTTTATTTTCAATTCCTTCGAATTATAGTATATCTCTAATTCACAACCTTTGTGAACTTGTAAATTTGGATTATTTGTAATCAAACCCCATATTTTTTTTTTAACCCGACCGTATAAATGTTAATATTTTGTAAAAATCAGATGAAAATATTTTCCATCAATTGTAATTCCTGTCTATTGTAATTAAATTCCTATCTTACAATCCAATACCCAACATAATAATTTATTTATATATATATATATTACTATATCTAGTCTATACTTTTTTGTAAATATCTTTGTTTTTATATTTTTTTTTAAAACCCTTTTCACTTTAACCTCCCCCTCCTTCACACTAGTCAAGGCAAAATGGATAACCAAACCATTGTAAATTTTATAAATCAATTAAATTTAAATGAAAATAATAGTTTTATATATGATGGTAATAGAACACCACCAAGATCACCAAGTAAACTGATACCTAAATGTCCAAATGCGCCCATAAAACCAAAAAAGTTTACAAAGTTTAGACTTGGAAAGTTTCAACCTAGAATTTTATTTCTTGATGACAATGATAGAATATTAAATAATAATAATATGAATTCTAATAATACTTCTATACTGTTCAGACCAATCGAACCTGTTTCTGATCAACCTAGTGTTATATTGACACCTCCAAAATCACCAAAAATTACATCAGCTTCTTCATCTCCTTCTTCATCTCCAAAAATTAATATAACACGATCACTAAGAGTGTAAACTACTTTCACATCTTCTTCATCATAAACTTCTAATTTTCTCCACTCTATATAATTGTAAATAATTATAGTAATTATTGTAAAACTACATTCTTTGAAATGACACCCCTTTGTAAAAATATCTAAACCAAATCGGAAATCCTTTTGTAAATAAATAAACAAAATAATCAATTATTATTGATTTTTACTTGTATAAAAAAATTGTATTTATTATTTAAAAACTTTACCAGAATGTACTCTTTTTCTGTGGTGGTGGTGGTTGTTGTTGTTGTTGTTCATGTTGACCTTCAATATCTTTTTGTTGATAGTATTCTGGTAACTCTGCTTTTTCATTCTTTATATAACCTAATACACAATATAAAGCACCACCTGCAATACAGCATAAAGCAGGTGCAATGGTGAAAACTGTAAAGAAAGGTGGGATACAAAAAGCTGCATATACAGGTCCTCTAATCTTAAAATCAAATACTGTTGCGAAAAATGGTAATTGAATTACCATAGGAATTATTGATGCAAATTCAATAACTAAAATTACACCTCCTAATGCTATACAAATTGGACCTACAATCCAATGTTTTAAAAATATAATTAAAATACCTAAACCAACTAGCACTATAATATATACACAACAAACATTAAAAACTTAATTAGTTTACTTATACACAATTATATATAGGTTGTTATTGTGAAATACCTACAAACACCAGCTGCCACTGAAATATATCTTGCAAATAATTGTAATTTACTAGACTCTGGTAAAAATGATGAACCAATACCGGCTCCTACTTTTGATGCTACTGTTGCCTTCCACATCTTTATTTATCTCTTTTATAATATATACGAATGTTGTAATGAAAATCTTAAAATTAAATTAATTTATTAAAAAAAAAACTGAAAAATTTTTAAGTGAATGATAATACGTATAATTTGTAACCCTCAATTTTTTTAGGAATGAAATTCTAAATTACTTCAAAGTGTTAATTAAAATAAGATAGATTATTATTTTTTTTTAAAATAAAAATTTTTTTAATTAATGTTATTTAATTTGAACAAATAAATGTATTACAATAACTCATTCATTTAATGGCTCTTTAGATTCAAAAAAACTTACACAAAAAATTTTTTATTGTTTTATAAATTACAGTGACCTCTTTTCAAAGATATTTTTATAACTTTTAGTAATGAGTAAAGAAGAGGACTCAAAGAATGAGTCAAATACTCTAAATAATAACTCAAGTAACAATAATAGTGAGATAGGAGGTAATATACAGTTTCCCAGTAGTACTTTAGGTACACCTACCAAGACTGTACTTACCAATAGTAATGGGGGATTGAGAACATTAAATAGAGCATCATCTCTACAGAACCTATCAAGTCAGTCACCTGGTGGATTTATAGGTGTTAGAAATAAATCAGATTTGAATTCAAATCATCAACTTCATCATCATCACCATAACCCTGAATTAAATGTTAGTATTGATTTGGAGATCAATCATAGTAATACACTAAAAGTAGAGGATAAGTTAGATTTGATAAAGTATGATGCAGCCAATACCAATCATCCAACACCTTCTTCAAAATACGATTTTGTGAAGGTTAAAGTCAGTTTAGAGAACCATTATTATGTACTATCGAGATTTTTAATTAGTCGTGTATTAAATGTTACTAAAGTCGATGCAGCTGATTCTGTAAAGATCTCTTTGGAGTTGAAAAAGACTTTGGTTGATCAAGGTAGACTTACAATAACACAAGCTGAATTGGAGAATGAACTATTCAAACTACTTCAACAACACGGTTATGGTAAAGAGTATATTGAAAGGTATCGTATGACAACACAGTTTCATCATCAAAGAGTTCCTTTGATTATTTTAATTAGTGGTCCTAAATGTATTGGTAAATCTTGGTTGGCAACTCAGTTGGCTGAGAGACTGAATCTCTCAACTGTCTTACAAACAACCCTTGTACATGACCTTATGCATAATATCATTAAGGAATTTCAAAGTGATCAACAGCAATCTGGAGGCAGTAATATGTTTGGTATGCCTTCAGATCCTCCAATTGTATTTAAGAATTTCAAGAACAAGGAAGAACTAATTCAGGAGTTTAAGAAAGAATGTGCAATGATTAGACACGGTGTAGATACTGATGTTGAAAAATGCTTTGAAGAAGGTAAAGCCATTATTATAGAGGGTCCACATATTGATCCATTTTTATTTACTGAACTTATTGCCGAAAGAAATATGGTCTCCCCAATCATATTTGATGAAAAACATAAAAGTTTTGAAGATTTAACAAAATTGGAAAGTCTAAGTATTTCCAATATCAATAGTAATAATAATAATAATATAGTAACAAATAATAATAATAGTAATGTAAATAATAATAGTAAAAATAATGTAGAAATAATACAATCTAATATACCAATTGAAATTCCACCTACTTCTAAACCTATATCTACTACACCACCTTTGGTTTCAACTTCTACGACTACTTCTGCTGTTGGTAGTGGTAGTGTGACATCATCACCTCAACAATTGTCGACTAGTGTTGAAAAAACCACTCTTTTAAATCTAAAGAAACCAAAGACTAAAGGTATTATCATTCCTTTTGTATTGTCAATGAAAGAGGATGATCATAGACTACTGATTCAAAATCAATTGTCAATCAGTCCAATGGATAGAGAAAATGCTAGAAAAGCATTTGGAGAAGATCCAGTCAATCAAACTGAACACATTCTAAATAATCTTCAAAATATTCAAGAATATCTTCTTACTGGAATACCACCATTCCAAAAAGTGGAAGTCAATGCTCATAGTCTTCTAGAGACTCTTGATGTCCTACACAGTGCAGTTTTAAAAAGAATTAATTCAGCTTATTCAGGTCATGTAAAAGGGTTTGAATATGAATAAACTAATATCATACTCTATACTTTACATCTTCCCCAAGCAAAAAACAAAAAAAAAAGATAAAAAAATAAAGAGATAACTTATATAACCCCAACTTAAAGTCATTTAAAAAAGAAATATATTTTAACTAAGATTTAGATTTCGAGACTGAGTCTCTAGCTTTTTGAAGTGATTCTTTAATAATTTCTCCAATTTGATTTGGTTTACCATCCCATGAATCTATAATGGATGGAAAATCACAACCTTTTGGATACCAAGCCCAACTTAACCAATGTATATTATATCTATCAGCATATAGAATAAAAGTTTTTACATAGTCAGGATTACATTTAAATTCACCAAATTCTGTGGCTATTAATGGGAATAAACTGGTGAGATATCCAAAATTATTGTCCCAAAACTCTGGTGTTTTTTCAGTGAAATTATATGGATGTGTACCAAATATGATATTGTATCCTTTCATTGGATATTGTTTTAGACCAATTAAATTATATCCATAATTAATTCCATTTACAATTACAACATTATCAGCATTTTCTCTTATTGTTTTATATAGTTCTTGCATACCAATATACTCTACACCATCCACAGTACCACCATTCATCCAAACTCTCCATGGAATATTCTGTGGTTCATTATAAAGTTCAAATATTATATTAGAGTCATTACTATACATTGAAGAAATCTCTCTCCAAAATTCCACAGAATTTCTATCAGCCATCTTTTTCTGACCTGATTGAGTTATATTTAAATCACCATCATCACTCCAATGTAAATCTAATATCACTGACATGTTAAGTGATCTTATATCCTTTACTTGTATATTTATAATTCTTCTATATATTGGATTGTATTGAGAAGAATTTCGTAACCAAAAATCTTGATTTAGCGAAAGTCTAATGCAATTAGCACCCCAATCTTTCATTTTCTGATAGTCATCTAATCCTAAATGTTCACCAACTGGTGACCATTCTAAAGATGGTCTTGAAATACCTCTTATCAACACCTTATAACCATCATCATCGTATAAATGAGGACCATCAACATATAGACATTCTCCAATCTCTATGAATACTAAAACTACAATTACTAACAGAACTATTTGCATTATTTCTTTGAATAAATATACACAAACTTTACTTTTGTTTATATATCACATGATATTTATTTCACACACCACACACTTTACCACCAATTTTTCACAGTAGTGAAATTATTGAAAATTCAACCTTTCGGCTCATGAGTTAGTTGAAACTTCTCAATTGTTCACTTTTGAGAGTAAATGAAGAATATTTCTTCCCGGTGAAAGTTTACCTAACTTTATTCCAGTGGGATGCGGTGATTGATTTCCAGTGAGATCTTTCATATTGATATCAATAGAATGTATATGTAATACAGCTAACAATGCAAATAATAAACCTTCTTTAGACTCACTTCCAAATCCTAGTGTATCGTGACCCCATACCTCTATAGTATCAGTACCAAATAATCTTCTACAATGATACTGAATTCTCTCTAATAGATAATCATTTTTACAACCACCACCAGCAATATAAACTCTGTGTAAAGGTCTAACTGGTGAATAGTCCCAATAGGATTGAGCAATAGACAGTGCTGTAAACTCAGTAAATGTACATAAAATATCAATATCTGATCTACCTAACAATTTTGATTTTTCATAAAAACTCTCAGCATATTCTTTAGAGAATAGTTCTCTGCCAGTGGATTTTGGTGGTGTTAAATTAAAATAACTACTATTCATCATTTCTTCTAGTATACTATCAATTACTTTACCAGATCTTGCTAGATTACCTTTATCATCATAATCTAATTTAGCATCACTCAATTTGCAAACCATCCAATCCATTAGCACATTTCCAGGACCAGTATCAAAAGACAGTGGTTTAATCATTTTATCATTTTGTAATGTTGATGGTAATATAGTAACATTACCAATTCCACCTATATTCTGTATAGCTTGATTATAGTTTTTTTGTAAAAGTATTAAACTATCAAAAATGGATGCAAATGGTGCACCTTGACCACCTGTTGAAACATCCGATGTTCTGAAATAAATTCATGATATATTAATAAATATATTCCCATTTTTAATTATTACATGTCAAAACAGAGAACATACCTAAAATCACCAATAACTGTACACCCAGTTAAATTTGAGATTACAGAAATATCACCTAGTTGTAATGTATCAGTAACTTTACCATTATTATCAATATTATGCCATAGAGTTTGACCATGTGAACCAATGATATCAATCTGATCCAATTCAATAGAATGCTTTTTACACACTGAAATGACAGCATTTGCAAATTCTTTACCAATCATAAAATTGATATGTGAAATTAATTGTACAACTGATGTTGTAGATTGTGGCTTTACATCAGTATTAAAACATTGAAATATTTGATTTCTTACAGTTTCTGACCATGTTACTTTTTCAAATGCAATTTCTTTGATTTCATATTGATTTTCAGTTGCCACTTTGGAATCACCAATAACTTTTATATCACATATTGCAACATCAATAGCATCAACTGATGTACCTGACATTAACCCAATACATTTTAAAATACAATTTTTATTCATATTTAAATGAATTTAGTGACAAAAAAAGTGATGAAAAATTTAAAAATAAAAAGCATTATCTCAAGATATTTTTTTTCTCATTTTTTAATTTATTTTGTTAATGGCTAGAATAAAGCAAACTACTGGTAGATCACCAAGATTTAGTCATTTACCTAGATTTATTCTAGATTACTCCACTAAATATAATAACTTTTTTAATGATTATATTATTGGTGATTTGAAATTGGCTTCTTATCAATATATTAATGATATAATATTTAATGATTATTTATTGATAAGTGGTAAGTTATATCAATTGATTTTTACACTTTTAAAGTTTTACTAATTAGTATTTTGTTTTAAGACTTATTTAAAAAATATGAAACTCTGAATACTGGTTCAAAAGTTAAACTATTGTCTATCTTCATTAAACACTCTATAGTACACCAATATATTCATCCCTTTATAAAAATGGAATTAAATGTAATTTTGGAGAATCCTACATCTGTTGATATGCAATTCCTTGAGTGTGTTATCCAACTAGTTTCTAAATCAAGGGATCCTAAGTTATTTAATACTGTTTTTAAAGTAAGTACTCTCACAAGGATACTAAACAATTGTAATCTAACCTTATTAAATAGCTATTGGAAAATAACTTTATGTCTCAAGAGATTACAAAGGATTTTATCATTATTCTTTTTAAGAAAGTATATAATAATATTAAAAGAGATAAATCTATTATCAACCAATTTGAAATCTCTCCAAAATTATTTAAAATTTATCTTGAAACACCTGAAAAATCCTTATTAATGTTTGTTACCACTTCTATTTTCTCTATAATGCCAAAAAGTGTTCAAATAGAAAGTATTGTACCTATTTTGAATTCTCTCTTTATTGCTGATAATCAAAATCATTGTGCATTTCAGGAGTTAATTAAACAATTTGCAGATCAAATTGGAAGAGAATTTACCATTAAATTCTTCATTGAGTCATTAAATTCAAATGAACAATTCAAATATTGTGTTACAATAGGTATTCTAATAATACTTGAAGCATTTGAATTCTTCCAGTCTAATTTTACAACTATAACAAGGTAAGAACCAAAATCATAGAAAACTAATAACCAATATTGATTTTTAATTTATAATAGGAATTTAATGGCAATTGCCAATGACCATTGGAATGAGTCTACAGGAACTTTATTAAATGTTTATAGGAGTTTCAAAGATTTAAGTTCCGATGAAAATGATGTTCAGAAATTTGTAGATGCACACTACTCGACATTATTGGAAAATCATCAATACCTTCTATTGATTCTAGGTAAGAAATATCCAAAGACACTAGAAAAACATTTTCTATGGTTTTGGAAAAATAGAGTTTCATCAGCTTACTATTATAAATTTATGGATTCTCTTATGGTATCATTAGATGAAGATTTTAGATTGAAATATCTAGATATTTGTGTAGAAGATATGAAATTAAGTGAGTTTAAAAACTACCCAAAGTCTTTAAACAAATTTATTATTAGGCCCAAATATTATAATACTTATCTCTGGCTTACACTAGAGAATCAGGTGGTTTTTTATCTCCTTAAATTGAAGGCTGACGATCCTTTATTATTAAGCCGTAAAAACACCCAAAGTCTTAACCTGAAAGTTAACTATAGCGATAATAAGCTATTTCCAATTCAACATACCAATCTAGAATTGTTTGAAACTCTTTGGAGTTTTACTCCAAATTGGAATGTCTTTAAACATTATCCAAAAAACATGGATTATGGTTTATTGGATCTAAAATCATTTGTAGACTCATTTCTAGATTTTCATAATATTAATAGCCCTCCAAACAAAATCTACGGGAACTCTGTCATTTTGGGTATGGTAGAACATTTATTTGTTAGAGATCAAATTAACTTTGGTCTTCCATATATAGAAATATCTATTAAAATCTTTGAAAATTTCATGAATCTGAACATTCAAACTCAATACACTCCATGCTATGTTTGTGTAATTAGAGTTTTGGAAATGGCCAAAGAATCTCAAATGAATATAGATAATCTTATAGAATATTCTCTAAATTTGTTAGCTAGCAAATTGGAACTTGTATATGACCCAGAATCAATATCAGTTCAATTTCATCGATTGTTAATGTCAACTAATCACCAAACTTTCTTTGGTGAATATGTTCATAATCTATTGAAACATTATGAACCTGATAAAATTTATAAATTTTTGATTAAATTGATAGATAAACCCAACCGTTTCACTCTCGACTGGTCACATGATATATTTAAAGTTCATGGATCTAAAGTTGACAGTGACTTGTATTGGGATCTTGTAAATCTGCTATGTCCATTTGAATTTAAGTCAACTCAAGCCAATCCTATTGAATCTGATTTCATATTGAAAACTGTTCTCTATTTTTCAGTTGAATTGAATTTGAATAAGATTCAAGATTCAATTATAATATCTAACCTTGCAATGGTTTCTAAAAGGTTCTTTAATGCCATTGGAGATTTGTTAAGTAATAATGAGAGTTTGGAAATTAGATATAAAGGAAAACTTATGTCTCCATACTCCATTATTCAACCTGGTAAATTTCCAGGACATTTGGACCAATCAGATTTTTATTGTATTCCACTAGATAGAATCGAGAATTTGGTTTATGATGATTTAAAATCATTAACACTAAATGGACCAATTAATATATTGGGTACAAGACCATGTAAAAGTTTACTAAAGCTAAATCTAGCGAGTTCATACCACATTCTAGATATATTCATCAATATCCTAAACCATTCACCTGCTCTCCACGAAATTAAATTTGATCTCACTACAGCATCAAACTTTGTAACTCAAGAATTACTTAAATGTTTAACCAAAGAAACTCACAGATTACAAAAATTAATAATCATTATTAGTTTTTATAAAGATGTAGAACGTTCAATTGATGAACGAGGTGATGTGGATCTCTTCAAAATACTAGTAAAGGAAATGAAGAATGCAGAAAAGTTATTTCCAAATTTTAAATTTACACTTATTACCACTAATGAATAAATTTTAAATATGAATTTATTCATTTAAATGTTTATTTATAATTTCTTCAGCTAATTTTGTTCCTTTAATTCTTGCATCAATTTTGGCAAAAGCTATATCTCTACTAGTTGAAAGATCATCAAAGAAAGGTGAGAAACCACAATCATCACAACTGCCAAATTGTTCAATTGGAATGTATTTGTAAATCTCCAAAAGCATATCTCTTATTTCTTCAGGTGTTTCAATTCTAGGGTCATTTACATTGGTTACACCAAAGAAAATGATTTGTTCAGGTCGAATATTTTTACTGATACATAGTATAATATCTTGTTTGTTTGACTCTGCTGCAAATTCCAAATAGAATTTACCAACTGGTAATTGTAATAGTGATGGTAAGAGAATACGGCAATAGTCAACTTCCATTGAATGTGTAGAGTCATGATCAGCACCAGGACAACTATGAATACCAATTCTCTTTAGTTCCTCTGGAGAGAATCTTGTTAAAACTTGGTCATTTAATTTGATAAATTGCTTCAAAAGGTCTCCAGAGGGATCAAGTTTCAATGCCAAACGAGCTTCTGTACAATCTATAGTAACTGTTTGTGCACCAGCTTCCAAACACATTCTAATATCCCTTTCCACTTCATTTAACATATCTTTGATAAACTGTTCTCTTGAATAATTATTTATAGAAACTGAAGGATACAACAAAGACATTGCACTAACACTAATAACTGACTGTTTAATTGGTAAATCAGTGTACTTTCTAGCATTATCAATATACTCTTTAGCATAAGTCTTATATTTAAATGGTGGTTGAATCAGTGATGACAATATAGGTACTGATCTCTTATGCCCATCACTAAAGGTAATCTCTAAACCATTATCCTCACATTGAGCAGATCCAGAAATAGGATAGGTAAGAAAAGAAGGTTTCAATTGCTCACCATCAGTAACTACTGAACAACCACATTTCTTCAATTTTTCAATAGTGTCCTTTATAGATTCTTCATAAGCTTTATCCATTTGTTCTTTACTAATCATACCATTTTTAAAACTATTAATATTGTCAATCAATTCTTTTGGTCTTGGAATAGATCCAATATTTTCAGTTGGTATAGTAACTTTAATATTTTGAAACATTATATATATTATTATTAAAATATTGTTTTATTTGTCAATGGAATTATATAATTCTTGTTACTTAAATAAAGAAAAAAAAGAAGAAGAAAAAGAGTGTTGATTTACATTGATAGCAAAAGACAAAATAAAATATCTTCTGCTCTACCCCTTCATTTCTTTAGAATAATTTTACAATATTTTTTTTGTTTTTTTTTTCACTCATTCACTCAAATAATTGGTTCCAATACATAATCTCCTGATTTATGATTTGTGGGGTAAATTTTCAGAACCCATTAAGGGTGGAAAAAAATGAGTGATTAACATCAATCATTGTTTGACAATTTACATACATGTATGAGCTCATATTTAAAATACTCCAATCAACTTCGAATAAAGTGACATTGACAATAGAAATTTTAATTAAAATCCTTGCACTGCAAGTAAACATTATCATCATTCAGTGAAAATTAAAACAAGAGGGTTGTGGGTGTATATAAATAAATGTGGGGGTAATTACTAAAGAGTTGTGGTTATATATATATATTATTACCATTTTTATTGTAAATAATTTATATATTGATATAGATAAAATGTATAAAATTTTAATAATTATTATATTTTATTATATTATTTATTTTAAAATTTTTATTGAGTAATTTGAAGTTTAAGATTAATATTAACTGAGGCTAATTCAGCAACCAAATAGGTAAAAACATAGGGAAGAGCAATGACAACAGTTGTGTTATCAGTTTTACAGATGTTACATTCGGATACAATGTGATTACTGAAAGATTCTTTCTTTGAGAGAATAGATAGAGTAGAACCACAAGATTTACAAACTTTTACTTTAGCATAATCAGAACTCTTCATGAGACGATCATTAAGACAAAATGAGGTACCATGTGCAAGTAAACTGTCACGTTCCATCTCACCAAAACGAATACCACCACCAACTTTACGACCTTTGATTGGTTGTCTTGTCAATGCATTTACTTTACCCAAAGCTCTTACTTGGTATTTATCTTTAACCATATGTCTCAAACGTTGATAATAACAAACTCCAAAATAGATATCGGCTTCAAATTCACCACCGCCAGTACCGGAATACATTGGTTCGTTACCATAGTAATTGTAACCTGCTTTAACTAATTGTTCACCAAAGAAATCAATAGCTGTGTTTTTCTCATCAAATTGGAATGCGGTGGCATCTTGGAAACGACCGTGAATGGCACCTGCTTTGGCAGTCATAATTTCAACTAACATACCAATAGTCATACGAGATGGGAAAGCATTTGGATTGATAATGACATCTGGTTTCATACCTGATTCACTGAATGGCATATTAACTTCAGGCCATAACTGTGATAACACACCCTTTTGACCATGTCTACTAGAGAACTTGTCACCTATAACTGGGTTACGATTGAAACGTAATTTAACTACAATCTTTGAAACTAATTCAACGGGTTTAAGAGCATTTCCACCGAGAATTCTAACTTCTTCAATATAGGCATCTTCTTTACCTTTGTAGGATTTTACTACTTGTTTCTGATCAGATGGTCTGATAAATGTGTAATATGGGTCACCGGGTTTAATTAAACGTCCGACATGAGGAAGACCGTCTTCGGAAAGGAAATCAGATAGACCATCAGTAAGGTAATTAGGTCTTGAGATATAAGTCTTTCCGAGTTCAGCACGAGATACACCTTCATCTAAATCAATATACTCATTCTTGTAGACTGAACCATGACCAAAACCACGTTCATATGCAGATTTGTTTATAATCATAGCATCCTCCATATCATAACCTGTATTGGAAATTACAGCAATGACAGCATTGCAACCATGTGGATAATCATTCATACGATATCTAACTTGATTCTTGGTGTGTACAATTGGTTTTTGTACATTTTGTATCTTATAGAGTTTGTTATCGGTACGGTAGGGATAGGAGTGAATTGGAGTACCCATAGTTTGTTTAGCCATTTGGCATTGGTACATGTTTCTTGGGGACTGATTGTAATCTGAAAATGGTGTCATGTTAGCTAAAAGAGATAGCATACTAGTTGGTGAGGTTTCAACGTGTGTGCTAACACCTTTGATAACTTCGTTTGGAAGTACTGCAATTTCCATATATAGTTGTTCTTGTGGACCTATAAGTTCTCTCTTTCCACTGGTGAGATTGATGACAGGTCTCATGAATCTTGCACCGGTAGTGAAGAGGTATAAACCTGGATACTGACTGTTATCGACGGTTGATGGAGGGACATAAGCAATTTCCATATTATAAGGAACTGCAGGTTCTGAGCCAGTAGATCTTAGATATCTCAACATTACTACTAATTCCATAGCTAATTTAGATTCAATTTTACCAATAACTCTACCATTGAGAACTACTGAAAGATAGTTCCATGTGTATACTGAAGTCATTTCAATAGGTGCCATACCATGATTGGCAAGGAAAGATGGAAGTAAACGAGTAGCCTCTTCAACAGATGGTTCTTGTAAGATATCTTTAGTAATAAGACATTCAGATGATAAATGGTTAAGTAAACCACATGGAGCACCATCAGGTGTATGAACAGGACATAGGAAACCCCATGACTCAGGCATCAATTTACGAATACTAGTAGTTTTCATTGTAGCAAAGAAAGCACCTCTGTGAATTGATCTAAAATGACTAATAAATCTAAGATGATTAAGACGATCAGCAATGATTACAAAACCACTAGTTTGTTGTAGATCTAAACCAGTTCTAGATTTTAGATTACCAGTAGCTAAAAAGTAATCAAATCTATCACCAATCTTAAATGATTTATCCAATGACTTTCTCATTGCCAATTCCATTGATGGTGATTTCTTATCTTCTGTAAACTTTACAAAGAAACCCTTTGCCATATCTAAATATTCAGCCATTTTCTCTTTCAACATAGTGCCAAATAAATGTCCTGATAATAGTACTTCATGAAATGCTGCTGAATCAATATTATCAGGTCCAGATTTACCACTAACTAATGAATACATTTTTTGAATCATTAATCTAAAAATTAAATATATATTAATAAATCTTAAGATCTAATCTATTATATATCATCAGAGATATATACTAATCCTTTATACATACATTAATAAATTAAATTTATCTTTATAATTTGGTAAATGAACAAATATATAATTATCAATATAGTGTTCAGCAATTTGTCTATTTGTAAAATATTCTGGGAAACCAGATTTTAATCTAAATCTAGCACCTATATAGTCTAAAACCTCCTCTTGTCTATTGATATTATTGATTTTTTGTTCACGTAGAGATAACTCAACACGATCTGTTAAAAAAGTGTTTTCATTATCACCCTGTACCAAATGCTCGTAAATCTCCTTTTCAGTAGTATCTACCAAAGCCTTCAATAACAGTGTAGTTGGTAAAAAGAATTCTTGACGTCTATGTAAAAAACGTATAGTAACTTGACCATCAGAGAGATAATGAAGATTATTGGTAACTGATGATCTATCTGGACGAACACAACGTATAGTAACACCATATTTAGTGTACCCTGGACCCCTGTTAGTCCAAGCCTTTCTCAATAGAGACACTGGATGATTAGCTTTAGTCATAACAAGCAATCTACAAACTTTCTCATTACCATTGACAATAAAATAACCACCCTGTTCCAGTTCCTCTTCATGATGTTTAACCAATTCCTGAGGTTTCATACCACGCAATCTACAGTGTGACGACTTTAACATGATTGGCATTCTACCCATATTAATTGGGAATTTATAGGTTGGTGATTCAACTGGATCATTCTTTTTAAAGAGTCCAACTACACCATTAAAAGATGCTGAATAGGTTATTCCAGCTTCTCTTGCTTCATTTGGAAACATATCTTTACCATCTCCAGATCTGGTAGGTGATCCAATTTTTACATCTATAAATTTCAAATAGAAATGTTCGTTATCATGTTTAAAATAAATGGGTTCATTATTTTCAATAATCAATCCCAATGCATGATCTGTAAAATAATTAAATGAATCTATATGTGGTTGAATTAAACTTCTAAGTTCTTCACTCATCTTTTTTCTATTTTCTAACCAAGTGTGTATATAAATATGTTGGAATTAGGGCGGGAAAAGGAGAGAAGTATATATTGGTATAATAGAAAAAGGAATTTCGATTGTTTGAGAGTGATTTAACTAAAAAAAACAAAAAAATAAAAAAAAAAACGAAAATTAAACTAAAGCCGATTCGTCTTTTTTTTCATTGTTTAAATTTGAAATAAATTTAAAGTTATACATACCAAAAATGCCAAACTTTTCATGTGATGGTTGTAATCAGGTTTTCAAAAAAAAACAAGTTGGAAATCATTCAAGATGTAGAACTACATTCTCTTGTGTATCATGTAATCAAGTTTTTGATAGATTTACATATTCTTCTCATGGACTCTGTGTTTCTGAAGAAGAAAGAGTACAAGGAAGTTTATATAAAGGAAAAAGATATGATCCAAATGCTGAAAAAGCAAGAATACAACAACAACAACAAAATAAAAATAATACTGTAAATACCAATAATAATAATAACAATAATAAAAGAAAAATAGAAGAAATAAGTAAAGAAACTACAACATCATCAGCTACATCAAGTGATGAAATTACCAAAAAACTAAAAGTTGATAAAAAGAAAAAAGATAGTGACTCTGATTCATCTTCCAGCAGTAGTGAATCAGAATCAGAATCAGAATCTAAAAAGAAATCTAATATCAAAACTAAATCAGATTCTGATAGTAAAAGTAAAAAGAATGTTAAATCCAAAGATACAAAGAAAAAAGATAGTGATTCTGATTCATCTTCTAGCAGTAGTGATTCTGAGTCATCTTCAAGTAGTAGCGAGTCTGAGACTGAATCTAAAAATAAAACTGATTCCGAAGATGATTCTGATAGTATAAGTAAAAAGAATGGTAAATCCAAAGACAGCGAATCTGATTCATCATCTTCTAGCAGTAGTGAATCTGAATCTTCATCCTCCTCTTCATCATCATCAAGCAGCAGTGAATCTTCTTCTTCCTCATCTTCATCATCCAGTAGTAGTGAATCAGAATCATCTAGCAGTAGTAGTGATTCCGATAGTGATTAAATAAAGATTTAGATTTGAAGATATATCGATACTTAATCTTCATTATAATTTATTATTATTATTAATCTATATACAATTAGTTTCATAACAGTTGAAAATGTTAAGAAGTTTGACTATTTATATTATTATTTGTATTTGAAATACTTGATTGTAATTTAAAAAGATGATTGATACCAGATACAAAAGCAGTACGAATTCTATTGATTTCCATCATTGTCAAATTTGTTAATGTAAATGTACTTATAGGTTCATTTTCTTTTGATGATTCTATAGCTTTTTTTAATGAATCATTAAGTTTACTCTGTCTGGTATTTAAAATATCTTCAATGATACCACGTATCTTATTTACATCTTTAATGTCATCAGGAGCCGTCGACAATATCAAATTACTAATCTCTATAAAATGTTCTGGTAATTCTATGAATCCTGATCCTGGTTTATTCTCTTGAGCATATTTATCCTCTAGATACTCTATATTCATCCAAATTGGTGCCTGTATTATACATTTCTTCTTCTTTTTCAGTGATATACCTAACCATAGAGGTACCTCCATTGGAAGTGATGGAACAAATGGTCCATATTCCCCTGATAGAAATACTAATTCCTCCATTTTAAAATTTGGTATAATACTAATATTAGTATCTTCTGCTAGAAATTCAATTTGACTTGCTGTAAATGTTTCTTCCATTGCTATCATATAAAAACTATCATGTCAAAATATATCATAAAAAAAAAACCGCCAAAATTATTTTTATGATATCACCAATATTTTTATATGATATCATTCTCTATACTGATTTTAGGAATAATACCATATAATCCATTCTTTACAAATTAATGTAAATTTACAATTCATAAACTACTGTTTAATTAAATGTTTATTTAGCATTTTTAAAGTCCGTTTGGAATACATTGAAACTGCTGCTATTGTAGGATGTTTACAAATAATGTTTTCAAGTTTTTCAAAGTCAGAATATATAGCATGAAATATAGGTAATGAAATGACAATTAAAGTTTGATTATATGATAGAATGGTTGTGTATAATGGATAAGAACTACCATAGCCTTTATATGATTTTATAGTGAAATGAGTAATTGTAGAATTGATAGCAAATGCATCACCTAATTGTTTGGCAACTATATTTTCATTTTTTGGAAGTGGAACGGTTGTTACTTGAAGTTTTTGAATGGATTTATGATTCATTTCAATAAACTTTTGTAAAGTATCAGCAGTCTCGTATCCAACAGCTATAGATTGCAAAAAACAATTATTTTGTAATGCCTGATGAATCTTATCCAAAGTTGATGTGACAGAGTAGTTATCATCACTAATCTCCAATATATATAATTTTTCTAAATTTAGATTAATTAATTCATTCAACATTTCATATTGATCCATTTGTGTACTTTTAATAAAATATTGAACCTTCTCTAAATTTCTAAATTTAGAAGTTATATCAACACAAAGGTTTTGGTTGATACATAATTTTTGAATGTCACCACAATTTTGTAAATCCAATTTACATTGAAAACCAAAAAATTTACAACCATTTTCCATTTCAAATTTTAGTTTCTTTATATAGGGATTGGATATTGTGAGACTGTGGCAACCACAAGTTTGATTAAAATCCAATATTTCGCAATCAATCTGAATACAGGTTGCTTTGAAATTACACATAAAATCTTGAAGTGATTTCAATGGAATTGAAAATCCAGCGAGTTTAAAGATTTGAAGTAACTCTCCTTTTCTCTCTACTAATCCACACAATAGCTTAGAGAAATTACCATTAAGTATATGAATGTTCTCAAATCTCAATTTCTTTAGAGATCCTTTACAATGATCGTATAGATCCAATAAGGATTTGAGGTGGAATGTAACCTCATAGATATCCAATACCGAAAGAGAACTACTACATCTAGGATCCCTATACCATACACAATCCTCATCAGGGAATACAGAAAATGAAATGATAACATGATTGATTTGCAGTATACTTTTATAGAGATACTCAATGTCATTTTCATCATTACCAAAGAATGACATTTGAAATTGAATTTGTGGTCTTTTACATCTATTTTCATTAAAGTCTTTTAGATTCATCTTTAAATTACCTTGAATCTCACAATCAACATGTTGTAGATTTGTAAAATGGTCGAGATGTGTAAAGTCAAGTTTACTAAACACACTAATAACTTTCTGTGACATTTCTAGACTGTACCGATCCTTGTTTATAAACCAACTCACAATATTATAGTTTTTTATTGTCTTATCTACCAATTTCAATAGTTTAAGCATATTTTCATTCTTTACTTCTATATCCTTTAATTTGATTTTTGGAATAACAAATTCATTCCATTCTTTACAAATCAATTTAAATTTACTAATACATGATAATATAAATCTAATATCATCGTTATTGAAAATGAATTCTAATACATGTTGAATGATTACATGTGGTAGTTTGTTCATTGATATACACAATACTAAAAAAAAAAAAAAAAAAAGAAAATTAATGAAATTATGGAATGGTAATCAACAAAAGTGTATAAATTTTATTTAAATAGGTAACCTTTAAAGATATATTTAATCAACTTTCTTAGATGTTGTTGATTTTTTACCTTGTATTTTATTGTATTCCTCTTGGAGGTTAGAATATTCTCTATTGACAGCTTCAGCTTGAGATTTCATTGCTTTGAATTCCTTTTCCATTTTTTTGAGTTTGGCAATTTCCTCCTTGAGTTCTTCATTTTCAGTTAAAATTGCTGCAGTGGCATCTTGGTTGTTTTTTTGTTGTTTTAAAACAGCATTGGATTTAACTTCTACAGCACCTAATTCCTTGATTATAGATTGAGCTCTAGAGATTAAAAAGTAAAGGAACAATACAAATCCAGATAGATAGATGTTTCTCTGATGTCTAAATAGTTTACTGTATTCACCTGGTTTATCAGTTACCAATACTCCACCACCTTGATGTAATTTTTTATCAGTCTTATAGGAATCATAGTTGGATTGCAAAAAGATGAATAACATCAAAGATGCCATGACATAGACAACAACTTTGGTAGTGTGTCCACCCATAACCTTATGAATTTGAGAAAATAATTTCTTTCTGGTATCCATTGACAAGAATGGAAATACTGCCAGAGTACAAATAAATATCTCTACAACCAATAGAAAGAATGCAACTATTAATATAGCCTCCATTTCTTTTATCTCTTTTAAATTAATTTAAATGTGTTTGAGTGCGAGTTCACAAAAATTTATGTAAAAAAAAAAAAAATTATTACTTTCACCATCTCTTCTTTTATTACCAGATCCAATTTCAAATAAAATCAAAAAATGAGTCAGATTTTGGATTATTAAGTTTTTTCGTATATTCAAGAAAGTGTTTATATATACAGTCATTGAATAAAAAATTTAGATATTTCTAAGACTCCTACCTAAAGAGTCTTAGTTTTTATTCTATTTTCTTGAGAATAAATAATTTAGATGTTAAAACTAGTGAAAGAAAAACTAGTGATATAGAAAAGGTGAGGAATTCTACTGATTTTTGTGAAATATGGTAAGTTACCCCATTTGATACTGTGTCTAGTGTTATGTGAAGTATTTTAATTGGTTGGTTCAATGAAGGTTTATCTGTACAATCCTTCAATGTTTGACAATATTCCAATAATGATCTTTTAAAGGAATTTAATGTTTTATACTGATTTGTATTCTGTGGTTGTTGTTGTTGTTGACAACTACTACTATCAGAAAAAGTATTTACACAATTTTGTTGATGATATTCGATTAAGCATTGATATGAAATGTGACTATTTAAATTATTTAATTGTATTATTCTATTATTAATTTCGTGGTAAGTGATATAACTTGATTTTATAAGAATAGTCATAATAAATAAACACAATAGTAGTGTTAAAATATTACTGATTTGTTGATATCGTTTATAAATTGGGTTGTTATTAATTGTGCTACTGTTATTATAATTATTATTTTGTGGTAGTAATATTAAACCTCTATTTTGGTTTATATTGTTATTTAAAATTTTGTTATTATTACTATTATTATTTCTAATCCTTGATTCGGAAAAATCGTTCATTGAAAGTGATTCTATTGATGGGAATCTATCAATTTCTATAACTGGAATATCATTATTTATCTTTAGTTGTTGATTTAGTTTACTCATAGATTGTTTAATTTGATCTAATGAGACTTTATCAAAACTATTTATATCTCTAAATTGAAATCTAGGTGGTGAGAGTTCAATTGATGGTGTTATAGGAACAGGTTCCCAATCCATTTCATCATAACTTTTACATTCACCATATCTAACATCGTTTAAAAAATTATCGAATGAAAAATTCATTGTTTAACTTCTTTATCACTTCTAGATTTCAAGGCTTGGTGAATGTAAAGGTGTTTTTCAAAAATGAAATAAAAATAAAAAAAAAAATCTATGTAGTTTAAGTGATTAAAAAGATCTTGGGAGTGGGGGAAGTAAAAAAGACTAGATTTTACTAATTTATTGTTCAGACCAAACTCTAATGGATTTATCAGCAGATCCTGAGAATAAATGAAAAGAAGAGGAGGTTAATGCATGAATGTATGATCGGTGATGAGATAGTGTTGATAGATTTTGAAAATTATGTAGATCCCATATTTTGATGGTGTGATCAAAGGAACCTGAGAAAAGGTATCCACCACACATTCTTAATTGCCATACATCCCAGTTATGTGCTTTATAGATGGTTTTGGCAGGTTGATATCCCATTCTTAGATCCCAAATCTTAATTTGACAATTCTGTGATCCAATAGCAACTAGATTGTGATCAATCATGGTAAGTGATAGAGCTTTAGCTGTTGAGTCTTCTTTAGAGTCTACACATTGTCCTGTATTCAAATCCCATATCTTTATAGATCTATCAGAACTTCCACTGATAAGACAATCGTTACCTCTACTATATATAGTATTTACACCACCTGTATGTCCTTTGAGAACCGATCGTTGTACCCCAGTTTTCTTGTCCCATAACTTTATCAGATTATCACTACTACTAAGTAAAAAGTCATCTGTAAGTGCCATTGTAAATATCTTTGTACTATCGGTTATTGTGCATTTTAGAACCTGTCTTTTCAGATCCCAAATCTTTATACTATGGTCATTCGAACCTGAATACAACCTCTTTCCATCCGATTTCAATGCCCATATCGTAAACTTGTGACCTTGAAACACATGTAAAGGTTGCATATTGTCCAGTGAATATACATAAATATTCGAGTCATGACTACCACTGTACAAGTACCTATCATCCACCTCCAATGCCGTTATACCGTGACTCTCTGGACCTATTTTTAATATACAATCAATCTTGTCTACCTTCCACCTATAACGTCTCTTAAAATACCTTTGTTTCCATGTTTGTGATCCTACATTCTCTTTAGCCAATGACAATAGTGCTGAAGAAGCTGTCTTCTCCGATGATGTCTTATCATCTGAACTATACTTTCCATTCATACCATTACCATTACTATAACTAACAGAAGATGACAAACATCTATTGTCAACATCAACAAGAGAATAGTAATGAAAAATATTCTTGTAATTTTGGTACCAAAAGTTATCTTCTTGAAAGAGTTTATAGAATAATTTGCATGTTTTTGAGAATTCTAAAGCACATTTCATTAATTCTTTACTAGACATTTGTAATTCTGTGTTATTATTATTGTTATTTATTTCGTCCAAATCTGGATTATTATCGGTATTGTCTTGGTCATCTTTGGTTACTGTGAAAATATAGAATAGAATCTCAATTGGGAGATCCGATATGGTTAATGGACTATCTAGTCTATACTCTTGAATAGACGAATTTAAAAAAGACATATTCTATTAAATATTCCTTTATAATAATCTATGAAACATATTTCTTTCTAGGTATTGAATAAATAAGATTATATTTTTGACAATAAAAAAAGAATCTAATATTTAAAAAAAAACATTTTTCATCTAATAAAAATTTTCTATGAATATATATTAATAATCATTATAAATTAACTTATTTATAAATATAATGACCATTATCCCCACACAATTCATTCTTAATTTTTTTTTTCAAAAGTTTTTGTATTCATTGAATAGATAATGATTTTATCAAAATGTCTTATATTCTAGAATAAAAAAGTAGTATAAAAAAAATACAATGTTTTAATTTCAAAACTTGAAATTCTTAGGTGATATGAAACAACACGCTTTCATTGATAAAATTCAAACCAAGGATATTCCCTCCATTTTTTTAAAATAAACTAAAGTACAAATTTTTTTTCTTTTTTTTTTTTTTTTTTAGCTATCTTCTCTCCTTCCCTCTTCTTTTTAATAATATAATACATTTTTGAATTTTTATTATATATCTTTTTAGAACAGGTTTTAAAAATGAATAGTATTTATCAAGCTCTAAAATCAGCAAACACAAGCAATGGTATGTATAAAAATAGAAGTTTTTAAGAAATTTCCATCTCTTATCAAAATCACGACCAAAATACTCATCATATCACACACTCCCCTACCCTATACCCTATTATCACTATGAACATTCACTGCCACTCCTGTATATTCATTTTATCATCCATAACCATGACATTTTGAAATTGATTTCATTGCTACGCCACCTATTTGAACTCACTACTACAATATATAGATCAAACTAGAAAAGAGGCTGAAGAGTTTTTAAAACGTGCTTCTGAACAAAACTTTGTATGTAGATTAGGTAGTTGACTTAATGTCATTATTTGGATATTTTTTTAACCTCTTGACAAGACATTTGATATTAACATACAACCACTCGTCTTTTTTTTTTCCACTAAAAATTAATGTTATTGAACTTCTTGATGATAGCCATTGTTTCTTCAAACTTTAGCAAAGGAACTTTCAAACCCAGAAAGCGATGACGATACTCGTCAATTAGCAGGTCTTGTATTTAAAAACAGCATCTCTGCAAAAGATTCTCAAACCAACACAACACTAGGAAATAATTGGAAAGTAATTGATAATGCAACTAGACAGAATATTAAACAACAAGTATGTAAATTTATATATCCACAAGGATGAATGAAAAGAAAATTTAGGATATTAATATATATACCCCTCCTCACTTTACAATAGTTATTGAATACATTCCCAATACCAAATCAAAAACCTCGTCATACAGCCACTAGAGTTGTAGCTCATATTGCACTCATCGAATTACCTGATAAATTATGGCCTGATTTATTACCACAATTAATTCAAACTTTTAAAAATTCTACAGATGCAAATATTAAACAAGCAATTCTTCAAACTATTGGTTATATATGTGAAGATATTGTAAGTATAAAAGATATAAATAAGTATATTTTATATATATACTAATGGATTTAATTATTTTTTAATGTATATTTATATATATATTTTAGAATCCAGAAACTATTTTAGATTTTGTTAATCCTTTATTAGAAGTTATAACTCTTGGTATGATGGATCAAAATTTAAATGTTAAACATGCAGCTACACAAGCATTATTATATGCATTAGAATTTGCCAAATCCAATTTTGAAATTCCACAAGAAAGAGATTTAATAATGAGAGTTGTATTTGAGAACACATTGTGTCCAGATAATCAAACTAAAACCTCAGCATTCTCTAATCTCACTAAAATTGGTACATTGTATTACAATGCCATATTGAACTATATGGAGAAGATATTTGAGGTGACAGTATCAACCATTCAAACATGTCAAGATGCCAATGTTGTAACTCAAGCCATTGAGTTTTGGACCACTTTGGCAGAAACTGAATTTGACGAAGAAGTTGAACCCAGTAAACTTTGTACTCTAAAAGCTCTTCCACATATAATGCCAGTGTTATTGACAACTCTTAATAAACAAGAAGAGTTTGAAGACGAAGGAGCCTGGGGTATTACTCCAGCTGGTAGTGTATGTATTGTACAGATGGCACGTCTGGTTGGTGACCCAATTGTGCCTTTAGTCTTACCATTTGTCATTGCAAATATTCAATCACCAGAATGGAGAAACAGAGATGCTGCCGGTATTGCAATTGGTTCCATTGTAGATGGTCCAACCAATTTTAACGATAAAAATCATGCTATTCTCACTCAATTACTGGCATTACTCAAGGATACCAATTCCTCAGTTAAGGATACAGCTGCATGGGCTATCGGTAGAATTTGTTCACATCAAATTCGTTCAGTTGCACCAATTCTCGATCAATTACTAGGACCAATTATGACTGCTACTACAGATCCATCTTATAAGGTATCTGCTTATGCTTGTTGGACTATTCACAATATTTGTCAGGCTTTTGATGAAGGTCCTGTTGGACCATTCCCTTCATTACAACCAGTTAGTGTATTGATTGCCCAATGTTTGATTACAGCCGTTCACAGAGAAGATGCCAATGAAGAAGGTAATAAATTAAAAGTCAATGGTTACGAAGCACTCAACAGTCTCATTCACTATGGTAGTGCTGAACCAACCCTCGTTACCGATATCCTAACTGTTATCCTCAGAGATTTTGATGATTCATTCAACAAGGAAACTCTTGGACAAGAAGATGTAGAGGATCTCTGTCAGACTCAAATTTTACTCTGCAGTACCATTCAAGCCATTTCTTCATCCTACAAGGATTGTATAAAACCACAAGCCTCCAGAATTATGCAAAACCTACTGAAACTATTCACCAGTGGTTCTAAAAAGAGCAACCCAATCATTTATGAAGAATCTCTATTGGCTATAAACTCTGTCATTTTGGCTTTGGAACAGGAATTTGCTCCATTTGTAAATGAATTTTTCCCAATTTTGAAATTGTGTATTCAATCTGTTGAATTTGGTTCCGTTCCAAATTTGGCTATTGGTATCATTGGTGATTTGGCTAGAACTTTTAATAATCATTTTACAGCATTTGCTCCTGAAACTATTCCTTTGGTTATTCAAGCTCTTTCTGAACCTAAACTGCCTATGCAATATAAACCACCTGCCATTACTTGTCTAGGTGATATCGCTTTTGCTATCGGTGGTGAAATAGTACCTTATTTGCAATCTATTATGGAAGTGCTCATTACTGCCTCTGCTGCCTACGTCGATGATCCCGATTTCTTGAATGAATTCCGTGATGCCATTTTGGCAGCTCTTTCTGAGCTTATTCATGCTTTGAAATCCGTTAATAAGGCTGATTTGTTTGCTCAGTATCTTCAACATGTACTCAACTTTATCTCGGTTATCTACGCTGATAGTCAACGTAATGAAGAACTTACTAGCTCTGCTATTGGTCTACTGGGTGATATCATGCAGACTATACCAGGTCCATATATAACTAATCCAATCATTTCTCAACTCGTTCAAGAAGGTGTTACAAAACAATTACAAATCGCTAAATGGACTCAAGATATCTTAAAACAACAACAACAACAACAACAGCAACCTATATAAAAATACAATACTCCCGTTTATACTACAGAAAAATACCCTCCCTCCCCTACTCAACATGCACATGACTCACACACTCTCCTCACAAACACTCCACATATAATATAATTAATTAATTTTAAATTTTTATAATACAAACAACAAAAACCCTTTTCCTCCACTATTTAATATAATTTCCTACATTTTAAAAAGTATTTCTTTTTTCTTTCTTTTCATTTTAATCATAAACCCATATATACTTTATGTATATTTATTTAATTTAAATTCATTGGTATAACTACATTTGCGCTTGTATTGTTATTATTGGATAATTCTTTAGCACCATTTTCAATATCTTTCTTTGCTTTTTGAGGTACTGGTAGATCAGTTGGGTTCGTTGGTTTCACACCGTTGGTGAAATAGGGATGTTTAAGTGCATCCGATGCAGATATTCTAGATGATGGATTAAATAATAACATCTTACTGATGAGATCTAGTGCATCATCACTAGCTGCTGAAAATAACTGTTTAAATGGCGTTGCTGGATGTTCTGTAAATTTTATATAATTTGGCAGTGACGATACATCAGGCCAATTTTGATCATTAGGTGTTCCCAATGCAGAGAATATTTTTTTTAATTGATCGATTTCACTCTCTCCTGGTAGATATGGTGTTCTTAACATTAACTCTGCAAATATACAACCTACAGACCATATATCAACAGATGGTCCATAAGATTTAGCTCCAAATAATAGCTCTGGTGCTCTATACCAACTGTTTTGTATTTTTAAATAAATAAAAGATTAATATACTTTGATGTTATGTTAGATGATGACGATGATATTGATTATTTACATTGTAACGGCTTGTGGTGAAAACATTTTATTAGGACTTCCAAATTGTCTTGCTAAACCAAAATCAGCAACTTTTAATACACCATTTGAAGATAACAAAAAATTGTTTGGTTTGAGATCTCTATGTAGAATCCATGACTTATGACATGCATCTACACCTTGTAATATCATTTTCATATAACTTTTAATATCTTTTTCTTTGAGAATGATGGATTTATCTTCAATTACCTGTTGAAGATCCCAACCCATTAACTCAAATACCAAATAGACATGACTTTTGTGTGGGAATACATCGTATAACTTGTATAGTTATAATTGATTGGTTAATTATAGTTGATTATATATTATATGCAAGTTTGTAACTGCCTTACATTTATAACATTTTCATGTTTAAGTTCTTGTAATATCTTTATCTCTCTAATTGCAGAAAAGTTTACACCGTCGTCTGGTAATGGTTTACCATTATTGAATAATACTTTTCTAATCTTTTTCAATGCAACTAGTTGTCCTGTATCTTTTACTCTCGCTAATGACACAACACCAAAAGTACCCTCACCTATTGTTCCTTCTTGACTGTATTTGTCCATTGAAATTTGTAAAAAGTTTTAAAAAAAATATTAATAATTTAAATGATATTTATATTTATTTGAATCTTCACCTGTAGAATACCCTCTCTATTATTTGAAATAGAAATATTTATATTTATTATATTATTTGAAAGATTTTGAAATTATTGTAACTCAAATGTAGAGATTCCAAATCGATTGTGTATGTGTGATGGTGAAATGAATGTTTTGATCTTAAATTTTAGCACAAAAATGAAATGGCACTAAGGAGTGGTCTTATATTAAGTTCTCTTCTCTTTGAAAAATTGACCCATTAAATGTTAGTCTGAATACATCGTGATTATTAAATAAATAGATTTGTTTCCTTTACTTCAAAGTGGATAATACCCTTTAATATCATATAGATATCTAGTATTTAGAATAACTTTTTAATAATTAATTCTAAATATTAAAAATGAAGTTAATAATCTATCATGATAGTAATAATCTATCATCAATAAATATAATACTAACTATTACTAAAAACGGGATTATTTTGATCTAGAAATCTAGATAAATCATAAGATTTTCTTACAGGTGGTGATGGATGTACTATTAAAAATTTTATAAATTCTTGAAGTGATTTCTGTCTCATTGCAACTAGATCTCTATTTAATTTATTCAACCTTTTTGGTGGAAATTCATATTTAATTTGAAAGTTATGTTTCATCTAGATGATTGGTTACTATTGTTAATTACACTGTATACTAATGTATATTATTGTATATTATTATTTATAATTACCAATTGGTAGAGTGAATAAAACTCTGAGAATCTTCGTGCAATTGTATATTCCTTTCCATCATTATCAACAATATCTATAATATACTCTGTAAATGCTTTACCAGATACTTCTCTGTTTTCAGCTTTGGTGATTTCTATTGATCTAGCATCGGTAGGTTTAATGTCATCCATTTCGGAAATCAATAACTCCTGCAAATCATAAAATAAAAAAAATCTAAAATAAAAAATTTTCAGATAAAAACAGATATTTTAATGTGTAAGATACATTTATTACTTATAAGTATTCATATAATTAAATAGGATTTTGGGGGTTGAAGATTTTACCCCCAGACACACAGACGGAAAAACCACAACTTAAAAAATTATCTCAAAAGATTTTTAAAAATTTGTTTTTTAATTTTTTTATTTAATAAACATTGGTTTCTTTCTCAGAGATTAATACATATATTTCTTAAGAATGATTGAAAATTTAGAGAATAAATGTAAAGTTGAAATATTTCCAGATACCGAGACTGCCACAGGTCAAATTTTAATTATAGATGAAAGAACAAAAAAAGTTGCCATTTTGGATAGTGTTTTGAATTATAGTGCAAACAGTGGCAGAACTACTACAACTTCTGTTGATAAGATTATAGAAGTTGTTGAAAGAGAGAAATATGAAGTAGATTGGATATTAGAATCACATATTCATGCAGACCATCTCTCAGCAGCTGCTTATCTAAAGAAGAGATTTCCAAATGCCAAAACAGCAATTGGTGAATGTGTTACTGTAGTTCAAAAGACTTTTAAAGCCATCTATGGTTTAGATGACAAATTTCTATTAGATGGAAGTCAATTCGATAGACTATGGAAAGACGGTGACAGATTCCAAATTGGTGAACTTTCAGTTAGAGTTTTACATACACCTGGACATACTCCATCTTGTGTCAGCTATTATATAGAAAATGACTCTGTATTTGTAGGTGACACTATATTTCAACCAGATGTCGGTAGTGCTCGTTGTGATTTTCCAAATGGTTCAGCATCTAACCTTTGGGATTCAATGAAAAAGATTTTAGCTCTACCAGATTATGTTAAAATCTATATTTGTCATGACTATCCTCCTCAAGGTCGTGAGTTATCCTATGTCTCCACAGTAGGTGATCAAAGACACCAGAACAAACATGTCAAAGATGGTGTAACTAAAGAGGAGTTTATTGAAATGAGAACAACTAGAGATGCAACTCTTAAATGTCCAAATCTTTTGTTACCTTCTATTCAAGTAAATATTAGAGCTGGTGATTTACCACCTCCCGAAGAAAATGGTATTTCTTATCTTAAAATACCATTAAATTATTTTAAACAATAAATACACTCCTTTTCCTCTTCATTGTAGATAAGTTTTAACCAAAAGAATACTATATCTACATTCTTGTAAATTTAAACATTTTGGAATTTGATATTGGCTTTTCAATGAAATCATTTAAATTAATTGAAATCATCTGTAAATATTATAAAATTGCAATTAGTGTCTATATCAAGTAAAATTGTATTCAAACTTACATTGAATTTATATTTTAAAGAAACTTTTTCAATTACAGGTAAATGATTTTTTCTATCAAGGAATGATAAATAGAAAGTAGATTCGGAATTCATTGATAACAACTTATCAACAGTATAAAATAAAGGATCAATAGAATCATTTACATAAATGAGATCTGAACCAATAATTGTATCATAAGAATGAAATTCAAAGTTCTGTAAAGTCTGATTTTCACCCCAAAGTAATAGTTTAATAATAGGTTTAATTCTAAACAATTCTTGGTTTAATTGTAAATTTTCATCTAATAAATCAAATATCTTATCATCACCATCAGTTATCATAACCCTGTCAGTATATTTTGATGCCACAAGAGCACCAATTCCAACACCACTTCCTAATTCTAATATGTTTTTATCTTTAAATTCTTGATTATATTTTGATATGTAATTTGCTAAGATACTTGAAGCAGGCCATGGCAAAAGACCTGTTGATGGTTGTGTATTTACATTTTGTAATCTGTTATATTTCATAATTATTAGATTGGGGATGCTGTAAATTGATTGATTTCATTGATCAAAACTCACTCTTGACCTTTAATCTTCAAATTTATATTATCAAAAAATGTGTATTTATATATCTCTATTGTTTGTTCAATTGGATAGATATCAGTTAAACAATATGATTCATCGTCTGACATTTATTCGGTTTGGCAATCAAATGATAAAAATAAAAAAATTAAAAAAATAAATCTGACTACTTCTATTTTAAAATAAAATAAATATTGTAATGTTCGTATTTATTAATATATATGTATATATTGATTAATCGATACTTTACAATTTTAAAAAAAAAAATTGGTTATATTAATTGCCATTTTGTGTAAAATTGGTTGGCGCCTTTTTTTTTAAAAAATTACAGTGTTATTTTTTTTTTTAATTTTACTCTTCCAACTCTTCTTCATACTCATAATCTTTGATTTTATTTAATTTTACTATTAAATTGGAGTTTTCAAATTTGAATTCCATATCTTGTTCATAATTTGGACCAGGATGTTTAATAATCATTTTAAATTTTTGAGTTGGTTGAATGAATGATACTATATCGCAAAATGATTTTGGCTATTTAGAGATTAAACATGTTAATAAAAACTATAATAGTATACATTAATATAAAATACATACATATTGAACTAAATATTCAATGTACAGGTCATTGTCAAGTAATGAAATTTCACATGTTACATCATTGAAAATTAATCTTGATGTTAATTCAATGTGATTTTCATGAATAATGGATACCCATGGGAACATTGGTGACTCTGGGTGAATTATAATTATATTGTTATCTTGTTCTAGTGGTTGTAGTGGTGGTGTTAATTGTTGTTGTTGTTGAGGTTGAATTTGAATATTATTGTAATCTAATAAACTACTGGTACCAACAGAAGATGAATCAGAATCGCTATTGGAACTGCTATCATCCATTCCATTATCAAAAGAATCTTCTACCAAATCGTCATTGTAGTTTTTAGTATCCTCTTCTTCATAGTATGGTAAATCTGTTTGTACACCAGTTATCTTTCCTTTTTCGAATTTAAAGTGAAGTTTTGTGTGACTTTTTGTAGTGTGTTTCTTTTTTACTAATGATGTTGGAAGATGTTGGTGTACCAAATCATTGTTTGACTTGTGTTTTTTGAATTTTTGATTTTTAATATTATTATTATTATTGTTACTGTTTTTACTATATACACTGGCTTGACATTCATCAACACTGTTATCTAAACTAATTTCATTTTCATCTAAATGTATATTTGTTCTTTTTTTAGAGTACATTTAAAAATATATTTATACAAATAAAAAAAAAAGGATAAATAAAGCAGTGAACAAAACACACTTTAATTAAAATTAAAAAAAAATTTTTTATTTAAATTATTATTTTTTTTTTTTGATTCGAAAAACCTCACATTTTACGATCCAATCATGTCAAGTAAAAAAACAAACAAATCTAAAAATAGTAATGCTTCTACAAATAAAAATAATATAGTAACACCTCCACCAGAAACAGTAGCAACACCACCAAATACAACAACAGAACAAAAGAAAGAAAATACAGAAAGCGAACCAATAACTTTTGGAGATGTTATTGTAGACGGAAACAAAAACGAATATGACGAATATATTGAAAAAAAGGTAGTGGAATGGATGAAAGATCAATTGAGAACTGAAAAGAAAAGAATTGAGACAATGGGTAGTAAAAGTATAGAAATTGAAGTTAAAAACACTGGTATCATCAAAGAAGGTAAAAACATACACAATAGAATAGAAATGAAAACTTCGTTTGACTTTGATAAGATTGTTCAGATTATGATTTCAGATGCCATTGAATGTCCAGTGAAAAAGAATTATTATTATGTAAATGTCCTATTGTTTCCAAAAGATAAACCAATACCATTGATTGTTCCCTATATTTACTTAAAATCTGCAGACAACAAACTAACCGATTGGATTTTTATAAATAATCAATTAAAGAGTTCAAATCATCAAATTAAAGAGTTTACCGATGTACAATAATAAATATTGGTAATTTATAAATATATTATAATAGAGGTAAAATTAGGTATTTAATGGATAGGAATGTTCCATTTCATCAAATGTCTTAATATCCATTTCTTTAATATATTGAAGAAAAGTTTCAACTCTTTTCCGTCTAAGAGTTTCTTCATTATGATCTTCTGATCCATTACTACTACTATTACTATTACTATTACTATTATTAGGATTGTTGTTACATTGAATATTTTGAGAGTAATTTAATTGATTATTAATTTTTTCACGTAAATAGATATAATTGGATTGATATAAAAAGACTATATAAAAGAAATGGAAAAAGGAGAAATCAGGCCATAGGACTTTAAGGAAATTACTATTGCAAAAGGTGGATTGCCATAACATGAAATCACTAAGACGATATTCACCAGAGGTTCTAATGAGAATATCTAAATCCTCTTTAATATACATACACTGTTCAAACAGTGTCTTATCAATGTCATGTGAAGTGATTAAATGGTCTTCCAAAACACCTTTACTTAGCCTTCTCATTGAATGTAATATCTCTTCGTGTGAAGTATAAGATATGCAAACATTCAACAGAGCACCAGTATTATTCTCCGTTGCCTTTACAGCTTTTGCTAAAATTGCCTTTGTTTTCTCAGGTATCGGTGAAAAGTCACCAACCACTCGTATTCTAACCCCCAGTTTTTGCAATTTATGTGATTTTTCAATCATCTCTGAAAACTTTTGATTTGCTAGTTCCATTAGATAGTCTACTTCTTCTTTTGGTCTTTTGAAGTTCTCTATTGAGAATGCATATACAGTTATAATCTTTACACCTAAAATCAAAGCCCATTGGCATAAATCCATCATGGTTGAAAATCCTCTTGCATGACCTTCACGTGTATCCATATTATTCCTTCTAGCATATCTTCTATTTCCGTCCATTATAATACCAATATGTTTAGGTATAGCTCCATTCTGTAACAGTGAGCATAGTATATTAAAATTCTTCATGTACATCCATTCATAAACACTATTGAAATACAGTTTAAAATTATTTGAAATTTTTGAAAGTGTTGTTCCTGTTTCACCACTATTTGTATTAATATTGGTATTGTTATTCTTGTTATTTCCATCTCCAGTGTTATTGTTGTTATTGTTGTTATTGGTGGTGGTAGTAGTGGTGGTGTCTGTTGATTTTTTAGAGATTAGCAAATCACTATTATTGTCAATATTATGATGTATTTTTTTTTAGAGATTTCATTTTGTTATTACTTTGATTATTACTACTATTATTGGGTTGTTTTGTAATTATTTTTTTTTTCATTTTGAATCACACAAAATATGTTTGTTGTCAGCATAAATGTGAATCACTATTGAGACTGAAAATTCAAAAAAAAAAATAAAAATACTCTTTCCAACACACTCACTTTTCACTAAAAATCTTCACCACAATTCACACAACCCTAAATTAACAATTGAAATCTTCAAAATCGAAAAAAAAAAACAAAGCTAGATTAAATTTTTACTAAATTAAAAATATCTCCTGGCTATTTAAAAGTATAAGTTATAATTAAGAAGATGTAATATTAAATTTATATTTTTATTTTAAATAATTGATTTTATATTATTTATTTAAATGAAGAAAACTCTAGTTTTAGTATTTATTTGTTTAGTATCTAGTTTTTTAGTTACTACTGTTAGATGTAATCTAGATGAACTGGATCCATATGAAGAGACTAGATTCAGAACTAGACTAGAAGCAGAACAGGAATTAGCAAGATTTGCAGCTATGGCAAATCATGATGTTGAATTAAACTATGATTTAGCCCAAGAAGCTGTCTCTAATATGGATACTGTACCACCTGAAACTTCACCTCCAACCCCTGAACCTACCAAAACCCCAGAACCCACCCCAGCACCTACTCCAGAACCATCTCCAGTTCCAAAAACTGAAAAACCAAAAGCTACTATAACTCCAACTACCAAACCCAAGTCCACAATGGTCACTAGAAATGTAGTTGAACGTCCTCATGTTGTAAGACCAAAACCCATTGCTCAACAAAGTAACATGATTAAAATTGTTGAAAGAAGTTCAAAAAAATCAACAAAATCCCACCATACAACCAAAAAAGACAAGAAAAAAGATAAGAAGGATGATGAAGATGATAAATATTATATTGTTAAACAAGATCAAAGAGTTTGTAAACCAGCTCAATCATGTGGTGGCTACTATTTGTATAAGTTGAATGACAAAGCTATTGAGAAGATGTATGTCAGTAAACTTGAATTTCAAGATCCAAAGTTGGCAGCTAATGATTCAGTAGTTAGAAACAGTTTTGACTATGACATAATAGTTCGTGGTAATTTTAAACTAGATTTCAAAGATAATACTGGAAAATACAATAAATTCATTGTTGCAGGTGCCTACAAGAAACTCCAAGTTCCAGTTGTGGAGCTTTCAAAAAGCCATGTTCAACAATCTGCCAGTTGGATGTTTAACTCTCGTTTTTATTTCCTCAAACACAATGATATTCAGTGTCTAGAAGCTCAACATTGCAGTAACATCTCTGCTGAACTTATAAATTCCAAAAAGGATCAAACAATCGCCATTAATGACTTTGAAGAACCATATTCAAGGTCAGTAACCTTATTTGATATGCAATGGTTTACATACAAGTCATTTACAGTACAGAAACAAATGATACATTTAATCACTGATTGTGAAGGTAAATCACCATCTATTGCCAGCAGCTTTGCATCTATACCTGACCCAGACCCAGAATGTGACCAAATTAAATCCACAGAATGTAAGAGTGATCATTCATCAGTCTATGAAAGAATGCCCAATAGATGTCTTAATTTTGCTGGTTGTGAAGAAAATAAGTTTTGTTCATTAGCCATTCCAGTTTGTGAAGATGGTTATACTCTATCATCATACTCTGCTGTTGGTGGTGGCGGTTGTCCATCCTATCTTTGTATTGCTGATTTTCTTGGTTCACCAATAACAACAACAAAACAACAAAAAACAAAAAGACACCCAATTATTACAAAATAAATTTAAAACCTAAACCTATTTATATTATTATAAATTATTATTATAAATTGAAACATGAAAGTTTTTTTGAAAAAGATGTATTTTTTTTTATTATTTTTGTATGTTATGTTATGGAAAAAAGATATTATTGAATGAAATTGTTGTTATGTATAATAATATTGTTGTTGGTGTTGAGTGATTTATAGGTACTTTTGAGTTTTGTTTGATTGAAACATAACTTTTTTTTTGTTTTTTAGGATATAATATAAATGTGGATTGGTGTGATTTATGCATTATGGAACTATTAACTATACTTATACTATTTAATGTAATGAAAGTTTACTTTGAAGTTCTTTTGCTTTTTTTGCTTCGAGGATGGATGGTATTAATTCTCTACCTGTACAAGCTTGTTTTAAGAAAGGGTGTTTAAGTAAATGTGCAGCTTCAGGTCTGGTTTCAACATCTTTTTCTAAACATTTCTTTACAAAATCTTTAAAATCGTCAGACCATTTATGTTCATCCTTTAGATCAGGAATACCTTTAGTGGTGATAAGGAAAAGTGCTCTAAGGGGTGGGAAACTCATGTAAGGTGGTTCAGATTCAGCCATTTCCATAGCCATGATACCCAATGACCAGATATCAACTTTTCTATCATAGTTTTGACCTCTAATCAATTCAGGAGCCATCCAATAAGGAGTACCTACAATGGTAGCTCTCTTTTGTTTGGATTTTGTCAATTGTGCAGCATAACCAAAATCAGCCAATTTGACACTACCATCAAGACCCAGTAGAATGTTATCTGATTTAATATCTCTATGTATACGATGTTGGCTGTGTATATAAGCTAAACCTTTAAGAGTCTCCTGACATACAAAAGCAATTTGAGATTCAATAAGTTTGACAGTTGCAAATTGGTCGAGAATCTCAGTTAGAGAACCACCACCCATGTACTCCATAGCCACCCATAGACTGTCACCAACGAGATAACTGTCAATGTAATCGATAATGTTTGGATGTTTACAAGTTTTCATAATACCAATTTCAGTGACCAGTAATTTCATATTTTGTTGATTCAAAGGCATCTTTTTGATGGCAACTTTAGTATTGGACTTTAATCTAGTAACTACAAATACTTCACCAGCTGCACCTTCACCAACTTTAGTGGAACCCTCACCAAATAATTTAGTTGGATCCTCTTGACTTACCAATTCGTACAAGGAAACATTAGTTTCTTCAGGTAGAGGTGATTGTTGAAGATCATATTCGTCATCTCCCATCAGATCCTCTAGCTGTTGTTCATAACCATTATATTGGTCATAAGATTGTTGTTGTACTGGAGGTTGTTGTTGTACAACAGTTTGTTGTTGAGGAGGTTGTGGTCTAGGTGGAAGTGGTTGTGTAGGTAATGGTGGTTGTGGTGGTTGTCTAGTTGGTGTTTGTGTAGGTTGTGGTGATAAAGGTGGTTGTTGAATTTGTTTAATTGGTTTAGTTGGCATTGATGGTTTGTTTTGGTTCATATGGAAATCTAAAACATCCAAAACTACATCACTATGTGCAATAACATCTTCCTTTGAAATACCTGATGTTTGAAGTGATACCTCCCATTCTCTTGGAAGACCTTCAAAACCTGTAACTGAATTATAATCTACATGAATATTATGTTTAACATTAAATGGTGAACCAATAATTGACTCTTTAATTTTGTTCTCTATAATAATAATTAATTTTTTTTTTTTTATTTTTAAAATAATGAAGATATTATTATAATCATTAGAATAAGGAAATATTTTCTATTATTATTACTACACATACTTTTACTTTTCTTTTGAAATATACCACCTAAAAATCCTTTTTTATCATCTTCTTTTTTATCAGAATTTATTGGTGGTGAAGGAGGAGAGATTGGAATATTATTATTACTATTACTTAAACTATTAGCACTAGTATTCGAAGTGCCATTAGTGGAAGAGGATGTGTAATTACTTGGTGAAACTGTGATGGTTTGTGCTTGCAAAGAAGGTGAAACGGAGCCTGGACTGGTAGTGCTCTGAGGAAGAGTAGGTGGTTTACCTATCAGTAGATTATTAAGTCCAGCAGGTACTTGATCAGGTGCCAATTTCTTTGGTGAAGGTGATGGGGATGAATGTAAATGACCATTACTGCTATTTAGGTGATGTGGTGATACAGGTTGTGGAGAAGTTTGAATGGTTATTGGTGAACTGATTTTTCTTACTCCGTTCGAATTTGGAGCATTTTGAGGATTGTTATTGCTATTACTGTTGTTTTGGTGATTTAAAGGTGGTGGTACAGGACGGGAGTAATTACTATTACTATTTCCATTGGTATTAGTTGGATGGTTATTATTTGTGTTACTATTATCTACATTGTCATAATTATTGTTATAACTGTTGGTCTGTTGAATTTGTGGTCTGGGTTGTGTGGGTATTGGAGGTGCCTTTTTAACGGTACTTGGTAGTGGTCGTTTAGGTACCTGTGGTGAATTTTGAATCTGATTTTGTGGAACTGGAGGTGGTTGAGGAGGTCTCTTTTGTACTTGAGGTTGAGGAGGTCTTCTAGTAGGAGGAGGTGAACTGTCAACATCTGACAATACATTTGCCTCAAACTTCTCTCTCATCATTGATACTCTTTGATTCTTAGTTTCCATAATCTTTTTTTATCTTTTTGCTATATCTGTGTCTATTGTATATTCTGTCTTTCTATTTCAATATATATTGAGACTTTAACATATAGAAATATTTATACAATATATACTATATAATCTGTCTACCTAATTATGTGTCTTTAAACTCTATTGTTTGAATATAGATATTATATTCTATATAAATAATCTTTTTTTTAAATTCTCTACTTTTTTTTTCGTCTCTAGAATTACAAATTTACTATAAATATATACCAAATAGCAAGAGAGGAAAAAAAAAAATTAAAAAAAAAAAAATCAAAAAAAAAATTTAGTTTCTAATATTTGAATTGATAAATAAATGTGTTATATGTATAAAGTGTACTTGTTGGTGGAAAAAGAACACTTGGTTGGGAAATTATAAACTGATGATAATTAATAAATAAATTAGAAAAGGTACAATCAAAGGTTATTACAAAGTGAAAAAAAAAAAAAAATCAAAAAAAAAAGGATATTTTCAATGATGAGATCGTTCAGATCACCGATTTGACAATATTTAATTAAGTATTTTTAATTTATTAAATATGAAGTTAAAAAAAAATATTTATATAAATAATTTCTTTAAAATATGAAATAAGTAAATAGGAAATAAATGGAGATAACTAGTTACTAGTTTTTATTTTTAAATTTAAAATAAAGAAATGTGGGTTGGGTTGATACTTAAGTGTGGCGAAAATAGTTTATTTTTTTTCTAAAATCAATTTTTTTCATTTTCAAATAATTTAATCATTTTATTGTATTTTATTTCATTTATCAAAGAGATAAATTAAAGGATAAATTCATACTCATACACTTTTAATACTTATGATAAAGAGTCCAGTACAGATCAGGTAAATCAAATCGTCGCTAACGAATAATATTTTAAAAAATTTTTTTATTTTTTTTTTTTATGATTGTATATATATTCAGACATTTTTTGCAAATATTTTCTATTTTATTATTATTTCTACTTTTTGTATTGGAATTTATTACCTTTTCACCAAATTCAATAGTAATAAACAATTCACAAAAGACAACAATAACCATACTGTAAAAGATAATAATCAACAATTTAAAAAAGAAGAATCAGTAACATACAACACCAATAGTGATAATAATAATAATAATAATAGAAATTTTGATATAGAATTTGAAGTATCAAAACTCAAAGAAATGAATATGTTTTCAAAGAAGAAGAAGGAGGAGAAGTTAACACCTGGTAATCAGAGTGTTGCTGGTGGTACTCCTATTGTAAACAGTTCGAGTACTAGTAGTGGATCATTGATGAGTGGTATTCAAGATCAAGCTGGTAATGGTATATCACCACTACCACAATCACCTCAACCATTTACCAGTCGTTCATGTACTTTTAAGAAATTTGGGTGCTCGCAGTATATTGTTAGTAAGGGTGAACTGGATAATCATATGAAAGAAGATGCACAGTTTCATTTACAATTGGTAGTTGAGAAATTTGACCATCAATTTGATTTACATACTCAGTTGATGGCACATTTTACAGAACAGATGGAAGATCAGTTAGAGAAGATTATGAAGGTTGTTAGAAATCATATGGATAGCTTTGGAACTCAACTTCAATCAAAGATTGATGAAGGTGTTGAGAAGTCAATTACTTTTACAAAGAAGGTAGAACAACAACAGCAGCAACTTGCAAAGAGACTGATTACACAGCAGATTGTGCAATCGGATCAAAAGAAGTTGTCATCACCTCTGGTGAAAGGTGGTGCTGTTGTAGGTGGGGAGTTATCAGTGGATTTGTCCGCTCAAGATGGTGCATCTTCTATGAGTGCACAGGTTATAAAACAAATGATTGAATCTGAGATACAATTGGTTAGCAACAGATTCAAAAGAGAGCATTCAGAGTTGGCTGATGAATTGAATAAGTTAGCTGACCAGACTCAAAGAGATAGAAAATCAGTTGAATCGGATATTCAAAGAAAGGCTGATTTGGCAGCTATGAATCTAGAGTCTCAGATACTGAAGAAACTAGAAGACAAGGAAAAAAGAAAGACTGAGAATGCACAGTTATCAGTGGACACCAAGATTGAGTCTATTCGTGACAAACTCAAACTCATTGAATCCACCCAAATTGAATCGAGTAGTGAGATTCGAAAAATCAAATTAGATCAACAAAAATACACAAATTCAAATTCAAACTCTCCAGTGGTTTTGGCTAATAATACTACTAGTTTCTCTGGATTTGTACCTTCTTTGGCTAAGGAGAATTCATTCCAGAAATCAGAGATTATGGAGGAGTTTAAGAAATTGGAAGATCGTCTTGGAAAGAAGATTGTGGAGGAACAAAATACCAATAAATCTGAGATTGCCGATATTCAGAGAGGTTTGAAACAGTCTCAAACTGATTTGTTGGATTTGGAAAAGGACTGTAAGAATCAGTTTGATAAACAAGGTAGACAGGTTAAACAAGTGGAAGATGATCTTAAAAAGACAGATTCTCTGGTAATGCTCATGCAGAACAATCTTAAGAAGTATAATGAATATGTCGAGAAAGAGAAAGACAGAGAGAGCGAAAGACTTAAACTTCTCGATCAAATTAAGCAATTGGAGATCTCTCAAAAGAGAATTGAAGCTGAGATTCAAGAGGGTAATGAACAAGTTGAAAGAGTACTACGTGAGGAAGCTAACAATACCAATGGTTCTGCAAGTGTCGGTGGAATGTCACCTATATCATCTATACCAAAATCACCATTACTAATCAAGAGATCATCAATGATTATATCACCACCTAATAGCTCACCAAAGAGCACTGAAACTCGGTCTACACAACCTTCTGAAGACGGTGAAAATGGTATTCTCTGGGAATACGACCCTGTTGTCAATAAATGGATTCGTTTGGCAATGAAACTTAAAGTTGAAAGAAAAGCATTTGCAGAAGGTGCATTAAGAGAGGCATATCATACCGTCTCCCTCGGTGTAACTACAGATGAAGCATACCCCCTAGGCAACAAACACTCATTCCCATCTATAGAATCCATATCACCATTGTCCACTAGAAACGAAGCCTTTTCAAAACTTAAATCCGGTACTAAATTTGTACTGAAACTCTACAAAAAAGAAGCTGAATCACAAGTCTCTAGAGAACTATATTTTGAAGATGTTAAAATGCAAATGGTCTGCAGAGATTGGGGTAACAAATTCAATCAAAAGAAACCACCAAAGAAAATTGAGTTCCTCATGTCATGGGTTGTCGAATTGGTAGATCGTTCTTCTAACGGACTTCCAGTACTCTGTTGTATTGAACCACTTCTCGTAGGTGAATTCAAAAAGAATAACTCCAACTATGGTGCTGTACTAAATAATCGTTCAACACCACAAGCATTCAGTCATTTCACCTATGAAAATTCAAACAAACAATTAATTATTGTAATGTATTCTAAAAAACACAAAATGTTTAAATTTTAAAATTTTAGTACTAATGATGGATGGATGGATGGATATTTAGGTTGATATTCAAGGTGTTGATGATTTGTATACAGATCCACAGATTCATACTAATGATGGTAAAGGATTTGGGTTGGGTAATTTAGGTAAAACTGGTATTAATAAATTTATAACAACACATAAATGTAATGCAGTATGTGCATTGTTGGATTTGGATGTTAAATTGGGTGGTGTTCTACCAACTAATAAGAAACAACTTCAAGGTACTATGGTAATGCCAGATATTGCATCGGAATTGGAACAATACAATAACGGCGACGAATTTAAATTAAAAGTTGGAGCTAAAGATCTTCCAAAAGCAGAGTTCAATAAGAAGGAGTTGAAATGTATCAATACCATCTCTTCATTCCGTGAGAGAGTCAATTGTATAACATTTTTTGATCAAAAGAAACTGATTTGTGCAGGGTATGGTGATGGTCAATTCAGAGTATTTGATATAAAGGACAATTATAAATGTATTCATACTGTGAATGGTCACAGAAAATCAATTGAATCTATATGCGCAAATTCACAGTACTTGTTTACTTCCTCTCCTGATCACACTATTAAAGTACATTCTCTAAGATCAACCAGTACAAGATGTATAGAAACTCTGATGGGTCATTCTGGTGAGGTTAGTTCCATTGTATGTAATGAAAAGTACTTGTTCTCGTGCAGTTATGATAAATCTATAAAAGTTTGGGATCTCACAACTTTTAAGGAAATCAAGTCATTTGAAGGTGTACACACTAAATATATTAAATCCTTATGTCTATCTGGTAGATACTTGTTCAGTGGTGGTAATGACCAGACTATATATGTATGGGATACTGAGAATCTTACATGTCTATTTAACATGCAAGGTCATGAAGATTGGGTACTTAATCTTCACTGTTCAGGTACCTATTTATTCTCAACTAGTAAAGATAATGTCATTAAGATTTGGGATCTTAATGATTTCCATTGTATTGATACCCTAAAAGGTCATTGGAGTTCAGTTTGCACTTCTGTTGTTAAAGATCGTTATCTCTACTCTGGTTCTGAAGATAACTCAATTAAAGTTTGGGATCTTGATACCCTAGAATGTGTCTACACAGTTCAAAAATCACATACTCTTGGTGTAAAAACATTACTAATCTATGACAATCAATTAATAAGCGCTTCATTTGATGGCACCATTAAAACTTGGGATTGGCAATCAAAATAATAACATAACATAACATTTTTTTTAAAATTAAACTAAATATAACCAACAGACAAAGAAATCACTTGAAAAATTACATATATATACACATCCAAAACACAACTCAATAATAATTCACCTTACACCACCCACACTCTATATATTTATTCACTTTAACATAAAACAAATCACTTAAAACACCTCAAAAAAAACCAAAACTAAACTAAATAAAAATACAAATAAAAATGTAGTTATACTTAAATAGTAATATACAAATTATTGGGTTTATTTTATTTTCATAATAAATAGGTTAGGAAAACTAAAATAATTTTGATTGAAGTAGGCTAGTTAGATTTATAGAACCTGCAAAACAATTTAGTTTTTTTAGGGTTGGGTGGTTTGAAATTAGGGTGATAATTTCATGAATATTGTGATCATCGAATCCGTAGGATAACCAAGAGAAAGAGAAGGTTTCAGAACGTGATAGTATAGTTAAGAGTAATTTTCTTGAAAGGTTACAAGTTAGACGATCATTGATACCACCTTCAATTTCAATGTCCTCTAGATTATGATTATTTCTGAATGCTTCAATGAGTTGTTGAGTAACTTCCATCTTTTGATATGATATAAATATTTTTTTGAGAGACTGTACATTGGAGAGAATTCTAATGAGATCTTGACAAAATACCTCATTGCTGATTTCCCAGCCATAACATATCTTTAGATTGGAGATATTCAAACTAGTACCAGATGCAACAAAATCCACAATACTTCTGGTAACTCTATCGTTTCCATACACTGGAATGGTCAGTGATAAACTAGCTTTACTCTGTAGAAGGTAACTTAGATTGTGATTGGTAGGTCCTTGTGGAGCATCACTATATTCCATAGATTCCAAGTTTAAACAAGTTTCAAATATCTGGTGCATTTTAAATATCTCAATTTCACTCTGACAATTGAGTAATTGTAAATGTGTCAAACTGTAATTTGCTAGACTTGGTGGTTTACAAAAGTTAATTTTACTCTCCTTTGACATTGATATCCAATTAAATGAGAGTTTACATAGGTTCTGGTGATGGTAAATCAACTTGAATAATGCATTATAACTAATCTTGTCGTCTTGCCATATTCTAGGTGTCATGTGTAATGAAAATTCTCTTAAACTTTTAATCTCTAGTATAGAGAGTATTAAACAGTCAAGATCAATATGATACTCTTCATCTTGTTGATACAACCCATCTTGTTGTTGATTTTGTGAATTGGTGCTACTAGAAGGTCTAAAATCTAATGATTTCAATTTTAGAGAATTCAAAGAACGACATTTAACCAACTGGTTAATAAGATCATTAAAATCAACTTTTATAGATTGCAATACCAAATCAGATAGATTATGCCACTTGTTAATGATAGATAATCCAGTGGGTTTGGAATAAAGATCTACAAAATGACTTATTAGTTTAACTTTTGGACAGACCATTGTGATTCTAGAGAGATCTTCTCCATCATAGACACACACAGTCATAGACTTCAACAGTGGATACAAGTCATTCAATGACTTTGATTGTTGATATATTACATTATTCAATAGAATATAAAAATTATAAAATTTAACCTTTCTACAATAGTTAAGAAGTGGAAAGGTACCAATGACAGTATCAAATAGGAATCCAGAGTACTTTTCAATGTTTCCGGATTGTGAGATATCAACAATTCTCCTAATGTCATCGGATTGACATTGGTATGGGTTCATATGAATATCTAATCGTATACATCTTATACCCAACCTATAAATCTTTTCATATATTGCCAATTGGTTTCTATCGTGAATAGATGCACGTGGAAATCTTAAATTCATTAGAATCTCATTGGCAAACTTCTTACTAATCAGATAGTACTTTCTAATAAATTTATCAATTCTATAGATTCTATGATACTTTGTTGTAAATATAATATTATTGCAAGCTATTTGTAGTATTTTTAAATATATCAAATTTGGTAACACTGGTATTACTATTATAATTGTCATTTCTTCTTCTTTCTGTCTTTTCTCTTTTCTCTCACTCACTACTATAATTTATAATAATAGTAATCCAAGGTGAGGGGAAAATAAAAAAAGATTACTAATGTGAATTGATACTATTGTCCATTAAAAAAACATCTAGTATGAAATAATATTATTATTTCCTGTCAAACCAACTGATTGTTTCTAAAAAAAAAATATCTCTTGTAATTTCCATATTCTGACATCTGATTAATGATAACAACACCACGACGAAATTGCAAAAACAAAAAATTTAAAAGTTATAAAAATAATCTATCTTTCTATGAAAATTAAAATTTTTGTGCATAAGAACAAATCCAAACAACCCACGATTCGCACTGGGAGAATTTAAGGAATTATAATAATAACCATTGGTATTTATTATTTTTTTTTAAAAAAAAACAAAAGAATAGATTGAATCAAGATGAGATTTGTTTATCAAAATGTTGCGATATTTATTGGTAACCATTTATCACTCAGGTATTGAAGAAATTACTAATATTTCCTCTTCTTCATCGCTACTGTATTCATCCATTTTATCAATAGATAGAATATCGACATCCTCTTCATTATCTTTACTATTTGATTGACCATTTTGTTTTTTATCCTTTTCATCGTCATCGTCTGATTTGTGATCAAATTCATCTTCTCTTTCAATGTATTCTTCGTTTTCCTCTAGTTCTTGAAAATCAGGAGCAAAAGAACTCCAGTTCTCAGTATAATAACATGACCAAATATAAATAATACCAGAATAGGATAGAGATACTATAATTGGCCTATAGGGATGCCATGTTACATCTAAAAGACCTTCTTTAGGTCCTTCAAGACCTTTTACAATACCACCACTGGTATTCCATACCAGTATACTCTGAATGGACTTATGACTCATTCCGCCATACACATATTCATTGTTATACGAAAACCCAAAACTCTTCCATTGAACTCTATTTACATTATCTGAGAAATCTCTCAAAAGACTATATTCACCTATAACACCTTCCTGTTGCTGAGGTAATGAATAAAGTCTCAATACTTTATCATTACTGTTGACCAACACCATCTTACCATTTCTTGAGAATTGAAAACCCTTTACACTTGCTGAACTTCCTTTAAATGACTTTTCATAGGCTCTTGATTTCCAGTCTACTACATTCACCATACCATGTGAATCACCTATATATATCTTTGTTCCTTTTCTATTAAAAGAAGCTGTCATTACACCTTGTAGATTTAAATCACCTTTGTAACTACTAGGATCGAATATAGGTTCATAGGTCAAATTCTCCGATTCTAGATTCACCAATAAAGGTACACCAATACCTGATGAACATATTAAAGCATATCTAGAATCTCTAGGATGAACTTGAACAAATAACAGTGCTAACTCCATCTCTAGTTTCTTTTCCACTTTAGAATCAGCTAAATCCCATAAAACCAATGACCCATCATTACTAACACTCAATAGATTCTTTCCATTTCTAGTCCAACATACATAATTTACACACTGTTTATGAGATATTAACAGTCTACCTATGGATTTGGTATCAAAATCCCATATTGATATCTGACCTTGTTGTGAACCTACTGCTAAAAAAGAACCTCTTCTATTAAATGCACAACAATTTGCTTTCGAATTAATTGAATCCATTAAATAATCTTCAACTGTATCAGGAATATCCTGCATTCTAAATGGGTCAAATAATCCAATATTCATTTTTTTTTATAATCTACAACATTTACAATAATACTTTGGAGGTATTATGTGTTTCTTAAAAAATATTGAGTGAAATTAATTGAAAATTCCATTGTTTTTGCTCAAAACACCAAAATTCAAAAAAAATGATAATCTCATTTATAATTAAAAACGAGAGAACCAGACAATGTCATTAAATATTGAACAACTTGAATTATATATTTTAACAAATAATATTGATAAATTAAATGAATTTTATGAAAAATTTAAAGATTCTGATAATGAATTATTATCTGATATAGTAAAATTAGCATATAATAACATTGTTTCAAGTAACAATCTAAAATCAATAGAATCAATTAATTATTTGAAACAAATTATAGATTATAAGAATTTAAAAGAATCTAAATATAATACCATTATAGGTAAATTTTATTTAATTTTATTCTTTTAAACTCAAATTTATTAACATATAACAGATTATTTAAGTCAAATTAATAGAAATATAGAAGATTTACAAGAACACGAAAATTATCAGATATTAGTGTTATTAGTTGGTATTACATTTTTAAATTTATACGTTCAATTGAATTGGACAGGACCAACATTGGCATTTGATCAAGAAACTAAAGAACTATTTGATGAAAAGTTCTCAAGAAAGGAAATTTTGGATTCATTAGAAGTTGATGGTGAATATTATTATTCTAAAGCTCAGTATCCTGTGTTTTTACAAATTGCTAGATGTTGTCTAGTTGATAATTACAGTTATCTATCGGATTTGGGTTGTAAATCATCATGTTGGTGGTCTAGTAGAACACTAATGTATCATCAGAAATCACTGTCTAATCCAACACCTACTATAAAGTCACTGTTAAATGAGAGATTTCAGATTGTAGTTAGATCATTTGGACTTGACCAATTACAAGACCAGTATCAAGAGATTGAGAATAAAGACACTCTCATTGATTTAGCAGCACGTGCTAAACTTGAACAATCTTTGGTTTTCAATTATTTTAAACAATTAACCAAGTTAAAGGAATCAATTAAAGAAACAATGACAATTTCTGACCTTCAATTAAATCTTATTGGTGCTATGGGTAGAAGAACTCGTTATCAGACATTTGACACCCCACAACTAGTTCTAAATGTAAATAGTAATAGAACTTTAGAAACTAGTAATAATAATAATTCTGAAAGTAAGTCTAGTGAAGAAGGTGAAGAAGATAAGAAATACCAAGGTGAAGTTACCAATGAAGATAAGACTCTTTTAGCTAGACCAACTATACTTGATAAAAAGGCAGAAGGTGATAGAGATAATATCAGATTGATAGATCAAGCTATTATTTTGGCAAGTTGTCTAAATGTAAAGAATCAAAATTCTAATAATGGTTTGGTAACTGAAGAAATGATGCCATATATTCATGCATCATTGGCTAAATCAAATAATTGGATTGTACATTCTATGGGTCTATTGATAAAAAGTCGTTTGGAAATTCAATCCACAAAAACTTCAGAGAGAGCTGCACTTCAAATTCAAGCTCTTCTCGATCAGTTTGATGATCCATCCTCAACAGCCTCACAAAGATTATCCTATATATACTCTGTAGACTATCCATCAAGATGGGATATGGAGAAGGAAGTTGCTGAACGATATATTCAATTAGGTGCAGTTGCATCTGCATTTGATATTTTTGAACGTTTGGAAATGTGGGATGAAGCTATTAAGTGTCTTACATTTATGGGTAAAAACTCAAGATCAGAGGAATTAGTAAGACAACGTTTAAATATCCATCCAACACCTGAACTCTATTGTGTATTGGGTGATCTAAAAGAAGATCCTGCATTCTATTTACAAGGATGGGAACTCTCCAAGAGAAGATACTCAAGAGCTCAAAGATCATTAGCTAGATACCATTTGAAACGTGAAGAGTACCAAGAGTGTATTGATTGCTTCCAATTGGCACTTTCCATTAATCCACTATTCCCAGAGAGTTGGTTTACATTGGGTTGTGCAGCTATGAGACTTGAAAAGTGGGATATTGGAACTAACGCATTCTCACGTGTAGTCTCACTTGAACCTGAAGAGGGTGAAGCTTGGGCAAATTTAGCATCAATCTATATGCACCAAAACAAATTAGACAAGGCTTATGTTGCCTTACAAGAAGGTCTCAAACAAAAGAGAGAAAACTGGAAAATGTGGGAGAACTTCTTATATGTTTGTATGAAAGTTGGTGAATATCAACAGGCTATTCAAGCTATATTGAGAATTTTCGATTTAGCAGACAAAAGAATTGACAGAAATGTCTTGGAAGGACTCAGCCTACATGTTCAACAAAACAAGACCGATCGTTCAGGTCTAACAGGTAGACAAATTGAAAAACCAGTTACTGAACTATTTGAAAAGATCACCGCTAGATTAACTAATGATCCTATAATTTGGAGAATTTATTCACATTATCATTTGGCACTTGGTCACATGGATAAAGCTATTGATTTAGCACAGAAATCTTGTAGATGGATTGAAGCTGAAGGTTGGGAATCTGATAAATTACTATTTCCAAAAGTTGCAGAATACAATACCTATTTGGTGAATCTTTATTTTGATAACCCAACTGCTCAAACACTTTATTCTAGTCGTTTAAAGATTCAAGGTATTCTAAAGAAATCTGAAGAGTATTTCAATCAAACTGAAACATATCAACAATTAAAAACTCTTTTGGATAAAATTAAAGAAAAAGAAAATAGCTTATCAACTACTACTACTACTACTGCTCAATAAAACTTCGTACCATTTTATTAAATGAGGTAATTCTTCCTTCTTCTACTTATTACAGTTGCGGAGATGTATTTCCTCTCTTGGTAAATTCAATATATTTCAAAGTGATATTAAAAATAAATAGATTAAAGTAGTATTTGAATTTGGTTATTATATCATTTTGAGTGTAAATACCCTTAATACAGGTCTTTGCCATTAAAAGAAAACCATTTTCAATACCAAAATGAGTAGTAATCTGTCTGATTAGATTATTAGTTTTCAAAACCAAAAGAATTTCTTTTGGTAGATTTCTAAGAATTTGAGTGACAGCACCAAGTGTTTGATCACCCAGTTCCTTTTTTAGATTTCTTAAATTCTCTCTTGACTTTTCTGGATGTAGATTCAATAGAGTTCCTAAATGTTTAGCATACTCTCCAGCACCTAATCTCTTTGCATAAATCTCGGCTTCTTTTGTATTACCAAGCGTAACAGCTTTCCAAAGATGACAGAAATCAAGTCTCACTTGATTATCAATCTTCTTGTACAAACCATGATCAAGAAGTACAACTTCAGGTCTACCATCCTTCATTTTACGTACAAATATATTTCCAGGATGTGGATCCGAATGCAAGAATCCCAATACAAAAATCTGAGTTGCAAAGAGATTACTAAACAAATAATACAATTCCTTAGCATTGATTCCTAATTTCTCCAATCCCTTTTTATCGTCAATTCTGACACCATAGATAAACTCCATTGTCAGAATTCTTTTGGTAGTCTGATCCCAATACACGGTTGGAATCTTTAGTTGTTTGTTATCCTTAAACAACGATGCCATTTTTTCTGAATTTTTACCTTCATTGATAAAATCTAATTCCTGATGAAGAGATTCCGTTGCCTCTGGAAGTAACCATGCAAATTGAAATTGTGGGAAAAACCATGTTATATATTTCATAACATTGGATATAGATTGTAGATCTTTTTCAAATCTCTGTAATAGATCAGGATACTGAACTTTAACAGCAACCTCTCGAATAGTACCATCAGGTTGACGTAATTTAGCCTTGTGGACTTGTGCTAATGATGCTGAGTTTATTGGAATTCTTTGAAAATCTTCAAAAATCTCGTCAGGGTCCTTCCCAAACTCATATTGAAATAGTTTTTGAACTTCTTTATATGCTTCATATGGTGCATGATCTTGAAATACACTTAGATTACTAGTGTATTCTACTGGTAGTATATGATCCAGTGATGCCAAAATCTGAGCAATCTTTATAAAAACACCTTTATTCTTTTCACATAGTTCCACAATATCTTTAGCAGCCAATTGGTTAGCTAATTTCAATTTTTGATAAAATACTGGATCAGGTCTTTCTAAACCATACAATAACACTTTATAATAAAGTGTAACTTTAAAACCAGTATATAAAACTCTACAATTTCTAACAAAAGCACTATCAAATATCAACTTGTAAAAATCCTCATTAAAGTATAACGATGTACCACCCATTACAGTCAATATACCTAATCCTGTCCAAAACAATATCTTCTTCTTTTTCTTTTGTCCTTCTCTATATTCTTCCTCAGACTGTTCTTCTTCTTCTTCTTCGTCTTCAACCTCTAAAGACTTCCCATTAGGATGACTATTAGCACTACCACTATTAGCCCTACCACTATCACTACTGTTTTTTGTTTCATTTAAAATCGATGAACTATAATATCTCTTTGTTCCATTATATATACTATTATCTAATTTGGTGAAATTACTATTGAAATCTTTGTTATAGATGCTATTGTTGCTATTGTTGATATTTAAAAGGTTATGTTTGAAATTCAATATATTTAAACTACTACTAATACAAAGGTTTGGTTGGATATATTTGCTATTTGTAATTCTTTTTAGGGAATTACCAAACTTTATAGAGTTTCTTATATTAGTTTTTAACAAATACATTGTTGAATGATAGATATTGTTGGGTCGATATCACATAAATATGATAGACGAATCGTCTTGTTTAGAAAAAATGTTAAAAATAAAAAAAAAAAATCAGCATTTTTTACAATATTTGAATTATAACCGCAAAAATAGTTAAAAACTTTTATTTACAAGTTGTTCGCAATTAATATTAATATTACATTTTTTTACTATTTTTCAATAAGAATCGATTTTTAATATCTAAATATTATTTTGTGATGAAATATCCAGTGAAGACATTTCAATATAACTAGTGCTTTGTGATTCTGCAATTTTTGAAATTTCAATTGTTGTGTGTGCTTTACTTTCATTTTCAATTTTTGTAGAACTAGTATGAGCTGAACCTAGTTTTTAATAAATAAAATAATTAGTAAAGGTATTTATTATAAATTAATATTTCTCTACATACTAGATGAATGTTTTGATAGATGGTTATAAATCTTTTTGGTTGTAAAATATGATTTTAAATCACCATTTGAGAGAATATACATTACTACAATTAATTGTCCAATTTCTATTATTGAGGAAAATGCTAGATTTCCAATAAATATATTTGGATTATTTCTATTAAAGAATATATTGGATAAAATATAATAAAATGCAATACAGTTAAAAGCATAACTGCAATGCAATTTGCTAATAGAATTTTAGTTTTCCATATCATGTCATCATAATGTTTAAAAGAACTTCCACCAATTAATCTTTGTTTCTTTAGAGTTCTAATCAAAATTAGACCATTTGAAAATAATATAATAGAATAACAAACTGTAAAACCAATGAAGCCATATGACTCAATATTAAATCTACCTAGTAGACCCAACACTGATTGCACAACTTCAAATATAAAAAATATAATAATTAATCCATAAGCCATAACTTTAACTCTATAGATTTTATCATGACTAATATCTTCTGGAACGTAATACGAATATAATACCTGTAACCTAAATTCAAATAAATTAATAAAATATTATAATAAAATTTAAATTTAAAAAAATACATACCAAAAGGATAGAATAAATACATATTCAGCAAATATCATAACAATAGCCCAAGCATGAAAGAAGTAATATACAGAACCTTGTTTATATTGATTTATAGGATCTGAAAAAAATAAACAAGCACCAATCATTCTAAATAGACAATAGAGTGACATTGCAATAAATGCTAAAATTCTTACATTCATTGACTTTCTTTTAATACATCCTGGAATTTCTCTAAACACTTGATTGGAATTTAAAATAAATAGTATGGTATGAATAAACAATCGAATTGCCATAAAACTAAAAACACCTTTATCATATTGTTCACTACTAGTGAATGTCATTTTAAAAGTATTTATCTCTTTCCCAATTAACTACTACAGTTTCTATATCTTCTAAAAATACAATCAAATAAGAATCTTACATAATATTTTACAGATTTTCTAACCTCAAAAAATATCCAAGATATTAAAATTCCAAAAGACAAAAAAATCTAGGGAAATGCTTAATATCCAGTGGTATTTCACACAACGCCATTTGAATTGATTTTTCTCGTAATTACTCCGATATCAATGATCTTTGGGAACTCCGCACAAAACCAGGCAAAAGTTTTAAGTCATATTTTATTTCTCTTTTTTCAGTCTTATTTATCTTTATAATGAGGTATATATTCTTCTACTATTTTATCTTCTTCATCAGTAGAAATACCATCCATGTAATTTATAAAAAGGTTTATCTCCACATTTTCTGCCAAAGTCCTTTGAATTCATGATGTTTGAAGTAGGATATCTAATGATTTTGTTATATTGTTTTTTTATTAATTTTCTATATTCTTTATTAGATTTTTCTGTAATTGGGTAAACTTCTGGACTTAATCAGTCCTCAAAAAGAGTGATACGGTCTCTATATATTCTATGTAAATTACAAGGTTGTAGTGGTTTATCTTCATTAAATAATATATTTTTAATATTTTATTATACAAAATAGTGTGAGTTTTTAAATTTGTAAAAAAATTATCTAGATCCTATATTTAAACCATAATAATTAATTCTTTTTAGTAATAAAAGTTTCTTTTTTTTTTTTATAACAACATAAAATATAATCCTCTATTTATTTTAATTGAGAAGAGGGATAAAAATATTACAACATGGAGAAAAGAAGATATATTTGATTAATGTGTTTTATATTTGGTGATGGTTGCTGAGTGATAGAAAGTCGTTTGGGTTTGGTTACTTGAATTGTGATTATTTTTTTTTTTTAAAAAAAAGGGATTGGTTGTTTCTGAAAAAATATTTATAGGATGGGCGATTTTTATGATATTCTATTTTTACCTTGTGTATTGACATTGCATTAAATGAGTTTAACTATTACTTTGAGTCAAATTATCAATTAAATCTTGTAATGGAATCATTTCCTTTTTATCCACTAAATTAAATTCAACAATGAAAAAGTAAAAATGTTTGAAACAGGTATTGAGATGTGCTTCCTCTCCTAGTGATACAATCTTTAAGAAATGTGAATAATAGATATGTCCATATACTCTAAATAATCTTTTAAAGATATTCTTTACAATTGATTGGAAATTTTTTGGGAATTGAACATCTGTGTTGTTTTGATTATATAACACCAATACGTATTAGTTTAAAACTTACTTTCTGAAAGTACATTACAATCTAGAATAAAAATGATACATACCAACTCTAGATGGGAAGATATTTTCATCATCTAGGATATTTTGAACCCAAGTCATGAGATAATCGACATATTCAGGTGCAGAGACTTTAATTGGTTTTTTAACAGATTCACCATCTGCCCATAAGTATTCATATTTAGGACCTGCTGACATTACTTCACATGATTTAGCTGTACAAAATTCGGTAATACTACCATATAATAAATTAATTTGATTGAAAAAGTCAACAGCTATTTATATATGTGGTTTTAGATGTGTTAGTATATATATATTATACACAGGATACTCTTCTTGAAAATCTAGATTCTATTTTTTAATTTGATACATTACTATTAACAGCTAACCATTCATTTAAATCCTCTCTCTCTGGAAGAGAAACAGCTAATCTTAAATTACCGCTACCTAATGTTGCTTTGGCATGTTTATGTAAATCATGTCTTTTGGTACCTTTATTAAATCCTTTTTTAGGTTTAAATGTTTTATTTTTATCGCTGCTACTGAAATCCAATGAATTATAAGCATATTATATTTGAAGTTAGTCACTAAATGTAAAGAGTATACATTAAATATATTAATATCTTACAAAATTTTAAACATTTTAAGATTTGTGATGAAAGAAAAAAATATAAAAAAAAAAAAAAAAAATTTAGTTTTATTTGTTTTTTCAGATTAGTTTGTATTTTGGTGATTTATTTGTCCACAAACAACCGAGTATACTCAATTACAAATATCTATATCTTTCAAGAAGTTTAATTTTATGTATTTAGATAAACAATTATATATTTATTGTTCAATTCGGATTTGGATGTATTTAGAAAAAATTGGTTGAATCAAAATATTTTCTAAAAACGAGGATTTAAAAACCGCATATCCCCTGTTTAAGTATTTTAACAATGCAAGTGTATTAATTAAAATGGAAATATTTCAGTTATTTAAATTTTAAAATTTTAAATTTCTAAAAATAAACTGTTTTTTTTTTTTGTATTTCTTTTTTTTTTTATTTTTCTATATATATTAATGTCTATTTATTTAGAAAAACATGCAATCTGATAATAACACAACTAATCGTACTATTATTTATAATTATTTGGATATGTATGTAACATAAGAGAGTGGAGAGTGTTGATGAGCTATCAGGACTCTAATAATGGATGATCTTGTATTTTACTAGATTTCAAAACCTATTGAATAAGATTGGATACGATTTGAATATTGCCAATCTATTCTATTGGTTAAAGGAAAATAATGAATTGATAAATTCAAAGGACTTACCCACTGGTGGTGTGAAGATTATACCTAGCAGTACTTCTGAAACCACTGCATCGAATGAAGATGATATAGAGAAAGAACATCAACAAGATTACAGTAGATTTACATTTAACCTCGCAAAGTTACTTGTGGTACTAGTCAGTGTGAAGACTAAACTGAATATACTGTATAGTTGGAAACTCATACATCATATAAGTCAAGTACTTAAAAGTACTATAAAGATTGATAGCCAATCACTGCAGATTGTGTATAATGAGTATGAAGTCATTTCTAATATTGCAGCAATTGAAGAGTTCAGTTCTATCGGTTGTAAAGGTCTGTTTTTGACAACTACAACTGCATTGAAATTGTCAGTTGATGTTATAAACACTCTGAGAGATATCAATGAATGTGAATCACAACCATTTGTAAATTTCCTAAAACAAAGTCCTTTGTATAGTGTACCTACTTTTGTTACATCAAAAGTACAGAAACTTAATCTAAACAGCTATTCACCGACTTCCAATAGTAGCAACAACCAAAACAATATCTATATACCTCACGTTGTAAAACTACAAGAGACATCAGTACTCTTTCAATCGAATATAGAAGCAATCTACAATGGTTTTTTTAATTTCTATGAATATGTAAAACAGTGTCTGAAAGTGGATGTATTTTTAGACTCAACATTGACTAGTCAATATATTCCCTACTACAGTAAGGAAACAATTCAACCTAAAGAAGAAGGTGCATTCATTTACAAGTCTTCCATAGGTCCCATTCAAATTGGTATACCCCCAGAAACTATAAAAACATCTCTAAAAAAAAATGAGTTGGTGCCACAAATTTATGTGTTACCACACACACTTTCGTCGAGGGGTGTGTCGTATTCTGAAGTTGAGTTCCCTGTGTTCTTCAACTTTTTTATAAAAAAAGCAGCTAGTAATCCCAATTTTAGAGTGATAATGGTGGGTCATAAAGACCAGTTAGATAGGGTACAGTCTATATTTAAAGAATCCATGTTTGGACCGGAGAAAGATCAGCTATACATCCGAGATGAGATTGCATTGTGTAAGATTGAAGAGGGTTATGATATAGATTTCCCAAGTGAACGATCAACACTGGCATTCAGGAAAGGAAATCAAGAAGCTTCTTTAGAGGACTATATGATTGTCAAACCTTACGACGAAAACAATCAAGTTGTAGTCAATTTGGCTATGGAAGATGTAGATGAATGCAATCAGAAACATGTTAAAATTGTAAATAGACATGGTTTAGTTTGTTTCTATGAAGATGGTAAACTTCAAGGTGTTGTAGATACCTCAATTGAACCAAAATCAGCACCAGTTCTTCATTATAATTCACCAGTTGTTCATTCTAGTGATAGTATGAAAAGAAGTGGTAGTTTCTCACCATATACCTCATCAAAAGTTCAACCCCCAATCTCTACATTTTCAGATTTACAAAATAGTACTTTACCAACTCGAACTTCAAATTTGGATCCTTTACATGAGGTTCCTGGAAATTTAAGTGAAGGTCATACAAATAGTGGTAGCAAAGTAACTAAATTCAATCCTCCAACTCTTGGACTCACATTCTTGGGTACTGGACATGGTTTTGATGTCTTTGGATCAACAACTGGGTTTATAATATGGGTTAATGGTAATGGTATTCTAGTAGATCCTCCGGTTGGAACAACACATTATCTACAGAAACATGGTTTGTTTGGTAAAACAGTTGACAGTGTAATTCTGACACATTGTCATTCTGATCATGATTCTGGAATTCTTCAAAAAATTATTGAAAGTAACAAAATTACATTGTATACTACAAAGACTGTAAATGAGTCCTACCAGAGAAAGGCAAGAGCTCTTACAGGTATAAAGAATATAGAGGACTTTTATCACTGGATTCCAGTGAAGATTGGTGAACCTATTCAGATTGAAGGTGCATCATTCCTCTTTGATTACAGTTATCATACTATTCCTACTATAAGATTCAAGTTGAATGTCTATGGAAAGACTATTAGTTATTCATCCGATACCAAGTACTGTCCAGATTCTTTAAGTAAACTACGTGAAGATGGTGTAATTAACCAACAGAGAGAGTCATCTTTGAGAATGTTTACATTCGATGCTGATGTTATCATTCATGAATGTGGTATTCCACCTATTCACACTTCAGTTGAGAACCTAAATTGTCTACCTGACTCTATTAAAGAAAAGTTACTAGTTGTGCATACTAGTGCAATTCCAAAGTCTATTGAAAAGAAGGATCATATTACTGGTAATATAGTTCATATTCCAGTGAAGGGATTGAGGATACCTAAGGTAGGGTTACATAATACCATGCGTATTCATGTAGGTGACTACTTTGAAGGGTATAGTAGTGCTTTGAGAAAGTTTCAGTTGTTATGTGACAGTTTCTACTTTAGAAATGTACCTCCAGCAATGTTGTATAAACTATTTTTCTTGTGTCAAGATGAAGAGATTCCATCGAATCAAATGGTAATTCGAACTGGTGAACCTTGTGACAAGTGTTATATTATAAACAACGGAACAGCTGATGTATATCTACCATTACCAGGTGGAGATCCCAGTCTACATCCAGGACATTCACCAGATGATAAATTCCAATATATTGGTAAATTCTATAGTGGTGAGACATTTGGTGAGAATGCATTACGTAAGGATAAAGAACGTCTAGCAACTGTAATTGCAAGATCAGATCTAGATGTATATGCTATAAAGAGTTCAGATTACCTTCAATTACAAAGTCAACAATCTAGATACAATGAACTGATGAATTCCATCACTGAAGATATTGAAAAGATTCAAAAGTATGGTTTATTTATTGGCAATATAATGTCAAAGACATTCCCATTCTCATTATTGAACTTTAACAAGGAGATTACAGATCACATTGCATCAACAGTTGAGGCATCTCTATTATTTGATTGTGATTCTGTTATTATCAAACAAGGTGATCTAGATCAATCACTTTATATCATTGAAGAGGGTTCTGTTCAACTGATTAAAAATGCTTCAGTTTTTAAAACTCTGGGTAAAGGTGAGTGTTTTGGAGAGATATCTCTCATCTTGGGTCTACCAAGAACCTGTACAGCTGTTGCATCTTCCAAAACCAAACTACTCATTATCAATTATGACAGTTTCCAACGTATACTCGATAAATATCAAAATCTCAAGTACAATCTATTCAAATTAGTAGAATCACGTCTAGAACAAGGCAATTCAATTGATTCCAATTTAAATTCAATTCACACTGAAGCTTCTAAAAAATAAAAACCTGTTAACATCAAATTAAAAATGAAATTTTGTGGAAAAATAGATGAAATTTTGGCGCATTCTCGACTTCATTCTTTTAATATAACAACTTGAAATTAAAAAAAAAAAAAATACTCTGATCATTAAAAAAAAAATTTTTTGAAAAAATAATATACTATAATAATAAAACTCTCTCCAGAAATACATTAACACAAAAGACATGAGTAATAATCAATATCAAGGAAATTTCCAACCTCAAGGACATCAAATTATTAATGGAAAACCAGGTCAAGTATTTCATGTACCAAAAGAATATAAAGGAACTTGGCAAAATTTGGTTGTACCTACTGGTGTATTTAAAGGAGAAACAGTTCCTGTAGTTCGTCCAAATTTCAAAATTGTAGACAAGAATAGTAAAGTGTTTCAATAATTTTTACCACAAATAAACCATTTGAGATCACAATATCATTTCCCAATCACAAAAAACAGTTAATAAATTGGGTGATGATTTAGAAGGTCTTGACAACCAATCCAATGATTCGGATGAATCAAATTAATATTATCGCAATAAACAAACAACAATTAAAAAAAATAATAGAAAATAACAAATTATATATATATATTTAAATATGGACCAGCAACATTGACTTTAGTAATTGGTATTTTTATGTACCTTTTTGTTGAGAATATTTGAGATTATGTTAATAAAAGATTGTGTTTTATTGATATTTGATTAAAAAATTTATTTCCAATTTAATAAAATGACCTATAATGAAATAAATTAAATAAATTAAAAATAAATTGATATTTTATACAACAAAATTGTTTCTAAAATAAATAATTGAAATTTCTATTGGTAATATCAAAATTTGAAAATACTTAAATCTAGGAAATTTAAGTATTAGAATTACAATTGTAATATTTTAGTTTATATCTAAAAATATAGTTATAAAATCTAGATTTAATATTTATTTTTAAAATATATTTTAAGATTAATTTGACAAGATGGGAATACAGAGTATCTTGATTTTAAAATCAAAACACATAATGTAAAAATAGATGATGTTTATAAGACTTTATTTAAATTTTGAGAGTATATTTAGAGTGAATGTGGTGGATATGGATTCTTTAAGAGATTTGGTCCGAACCAATAACCCTTTAACATTAGATTCCAATAAGCAGTTGGGAATATATATTTCTTAATGAGCATTGGAGTGTAACTTTCAACACCTTGATCAAATGGAAAAGATTCTTTAACTTCATTATTATACAAAAACTCTGCTAAAATCATCTTATTGTAGCTAGTTGTGATTGGACATGCTGTGTAACCTTTATACGTGGCAGTCAATGGTAGTCCAAGTTTATGGCTAATGAGATTACTAACTAAAACTGGTGCTTGTGATGAAATGGCTGCTGCTGTCTTGGATGTTGGTAAATTGGTACAATCTCCTAAACCAAAGACATTTGGAAACGATTTTGATTGTAAAGTCTCTTTGTTGACATCCATATATCCTGTAATTGGATCTGCGAATGGAGATTGTCTAATAGCATCTGGAGGTCCCATTGGAGGTACTACATGAATAAAATCGTATGGAACTTTCTTCAAACCTTGTGGAGTCTCAAAAACAGCTTCTTTAGTCTCACCTTTAATCTCAACAAGATTATGTTGGAAATTTTGTTGAATACCTCTACCTTTTGCTAAAGTATCTAGAGCATCTGCATATTTCTTAACAGCAAACATGGTGAGTAAAGCAGTGTTATACTGCATATTAACTTTATCTCTTTGACCTGATTTTCTAAAATAGTCATCGGCAAGGTACATGACTTTTTGAACTGCACCTGCACATTTAACTGGTGTTACAGGACATGTGAATATCAAGTTCAAAGGCTTCTTGAGTTCAGATGGATCCTTTTGATGTAATTGAATGTTTTGTTTAAGATTTTGAAGGAATTCAAAGGTATTTTCAACATAATCTGGATGGTAGTTACAAGCAACTCCATTTTTACCTAGATTTTGTTTGAGACCTTTGATCTTGTCAAAGTTCATTTGAATACCCATAGAAACAACCAAATAGTCATAGGGTATAGTTTCACCAGCTTTAGTAACTACTTTATTCTCAGTAGGTACAAAAGTTACAACAGAATCCTTTAACCATTTAGTACCCTTTGGAATGACATCTTCAGTATTACAAACTGATTTCTCTTTCTTAAATATACCACCACCAATTAAAGTAAATAATGGTTGATAGTAGTGTACTGTCGATGGTTCTACAATTGTAATCTCTGCTTTCTCTTTAAAATTATTATTCAATTGTGCTGCTGATGTAATTCCACCTGTACCACCACCAACAACTACAATTCTAGTTGTCTTCTCTTTATCAACAAAATATGATTTAATTAAACCTAACATTTGCAACCCTCTCTATTAAAAATATCAATTGTGAAAATTTTTTTTCAAAATGTTTTCTTTATGAATCTAAATAGTTCTCTGTATATTCGATAGCTATCTCTTTCTTATAGAACATATAGATTTTGCCTGCGAAATTTCATTTTTAAGATATTTATATAAACAAATTTTTTTTAAATTTAGTCCATATGAAAATTTAATCTCCGATAAACTTTTTTGATTTATTATTTCTTTTTCATTTTGGCAAACATTTAAAATTCCAAATGTATAATAATTTGTAACTTCTAATAATTTTTGAAAAAATTTAAATTATATGATAATTGGGTTATACAAAATATTTAAAAATAGATTTATGAAAGATATTTTTTTAAATCTATTTTGAACACACTTGCTAGAAAACTTTTATAAAAATTATGAAATTTGATTAACCACACACATCTGCAATCGAAAATATCTAAATCACTGTTGTTTGAGAAATTAAAAATGTAATTATAAATTTTAAAATTAATCGATATTGAAACAAACAATGAAATTAATAGTAGTATTATTATTACTGGTTTATTTATGTATTGGTAAATCACAGAGATGTCCTGATTATGAAGATGATAGTTTACATGAATGGTCCTTTTATTTAAGTACTAAACATAATGACGGGCTTACAACTGACAAGAAAGTAATTTATTATTTTCATTCTGGATCTGATCAAGTTAAAGTATGTATTCATTTAAATTATATTTTATTGTATTATTAGTTAGTTTTATTAAACATTTATAAATGAACAGACCTACCCTTTATCTAGAAATTTCTTTATTGATTATCTAACTAAAATCAAAGTTGAAACACACCAACATTATGTATATTCTGATTCTGAAAATAGTAATAAAGCACATCATAAAAGTATAATATCACTAACCAAAGTAGATGATGAAACTGTGGGTACTTTAATTAGTCATTCTTTTCCAAATTTACATGACTATTTTGTTAGAGGTAATGTTGATTCAATATCTTTAACTGAAAGTCAACATTTTTTTTGTATGACTTTACATTCTAGTGAAGGTATGTACTAACAATATATATTTATAATCTAATTCTACATATTAACTAAAGTAAATTAAAGATGTTACTACACTTAGAAATATTTATAGTACTATTAAACCACACCTTATTCAAGTAATTCCAGATAATCCGAAAACAAAATCATTATTTAAAGATTCTCCCTATGATAGAGTTGCAGATCCAGATTGTGCAAATGAAAGAGGAACTAGATTAACAAATGACATTAAAAATGAAAAAAATCTAATAGCTGTAACTGAAGAACTAATGAGACCTAATATTAAAGATGTTCATTGCCTCAAAAGATTTGATATTGGAATTTTTAATTTCTATGCTGTTCGTATGTAATTAAAATAGTTTATATACCTTATAATGAATTTTCATTATTAATATTAGTTATTATTTAGCATTAATGCCAAAACCTAAACAACCATTAGAAGAAGGTACAAAGATATCAGTTAGGGAATTTGAAGTTGATGCTTGGTGGATGGTAGCTAGAAATATGGATCAAAAACTAATGGTTGTCTCTCATGTATGTATTTTTGTAATACTTATATTTGATAATGATAATTCTTGAGTATTAATTTTAGAAAAATTACAGAAAGATAAGGGTAGTTTAGCTTCAGTAACTGCCGGTGATGTTTCAGTGACAAATTTCATTTGGGATTATGGAATAACAAAAGAAAATGGTGATGCAACTCATGAGAAATTGGCAATCTCCATTTTAAATCCTGTTGTATGTCTTGGTGATGGAAATAGACATTATACTCAAAATGCTAGAGCTGGTTTCTATGTATGTATTTATGTGTATTAATTCATTTAGAATACTTGACAAAAATTAATATGTAAAATTATATATTATTTAGTTTTGTTTTACAGAGAGTGTATTACACCAATTTCTATTTGCTAAACCAAAATTATTATTTAAAGAGGCCCAACCTTTGCTTTATGGTATGCCTACGGAGGATTATCGTGATTGGTTGAAAACACTACCAAGTGCTAACCAAGTACTAGTGGACTCAAAGAGAAAGTTTATATTTGATGGTAAAACTAGAAAAGAAAAATTAGTTAGACCTCTAATTGAATGGGATGATACTAATATTGAGTTCTATCAGACAATTATACAACATAAAAAGATCCTTGAAGAGGACGGTAGAATGGACTCTCTTATGGATATCTATGCAAATCCAAAGAAAAAAAAGAAACCAACACCAAAAGAACAAACAATGTCACCTAGTCGTTTGTATTGTATTTTTACACAGTCATGTCTACCAAATAAGAAAGTTCTTGGATCTGATGGATCTAATGCAAAAACTAACAAAAATCATAAAGTTGCAATGAGATGCAAAGGGTGTGGTAGATCAAAGTCAATTGCTCAACAATTCTTTACTCTTGATAAAAAATATGGTAATAAGTCTGGTATAGAAGCTACTAAAATCATACTTGCTTATCTACACTATTTTAGTGATATTAAATTATCAAATGAAGTAAATAACCAAAATAATGATAATATACAAAATATTGATATTGATGATTAAATAAATTCATCAAAACCCTTCGAGTATTTACAATTTTTTTTTTACAAATTTTTAAAAAACGAGTCAGTCGACAGAATGAGTAATAATTTTAAGAGAAAACAAAATAAGAAACCTTTAAAGTTGGGTGGAAAGGTTTCTGAAGAACAGAGAAAGTTTTTTGAAGATGCAACTAAAGAGATTCAGGAGTTTGCTACAAGAGCTATTGTTAAAAAATCAAAAGCTACTAAAAGACAGGTAGAACTTGACAATATAAAAGCAACTGGAAGAAAAGTAATGTTATTTATAGAATTGAGATATAAATTAATGATTATAACTAACATTTTTATCAATTAATTTTAGGTTAAATCACAATATGTACCAATTAAAAAAGCTAATGAAATTAGAAGATTAAAAAAAGAAAAAGATGATGCTGATTTGGCTGATGTATGTGTTTATAGGTTTTAATTAAAAGTTAAAATGGTTAAGGATGTATACATGATATTAATATATAATATTGAATATAGGCTATTGCAAGTGGTGAAAGAATTAAGATTCCAAAAACTAAAAATACATCAGATAAGGATAATAACAGCAAAAAAGTATCTGAATTAAGAATTGGTAAATTCTCAAAAGGTACTTTACATATTAGTAAATCTGATATTAAAACAGTTAAAAAGAAGAAATAATATCAATTGTAATATTATTGAATGTAAACACTATAATCATATTGGTGACTCAAACTTAAGAGTGACAGATTCATTGGTAGACATACTAAATCATTTTAAAGTGTGTCAAATGTTAGTATTCAATTGGTGAGTCATAAGATGATTTACGGTTGATATTTATAGAAAACAAATAAACAGTACTGTGTCCTAAATTATCAAAACCATAGATAATCTGTTAGCACAGTTTCTTTGTCTCCCAATTCTAATGATCTTTATAAAAACAAACCATTAGACGCATTTAGATATGTAAATGTACTGTCACGACCAATTATTAGTAGATCTGATAACACTGATTCTCTAATTAAAATATCAATAAATGATCATCAGTTTATAAAATTCTATTGTAAGTATTTTCCAGAAGTTTTAATGACATTCAAAGATTATTGTTATATGTGATAACTTGAGTTTATCCAAATTTGAGTTTAGAGAATTTAAAGTAACCGGTTTGACTCCAAATGACAGTTTAATGATATTCAATGTGATATAAATACTCTAGATAAGGAAAGACTATATCAATCGATTATTGTAAAGGGTCACCTAGTACAATTATTATCAAGGTATATTAATGCGCATAGTATAAATGAAGCTGTTTTTGAGAATCCACAATAGGGATAACTGCACTAATCTCAAATAATCTGAATAAAGTCATTGATGAGTTTTGTTTTGTAAAATTGAATTTTAGAAAAAGAGTCCTTATCATGTTACAACCACAATCTCTAGATAGTGGTGTCAAAGATAATAAATAACTAAAAAAAAAATTTTTTTTTTCTTATTTTGTGTTACAATCAACCCTTTTTTAACTTTTTAAATAAAAACACACAGACTTTTAATTTATATATATAGACTCTATTTGAATAATTATTATAAAAACAACAACAATATACACTATTATAATTTTAAAATTACATTGAAAGTGATTGGAGGGTTTAAAAGATGATAAATGGTTCCACTAGTAAAGCAGAGCCACCTCCAATGGCAGAAGCTGAAATAAAGAAACAATTACAATCATCTATACAAGTACTAGAGGACAGATCTGTAAATTTCAAAATCAAATTAGAACATCTCAATAAGCTTGCAGATTTAAAGAAACATATACCCCCAACAACAGATCTATCCAATTATGTATCAATAACCCAATTCATTAAAAGGTATTATCATATAACTATACTTATGATTAGAGGATTAGAGGAGAGAAACTCTAAAGTATTCTCACTAATAGGACCTTTGTTAATATTAATTATAAATGATTTTGAAACAGTGTAAGAATATTTTTAGCAACACCACCAAAGACAATGAGAACCTCTGCTTTGAGAGTATTGAAATTCTATACATGTGATAGTAAATTCATTAAGGAATTGATTAATTTAAATGTGCACTATTTCATTACAAGATCAATGGAAAGAGATAAACATAGTGAAGCTGAAAGAATACAGGCTTTGAAATTAATTAGAACTATAATGGAATTGGATTGTTCATTAATGCCACATTCAATTGTAAAGGCATTGGTGGCAATATCAGAGAATCAAGAAGATACATTTTGTAGAGTATGTCTAGAGACTCTATGTGAGATTTCAATTAGAAATCCACAAGTATCTTCACATTGCGGTGGTATACGTACCCTATTTGATTCAGTTTTAGATCCTTTCTATCAAGGTATTCAAGAATCTCTCATTATCTCTATTCTATATATACTAAATGAAGAAAAATATCGTATTTATGTTAGACCTAAACATGATTTAGAAGTATGTTAAAGACACACACACCCACTCCAAATTATTCAATTAAAATTAACAATTTTACTTTAAAAATAATAATATTTAGATTATATTATCACCTTTAACCAATTCATTTACTTATAATTTGAAACCTAAAAGTTCATCTAGTAAGGATAAAGAAAAAGAAAAAGAAAGAGAGGATGAATTGAATATGAAAAAATGGCAAGGAAGTATAAAAGCAGTTATTACATTACTAAAGAGTTGGGTTGGTATTATAAGTTTATCATCAGATGAACAGGGTCTAAAGTCAATTGTAGATGGTTTGAGAATGCCTCAATTGGATCTACAGGATAAGGTTTTAGATGCACTATTTGAAATCTTTAGAATTGCACAACCAAAAGCATTGACAAATACCACTACTAATGTCAACGGTGCTAATATTGACCCATTTAGAACACAAAAAGTTGTTGGAGGTTCTGTTAATTATGGTGCTGATACCTTATCTGATTTACCAAGTAGAACTAGAAATCTACGTCACAATCTATTGAATAATTATATAGCTGCTCTTTTGATTGCTTTCATTGATTGTGGTCTTATAGATGGTCTTATTTATCTAGGTAATTTTATTGCTAGAGAAGGAAGTGATTCAGAGAAGGAACACTTCAAGAATATCTCACTAAAGAGTACGGTATTACTAGGTGAGTTATTACATCTTTCCAATACACTCTTACCACCATCTCAATGTGCAAAACTACAAACATTACCATCATTGGTAAACTCTGCAATCAGTTTTAGAATGGACCCAAGAGTTCGTTCAAAGTCTAGTACAATGGTGACTAATCTTCACTCGTTCTCGCACAGTAAGGCTACCTATAGTCTTTTGGATAACAGTTTGGCAATAGGTTTGACTGGTGCTAATAAATGGCGTCGTGTTAAAGGTCAAGATCGTAGATTGGATAAAATTGATGATGTCAAAATGAAGATGGATTGGCATATGGATGATGCACAATTTCAGCAAAAAGTCAAGGACACTCAGGTTCTGGTGACTAAGGATATTACAAAATGGAATTGGGAGTTGATTTTTGAAATGTTAGAAGGTCCACTCAATAATCCAACTCATTTATCAAATGCACTAAAGACTAAATTCATCAAGAGAATGTTGTCTTTTCTCAGACCTAATAATAAGTTGTTTTCCACTATGGCATGGACAACTGAAAATCTAAAATATGTAAGAGTAGCTTGTGTAACATTAGAAGTACTTATCAGTCACGAAATTGGTTTTGATTATCTAAAAGATAACAAGACCATAGTTCAAATTGCTGAGATGTTAAAAGCTGAGGTTGATCACAGTCATGCAAATTCTCAAAAGACTTCATCCTCATTTAAAGATCGTCTATTGAATCCAGAAAGAGTCCTAAAGACAATGTCTAGAGAGTACTTTACCATGTTGGGAACATTGAGTTCCAATCTACTAGGTTTAGAAATTCTAGCTAGAAATAATATATTTGATTATATAAAACCTCTATCGGAGTTACCTGGAAGAGATGATCTTTCACATTTGATTATGACATCTCTAGACTACAATGTAAATGGTGCTAGTAGAACCATTCTCCAAAAGATTCTGACATCAAGCTCCAGGGTTGTACGTTATCTAGCTACAAAGTACATGAGATTTCTATTGAGATCTGGTGTACAGGATTTCTCTGGATGGGGTGTAGATCTACTAGTTCAACAACTAAATGATTCAGATGCTAAAGTTACAGCACTGGCATTATCAGTTCTAGATGAGGCTTGTGATGAAGTAGAGTGTCTTGAACAATTGATTCAACTCAAAGAAACTAAATTAAAAGATATGCATGGAAAGAATGGTAAGAATCTCACATTGAGATTCCTTTCTCGTCCATCTGGACTAAAGTATCTTTTGGAATCCAATTTTGTACAGGAAGAAGAATCTCTATGGATGCGTTCTGAAAATGCAAACTATGTAATAACCGTTGAGAACTCTATATCAGAGGCTCTAACTCCATCAGCATGGAGACAAAAAGAGTCAACAGACCAAGGAAACAATGGTGTCTATCTACCACCACATTTCTTTGGTGAACTTGCCAAAACTGAAGAAGGTTGTCAATTGATAAAGAAATCCAATAACTTCCAGAAATTCTTGACTGTTACTAAAGATAACAGTGCAAATCCTTTGGAAAGACGTGCTAGTATATTCGCAATCGGTCAGATTGGATCATCTCTCCCTGGATACCAGTTTATAGAGGAGAATGATGTCATCCCTATCATTATTGAACTAGCTGAAAAATCACCTTGTCTCTCATTAAGAGGTACCTGTTTCTATGCCCTTGGTATGATATCATGCATTGAAAAGGCCAGAGATGTATTTTTCAAATATGGTTGGGAATCACCTATGGATTGTACCTCTAGAATACTAGTACCAAAAGACACCAAAACCTCAACATTTTTGAAAATTAATCCCTATGAATACAAGGGTTCGTGGGCAGAACACAGTCAGGAGACTTTTAATAAGAATCTCTTTACTGATCAGATTAAGAATGATATAATATCCTATATTAGTAATCTTAGCAGTCACATTACTGCAGAGAATGCATCAAAAAACCTAAAGAACCTCAAAGTCAAATCACCAGAGTATTTTGCCTCTGGTGAATTGCTGTCTGTTGTAATAACTTTACTCAATACCTACAAATATCGTCTGGGTGCCAGAAGATTTATTTATGATTGTTTTGACACTGCCATCTTTTCAGATGACCCTTTTCCATATCTAGAAAATTGTAATTTTAAATTAAATGGTCAAACAAAACATTAAATTAAAAATATACACTCACACAAACCACACACATTATTTACGTAAAAAACAAAATTATAATTACACACTAATGTACTACAATATAAAATAAAATTACATTTAAAGTAAATAGATTTATTCTTTGAAAAACATACATCAAAAGTTGTTAATTTAATAAAAATTTTAATAAATATCAACAGAAATCTTAAAATTAAAAAAACATGTTCAAATTTATTAAATAGTTGTAGAGTGAGTAACAACTTTTTTTTTATTTTTTTTTCTGAGTTTAATTCATTACTCATTGTGGTATTATAACATCGGTGTGAAAGAAAATGACAATGCCTACATTCGAAAATGTAGATATAGTTCCTGATAGTATGGTTATATTGGAAGATAAATTTGGTGTTATTGTTGCTGATCTTTTTATTAAAGCTAGAAAAAAATATGGACATGATAATATAGTAGTAAAGATGTGTGAAGGAGATATAGTTTTATCTACATTGAAAATAAGATTGGATCGTAATAGTGCTAGGGTATTGGTTGTAAGATTAAAGGTTTTGGTTAGTAAAGATACAATGATTAAAATACATAGAGAGAATGAAGAACACATGTTATTGGAAAATAAGTATATAACAAGATTGTGGAATAAAATAATATTGGAATCAAGTACTTTCCGATGCTTTAGAGAAATAGAAGATAGTAAATATTCATGTTTTAGTGTTTTAATGCAATACAAAAGTAGATTGGATTTTTATCTAAGAACAGATAATGAACATTACCTCAAATTAATCTCTAATGTTGTAAATTATTACAAAGATTATCTATTATAATACTCTAATGTTGATTCACTACAATAACCATCATAATTATGCTCAGATTTTGATTCATTTTTCAATACACAAATTTTTTATATATTTTTTTCAATTTTTTTTTTAAAAGTATACTTTTTGAATATCAACACATTCACAATGGACCCAAAACAAATCGCCAGTAGTTTTATTACTCACTATTATTCAATCTTTGATTCCAACCGTGCTAATTTAGCTCAAATTTATGTATGTAGGAGATCAAAAGGTTTTTGGGATTTAAATTTTTATCTCTAGTGATTATGATCAGAGAGACTCAGGATGAATTGATTATATTAACACCTCACACATCAAACACTTGAAATAAACTGCTGCTAAATAGCAACCACAATCTATTTTATCATGGGAAGGTAAAGAATTCCAAGGCGTACAAAAAATTGTAGAGCATTTAACCGTATGTAGTATATGTTATTGATAATAACTTTACATCTTCTTCTTCACCTTCCCTCTCCTATACACTCTTCTATACCCTCTTCTATACACTTTATATCATTCAATAGAATAATCATTCAAGAATTCTATAGATTAGTGTAAAAAGAGAGAAGGTGAATGAAAAGAAATGTATTTTCAACATTTATATTAATATATACTCAATTGAAATTTTATTATTAAAATATGTGAATATATTATCTGAAAATGAATAATTAATATAATAATGTGGGAATAAATATCAATAGGAACTTCCATTCTCTCAAGTCCAACGTAAATCAAGTCATGATGTTCAAACTACCTTCCAAGGAGGTCTTATTATTTTTGAATTTGGTACTTTATCTGTAAGTATTTTATTTAACACTAGATTAATCTATAACGTCTGTTCTTACTTTTTATCATACATATGCCAAATACTAATATTTATTTAAATAACCCCTTCCCCCCCCCCCATTAGATTGATAACTCACCACCAATGAAATACTCTCGTGTGTTCCACTTAGCCAACAATAATAATCAATTTTTATTATTAAATGATTTCTTTAGACTAAATATTGAATAAACACCTGATCTAGATTATTTAATTAACATTTCCCACATGTAAAAGTGAATTTGTAAAAAAAAAAAATAATAAGTACATGATTTTTTTATTTCTGTTGATATAAATTGCGTTATGGATTTAAATGAAATTTCAGAATTCTAGAATATGAATATACCGTTTTCGGTCCTTGTAAATTTAAATTTTTTAAAAATCAATTCTTTCTGTCAATTTAAAAAATTAAAACTAACTAGTTATTTTTTTTTTTATTTTCATACATTTTTTTATCAAACACGAAACAGATATTATTAAAATGGTAAATATTCATATTATTAAAAATATACCCCACAACTTCATTATATTAATTAATATATTGATATAGGAACAACAATTAGGAGAATATTTTGGATTTGACCATGTCACATTTTGGGTTGGCAATGCATTACAATCAGCCTCCTACTATATTTCTAGATTTGGATTCGAAAATATTGCATATCAAGGATTGGAAACTGGTGAACGTCAATTTGCTACTCATGTAATTAAACAAAATGATATTCTTTTAGCATTCTCCACACCATTGACTTGTGATAACAAGGAATTTGGTGACCATATGACCAGACATGGTGATGGTGTTAAAGATATTGCTTTTAGAGTTAGAGATGTACAGGAAATCTATAATGTATGTGTAGTTTATAATTTATTTAGAATAATTGTAAAATTGGGGAATACTAATTTATTTTTAATTTAGGCTGCAGTTAAAGCAGGTGCTAAATCAATTAAAGAACCACACCAAATTTCAGATGAATTTGGTAGAGTAATTTCAGCAACTATTATGGGACCATATGGTGAGACTACACATACTTTTATTGATAGATCTCAATATAAAGGTGCATTTTTACCAGGATTTAGTTATAAAGTTGTACCAGATCCATTGTCAAAGATTACTGGTCCAGTTGGTTTACAATTGACTGACCATGTTGTTAGTAACCAACCAGATTTACAAATGACACCTGTTGTTGAATGGTATGAAAAAGTATTGAAATTCCATCGTTTCTGGTCAGTTGATGATAAGACAATTCACACTGAGTTCTCTTCTCTACGTTCTATTGTAGTTACTGACTCAAATGAAAAAGTTAAATTACCAATTAATGAACCTGCCAATGGTCTAAAGAAATCACAAATTCAAGAATACGTTGATTTTTATAATGGTGCTGGTGTACAACACATTGCATTGAAAACCAATGATATCATTGACTCTGTCTCTAAATTAAGAGAGAGAGGTGTTGAATTTTTAACTGTACCCTCTACCTATTATGTAGCTTTGAAAGAGAAATTAGCTCATGCTCCAATCACTGTAAAAGAGGATTTAGAAAAATTAGAAAAACTTCACATTCTCATTGACTATGATGAGAAGGGTTATCTCCTACAAATCTTTACTAAAAATGTAGAAGACAAACCAACTGTATTTTTTGAAATTATTCAAAGAAATAATCACCAAGGTTTTGGTGCTGGAAATTTCAAAGCTCTATTTTCTGCCATTGAAGCTCAACAAGCTCAAAGAGGAAACCTTTAATTCAACTAAAATATTAATAATACTACTAATACACAAAAACAAACCCCCCTTTTCTTTTTTTTTAAAATTTAAAAAAAATATATTAATTTAATTAAATAACATTGATGACTTCATTACTATAGAACTGTGTCTAACAGTCTTAACAATAGCAACAACTCCAATACCAACATACCTATTCATGAAATTTTTATTAAAAAAGTAAATAGTATTGTTTCAAATCAACATGATTTTGTTAATTTTCCTCCCACACTTAACACTTGATTATATATTTTTTTGTTATCTACAATATATATAAAAATATAAAAAGTGAATTTATACATCATATTTTATAGATATTAAATGATAGCAATTATTTCTATCTTTTATCACTATAATGGTATTTGTTTTTTAAATTATCTATGTGAGATTATTGTTGTATATACTTGTAACTATAAAAGTAAAATGTAAATACATATAAAAAAGTTAAACACATCATGTGTGTTATTGTTTAAATTTAAAATTATAGTTTTTCTACACTGATGATCGGTAGATGAATGTATTTTTACTAGTGAATAGGTTTTGTCCAAGACATGATAGATACAAATGTGTTATAATACTATCTTTTTGAAACAATATTTAGGATTATTTTTTTTTATTGAGATAGTGATTTTATTAACTCTATACTTGTTATTTTTTTATTTTTGGTTAAAAATATTAACATACTAATTTAGTATAAATTTTATTTTTTTATTTAATTAAGTAAATTTAAATATATTTAGTTTTTTTTTAAAGAAAAAGAAAAACAATATTATTATTGGAATTTGATAATCAATGATAAAGATCAATTGATTTCAAAGGATAAAGATTTATATATATTTTTTTAATTTATAAATATATTTTTGTATATATTATTTATTATTATATTATAAAAATGAAACCAAGATTTTTAGTTTTGATTTATTTAATAATATGTTGTTTATTGGTTCCTGTGATTATATCAAACGAATTGGAAAATAAACCACTTACAACAGCTATAACAACTCCACCAACACCATTAAAAGGCAGTGATGTTACAACATCATTTGTATCAGAACTAACGGTAGAACCTGCTAAAAAGGGTTCAACTACATCAGCTACTACACCAAAACCAGGTACATCTTCTACAACATCATCTACCACATCAGCAACTACATCCACTACATCCACTACTACATCATCACCTACAAGTAGTTCAACATCTGGAGGAACTGGAGCTAGTTCAACATCATCAACTACATCATCACTATCTACTTCATCATCCTCATCCTCATCCTCAACATTATCAACATCATCAACTACATCATTTGTTGATTCTGCGCCATCACTTCCAGAAATTCCTTTACCTAGCTCATCCAATATACCTATACAAAGTAGTAGTAGTACACTAGCATCATCATCTTCAACATTAGGATCATCAACAACTGGTATTGGTTTAGATCCAAGTACTAGAGGTCAATTAACAAGTGGTGGAGGTGTTGATAGTATTGCAGAACTTAGTTCCAAACAATCTAGTACATTGGGAATTCAAACTTCTGGTTTTAATGATATATCATCTTCTCCAATTGGCCATAGTGATGGCGGTGGTGAATATTATTTACCAAGTGATTTAGTATGTCTAGGGTTCCAATGTCCAAATGGTGTTTGTGTATTGTCATCACAGTTTTGTAATGGTCAAACTAATGGTATAATACAAAGATGTCCATATGATAATCCAGTAAGATGTCCAGATGGAAGCTGTAATATAACATCAGCTTTATGTCCACCAGCTGAAGAGAATTGTGGGGATAATATCATATGTCCAAATGGAAAATGTGGACCTTGTCCAGAGTACGATGGATGTTCTGTAGATATACCATTCCAATGTCCAAATGGTATATGTACTAATTCTATCAGTGGTTGTGAAGTGTGTTCAGAAGGTGGTCATCTAAAATGTTTTGATGGAAGTTGTACATCACCATGTCCATATCCTCCATTCTATTACAAACCAATTACCATTCATACCACAATAAGCCAGAGTCAACAAAGTACTTTGATTCCTGTAAATTCATATAACTCACCATTAAATTACAACACAAGTCTTCAGAGAATAGTGGATATTATCATTGAGCCTGATACCTTCCCATTGGATACTTCATTGTATATCAGTGGAGTTTCAGATTCTTACACTAGTCAAGTGAATTGTGATTACTATTGGCCAAATGATTTCCAATTCCAGTTACTACTGTTGTCTCCAGTCATTAATATCACAGCAGTAGCTAGATCAGGTCACCACAAGACTAGATTTGATAAAAAAATTAAATTTGATTTCACTCTAGTTAGAGATATACCAAAAGTCACTAATCAAGAAGTATGCCTAGGTTTCATTAATGAACATACAATGCAATGGGAATGTGTACCAAATTTAGTTGAAATTATCGAAGAACCGGGTGTCATAAGAGTAGTAGCATACACTGACCATTTTACATCATTTGCTCTGTTAACAACTTACCACTCCGATCGTAACTCTATATGGGGTGAAAAAGGTAAAAGAGATATTAAAATGATAGTAGGTGTTGCACTGGGTTGTGTAGGTGCAGCTGTTTTAATTGTCTTTGCTGGTGTTGTTTATCATTATTCCTCAAAACACGGATCTTTAAGAAACTGGTTAATTTCCGTTAAAAGTCAGACAAAGAAAGGATCTACTCCAATTAACAGTCCCAAAATGTCAGATCCAGATCTATTATCTTCTAGCAATATAAAATTATCATCCTCTACAGAACGACCATCACAAATATTTTAATTTAATTTAATAATAAAACCTTTTTTTTTTCATTTAACTGATTAAAAAACACCAATAGTATTTTAATTCCAATCTATTACTTCAAGATATGCAGTGGTTTGGTTGTGTTGCTAAACATAACCAATTAAAACATTGCATTATGTGATGTTTGTTTTTTTTTTTTAGATTTTTATGATAAAATGAATTCAAGATTGATTGAAAAAAAATTAGCCTCTGATTTTCAGATTTTACTTTGGGTTTCTTGACTTATCATTTTTTTTTTTCTATCCACTCAATTATTTCACACATATCGGTCAATTCACAATGACTGCAATAACAACAAACTTTCAAAGTTTAATACCTATTGAATTTTTTAAAAATCTTCCACCATTTGAATACACTTTAGAATCATTTTTCAAAGTTGATTTTAGTAAATGGGATTGGAGTCAATTGATCCCTTCACAAGACTTCAAATGGGAGGAAGGAGTTACACCATTTTCAAATAAGAATTTTGTATTCATGTCAGCTATTGCTTATGTGGTTTTAGTTTATTTGATAAAAGTATATAAGATTATAATGGCATTATATATAGAGAGACAATACTAATACTCCCACTTATAGTTTAGTCTTAGTGGAAAAGATGTTAAAGGATTCTCATTCAACAAATTCCCTATTGTACATAACCTAATTCTCAGTGTTTGGTCATTGATTATGTGTGTAGGTGCAATCTTTGATATATTTTTATTAGCCACACAAACTGAATATGGCATTAGTGCACTCTTTTGTTCACCAAAATCAAATCCTATCACTGGTAGAATCTATTATTGGCACTATCTATATTTCATTAGTAAATTCTATGAATTTATTGATACCTTTATCATTGTATTAAGAAAGGTAGGTTTCATAAAGATAGATATGAAATGTTCATACTAACACATTGTTTTTTTACAAAAAAAACAGAAACCATTGATTTTCTTGCATATTTGGCACCACTTTATTGTAGTAATTATAGTTTGGACATGGTTTGGTGAAGGTATTGCATATGGAACTGTTGGATTATTAGCCAATACATTAGTTCATGTCTTTATGTACTATTACTATTTCAGAACTGCACTAAATCCAAATATTAGAATTTGGTGGAAATCTTACTTAACAAGTGGTCAAATATTCCAATTCTCAATTTCATTTGTCCTTGCTATTCCATTTGTTGTTCAAGACCTATTTGTTGATCCAAATACTGGTATTATTGGTCACAATTGTACCGGATATAGTTCATTTATCTTTACAATGATTAATAATCTAATTTTCCTCATACTTTTTGTCAACTTTTATCAAGGTGCCTACAGAGGATCTAGAGTTAAAACAGATTAAAATTCTCATTCGAATATACATATATATACATACACTTGTATTATTATTAAACCTTAAAATATATATTAATAAATATAAACACTTCATGTATTTTTTGGATATAAAAACTAATTGTAATTCAAAGGATTTAATACAAATCCAATGAATGTTATACATTTATTTAAATTATAAATTTAGTGATATAATTTATGAATTGATACAGTATTTCAAAAAAATGTATTGATTTTCCAAATTTCATTTGAACTTCTACAAACTTTCCTTTAGAATTTGTAGAGATGTGGATTCTACCCTGACAACAATCAATTTGATTATTTAGAGAATAATAGGAGGCGGTGATTATAATTATTATTATACAATTTAAATATATTGAGTTTGAATTGACTAATTTTACAACTTGGAAATTATAAATATTATTATTGTTACTATTATTGGGCGCACAATAGTATATAGTTTAATATGTACAATTTAAAATTAAATTTTGTTGTTGTAGTTTAGTCAATGCTGGTTGAGTTGATGGAGTATTGTTTGATACAACAGAGCTTGATGATTGTGATGTTAAAATAGAGGAAATTGAATTGTCTCTGCTAGCAGATGTTGGTGTAAGGTTACCTGGATTCAATGTGATGGTTTCTCTATTGTATGTTGTAGATTTTAAAAGCAACTCAGAAGGGACCTTTAGATTATTATTATTTAAGACACTTTGGAATTTTGATCTATCAAATGCGAATGGATTTGGTAGTGGTGCAGTACTCTTTAGTGCATCTTCATGACTAAATAATAATGGTGATTTAGATGAACCGCTACAAGTTGTAGTTGTGGTTGTAGTTTGTGGTTTCCAATTCTGTGCAAAGGGATTCATTGGAATTGGAGGTGAATTATTCGATCTCATTGAAGGTGAAGATGGTGGACTACTAGAAGAGGCATTTGTAGAGACACTGCTTTCTAAAATTGTCAAATTGGTTTGTTGTTGGTAGTTAGAATTATTGGAACTATGTGAAGATGGTGAATTGAGAGTTAGATTATTATGGAAATTTGCCAAACTAAAATGTGTTCCAGATGAAGTCAACAGTGGCGAGTTTCCAATGATGGATGGACTTGTGCTACTTGGTTGATTAGATCTTGGAGTTCTACATTTTGGAGATGGTGTATCTGAGAATATCATTGGACTGTACTTTAGAAGCAACAACTCCTCTTCTGAATTAAATCTATCTTCATCAGAGGCCTTTCTCTTTCTACTCTCAGAAGAAGGTGTAATAGGAGCGGTACTGTCGTGTTGTTCATCTTGACCAGTTCTTCTCTTTGGGAAATTTCTATATAATGGATCTTCTCTTGGTGATTTTGTAGTTCTTGGTGATAAACCAGCATCTGGGGTCATTGATCCAATTGAATCTTCGTCTTCATAGATTTGTGATTCCTTGTCAGGTGGTAATGACCATGGGTTGAGTGGGTTGATGAGTCTCCAATGACCATTACATCCCATAGCATCCCAACCAGATTCAAAATGTCTGCAATGTGAGAGTGAATCTTGTACTTGCTTTCTCCATCTGTCAGATTTGGCAGTGTTGATAGACAAGAAATCCCAATGACTGTCTACATAGGTATAAATATCTTTTTTCAAATTAAAGTATTTCTTATCTGGATGTAAAACAGATAGACAATAGAGTGCAACACGTAGTTTAAGTGTCCATGTAGCTCTTCTCTTTTGTAGACAACTTGGTGTACCATTGACACAGAGCATACATCCATCATATTCATATGGTGTAGATTGCCAGTTCTTATTAGTAGATGGTGAACATGGGTTACTAGTCGATGGTGATCTATTTAAATTTGATAAATTCACTGTTGGAATAGTTGGAATTATAACTAAATTCTTCATTCTTTATCGTTAATTGGTATGTGTGTATATATATATATGAGTTGGAAGGTAGATGATTTGGCGTTATCAAATTTTAAAATTTGATATATATTATTACAAAAAGGAAAGTGTGGGTTGATGATGAAGTGTTCTTTTTTTTTTTACTTTTTACTTGAATGATGATTATTGATTTATATCTAAAATATTATATTACTATTTTGTTGAAATTAAATAAAACATTAAAAAAAATAGGAATTAGTAATTGTTATTATAAACAAAAATAAATAAAGAGGGGATTTAAGAAAATTACTATTATTATAATAAACAAATAAATTTAAATTACAAAAAAAAAATAGATGTAAATTAAAATAATTGTATATAATTGATATTAATTATATCCAATCAAATAATATAAGACAATATTCTATATTTGATTTTGTTTTTTTTTTTTTGATTCTTTTTCTGGTTGGGGAAAGTGAAAGGATAGATTGATAGAAGAACACAAAATTTACTTTTTTCAATAGACGCCTCTGTTTTTGTGATGGATATATACTAATAGTATTTTTATATAAAAAGTAATAAATTATAAAATAAAAATAATTAAATAAAAAACAAAAACAATTTTTTAAATAATTTAGATATAGGACTATTATTTAACAGTTTAACATAATATTCACAAACAATTGAATGATGATAAGATTGAGTGAATTTGAGATATGTGAAACTGATAATGTGTAGATAAGAAAAGTATATATATGTTATAAAATTATTGAAATGCTATTTGATAGATATATGCACCAACCACACTTTTTTTGCTTTTTTTTTTGTTTGGAGTGGGGTGTGTAGTGGTGTGTTTCTCTTAGTGGTAGTTGACGGTGGGAAAAGTGAGTGTGTTGTAGTAATAAATAAAAAAAATTAAAAAAAATAGAGTGTTTACATATATGTGGGCACATTTAGGGTGAATAGTAATTATTCTGTTGATACCACATTGTATCAACAAGGTGGTGGTACAAATATGAATTTTTATAATAACTACTGTTTTAGTAGGTTATGGAGACAATCTCTGTTAACATACAAAGAGAAAATTTATAGTGAAAATTAAAAAGAGAATTGGTGAGGGAGATTTATCCAGGAAATATTAAGCCAATTACATATAAAGATATATTACTTTAAAAAAACCGTATTTTTTTAAAAAAACGTGTTTGAGTAATCAACACCCCAAATCACTCTAGTCAACACCCATTTCATATATACACATTAATTTTTTTTATCAAAAGTTCTTTTAGATTATGTGTTTGTACAAAGTAAGAATTTCTTTTACAAAGTGACATAATACACAGCGTAGAGGGGTAAGATTTTTTTTTTCTTTATATTATTCTTAATATTATTGTTATTCACCCACAAACACACACACACAAAAGGGATGAAATAATGGTAAAAGTCTTTTCCTCTCTAACACCAATAAAAATGTATTTTTTAATGTGCACACGCACAAACACCATGTACATCACAAATTCATCTTTTCATCAATTGATTTTGATTATTTACACATTAATATATTAATGTCATTATATATGATTTGATTTGAGCGAGATAGAATTCGAATTGTTTTTTTTTTTTTTAATCATACACACATTAATTGTTATCTACATCAAATATAAACAGAAAGAGTGACTGACAGACATAGAGAGTGATAATGTAATGGTGTTGTGTACTAATACATAAACCATGACTCTACATTTTGAAAATTATGTACATTGATCAAAAGAGAGTGAAATTATAAAGTATATTATATAATTTGAATATAATTATTATAAAACATTTAATTGCAAAGCAATATACAAGTATAACAATAACAACAAAAAAGGTTTAAAATAATTAAATGATTTGTTCAAAAGACTAAATGTATATGCATTGGAATTGGAATATGAATTCTTACCTTTTTGGAAAAAAATATTAAAAAGTTAAAATTTTAGATGTTCAATTATTAAGAAAAATCTAGATTTTTTAGAATATAATTAGTAAGAATATTGTTCACACAGTGTGTTTGAGTAAAAGAATTAAAGTCTTTAAATTATTTTGAACAACATACATTTGGAAAATTTTATATGCAAGTTTTTAAAAACTTTAGAAACAGAAAGTAAGAATAAATATGTTCTATAAGGGAAAATTCTCTTTTTTTTGTTTAAATTTATGTGCAATTGGTGTAATATTGAATATTAACCAATTTAAATTTAAATTTTTTTTTTCTAGAGTTTAAAGAATCAAAATACTAATGAGGAAGAAAAGGGGAAAAAAAAAAAAAGACTTTTGTTGTTTTCGTCCTTTGAAAATTGAGTTGATTAATTAAATTAAATTGGGAATCTAAAATTCCTTATTGGGCAAATCCTATTTTTAAAAAATTTCATTGGTCAACAGAATTTAAAAAAACTGGAAGTTGTTTGCAGAACGAATAGTTGTTCATCCTTTTGGACGATGGTGTAACTTGGAATTGAAAAACTATTGTTACAAAATTAGAAATTATTTAAAAAACAAAACAAAATTAGTTTGTTAAAATTTGGTTTTTTTTTTAGCAGGATTGTAACTGACGTATAAATGAGTTTCATCAAAAAACTTGAAACAATGTCCACCACTAATTGACAGAGTTTGTAGTTTCTGTTAACCACCTCTGTCATATTATTGGTGGTTCTTTTGAGATTAGTTAATTAATCTCACCAATAAATTTGATTTCGTATTAAATCGACAAACACCATCCACAACCGCCACAAAACACATTTTGCGAACTTGACTACTAGTAGTAGTTGGAATTGAATTATAAATCTATAGAATATTCTATTACTGGTGTATTTACATAACTACTATCTATAGACTATAATAAAAAAATTATAACGAAAACTAAAAAATATAAAAAAATTTCTTTGAATTTGTTTTGTTAGTTTATCATAATTATTTAATTCAAAAGTCCACGAGTTCTGAAAATAAAAATGATAACAAGTTCCAATTTTTAATCATAGAATAATTAATTAATAGAAAATAATTAATTATTCAAATAAAGATTCCCAACCGACAATTGGTAAAATCATAATTTTAAAAATCTATGAACTATACACACCAAGTATCTAATCTACAGGAGAGTAATCACAAATTCCACAATAAAGAAGATCTGAAAAGCGGTTATAAAGTACTTAGTGATTTTATGTTACATTACTATGAATGGTAAAACCAAATTCAAATAAAAGTTCTCTTATTTGTAAATGAATCATTGGTTGTTCTATCTTTTTAATAAGCAATTTAGAGATATTATTTGGTTGGGTGAAAAAAAAAACCAAATAGGAAGGAAATATTATACAGCTATAAATCTCTCTCCCAGTCTATTCTACACATCTAGAACTATTTTTAATAATAACATTGTTTTTTTTCTTTTAAAAAAAAAATAAAAAATAAATAGGAGGGGGTGGTGGTATTTATGATTGATATAGGTTTAAATTCAATTCTGATAGGTATAACGAATTTGAACATATGGCAACATAGATTAATGATTTTTATTAATTAAACACAAGCGACAATAAAGGAAATTTTGTTGTTTTTACCCTTTGTGGACAGTTTGATATTTTCATGGTGATTTCAATCTTTCATTGACGTTAAACACTCTTTTTGTGTGAAATGAAAAATACAGATTTTCCTTTTAATTTTTTATGAAAAGAAAATCAGGCTGAAACATTTAATTTAAAAAAAAAATCAACACACATTTTTTTGTTTGATCAAAATCAACACAAACATACCCTCTATCCAACAGTTAAAAAGATTTAACAAAATCAAAATAATCAAAGAAAACTCTATATATCAAAGACGAAATTTTTTTTTTTATTTTCATTGTTTGATTTAAACATAAAACTTTTCAAATTCACATAAATATTCATTTTCACCTTTTTGAGTGTAAAGTTTTTTTTTTTTTTTTTTTTACCAATCAATACATTTGCACTGCAAACATTGTACAATTACTTTAATTAACACTACTCAATCAAGTATTTATTTATCTTGTAATTTAATATTTTTACTCGATACACTATTTTGTATATATTTATTCTTCCAATACCCCACATTCACATCATTGATATACAATTAATTTAAATATTTATTTTTTTATTATGAATCAATTCGTTCCATCTTATAATATCAGTCATAGTAATAATTTATACTATACACATCACCCAAATAATCCACTGTATCTAAAAGAACAACAACAAAATATGGAACACCATCACATTCAAATAATTGATAAAGATACACATACTTTAAATTCACATATTCATTATTCCAATCCAATTACAGTTTCACACCCATATCATCCACATCCTCATTCACATTCTCCAACTCCCAATATCCACTATTCTTCTGAAAATTACTATTCCCTTTCCCCACCCAATTTGTTAAATAATAATTATAATCATTATTCATCTTCACAAAGTAATTCACCTTCATTATCATCAACACCATGTACACCACCATGTATAATATCCAATAGTAAAAGTAATACAAAGTTTAACTTCAAAATTGATACTAGTAAATGTTCATCAACTCCATCATTATCACAATCATCCACCTCATCATCAATAGTACCAAATGTAAATAATCTTTCATATCATGGTACTCCTACAATAGACTCTAATGACATTCCAAGTTCACTTTGTATTCCATTATTAAAATTAAAATCACTATCAATGGCACCACCACCAACTCCACTCAATTTGCCAATGTCCTCTAATAATTCACCAAGATCTCAATATTATGTTCCCGAAGAAATGAGTCCATTTATTACACCAAATCAGTCACCAAGAAATACTAATAATATTATCAGTCAGGGTGTTAATAACAGTTTAAATTCAACTCCATCATCACAATTATCAAGTCCAAACACTCCACAATCACTGTCTCTATCTAATACACCTCTATCATCTCCAAGAGGCGGTAATCAACCAATTGATAAAGTAGAAGAACATTGGAGAAAATTAGAATATTACACAAGTAATCTAAATAACTATGTCTATGAATCTATTAAATCTAAAGATTTTTCAAACCTCTCTGAACTAAACGAAAAAGTTGAAGAAATTAAAAATTCTATTAAAGAGATTGAAATTATAAATAGTATTGCAAAAACGTATGTATATCCATATTTTGTCATCAACATCATCCTCTTTTCACTTAATTCGCTTGACAATTATTATAAATGCGACAATGATAAATCAACCCTCACACTACACCCAAGATTATCTACCTTTTACCATTTGATTTTTATAATAACCAAATCGATACTTAAAAAAATCAAAAACACACTTCTGAAATCCATCAAAAATTTCTTTCAATTGACGGTTTAGATATTTATTTTAATTGATTTTTTTTTATTAAATAATTTTAAAAATAGATTGCCACCTCAAACAAGAGCCAGAAAGAAAAGATCAACTAAAGCTGAAAAACTTCAAAGAGACGCAATTAGTGTAAAGGTAAGAATCATATTTTACAAACTACATTTCCTTTAATTATTATAATTGAATTTAATTAAAATATGTTCTAACATTCTTCATTATTATTGTTGTTTAGAGAACCTATGTAACTACTCCTAAATCTAAAGGAAACCATTGCGCTTTTTGTGGAACTTTAGAAACACCTGAGTGGAGAAAAGGTCCAGGAGGAATGAAGAGTCTATGCAATGCATGTGGCCTCCATTATGCCAAGAATCTCAAGAGAGAAAATAAATTAAAGTCTCAATCCACTGCCACAACCGATGGGAATGATCAAAGTATGAAAATTGAAAATCTTTTAAAATAATCTTACTTTTCCACTTCTGACAACGAAGGAGATTCTCTAAATCATAGTTTCTTGTACAAAAAAAAAAATGAACCCTTATATATCCAGTTAATATACAGACACCCCCATATAACCCCCTATATTTCAATAAAACCCCTCAAAAATACAATATTTGTATATAAGCTAGCATTTAGGTGACCTTTTGGGAAAGAGTTTTTTTCTCATTTAAAAATAGAAGGAAATATCAATCGAAAAAATCAATAATTATAAAATGTTTGTGTTAACAAGAATGGTTTTAATAGTTTGTGACAGTCTCTTAAAAACCAATAGTCACTCTTAAAAAAGATTTTTCTAACCGACAGTTGTACAAAAATCATATGGTGTGAAGAATTTCTATACATTTGGGGTACTATCACCAATTAATTTGAAACTTGATTTAAAGTAAAATCAAAAACTAGATCACCATCGACAACATTCGCCATATCACTTCCATTTTTGTTTTTTTTTGTTTTTTTCTAAAAATTAGGTTCTCATACAGTTTATCACCTAAAGTTGATTTCAAACCCTATCAAAAAAAAAATATTTTTTTTTTTTTATTTTAATTTTCAAAATATTATCCCACTTACAATTATTACATGTAATTCATTTAAAATTTTTTAAAGCAAACCTAACTTTGTCATAAATATAAAATATATATAAAAAAAATAAATAATGTATAATTCCTCAGATTTAAATAATGTCTCATTGTTGGATGAAAGTAGTAGTGATATTAATAATCTAAGTAGTAGTACGAATAGTAGTTCGAGTAGTATCGGCAGTGGAACTTTTACCAAAAGTTCCATTTCCACTACTAATAACAACACCACCACAACTACCAATACCAATAACATAATTATCAATTTATATAACCCTAAACTCAGTAATGGAGATCTTCTAAATGGTTCAGTGACTACTAATACTAGAGTTTCTCAACAACTATCACCTCAGCAACAACAACAACTACTACTACTACAACAACAACAACAGTCAAACTACATTTCACCTCAACTTTTATTTGAATCTTTAAATAAAACCAATTCATTGTACAAATCATCATCAAGTAATAGTTTATTGTATCCAAGTGGTAATAGTAATGTTCCATCTCCACCTGGTGGCAATATGAATAACTCTGCTCCTTCAAATGCTGCTAAACTAAATAACCTATCGACATCTTATATTTTAACATCACTTTCATCTCCAATATCACCTCAACCTCAAACACCAACATTATTATCGACATCCTCTTCACCTCATTTCACAAACCAAAGTACAAGTTCAAACTTATATTCACCATATAGTAATCCCCCAACACCTTATCAGTACCCTCCATCTACACCTCAAACACCTCACACTGACCAAGGTGAAACTGACGACGATTATGAATATCTAAAAGACGGCTGGAAAAAGATTCGAGAACTAACTGTTGAAATACAAAAACTCTCCAAACAAGCAATGAAACACGACCTCCAATCAGTAGACTTGGTACCAACACTACAAAAAGAATATGAAAATATGGGTTTACTTTTAACCTCAATGAATGATAGATACAATTACATGAAAAGCGATGATAGACAGAAAAAGAAGAGAAAAGAATCCGACAAAAATGCTGAAAAAAGAGTATGTAAATCACCCACTCACTTATTAATATAATTTCAATTTATTAATATATATTTTTTTTATTATATTATTTTAGAAAAAGAGAAGAGAAGCTACTTTATTATTAAATAATGTCTGTAAATCATGTAAGACTACTGATACTCCAGAGTGGAGACGTGGACCCGATGGAATGAAAAGGTATGTATTCTTAATTATTACAACAACATTCTAAAAAACGGAGTGGTAGATTTTCTGACTTTTTCATTTTTTTTTTTTTTTCATTAATTAAAAAATATTCGTACTTTAGTTTATGTAATGCATGCGGACTTCATTATGCCAAAATAATTAAAAGAGAGGCTTCTCTTGCCCTACCCCAGATTTCAGTTGAACAAAAAGAGTCAATGAGATTAAATTCAATTTTAAATTGATCAAATGAATATTGAAGATCTGGCAAAGGGTTTTATTGGCCTTTTGTTGATATTCGATACCCACTACCAACATTGCTCTCCAAAAGAAAACAAAAACATCAAAAGCAGATCATTGTTTATTATTTTTACTAAAAATAATGAAATACATTGATCTTTTATTTCACCACTTCAATTATGATTGTACAAACATTAAAACAATTTTAGATTAATTGTTTTTCATTGTAAAAATTCTTATATTCGACACAACTTTCTACTCTAATTAATTCACTCTTAACGTTAACCCACCTTCAAAAATAAAAATAAAAAAAATATCAAGGGTGTATATATACACAAGAAGAGACATATGATAGCTTTAGATTATGATAAATTTTACAATTTTCTTGTTTTTGTTTTTTTTATTTGGTTGACTGGTGAAGGAGAAAGATAGATGAAAATCAAACTAATTGATTTATCTAACTCTTGAATTGGTACCAGAGTTAGTTGTAATTCTTTGAGTGATAATTTCAGATGAGATTTCAGAAACTTGGGTTGGGTGTAAATCAACATGATATGGTTGGAATAATTCTTTAACTTTACCAGAGTGAGTACCTAATTTGGCTCTTAACATTCTTGGAATTTCTTCACCTACAAAATCAATAAAGGCAAATTTAATAGTTTCAGAAAGATCAATCTTTTCAACTTCTCTAACTAGACCATAACCAACGATATTGGATTTCAAGTGACTTACAAGTTCATCTGTACCTCCATTACCACTACCCAAGAGAGTTAGTGTATTGTCATTCTTGTAACCAACTAAACACCAATTGGTATCAGTACTGTCAGCTCTGACGTCTTTAATGGCAGCTTTAACCTCTGCTTCATTTTCAATATTAATTACAGAACCTGAACTTGTTGGAACAGAAGATGGTTTATAACCACCGCTAGAGCCTGAACTTGTACCTCTATATGATCCACCACTTGATGGACTACTGCTACTTGGTGATGAGGTACCAGCAAGAACATTTAATTTAGTACCTGATGAACGAGAGATGGTATCAACTACAATATCCTCAGAGATCTCAGAAGGTACTGAACATTTGATGTCAACGTGATATGGTTGAACTAGTTCTTTAATAGTACCAATATGAGTACCCAAACGTGCTCTCAACATTCTTGGAATGTTTTCACCAACCCAATTAATGAATGCAAATTTAACAGTATTGCTATTATCAATCTTTTCAACAATTCTAACTAAACCGTAACCCACAATCTCTGGTGTCAGGTTGGAAATCAATTCTTGAGTTCCTTGTGTGCCTTTACCCAAGAGTACGATATTATTAGAGTTACCACCTTCGTAACCAAACAATACCCAATTGACATCGGAGGCATCTGATCTAAACTCCTTAAGAGCCTCTCTAATCTCTGGTTCATTTTGCAATTTTAATGCATCTTTTTGTGTGGAACTTGGAGATGATACACCACCATAAACTGATCTTCTAGCAGATGAAGATGAACTAGTTGAAGTTGAACCAGTCTTTTTACCAGACTCATCTAAAACTCTTGATCCTGATCCAGAGTTTTCTTGAATCTTTTGAATTACAATCTGATCAGAAATCTCAGATTTATTGGTAATTTGAAAATCTACATGGAAACTACCAAAACAGTCTTTGACACCACCGGAGGTCACAGAGATTCTACCTTTTTGCAAGATACCTACTTTATCACCAATAAAGAGAATGAATGCAAATTTAACAGTTTCACTATCATCAATTTTATCTATTTTTCTAACCAATGAGAATCCAACTACATCATCTTGGAATGATTCAACGAGTTCACTGACACCACCTGAACCACTTCCTACTAATTTAACCTTTTGTGATTTTGGAGATTCGAATGACAACAGAACCCAATCGGTTGGTGTGTCATTATTTTTTAAATCTGCAATAGCTGCTTTGATTTCTGTTTCATTGATAAATTGAACTGCACTAGACATGGTTGTTAATTTGTAATATTACTCCTAATAATAATAATAAAAATGCAAGACAATCTTTTTTCTTCTTTTAGGTGTAAATGTAAGATAAATAAAAAAAAAAAAAAAATTAAATTTTAATTTATTTGAATGGAAGTGGCAAACCCACACCACTTTTATTAAAATTTTTTTTAATTTTTTTTGATTTTTTTTTGTCAAGTGTTCAATACAACGAAAAAACATTATGAACAATAACAAACAACTAATCATCGGTAATCAATCACAGCAACAACAACAACATCAACAACATCACTCTCACCAGAATAACAAACGTAAAGAGGAGTTTAATGAAACTTTTAATCAATGTTTTAGTTTAATTGAAACATCTCACCAGGATATTAGGCATGAATTGAGTTTTTCCCTTTTTTATTATTATTATTATTATTATTATTATTCTTTCTTATTTTGTTTTGTGGGTAATAGACTGAAGGTCGTCTTTAAGGGAATAATTGTATTCTCCATTTGAGGTGTGGTTTAAATGAAAAACCAACCTTATAATGACTTTAGTCTTCCTTTTATGTATTTTTTACATTATTTTATTGTTTTATTTTAATTAACACAATAGTCAATATCTAACATTTTCTTTTAAATAACATGATTTTGTGTATTCTTTTATTGATAACTTTGAATTGAAAAATAAAAGTGTTGTAAAAGTATCTATACAAAGTTTAGTTGAATTAAGTACTTCTATTTATTGTAACATCTCTTGTAAAGTTAGAATTTTAAATTTATTTTTAGATATAATAAAATCTCCATTATTATATAGGTGAGTAGTAATAGACCTCTAAATAAACTTTGAAAAAAAAACAGTTATCTAACACAAACACAAAAACATACAGGAAAACAGCAATAAGATGTGCAATAAAAGGAATTGGAAGTTTAGCATGCCAAGATGAAACCTTAATTACACCAACTATAACCTATCTAGCAAAGATTTTAGAATTTCCATGTGAAAACTATCAGTATATGAAAAGAGTGTGTTTTCACTCACTCAGCAGAATAGGTAGGAAATTCCCAGTTTATCAACAACTCTTAATCACACTATTCGAACAATATTTTATGAACACCAATTCATCCAATGATGATATATGTTCCATTTTAATGGCATTTGGTAGACTATCTCAAACCAACTCCAAAATCAGAGCTCTGTCCATGAAAAGATGGTTAGAAGCAATTGATAATTCTCATTATCTATTTAAATGTGCTGGTATAATATCAATAGGTTATGCATCTTCACCATCTGGAAGTATGTATTCATTAAATTCCAAAATCATTTTTTAGATATATATTAATTTATTATACGTAATTCTTAGATATTGTTAATGATAAAAATATAGAATCTATATGTTATAGTAAGGCAGTTGAGTTATTACAGTATCATAAGATTAATGATAATATTGAAGGTGAGGAAGATAGTTGGAAGAAACAAGAGGTATATTTAGTACAAGTTGCATCTTGTAAGGCATTGGGTCTTTTGGCAAGATCTAATCCTACAGAATGGCTACCAAGACTACAGAAGATATTTAAAGTAATTCTATCAAGCACTAGATATACAGGTCATGTAAAATCAGTTGTATTGTCTATATACGGTCAATTGACATATGAGTTAGCAGTTACATCACCATTCTTTACACCACTAAAAGTTTTACTATTTGAATTATCAAATGAAGACAATATCAGTATATCATCACCTAGTTTCTATTCATTGACAAAATTTGCATTGTCACATGAATCCAATTTCCAAGAGGTCTATGAAATGCTGAAGTTGAAATTAGGCGGTGGTGGCAGTGGAATTAAAAATGCAAAACCTGATCAACTCATTCATTTCCTCAAGACTTGGTGTAAATTAATTTCTAGAAATTATAGACCGGTTTTAAATCAATGTTCATCTATCATCTCACAATTTGATTCCTATTTATATGAACCAAATTCACCAATGTCTAATCAATTGACTCTGGCAAAGAATAGACCTAAATTAGTACTTACACCTCTGCAGCCTAATAAACTATATGCCAATCAAATGTATCAATGTGAGAATGCTTTCAATGACTTTCAGAGTCTGAATATCATGTGCCATTGTTTCAGTCCACTGATTATTCAGTCTATATTAGCTCTATGTAAGAAACCACAGTTGTTACATCATAATCAATATAGAGCTGCTTTAAAGGATAAGATTAGATCTCAAAAGGAATTGGGCTTTAATATTGATCAATTTGAACAAGTGCATCTAGAGTCTACTTATCAGTCTATTCTTACTGAACTCTCTCAAGATTTCTCCAAAAGAGAAATATTCATCTCCGTAATTAATAATCCTGAAATTATTGATTCTAAAGATTTTCAAGATATGATTAAATCAAAATATGATTTGAAAAAAGATGATCAACAACAATCACAACACCCACTTGTAACTCAGAATCAACAAACACCAAAACAATCTGATAAACCTTCTGATCCTAGATTGAAGAAGGGAGGAAACATTTTTTCAAAACCTCTTCCGTTGATTAAAGACTCTACTCCCGATGTAGACACTAAACCAACAATAGCTACAGCTTCAGCTACAGCTGTACCCACACAACAACCAAAAGTAAATTTATTCGCTAAACCATTACCACTATTGAGTGAAATTACTAAAGAGGAGAATGTACCTGAAAACACCATTACACCTAAACCACAATCTACCAATATATTCTCAAAGCCATTACCATTGTTAGTTGATCAACCAGACACTAAAGACAATACCGAAAATATACCATCTAAAACACCACTACTAAAAGAAGAGACTTCAGAAAGTGAAAAAGAAACAGTATACCCGCCAACTGCCAATATATTTTCTAAACCTCTGCCATTATTAAAAGAGGATTCTGATGCTATTAGTGCAGAAACAACAAAAATGAATATATTCGCAAAACCATTACCACTGTTAAGAGACCAGGAGATAAATGATGACATTTCATCAACATCTTCACCAAAGAAGAAGAATAATCTAGCACTTCCATTGATGAAACCTGCAATACCCATTTATGAGTTACCTAAAGTAATTCAACCCATTCGACCATCAATATCAAAAACAATTCACAGCTTGGGTATGAAGTTAATGGTTAATACTCCATTACCTCCAAAACCAAAGAATGTATTTGCCAACCCATTACCACTGCTAAAAGACGAAGATGGAAATTCAGATGATAAAAAGACTCCTGACTCCCAAAAAGATACTGATGATAGTTTAGATATTCAAATTGATATTGACAGTTATACAAAGGAATTAGAGAACATGTTGGATGGTAAAGAAGAAGGTACATATACTGTAATGGAACCTGAAGAAGAAGAACAACCACATCAGCAACAACTAGTAACATCTTCTTCACCATCAGCCAATTCTTCAACCAATACCAGTGATGGTGAAGAAAGTGATGAAGATTCAGAACAAGATAGTGACGAAGAATTGGTGATTGATGAACCAATGAATATCGAGACAAATACTATACCTGATAGTTATAACCCCTCTAGAAAAAGACCAAATTCAATTTTAGAATTAGAAGACGACCCAGAAACCACTGAATCCGACCAGAAAAAAATTTGTTTAGAACCAAACCAACATGATTTTCAAACTGTTGATTTGTCTCAAGTCAATAAATCAAAGTCCAAAAAAAATCATAATAATACCAAGACCAATAACAAGAACAAAAATAATAATAATAATAATAACAACAAAATGAATAGGGAAAAGAATTCAAAGAAAAAACATAATAGAAAGCTAAAAGATAATCCTCATGGTGATGAAGGTAATCTATATGTTGGTATTGATTTTACAAAATCAAAAAAACCAGAACCTATTCAATGTTCATTTTACAAGTTGGGTATGTGTAAGAAAGGTAGTGAATGTACTTTTCTCCATGAAGGTCCTGTTGTGGAAAGAGAAAAAGAAATTTGTAAGTTTTTTAAAACTGGGTCATGTCTTAAAGATTCTGATTGTACCTATTCACATGATTTGAAATCAGAAGCATGTAAATATTTCAATTCTCTGAATGGTTGTACGAACAAGGATTGCCAATATGGTCACTTTATTTCTGATACTGTATCCCCTATTATGAATAATTCAAATCCATCAACACCACCTATTGTAAATATTGTTGATGGTCAAATTTAGATGATGGATTCCTTAATATAATAAAGATTCATTGGAAGTAAACAAACAAATTATTTATTATTTTTTTTCAGAATGTAATTTATCATTTAAATAGGATTTAGAGAGTAAAGGTGAGACTGGATGTGATGATAATAAACTTTCTTTGGCACAAAGACTACCAATATTAATTGATTCCTCAATAGAGATATTATTGTATAGTGAATATATGACACCACCACAGAGACTGTCACCAGCACCTGTAACATCAATTATATCCTTTTTGGCTACATTTGGTGCCTGATAGACTTTGAAAATATATTCACTATCTTTCTTATAAGATAATAACATTCCATTGGGTCCCATCTTTGTTATAATAAATCTCATTCCACTGTCAATTAGAACTTTACTGTGTAATTTAATAGATTCCAATGAGGTGTCTTGATGATTAACATTATTATTATTTTCCAATAATTTTGGTTGTTTTTCTAGTAGATCTTTAGCCATGGCGAAAAGTTCATCTGTATTTGGTGATGTATAAGTAATGCTTGATGTGATATTAGCTTGAATTGGTTTCATTGATTTATAATGACTAGTTGGTTCTACCCATAGTTTAATACTAGGATTATTCTGCTGTATTAAATCATGTAGATATATCATAGATTCTATGGGGATATTGGTATCGATTATAATCATTTTTGCCTTGAGTAATTGTGGTTTGAATTTTTGTAGATATTGAGGAGTGATGTGGTTGAAAATTTCCATTTGAGAGATTGCTACAGATAAATCGCCCTTTTCATCTAGAATGGCATTATAAATTGCAGTATTCTCTCCTTTAACTCTGGCTATAGCCTGAGTATCCAATTTAACACTTTCAAAATGATTAATGAGTAATTCTGCATATTGATCAGATCCAACTGCACTGATAAACATTGGATTTTGATCAAGTCGTGCCAATACCTCTGCTATATTTCTTGCTACACCACCCATTTTAATTTCAATGTGACCTGGGTTAGATGTTTCCATTCTGAAACCAGATACCTTATTTGGTTTAGATATCATATCAATTACACAACCACCAATCACAATCAGATCACTGTTTACTTCTCTTTTTGGTTTTGTAGGAGTTGGTGTGTTTTTTAATGTTGGTTGGGTAGGCCTCCCTTCTTGTCCTGAAATTTGTTTAATTGGTTCTGGACTATTTAGTTTATGGTCATTACCCTTTTTGATATTGTAGTATTGAAGTGCAATCTCTGATCCCACTTTAGCGTTGTTTTTAATCAATTGTATATTTAATTCGAGTGATTTTCCTTTGGTTTTATCATTTACCATTTTCAAGAGATATGGTGTAATATCTTTACCTTTTACGAGATCTCTTTCAGATTGTTGAATAGATTCAGTAATGGCTCTGTTAATCTCTTCAGATTCACCAATTTGGTTTGGAACAGCAACAACAACACCACTACTCATAGATAGAATATCATTAGAGTAAATTAATTTAGCAATTTGGTAAGTGTCATCTATACGCATTGGAGATGCATGACCAGAGTCCTTTGTAAAGAATGCTGGGAATTCAGAAGTCTGATAGGAGAGGACTGTTACACCTTGAGTTTCTAGGTATTCAAGTGTCTTACCTATATCCAAAATAGACTTTACACCAGCACAAACTACAGCTACACCATTTCTTCCCAATTCAGTTAAATCAGCAGAGACATCCATTGATATCTCAGCATTTCTATGTACACCTCCTAAACCACCAGTAACAAATATCTTTATTCCTACCATTGAAGATATAAGTATAGTAGATGATACAGTTGTAGAACCAGTCTTACCTTGACTGACTACATAAGGTAAATCTCTACGTGATGTCTTTATAGATTCAACACCAACCTGTGCAATATATAATATCTCTTCATCAGTCATTCCAACATGTATAGTACCATTTATAATTGCAATGGTTGCAGGTACAACACCTTGATCTCTGACAATTTGTTCTACACTTTTAGCAGTCTCATAGTTTTTAGGAAATGGCATACCATGTGAAATAATTGTACTCTCAAGTGCTACAATAGGTAAACCATCTCTCAATGCTATTTCTACATCTTTTGAGAATTTAAATACTTTTCTCAACTCTGCCATATTACCCGTAGGATCATGTGTTCCGTAATCAGCTTCATAAATCTTTCTATGTGTACTAATATTTGGGTTTGTATTCTTTAATCCTGATGAATTTAAATATTTAAATATAAAATATGATAGTATTACTATACAAATAGTTTGAAATAATTGTTTCATTGTCTTCTCTTTTCTATAACTAATTATAATATTAGAATTAATAAATAAAAAAAAAAATTTTAATTTGAGTGGGTGTGGATCTTCATCAAAAAAATTTGTAGATTAACTCCCTTTGAGGAAATATCTGAAATTTGAATTTATTATAATTTATTTAATTTTTTCATTCTAATAAACCTATCAAATTTACGATGAAATTTAACTCTAAATTCCATATTAGTGAGTACTTTGTAAAGTATAACACCAATAATTAAAAGCAAAACAAAAGCAACAACAGCAATGATGATACCAATCTTTTCAAGTCTTGTCAAACCATCATCAACAGATGGTTCACAAAGTGAACCTATTTTGTCGCCAGCAGGTAAGATATCAGATAGAATAGAGAAATCGGGATCAACCAATGCATTTGCTCTATAGAATGGTATATTAATACCAACCATTCTAGTTACATATTTTGTAGTTTGAAGATCTTCAATAACAGGGAATATAGTATTGGTAATGCTAATAATACGATTATCAATAACCCCTCTTTTTATGAATCTACAATACAGTGAGTTTTGGTTGACTTGTAATCGAACATACTCTAAATCACTGTTGATAATATCACCATGCTCTTGATAGGAACAACTGTCATCTTCCGAAGAATCAAAAGATGCCGACATTAAAAATTGTAATTGATTGAAATTCGATGTGAATTTATATGGGGTCAATTCAATTTTGTATTTAATGGTAGATGGTAACATTGCAATCTTGGAATTTGCAAAATATACAACAGTCACTTGTGTATAGAACTGAATGGTAACTTTAATTTTGGTAACCAAACCCAAATGGAAAACAGTTGTTTTATACTGGTACTCTAAATATTCGTTATTAAGTGGTGATGTTGTATTCTTAAATTCCCAACTATTGAATTGAAATTTAACAACTTCATTCAACGCACTATCGAGTTCCCTAAGTGCCTCAATTTTTATATACGCTGATAGAGTAATGATTTGTCCATTTGGTAGAGTAGTTGTATAGTTACTGTGTATATCAGGGTTGGATGTGTTTACAAATGGAGATGGTATGATAACAATTTGAGACATGCAATCATTTCCAGTCCACGGATAGTTACATTGACAACCTAGTAATGTGCATACACCATTACTTCCACCACAAATTGGAGTTCCCATACATGGTAGAGGTGGTTTAACATTATTTGGAGGTACAATTGGTGATACCACAATCTTATTAGACATAAAATTCTGATTTGCTAATGATACCAAAAAGTATGTTTGATGTGGTCGTATTCCATCATAAATCATAAAGTTCTCAGACTGATAGATTGATGTTAGATTCACAGCTGAATCTATATACTCAACCCTCATTATAAGATTAGATTCCAAACCAAACCCATACCCAACAATAGATATCTGAGTATCTAGATTTGATATTGGTGTTACTTCTAACATCATTGGTTGTCTATCATAAGTTACATTTAACAATGGATTGAATCCAGATATCTGTATAATATCATCAGTTGAATATCCTATAATATTCATGTGTTCATCTGTAATTCCATTAATGGATATCAGAATATTGCTACTTGGGTATCCTATACCGTATGGTAAGTTTATCATACAACTATAATTGGCACTTTTTAAACCTGGATCATATGCCAAAGGGTAAGCATTTACATAATCCATTGCAAAGAATGTAGAGTAAAAGTAACATCTAGGTGCATGTCTATAGGATATAGGTGTTTGTGTATCCTGAACTGTAAAATTAACAAAAAATTGTCTTGTCCATGAGAACAAATTAATAGGTCCATCCGAAATGATTAAAAACTCTGTTAATACAGGTGGAGTTGTGTCGTCTTGTGGAGTCTGACAATCAACTGAAATGGATAAACTTGATATCAAATTTGGATTATCTAAAATATACATTAAAGGTGATATTACATATGGTATACTATTAGTAATGCCCAACACCAATTCAGAAGCTTTTATATAACTCTGGTACCCATTTTTGTCAAAAAGCCAAATCAAATCTATGAAATAGGTGTCCTGAAGACACGCTGGATTAATGGTAACTTCAACAGTATAGGTATCCAAATAAATAGACTGATATTCTTGTGGTTTGATTGAAATTGTCTGAGAATAATATGGATCAAGAAGTGAAAGTACAGTAACCATTCCCCAATCTAAACCATTTACTTTATCTTCAATAGTTAAATTCCAGCTTATAATACCACCTAGAGCATTCGAGATTGGACCTGATGTCACAATGTCAAGTACCATAGGTGGCATCATATCAGCATAGTCAGATCGAGCTCTTAGTTTCCAAGATTCTTTGAAATATATACTATCATAACTTAGAGATTCATAGTACATTGTGAATTCCAAATAACCACTAAACAATCTAGATGGAATATTAAAATCAGCAGAAAACATTTGTTCATCTTCATTCCAAAAACCATTATAACTCTTCCCCAATTGTTTAAAAGATACAGTTACTTCACCTTTTACATCAATATTACTTAAATTGAAATATATTGTATTATTACAATCCAATAATGTCAGATCAATATCATTCATTGCAAATCTAACAAATGTTACTTGGTGAACATTAAGTAAATCTATATATTATATTAAAAGTTAGTTGTTTACTCTACTGTACATTAACACAACTTATAATATTTACAATCATTATCTATAGGTGGATGAAATTGAGGTATTGGTATATAGTCACCATAAAATCCATCATATCTTTGAAAGTTTCCATAGGAGTCAAATATTTGAATTGAAGGTTTTGAATCTGTAGAGCTATATAAACCAGTTGTGTTGATATATTGTTGAAATGTTGCATTTTGTAATGAACCAGAAACAAGATCTACAGCAGTCAATGTATATCCATCCCCAATTACCTTAAATACTCCAGTGTCATCAGTAGCCACCACTTGAATTATAAATGATATACCATCAATTGGTAAATATTCAATACTCTGTATCACAGGTGAGGTAGTATCTAATTAACCATTTCATAATATTAATAAAAATATGTATTTTCATTGATAAAAATGTAAGACTTTTACATACCAATTGGTGAAGTTGCATTAACACTAACACTATAAAATATATCATCACCTGTGATAGAACCAATAGATAGAGTCAGATTGGTACTGAAAGGGGGTAGTAAATATTGAAATTTTACAATTAAATTGTTGTTTACTGATGATCTACCCACAACAGCCATTGGATAATTAAAGGATACTGATTCTCGAATTTGACCAAATGTACTTGAGAGAAGAAATGATGAAATTAAATTTGAAAGCTCAGCTGTAATTTCAATATCAAATTGTGTAACTTTTGTTGATATTACTGTAATATTTACAGATTTACTACTTGAATCTATTTATCATAAATAGAATGTAAATAAAATGATATATTTATATTGTAATCAAAATGTACATACTCGATGTAGTATAAGATGTAAGACCTGTACTTGATGGTGTACTATCAGAGTAAAAATTAATTGCTTTTGATATAGTTTGATCTACGCTGCAAATTTCTAAATTTAAAATTGTATAATTCCCATCTAAGCTACCATAAATTGGTTTATTTCTAATTGAACTTTGACCATGTCCATCATAATCTTGTATATAATATATAGGTTTATGATAATCTACAAATTCAGCAATATAATAAAATTGTTTATATTGAACTCCTAAATCTGCAATGGAATGGCCATACCCATATGTATAAACAGTAGGTTCCACTCCAGCTATAAATCAATTGAAATAATTAGAAAATCTATTGTAAATAAACATTATAAATGCATACATACACATTGAATTTACAAAAGTTGGAAAAGTAAAATTTGATAGCCTATCAAGATAGTCACGTATTGAGAATGTAATTGTTGGTTCTATATCCCATAATGTGACTATATTACACTGAAAACTTAGTAGATTGTAACCTTGTTGGTATGAATAACACTCGTATTGGTCTTCAGGTGGTAAGTTAATTTGAAATACACTTTCAGAATGAATAGCTTTGTTCAAATTAAGTATTAAATATACAGTATAGTAACCGTATTCTAACATTTTAAATTGTTGATCTCTATTCAAGTTTACAATTGGATAAGGTAATGATTCACAATTGTATTCAATTTCACCACCTATATTGATATCATTGACTTGCCAAAGATTCTCTAATAGACCAGACCCAAGTGCAATATAGATATCATATTGAAAATAAAAGTTCCTGTTATCTCTACCAATCACATAGATTGTAGTGTTTACTAATGTAGATGTTACTTGAGTATATCAGAATCCAAAGTTTCAGCTTTAATTAATATCTCATAACTAAATTTACAATATCCTGGAATATGTGCATAATAGTTATTGGTTTCCTCTACTGTTAAATCGATAATTTTATAAGAATCTGTTTTTTTATTATAAATCGATTTGGTTAAAATAAAATCATTTTCAAAGTTTATCCTTCAACAATATTTACAAATAATTGTACAAAATAGCAATAAAATAGTAACCAATAAATATAGATTCATAGCAGTGATTATAAATAAAAAAATGAATGAGTAGAATGAAATCCGAGGTGAATAAAAAAATTGGATCTTTAAATAGAACTCTTGAGAATAGAGCCTAATTTTCAAAAAAAGAATTCATGAATTCATGCACCACAATGATTCCAAATACCGATATATCAATTTTTTTTATTAATAATTAATCAATATTTCGGAGTTAATGGAACATGGTATTATATTTATTTTTGAGTGATTCAAAAATTCTGGGTGATATAAGTTTATAAAAAATTGATTTTATTGTCAAAAAAAATAAGTAAAATACAAAGATGAGTCATCTCATTGATTCTTATAAATTAATATCATCAAAAGTAAAGAAAAAGAAATTTTCAGTGAGGAAACCAAATTATGGTGAGGCTATAGAACAATTGACACAGGTTATGAATAGTTTTAAGAGAGAAGGTAATGGATTATATGCTGCATTTTGTTGTTTAGCAATTGGAAGATGTGAACAAGCTATCAAACTTTCATCATCTGCAGAGGCATCATGTTATATTGACTCTGGTTATCTCATTTGGGAAAATGAAATACAATCATTTGAAGATGATCTAATTTCATTTGAAGAGAATATACCAGAAGCTATAAACTGTTATTTATTAGCAATTAAAGTAATCTATCTTAGATATTCTTATAAGTTCAATTAAAGAGCAATATATTAATATATTGTTAATGTGTTTGTTAATAACAGGTTTATCAAAATTATAAAAGATTTAGTATAATGGCAACATTGTATTATGAGATGGCATCAATTTTAAAGAAATTGAGTAAATATGAACAGGGTGCTGAATATTTTCAAAAAGCAGCAGAGTTACAGAGAACTGAAAGTCCAATATCTTCTATATACTCATTGAAAGAGGCTTGTTATTGTAAAATTATGGAATCGGATTATAAAGGTGCTTGTGATTATTTAGATTTAATCATTACTATTATAAATGAAACAACACCACTAGAGACAAAAATTAATTTAAATAATAGTACTGGTAGTACTAATAATAATAATAGTTTATCACAGATTAATAATAATGGTATAGGTGATGCACAATTATCCAATATATCATTATCACTATTTCCTTATCTTCTCATTGAAACTAGAGTATCATTAGTACTATTACTGATACTACAAGATTCATTTTTAAAATCACAAGCTCAGTTGAGTAAACTAGTCAACGATATCAATGATCAAGAAGGTCAATCCACTGATCACACCGAAGAAACTGTTTCTCTCCTTAACAATCTATTGATATCTTGTGAGAGAAAAGAAATCAATGATCTACAAGCAATTCAAAGAGAACTTTGGAGTTCTTTAAATGATATCCAAAATGACATTTTACAAAGAATATGGGTTGCAAATAAAATCTTAATATAACTTTACCTCATTTACTAACAACAAATAAATATAGACTTTTAGTTTATTTATTTTATTTTAGCCTTATTTATTAAGATCTATTCACTATATATTCTAAATAAAGCTGGTACATTGATATTTATTTGAAACATTAACTATTTCTTTTATTATTTATTTGTTGGATTATATTTTGTTAATATTATGGTAATAATGATTTAAGTGATAAAATCTGTTGATTGAGATAAGTGATATTAATAGCAATATTTTATTTTGCATAGTTGTATGAGGCCCCATTTACTACTACAATCAAAAACACTACCACCATTATTTTGTAAATGAGCACACCAACTGTGCTTCTTTAATATTATGGAATGATCAACTAAGAATGGTTTTACAGTGTAAATACATATTTAGACTTTTGGAATTGTAGAGAGCTGTACACCAATGATAACATAAAAAAATTATATACATTGAATCTCACACTATCTTCTTACTTGTATATAAATGATAGAATACAATTCCCTAAAGGGGTATTTTGAACTTACAAGCAAGAATACAATAATGTTTTTTTGTTATCATTGGTGTTTTTTTTAGTATCATCTCCCCATAAGATAAAAAACTGATTAAATTTTACTTTGTACAAATTAAAATAATTGATCAAATTACAAAAATATTAACTTATTATTTTTTTGTATTTAAAGGTCTTGAAAATTTAGTTTTAACATAACAATTTAATAATAAAATGGAAGATAAATCAAAGGGAATTATGTCAACAAAATACAGTGAAGATGATTTCATGGAATCAACTGGTAGTATTTTAAGTGGTGCAATTGGATCTATTCCAGTGGTTGGTAGCTTTTTAAGTGGTATTTTCGGTGCATTTTGGCCAGGTCCTAAATATATGACCGTTGAAGATTTTCAAAAAGAAATAAAAAAATTAAAAGAAGAAATGATAGCCATGATGGATTCAAAGATCGAAGCTGCACTTGATACAATTTTTAATGCAATTATCGACACTGAAGTTCTATCTTTAATTGATTCTGGTAATAATTTTTCTGATGCAGTCAATTTATTGGCAGAAAGAAATGGTCAAAAAGTTTCCAATCTCCCAAAGAAAAAAAGTAAATTTGCAATGGAGATTCAAGATTTAGAAGATGATTTACTTAAAGAACTATGCAGAACTCAATATCAAATCTTCACTGATGCTGCTATAAGATGCATAAATGTCTTATCTGATCATAGATTTATTGAATATTCATTATCTTCCCTTACATTTTCAATGGCACACTATGTTTCTAGCCAATTGGAATGTATTGCTAATGGGACTACATGGGGTTTTACAATGGAATATATTGAAGGGTAAGGTTTTTATCTAGATAAAAAGAAATCAATATTAGATACTAATTTTTTAAAAAAATTAAACTTTGATAGTAATGGAACTATTCAGGGTGTAAAGAATAAACTTCATGACAAAATCAATAAATTCCATATGGATTTTGGAAAAGGTTATAATACAGCTTTAAAAAAGGGTGCTCACCCAAGTGATGGAAATATGTATAGAATTGTAGCTGCAGCAGGTTTGATTCATTATTCAGATAAAAGATTATATGATTATCCAGTCGATGTAAATGTGCCTGAAACAAATGGACACTTTGTTATGGATAAACTTCAAAAAACATATGTTCCCTATATCCATTTGTTTAGAAATAGAGATACCACAAAGGATGATGGTTTTAGAGATCATGTTACTAGTCAATTTCAAATTACACCTTTAAAGGATCTACATCAGTCTACAAAAATATTCACATATAAATTTTCTGCCCCTCCAACAAGTAAAAAATTAATGGTGAATTTTCATCTAGCTACATTCGGCTCCTGTGAATATAAAATCAATGTATATTTGAATGGCCATGCCTCTACATATCCATTCACAACCAATTCTTTAACAATGAATTGTCCAACTATGGAAGTTATTAGAAATAGAATAATGGAAGGTGGTCAAGATCCATCTGGCATAAAGTATGGAATTTATCCAAAAATTTTTGATTTGCCTGCAAATCAAACCTCACATGAAATGGGGATATTTTTTGAAAATGTAGGTTCAGCCCGAAGTGATTTTCTTCACATATTGGATATAAATTTTACAGTATTCAAATAGATATATCTTCATTTCATTAACAATAATCCACTTAGGGTTTTAAAATTTTTTTAGAGTGGACAGTTAATAAACACATATATAAGATTTTCATTAAAAATTAGAGAAATTATTCAATTTTTAAATTCTTATAATGCTAATTTTGGAATTCCTTTCTTTATTGAGAGCTTAAAATTCGTTTAAATTTTCAATCTTTCTACCGTTTGTACGTGCAGCCAAATAAATCCTTTCCAAGATATCAATTTAAATTGTTTGAATTTTATTTTGTTTGCAGTGGCAATATCAAATATACTCCAAAGCAATAGGTGTATCTGCTCACTGTCGTGTTCTTGTAAATTGTTTGAAAAAGAAATTAAAATTTTCAAAGTAACCTTGAGTAAATCTTGATAACACCAGAGTTATAAATAGGTGATCCTCTACCCATTGTTACGATCTTGTTGACTAATGTATGAAGGTGGTGCTTGAGAGTTGATTGGCAGACATTGTGCTTTGCCAATGTCGGTATTTTTGAAAAGGCTGTTAATCCTTTGGATATAAGAAAATATACCAATCGTAAAGACTTGGTTACTAAATGAATTATGTTAAAAAGAAGTTCATCAATGTTTGATACACCTAGGAAATCTACAAACTCTATGTCTTGTTCTATAATTCTAATTCTATTTTCCAGTCTATTCCATGTCTTTATAAATTCTTGTTCATCTTTACCAACACATGCATACCATTCATCCATATATATGGAGGGTAATTTAATCTTTCAATCCCATTATTTTCGCCACTAAATCTATTCTACCAACCTGATTTCTTGAACTGCTTGTTCATAGCTACCACTGCTATTATTTCTTGAAAGAGTAAATAAAATACTGGAGACACTTGTATTAAGAAATGGTTCTATTGCATCAAATACTAATGGAGTTGGATGAACTAAAAGCTGGTGGAGCGCACCACTCGTAGATATTGTAGAGCTAGTAAATCTATTTGATACAATAGTTCAAAGCGATTATTCACTGTTTCTACACCAAACCTCTTTCAACCAAATACTTAATCACCTCTACATTTTTTAAGGTATTAATATAATCTTCATTAGAAAAATGAAATTTTAAAAATCAAAAAATTCTGTTAAAAGCGCCTTTTTTCTATTTTTTTATTTTATAAAAACAATTAAGAATGTATAACGATAATCATGATAATTTAATGGAAGACAATTTTGAAATGATGGAAAGAGAAACTGAATTCTTTTCATTTCATCCTTATACATTTGTTGATGATATTTCAGAGTCTACACATGACTATTGTGCAGATAGTGCAGATTTTATAGAAAGTTGTTTGAATGGTCATCCACTGTTTAGTAATCAAGAATATAAAGATGAAATCAAACAAGGTACAAATAAGGTGTGGGAGATTTTAGATGATTGCTTTACTAGAAATTTACAGGTTTATGAAGAATTCCTATTAGAGAATATATTTAGACTACCTGAAGATTTAATACTACCTTTTGAACAACTTACCAAAACCTCAAATATCAATAACAATACTCAAAATTATAAATCAAATATATTAGATAAAGAACTTGAAGACTTAAGAAACCAAATTACAAAAGTTTGTAAATTTAGTTTCATTAGTGGTTCAAGATTAGTAGTATTAATTAACATACATATATTCACACAAATATTAGATAAATAATGATAATATAGAATTGAAGAAAAAAACAGCACATATAAATTCAGAAATTAAAGTTTTAAAAGCAATTGAAAAGAGTTTAGGTGATACCAATAATTTTGAAAATCAAATAGTACCTTGTTTAGAGTCAATCAATACTCACAGAAAAGAACTTGATATTGCATATCAGAGTTTCAAAAGTGAGCATATGGATTCATTTTCATCACTTAATAATATCGTTAGTAATGATCAAAATCTTTTAGATAAAATGACATCTCTCAAATTGGATAGTAATACAAAAGAAACTGATATTCAATCCACTGACAGACACACCAAAAAGATTCAACAAGTTGTAAATAAATTGTAAATACGTATATGTAGATTGAATAATTTGGTAAAACATTGGTAATTGTTTTTATTGACCATATCTCTTGACGTATTTGATTGCTGGTGGTAATGTTGGTAATACTTTATCGATGAAATCTAATTGAGAAACTACCATTTCATTATCATCAGTAGTTGCAACATAGTTAACACTTGATAATGCTTCAATTCTTGTAAATATATTCTTGGGTTTAGATGGATTAACATTAAGATTTGCTTTAAAAGTGACATTAGGATACCATATCATCAATTCATTATCATTATTTGGATTCTTTGTCAATTGAACAACTGGTTCATTTGATGGTAATGCTACTGAATAAATTGTCTTCAATTCATCAACATTGTAAGCAATCAACTGATTTTCTGTTACAATATTCAAAATACTTGAATTGGCATCAATAAATGTTATCTTTAGAATTCTGTCATCTAATTTTGGTAACATATATTTGAACTAAACAAAGATAAAGTATTATATTAGTATTTGATTAAATGATGATTTAGATTACTATTATGTACATACCTTTTGTTCATTTAAATTGAAAATTGAGATGCTTCCTATTGAGGAGTCATAGATTGCAGCTATATTTTGATTATTAGTTTCAATTGATAAAACTCTATTATTTAATAACTGTGTATCTAGACTAACTGGTTTAGAAATTTCAATATTATTTTGAGATTCAATGTCATAGAGATAAATGGTATTGGAATTACTACCCATTACCAAATATTTAGAATCATTGGTGAATTTAATAAAACTAATTGGAATGGAATGTTCTTCGAATGGCAGTGTAATCTTTTTAATCTTTATATTATCAATATCCAAATGATAAAATTGAATTTTGCTTCTAGTAGAATAGGCAAAATATTGACCATTCTTACTGATATCAACACATTCTATAAATTCTGAAAACTGTAGTTTGTTTTAAAAAATAATTAGAATAAATTAGTGGAGAGAGGGGAATTGATGTGGTATGAACATACTTTAGATTCCAATTGTATAAGTTTTTGTGGAATTTGGTTTAGGGAGAGATTAGTGCCATTTGGTGGTACAGTTTTGGAAGGGTGATAGTTTGCAGTACCTAATGACCACAAATGTAATGAGGTTTTATGTGATTCAATGAGGAGTATTGGTGATTGTGATGAAATTGCAACATTGTTGAGTGCATGTTGAAATGTTGTATTAAATTTAGTGTCTTTAAGTGATGCAAATGATGGTGCATTTTGTGTAATTAATTTAGTTGATACACCACCAGACACTATAAATTTATTAGAGATTGCCAATGATCTTATATCATGTGTTTCATGTCTATGTACACCATTGAGATTCCATTTCTTTGCACTATAACTCAACGATAACATTGTAGGATCATCACCACTTGCAAAAATTGTAGTTTCTTCAAATAATACTATTGATCTTACTGGAGCAATATGATGTTTAAATGACTGTAAAATAGATCCAAATTTATATTCTACAATTAATATTTCACCTTTTATAGTTCCCAATGCTGCTGTTGTAGTACTATTATTTATATTTAATTGATTATTAATATACTATATCTTAATAATATTATTCATATTGGTTATTGGGTACATACTCTAAAATTCTTAATGCTGTTATATTTATATTTGGGATATTTGATTTTGTTGTCATTGTATTTGTATCTAAAACCAATAGTTCTTTATTAGTACCAACTAAGATTGTTTCATTATCGAATGAAGAGAATTCAACTGTTGTTGGTGATGATGCTTGACTGCTTCTTGGGAATGATTTAGTGTATTCAAATAGATCGTGTGAATATTTATATATATGAATATGTGAATCTAATGAACATGTTACAAGTTGATTATTTTTCTGGTTGAATGACATTCCAACTACACTGGCATTCATTGTATTTAATGTTTGCTAATAATCATCATTTATATTAATATTTCTTATTATTAATCTAAATATTACATAGACTCCACCCCCTAAAAATACATACTACAATGGATAAACTTTGAATATCCCATTGATATATTTTATCTTCTGTTACTGATAATAGTATATTCTGTTTCTTTGAATTGATTAACCACTGTATACCAATGATTTTTGATTGAAATTTACTTCCTCCAATTGTCTATTATAGTATTGTTTAAATGTTAGTTTATTATAAATCACTGATATATCAATGAAATAGTGAAATACACACAGCAATCAAGCTAAGTTTCCCATTTGAATTACATGATGTATATAATGAAATAGTGCTATCTGTACATGCAACTGCTACTAGATTAATATTATCATTACTTGCAATTGAAATGATTTCAGATGGTTTATAGCTGAGAAATGAGCATTTATGAACTAAGCTTTGATTTTTCATTGTAGATTTATCACTGTGCTTATTTTGAAAAAACGAACGAAAATTTTTTTTTTTTAGCTTAATATTTAATCATTTTTAAATATTATTATTTTATTTATTCACATACTTTGAGTTAACCAATAATAATCCTATTCTGAGTTAACCAATAATAAATCCTATTCTCCAGTTGATTAGGCCTATAAATGCTAATTTACAAGAAATTGTTATTTTATTATTTTTTTTTTAATTTTATTTTCTCTAAATTTTAATGATGTTACCAAAATTAATTGTAAAATATATATTAAATCAGTATCTATCCATTGAAGGTGGTTACAAAGATGATTATAAAACTAGAAACATTAAATTTTATTTATATGTCATTAAACAAATATCACTGGTATCAAAAGAATTTAAATCATTAGTTAATGAACTGCATTATGAATGTGTAGATTTAACTGATGAATCTACTTTGGATATTATTATTAAACTCTCTTATAGAGGCATTCTCTTTGAGTGTGTTAAACAACAAATTCCAAAAAAAAAAGTAACATCAACAATAATAGAGAAGTTTAGTCATTTAATCTATATTTACAATCATGAAAGTTTACACAATAGTAGTAGTATTGATAGTACCTCTACTAGTAGTTCATTGCAAGATCAACAAGAGATTATAAAATCACTGTTTATACAAAATTCATTGATGTTTAATCCTTTGAAAATTCGATATTCAAAGACTTTTAAAACATCGAGTCTACATGTTGGTCGTATTGATCCTGTTAAAATGTTTAGTGAAATTAATAATTTAGCATTGATCAAAGGCTCTATTGAAACCTTAAAAATAAATGATTTCTCTATGGAGACATCTGTTGCACAAAATATAATTTCAAATCACAAGGAAATCCGTCAATTGAAGTTCAGAACTACACAAAATAGAAAAATGGAAATCAAAAAACTGGATATTACTGTATTGGTATCTACCAATATAAAGTTATTGAATATCATCTCTACTTCGGCTTTAATTAGAAGTTTTCAAGGAATTCTCGATAATCTACCAAATCTTGAAACATTGGAGATTAGAGGTCATTACACTAATTGTAAAGTACAATTAGATGATTTATCGACTGTAATGGTAGCATTATCATCTAATAAGTCATTAACAAGTGTTCATATCAATCTAAATAATAATAGTTCTTATTCTCCTTTACAAGTTAAAGTTCAAGACTTTGTATCACTACTCAACAAAAATAAGACCATCAAGCATCTTACAATATCAGCCCACATTGTTGACTCACAAGAAAACTCACCTCAAGAATATGGAATCTACAATAACACTTTAATTACTTTGGACCAGAGTTATCACAGATGGTTTACTCTATGGAGATGTACAAGTGTAATTGAATCTATACATACCAATATCTTACATATAACACCGCCATTAATTCGATCTATTATTGACTACCACAAAAATGTAACAAATTTGAAACTATGTTTTAACAGTAAAGAGACATCAATGATTATTGAACTGCTATCAAGTGATCTTCCACATCTCACTTATTTAGGACTCTCAAAAGAAACCTATCCTGATATAGATGAATTCCCAGATGATTTTAAAGAATCATTGTTATCATGTTTACCAAAATTTAAAAACTTAAGAACATTGACAATGTCAGATCTATATAAATCTCAATTTGTTATAGGGTTTTTAGAATTACAAAACCATTCAATCACTGATTTGGAAATCAATATGAACAGATATAACCATGATTCAACGAATTTAATTTACGAGATGGTTATGAAACATCCTACACTAAGATCATTCACAGGAGTCGATTCATTACCATTTACATCATCACTTGAAACATTCTTCAAGATATTGAATTACAATAGTACACTTGTTTCATTATACATTGACAATTTTGATAAATCACTAGTTTCATTTGAAACTGAAATTTTAGCAAAGAAAATCAAAGAATATTATTTCAGTCATCCTAACCCACTCTGTGTAACTAAATTTTCATTTTATAGTAAAATTGGAATAACCATTGATAATAATGAAATTTGGGAATACATTTAAATAAAATAAAAACATTATTGGTTATTAGATAAAGAATATGGATAATAGTTTATGTTTGTTGTGATTATGGCTTTAAAGTGGAATGGTATTGGTGAATAGGTAATCACAGTTATTATGTAATTTACCAGTTTCTAAACCCAATTGAATAAGAACCCAACCAGAACCATATGGATAGGTAACCACTGCAACAACAGCTACAATGAGTAGATAGAATGAAAGGAACTTTTTCATTGACCCTTGAAGACGTGCTGGTTTCTTACAGATTCTAAAGAGTTTGAATCTGTCAACATAGTATTCAACTAGATTACAAACTATACCAAATACAGTTACAAATGGGTATATTGGAATACCAAGACAAATGATAAATTGTCTGTAGAGAACCTCTAGATATTCATCAGACAAATCAAAATCAGGTTTATAGGAATCAGTTGATTTCTTTCCTCTCTTTTCCATTGCTCTTCCAATTTTATCTAACATGAGTGCATAGATAATCTCCCAGACATTCTGTAGAGTCAAATCGAGAACCAGAATAAAAAGGAACTGTGAGCCTACTTCAACTAATGGACAACCATTTAGAATTGTCTCCTGAGTGTACTTTGAAAATACCTCGTCTCTTAGAATATACAATATAATAACATTGATAATCTTAAAGACAAAGAGTTTGAGGGTATTGTGGTTTCTGAAGTTTGTCCAATTACGATGTCTTTCAAACATTGTTAGATAACTACAGAGAAACTCGTAAATGACATTAATGACCCTTAACACTATAGCACTTACCAAAGAGGTTGTTAATATATTAGTTAAGAATATATAGTTATTAACAAACTTGAGTATAAATACAGAGGCTACTGCAGAGGCACCCAAAAGCAGACAAAATACAATATAGGAAACAGTGAATCTAAAAATTCTACTACCATGTGAGACATTGGTATTCTTATGTATAATATCGTCACCTTCGTAACCATCTTCATAGTCATGTAGTTTATATTTCTTAAAGTATCTGTTAATCTTCCAACTGTACAGTGGGCCCATTATAAAGGATAATACCACACATGCAATAGTAGAATAAAAGTAATAAGGTCTTACTTCTTCTCTGTAGTAAGACTGAATATTAAAAGCAATCAAAAGTAGATCACGATTAGAGAAATCCTTAAAAGAGTCATTCTTAACTCCATAGTAGAAATGTGGGACCAAATTCACCAACACCAAAGCAAGCAATACAAAATTGATGCCAATGCAAAACAATATAAAATTAAAATACATATAGATACCAGTACCATAGTGTTCCTCAATCTCTTGAATATTACATGTCAGTGGTAACACAAATTTTGTATGTTCTTCTGCTGCTTTTATATCATCAATTTCACGTTTCTCTAAAACTATACTCTGTAGATACGGTGTACCATTCTTTGTGTAACTGACTTGAAATCCTTCAGGTACCTTTGCCTTCTTTTCTCTTACTGAATATCCAAGAAAATCCTCCAAAATTCTTTGTTTAATTGTCATTTGTGCGTACGATAAATGATTATCAATTGGTATCAAATCTAAATCCTCTTCTGTTATTACACCACCTGGTTGATAATTATTACTATTTACATTAAATTGAACTTGTTGGTGTTGTCCTTGTTGTGGTGGTTGAAAACCTTCTGGATCTTGTTGTTGAAACTGTTGTTGTTGTTGTTGTTGTTCCTCATCATTTTGTGGATTATAAAATTCCAATGGTATACTATTTCTATCTGACATTACTTCACCAACATATCAATATTCAAGAATATATATTTAAGTACAAATGTAATATTACAAAAAAAATAAAAGAGATTGATGTAAATGGAAAAACAGGGGTAAAAATAACACCAATAATTTTTCAAAAAATAAAAAAATGATCATTTAACTTTCAAACGATCGAAAAATCAAAAAAAATTATAATAATAATCTTTTTTAGATATTGTGTACTTGTTCAAGGTTCTAACTTAAAAAGAGATAAAAATACCACGTATTTTTTTTTGATAGAAACGGATATTTATACAAATAAATAATTTTTTTTTTGAACAGGTATTAATTACTGTGTGTTGGTTGGTGGGTGTATTTTTGATTTTCAGATTTTAAATACGACTTTTTGGAAGAATATTGGTACTAGAACTACTACTGGATTCTTGTAGTAATTCATCTTCATTAAATATGACATTAGATAGATTGGAATGGGATGAAAGTAGTCGTTCCTCTTGAAGATTTGTTGGTAAATCATTTTTACGATCAAGTACAAATATGGTATCAGGTCTAATAGAACTGTATACAATGATAAAAGTACCCAGTAGACTTACAAACCAACTCAATGGGTAGTATCTATTTTGTGCTAAACCTATGCAGTAGTAGAATAGAAGTTTTTCAGTTCCTATACCAAAGAGAAGGAAAGATACACCAACTGCTGATATAACACCCCACCTAAATCTTTCAGTGTGTGCCATAATTAATAGTAATAGAGATGGAATGACACCTAGTATTGGTATGATTAGTGTCCACCCAGGGAATTGACATTGACTGGGTGTCAATGGTAGATCTACTGTTACAAAAGGTATAAATTCATAGTAGAAAAAGAAAAAGTAGGTGAGGAATAGGGGTACCATTGAGATTATAAATCCAAATCTGTAATCTAGTTTGGTGCCTAGAGGTTTCTTAAAGTATCTAGGTATGAGGAAACTCTTCTTTTCTGGAAGATACTTGAGGAACAGTGAGAGATGGTATATAATAACCATTATTATCGACCATGAGATTATAAAATACACAGATTGCAATACTGCAATTTTTAACATTTCTTTAGTGGTTTCTTTCTGAATTGCAGGTTCATTATAACTACCTGTGGTGTCAACTGACGATCCATCAGGATCTGTTGAAGATGTCTCCCTAGAGGATTCCGATGATCCTGTTGGAATAGTAGGATGAAGAATCTCTAATTGTTTAGGAACAAATGGGAAATTGTAGGTAATATTTGACCATCCGTCTAGACCAAACATCAGTCCCCAAATCAGAGAAATCATTGTAATTGCTAATGAGCAATAGAAACCACTTTTCAAACCTGTATATCTCTTGTAACTTCCTTTCACTTTTAAAGGATACAATGCTAAAATATTCAAATAAAAACCTTCAAAGAAATCAACCCATTTGCTATTGGGTACTGGTTTCAAACGTTCAGGTGGCTTGTAAACAATCTGTTCGTCAATCTCCCACATGTCCATAGAACCCTGTGATAAAACCACACAGTTTCTAGAGTGAATTTCAAGTTTGAGTAGATTGTATACAGTTCGAATGACGATTGCCAATGCCACTATAGTAAGCATTATAAGGATAGCCATAGGTGTCCAGAAGCTATTGAATATAATTATAAGGTATACTACAAAAGGCGATGCTATAAATAGTATACTTAATCCAATTGCTAGTTGTGTACCATATCTCATTCTCTTGTTGATTCCAGGTGCCAGTGTCATATACATTATAGCAAAGTAGTTGAATACAATTCCTATACCTAACCCTAGGAAATAATCCCAAAAGTGACCATTCCTATCCGAGTGTTGTCCAATTCTAGACCAAAATGTTCTTAACATGACTCTAAAGGTAATTAGCATTCCATTTAGTAGACCTAAACTCGTACCTATGATATTCACAATCTTCCCCAACTCTGGGTATCTACAAACTGCATGGGGTACGGTCTCAGCAGTTGAATAGGTAGCTTTGAAATCACATGCACCTACAGTAAGAGGACATCTAATCTTTGATTGATACTCATTATCAGGAAATGTGAAATCCAAGTTGGTAGCCCATCTATCAGATACTTGTAGACAGTTACTATCACATGTTGACCCAGGAGTCAAACCTACACAACCTATATCCTGTAGATTCACAGTTACATTCATGTCAGGTAATACCCTGTACTGAAGTGCAGCATCACAATTACTCTTTAACTGACTCTGAATCATCTCTCTACAAGTAGTATTCTTTCTGCAATTGGCATCCTGTGACAAGTACACCCAACTGTCAGTTGGAGTATTAAAATTTGCACATACACAACAACTGGGCAGTGGTGTATACTGTGGTTGGATATTATAAAACAAGAACAACAATAGTAATGGAAAATACAATATAGTAATGATTCCTGATATTGGATTTCTTCCTTGTTTTTCTTCTTGATATTTAGGATTTAAATCACAGTTTTCTAAAAAATCAATTGTCTTTTGCATTGTTGTTGTTCATGTTGTTGTTAGATGAAAACAGAAATTAAAAAAAATTTTAAAATTCAAATATAGCGAGTGTGTTAGAGAATTAAATTATAGGTTTTATCAGAACCACACACTTTCCTAATTAAAAATTTTCATGGTTATTTTAATAAATACTAAATAATTTGCTCTCATTGCTATTTATTAACATTATTTTAAAAATGTATTCTTGGGAATATATGCAATTAACAAATCATTCAAATACAGATTATTTGAAATTAGAAAAGTTTAATAGTATATTTTATAGTTGGTCTAAATTAGTATTAGATAGATATGATGATCTAGATCAAATAGAATTCATTTATGAAAATGAAAAATATTTTTCAACTGTTAAACTTAATCATATGATTTCAACTGAAGGATCATATAGAATCTTAAATATTAAATTACCTAATGCAGGGTATTTATATAAGGATCCAAAATCAATTTTTGAATTTAAAGATAGTACTCCTATTTTTAGAGATAAAAGATCAGGTTGGTATTTAGTTAATTTGAATAACTATTATCAAGAACTTGCTGAGACCCATAAATGCATGTCTAAATATCTTAATAATGAACCTCAGGATGATATCGAATGGCAAGCTTATTACAATTATAATAATGAACGTTTTAATATTAGAATGGTAAATCTTACTAAAAAAATAAATGAGTATCACCCAATGGTTTCTGTTACTTTTAAACATGGATATCCGATATCTGATATTGAAGATGAATGGCAACCATTCCACCATACAGAAACAAAAAAATAATAAAAATAAAAAAAAGATGGTGTTCAGATAATTAGTTTTATAAACCCAAGTCGATTTACTTTTTTTTTTTTTTTTTTAATTTTTGATAACTTTTGGATATAGCACAAATGATTAATAATGATAGTTCAGTTGCCTATGGGGCAATGGTATCTTATGAAAATTCATCTAAAGGTACAAATAATACAGTAATTGTATTTAAACCACCTATGGATATAACTTTATTGCCAGGAGCAGTGTTGACAGAAGAAGAACAACAGTTGAGGTTAAAAGAGAAATCACAGACACTAATGTACTCAACTAGAGACTCTGCATGGATAGATTCAATATTTAAGCATATTGTACAAAATGAAATTTCAGTTTTTAGAGTACTCTTTGAGAAGATTGGTCAGGATGAGTATTTGGAATTTGCTAGAATTCTCATTACCTTTTCGATTGGTTGTAATAATGTATTGAGAATTCTCAGATACTTTATTCACTCGGATTTGAAACAGGACCCAAATAACCTTTATAAAAACTACAGTCTTTCGAATCTACTGATTTCACAGTTTCTAGAGAAACAAGCACCTCAGTATTTTAAAGATGTTCTCAGACAATTTCTCATTCAAGTCATTCAAGATAAAGCATTAAATCTAAAAGCAGAACTTCAATCTAAAAACATTAATAATCTCACCAATTATCTCAAACAATTTACCACTATTATGATTTCACAAGATTCCATTGATAAATTACCAATTCCTATAAAGTATGCAAATTCAATTAAAATTACCCCACCCCCATCTTTATTCTAATTTAATTTCAAATAATATATTTGCAGGGTTGTAACAATGATTTTCAATGAAATTTGGCCACATGATGATAGTTATCAAGGTGTATCCACCTTTTTAATTAATAAACTTTTTGTACCAGTATTAAGTCAACCAGAATCTTTTGGACTTCTTCCTAAACAAGTTCAAATGACATCAAGAGCTATCAGTAACCTAAACATTCTTGCCAAGTCACTATCACATTGTCTTACAGGATACGAATATGAAGGTATTGATAACGAGCTACTAAACCCATTAAAAGTAAATCTAAGATCAATGATCAAAGAGACACAATACTACAAGAGTGTTTTAGCAGCTAGATTTAGTACATCTTCCTATCAATACCTAAACGAAGCATCCATGTCCCAACTTCACTTCCTCCATCGAACCCTAAGTCAAAACCGTATTGAGATAAAGTCACTCTATCAACAAGCCCTACAAGGTGAAGAATTTGATAGACTTATGAATGGACTCATGGACTACCAGTTCAGAATCACTTACCAATTCCTAACTCCATCTGAAGTCAAATCCATCAAATCTCACATGGAAAGCATAAACGAAGAGATAACTTTTATAGGATACCTCCAAAAACTGAATAAGAAGCAGGTATGGGTTAAGAGGATACTTGTAGTTGGAATCTACAAGATTCTAACATTTAAAATGAACGGTAAACTTGGTCGTGAAGGTCATATACTCAATCTTCAGGAACTGAACTCATCGCAAACCGATCACTTTGAAATGATGTTTAAACAATTTAAAGTCATTGGAAAGAGTGAGGAGTCAGATCACGTTATCACCTGTATTCGTAGAATCTATGAATACAATTTAAATAACTGGCCTTATCAATTAAAGATGAAACTTAAAGTTTCACCACAGTCACGTCTTGAAGCTATATCACCTCCTGATCACACTCCAACAAGTTCAATGGTATCAGCTTACAAGTGTCTGTGTTCGTTCTATCAGATACCTGTAAAGAAGACTATATGCTGGTACATTGAAAATGCATTTTCAGATCCATCATCTAAGATCTTCAACCTCAAAATCTTCACTAAACACACAAGAGAGCCACCTACCAATCAGGATCTCATACCCATCATTCACTCACTTCGATATGACTGGTTCTTTGAGGAATTAGTTATTAAAAACTATAAAATCGATAGTAAAGACTTGATAGTAGAGTTATCCAATCTCCTCAATTCCAATAGTACCATAACATCATTGACACTATCGAATCTACAACTACCAAAAGAGTATCTAATGGTGGTATTTGATGTCATTCAAAATCAAAAATCACTGAAACTTACAAGTCTTGATATCTCCAATAACCCAACACTAGATGACAAGTCACTCAACTCATTCTTCTCCTATCTGCAATATGGTCAAACTCAAGAATTAAAAAAACTAAAAGTTTCCAACACTAACATTCAAGGAAATAATGTAAAATCATTTTTTGATAATCTCAAGAGATCCAACTTAAAGTCACTAGAATCACTTGATATATCATCTAACAAACTTCTAGACCAACTAATTGATCTTTCACGATGGTTATCTAATGAGGGCTCTAACCTACAAGATCTGAATCTATCTGATTGTTCTCTAAAGTCTCTTTCCAACCTCCAATTATCATCAGTAAACACCAAACTAGAGACCTTAAACATCTCCAAAAACCTTTTAAAATCTCAACCTGATCTCATAGCCATAAGCAACCTCTTAAAGAACCTAACAAAACTCAAGTCACTTGAGTTGACAAACTGTAACTTTGCATCAGATCAAGTTAAAGAACTTCTAAGTTTCCTAACATCTTCAAATAGTAATGTAATTGTACAACAACAGTCCTCCAATACCATCATTGGTTTGAGAAAACTAAATAGTCTAAATTTATCTGGAAATTCAAGTACAAGACCTTTGGTAACTGGTCTTATTCAGTGCTTAGCTATAAACTATATAAAGGTCCTAGATCTATCAGATAACGATCTTACAGATGGTGGAATTAAAGAACTTGGTAGATCACTGTACGGTAACAATAGTATCATTTCTCTTAATATCTCAGGTTCGTTTAGAGGTTCATCAGGATTACAAAGAAGTAAAGCAATGTTGGCACTTAGTAATTATATATCATCTAGCACTACACTAGAGAGTCTTATAATGAAAGGTGGTCAGAAGACTAATCAACAGTTACAGAGAGATATAGTACCATTCCTTCTGTCTTTAGGGTCAACATTTACATTAAAACATTTGGATATAAGCTGGCATTCCATTGGTAACCAAGGTGCTATATCACTAGCAAAAGCACTCTACCAGAATAAGTCAATCACCAATCTTGTATGGGATAACAATAATGTTGGATCACTAGGTTATGCAAATATTAAAAACTCACTAAAACAAAACTACACAATCAAGGAGATGAATATACCAATCTACGATATAACTGAGATTTACAAATACGATGGTACAACAGTAATTGAACAAAAGAAACTTCGATCACTTTTATTAAAAATGGAATCATATCTTTCCAGAAATCAAAGTTTATAAATAATTAGAATTTACATTTATGTTTCTAGAAAGTACTACTTTCCATAAAAATCTACACTACAAAAACCAAAAATATATCTTATCAAATTTAATTGCTATTTAGACTTTCTTACAGCAATTTCCGTAATTAAACTTAAACATATTGTGTCATTGTTTTGCCTAGGTAATCTAATATACAAATGTGGATAGCCCCTAAAGTCTGTGTCTCACCTTTTATCGTATTGTGTTTTTTGATGTTGTTACACACTGATTTTCATTCAACTCGTTGCAGATTATAAATATTATATTATATACTATTTTACATTTATTTATTTTTGACTTAAAGTTTTTGAAACAAATTCAAAACCTTCATATATACCTTGACCATTAATTGCTGAAGTTGACTGTATAAACCATTTTCTATCTTTGATTGTATATAAATTTAATTGTTCTGATATTTCAGCAATTGAAAGGGCAGTTGGAATATCTTGTTTATTTGCTAAAATCAGTAGAGGTGCACCTCTTAGAGAATCTTCATCTAACAGACCATCAATTTCATCTTTTGCCTCACTTATTCTTTCTCTATCTGCAGAATCTAATACAAATATAATTGCACTTGAATTCTGATAATAGTGTCTCCATAGAACTCTAATTTTATTTTGACCACCAACATCCCAGACTGTAAAATCTAAATTATTCTTATAAGATACTGTCTCTACATTGAATCCTATAGTTGGTAATGTTGTTATATTTTCACCTAATTTCATTCTGTATAGTATAGATGTCTTTCCAGCATTATCTAAACCAATCATCAACAAACGATAATGTTTTTTTGCATCAAACAATTGGTAAATATTTGATAATAAATTGCCCATTTTTTATATATATATTTGTTATTGTAACTTTAGTTAGTTCTATTTAAATTATTGTATTGTTTTTCATTTTTGTTCAAAACTAAATGTTATTTATAGTTTAAATTAAAACTAGCATTGCAAGTTAAGTTTTGTCGATTTCATTTGTTGACATAAAATTTGAAACGTGGTGTTTAAACACCAAAAATTTAGAAAAAAATCAGATTCCCCAAATTCACCATTATTAAATAACAAAAATAAATTCATAAAAATCAAAAAAAAACTTATACAATGGTTTAATTATTTTAACAGAAATACCTTAAAAGTACAATTTAAGTAGCTTAAACTCATTGTTGATTCCTAAGTCTTTTCATCGTAACCCACTATCAGGGAAGTTGGTTTTGGTTCAATAAGGTACTTTTTAGGTATATATTTTGGTTACAAATCCCAAAAAGGTGAAAAAACACTTTAGTGTGGCTAGTAAAAGAAACAAGTTTTAGCCCCACTCTCACACAAAATATCTGAAAAACCCCTTTTGATGTGGAACTTTTTTTTTAATTTTTTTTTTTGTTGTTATTTTATTTTTACATTTTTTGTTTGTTGTATTTGTTTTCGAAACAAACAATGAAAAGTTTGGATACCAATAGATTACCATCACCAAAATCACATAAATTTATAAATTTAGCAAGTCCACTTAGTGCAATCAGTTTATCACCTGATTCAAATAAATTAATTGTAGCTGGTAGAGATAGTATGTTGGAATTAATTAAGAATCACACCCTCTCCCTAACCAATTTCAGAATGAAATATCTAATACTCTTTATACATTACCTAAACAGCTGTAAAGATTATAGCATTAGAAAATGAATTAAAAATTATAAATAATTTAAAAGTTGGTAAAACACAATCATTGAATTATACAGGTAATGATTGTAGTTGGAATCCTTCTTTATTAGAGAGTAATTATCAGATGTGGAATTAGTAGTTTTATAGAGATCAAGTTAATTAATATATGTTATTATAGATTATAAAACATTAATAGCAACAGCTGCAACAAATGGTGTAGTTGTAATTTGGAATACAGGTAGAGATGGTACTAGATTTGTAGAGAGATTGCTATCTGATCACTCTAGAGCGGTGAATAAGTTAGCATGGCATCCTGAGAAACATGAACATTTACTGACGGGGTCTCAAGATACTACATTGAGATTTTGGGATATACGTGACCCTGTACCTTCAAAATTTATATTTCAACCAAAATCAGAAGCAATTAGAGATGTACAGTTTAACCCTTACTCTAGTAACCAATTTGCAGCGGCTTTTGATAATGGTACTGTACAACTATGGGATATTAGAAAGAACACCAATTGTGTAGAGAAAATCACAGCACATCAAGGTTTGGTTTTGACTTTAGATTGGCATCCTGATGAGAGGAATATGATAGCTTCCGGTGGAAGAGACCGTTTTATAAGAGTTTGGGATTTTAATTCACCAAATCAACCACTAAATAATATATCAACTATATCATCGGTATCAAGGGTTAAATGGCGTCCTGGTTATAAATGGAATATTGCAAGTTGTTCTTCTATTGTAGATTTTGAGATTCATCTTTGGGATGTAAAGAAACCTTATATACCTTTAGCATCATTTAACGAGCATAGAGATGTACCCACAGCTTTACTATGGCAGAATCCAAATAATCTAATAAGTTGTGGAAAGGATGGGTATGTACTGATTAGCAGTATCAATGATGCCTATCTACCTTACAAACACATTAGAACTACTGGTGTAAGTTGGAGTGTACATAATGATCTTGCAATTGTAAATGACAAGATTAATAGAAATCCAAATTACACTTATAATAGTGCCACTGATGCCATTCCACTTCAACACCAATTTCCATCGTTTTTCTTGTCTTTTAACGTCCCAACTCCTATACTACCCAATAACCACAACCAAAATGGATCATCAGCCAGTATGTACAATCAAAATGCAACAGATCAACAGGGTCTACTCTATGTAAATAGTCCGGTATTTCAGTCAAGTCACGAGAGTGTCTATGACCAACAATTTCTTTTTGAGTATTTTGCTAAAAATTATAGATTTAATGGAATGTCTTTTCAGGATCTGTGTAGTCACAATGAACAGGTTAGTCTTCAAGTTAAACAATACCATACCTCAAAGATATGGTCATTGATGAAACTTCATTTTCATGATGATTCAAATACACCAGATAAACAAATAAAAGAGAATAATAGTAACCATAGTAATAATATGAATAATAATAATAATAGTAATTCACCAGTTTTAAAAGATAATTTGAATAGTACAAAGATTAGTAATCATAAATCTAGTCATCAGAGATCAGATTCAGGTCACCATAGTAATAATAGTAAAGATAAAGATGTTTATATGGAACTAAAGAATGATTTGGTTGAGGATTTAATGGTAAATGATGTAGATAATACTATAGATCCACTTTTTAATATTCTATCAGCAGAGGCAGTAACACCATTGGCACCATTACCAATTAGAGCATCTTCACCATCTGGTAGTACAAAATTGGCATTGGATAGTTTGAGTATAGGTCCATCAGCAACATTAATGGATGACGATCTACTAGATGATGAAGGTAATATATTAGTTGACGATTTGGCAAGTAAAAATGATTCAGACATCTCAGAAGACAATGACAGTCTTTTAGTATCTACAATTAGTGAAAATCAGAAATCCAGTCATGACAGAACAGGTAATAACGGTTTAGATTTCATTTCTACTAGAAACAGTGGTAATGGTGATGATATATTTGATATTCCAGAATTTGATTTCCGACCTATTCTCATTGAAATGTTGGAATACTGTATAGAAAAGGGTGATATTCAAACATGTGTTTTTGTAATTTTAATTTTAAAATCCAATTTGGACATTGAAAAACGGAGAATAACACAATGGTTTCACTCCTATATCGAACTGTTACAGAGACTGAAAATGTGGACTTATGTATTGGAAATTATAAAGAACTCAGATGACCCTTCCATAAATCAAGCATCAAAGAAACATACAACCATTCTATGTTCATGTGCTTGTGGTAGATCTATTCCACAAGGTCAATTAGTTTGTGAAAAATGTTCAAGAAAACCCTCAGTTTGCTCACTTTGTCATCTACCTGTAAAAGGAAATTATGTGTGGTGTCAAGGCTGTAGTCATGGTGGTCACTTAAATTGTCTTAAGCAATGGTTTGAACAAAATAGGTTATGTCCAACCGGTTGTAGTCATCTGTGTTCTAATAATATTGCACATTAAAACCCTTTAACCCTAAAAACCACATTTTGATGAAATAAAATCTAAAAATTAAAAAAGTTTTTCGTTCGTTTTTTTTTTATTGTTTTTAATATTAATTGTAAACAGAGTGGTCTAGACATTAAAATGAAGAAAGACAGCAATTCTTCATTATTATTAAATGATAAAACAGTTTTAGAAAATGTAGAAAAAACAATGAACACCTACTGTGAATCACCAGAGGTTTTTGTAGAATCCAATAAAAAGATTAACAGTAACATGACTACAGTGGTTTCTAAACTCTATCAATTGGCAAAAAAGAATGAACCTATAAACTCTGATGCATTGAATGAATTGGTAGTTGATGGATTTGATAATGAACAGATTTGGGGACAATTACAATTGTTTAATGACCCTATTCTTGACAATATCTCAAAGAAAGTTAAGAGCTTTTTAGACCAATTACATCATATATCTCTACCATCTTCTCCAAAAAGTACTACAGATTCTCTAAAACGACAACAATCAGATGACGATAGCAACAGTGATGATCTTGATCAAATAAATCTAGATGATGGTGTTGATATATCTGATTTTGATGATGAAGACAATTATGATGATGATGAAAATATAGAAGATGAAGATGAAAATTACGATGATGAAAATATGGATGATATGGATATGGATGATATAGATGATATGGATGACCTTGAAGAGGAAGAAGAAGAGGAAGATGAAGAAGAAGAAGAAGAAAAACCAGTTAAATCAAGTAAAAAAGCAGTTCTGTCAGGTAAAGTTACTAAAGGTGGAAATGTAAACTTTTTCAATCAAAGAGAGATGGAGAAATTCTTGGATGATGAAGATGAAAAAGGATTTAAATTCAATGAAGATGGTGAAGGTGATGATATTGATGAATTGGAATTGGGTGCTAGTGATGATGAAGATGGTTTAGGTTTTCCAGAAGCTGATGAAATGGATGAAATTGATAAGAAATTAGAGAATATGCTTGATAATATGACTGATGAAAATGGTAAACCTGTGGAAAAAAGAAAACAAAAGAAATCAACTCCATCAAATATTATGTTTTCTGATTTCTTTAGTGATCCAAATGAAGATGGCGAGGAAGAGGAAATGGATGAATTTCCATTAGACGATTACCAAGATGATGAAGATGACTATCAAGATGATGATGAAGAAGATGATGAAAATGATGAATTATTAGATGATGAAGATGTAGATGATGAAGAAATGGATAATAGTAAAGTAGAAGATGAAAAAGAAGAAGATATATTACCACCAGAAGAATTATCAAATTTTGAAAAGAGGGCAAAGAGAGTTCAAGAAAAGATTGCACAATTGGAGGCTGAGAATCTTAAAAAGAAAGAATGGACAATGACTGGTGAAACTGATGCTAGAAATCGTCCTATGGAATCACTGTTGTCTGAGACTTTAGATTTTGAACACACACAAAGAATTGCACCAACAATCACTCAAGAAACCAATCTTACCCTGGAGGATAAAATCAAAAAGAGAATCATGGAAAAGAACTTTGACGATGTAATTAGAAAGACCGAAAAAGAATTTCAAGAAAACTATAAAAAGAAAATTGAACTTTCTGATAAAAAGAATACTGATGGTTTATCAAGTGTCTATGAAAAAGATGTATGTACTTGTAATTCTACATTTTGTAAATCTAGAGGTTGATATTAATGCATTAATTTATATACTTTATATTTATATAGTATATGAAAAAAGTTATGGGTGTTGAAGATACTATTGAATTGAAACAAAAGCATGCTAAACTCTTTGAAATGTATAATAAGTTTAATTATAAGTTAGATTCAATGAGTAACTTTCAAAATACACCAAAGAGAATTAAGAATAAGGAATTGGAGATTACTTCAAGTTCTGCAATTACAATGGAGGAGAAGATACCTGTTGCAACCAGTCAGGCTACTCTAATTGCACCAGAAGAGGTCTATTTCAAAAAGAATGCTGACCAAAAAGGTGTTTCTGAACTTAATAAAGAAGATCGTACAAAACAAAGAAAACAAGTTAAATCCCAATGGAAGAAAGACAGAGAGGAAAAAGAAGAAAAAGACAAACTCAGAGAGAAAACTGATGCTAAATTTGCTAAACAGAATGAAACCAAAAGAGCTATTAAACAACTTAAAGAATCAAGAGTAATTATAATTAGCATCACTCCACACCCCCTCCCTTCTCATCCTTGTGCCACTATAATATCACTATGATCATTATTTTAAATTTCCATAGAAATTTCAAATAATGATGCACCAATATTTTGTGTATTTCATTGTTATTCTTGTTAGTGGTTGTTTGTTGTAATTTTATAATTATTAGAAAAATATTCAAAACATCTTTATATCCTAATAATAGAAGAATATCTCATTGGTTGTGTATATTATTATATATCTTCAATGTTTTTGATATGATATTCTCTATCCTATTCTATTTTTACTAAATTAGCTTTTAAGATATGTATTCTTGTTCTCCACCGTTGCTGCTTGAGAATAGATCTTATTGCAGATATATCTGATGTGTTTGTTATATTTAATTTATTTATTAAACTAATAGCCACACTACCACTACAAAAATTTTATAATGATCTCTATTAATCCCAATAGGAAAAAGATTCATTAATGGAATATATACTTTTTCAAATAATGGGTGATAATTCATTGTAACATCCTAATTATTTTTGTAAAACTCCGACTACCCCCTCCCCTTTAATTTTGTGTGTCCCCTTTTTCATTTCCAAGGGATATTTATTTTTTTTAGTTCAAGGAATCATCAAACGTTTAATTAATTAATTTTCTTTGATTTGAATATCTCCTAACCTCTCTATCTAACTTGTTCTCTATAAATAGAACACTACTATTGTCTCAGGATCAGATAATACAAAACAAACATCAAAATATACCAAGTCAAGAGACTTCTTTAAAAAATTACAAGATGAACAAGAAATCAACGGTAACAATAAGAGACCTCTACAACAGAAAGGCAGAGAAGACTCTAGAAAAAAATCTAAATTTACCAGTATTCAAGAACATAATTCCTCAAAATTTAAACTCTAAATATACTTTAATCACTACACGAATAATAAAGAGTATAGAATTTCAATTTTTTCTCTCCTTTGGAGTGTAATGTGTATAAAACATCAAGCTTCTTTTGCTACGGTATGCAAACCTGAATTTGAGTGTGTTGTGTGTTTTTTATATTTTATTTGAATTCAAAAAATGATGTGTCTACACTATAATTTCTTTTGAAATGTGATTTAAATTGGAAGTGACTATAATTAAAAAAAGTGCCTCTTTGATTTTTTAAAAGTGTAACACTTTAATATATTCATATAAAGAGTTTGAAAATTTAGAGGAGAGAGAGGATAGAATAATAAAAGAACTGAAATGGTGATGATTCTAATTGTGTTATTTTTTAAATGAGTTTCTATTTTAAAATGGGTACACATGCGGGGTTTAGGGGATAAATGAAAATTATAGCAATGTAATATAACACCAACATAAATGGGACCCCGACTAAAAGTTATAGATCTATGAGGGATACAATCAGAGATTCTTTAGTCCAGTGTGGCTTTACGTACGAAACTAAATTTAAATAAACACCATTCTAATACAAATACTATTTTAAATTGATGAGTAAAATTAGCTTAGGTAATTATGATTTTACAATGAGGAGTCCATAATGGAACCCAGTGCTCCATATGCCAAAATGTCAAAATCTTTGCAAATCTACAAAAAATTAATTCCAAAAAATCTTTAAAAAAGATTGGAGAGGCGAAATTTCTCATTAATTTTGTTTTTTCACTTTTCTCTTTCAGAGAGTCGCTCTTTTATTATCACACTCACCTGCAAATCCCATCATCAAAATCCCCCAGATTTTTTTATTTGTAGAGATAGATTGATCAAGCTCTATCAGATTTCAAAACAATTCGATTGCAATGAATATTTAAATTCAAGAAATTTTTTAATTAACACTTTAAAACCTTTTTAAATTCATATAATCACACTTTTTCGATATATATATTTAAACTTTATTTTTTTTTATTTATTTAAATTTCAATCAACCGTATATTACCTATTACCAAATAAGAGTTCATTGTGTTAAATTTTATTTTTAGAGTTTTAATTTATTAAATCATCTGCAAACAAACACAAACATCATAAATTGTTTCATATAATCAGTATAACATCAGAACCCCCCAAAACACATATTCAAATTAAACTAGTAGTAATAGTAACCATTATATATTCACTGCACTGTTTTGAAAATCTATTTTTAAAACACCCCACAAAACACTATCCCCATTCCCCTATATCACCAATTCTATTGTACCAATAATCATTGAAAAATCAAAATCTATAGAAATAACTTACATTCTATATAACTTCATAAACAAAACACTTAAACACAATTACCACAACACACACCACACAGTTCGATAACATCTGCATTATATTTTTAAAAATTTTGTCGACAATAAAAACATAAAAACACCCCCCATCTCCACCACTCTGAATTGGCTGACAATCTCATCTGCACTATTATATCTCCACATATTAATTATAGGTAAATATTTATCCCTTCATATTTCCATTGATCAAATTGATGTTGTTTGATTTATATTTAGATTTAATTCAATACTTTATATCATAAATTCAATTCAAAAAATTTTTTTATTTAATCATTTTTAATTAATAATAATAATTTATTTATTTAATTTACTATATATATTGTTTTAATATCTTAAAACGATAATTTTATTTATTCCTATTCTAAATTGCCATTTTATTCCATATTTATAATAATCACAACCATTTTTTCAATTAAAAAGGTAATTAACCATTTTTAAGAAAATTGTTTTTTAAAAAAAAAAAACAAATATGATTATCCAATGATATCATAATAACAATTATAAATGATAAATAATAATAATTGTGTGTCAATTAGTTTGTGTTTTTTTCTTTTATATGTTTTATACATTTTTATATGTTTTTTGTTTTTTTTTACCCACACAACTCACACTCTCTACACCAAAAATATTAAATTGAGTGAGAAGTAGTGATAAAAATATAAATGTGTTGTTGTTTTTTTCAAACAAATTACCTTATTATAAAAGTCTGATATTGACAGAAACTGATAATTTAAATTGTTTGTTTGTTGTGTGGTTGTTTGAATTTTTGATATTTTTATAGTTGGGAAGTTAACAACACAATTGAACATGTTCTTATTCAATCACCATTCTTTGTGGATATTCCACCATTTCTATAAATACATTATTGAAAAAATCAAAAAAAATTTAAATTTATTTATTTTGAATAGAATTAAATCAAATCATAAACACAACACAAATCTAAAAATCATAGATTTATTAACATAATATATCTTCATCATTTCTTTATATAATTATTTATTATAAAATTATTTTAAACACAATAAAAAAATAGAATGTCAATTTATCAACAAATATTCAGAAAAGTTTACAACCAAACCTCTAATAGAAACTCAAAAGACACTTGGGAACATTTTGTCTTGGGTCTAAAGGTATACCAATGGTTATGTGACAATGATCCAACTTACACTAATGGACTTACAACTGAAGAGATTTTAGAAGCCATTGACGAGATTTTTGATATCATCTTAACCTTATTGGAAATGATGAAATCTCCAGCTGAATTACTAGGCCCAGTTGTATACTATGCCAATTCATTTGTCCAAAGAGCTGGTATCAAACACAATCAGCTATTTAATCTACTTTTAACCTCTACTATTGTAACATTAAAATTCTGGTCAGAAACCGTACCATGCAGTAACAAAATCATGGCTGAGATTTTTGAATTCCCAGTAACCGATATAAATCTAATGGAAAGAAGATTCCTCTCTGGTATTGATTACCAATTACCATTGACTCAATCACAAATTCAATCTTTCCTCTCTGTAGTAAACGTAACTGCAACTCTTAAAAACTCTTGTAAAAACTTCTCCAATAGATTCAATTTACCAAATACCTCTTCTACATCATCTATAGTATCCACACAATCACAAACCACTTCATCATCTATATCCTGTATCATACAACAACAACAACAACAACCAGTTTATATACAAAATAGTAGTACAACTGCACAAGGTTGTTAACATTAAATAGTCTCTAGTCTCTAGAATAATAATAATAATAATAGTAATAGTTTATTGTAACATTAAAACAATCACATGTAAAATTAATTCTCATAAATTGTTGGAGCCGATCAACAATATTTCAAAATCACATATAACAATCTTTTTTTATAAAAGTAATCTCATTGTATTAGACCAATTCTAATATTAAACATAACGCAACCCAATGGCTTAAAATAAAATAATGCCCCATCATTAAATATCTTATAATGATAAATCATAAATCTATCTACCACATTTTTTTTTATTTTCGAAAAGATATTTCAAAAGTTTGTAATTTGATTTATTGGGGTGGGTATTTCAATTTTGTCAAAGTATACATGTGCTTTTTGGGCTTCTTATTTACTTGAAAATTTGTATTCTATTATGAATTCCTTTCCACCTCTTTTATTTCATAGTACTTTCCAAATATCTGTCAGTAAAAATGATGAATTTGTTACACCACCAATCACAATTTTATTAATCAAATATGTCAAATAATATCACCACTAGTAAATTTTTCACTTATTGATATTTTTAACTCTTGCTCTAGAAAATCTTGATTAAACACAACTTTATTGATTGAACTGTTTATCAAAACAAAAACTATATCTTCAAAGGTCCTTTCAATCATTTGAGAATAATACTCGAGAATAAAAACTTGAATCTTTTAGGATTATAAGAGGTTGACAGTCGAATTCGGATTCACCCATATAGAAAAAAAATAGAAATGGTCATGCATTACTCAAGGATAGAACAAAACAATAACAATTAAAAATGGTGTAAATTTATAATATATTTATAATATAATAATAAAATAGATCGTAAAACACCCTTCGATCATACTTTTTATGATTCATGTTTTTGAGAAAATATTATTTAAATAAATAAAATTTTTAATTTATTTTTTCATTCAAAAATGAATACAAATAATAATAATCAACAAACATCAGACTCTACAACTACATCTAGTTCAGATATTAATCAAAACACATTAAATATTTTAGATCCAAATACTAGTGAATATCCTGATTTTAATTGGAACAATGAACAAACCAATGCCTGGGCTGCTAGATTCCTTAATATGGAAGATTTTCAGAAATTTAAAGAAGCAAATTTCAATGGTGAAGCACTTTCCAGTTTACAGAGAGAAGATTTAGAAGTCTTCAATAGAATTGTAAAAATCACTTTTGGTGCAAGCTTACTTTTAATTCAGCGAATCTCCAAAGGAATTGCTACCCTGTCTCAATCAACAGCCACAACTACAAGCATTGGTATGTAATCTAAACACTTACAATTTGTAAATTGATACTAACATATTTTATCACATAAACCTTTATATGATTTTTTTTTTATTTTTATCAGATTCAGATAGTCATAAGAGAAAAGCTGAGGATGACAACATTCTTAAAATTTATAAAAAGTATAAATCTAGTAAAAAAGAAATTGAAGTATTAAAGAAAAAAAATGAAGAACAAGAAAATGTAATTATTCAAAAAATTTTAGAAAATACACATTTTTAAGGTTGGTATTAATATTTCTATAGAGAATTAAAGAACTTACAAATATACAATATTTAGGTACCATTGAAAATAACACAATTAATAATATTAATAACCCAACAAACCAAACCACCAACATTGAGACACCATCTTTCATCAATAACCCATTTTTAATTCCTTTTGCAGAATTATAGCCAACCTCTCAACCAAATATTCAACCATACTATCAATATATTACTTCTCCTAATTACTAAGGTGGAATCCTAATTTGGTAAATACAAAATAAAAATTTATTTTAAAACTTCTCAGAAAAGTGTAGCTATAACTATGTTATTTATCTCCATATCCTCGGAAAAATATGTAAATACCTGGTCCTAGGTTTGATGGTGGATTAACCGGATTACCTTGATCATCATATGTCTCAGAACAGTACCAACCAGATCCTCGAGCAGGAGGGTAAAATTAGGCCCAGGTTTTTGTTGGAATAGGATGAGACTGACCAAGATTTGAGAGAGAAAATATTAGCAACAGTAATATTACAATAGATTTCATAATTAATTACTTTTATATATCTCAAACTCATAATTTTTTTTACTACACCACAAATACAAGAAATTAAAATATATACTACAAATAAAACAATATATAAAAGGAGAAAAATATATTTTTCAAATTAACACTATATTTTGTATCAAAATTTAAATTTTTTATATATTAAAATATTTTAATAGAAAATAAAATATACAGTTTTTCTCAATATGCAACCTTGTCCTAACCATAGATACTATGATACAAATATAGACTTTAAAAGATACCAATTGCTAGCAGATATTGATGTTTATCCAATTAGCGAGAATTGTAACCAGGCTTGTAAAGATTTGATGAAAAAGTTGTACAATGAGCTAATAGAATTTGCCAAGGTTTGCAAACTTTATTTCAAATACCACGAATTTAAGGGGAATTATATTGAACGTAATGTTGGTGTACTGCTTTTCAAATTATATTTAGAAGGTAAACTTGATGATGAAAATGAGAAATTGATAGAACAATATATCCCTCATTTCAAAGAAGAGAAATAAAATAAATAAATAATAAAATATGTACAGAGTTTTTTCATTTCCTATATTAACCATTATCTGTATCCACGAGTTTGTGATGTTTTTTTGTTTAATAATATCACCACTAGTAAATTGATTTTTCACTTGTGGATATTTTTAACTATTGCTCTAGAAAATCTTGATAAAACACACCTTAAATTATTGATTGAACTGTTTATCAAAACAAAAACTATATCGTCAAAGGTCCTTTCAATCATCTGAGAATAAAAACTGGAACCTTTTAGGATTGTAAGATGTTGACAGTCGAATTCGGAGTTCACTCAAATAGAAAAAAAATAGAAATGGTCATGATTCAAATAATGTCGATTCATTTATTTTTAAAAAAATTATGAAATCTAAACAAGTGTGTTTCATTTCCACAAATCATCTTCTTCTCCGACATATCTATATATCTATTTATGATCAATTATGTTAAATTACAATAATCTTATATTATTATGTTTAGTAGTGATTTTTTGTAATTGTATCTCTATTTTGAATGGAGAAGCAATATGGGTTGGACCTAATGGAATTGGTTTCTATGATGTATCTTCAAATTGGAATCCTGCAAGGGTACCTGATGATTCATCATTTAGCATTATATTTAATACCACTGGTAAATGTACTGTCAGAACTCCAATAACCTATACACCTCAACAGATATACATAGGAAGTCCTTCAGACCCTACAGTAGCTTCTCAATTCGTTATTGATAATGGAAAGATATTACTATCCCAACTCTACCTTTACAGTGGTTCTACATTTGAAATGAGAAACACTACTAGTCTCATACAATACACTGTCGATGGAGGTCACATGTTCATCAAAGGTGGTAAACTTATCCTTAGAAAAGGAGTAATTGCTGCAATTTTCATTGCAGAACCTGACACTATAATTTCATTTGGTATGTATTACTAATACTTTCAATAGCTAGGAGGGTTAGGTTAAACTAATTTGACTTAAATAATAAAATTTTATTTTTAAATAGAACCATTATCTAGCACTGATAATTATGTTGAGGTTGCACAGTATGCACATGAATTCAATAAGACATTGATTGATATTACACCTGGAATGAATGTTACATTTGATAGGGGATTAATAGTTACAAATTCGACATTTCAAGTTTCATCATCATTTGTGTATTTTAAAGATATAAATCAACCCTACAAATTTATAAATTCTAGAGTTAGTTTAGAATCAGCAACTATTGTCAGTGATAAAGATGTTCAATTTCAAGATAATTCACAGATTTATATATATGATTCTACTTTGACATTTAGTATAATGCTCAGTAATGGAACATCTTATTCAAGTTTTAGTAACACTAGATTGACTATAACAGATCAATTGACTGCACAATCTAATTCAATGCTTGAGTTAGAGGACTCATTATTGGACTACAATCAAGCATCTAGTACATTTATATCAGTTAAAGATAGTTCACAAGTATTTTTAACAAATTCCAGAGTATCCATGAAATCAGGTGACTCACTTGATATTAATGATAATGTAAATTTGTATTTATTAGGAAGATCATCATGTCAAGGTATCATTAACATGTATAATAGTTCTTCTATTTCATTTAAAAACTTTACACAATCAACACCATATTCTACAACAGTGAATATAGTTGATAGTATAGGAATCAGTTTCTTTAATTCCACTAGTAATGGGCTATCCTTCAGTTTCAGTACTGGGTCATCAGGTCAATTGTATGTAGCTAATGGAGGTAATGTTGAAATGACTTCTCAATCATTTGTAAATGCACATAATCTCAAGTCAATAACAGTAGAGAAACAAGGTCATTTGAAAATATCATCACAAGACTTTGTATTTCCATCTGTAGGGTTCTATATCAATGGTGGTTCTACAGTATCCATAGTTAGATCGCAGGTAACAATTACCCCTACAATAACATTATCTTTACAAGATTCTACTATATCTCTTTTGGACCAATCTACATTACTTGTAAATTCTGCATTTGTATTTAACAATACACGATTACAACTGAATTCAAAGTCAATGGTAACACTGAACTTCACCACTGATTTCATTAGATTTATAAATAACAATTCAATTGAAATTGGTGAGGATTCACAATTAAATGTAGAGTCACCAATTAAAATTGAATATTGGTTAAACAATAATATAGTAAATTATGGTGTATTGAATATTGTACTATCTCTATTTAATTGTACAAAAATCACAAATAATGGTGTGGTTCAACTCACATCTTCACCCACAACTTTAAATTCACAATTTTTGAATTTAAATGGTAAATTTGTGTCATCCAATGCAGAGAATGCAGCAATTGTTTATTTATCCTCTTTTGTTCAAGGTAATGGTACGCTAGACATAACCAACACTGAAATTAAAACCAATGGTTCTGTGTCTATACAAAGTGGTGGTGTAATATGTGGAAAAGGAATCATTCAATCACCTCAATTAACCAGTGATTCTGGACAATTTGGTTGTAAAGATATAACTGGTAATCTAATTGTAACAACTGAAAGTTTAGAAATAAGCAGTACCTCTACCTTAGTAATTAGAATAACACCAACTAACAGTACATTATTGTCATTCCCCATTACCATTATGGAACTTTCAAAATTCAATTTGGTAGTCTATATCGATGAGACATTAGAAGGCTCTGAAAGTATAAGAATTATAGATTATCAATCAATGACTAGTGGTTCATTGTTCTCTAATGTCAGTGTTATCTCATATAATACAGAAACAGGTGAAGAAACTAATTGTAATAGTCATACAATGACATATAACAATGAATACACTGCTTTTCAATTAAACCAAGCTGGTTGTCCAAATAGATCTAGTAAACTTTCAGGTGGTGCTATTGCTGGTATTGTCATTGGTATTATAGTATTCTGTTCAGGTGTAGTTGTTATCATTGTAAAGAGTAGTAAATTAAAACAAATGCATCATCAAATGTCAAAACGAAAACAAGAACTTAAGAGATTCAAAGATTTGACAACTGCTGACACTGCCGATAATTCCGCCAACAATAAATAAATTGTAAAATAATGATCCTTGTCTATTCTATCTATAAATAGCCTATATTTAATTTGAACTCTTATTATTAAATAATTTTAGAAAGAAAGGAATTTAACCAACTTTCTAATTATTCCAATTATGTTTGAGTGTGGGAGGTGTGTGTGTTTGACTAGCTTTGAGTGGTGTTGTATAGTCTAACAGATTATTACATTAAACTTATTATATACTCTAGTGATATCTAATCTTCTTCAATTACAACAGAATCTTCATCAACTAATTCACCAGCAGAATCAGTGTGATATTGATCTTTACTCCACAAAGCCTTATTCTTATTTACAGTAACTGGTTTTGCAATTACACATTTAATAACTCTACCTAAAATTTCACTGTCATGCATATTATCAATTGCATCACTGGCATCTTGTGCTGTTTCAAACTGTACAAATCCAAATCCTTTAGATTTTTCTGATTGTATATAGGTTTTAGTTAATATGATATTCACAGATATGAGATTGATTTTACTTACGAGATTTATGATCAATTGGCACCATTACACTTTCAATATTTCCAAATGTTATAAATGCACTTTTTAATAGTTCTTCAGTTACATTTTCATCTAAACCACCAATGTACACAGTAGATTTTTTATTAACAACTTCCATTTGATAAAAAGTTGGTCAGTTGGGGACAACAATGAAAATAATAAAATTTTTTTTAATTTTGATTGATTTTAGAGCGTGGGTTGATGAAATGTCTATAACAGATGTGGAATTATCAAATACTTTTAAACAATTGGAAAATGAAATTAAAGATATAGAGAATCATTATCAACAAAAAGAACAAAAATTAAATAGACTTTTAAATTTAATTAAAGAGGAAAGAGATAATGAGAATAATACACTATCACAATCTAAACAACAACTAAAACAAGTTAAAGATAAATTTGATCAAATAAAATTGAATAATATATTTGCAGAAGAAGAGATTAGAAATGAAATATTAAAATTAGAAAAAGTTCTAGTCGATTTAAAGTCTAGTAATCAGAATGTAGAAGTACATATACAGAGACTATTGACTGCACATTCTGTAACTTATCATGACCAAATACAGAATAAGATTCAAATGGAAAAACAAATACTCTTAGATTTAAATGATAAATGGACACAATTGCAATCCAATTCCAAATCACAAGAGGAAATCTTAAAACTAAAATTAAAATCTTTACAAGAAAGAGAGGAATCTCTGCGCCAAAAACTAAATTCTTAATATTCCAATAGAATAAACTGTACTCTACCAATAATGTAAATATCTCCCCACATAATCATTTTGTTTTGTTTAGATTTTTTTTTATCATTTTCAATTTTGACCGAAAATGGGGTTGGGCTCAATTTTAGATAATAAAGGTGCTCTTGTTACACCAATTATCATTTCAAGTTTAGTTATTTCTTATTTCTATGGTATGTAGAATTTTAAATTGAAAATTGATGGTCTAGAGAGTCTAATGTAAATTTTAAATTTAGTAAACTTTAAAAATAAGATTACTAAACTTCAAAAGAAATTAGAGGAGGAGAGAAACGAGAAACAAAGTGAAATTAAAAAGTGTAAAGAACAGAGACTTGGTAGAACTAGAGCTGAGAGAGAACTTAGAAGAGTTGTAAATGAATTAAAAGAGGATAGAGAGAATAAGAACACTGAAAGACCTCCAGATTATCCTCCTATCGGATTCTTGGAAAGTTGTTTTAGAGAGAGAAATGGTACTCCTAGACAAGGTCTAATTGTAACTAAAGGAAAAGCAAGATTAAAGTTAAAGACATCAGTTAACCCTACACAGTCATTGGAAGGTCTCGAACAGTACAGTCACTGTTGGTTGATATTCGTTTTTCATGAGAATACTAATACTTTGAGATCAGTTAGAAAAGATAGACCATCAACTGGTGTGAAAGCTAAAGTTGCACCACCTCGTTTAGATGGTATCAAAGTTGGATTGTTCTCAACTAGAACACCACATCGTCCTAATGCTATCGGACTTAGTGTTGCAAAGATTGATAAAGTAGTTGGTGACACTGTGTATCTCTCTGGTATTGATCTTATCGATGGTACACCAATTCTTGATATAAAACCATATTCAGTACATGATACTGTCATCAATCCAATCAATCCACAATGGGTTACAGTACCTGTTGCCAAAAGACTCTTGGATGTCATCATCTTAGATTCTGCAAAAGAAGAACTCTTAGCACTCGTAAATACCGGTAGAATGAAATTTTATGATAACTATCCAGATATTGAACAATGTATTAAAGAAGTTTTAATTGAAGATATCAGATCAGTTAGAAAAAGGAAATCCGATAAAAATAGATCAAATAACAATAACAATAATAATAATAGTGATGATGAAGATAATGAACAACAACAACAACAGTCAAAGGAAAGTGGTCCTGAAAAACATAGATTTAGTATTGATATTCTAAATGTTAGATTTACAGTTGAAAATGAAATTGCAACTGTATTTAAAGTTGAGGAAGATGATGTTCTAACAGGAAAAGAAGAAAATATTTATATGGTATCCAATATTTATAAATCTGAAAATCAACAAAAGGGTGATAATGAAGAAGAAGAAGAACAACAACAACAACAGGAACAACAATCTCAACAAAATGAATAAAATAATATTCATTCTAGTAATATTAAATTATAGGTTTATTTTTAGCCATCAACTATAGAGAGTACTGTTAAATCATTTGAAGTATCAGCTATATATAAACTATGATTAAAAGTACTAGTTGTAATCCAATTTAATTTTGAGTGATGTTGAGTATACAATTTAATACGTTTACTATTGTCAATTTCTTCATCTGCTTTCTTGAATATGGATTCATTTTGATAGGCTTGGTTCATTTCCGGTGAGATATCCCAGAGTTTAATAGATTTATCGTGACCTCCAACTGAAAATATTGAATTGGAATTGGATGGTTTTTCAAATTTTGGATAATGTACTAGTGATATATTGGAAAGATGTGCTGTTTCAATTTTAACATAAGGTTGAAATGTGGAGATATCTAAACATGTAAGTTCACCATTACCAATAGCAACACTCACATATTTACCATCTGATGAAACGTCTATAGAATTTACAAAAGGTGGGTTTAAAATTTGTTTTTGTTCTAGGGGTTGTCCAGGTTGCGGTTTCTTTGGTTTTGCAAGTGGGTTAAAAGTTTCTGCGAATATTGGTCTACCTTTAATGAAATTCCAACGAACTAAAAAGCAATCCATAGCACCTGACAATAACTCATTCTTTACACCGTGTCTAAATGCAACACTTGAACATATATTACTATGTTTCTTCTCCAATGTCTCTTGTAATTTCTTTTTCTCTACATCTATAACCTTAATCTGACCTGAATCATCGCAAGCTGCTAAATATTGATACCTTGAATCAAATGTTATCTATGATAATACAATTGATAATGTAAACAACTCATCTATGTACACTAAATTGTTCAGAAATGCATACCTGATTAATCTCTTCTTTGTTATATGTATATTGATGTGAAATATTTCTAATGATAATTGATGGTTGTCTGAGATCAAATACTGATATGGTATTGTTATGTGAACAGTATACGAAATTATCAGAATCAAATGTTATATTGGTAATAGCTGTATCTTTGAATGGTTGTATACATTGTATAGTTTTATTAGTTTTTGTATCCCATATTCTAGCTGTTGAATCCTCGGATGATGTGGCAATAATTTCTTTTGTAGAATGTGTAGCAACACATAAAATTGAATCTTTATGACCCACTAGTTTGGTTTCATGTAATTTCATTTCGCAATTCGTCTTTTATGCAGGCCTGTGATTTAAAATAAAAAAAAATGAAAAATTAATTTATAAATAAAAATCCTAATTTGGAGTTCTACAATTTCATTGTTCTTGATGAAATTTGTTGAAATCTTATTTGGATTCTATAACTATACTCAAGAAATAAATCTTTTTATAACATCGATAAATTGGCCAAAAAAATTAAAATCAAGAAAAAGTTTATTTTAAATGTCGCAAATTAATTTTGACAATGTAGGAATTTGATTTACCATTCAAATTATTCCCATTGATTTTTGATATAGTAAGTTATTCCCCTATCTACAGGATTAAAAGACCCATTTTGATTGGGTTTTTGAAACATTTGAAATTCTCTTTCCTTTTGTAGGTGTAAAATTAAAGTATCATAACCTTCAATAATAGCTTTTCTGCACTCCATGTTACATCTTTCATCTAGTTGTTCATCATAGCTTACGAGCGAACGAAGGTAATAAAATCCTTTTACTTTTAATTGTTTATGATTTTCACAAGGTTCTTGCATTTTATAGAATGATTTAATGTTTAAATTATCTAATTTGTTTTGAAATTTGGTTTAAAAAATGGTTGTAATATATAATTTCAATTAATTTTTGGAAAATTTAAATTCCAATAACTTTTTACTAAAAATAGAATAATTTCCAAAAAAGTTGTACAATTTGTGTTATTGGAAAAAAACTATAAAAATATATTATTAAATATAAGTAAATAATAAAATTCAAAATATTAGCTAATTTGAAGATATAATTTAAATTTTATTTAATTGAAAAAAGAATTTCATTTTTTTAATGCTAACTCTAAATGGGAAATGTTGGCTCTAAAGTAATTGATTCTTATTTATTGGAGAAGATGTTCATAGCCAAATTTTGCACTATGCTAAATGAAATTGTAGATGTAACTCTTGATTTCAAAGTATATTAATTTTCTATCAAAATTGATATACAATTTTTAAAAATTCAAAAACTATTAGTTCATAATAATCTGATTAATTAATTTGATATAACCAAAATAGGAGTGTAGATTGGTCAAGATGGCCAACCTATTGATATTTTAAGATTTCTAGAATATCAACTGGAATTGAGAATTTCAGAGAGCAATGTCTTCAAATACATAACATCTAAATATCTTTTCTCCCTCCTCACCACCCAAAATGAAACCTTCAATCACCTCCTCTCTTTAGATTAAAATAAAATATCAATTTATATCTAAATTAATTTTTATTTATATTTAATTAATTTTTTGAATTTTCAGTTTTTTTTGATAAACACACCACAAACAGGATGAACCAGCACCAACCATTTATAACTCATCAGCAACCTCTGTCACAACAACATCAATTAACATTAGATATAACAACAGCAGATACAATTTTTAGGACAAATAAAAAGATATCAGATTATTTCCATCAATTGGCAAATGAACCTACAATAGGATTATATCATGTTCAAGATCATATACGTAGAAATGTACCAAAGAATGTAACAAATAAAAGAGAGATAGCAAATTTAACGGCCAGAGTAGAAGAAAAATCATTAGACATTGAATATTCTAAAAAGACAGTAGAATCAATTAAAGAAATTACAACATTTGATAATATATTAGCACTATTGGATAGAACTATGGATAAAACAAATAAACTTTTAAATAAGTACACTATCTGTTTCATTATATGTTAGAATATAGTATAAATATTAACCATTTGATCAATACTATAGCAAATCAATACAATTTATAAATTCAACACATTCTTTACCTTCATCTTCAAAGACATTTCAATCCTTTAAAACATTAGATCCAAATATAATAGAACAACAACATAAATCAAAATTAAATTCCAGTACCAACAGTTCATCTCTATCAAATTCTACATCATCATTATCCAATTCAGCAAATGATATACCTACTACTACTACTACTACTTCTACCTCTACAGCAATAGTAACAGAAACACCATTAACTACAGATGATACAACCTACCAATCATTTGAATCATTAAATTTAACATCACCACAAATATCAAGTACCCCAACCAAACCAAAGAAATCAAAAAATGTAAATAAGAAACCTAAACAACCTAAAAAGGATACAACTAGCTCAGTTAATAATAGTATAGAAATTCAACCAAAACAATTCTAATTTGGATAAGATAAATCTATTGTTATTTATTTTTCATTTGAAATGATTGTTTTTTATATTTGTATATTTAATAGATTACATCTACTTTTAAATTGGAAGTTTGTACTAAACTTGATAAAAATGGTTTAGTAGCAGCAGGAAGATTAGTGAAATCAATGAGTGATATAGTTGGATGTGAGAATAATCCATCAATGATATCAGATACACCAATACCATCAAAATTACATCCAGAGAGTCCCAAAGTAACCAATGTTTTGTTTCTTTGTAGATGACTACCTAAGTGATGTGGTGTTGATATTCCAAAATTATTGTTACCTATAATCAATGTTCTAACCTTACAAGTAGGGTAAGACAAAAACTCACCTAAATTTCTACCAATCTGATCAGGAATAGAATTAAAACTTATATCTATATCAGTGAGTGAATGAGACAATTGGAACGAAGACAATAGAAGTCCCATATGTTGACCCAGATGATTATGAGCCAAATGTAATGTATCCAAATGTTCAGACTTTACAATAAAACTTATAAGATCTTTGACTGCTGCCAAACCACTTATATTATTACTGGATAAATTAATTGCTCTCAATTGAGTCATTGTTGATAGTGATTGAAATAGTGATTGAGATTCAGTACCTGAGATACCAAGACCACTTAAATTCAAGTTGGTTAGTGTATTGTTACCATTTAGAAACTGGAATCTGTGAGTTAGGTTTTGGTGGAATGCGTTACCATCATGATCTCCTAAATTATTATTGGCATCTTCCAAAGCAGGTATATTCAAATTGGATAAATCCAGTGTTTTAATCATTTGATTCTCAGTTATTCTCTGACCTAGAACTTCCAATGCATCTATATTTGTAAATGTTGAGTTACTGAGATCCAATAACTTTAGTTTTTGATGACTTTGAAGGAGTTTTCTCAGTATTCTATAGAATATAGTGTCTGCCGTGTTGATTGTCAAATGTAAATGTTCATATTGATTTTGAGTGTTTGGATTCTCAGTTTCTAGAATTTCAAAAATACCATCTTTGTTATCTACCATCTCAATTTGGTTATATTGAATATTCAGTTTTTGGAGAATTGGACTGTCTTTGGCAAATTTTAGAATATCCAATTGATAGTTTGTTCTAGGGACCATGGAATATAGTCTTTTATCTGGTGACTGTCCTTCATCAATCTCCAATACACTATGAAGTATATCACTATTAACACTAGTCAATGATGTCAATGATTTTGATTTTGCGAGACTCTCAACTAGTGATATGGTAACAGGTTCTGTGATTTTAACCAACTTATGATTCAAGCACTTGGTAATGTCATCCATGTCACTGGTAGACATTAGCAGAGGTATTGATTCATTATGTGATAATACACATTTTGAAATGACCAGTGATTGGATGTTATTATTACCAGTAATCAACTGACATAATGCATAATAGGAATTTAAAGTAAAACTATTGTGACTGATATCCAATTCTGTTATACTGGTACTCTGATTGAGACACTTTAAAAGATAATAGAGATCATTGAATTGCTGTTGTGTTCGAAATGTCAATTTTCTCAGGCATTTACTATGTTCAGTTATAATCTGATAGATGGGTGCTGGTACCACACTGTCTTTAGTATGAGGTATCTGTGATCTATCTATACGAATCTCTAGAATAGATATCTGAAAAGGTCTCTCTTCTATATTAGAAGGTCTTTTCATCATTTTTAAATTATCAGGTAGGTACTTGCTAGGGAATAATAGACCATATCTAGCAGCTTTAAGGTAACTCTCTAACTTTCCTTTACTATCAATAAGATAAAAAGAATTGTTTAGAAGTGGTATAACCTTAAAAGTCCACAATTTACAGACAACAGCCAAAGACAACAATCTATTTCTAATCTTATAGGACGGTGTCTGTTCTTTTTTTTTCATTATATTGGTATATAAATTTACATGGTGATCGAAATAGTAATCCAATATCAATTTAATTAATACTACTGGTAATGAGTTTATATTAAATGTTAAAATAATTTTATTCTTTGGTTGGGCAATTGATATTTTGTTGTTCATATTTATTTCGCAATTCAAATTAAAAAAAATGATGAATTCAAAAAAAAAAAAAAACTTAATTGAAAAAAATTAAGTGTTTACAATTTAAATAATCATATAATATTTTAAAATTATTTGATGTACAATAACATGTATATCAAATTTACCTAAATAAATTACCTAAAAAATAAAGAATAATTTGTAATTTTTTTTTTTTTTATTTTTTTTATAAATTTGATTATTCCAATGGAGATACAATGAATTCCACAATATCACCTCTAAACATTGGAACTACGAATACATCCATGTCATCATCAATATCAACATTATCACAGATATTTAATGCACCTCTGGGCAGAGATATTGGACCAAATAATCATGAGTCACTTTTAATGATATTACCTAATGGACCATCTTCGTTTACACCTTCATTAGTAAGTTAATTTTATATTTATTATCATTGTCTATGTCTGAATAGAAACATTAACATTGAATATAGCGTAAATTCAGACATTTAAAATCGATATTTTGTAGAAATTTACAAATGCTACCTAACCATCACCACGACAATAATGAAAGATACATAATACCTTCAACTTATTTTACACTTCACGCACCACCACCTTATTTAAATATATCTAAATTATCAATAGATGATCAAGAACTTAGCAATAACAATAATAATAATAATATAGAAACTGATATAGATACTGAAGAACAACAACAACAACAGGAATCTAATATTAATGAATTAGAAAATGAACAACAAATTGAAAACAAAGAATATATAATACATGAATATAATGATGATCAAGATTACAGCGATGATGATGATGATGATTTTGATGATTTACCTCCACCATTTTATACAAGTGAGGTAGTTTCAAATTCAAATGTAATTATACACCTAAAATTTTGATATAGATATATGATATTCTAATAACATATAATATTTATAGAATCCAAATTGGAATCCATTTGATTGTTATAGACCATTACCAGATGAGATTTTAGAAAGATTTAATTCATTTAATCTATGCATTTGGGATGAGAATAATGATGAAGAACCAATTTATCAGACAGATGTAGATTTAACATTACTAGAATTCATTTGTAGTGATAGTAAACAATTTGTAAATTTAACATTACCACCCAATTCTATAGTTTTTGAACTAAAAGATGGTTATTATGTGACTAAAGAGACAAAGATGGGTATAAATTCAACTGATTTGTCTGATTATAAATTTGGAAGTTCACAACATGCCTCTAGTAATTCATCATCGTCACCTAATGGGGTGAATGGTTCTGGTGGTAAGAAACCAATTACCGGTAACCAAACACTATTTTTATGTATCATAGCAAAGAGATTGCAAAATATCTCTACCATTAAGGAAAACAAAATGTTGGAAAAACAAATTGAAGAGAAATTGGCTAAACACTCTCAGTATCTAGAGAAGGTACATAAACTGGAAATGTTGACAAACAGAGTAAATCAACTTCGTGAAGAGTATTTTAAACAAAAGGAACAGTTGGAGAAGGATAAAGAGAATATTGTCGAAATGAAAAAAGAACTGATTCCACGTGCAACCAGTTTGACAAACTCTGGTATTGTCTTTTACAGTAGTCTTGTGCAATTAGTTGAAGAAAAGAAACTTATGGATTTAGATATGGAGATTCTAATGAATCTCAAATCGAGTTTAGAGAAAAAGAAATGGCATCTACTATCACAGATTCGTAGTATCTATCCAATTCAACAAGGTAACAGAGCTCTGACAATCAATAACATTCCACTTCCTCACTCGGATTTCAATGGATATGATGAGGAAATGATTGCAACTGCACTTGGATATGTATGTCATTTACTTTTTCTAGCTAGTAAATATCTAGAGGTACCACTTAGATATCCAATGTCACCTATGGCCTCTAGATCCTATATCAAAGATGAAATATCTCATTTCACCTCATCTAAATTTCCTCTCTACAGTAAGGGTGTAGAGAAAAGAATATTTGATTATGCCGTTTTCCTTCTAAACAAAAACCTTGAGCAACTACTCAACAGTCAAGGTCTAAATGTATTTAAACTCAAAGAGACTCTACCCAATATTCAAATTCTATTAGGTAGATCTCGTATAGGTGATGATCATCCTGAAGCGCCTCCAAAATAAAATTTAATTTAATAATTTCCACTATTTCATATAAAATATCTTTTCCTTCAAGGTTAATTATTACACCCACACTTTATTTTGAAATTTAAAAATTTTAGTAGGGGTTAACAAGATATTTTTATATTATTTTAATTTTTAACCCAACTTGATTTGTTTTTCATTGTATACATATCTGTTTTTATTGTTCAAAAATAGTAAAAATAAAAAAAATTTCTATAAAAGGTATTAGTTTACATTTCAGAATTATTCTACACTTTTTTTTTTTTTATTGCCAAAGAATATTGTTTTAGTTTTTACTTTAATTTAAATTCAGACTATTGTTAATATTACATTATAAAATATGACAGAACCAGTTTATCATTATTATTGGGTAGATAGATGTTCTAATCCTCATCCATGGTTATTTATTGGTGGATACCATACAGCAAGTCGTACTGGTAAATCTAAATTATTAAAAAATACAAAGAGTAGAAAAGGACATATCAGTATGTATATTCTTTAAAAATTAATATGGTAGATTAAATATTAATAAAAAAAAATAAAATAGATTCATATGTGGGTATTCCAAGAGATTTGAAACCAATTGATTATTATCATGGTAAAGAATGTCCAAAGTATTATTGTAATGCAATGTATGAAAATCCAGGATCACAACATGCAGGATTTCATGAAAGACATTATTTACTTAGAAATAGAGAGCATTTTGTTCCAGTTGTATTTGAAAAACCATATTACATTGAAAGAGTTACATTAGAGGACAGAGTTACCAGAGCTGATTTGTCAGATAAAAATATTCAAAATGCTCAAATTTTGGCAAAGAAAATGTATAATCCAAATTATAAATACTATGATGAACCATTGTATATCCAAGAACAACATAAGGATATTCTACGTCAGGAGAAAGTTATTGAACAACAAAATAGAATGGCACAGAAGAAACTCATTGAAAAAGAAGCTGTTAACAGAAAGATATCAAGAGATGAACAAAGACTTACCAATCCACCATCTTCTAGAATTCCATATCAACCTACTCCACCAATGGTAATTCAAGAGCCAATGAGTGGATTTGTAGAGACATTTACAACAGTCCCATCATCATCATCTACATTTACCTCAACAACCGTCTCTGAACGAGTAGTTACAGAACCATTGTATAGAGAGGAAAGAGTAATGGTACCTGTTGAAACTAAATTCAATGATACTGTAATCTATTCTGACCAAAATAAAACAACTACCTATATGACTGACAAGGATGAAAAGACTCCAAAATACTCTACACATCCACAAATGTCATCAGATGGTCACTTGTATAAAGCTGGTGAACCAACATTCAAAGAGGAAGTTGTAATGAAAAAAGATGGTGATTCATGGGTATCTAATGAATTTGAAAAGAAGAAACCAACACCAACTCAATCCAAGAAATCAAGAAAAGGTTCAAAACCATTGAATGCTGCCATCTAGATATCATTCTAAACCTAATCTTATTAAATTTTTAACTATTTTTGTTGCTTAATATTCAATATCCAAATAAATATTTATTTCATTTTTAATATTGTTAACTCTGCATATTTACTTTATTTTATAAATCAGTTGGAGGGAATCTATAAAATAAAAATATCTAATTAGTTTAACCATTTATCAATTGAACAACTCTCAATATATTATACATACAATCTTTCCTCTTCACTATTGGCTTGTTGAGATCTGAATGGATTTGAAGATGGCCAATAAGAGTAGGCAATAACAGCAACAAATACATTATTTAAAACATTAAAATAACAAACTGATAATGCTATTTAAAAGTAAATTAGTAAAACTAGTTTTGACTTATATAAATCTTTAAAGTGTATACATACAAGTTGGATTTAATGGACCAAATGTTCCAGCAAATATTCCAGAGAATATTGATATTATATAAACTATGATTGGTACAGCTGTAAATGCAAATTTAGTAATAATATATTTCTTTCCTTGAACTACAGGTACGGTAATGATAATTAATAAAATAATCCATAATAAAATGGCAATAAAGATGGTGGCTACTAAATAAAGTAGTCCAGTAATTCCACTTGCTGATCCTGCTGGTCCTAGAATTGGATCCTTTCTATCTCTAATACTAAATATTTTATAAATAAAATATAAATAATCATGAGTAAATATTAATTGAATTCAACAATATCATGTTAGGTCTAATTATAATTACTTTAACCATGTAAATAATATGATACCCAACAATGCAAATATACCAACTATAATGAATTTTGCAATTGTTGCCATATTCATTTGGAATTTTGATTGTTCTAATCTAATTCTATCCAACACAAATAATGAGTAAAGTGAAAAGGTTGAAAGGAAGCATATTGAGAAAAATGCATTTAAAAATGGGAAAAACCATCCATCATTAATGTATTGTAAACCATAAAATGGATCTATTCAATAGGTGTATTAGTAAATGTAGGTAATGGATTAGGGATGAGATCATTTACATACTATTTGATAGGATTAATACAAAAAATAAAAGGAATAAAAACTTTTGTTCAAAAGTCCATACAAAGAGTGAATAATGTCTCATTGCAATAAGGTAAACAAATACTGCAACACATGAGACAATCATCAGTGATAGATGTGTACCAATTTCAAAACTAGAGAATTGATCATGTGCTTTCCAAGCTGTGAAATCAATATCACCTACAATATTGGTACCATTTACTAGATAAACTGTAACTACATAGATATTGTAATCTAGTTTCTCATCATCTATGAGTGTTATAGTATTACATTTTGAATAACCACTGTCACAACTAATAATTTGATTGACAGTTTCGTTACTGATGATTGTCCAATTTGCATTAACTTCAACTTCGATGAGAACTTGGATATCTATAGTAGTGTACACTGAAGATGTTAGGTTGTTTCCATAAGGTGTCATTTGAAGTGACCAGAATCTAGACAATGAAGATACAGTTGGCATTACTTGTTCCCATTGGGTATTGTTTGTTAATGGTATACCTTGACATGTATCGACATTGTAGATATGTGAGTTATTAGGACACTGATAGAGATTGAAAACTTGACTGTCATACACAGTAGGTCCAGTAGCTCCAACTATAATGGCAATTAACAATGCCAATACTGAAACAACACCTACAATTATCAATCTTCTTATTGATGTAACATCTAAATTGGTAATCAATTTATTATTAGCTGTGCTGTGTTCTTCTGCAGTTTTTGTTGACACCATATCTATCTTTTAATTTTTTTTTCCTCCCACTGGGTATTATATAAAATCAAAGGTGAAAGTAATGATTGAGATATATATAAACACTGGTGTGATAAGTTTTAAAAAAAATTTTAAAAATTGTTTGTTTAGAGTGTGGTCTTCTTGTGCGATTGTGAAAGATTTTTATTTTAACTTTTGATTTTTTTTTTTTAGATATTTAGATACCGATAAACTTGTTTGATCGGTTTTACCTTATATATATGGACAACTTAAATAATAAAGTGTGCATTATCACTGGTTCAAATATCTCAATTGGTTTAGAGACTGCCAAACTTATTGCAAAAGAAAATTACACTGTAATTCTAGCATGTAGAGATTTAAAGAAAGCTGAAAATGCAGCTCAAGAAATTAAACAACAGACTGGTAATAACAATATTCAATGTTTAAAATTGGATTTAACATCTTTACAGGTAAGGTCGTAGAATATCTTGTTTTTTTTTTTAAAGAATCAAAATATTAATTTGAAATTTTGGTAATAGTCTGTTAGAGATTTTGTTGAAGAATTTAAAAAATTAAATTTACCATTGAATTTGTTGGTAAACAATGCAGGTATTATGATGGTACCTTATAGTAAGACTATTGATGGTTTTGGTATACAATTTCAAGTCAATCATTTAGGTCCATTTTTGTTGACCTATTTGTTATTGGATAAATTAAATGAATCTAGAGGTTCAAGAATATTGAATTTGTCATCGAGAGCACATTATCATGCTGCAAAAGTTAATTTGGAGAATTTGGATGTCAGTGAAAAGGATTACGCACGTATTGAGAATTACGGATTCACTAAACTCTGTGCTATTCTGTTGACTAAAGAACTACAGAGAAGAGTAGAAGAGAAGGGTTCTGATATAATTGTAAATTCAATTCACCCAGGTGTAGTTCACACCAACTTGGCATCACATCTTGGTGCAGTAGTTAGATTTTTCAATTCCATTTTGGCACCTCTATTTTATACTTCTTTAAAAGAGTCTGCTGAAGCATGTGCCAAATTAGCAATGGGTAACAAAGATGATACAAAAGATATAAAGGCATCTTATTTTAATGTTTCAAATATTGCCACACCATCCAAACAAGCAATGGATCCGGAATTGGCAAAATCATTATGGATAAAAACTGCTGAACTCCTAAAACTAGATCCTAGTACTCCAATTAACTAAAATAATAAAAATCAAAATTGTAAAAATACTATTAAATCTATATCTCATGAGTAGTATTTTTTATACAATTCTACCATTTAAAAGTTATTTGGGTTTCATAGAATTGTATAAAAAATTATACTAAAATTCAGTTATTTGAATTAAGAACCGGACAACTCACGAGTTTTACAAATCCAATTTATTTTCGAATTCTATTAATATTCAGATTTTTAAAAATTTCTATAGAATTTCTATATAGTTTTTTCTTAGATATTTTTGAAAAAAACCCGACCCTGGTTTAAATAATCATAAATATCTATTTTTGTATTAACCCTTAAAACCTGAGTGTTTTGTAAATATTGAAAAACGGCACCAAACCGATATTTTGTATTTAAATAAAAAAAAATCTAGATTTTTTCGAATTATTTTCAATACATTTTGTTTATTTATTACATTTAGGGTTAAAATAGTTAATTTAGAAGAGTTTATCAAAAGTTGGTGTTTTGATCAAAATTAAAAAACTTGATAAATGATCAAGTTGGAAATTTTGAAACTTTTAGGCCAAAATGAATAATGATAGAGCAATCTTCATGAAAGTTTTTGCCATGACATAAACATTTGTATGAAGATCGATTTTCTGGATGATGGCAATGTTCATTAGAACATTTTGCTCTATTTTCTATTATCAGTTTAGGAACAGTTGTTGGTGGAGCTTCTATTTCTTGTTCCCCAGAGAGAGAATAGACAACTTGGAGAATGTATTCTTTAAAAGATAACACTTTGGCATTGGGATTACCTTGAGTAGATTTAATCTTATAAAGAATCCAAGTATCATAGAGCATCAGGTAAAAGACATCATGAAAAATAACTCTCCAGAATGTTCTAGCTCTCTGTACATTTCTATATCTGTTTATCACCATCTTACACGCATCAACAAAGTTGTGACAAAAGTTGTACACATAGGCAGCTCTAGGAGTTGCAACTTGGGTAAAACCATCTTTTGATCTAGCGGTTTTTACAATATTCTCTATTGGGTTTGTGATATTTGTACCCCAATAAACAATTTTATCAGGTTTGGCTCTCCAACACATAATAGTCATATTATTGACAGTACCATATTTCACAGCATGGAGATCTTTGATTCTCTTTGCAACAGTGTCTGTAAACTTGTGTTTTTGGTCTTTATATTTCTCTTTATGATCTTTGGCATTATCAAAAAGAGCTGGAAATTGTTCACCAAGCTTGTTAGAGGCTATAGAGACCAGAAACATTCTATTTTGTTTTTCTAGATATATACAGTTTTTCATGGACCCTAAGAGACCAGCATCAATGATAAAGCAATGGGTTTTATCTCTTTGTAGTGAATTTTCTGCATCTCTTAATATTTCTTCATTTAATATTTTACCATCTATTTTACATCTTTCAGCCATCAAATGTTCCACAATAAAATGATAGATATATTTGTTTGAATCAGCAACTTTCCAGAGAATGTTGCCAACCCTATCAGCTTTACCTGGAATTCTTTTCTTTAATCCACCTTTTCCCATCCATTTGTATAAGTCGTCATCACATGATATATTGGTACCTGGTTTGTAATATTTTTTGATTGCACCCAGTGCGTAATCAATAAACCAAGTGAAATCTGTTTTTTTAACTGTTAGCACACCATCAATAGTCTCTCTAGTTGCAAATCCTTTAAGGTGAATCAATCGATCAATAGCACGAAATCTAAAATAAGAAAGTTTCTTATTAAAATGTGGAAAATACATCCTAGGCTTTAAAAGGTCTTTCATATCTGTACATCTAACTATACCTGCAAATAAAAATATACTTATGTATAGCTCTATATCTTTTCGAGTTATATTTTTGTACACAGTTACCCACGGTGGGTTGGTTGCCTTTGGCCACATAGCTTTCTCAGTATGTAGCTTATGGAGATAGCCATTGGACGCATTAAAGATCTCTTCTATCAAATCTTTAAAAAGTAGATTGAAAAAATCAACAGGATCTTTACAATTCTCTGGAATACCATCTATATTTCCTGATTCTTCTTCAAAATAGCTCTGGTTTGTCTCTGTTTTGGGTTGATTATCACCAATAGGATCTATAGGATCTGGTTTCATTTCTTTAACTACATTTGGTGTAACTCCATTAAAAGGATCATCTCCTTCAATTTGGGTAAGAGTAATTTCACTATCTTGATAACTAAAATCATAAGGAATATAATCGAGATCATCTCTATAAATGTTTACGTTTCCTGTTCCTGTTTCTATTTCGTTTTCAAGGTTTTCTTCTTCTTCTTCCTCCCTAAGAAAATCCAGTTGCATATTACTAAATGCAATAGTTGGTTGACCAATGTTTTCGATTTCTTCTATTTCTTCTATTTCTTCGTTTTCGTTATTAGAAGTATGAGAATCAGAGATATTGGTTGTTAGATTAATAACAGAGGTTAATGTACTCACATCTTGTAGTGCTATTCTTTTTTGGGAACCAACAATTGTTAGAGGGGGTGTTGGACTAAGTGAAATATGAGATTGTGAACTCAGTGGTTGAGGAATTTCAGAATTTAATGGTTGTGGTGTTTGTGTGGTTAATGTCTTTTTGGGTCTTCCTCTTTTTTTGGTGTTGGTGCTATTATTGTTATTGTTATTGTTATTGTTATTGTTATTGTTATTGTTATTGTTATTGTTATTGATATTGTTATTGGTAGTAGTAGCGATGGGGCTAGAGTTATTATTCTGGATCATAAGTTGATACAATTTTTGAATCATATTGATATGATGTAGATGTTGTTGTTGTTGTTGAGCTAAAAACATTTGTTGTTGTTGCTGTTGTTGTTGCTGTTGCTGTTGCTGTTGTTGTTGAGCTAAAATAAATTGTTGTTGTTGATGTTCATTCATCTTATCAATACACTCTAGTAGAGATTCCATTTTTGATGTGTTAGGTGTGCTAAGAAAAAAGTTTTTGATGTTTTTATTTTGAAAAATTGGCACAAAACCCATTTTCAGTTTTTAAGGGTTAACGTACAGATATTTTTTCAATGGTGGGAATGAAAACTCATCTGAAATGGTTAAAAATAGTAAATACTAAATGATGATGTGTGTGGTGGAAATGTATAAATTAAATTGTAAATAGCAATCTTAAACTTTTTTTTTTATAAAATACAATGGAATTAATAAATAATAATAATAGAGTTTGTATCATTACTGGTTCAAATATTTCTATCGGTTTAGAGACTGCAAAACTTATTGCAAAACAAAACTATACTGTAATACTTGCATGTAGAGATTTAAAGAAAGCCGAAAATGCTGCTTTAGAAATTAAACAACAAACTGGTAATAATAATATACTATGTCTTCAATTGGACTTAACATCTTTACAAGTAAGTACATGTTATCTATATAAGAAAATAACATATACTAATAAAGAAATAGTCTGTTAGAAATTTTGTAGATGAATTTAAGAAATTAAATTTACCATTGAACTTGTTGGTAAACAATGCAGGTATTATGATGGTACCTTATAGTAAGACCATTGATGGTTATGGTATTCAATTCCAAGTCAATCATTTATCTCCATTTTTGTTGACCTATTTATTATTGGATAAATTAAATGAATCTAGAGGTTCAAGAATATTGAATTTATCATCAAGACAACATGCCAAAGGAAGAGTAGATTTAAATAATTTGGATGTTGGTGAAAAGGAATATTCACCATTGACCAACTATGGATTTACTAAACTCTGTACTATTTTATTTACCAAAGAACTTCAAAGAAGAATTGATGAGAAGGGTTCTGATATTATTGTAAATTCAATTCATCCAGGTGTTGTAAGAACACAGTTACTATCTCACATGGGACCTGTATTTGGAGCTATTACCGCAATTCTCTCCCCACTGTTTTACACTTCTCTTAAAGAGTCTTCTGAAGCCTGTGCAAAAGTTGCTTTAGGAACCTCTAATGATGTCAAAAATGTAAAGGCTGCTTATTTCAGTGTAGGTGATATAGCCACTCCATCTAAACAAGCTTTAGATCCTGAAGTTGCAAAAGGATTATGGATTAAAACTACAGAAATTCTGAAATTAAATCCAAATATTTTAAATTAAATATCTATATATATTCACTTATGATTATTGATATCTTCACTTTCCACATTTTTTTTTTATTTATATTCTGATTGAGTTATATTTGATAGATATTTTTGTAAAAATCTAACTCAGATATTTTGATTATGTAAAACTTAGTATTTTTTTATTTTTGTTTTTCAGAACATTGAGCGTGTAGAGTAATCGAAGATGATGATGACAGCACACCACAGATCGATTGTAATATTACTATTATTGTTTTTTACAATTATTTTTAATATATCATATGCCCAATTGATTAACCCACAAAAGATAACCTATGGTGGTACTACACAACCATCTTCTATTATCGGAGCATGTTTAGGAAACTCTGGATTGGTTATAAATTTTGGTGGAAATGTTTATGTCTACCCAAACAATCAATTAGCAAAATTAACTAGTGGTGATTATACATTAATAACTTCAAACACTTATAATTATAATGTGAATGGAACAATGACTTTAAAAAGTAAGATTCAATATATTCACCTGTACAATACTAAAATCTAACTCTATGTAATGTCAATTAGAAAATATAATTTGTAATCCCACATCAAATGAATTCTATTTTCTAGTTAGTCAAGATTTAAATAAGGTTTATAAACAGCAAGCAACAGGTATTCTATATGGTACATTGAGTGCATCATATACTGTATCACCACAATTACAAATATTCTATAACAATAATATCTATACGCTATCAGTACAACCTAATATTATGATGGCATTGACATCAAGCCTACAACCTCAAACATCAGTTCAATATCCAAGTACCTACACCACCACAGCATTTGATGGTCAAGCAACTGCACAAGATGCCACCAATGGAGTTGTATTTACAACCTATTATGATCAAGTTATTGGGTTTATCTTAAATAGTGGTACTGTAATGACTGCAACTGGATCGGGAGTAGGTGCAATATCATATATAGGAAAGGGTTTTGTTGATGTTGTTAATAAGAAACTGTATTTTTTGGCTCAAGGAGCTGGAGGTACATTTTCAGCTGTGGTATTTGAATACACACTAACTGGAACTCTAACAACTCTAGCATCACTACCTGTATCAACATTTAATTATGCTCCCAAAGGATTGACAGTAGATGTAACTCAAGGCCAAATTATAGTATATGCTCAGAGCCAAGTTGATCAAAGATATTGTGTATTTACAAGTAGTAATAGATTAATTAACACACTTCAATACTCACCATTGACATCTGATACTCAGAATTCATTTGTTGAAATGTCAATTGTATCTGGTGGTCTGTTAATTGTAGGTGCAACTGAAACTTACTTCTCACAATATCATACAGTATGTCCTTCAGATTGCTTAGGTTTTGGACAATGTGTAAATTCATCTTGTCAATGTGTACCTGGCAGAAGTGGTGCAGATTGTTCAGATTCTTATCCGGAATTATCAGGGTTCAAGGCAGTACCTTATTCAACAGTACTTCAAACAGTTACTATTATAGGTCAATACTTTTGGTTACCTCTTACCGTTACTATCAACCAAATACCTTGCACATCACCATCTGTAAACCAACTGAATACTCAGATATATTGTAACATTTCATTGTCAAACTTTAATCCTGACACAAACTATGAAATTAAAGTACAAAACGGAGGTCAAACAAATTTGAATAGTTATCCTGTATTTCTATCACAGTCATTTTCAAGTCTAGTAGTATCTGGTACCAAATTGACACTTTCCTACCAGAATCTATATCCATGGAATTCATTGACATTTAAGTTATCAAATACTGAAATATCATGTTCTCTTGTAAGCACTTCTATAGAATGCACAGTTCCATCTCCTGTAAAAAGTGGGTCATTAATAGTGTACAATACCTTCACATCAGTAACACAAGTTGTCAATGGTGTAGTCCTAAAACCTATAATATCATTAATTAATAATGGATCAACTATACCTGCAGGCTCATATAATATAACTATACAGGGATATTATTTTAAATCCAATACATTTTCACCAGTCTTTATTAAAGATGATGGAATACAAACTGCATTTGCAGGTCAATTTACAGATAGTGAATTAGTATACACCAAAACAGTTGGAATTACATCAAATAGACTTCTATCGCTAATCATTGGTAGTTATGAAACTAATCAAGTTGCATATACATTCACACCACCTTCTATATCAACAACATCATTTTCTCCTAGTGACTTTGTGTTGACCATAGTAGGTAACAATTTTGGAAATAAGGTAAATCTAGTTTCAGTATCATCAGGAGACTCATTAGTTTGGATAGTTAATAGTGTCACAAATACTGTCATTAAAGTACAAGTTCCAAGAGATGTAAAGAAATCTATATTGACAATAACTATTGGAGGTCAAGCTGTAACAACTTCACTGAATTTCCAACCTAATATAACGAATATTATAACACCACCATCTATTGATGGTGATGGTATTGAATTTACTGGTTTATTTCTAGATGAAACAGTTATATCTATACAAAGAGATTCTAATCCTGGTACCTCAATTCCATTGCAGAATTGTGTATATCTATTCCAGAATCCTCATTGGCAAGTTGGTTGTGATTTTCCATCTGGTACTGGATATTTCAATCTCACATCTACATCTACTATAGGTACTGCTACAACATTAAATACAACATACAGAACATCATATGATGGTGTTGATGTAGATTATGTAGAACCATCAGTTTACTATATAGACGAACCCACTAATATCACCATTGGAGGGTACAATTTTGCAGATGTTGATTTATTGGTAACAGTTAATGGTAACAATTGTGTTATTGTTAATATTACAATAAGTCAAGTAGTTTGTACAATTTTCCAAACTACACCACCACAGTCTGACAATCCAGTTATAATTAGAATATCAGTAGATGGGGTTGTATCAGAAGATAAATCGAATCTATATTATAGAAAAAAATGTACAATTAACTGTCTCAATGGAGGTACTTGTGATTATGTAACTGGTGGATGTCAATGTACTTCAGGTTTTAAAGGTCAAGATTGTTCTGAAATTGATAATCAAAGTTCACATTCAAGTATTGAAATTTCATCTTCCAATATATTCCATCAAAATTCACAATCTATTTATTTATTTATCATCATATCGATTATAATAATTTTATTAAACTAAAATAAAATGACCCACAAACCCAAAAATTATGATAAACTTCATCATTACCGATTCAAATAAAACTAAAAACACTTTACAGAAGAGCACAGAAGGTCGCTAAATATCTTTGTCTAACTTTTTTATTTAGATATTTTTCATTTTCAATTTTTATAGTACAAACAAAGATATCTTTTCAATGTTATCGTAATCTAAAGAGTCTAACATCACAATAGATATATTTGGTATTCAATTCAATAAAAATCTGATTAAAATTAATATCTATACTCTTGACATGCAAACATCAACAGAATTGATTAAAATATCTCGGAGCTCCATACCACTATTTAAACAAAGATGGAATTCAAAAATCACTTTGAATAAAATCAACCAATGAATTTTAAACATTCAGTTATTATATCATTGCTATTAACAATTAACTTTGTAGCCGCAGTTTGGAACCCGGATGCTGGCTTAATTTATAAATACCCAGTATCAACAATTACCACTTCTTCAACTGCTGTTCCAGGTGAAGAATCTCTAATCATTGATGGTATTATTAATACTTGCTGGCAATCTTCAAATGCTTACCCAGATGAATGGAAAACTAGATCTTATTTAAATATCTGTATGTATCTATATAAATGTAAATCTCTTTAAATAGGAAATCAATATTAATATGTTTCAATTAGTGCTTGGATATTGTACTGCTAATCCAACATTATGTGTTGGTGCTTCTAATACTGGTGATATTACTAATGGAGAGTATTATGATGGTGTTGTAGTTTCATCTCAATTGACTGTATCATTTAGCTCACCAAAGAGTTGTCATAGGGTTGGTGTTAAATTATCTGCATCTACAGCCTCTGTTATTGTAGATTTGGGAACTGGATCATCAACATGGACTCAATTGACTATTGTTGCATCTGGAAACTATCAATTTGCCAGTTCAGTTTGCAGTGGTAGTGCAATAACTTCTGTAAGAGTTAGAAGTAGCGCACCATTTACCATTGAGGAAATTGTTTATCAAGCTGAAGGAACCTATGAACAAGTGATTCTAGATTTGGGATCAAACAAAGAGGTGGGATACATTACTGGTAACTTTTATACTGAAAACTCTGTAAATTCTGAAGTATCAATATCAACATCTCTAAATGGTCCATGGACTCTTATGGGTGTTCTCAACACTTCTTTTTGGGGATGGGATGTCGCAAATAAACAATTTGATACACCAGCTAGATATGTTAAAGTTAAAACCAACATGTTAGATGTAGACTGGGCTAAAGCTCAAATTTGTGATGTTAAAGTATATTCACAATACGGACCATACGGACCACCTCTACCAGCCACTCCAAATCCAAGAACATTCTATGAAATACATGGTGTAAATGGTATCTTTGGTATGGATACTGGTACTTATTCAAACAATAATAATCTTGAGTCACCAATTAGATTTAAACCTGTTGCAAGTCATATTAGAAACTATCATGAAGTATGTATATATACCAATTCCTATATTTTTAGAAATACTAATTGAATTCACTTTTTAATAGATGTGTTGGGATGTAATGTGGCCATCTGATATTCCAGATTATACTGCAATGGCACAAGGTCAAGGTACACCACCACAAGATTGGTTAAATTGGGATACTGAGTATCAAGAATGGAGAGAAGCTGGTATGAAAATTGAAATGGCAATTCAATTCTCAAATGACTCTAATTGGGCACAATGTGCTTATGACCCTGCCAAGTGGCCAAACCCATACCAGAATGCCTACAACTATGGTTACGCATTTGCCAGACATTTTGGACCAACTTATGGTAATAATCTAGCTGATTGGGTAGCTGTTGGAAATGAACCTTGGAAATACCCAGCATCTTTTATGAGTACTGTTCATAGAGGTATGAGCGCAGGTTTGAAAGCTGGTGATCCTTCAATTAAAGTAATTACCTCCGCTTTACAAGCTGATGAACCAGAGGAGGTAAATGCACCTGAAGGAAATTATATTGGAACTAGAATTCTCGAGCAGGATATAGTCAATTTCGATGGTATTTCTATTCATCCTTATAGTTGGTATCTATCTCCAAAAGGTAAACCAGGAGCTACATGGCCTGAAGATAGAAGATCTTATATGAATTCTGTTAGAAATCTAATTAGATGGAGAAATGCAAATGCACCTGGAAAAACAATTGAATTGACTGAATTTGGATTTGATAGCCCAGGACCACTTTCAACAGATGAATGTCTGGAATCTTATTGGCATGATCCATGTGTTTCACAAGAAGCACAAGGTGTCTATGGTCTAAGAGCTTTATTGAAATTTGCAAGAGAAGGTGTTGATAGAGCTACTTGGTACAATGCATTTGATAACGAACCTGATGGTGAACTCTTTGATAAATCAGGTTTAGTAGGTGCCAGACCTGATTGGTCTGAAAAAATGTCATTTGGTGTATTTAGATCTTGGATGAAACATTATGGTACTTTTAGATTCTTAAATGTTATTAAAGAGGATAGTAATGCACATGTTTATCTTATTGGTAATATTACTCATAGATCTATTGTTGCTTGGAAACCTGTTCATTACGATGATGCTACATCATCACCTGTAACATTCACCATTCCATCAACATTATCAACAGTACCTGCATCCACATCTGGATTCAGATTCTCTTATACCTCCACTTATGACCCATCAACAATCCTCAATGCTGTAACAACTAGTTCCAATCAATGGACCGTTTCAATCACTAGAGATCCTATTGTTCTAACAGCTACTCTATTACCATCAACTACTTCAACAACTGGACCTTCTTCAACAACATCAACTACCTCAACAACTGGACCTTCAACTACAACCTCAACAACTTCAACAACTGGACCATCTACTACCACAACCACTACAACTACAACAGGTGGAAGTACAGTTGGTGTACAAACATCCAAGACATTTGCAAAAACTGAATGGCATAATATGTATTATTTAGAGTATCTACCAGTTGGATATGGAAATGGTCAAAAATTCCCAATTTTGATATTTTTACATGGATGGGATGAAAGAAGATCACCAAGTATTTCAAATTTGGCAGTATTGACATCAAGTCCATTGGCAACTATTCCCTATCTAATTCACAATAATCAATGGAATTCTATTTTACCATTTATTGTTATAAGTCCACAAACTGAATATTGGTGGGATGTTGATGAAATTGATGCTGCAGTTAGAATTGCTAAAACATATACTCAACATGGTAATCAATCAAGAATCTATGTAACTGGTGTTCACATGGGTGCTAATATATGGGAATATGTAAACACTGATTTGACAAAGGCTAATAGCATTGCAGCAATCGTTCCAATTGCTACAGCCTCTCCTCCATCAACTAGTGTATTTACACCAATTATACAATCAAATCTTCCAGTATGGGCATTCCACGATCAAAATGACCCTAATGTTGATAAAAGTGTTACCCAAGCTTGGATCAATGGCATTTCAACAACTGTACCAACACCAATCCTCACACTTACCAACACTAATACCCATACCATATGGACAACTATCTACAATCCAAATCCAGCAACTAATCCAAATTATATCTACACTTGGTTATTATCAAAATAAATATTAAGGATTAAAAACCAAAACAGTTTATATTTCTTTAGTTTTTAAAATAAGTCCTGTAAATACACATTATTCATACCCAAAGTTGATTAAATTTGTACATCAAATCAAAAACAAAATTTATTTTTATATATTCTGAGAAATTGTGATTTAATTTAAATGTTTTTTTTTTATATCTTTATTTTTAACATCTGCAATCAAACAATATTGATTTATTTATTTAGTTATTTGTACATTTTATAATTTAATATTCTTCTTCTTCTTGTTGTTCATTTTCGGCCAAGGATTCATAGTCTTTTTCTAAGGCAAGAAGATCTTCTTTAGCCTCAGCAAACTCACCTTCTTCCATACCTTCACCAACATACCAATGAACAAATGCTCTACGTTGGAACATTAAATCAAATTTACTATTCAATCTGGAGAATATTTGTGAGATTGCAGTGGTATTGGATAACATTATTAGTGATTTGTCAGTCTTGGCTAAATCAGCACCTTTTGGTTGACAAGATGGTACATCATTGATACCAACTTTGAAACCGGTTTGTGACCATTCAACAAACTGCACCGATTTGGATTTGGAGGCTTTTACTTCAGCCAAAGCTGTATTTACCTCATTTGGTGAGATTTTACCTCTGTACAGCAGACAACATGACATGTATTTACCAAGTTTTGGATCACAAGTTGCCAACAAATTATTAGTTGAGAATACTGCACTTGTAATTGCACTGACGCTTACATTCTCATGATCTGATTTCTCTTTGGAAACCAATGGTGCTATACTACTAAGAACAAAATGAGTTCTTGGGAATGGTATTAAATTGGTTCTAAATTCATTAACTATAAATGTAAATTATATTAGAATATTATATTTCAATTTGGATATTCAAATTTAAGTATAACTTACCATCAACATTTAATTGACCTGGGAAACGTAATGAAGCAGAAAGTGTACTGATAACTTGAGCAATTAATCTATTCAAGTTTTGGTAACTTGGACGATCAACACCTAATTGTCTTCTGATGATATCGTATTTTGATTCATTATCCATCATAAAACTTGCATCAGTATGCTCTAATAAAGAGTGAGTTGATAATACACTATTGTATGGTTCTACAACAGATGTTGATAATTGTGGTGATGGATAAATACAGAAATCCAATTTACTCTTTTTACCATATTCCAATGCTAATTTTTGTAAGAGAAGTGATCCAAAACCTGAACCTGTACCTCCACCAACTGAATGGAAAATAAAGAATCCTTGAAGACCTTGACATTCCTCAGCTAATTTTCTAATTCTGTCAACTGTAACATCAATAATTTCTTTACCTACAGTATAGTGACCTCTTGCATAATTATTTGCAGCATCCTCTATAGTAATATCACATATAACATTAGCATATCAAAATAGCCATGAATTTAATTACTCCATAATATTTTATAAGATACTATACCTTTACCACAAATCATTTGTTCTGGATGGAATAATCTTTTATATTCACCAGCTTGAATCTCATCGATAACAGATGGTTCCAAATCTACAAATACTGATCTTGGTACATATTTATTGTTGGTACCTTCACTGAAAAATGCTTCACAACTAATATCATTTTTCTTATTATTGATTTTAACCTCCTCTTTCATGGTACCATCTACATCAATACCATGTTCTAAACAATATAATCTATAGTATAGTAGGTTTTGGTTAGATTTTAACAGTTTATAAAACTGTTGGAATTAAGAGAGAGATTTACATACTCCCATGCACTGATACCAGCTTGTAAACCTGCTTGTCCAACATGAATAGATATAATTTCTCTTCCCATTATTTTCAGACAAAAGAAACTCTTAAATTAAAAAACTTGTAAAATGAATAAATGTATTGTAAATAGTTTTTGAAATTGTTTAAAAAAAATTGGGTTTGAGATGAATTCAAATAACTGACCGTTGCAAAATTGATTTTTTTTTGGAGGGCAAAAAAGTTTTATTTGAAAATGAAGTTCTTACTACATTTTCGATTGTAGATTAGGTTTTGGAGAAATGGTTTGAATGATTTCATTATAAACTCTCTTACCAGTTTCCAAAGCACCGTTAAGTGTTGAAAGTTCATATTCAGTTGCAGTATGTTCACCTGCAAAATATACACGTTCATGCAAAGGTTCAGACAGAATATGACTAGGCGACTCAGTGTATTTATATGAACTGGATGGGACTATAGATGGGTAGGAATATGCACCACGTACATATGGATTCTTTTTCCAGTCATATGTGATATGTGAGATATAAGATGAAGATGCTGGAGTCCAATCTTGAGGTGTACCAAACATTGCATCTAACTGATCTAACATTGCCTTGATTTGATATAAAGGCGACAGAGATGAAATAGATATAGCCTGATCACCAGTTATAAAACCTACAGTTACAAATTCAGCGTCTTTACCTTGAGGCACTTTTCTATTGGGTGCACCATCCATCCAAATCTGGGGTATAGCTGAATCAGCACATAGAACCAACTCACAATTCTGAAGCCAAAACTTTCTATTAAATTTACAAATGATCTTCATTCCACCGTCCATCCCAAAGACTGAGAGTGCATCTCTTTTTCTCTCTGGAAGCTCTGGAAGGAATTTTATATCATTTTCTTTAAGAATAGCTAAAGGTACTGTAACTATAACTTTCTTACATAGGATCTTGGATTGTGAGCTTTGTGATGGTCCTTGAATGAAAATTATAGAATTTGAGTAATCAATCATTGACACTCGATAGTTTAGCAATATATTCTGACCTTTTGACAAATGATCTACCAATATTCTATTCGAACCCTGCAATTTAAAGTTCTTTTGAATCTGATGTGCTTTCTTATCCTCTCTAACAGCCTCACGTAGACCTATTCTATCTAAATTAGTACCCCATGTCTTGGAATAGATGCAATCAGCCAGACCTAGTACTCTATAAGGTACCCCCTGTTTCACAAGATACTCTAGTAAATTAGTATCCTTACCGTCGTTAGGGTTTGAAAGGTCAATACTCTGGTGCATCTCTTGAAATGCTTGAAATAGAGTTGTGATATCATCGTCAATCTCGTCTTGTCTAATTAACTTTCTCTCTCTTCCCAAATAGAAATAAGTTGATTTCTTTGGTGAATCAAAGAGGTCTTCAGAGAAGACTTCAAATGTCTCCCATTTTTGTTCTTGTGCTAGTTTAACGAAATAGGTGTCACCTCCATGCATCAGTTCTCCACCTAATTCCACAGGATACTGAGTAAATGTCATATCTTGTCTACATCTTCCACCTATAACTGAATCAGCTTCCACAATCAATACATTGTAACCTTCGTTTTTCAGTTTAAACCCTGCATGTAAACCTGCAACACCTGCACCTATAATAACAACATCATATACATTATCATTATTTTTCATTTTTTAACACTCCAGTTTTGGGGGATATGTACGAAAGAAATCTCTCTAAAATGAAAAAAAAAAATTGTAAATACAAATATCCTTCTTTGCCAAGATATCAATAAAATCTAAAAGTTTTTAATATTTTATATCAGATATTTTATTTTAATCTAAAGAGAGGAGGTGGTGATTGAAGATTACAGTTTGGGTGTTGAGAAGGGAAAAGAGATATTTAGATGTTATGTATTTTTTGAAATATTATTAATGTAACATTTGATTATACTGTGAAATCTTTCTCAACGATTTCAGTAGTTTACTTATTGATCATTACTCTAGGATTCTGTCCATTTAGTCTGTCAACTTCATATTCCAGACTATTAAGCTGACTCTAGATACAATTCTTAGGGAATAATCCTAAGAATTCTGATAGGATAATTATTTTATCCTTATCTAGCTAGTTTCTCATATTAAATGTTTAGTACCATCCCTAAGCTATTTGATATTTTTCCAAAATAAATATAAATATAGATAATTAGAAAGTTTATCTCTAGCTTTACAGAGAAAACAATATTATAACCCAAATAGAAGCTGTTGCAATGACTAGTATGCTTCACTTAAACTGGTCTAATTATTTTAAAATCTATCAATAATTCACACAAATAAATCCACTTTTTATCCTTGTTTCAATTTTAAATTATTTTCAAATGGGTGATTTGGTGGAGATTGAAACACACAAACTGTATTTTCCTTGGTCAATCTCCAAAGGAAAATTTCAAAAGTTCAGAGAGTTAAATAGCACTTTCAACTCAATATACATTGACAAACATTGTATTGAGGTTCCAGAAGAAACTAGCATTGATTTATCACCTCTTATCCCACTTTTACCTATACACATTAGTACCTCATCACCTACATTTGCAAAGCCAATACCTGAACTCATTAAGTTTAACCAAAATCTTAGAATAGAAACCTTGAATAGTACAATTATCAACATTAAATCTGGGGCAGATCTCCCAACAAGACAGAATGGTGAATTATCTAGACAACTTCATAATTTTACTAAAGCGAATGGTTTGATCGGACCCAACGACTCCAGCTCTTTATTTCATTTACAGCTTCTTAATATAAAACTGTATGTTCATTATTATTATATATATATCATTAATTTATTATTAACTATCTTTTAGTGGGCCTGATGTTGGATATTTTCCACGTAACCAACACAATGATTTAAATATAGAAGTAAAAAAGAAAAATACAACACCAATTCCACCTAGTTTCGTTATAGAGAACAGATCTTATTCACTAGGTCAAAACAATAATCGTGAATATCAAAAGTATAAAATGTGTTTGTGGATTGAAGGTGGATCACAATCAGGTCTTTTAATTGATGGTAATTCAAGAATGATTGATGTATATTGCAATTTAAATTTACTTCAACCTATAGTTAATCAACCCAACACATTTGTTCACCCACAAGTTCAGGGACAAAGACAAGAATCCCTGCAACAACAAGTACAATTGCAAAATAGGATTTTATTAAGCCAACAAACTCTCCTTGCTTTACCAGCAAACTCAATACAACAAATAGTTACAGATGATATAAATTCAACTCTGAAAAAACTAAATATCATCAATAATTTCAACCATGTATATTTCGAAAACATGATGGTTGTACCCAACCATCCAAAAGTATGTAGTGCTTCAATTCCCTTTTGGCCCCCTAATCAAATTATTGCACTTCCTGAATACGGACCAAATATTATAATTCATTGTATTGGGGATGTAAATGGTTTCAACTTGGATTTATCATCGTACCCTATGATTTAATTCAACTTCATGATTTTTAATATATTAATTTATTAAATAAATTATTATTCATCTTGTATATTTCATCACATTCACCCTCATACTCTTTTACTAATTTATCATTTTTTTATTTAGTTTAATTAATTTTTAATATTTCTAAAAATTTTTAAATACATTACATGATTCACATCAAAAACATACATTATGTTATTTATAATAGATTAACATCATCTATTACTACTTTTGGTGGTAGTAATAAAAGATATTTTAGTAGTACAACTGCAAGTGAAGTGATTGAATTGGATAAACTCAGAAATGAAATTACAAAATACAATCAATTGTATTACAATGAATCAAAATCTGAAATATCAGATTACGATTATGATATGAAATTCAAAAGATTACAACATTTAGAAAAGAAACTCAAGGATATAAAAGTTAGTAATCAAGTTGGATTTTCTAGTGGTGGTACAGATAAACAAAAGGTTCATCATAGAGTTAGAATGTTGTCATTGGATAACACCTATTCACTTGTTGAAATTGAATCTTTTAGAAATAAAATCAAAAAGTTTCTTATAAAGAATCACAACTTGTCACAGATTGGTACACCCCCTATAGAGTATACTGTGGAATTGAAATATGATGGTATTGCCATCAGTCTATTATTTCAAAATTCAAAATTACAACAAATTGTAACAAGAGGTGATGGTGAATATGGTGAAGATATCACTGAAAATGCAATTCATTTTATCAATAATCTTCAACATTTATATGAAAAAGAAATTAAATTAAATATCAATGGTAAAAGTGTTTGTATAGATATAGAATTGCACCTAGATTATTATAATAACACAATTGCAGATTACCAATTTTGAAATTAGGGGAGAAGTTGTATTAAATAAGAATAGATTAAAAGGTATAAATGAAATTAGAGAAAAGAATGGTGAGGAACTATATAAAAACACTAGAAATATAGTATCTGGTATTCTAAGAAAGAATATTGATATTAATAATCTAGGTGAACTTGATAATATTATAAGATTTGATTTATTTGCTTATAATTTGATATTGCATGACACAGACTCTCAAAGAGAGACTACACATTATAAGAATCTTGAGGTTATAAGGGATCAGTGTAAATTGACTGTGGACCCTAATGTCAGTGTGTTTTCGACTCAAGATCCTAATGATATAATTGAAAAATGGTATAATAAGAGAATGGAGTATCCATATGATATAGATGGTTTGGTGTTTAAGGTTAATAGTATAGAGCTTCAAGAACAGTTAGGTGAGCTGAATAGGTCACCAAGATGGGCATTTGCTTATAAGTTTCCAGCAAATGGACAGTTTACTAAGGTTCTGTCGGTGAGTACTCAGGTTGGGAAGAGTGGTGTATTGACACCTGTTGCTACTTTAACTCCTATTGAATTGAATGGTGTAACTGTTTCTAGAGTGACTTTGAATAACTTTCCATTCATTGAAAAGAATCAAATTGGATTGGGAAGTAATGTGTTTGTGGTGAGATCTGGTGATGTAATTCCAAAGATATTAATGGTAAAGAATGAAGGTGATGAACACGGTAAAGTAATATCTCCACCTTTAGAATGTCCTTGTGAGTTAAAGTGTAAGGATATAGTCCAAAAGGGTCAAGAATACTTTTGTGTGAATAAAAAGTGTCCAAATCAGAGATATCAACAAATATGTTGGTTTGTAAGTAAGAATGGAATGGATATAGAAGGTGTTGGTCCTGCACAGGTACAAGTATTCCTAGATAATGGGTTTATAGAAGACCCAGGAGATTTGTATCTTTTACACAAGTATCGTGATAAATTATTACAAATTAAAGGATTCAATGAGACAAAGGTACAAAATATACTTAATGCCATAGAGGACTCTAAATCCAGGGGATTAAGATCCCTTTTATCAGCACTCAATATACCAGGTGTTGGTAAAGCATCTGCCAATATCCTTTCAGAATCTTATTTAAATCTAGATCATCTTATTGGAGAAGAATCATCACAAGATATTAAATGTCGTACACAATTAGGTTCAAAAATCTGTGATAACATCTACGATTTCTTTCATCCTCTTTCATCAGAGGAATCTAAAGAATATATAGATCAACTGATATATAAAATTAAATTATATAACCTAAATCAACAGAGTTTAAATTATACACCATCTACTAGTAGTGATGTCATAAAGAACACCAACCACACCAATATCAATAATAACAATAAGAACAACATCAACATCAATAGTTCAAATAACAATAATTATAATAAATTAAATAATTCTAAGGTGGTGATAAGTGGTATCTTTTCAAAGATTGGAAATAGGGAATATCTAGAAAAACTAATTCAAGAAAAATTCAAATGTAAAATTCAAAAATCCATTAATCAATCAACTAATTTTCTAATTATTGGTGCAGACCCATCACAATTAAAGATTGATAAATCTAAATCCATTAGTTCCTGTCAACTCTTAACCGAAAGTGATTTATTAGATTTACTGAAATAAATATTTTAGGTTACTATATATATATATTATCTGTTCTCTTCAATAGTCATGTTTGGATGTCTGGGACAATATGTAACCTTACGTTTGCTTTGTCATTAATCACTTCACCCCAGAGTTGATTTTTTTTTATATTTTTTTTGAAAAATATGCATTTTCTTAAATTTGATTACACCCATTATATATGATTAAATAAAATTAAACTTGGGGTTATAGTTATAAAACCCACCACCCACAACCACAGATCACACAAACATACATAAATTATTTTTATATTAATTGGTTCACTGTTTGTTTTCAGTAAACAGACAACAACCAAACACAAACATTAATATTACAAATATTATCAGTTTAAGTGTATAACTATTACTATTTATCTATACATAACAGAATTAATAGATCAGAATTGAGGGTAATTCACAACCTTCACTTTGTCAACTATAGATATTTGTAAATAGATAAAAAAAAAACATATAGTGACATTACTATCTCAGATTAGAACTAGCTCTAGACAGAATCACAACTATTTAAAGGTTAACTTGTGAAATACATTTACTTCATTTCCTTTTTTTTTTCTTTCCTATCATTTATTATAATAATTAATTATTGTAATTACTTATCGATTACATTAATATAATTATCATAAGCAATGAAAAAAAATATAATATTATTATTATATTTTGTATTTTCAGTTTTGGTTCATTCCACTCTTGGTGCGGATGAATTTAAAGTTGTTTCAATTCTCCCTGGATCAGACCAAAACTACCAATTAGCTTACCAAACACCTATAACAGTCATTTTCAATAGACCTGTTATTCCATTGGGTTCGCTTTCCACCTATTTCCCATTCCAATTACAATGTGACAACAAGACTGAAATCAAGGGTAGTTATCGTTGGGTTACTAATAGTATTGCACGTTTTGATGTCAATGATTTCTGGCCTTCAAATATCCATTGTACATTTACTGTTGATCCACAAGTGACAACTTTTGATAAACTGAATCTAACTGAAAAGTCAATGAAAGTAAGCTATAAAACAGAGTCACCTATAATCTCTATAAGTAATGTGTTCTCTGAGAAGACTGATTCATTGACTGATGGTCATTGGGTGCCAAATGCCTTTGGTATTCTTGCTAATGGGTCACATTCAGATCTCTATGAGGTACCACCTGATGGTGTTATTCAATTACAGATTGAACCTGGCTATGATTTACTATCTCTTGAACGTTCTATTAGAATTTATAAAGTGAAACCAAACAAACTAAAACCAAAACTATTGAAATTCAAGAGTGTCAATTGTTCTCAAGTTCATATAAATCCACCTAAAACCATGCCAAGATATATTGGAAAACCAATAGCACAACAATCACTTTCTTTATACTGTTTCTCCATGGTTGATCAATTGGAGTCTGGTGAAGTTTATAAATTCCTTCTTCCTGCTGGATCTAAGATTCAGAGAAACAGTGGACCACTTCCACAAGACCTTGTACTGTATTTCACAGGTCTATATCCATTCCAATATGTACTAAAAGAAGAGAAACCTGGTAACAAGAATCTCAGACTCTTCCACAGACATGCCATTGATCCAACCGTTCCAATTGAAAGTTTCCAACAAGCTATAACATTCTCACCAAAAGTTAAAAACCTCCAATTCTCCTACCCAAATAGTTATACATTACAAATGTTTGGTGATTTCCGTCCCAACCAATCATACACTGTAACTGTAGTAGGTAATATAACCATTCTTGATGGTTGGGGTCTCTCACTTGAAACCCACCAATTCTCATTCACTACCTCTGAAAGCCAATCCTTAATCTTTAGTCCACCAAATGACAATCCATTCTTTGACTATTATGAAGGTACTCCAGGTTACTACACTCTCTATAAGAATCTAATGGTATGTAAATATAATCAACTCATACTTCCTTTTTTTGGTATTAATATAGATATAAAATTTAGCAAAAGAAATGTTATGTAGATGGAAAAGAGTATGATTTTTATGGATTAAAAGTATCAGGATATCCAGTTACCAAGAAAAATGTAATAGATGCAATGCTGACTGTTTCTAGCTACAAACTAAGAATGAGAGAGAAACCATTGAAAACTATGAAACTACAGTATAAAGAGAATGAGAAATTGTATATCAATACATTACCAGTTCATGATCTTTGGAATGTATCTGGATCCTATTTACATGTACAACAGAGTTGTGAAGATGATTTAAAATTGAATTTTGTACAACAAGGTGATTTATCAGTTAGTAAATTGTCTGCTATAGAGAATAAGATGACTCTTTGGGTATCACGTACAACTAAACCTTACCATAACATTAAGAATGCACAAGTATCATTTTATGTCTATCAAAGAAATGATACTACCAATGTTATTGAAAATATGTTGCTCTATGCTACTGGCCAGACTGATAAAGATGGTATTGTTCAATTGGAGGCATCAAGCAATGCATCCTATTCCTATGGATATGTAGTTGTTGAATATGGTAAAGATAACTCTCAGATATTCGTATCTACAATGTACCAGTCATTTGATAGTCAAAGAAAAATTCAAAGTGAATTGATTACTGATCGTTCAATGTACAATGCTGGTGAAGTTGTTCATTTGAAAGGTTATTTTAGAGGTGATAGTTCAGGTCAATCTAAATTCCAAATCAAGGTCTATTGGACTGTAAATATGGTTTCAAAACCATTTGAAACTAAAATCACTGAAATTGATAGTATCTTTGGTACATTTAATATAGATATCCCCATTCCAGCCAATGTTGACAGAGGTTCTTACTACATTGAAATTTCCTCAGACTCTGACAATGGAGTCAATTTCTATGCTGGAAAGAATATAATTATTTCAGATAGTAAATTACCAACTGGTATCATTAAATTGGAGAGTAATCAACCATTTATTCCATTTAATTCCGATGGACCACTTTCCATTAAATTAAATGTATCAACTAGTAACTATCTAGGTATACCACAATCAAATCAAAAGGTTACTATCACTTGGAAGACACCAATGGCAAACTATGCAGATTCAACAAGTATGCCATATAAGAGATTCAAATTTGGAACTAATGAATATCAAACTGACTCTAATGGTCAATTACTTGTTGAACTCACATTTGACCAACATGATCTTGAAATCAACTATGGTGATTCAATTCACTTTGAAGCCACCTATGTTGATCCAAGTGGTACAAAAATCCTTTCTCCTGCTCTTGAAAGAGTATTTGTAAATTCTAGATACCTAATCAGTCTCAATAGCCCAGGATCAGGAAACAAGAATCTACAAGCACCTGGCGTACCTCAACCAATCAATGCCCAACTATTAGATATCTCAGATCGTTCACTAGTAGGCGGTGTTGAAATTAAACTAAAATTAACTCAATGGGTATCTGCAACTGCTTCTAATTACTCTGCTAAATTGATCACCATAGGACTTTCAAAAGGTCTTAATGAATTTTGTACTCTTAAGTCCAGTAATCAAACTAACCCCAAACCACAATGTTTCTACCAAATTCCAGATGTTGGAATCTATGTTATTGTAGCATCTGCTGTGACTCCAAATGGTGAAACTGTTCAGTCAACCATGGAGGTAGGTCAAAATATTGATAAATGGAATCAAACACCATTCCATTTGGACCCCAATGACCCACTTCTTATCTTCCACTCTAAATCCACATACCACAATGGAGATGATATAGATTTTGAATTCTATAATATTCTTCAAGGTTCTAAATTAGTGATGTCTTATGGATGTATTGAATCTGGTTCACATTTTAAAGAGTATAATAATCTCCCATATGGTTTACAAACCATTAATATCAAACCACCAAAAGAATGTACACGTTATATTAAAGCATCTGGTGTACTAATCAGTAGAGAAGTGGGTTTCAAGCTACCATCAAGCCTACCAACTTCCTTGGCACTTTATTCTGAGAATAAACTACACTACAAGAGTTTCTCAGAGGTTGTTGAGATTTCACCAAAATCTTTACTCAAATTGTCTATATCTACTGATAAGACATCCTATCAACCAGGTGATAAAGGAACTGTATCTCTAAGTATCATACAAAAAGGTGATAATCAACCTCACAAAAAACCAGTAGAAGCTTGTGTAATGATTGTTGATAAACGTAATTTAGATTTGTCACCTAATCCAATAAGTACTGGTAAATCATTATATTCAATTGAATCTTTCTATGCAGAACCTATTCAACAATTGACTATAGCAGTTACCAACTATTTCAATCAACTTCAGAGAATAATGGATCATATGATAGCAGATTCCTTTTTATCAGAATATGTAAACTTTGATGTCTCAGATTCAGTATTCTACCAATACATTTTTGAATACATTAATAACTTTAATGATTTCAATTATTACTATTTCTCAAAATATGGAAGATTTGCATTTGGTGCACCAGAGGCTGCAGAATCCGTGTTGAGAGAAGGTGATAATGATTCTAACAGGGATAGTTCATCTGCCAATGACATGACTGTAAAAGTTAGAGATTTCTTTGAAACTACACCGTTGTTTGTTGGAAAGTTAACAGTTACAAATGGTATTGCTAATATACCATTTACATTACCTGATGATGTTACAACATTTGAGATACGTGCCTATGTTATTGAATCTGAAGCTTTAAATTCTTCATTTGAATTCCTTTCACAGAGTTTAGATATAATCTCAAAGAGAGAGTATAGTATTCAACCAATTGCACCAAGTTTTGTAAGAGTTGGTGACCAATTCCAAGCCGGTATCTCATTGGTATACAATGCTGCCAATTTCACTTCAAATAATGCAGAATTTAGATTATTGGTTAATATTGAATCTACAAGTTTTGTATTGACATCTCCATCTAAAGTTGTGATGGTAAAACCAAGTGGTTACAATACCAATATATTCTATAACTTTTCAGCAGTTGCTCAGACCCAAGGTGATAGTGATATGTACTTCTCACTTTACAAAGGTTCTGCATTGGTGGATTCTGTTAAACTACCTCTGAATGTATTAGGTAAACAAGTACCTATCTATACAGGTGATAGTAGAGCCTTTGATAATAACACAGTCACTGGTGAAGGTCTTCAACTACCAGATGCTGAATTAGGATCAGGATCATTAAAGATATTTGCAGGTGTTGGACGTTATCCATACGTTCAAGAAAAATCAGCAAAGTTATTGGCTATTGGTAAAGAAAGATCTCTATCTTCAATAGACTTGTTATCACAACAAGTTACCTTTGGTGCATTGATTGCATATCGTTATAATGACTCTCTTATTGAGAAATCAAAAGAGGCATTACAACAAGTTACATCAGCAATTTCAAGTTACATGTTAGGAACCCAACTTAAATGGTACCCAAGTAGTTATGATGGTGAAATATACCCAACTCTATATTTCATCTTACTCAGAAATATAATGGATAAAACTCACACTGAAGGTTGGTCAATTATTGGTACTGATTATAGTATCTATGCTCAATTCATTGACCAATACCTCAACCAAATGGTTGAAAACGCTATAAATAAGAACCAAACTGTAGATAAAGAATTTATCGGAAGAGCTTCTATAGGTCTAGGTTATTACTGGTCACCACAAAATGAAGATCTTGAAGAATATTCATGGAATGGATTAACTGCAAATATCACAGATAACTGCTCACTAATGTGTCAGTTATACTTTACCATTGCTGCTCAATTACGTGGCGAAGGTGACTCTAAATTCATTCCAATAGTTTTGAAAAATATTGAAAATAATGTACGTATTCAAGGTCGTACTGCATACGTATCAGAATCACCTCAAATCACCTCATCTTCTCTATCACTATCTGCCTATTCAAGTTTGGCAATGATTCTTGCAAACTACACCAACAAATCCATTTTGGAAAAACTATTGAATTTTGTAGGTATTGGTGGAGTTCCACAGAGTTTCCCAATTGGTGTTGCAAAAGGTACTTACTATCCAAGTGGATTCTCAGCTGAAACTGAAGTTATATCATTAATTGCTTTGAGTCTCTATGATAAAGTTACAGCTAGTACCTCACCAAATATTAAACTTACAGTCTACCAAGAAAAAGTTGAGAATGTTCTCCTTGATCATCAATTTACTAAACAGAATCCAAATCCTGTTAGTGAGATATTTAAATTCTCATCATTGTATTCTCCAAATGGTACTATATACTTTAAGACCTCTGCTGGAAGCGGTGAGATCACTGCAGCTATTGGGCTTGAATGGACACCTACAGCTGCCATTACCGCTGCACAAACTAATGGTATTAGAGTTGAGAAGATTATAGTTCCACTAAACAAAAACAAGACTGTCTACAGTGATGCAAAATCAGATCAAGTTTTATTAGTTGGTCAAGAGGTAAAGATTATCATCTCCATCACTACTCAAGATGATATTGGTGATGTATACATTCTTGATTCACTAAATGGAGGCTTATCAGCACTAGACAGTTTAATCTATGGCGAAGATGATGTCAATCCATATTCTTCTGACTATAACCAAAGATTCCCATTCTACCAACCATTCAACTACAAAGAAACCAGACTTGATCATATACTTTTCCATGCAAGTGGTCTTCGTTCTGGTTCCTATCAAGTTGATTACAATGCTATTGTATCTTCAACTGGTAGATTCATAGTACCACCAACCAAAGCATATTCATCAACTCAACCTGAATATTTTGGTCTATCCAATTCATTCTATACTGTACATAGAAACCAACAATAAAACATTGTTATATATACATCCAACATTTTTGTTTTAAATACATGTTAAATAAATATAATAAACAAAATATAAAAATCAGTTTTTATTCAACTCTTATATCTTCCAGAGGTGTGCCATCTTGATTTTGTAAATCCTCATTATTATCAACTTTAATAAGATTATTGGTTTGTTCTTCATCTTGTTTAGGTTTTGGAATAGGTTTCAAAAGTACAGTTAAATTTCCTCTCTTTTTAGCAACTAACAGTGGTGGTATAGTTGAAAATGGTACCAATGTAAGTAGAGCTGGTTGACCTCTTTGTGTTGCAATAACAATTATATAGGACAATAGCAGTCCAAAGAAATATCCAATTAATGATATTTTAAAATAACTGAGATTTTTGAATTTACTGGTTGATTGTCTTTCTACCTCATCATATTTATAGTATTTGTCAATAAAATATAATTGGCATAGGAAAATACCAGGTAGAACTATATCACCATTTCCTAATGCTGATCTACCGTCTGTTAATATTCTATCATAAGATATTAACAATGGTAAATAAAATTTATCTAAAACTTCTGTTGCTACAGTTTCCCTATTTAATTATAATAATACCTAGTAAGTATTCCTTCTTTACCTATGATTTCTCAGAATTTAAAACCTACATAACACTCTTTTCAAAGAAATATGGGCTAATAAATACCCAGAAAACATCATATATTAAAAATATCCATAATAGAATAGTTAAACTCTGTAAATTATTGAATCTCATAAATGTAAATGCTGTTATAATTGAACATATAGATAAAACTATAATATGTATATATATATATATATTTGTGTTAGTATTATTATTCTTCTTCTTCTTTTGATATATTTTAGTCATTGAAAGGGAGAGAGTAGACTTACTATTTACAAATACAAATTTATTTGTTAGGTACCAACTGATGACTAATGCAACACCAATGATAAATGATAGAATTATAGATCTAGTAATTGAGAGATCGTCATCCCACTTGTAAGATTTATCATGTAATTTTAGTTTTGTAAATATCCAACTTGTGAGTGGACTGAGTACATAGGTGATAGATAAAAGTGAGGAAAAGGAAATGAGTGCTAATAATAAATAATACATAATATCTAAGAAATAGAATAGTGCTAGAAGTGATATAGATCCAACTACTGGAAATAATATAAATGCAATATTTGGTACCTGTCCTGTCTCTTTCATTAATTGAATGTTATCTATATTAAAGTTATATGATCTCCATGTTCCATAGTATATAGTTCCTACTGCTGTCAATAGTATACCAATAGTAGATGGATCAAATATCAATTTTAACCAAAGTGTTGCATTCATTTCAACCTCTCTATCAAAATGTCCAAGTAATGAGAAAAAAAAAAAAAGATATTTGAGTGTGTGCTACTCTAACTGATTCTGAAACTTATAAATGAAAAGTTAAAAAAAAATAATTTAAAATATATATATATATATAATTATTTTTTTTATGTAAATTTAATTATATAATAATCCTTTTTACCAGATTTAAAGTAAATGAAATTTCCAATTAAATCTGATTCTTGAATGGTACGGTTACTGTCGAGAACTTGGTTATTTAAATAGAGTGATTTGGTGGTGAGAAGAGTTTTACATTGATTTTTAGTTTGACCTGATACCTCAGAGAAGAGACTAATTAATTTGGACTGATTTAGGTGTTTAGATTTATCCATAGTTTGGTGTGACAATTTAGAAAATATAGATTCAATATTGATATTCTGTTGTTTGGATAGATCCTCTAGGGATTGGTCACCAAATAGAACTTTAGTGGTATTTAGGGCTTCTTCAAGTCCCTCTTGTCCATGTACCAGCTCAGTTACTCTCTCTGCTATAACTCTTTGTGCTAAACGTAAATGTGGTGATTCTTTATGTTTTTGTAAAATTGAATGAATCTCTTCGAGTGGCAGTAAAGTAAATAATTTTAAGAGCTTTTCAACATCTTCATCGGAAACCTGTATCCAATATTGATAGAATTGGTAAGGTGATGTTCTGTGGGACGACAACCATATAGAATTACCCTCGCTTTTACCTAACTTCTTTCCCTGTGAGTTTGTCAACAGAGGTATAGTCATACCATAAACTTGCTTATTTAGTTTCTTTTTAACTAAATCACAACCATCAGTTATATTACCCCACTGATCAGATCCACCAACTTGAATCTGACAATCTTGAGTCTGATTTAAATGTAAAAAGTCATTGGCTTGAAAAAGACTATAGGTAAACTCTGTAAAACTAATTCCATCGCTATCGATTCTATTTTGAATAAAATCTCTTTTTATCATTGGACCAACTCTAAAATACTTTCCAACGTCTCTAAGGAATGATATAATAGAAAGATCCTTACACCAATCATAATTATTTAGAATAGTAAGGTTTCCAAACCCTTTCTCACCCTGTCCCAAAATACTTTCTAAATTGTTTTTAATATGCTTGGAATTGTCTTGAATAAACTGTGTTTCTAAAATTGGTCTTTCTGTTGATTTTCCAGATGGATCTCCAATCATACCAGTAGCACCACCAATCAAAGCAATAGAATTATTTCCATGTAATTTAAAGTGAAATAGAACCATCATAGTCAAAAGATTTCCAATATGTAAACTATCAGCAGTTGGATCAAATCCTGCATAAACTGACACCTTTTTCTGTGTAGTTAATTTAATCAATTCATCCTCACTGCCAGTCAGCTGGTATATATATCCCCTATTCTTCAAAGTTTCAACAACATTTTGATTTTTAAAATTTTTTATATATTCACTATTACTATACTGTGAACTATGAATACCACTACTGAAATATCTTTTATTTATATAATTCAGTGAAAATCTTTTCAATTGACTACTGATCATTTTAAAATGACAAAGCGATAAAAAATGAAAAATTGGAAAAAAGTACTTTTTAAAAATAAATGTATTTGGTATATTAAAAAAGGCTTATATACTTTGGTAACAATTCAAAATTTTATTATAATATTATGAAGTATGTTATTCGTGTTAATTTGATGGATTTACAAATTGTTTTAATTTTAAATTAAACCTTATGTAAGTTACTATTAATACTCAAAGAAACAAGTGATCAATTAGTACATAACCATGTATACACCAAAGATCAACTTCTTAGAGCCATCAATGATGATACTGATGAGGTAAAAACAATCAAAGTCTCTTGTTGATCACTTAGAACTCTTTTGTAACCAAAATAACGTAACTTTTGGTACCTCTCCTTTTGCAAAGAAAAAACAGAACTAAATTGAATTTCAAAATAATAGATTATTTTCCTTATTCCTCTTTATTAAAGCAACCAAGTTTATCTCCTTAGATTTCTCTTTTTCATTCCCTTCTTAATATCCCTCCATTTTTCATTCTTGTTTACTATTCTAATTTTCTTTTAAAAAGAAAATAAATAAATTCAATTTTATTTAAAACTTATAAAATTTCCCTTTTCACTAAAAAAACGAACGAAAATTTTTTTTTTTGTAATTTAAGTATTTTGATATATAGAGAAATGGTTGGGAAGAAATCTACAGATAAATCAAAAAAATCTAATGGTACAAGTAATACTATTGGAAATTTAAAAAATGTTAGAATTAAAGAGAAGTTATCAAAACCAACTCTATTTAAATCTGAAGATAAATCATTTCTAGATCAAGATATATTCAAAGACAATAAATCATCGGATTTTGATGATTTTAATATAAATGAGAACTATGATTCATCAGCATCTTTGTTTGGTGATCTTATGCAAGATGAAATGAATGATGGTTTAGCAGAGGATTTAGATTTATTAGATTTTGAAAACAATAATGATGGTGATAATGAAGATGACGAAGATGAATACCAAGAATTGGAATTTGAAGATGCAGTATCATCATCTACAAATAAAAAGAATTCTAAAGAAAAAACACAATTACCAGAACTTATTGAAAATTTCCCATCTGTTGAATCGTTTGAAGGCGATGGTGATGATGAAGATAAAGGAAAGAAAAAGAAGAAGAAGAAAAAAACTGGAGGTTTTCAGTCATTTGATTTGGGTAAACCTTTATTAAAGGCTATTCTAAAGAAAGGGTATACAGTACCAACACCTATTCAGAGAAAAACCATTCCATTGATTTTGGATGGTAATGATGTTGTAGGTATGGCACGTACAGGTTCTGGTAAAACTGCAGCATTTGTCATTCCAATGGTTAATAAACTACAAGAACATTCAAGAAAGGTAGGTGCCAGAGCACTTATCTTGTCACCTACCAGAGAGTTGGCAGTTCAGACATTCAAAGTAGTAAAAGATTTCAGTCAAGGCACAACATTAAAACAGATTTTAGTTGTTGGTGGTGACTCTATGGAAGATCAATTCACTGATTTGGCAACTAATCCTGATATTATTATAGCCACTCCAGGTCGTTTAATGCATCATCTCAAAGAGACTGGTATGGGTTTATCATCTGTGGAATACGTTGTATTTGATGAAGCTGATAGAATGTTTGAAATGAACTTTGCTGATCAACTCTCTGAAATTCTCTCCAAACTCTCTGAAACTAGACAAACAATGTTGTTTTCTGCAACTTTACCATCCATGTTGGTTGATTTTGTCAGAGCAGGTTTAAATTCACCAAAATTAGTTAGATTAGATACCGATACAAAAATTAGTGAAAATTTATCAGTATGTATATAGATTATTAAATCTATTATATTGATTCAATTCTAATGTTTATTATATATTTAGTTATCATTCTATACTATAAGACATGACGAGAAATTAGGTTGTTTATTATATTTACTAAGGGAATTAATTGATGTAAAGACACAACAAACTATTATATTTACATCAACTAAATATCATGTTGAATTTATAAGTATTCTATTGGACAGAGCAGCTATACCCAACACACATATTCATGGTTATTTAGATAGTACAGCAAGAAAAATCAATTTGGAGAAATTCCGTAAAAAGCATGTAAATGTAATGGTTGTAACTGATTTGGCAGCAAGAGGTATTGATATTCCTCTACTGGATAATGTCATCAATTTTGATTTTCCTCCAAAGGAAAAGATATTTGTTCATAGAGTAGGTAGAGTTGCAAGAGCTGGTAGATCAGGTATTGCCTATTCTCTAGTGTCATCCGACGAAGTTCCTTATATGATTGATCTACATTTGTATCTTGGAAGAAGATTAGTCAATGTTCTATCCAATGGTGAACAGCTATCCAATTCTAACCTATCATTTTATGGAAATATCCCACAATCTATAATTGATAGAGAAAATGAATTTGTACTGTACCAACGAAAAGAATGTGTAGAGCTATTGTCTCTTACTAGAACCATTGAAAATGCACATAAGAAATATATAACCACCAGACCAGCTGCCTCACCAGAGTCACATAAAAGATCTAAAGTTCTTAACAGGGCATACTATCATCCACAGCTACAAGATAAAATTGGTGTAGATGAAATCAAAAGAAATGAGTTTATACAAGGTCTCAAAGCATTCAGACCTGCACACACTGTTTTTGAAATTGATCCTAAAAAAGGTCAATCCTCTATATCCATCATGAAAGAAAAACGTAAATTCCATTCGGATGCCATCGAATCGAATATCAAAAAAATTAAACTGGAAAAAGAATCATCAGCTACCAATGCACTGATAGACAATGAAATTGAACAGATTCAAAAATCTAAACTACAAAATAAGGAAAAATCTAAGTCTAGTGATGATCAAGAAGATTTCAGTGATATGGAGGATGAGAATGAAAATGATGAAGTAGATGAAGATGATGAAGATGTAAATTCCATGCAAATAGAAGAGAAAATGAAATCAAAGTCAGTATATAATGTTAAAATTCAAGAAACAGAGGAAACTCAACCTAAAAAGAAAAAAAATTCTAGATCCACATCGAGAGATGAGAACTTCTTTTTATCAAATACACCTTCGATGGATAGGGTACATGAAGAAAGGGCCTTGTCTATTACCTCTAGATTTGGAAAGGATGTTGAAGTTAACTTGAATCCAGATGATGAGAGAGCTAGTAAACATAAAGGCTCAATGAAATGGGATAGAAAGAAAGGTAATTTTGTATCAGTTCAATCAGAGAAAGACAGAGCTGAAGCCAAAAAGAAATATGTACGAAACGAAGCTGGTAAACTTGTACTTTCCCAAAAAGGTAAAGGTACAGGTTCCTATGAAGACTGGAAGAAGAAGAATCGTACTAGAATTCAAAGAGTTGGTGAAGATGAAAATGAAAGATCAATGCCATCCAAAAAAGAATATGTTCCACAGAAATTCAGAGGAAAGAATGCTGGTGGTCTACAAGAAAAAGACAAAGATGTCATTAAGAATAAGGTTGCAATTGGTATTCGTAAACAAAAGAATTCTGCAAAGAATGATGATGAACTTAAAGATAAACATTCAATTATAAAATCAAGAGAAGAAAGAGATAGAAAGATGAAAGTTAACAAAACAAAAGCAACTCATCTTAAAAAAGGTGGTGGAGGTGGTAAAGGTAAAAGTGGAGGTGGAAGCGGAGGTCGTGGTAGTAAATTTGGAAGTGGTAAAGGTAAAAGTAGAAAATAAATTATATATATTTAAACTTTTATAAATATAATCAATATTTTTGAATTATTTGAAAATAAGTCGATGGCGGTAATGAATTTATTTTTAACGTAATTCTGGGTGATTTTTGAAATCAGAAGAAAGGTTTTGGCCTTTGGCAATACCAAATACTAAGAAATTCATATCAATGATTCTGGTGAGTAATCTAGTGAGGATGGTAAAGAGTGAGGCATCTCTTAAGAAGATTCTACCAACACCGTTAATGATGAGATCAGCAGCAGAGTCTGGAGTATCAGAGATGGCTTGGAAGAATTTCAAAGCAGAGAGTTTTGGTTGACTGTCATAGAAGTTGGTTTGAATTGGACCTGACATTAAACAGAAAACATCAATACCATAGTTGTGACATTCAATAGCCAATGAAGAGGCAAATGCACTCAAGAATGCTTTACCACCACCATAAGAGGTACATGATGGTGATGGGAAGAATGCAGCTTGTGAACTTGTGAATGTAATACAACCTTTCAAACCTTTCTCAATCATCAAACTTACAAAGTGATGAGTCAATTTGACATGTGACATCATGTTACATTCAAGATTAGCAATTTGTTTGGCAAGTGGTGCACGGAAGAATGCAGCCAATACCAAGTAACCTGCATTGTTGACAACGATTTGAACATCAATATCTTTAGTTGCCTTTTTGATGACTTCCAAATAGTCATATTCGGAATCTGATCTACCGAGGTTGACACCAACTGCACGGAATTGAACATTTGGGAATTGTTTTGAAAGTGATTCGTGTGATCCCTTTAGAGTGTCATCATCCAATGCAACCATTACAATATTTAGACCTTGTTTAGCTAATTTAACACAAACTGATCTACCAATACCACTTGAGGCACCACTTACTAATGCCCATTTGGCATTGTATTTAACCTTAAGATCTTGGTTATCGTTATATTTGAATGCTGCTAAAAGGATTGGTACTGTTGTTGATGTGATTATTGTGATTATCAAATTCAAAGTTTCATCCAATATTATTATTTGAAAATATTTTTAACATCATGATTAATCATTTACAGTTGTTGAGTTTGATTGAGTTGTAGATCAGATCGAGTAAAAATAAAAAAAAAAAAGTAGTGGTGTGTTAAATTACCAATTATTATAAAATTTAAAAGTAATCTGTCTAATTAATATATACTAGTTTTTTGCAACAACACCAAATCTCACAAACCTATGGAATTTACTTACCTAGATAAGTGGTAACGGTTAAGAAACCAATTGTGAAAAAGAACCAGAATATATATTGTAACATTGTGATCAAATTCAACAAAAAAAACTTTAAAAAAAAAAAATTGAGACTTTTAACAATGAGATGAAAAGTCACGTGACAAAAATATCTTTAACTCATTTACTCTTAAACATAATGAACAATTAATATAATTTAAACTATTAATTATGATAAAAACTAATAATGAGTATTCGTAATTGTTGTAAAAGAAATATCTTCAATTCATCTTGATTAGGTGTTTTCACACGCTTGAAAATTAAACCCTTTAATTTAAACTGCAATTCAAACTTCCAAATCAGTGATATTTTAGAACCACTTAGAATAAACTATCCAATTTCATTTATATTATAATAAAAATAATTAGAATAAGAGAGTTTTAAACAATGAGATGTAAAGTCACTTGTATGCTTTTTTATTCAATAATATTATATAATATAATTATTTAAAGAGATCTCCCTCCATTTTAAAAGATAAAATTTGATTAATAAAAAAATATCAATAATCTCCATTTATTATTTGTATTAATTGATTGAAATTGATTTTGATGATATTTTTAATTTTTTTTATTCTACAGCTCAATATTGAGTGATTAAAAAAAAAATCTGAAAGGTGTCTACATAAATAAAGAAAAATATGGGGGTCGTCTTGGTACTATTTCATTGTCATCCATATTGAACAAAATATCAAAACTATGCAAACATCTCTAAAAACATCCCCTAATATTTTACACATTTTAATTTTGTAGACTGGTCATATCAACACTCAATGAGTTTATGTTTTTTTTCAATTAGATTTCATATGAGCAAGATAAATTAGATATTTTTTAATTAATAGTCACATGTGTTTGTTGTATTTTTTTTTTTTTACTGATGGGAGATAATGGGCATTGGAATCTGATAATAAACTTACCCAATCTACACTTTACAATAAATTAAATGGACCAATAGTTTAACTAATCATTTTTTTTCTATACAAAAGAATCATTTACCACATTTTGTGAATATCAAATATTAAGTATAACATTTATTGATCTTATATTTAAAATTATTGCATTTTCTCATTTCTTAGATCAATAGGCCCAACCCACATTACACCCTATTTTATTTTTTTTTTCTGATTGATAGAAAAACTTTTATTTTTTTTTATTTTTTTTTTTAAATATTAAATTTCTTAAAGCCACAAAAATTGGCACACCACTACATCCCACACATATATTAAATATACAATGAACAATATTCCCAATCTATCATTAAGTGAGAAATATATTAATTATTATTTCAACTCTTCGAATCCATCGCCAATTTCACCACAGGATTTTCCAAATCATATCGATAATATGTATGTGTGTTCACCTGCCACTCTCCTGATTTGTCATTATAAAATAATTCAAATAATTATTATATTAACCATTATTTTTTTTCTTTTTGCTAATTTTTTTGATTGGTCCAAAAAGTAATTTTGAATATCAACTAAAATTACTAGATTTGGTTGCAAATTCACTATCGTCCATAGAGATTCTAATTAATGTAGGATTTTTTTATCCTCAAATGATATCACACCTGCAAATGATCACTAATTTCATATTTTTTTTTTTTTCCGAAATCGATCAGCATATAAATCTAAATAATTCGATAGACACTGTTGACAAATGTCAAGTATTAATGTCCAAATCAACTTTGGAAAGTTTTTATTCCAGTGTACAAAAAAAACTATTATATCCACAATTGTCAGTACCATCATCTCAGTTACAATCTAATCCAAATAGATTTGTTCTTAAACTACCACCAAAGAAAAATTTAAAATCTTCACCATATCCAGTTTCATGTAATAACAATAATAATAATAATAATAATATAATTTCACCAATTTCATATAAACCTGCAAATAATAATAATTTATATAATTATGACAATAACCAACAATCTATATTGGTACCTACCACACCATTAAGTAACAGTATAGATAGAATTACAACTTCACCACCACCATTTGTAAATACACCAACATTAGTACCAATTTCACCATTTACACCAAGATCATTATCGGCAACACCACCAACTCCTTCACTTGTAGCTTTCAACTTGGAATCCAAACTACACAACCAAAGCTACAACAATTTATATAACAACAATGATATGGGTTCAATATACGATGGAACTTTTCTCAGTAGTGCAGTCCCACCAACACCCTTTGAATTGGAATACAATGAGCAATCCTACCAATTTGGTAGACAACAATACGCACAACAGAGCATTGAATGGAAGCACTCTAAAATCAGTGACTTTACCTACCTCTACAAGATTGCATCTGGAAGCTTTGGAACAGCTATACTATGTTGTCATAAACAGACTGGTATCTACATGTGTTCTAAGTTAGTCAACAAGTCACGTCTGATTCACCAGAAACAAAAAGAGCATCTAATGAATGAAAGATCAGTCATGTTATCTCTCAACCATCCGTACATTGTTAAATTATACGCCACATACAATTCCAAAAACTACTTGTTCTTCATGATGGAGTATCTCAGTAAAGGTGACTTATTCACATTTATCCATTCCCACAAGATGAGATTCCATGAAGATATCATCAGACACGCCATTGCTGAGATTATAGTAGCCATCGAATATCTACATCAAAATGACATTGTATACAGAGACCTTAAACCTGAAAACATTCTCCTTGACGATCAAGGACACATTAAACTCACTGACTTTGGTTTAGCCAAAAGATTAGGATCACAAAGAACCGCTTCCGTTTGTGGATCTATTGACTATATAGCTCCAGAAATTGTACAGAATTCATCTGGAGGTTACAACAAATCAGTTGATTGGTGGTCACTAGGTATCCTAATTTACGAAATAATAAATGGTTCTCCACCATTTTTAAATTGTGGAAGTACCACTAATACTATTAATCAACCAAATAATAATAGTAATAATAATAATAATAATAATACTGAAAATCGATATCCAAATACACCAGTTTTCAGTAACAAATACTACTCACTAGAACTACATGATCTCATTAAAAGTTTGATTGTATCGGCACCTGAAAAGAGACTGGGTGGAAAATTTGGTGCTATTGAGATTAAATCTCATCCATGGTTTAACGATTTAAATTGGAAGTCTGTTCAATCAAGATCTGGATACGGTCCATTCTACCATCTAGAGGCTTTCAAGAATATTGGTCATCAACAAGCTACACATTACATGGATGACTCTTTTATATTAGAGTCTTCACAACCAGTAAACGATGAATTCTCCATTTTTGATTCTAAACAATAATTAATCACCAACTAATAATACACACATATTTTAATCTCATTATCCTTCAAAATGAACAAACAAAAACACACCCAGTTCCGGAAACCTATTAATAAAATTTACAATTAATTATTCTATTTATTTATTATAAAATTCTATTGAATGTAATATTGGATTGAGAATTGACATTAAATACACCAATTTAAGAAATTATGAAATTTACATTAATTTTTATTTTTTTTTTTTTTTTTTTTTTAGTGTTTTGTGTTTATTGTTCAACACATTGTTTGTAGATCGATCTCAAAATGAACATTTTATTGAAATCCAAAAACATATCAAAAGTAAATGAAGATGAAATGAATATGATAATATAATATTATAAGATTAGCTAATTGAGTATTATACAGACAATATTGAATTTTAATAAAATTACATTAGGTAATCATGCTATAGGTAAAAGAACATATTGTAGTTCATTAGTTAAAGAATGGGAGGTAATGGCAAAAAAAGAGATTAAACATGAGAACCCAACACAATTTCTCACCTATAAATCACCAGAGGGTATTGATATTAAACCATTGTATCTCAAGAGTGATCTATCTGGAAAGATTGATCAAGAGATACCAGGTAAATACCCTTTCACTAGAGGTCCTTATGCAACCATGTATTCACATAGACCATGGACAATCAGACAATATGCTGGTTTCTCAACTGCTGAGGAATCTAATAAATTCTACAAGAAGAATATGGCTGGTGGACAGAAAGGTTTATCAGTTGCTTTTGATTTAGCAACTCACAGAGGATATGATTCTGACCATCCTAGAGTCTCTGGTGATGTCGGTATGGCTGGTGTTGCTATTGATTCTGTAGAGGATATGAAGATCCTTTTTGATGGAATTCCTCTAAAGGATGTTTCTGTGTCTATGACTATGAACGGTGCAGTTTTACCAGTTTTAGCAATGTATGTAGTAGCTGCTGAGGAGCAAGGTGCTAAACAATCTCAATTAGCAGGTACCATTCAAAATGATATCTTAAAGGAGTTTATGGTTAGAAACACATTTATCTATCCACCAGAACCCTCAATGAAGATTATCTCGGATATTATGGGATACACTGCAAAGAACATGCCAAAATACAATAGTATCTCTATCTCTGGTTATCACATGCAAGAAGCTGGTGCTGACACTGCTTTAGAACTTGCATTTACAATTGCAGATGGTTTGGAATATGTAAGATGTGGAGCAAAAGGTTCTGTAACTGTTGATGAAGTTGCACCTAGATTCTCATTCTTTTTTGGTATTGGTATGAACTTTTATTTAGAGATTGCAAAGTTACGTGCTGCCAGAAGACTTTGGGCTAAATACATGAAGGAGAAGTTCAATCCAAAAGATGAGAAATCATTGATGCTCAGAACTCATTGTCAGACATCTGGTTGGTCATTGACTGAACAGGACCCATATAACAATGTTATTCGTACTACTGTAGAGGCAATGTCTGCAATTTTAGGTGGAACTCAATCTCTGCATACAAATTCTCTAGATGAAGCTGTAGGTCTACCAACTGAATTCTCAGCTAGAATTGCTAGAAATACTCAACTTATTCTACAAGAAGAAACTGGAATTCCAAGAATTGTCGATCCATGGGCTGGAAGTTATGCAATGGAGACTCTTACTGATCAATTGGAGGAAGCTGCTAAAAAGATTATTGATGAGGTCGAACAAATGGGTGGTATGTCAAAGGCTGTAGTTGAGGGTATGCCAAAGAGAAGAATTGAGGAATCTGCAGCTGGAAGACAAGCTAGAATAGATTCAGGAGAGGAGACTATTGTAGGTGTAAACAAGTACAAATTAAAGAATGAAGAGAGAATCAATGTACTCTCTATTGATAATAATGCAGTTAGAGAGAGCCAATTGGAAAAACTAAGAAATGTAAAAGCCAACAGAGACCAACAAAAGGTTAAAGAGGCACTTGAGGCTCTTACTCAATCTGCTAAATCCGGTCAAGGAAACCTCTTGCAACTCAGTATTGAAGCTGCTCGTGTACGTTGTACAGTTGGTGAAATCACTAAGGCTCTTGAAGATGTCTTTGGACGTTACGTTCCAAACATCTCATTGGCATCTGGTGCTTATAAATCCAACTTTGGAAAAGGTAATGAAATTGAAGCTGTTATTGAGAAAGTTAAAGAATTCACTAAAGCTCAAGGTAGACCACCAAGAATTCTTGTTGCTAAAATGGGACAGGATGGTCATGATAGAGGTGCCAAAGTCATTGCATCTGGATTCTCTGATTTAGGTTTCGATTGTGATGTAGGTCCATTATTCTCAACTGCCTCTGAAGTTTCTAAACAAGCTATTGATTCTGATGTACATGTTATTGGTATCAGTTCACAAGCTGCAGGTCACAAGACTTTAGTTCCACAATTAATGGAAGAATTACACAAATTAAAAGCTGATCATATTCAAGTTGTAGTTGGAGGAGTTATTCCACCACAAGACTATGATTTCCTCTACAAAACTGGTGTTGCTGCAATCTTTGGACCAGGTACAAAAGTCACAGATGCAGCTCTAAATGTAATCAAAGCAATTGAATCAAAATTAACAAAATAAAAATAACAAATATTTTTCTTTTTACTTATTTATAACCTTTTTATAAAAATAAAAAAATTACTTTATTTGGAGTGTGTGTGTTGAATATTATAAGGTGTTGTGTAATTAGATATACATATTGATATCTTTGAGATTCCAATCTTTGGTAAATTTAATTTAATTCCCAAAAGTGAAAGATCATATATAAATAAAAATTATTTACAAATTTAGGAAGAGTGGGTTGTTGTTGCTTTGTGTATTTGGTTTATCTAGGTTTAGGATTTCTAACTAGAATATAAATTGGATCTAAACCTCTAGGTAGATCTTGTTTCTCTTCTAAGGCAACTTCAAAACCCATCTTCATAAAGAAAGGTAGACTTCTCTGATTGAATGCAACAGCTTTACATTTACGTCCATTACAATCTGCCCATTCCAAAACTGGTTGAAGTAGATACTGTCCAATACCTTTAGACTGATATTCCTTATTAATACCAATATAAGCAAGCATATAGGTATTCTCATTATTTCCAGATTTTTTCAAAGCTCTATCAATGGACTTGGATAGCATTCCCATTTTTTTAATTACATTAAATCCAATTTTGGGTAGGATAGAAAGAAGTTTAAGAATCAGTGGTACAACAGGAATAGATTTCTTCTTATCTGGCAATAGCCAAGAGGCAACTCCAGACAGATCGTTATCTGAATTATAGTAACCCCACAGCATAAATCTCTCAGTAAACATTACTTTCATACCCATCTCAAAGAAATTCTTTCGAATCAATTGACCAAGTTCTTTTGACTTTTCCACTTTTTGAGGAGATCTCGAACGTGCACCACAAAGGAAATCAAATCTAGGATCAAAAACCATGGCATCCGTTAGAATCTTTGCAGCGATTGGAGCTTCATTTCTGTCTAATTGTTTTCTAAATCCACCGTAATTGGAAAGTGTTGGCATGATTTCAGGTGTTCCATAACTACCACCTTTCATCAGATCCTTTTGAGACGAATTATGTTGGCCATTGATCATTGATCCTCTCTTTGCTCTTTCGAATATCTTATGATGGATAATCAGGTCGATTGAAGGTCTCATATTGGGATTTGGATTCAACATTTCTAAAATCAGTTCGGCCAACTGATAATACTCAATGGGGAACTCTTGGAGGAATAACTGTCTATTGAAAGTCCCTTGAATCATTTCATCACCTATACACCGTTTAGTCAATGGTAATAGACGTAATGTTATCATTTCGTAAAATATACAACCCAGTGAGAAAATATCAGCAGGTCTGGAATAGGATTTGTTCTGAAGGACTTCAGGAGCGGAATAGAAATAGGTTCCTGCAATGCCTTTAATGGTTGTATCATATTTGGTGGCTAGACCAAAGTCACCAATTTTCACCTCGAAGTTATGTAAAAATATATTTTCAGATTTCAAATCTCTGTGTATAAAATGTGCGGCGTGAATGGAATGTACACCTAGACAAATTTGGTATAACCATTTGTATAGGACTTTTTTGGGTAATTGTAAACGTGTTTGTGTTGGTTCCGTACCAGACTTTGGTGTTGATGATGTTCTAGGTGATGGTGATGATTGTTGTTGTTGTTGTTGTTGATGTTGTGGCGATTGTACTTTTAGGGTATTGTTACTACTGGGTGACTTTTCTTCAATGGAATCTCTGGATCGTGACTTACGATGAGATTTCCACCATTTTGATTTACCACCAGTTCCAGAATCTTCTCTTTTCAGTTCTTTTCTCTCTTTTTTGGATAGCGTTGCAGAGGCTTTTGGTGAATCTGGTTTCAATGAATTTAGATTCTGACATGATTGTATTGTATTGGTACTATTGTTGGTAGTGTTATTATTCGATGATGAACCTTCATCATTTAAAGATGTTAGATAAAATGAAAATTTTGGTTTAAAATTACTGTTACTGTTATTAATTGGTCCGCTATATGTTGTATTGTTACTATTGTTACTGTTTTGTGAGGTACTTGCTATCAGCTCATCAATTTTTTCAAGAGATGGTGATTGTATGATACTTGTGGTTGTGGTGGTGTTATTATTGTCAAGTGATGAACTTAGACTACTCAGATCACTGTTACTACCAGTACATGAACTACCACTATTACTATATCTCAATGGACTGTTGGTATTGGCACCAGGTGACATGGGATGAATAGTTGGTGAGGTAATGGGAATATTCAAAAAGGAAGAAGATGACGAACAGTTTGATGAAGAGGAACTAGTTGGTGTGTAAGTATGAAGAGTTGCCATAAATTTCTGGTGTAGTGATATATCATTATCGGTATTATCGTCACCAGATGACGAGTTATTGTCCTTGTTGTTATCTAATATCACATTGAATAGAAAATCCATGAGATCACCACCATCGCAATACTCCATAACTATACATAAACTGTAAATATCCTCATTATAATAAATAAACACTTCTTCAAATCTAACAATATGAAGATTTGCAATCTTTGCCAATGATATTGCCTTTTAGATTGTATTTTGTAAATTGGTGTGAAAGTTGTAAAAATTAAAAAAAATTGTAAATTGAAAATATTAGATTCATCACGATTTTCAAATAATTTAATTAAGTAAAAATTAATTGAAATTAACATACCTCATTTAAACCTTCATTTGCTTGTTCTAAATTTAAAAAATTTCTTTGTTTCATTACATAGAGATTTTCAGTACCATTCTTTTTTACTAAAAGTGCTTTAGCTTCTCCACCTGCTCCTACCAGCTTTACAATTGTATATCTATTCATTTTATTTTAATCTATTTTTAAATTTATATAAATAAAAATTAATAAATAATCTAAGAAATTTATAAATAAATAATTTAAATAAAATTAAAATGATTTGAATTGAAAAAACAAATAAAGATTGTTGTTTGAAAATATTACCTTGGGGATTCCTATTTTTGTGAAATAATCAAATCAATTATTTGATGTTAAAGTTGGGTTTAAGTTGGTTGATTTTAATTTTCAATCTTTAAGGTATGTTATCAATGTGGAAATTACAATAAATAATAGTACTGATTAAAGGAAATAAACAAGTAAAGAGGTAGTACAAAATAAATAAATTTGGAATATTAAGTAAACTGTTTATCTGGGCTATTCTTTATAAAAATGGAAGATAGATTTACAACTGATAAATCAATATTTAATAAATATTCACTAATGTTAATTTTTGATGAAGATTATGGTGTTTTTTATAAATGCTTTTAAAAATGTAGGTGTAAATGGTTTGATGAATATTATTGATTATTGTTATAATTTTCTTTTCTGTTAAAATTGTGATATAGGAGTGTGTGGTTCTACCAATTAAGATTTAATTTACTATAACAAACACACACTATCAAAAATGGGTTTTTTTTTTTTTTATTTTTCTTTTGTTATTAAAGTAAATGATTTATATTTGTGTGTATCATTTAGATTAATTTGAAAAAACAACTCTCCAATAAATTTTATTGTTTTTTTTTTTTCTTTTTTTAAAATTTCTTATACTCTCTGATTATTGGCTTTATTTAAAAATCTCAAACTCCTCCTTTACTTTATTTATTAATGACTAAAAATAGGGCATTTGTTGTTTAGTTTTACAAAAATTTTTTTAATTAAAATCATATTAAAAAAATTGTAATCTACATCTGCATCACTTTAATGTCAGAATCAGAGGGCCACAAAGGTTTTTTTTTATAACACCACATACAAATAAACACCCAACACAACACACTTGTATATGTCAATTTCCAAAAAATCTATCATTATTAATAAATTGGGTTATTTATTTTAAAAATCATTTTCATTCACTGAGTACCACACATAGCCACTTTAAAAATAAATTTTTCATTTGAAAATCATGATAATAGTACTATTATTAGATTTATTAATTTTAGAAATCTCATTTATGTTCAGATCTTAAATGATACAAAAATATACAAAAGACTATAGACAGCACAATCAACTCCTCCTCTTCTTTCCTCACCCCCACTTTATAAATTTGAACTTAAAAATATTGAAATCTAAACTTGATCTAAAATCACTTCTTATCATTTTTTTTTTTTTATTTTTAAAATTTTGAGTGAGTGCCCATTTTCAACATCAAATTTCAAAGATGGTGAAACCTAAAGAATAGTTTACATTCAAACCCATGGGTTGGAAATATAAATAACTATTTCCATTACTATAAAAAATTTTTTTAAAATAACCCCACCCACACCCTCCACACAAATTCCAATGAAAATATAAATTTGGTTTCATAATTACTTCATTGTTATGCCGACACATACAAGTTGGAGATGAAATCAATTTTAAAGTATGATTTTTAAATTTTAAAGAGATGCTCTCACTTTGAATAATTTGGTGTAACTCTCTTTTCTATCATTGTAAAATATTTGTACTAACTATAGTTAAAACACAACACAACACAACACACAGATTGATATTTCTTCGAAATACAGGAGATGAATATTCCACATTACTATTCTATTCATTTTTTGTAGCATTCACTATATCATTATCACTAATATTAGAAGTTATAGTACCGATAAGGAATTTCTTTCAATACCCACATATTTTAGTATTTACAACACTCTATACAAGGTATGTCAACATTTTTTCCTATCATACCAATGAAATAGTAAACTTATATATTCTATTTTTAAACAGTACTGTTGTTACTAGTTCAGATTGTTTTAATGTGATTATAGTGAATTCACTTAGATTAGTTGTAGCATGTATTATAGGAGATGTGATTAGCTATGTATCCTACTCTATATTTTTTCATAGGGTTTGGCCTTCTATATTTGTATATACTGTATTTTTATTTATTGGAAGTGGTATTCTACTGAAATCTAAATTGTTACCATTTAAATTTGGTAAAAGAATGTTTTTGGAGTATTTTCTATTGGTTTACTATATAAGACCAGTGACTAGAAGTCCAATTATATTTCTAAAATCGTCATTCTCCTCAGTTTGTACTTTTCTAATTGTGTTTGTAAGTTGTTTGTTATGCCAGCCTTATTTCTCATCTCAGTTGTTTATAAGGACCACCAAGAAGATTTTACACAGATCACATAAATCTCTATCGATTATACAGAGATTGACAGAAATTCGTTTGATAAAAGAAGAGAGAGAGAATAAGATGAATACACCAGTTCTAAGAGATATTCATAGACGATTGAAATCTAGTTTAGTTCAGTTACCTTCTTTAGCATCTATTCAGAGAGTTGAAGTACAATTCTCAGAATCTCTATTCAACCAGTACAAGGAGAGATTCAAGAAAACAACATTCAAGATATCAACATCTCTAAATCGATTGGATACCTATGCTGATGAATCAGTTTTGGAATTTTGGAATGGAGATCTAACCAGTCAATTTCCAGCCCTAATTAAACTATTGGAAACTAATCATAGAAAATTAATTTCCTTACAGCTCTCGATTATAAAAGAGGAAAAGAGAGTTAACTTCTTGGTTCAATTACTACCATTACTGCATCTACTGATTCAAGAGTCTTGTAATATATTTATTATAATGGAGAATCAGTTATCTGGGTACTACAGGTACATTGGATTTGTTCAAGATCCAGACTTGTCATCTATTCAGGAACATTTACAATCGAATCTACCTGAAAAGGAAGAACCAAGAACTCTTGAATATTCTCAATTCAAAATATTTCATTATTTTCAGAATATCCAGTTAATCATTGAGGATATAGATAAAGAATTATCCTCCATTCAATTTGAATCTATTCCCGATCTAGAAGCCTATAAACTTCATTATTTTCTAGAAGGTATGATCAGGTTTACAAGAAACCAAAAAACCCTCTCCTCCATCATCTACAAAATCAGTTGTATCACCTATACCCAACGAAAGTACATCTATCTCTTGGAAATGGTAAAAAACACCTATTACCTAATTAAAAAGAAAACTCATCAATTTCAACAGAATACCAACAACAACAATGGCAGTAATAGTGAGAATGAGTATCCAAAAGAATTAGAACCAAAGTTCTCAACTAGTGAGAAGCTTAAAATAATATTTGGGTATTTACTATTTGAAAGAATACTATGTGATTGGAGGTTCTCTTTAAGGTATAGCATGGGTATAGCAGCATTCTCAATTGCTTACTATGAAATTATAACCCATAGTGATTTTATATTGTTTCAGAATGGGTCATGGGTGATTGTTACTTTGATTTTCGTGATGGCACCTTCAGCTGGTGCTAGTGGTTTCTTTAGTGTACTGAGACTCAGTGGTACGTTGTTGGGTGCATCTTGTGCCTATGTTGTAGCAGTACTATTCTCATTACCATCAGCAGCAGTTGCTGAATCATTTATCTATATTGGTGGTACAATGGTATTGTCATTCTCTATCTACTTTCTTACAAAAAGTAAACCAATTCATAATTATCTCAATTTCTTTATTCTTACCTATTCGACTGTAACCACACCGGAATACAATAATTCAAAGGCAGATATTATCACAGCACTTCTAAGAGGATACCATATCATTTGTGGTATATTTATAATATTTATAATGTCTTATTTGATATTCCCATACTATGACTACAAGGTACTAGACGGAAATCTCATTGAGATTACATGTCATTCCATGTCAGTCTTTAGAAAGATTCTTTTAAAAAATGTAATTGGATCTTCACAAGATCCAATAGAATACCAAGACCAAATCTCTAATGAATTTGAAAATCAACGATCTGAAATTGCCAAACAAATTCATCTTCTCTTTTACAGTAGATTTGAATTGATATTCTCTAAACAGTCCAAACTAAGATTTGCACAATACAAACACCTCTATCACCAAGTCCAGCAACTATTTACCAATTTGGTTGGTCTTGAGTGTATATTTCACGATTCAAATGTACTTTCATTCGACACAGAATACCAGAAAAATATTCAGTTATTATTATGGGAAATCGAAAGTATTTCTAGTAACTTACATGACCTAATCGGGCACTATAAACACCAACACAGAATCTATTGTATGTACAGCCACAGGTGTAATCAAATTTTAAAAGCAATAACTAAATGTTATTGTAGAAACAATAGAATTCAAGGTGAAGTTCTTTATGCAATAAGATCATTTATAGAAACACTAAATCAAATTAGAGAAACTCTATGTACTCTAACAAATTGTGTTAAATTAAATAGATCATCTGAACTGTTTCAATTGCCAACTATCAATATTTTACCCACTAAAGATCATCTATCACCACATGATACCAATCTAGAGATACCTATTGAAATTAGTAAATAAAAATCTTTACATTTTTATTTACTATCATTATTATTATTATTGTCGAGTTTTAATCTTTTACTTTCATCTGTAGAGACTTCAGATTCACTCACTTGATCAACAGTTCTTTTTAAAGGATTATCAGATGATTTGATATTGGTTGGCATAACAAAAGAAATTCTCATCATTATTTTATGGGCTGATACATCTCTAACTTCAGTACATTTAAAATCGTCAGGTATACGACATCCTATAATATCTTCAACATTCTTTCTAGTGTCACTGACCAAATCAGAGTTTTCTCTACCTTTTGTAAATGTATAACAATGAATAGTAGGTGGTTTACTAATTGGTGGTGCTCTATCAGCATTCAAAAATATCTCTCTAAAAACATCTAAAAACTCTATAGATGTAGATGGTAGATTCATAATTACTTGTGTAATGGGTACTGGTTGACTATCTTTATCACTAACCAACAATAAAGATCTAACAAATTCCCTAGCATCCAAATTTGAAATGATAAGTTTATCCGATGATATCTTATTCAATTTTGCGTTTTCTCTCATATATTTAATACTATTTGGGTTCAAGTCATTTGCATAGACCTTACATTTCTTTAATTTCACAGCTGGTAATGCAAATGGACCTACACCAGCAAACATATCACATACTATATCATCTTTTGTAAAACTGTCAATTAGATTCCAATGTTCAATCTGTAATCTTGAATTCCAATAAACTTCTTCAAAATTAAATTTAAATATACATTCATTCTCTTTCTATGAAATTTGGTATTGTAATTATTGATAATTAGTATTCTTATTATTCTTTTAAACTTTGTATTATCTGAACATATGTACATACAATTTCAGTTAAGAGGTTATTCTCACCTGCTAATAATTCATTCTTAAATGTTCTAAATACCGTATCAATTTTACCAACTTTATTGATTACAGTTCTAATTTGAAAATTCTTATCTAAAATAACTTGACCTATAATAAACTTGTAAGGTAACTGTTCATCTCTTAGATTTAAATGAGCAATATGACCAATTTTCTCATAAGAGAATGGTATAGTCATATTTTCAGGTAACACTTTTTTCAATACCTGTTCATAGGAATAGTTATCATAATTCAATTCCACCTGTTTTTCAATGATTTCAATCTTGTTATTCTTTATAAACTCTTTAAGGTTATCTGGTATCTCTTGTTCTGTTAAAAATTGGTATTAATATCCTCCTCTTTAGTGAAAATTTTATAAGAAATAATGCTAATGTGGGTATGTGTGTATGAGTTATTATTATTATAATTACTATTACCATTTTTAAATTTGTCATTTAAAAGAATCAGTTTTTTTGAAGTGTCACTGTCATAGAGTTGAATAGCTTTAAATTTCTCTCTTATAAATAGACATCTAAAGTTATATTTAAAATAATGTATATAGATTTTAAAATATAGATTAGATCTTAATCCTAGATGTGATTTGTTTAATTTATCGATACACCCCACAGACACCACTTTATAATAACAATTATTATTTTTTAAATAAAAAAACAACAATACATATAAAACTAAAGCTAAAAGTGTATTTACACTGGCCCAGTGAGGATGATATTATAATTATTATTTACAAATGTAAATTTACCCTTTAAATTGATTGGAGAAGGTACTAATCAATTTGTTAGAGACCAAAATTCCTAATAATTGTTGGCTATGTTTAAAAATTTCCTTATTCAATGTTAACATTGAGATTTTAATTGATTGTTGTTGTGATGTAATAAAAAAAATGTGTATTCAATCCACCGATTTACAATAAAAATGATGATGTTTTTTTTAACACTGTAATTCATATTAAATTTTTTTTTTTTTATTTTTCTGATGAAAATCTCATATCCTCTCCCCTTTTCCACAACAAATGCATCTCAATAGTGTTGTATACTATTGTTAATATGGATTTCCATTTGGTAGAAAATAACATGATGATTTTGGTGAAGAATCGTTAGATTTTGTTATTAAGATATCACTAAATGAAGAAGTGACATTTTATTAAAAAACAACAATTTGTGGGGTGTGGAAGTGTGTGTGGATATTTTTTTTGTTATGTTTTAAAAATATCAACTCCTTATATCTTACCTCGTCTTGTATGAATGATGATTACTCCTTATCTATATAATAACTATTTTCAATTTCGTTAGAAAATTTTATACACCACTCTTCAACTTACAATCAGCCAAATATTAATTTAAAACAAAAACAAAAAACAACAACAACAACTAAACCATATCTCTTAAATAGTTAAATAGTTTCTTTCTTTCTTTTATTTGTTTTTTTTTTTTTATTTTCATGTTTTAGTCCTCTTGTTTAAATACAATTATAATAATAATTTAGCTACTTACTAATTTGAAATCAAATTGAACACCAACAACACAAGTTTATTTTGTAAATTCAATTAAAATCTATCTCTTAATTATTTTTGTATTGTTTCTAAATTTTATTATTTTTTACTTTGTTCTATTATTAATTAATTAAATTACTCCATATTATATTTATATATAATATTTATATTTATTTATTTATTGTTTTGTAATTGTCAATACCAAATTCTAATTTAATCTCTTGAAGGTTGAAGTTAAAAAAAAATGTATAATAATAATATGGATATTGGGTCATCTTCAAATACAAGTTCAGGGTCACCAACTATCAATGCCTCAACTGGTAAAAAAGAAATTCCAAAATTAAATTTAAACAATCTAAATAATCAAAATGGTCATGGAAATAAAAATAATAATGCAAGTAGTGCATCACCTATATACCATAACCATCATTCGATCAGTCAACTATCCAATCCTCCACCTCCTTCACCATCATCAAAAAGAGCTTGTAAATTGTTTAAGGAATTCTGTAATAAATATATCCACCTACACACTGTTCATCTGAAACTGAATAATTCCACTGAACTGATAAGTATATCAGAGGCACTAAAACAAAGACACTATATAAACCACTTGAACATTAGTCACAATAAGCAATGTAAAGATCTAGAGTCATGGATTGCTTTTGGTCTGGCACTAAAATCACCAACTCAAACTCTGGTACAATTAGATTTATCACATAATTATCTGGCACCTGAAGGTCTAAGTCCTATCATTGCTGATATTGTCAAATCTAATAAATCAATTCAATGGATGAATTTATCACACAATAATCTCGACCAAGATGAAGATCATGCCATTATTGACGCACTGAAATACAACCAAACTATAACTTACCTCGACATGTCATGTAACGAATACCAATTATCAAGCGACATTTCAAAGTACCTTTGTAACTATATAGAAAAGTCAAAATCACTCACCTACCTCAACTTTAGTCACAATTCCACTCGAACTCCTCTAAGTGGTTTGTCAGCAAGTTTGAAACTCTCACAAAATCTTCGTCATTTGGATTTATCATACATGGTCATTTCAGGTCAAGATTCACTTGAGTTCCTTAAAACTGTTATAAGTAGCTCCAATCTTTCAGTTATCAATCTCTATCAACTGCATTTACAGCAACAATCAAACAGTTGCCACTCATTTGGATGTGCCATCACCAATAGTTTATCGAAAAGATACAACGACTATGATCTTCATGATGATTTAGGTGAATATTCGTCCCATAAAAACAGTAATGGAAACCACCAAAAAATTACTTTTAATATTAAAAGTCTGACTCCAACAGGCTCCTATTCTTCCAATGACTCCGATGACAGTGACAGTAATCAGTCTTCTGAAGAGACTACAAGCGATGAAATGCCTCTTATGAGTTGTCCATTGACCTATTTAAATATTGGTGGTATTAATTTTGGAAAGAAATCTCTTAAGGAATTTCTTAATATCCTCATAAGAAACCAAGATCTTTTGACTCTAGATCTATCAAGTGGACAACTATCAGAGAGTAATGGAACACTATTAGCTGATTTCATTAGAATCAATCAAAATATTCAACATTTGAACCTATGTAACAATGATTTCTATGAGAAATCAGTTGATATTGCAGAGGCTCTACAATTCAATACCTCTCTAATAAGTCTCAATATCTCCAATTCCAAGTCATCTAATCTCATTGGTAAAGTTCTTTCCAAGAGTTTAACCTATAATAGAACATTAAAAAAACTAAATATCTCACATACTAAGCTATCAAGCTCAGGTATACTTGAACTATCATTGGCACTCAAGGACAATCGAATACAGTTACAATCATTGAATTTAGATGATACTGATCTCTCTGAGAAAGGTTCTATACTCATTGGTGATGCTCTTGCTACCAATCAACATTTAGAAATGGTCTATATGAATTTTAACAGTATTCAATATAAAGGGTCAAAATCTATTGGAAAGGCTTTGAAACATAATAACACTTTAAAAGTACTCCATCTTGGATACAATCAAATTGGTGTCAAAGGTCTAAAGTCTATTAGCAAGTATCTGAAATCCAATAGCACACTCAAGGAACTATCCATCAAAAACAATCTCATTCCAGAAAAAGGTGGTATCATTCTAACTGATGCATTGAAATCTAATCATTCATTGGAAACTCTCAATCTCCGTGGTAATCTCTTGGGTATGAAATTTGGTAATTCACTCAGTAAACTTCTCCAACAAAACTCTACATTGGCATCACTGGATCTCTCACATAACCATCTACCTAAAGATATGGTTTATAAAATCTACCAATTCCTAAAGAAAAAGAATAACAATAACAACAATATTGGAAACTCATTGAGCTACAACCAATCCTATGATGATTTATCACCTGATAACTTGTCACCAAAATCTATTGAATTACCAGTCATTCCTCAAAATGTTAAACCTAGACCCACTCCTCCTCAACATCAACATCAACAACAACATCACCATGTGAATACCAATCACCAACATACTGCCTCTGAATTAACACCAAATCAATTGAAGCTATTAATCAACAACAATGAACCTACTCCTGGAACCAGTGCATGCACATCAAAGAATATCAATTTGAATTGTTCCAGTTCTTTACCATCTAGAAGAGAGATATCACCATATGCATCACAAGTCAATCAAAATCGTTCACCACAATTATTGGGTTTGAAATCATCACAAATCAATCAGACTTCTCAAACAAGTAACAAAGAATCCAAAAGAAATTCTCAAAGTTTTCTATCATCCCCCATCACCCAATCATGCAATGTAAATAGTTCACCTTCTAATTCACTTCCTAATCAATCACCAATACTAAACCAATCCATGAACTCAACTCCAAAAATCATATTCCTCAAAGAACATCATACCATGTTATTTGAAAGAATTGATAGTTAAACTTTTTATTTTAAATAAATATTTATTTATGTCACAGAAATACAAGATATTTTTTTATAAATTCCAAAAAAAAAATCAATGACACAAAAAATTGATTGAGATACTCAAATAAACTGATTGTTGATTTTGAGGGCTTATTGCATTACTCGATACTTCGTAAAGAATCATTTCTAGGTCATTGGATCGAAACCAATACAATATAGTCATATTGTTAGCTCATTAGGTAGAGCGAGAAAAATAAAAATCCTCGAGTGCAGCCATCCCTTTTTTTAATTATCTCATACATAAATTACTTGTTTTTTTTATTATTTGAATTAATCATATACCAAAACTTTGTTTTTTTAAAAAAGGTTGTGATAATTAAAAAAAGGGATGGCTGCACTCGAAGGGGGTTTTTTTTTATTATCTCGCCTTAACCACTCGGCCAACATCAGGGAACTAATGTACAGGATTCGAACCTATGCTCTAAATTAGAAAGAAAATCTTAACGAAGTATCGAGTAATGCAATAAGCCCTCAAACTTTACTTTAAGTACATTTTATTTTAAAAAAAGAAAATTAATAGAAAAGATATTAAAAATATCTTTGGGTAAAAAATAATAATAATTTCGAAAATTATCAAGATTCGAAAGTTTTCTTCCATAAGATGACTATATATTTCTTGAATTGATCCTCCAGGAATATATCTACATCACCTTTGAGCTCATCAAAATTATTAGCAAATTTTAAGTTATAATAGACATAATATAATTTATATTTTTTTGTAATTTTACTCTCAATATATCAATGGATCACAAAAGTAAATATCTACTCAAAAACGATGAATGGAAATTAGATATCATTCCAGAGATTATGGACGGTAAGAATATCAGTGACTATATCGATCCTGAAATTTTAGTAATACTCGAACAATTGGAGATGGAAGAGGAGGACTTTATAGAGGAACTTAAAGCTGATGGTATCGATCCAGATAATGACTCTGAATCTGATCTGGATGAAGAGAATATTGAATATCTCGATGAAATTCGTCAAAAGAAACATGAACTTAGAGTTGATCATCAGATTAAAGGTAGTTCCAAACCACAACTCACTAGAAAAACTAAAGGTATTGATTCTAAGGAAATGGATAGAAATATTAGAAGAATAGGTGTGGAAGAAGAGGAATTGGAGAATATTAAATCAGAGGTTAGAGCATGAAATAGTTACAGTTACACCAGAGAATCACAACATGTAAATGAATTTAAGACTTTACCGTAGTGCCAGTGTATTGCTAGTTACACAGGTCTCTAGAAAATATAAATATAAATAATAATCATATTTTTCATGTAAATTGTAAAGTTAAAATCGATTTTAACTTAACAATTTACCTTGAAAAATAAAGAATATTATTAAAAATTAATTTTTATTTTATTTATAAAAACTAAATTAAAATTTTTAATTTTTATTATTTGGGAACTGACGAAGGGTCAGGTGTTAAACGAAATTTCAATCAACTCAACCTTTTTTTTTTACAATCACACCACTAAAATTTTTTTCATTACAAACCTATAAGTAATGAAGTTTAATTATTTACTATTTATTCTTTTATATATTTTAATTACAAGTAATACTATACTATCACAAAAATTACTTAACGGAAATATATGGTAAGTTAAACCTATATTCTAAAAAGGGGTTTAGTGTAGCAATATATACTAATCTAAAAAACACAAATGATGATAGGCATATTACAGATACTCATTTTGATTTTTCATATCAACCAGGTGGTGATCCAGATGATATGTGTAGAATTTATAAATCATCACATCATAAAGGAGAGGATCATGATAAAGATACACAAAGTGCCTCACCAGTTGGCAATTATAGATGTGATACATCATATCAATTATTAATTTCAGCATTTGAAGAGATGGCAAAGATAGAACCAAACCCAGATTTTATCATTTGGACAGGTGATGATGTACCTCATCTTGATAATTCTGAACTTAATCAATCATTAATCATTCAATCTATTGTCAATATGACTGATTTAATTCAATATTATTTCCCTGGTGTCAGGGTTTTTCCATCAATTGGAAGTATGTATATATATATAGAGAGAGAGAGAGAGAGAGAGAGAGAGTGTGTGTGTTGTGTACATTCACTAACTATGTATTTTAAAATAGATCATGATTCATACCCACAACATCAGATTGCAGTAGGACCAAATTGGTTACTAAATCAAGTTGCAGAGATATGGTCACCATTTTTAAGTAATGATTCATTGGAAACTGTTAAAGTTGGAGGTTATTATAGCGAATTGTTTGAACCTGGATTGAGAATAGTTTCATTGAATACTGTATTTTATTACACACAAAATAAGCAATGTACAAACCAATCAGATCCAGCGGGACAATTAGCATGGTTAAATGAGACATTGTCAATGGCAAGACAAAATCAAGAGAAGGTTTTGGTAATTGCACATGTTGCTCCTGGATACTGTGTAAAATACTCTGTTTTTAATTTTCATTTTCAATTTAATGATATCTATTTGGAGACTTTTGGCAACTATTCTGATATTATAATTGCACATATATATGGTCATGAACATACTGATAACTATAGACTGTATTATAGTCAACCTTCGTCAGTTGTTATTCAACCTGAATGGGATGAAATTGACCAGTTTCTAGCAATGACAAAACAACAGATGCCTTCAGGTGTCATGTTTATGTCACCTAGTTTGACACCTTATATGGATCCTTATGTACCTGCCCTACCTAATAATCCAAGTCTGAGAATGTTTCAGTACAATACCACTAGTTATCAGCTACTTGATTATCTACAGTTTTGGTCCAATTTAACAGATAACATTATGACCAATCAGATAAATTGGATGTTGGAATACAAAGCAAAGGATTTCTATCATGTAGAGGCTCTCGATCCAATATCAATGTATGAAGCCTATCTACTAATTGAAAACACTGAGGAGATGCTGGACATCTATCACTATTATAATTCAGTCAGTTATCCAACAAAAGGATGTGATGAAATTTGCAGAAAAATTCAATTATGCAGTATGAGACATCCTTACAGTAAAGGTTTTGAAGGTTGTTTAGTAGTACTATAGAGAGCATGTTTTAAATAAAATTTATTAACACTCTTTCAATAGATACTCAAAATTATCCTATACAATGGTTTATTATTTTATTCATTATCTTTAACTTTAAATACAATAATTGAATTTTCAAATTCTTTATACATTGAGGTAAAGTATAATATAAATGTAACAACACTTAATATCTCAAATATTGCTGATATGGTATTTGATTCAATTGTATCTATAACATCTGTAACTTGATCTTTTTGATATATTAATAATCCGAACTAGTATATTCAAATTAAATTAAATACTTACAAATGATTATAAAAATAAAACTAAAAACAGTTATAGATATTCTATATATTCTAAATTTAACAGGATTGATTCTGAGATTCCAATCAATGATATTTTGTATAATCATATAAATTAGACAGAAAAAAAAGTAAATGATAGCACATACATCATGTGCAGTTGGTGAAGAATGTTGTTGAAAACTCATAACACCAATCATACCTAGTGAACTTATAATACCAATTATTAAATTTATAATAGTAAGTGGATGTAAAATTTTAGAACAACCATTTGTGGTCTTAATAGTAGAATTTTTTGAAATTGATGATGTTATTCTATTCATAGTGTGAAGATATTTGAGTACAATGATAATCATCATAATAATAGCAGTGACACAAAGACCCAAAGAGCCAATACCGGATGTTGGTTGATAATCAATAGTATCTGATATATAGGGTACTTTGGTATCTATTAAATCACCATCAGTAATAGTTTTAGTATATGTTATAATCAATGTTGCTAATGGTATAACTATAATCAATGCAAATATATATTTAACCCTTTTTGATGGTTTATATTTGAATGATTCAGTAGAAATACTATCACTGATTTTTAATGGTTCCATTTATAAATTGATATAAAAATAAATAGAAAAAAAAAAAAGAAAATAATTTAATTTTGTTAATTGTATCTGCAAATATTAAAACATGAACCTCATATTCATTTAAAAATATAATTGTTAATTATTCAAATAACTCTATTAATATAATATATATAAAAAGAAAAAAAAAGAAATATTTATTTTTGTTAATTGTATTTGTAAATAAAAAAAAAGATAATTAAAAAAGAAAAAAAAAAAAGAATATATTTGATTATAAAAAAGATGGTTGGATAAGTAGAGATTATTCATCTTGATCCTCTTCAATAGTTTCTTCATATGGGATTAAACCAGCAAGTTTTCTACCAACATCAGTTAGTACTGCATTGTTAACTTCAGAGATTGGGAATTTTAAGACCAAATCCTCATTACCATAGGTACGAGGAGTCTTTGGAAATAGTCTAACAGAGGCAGCCCAATGTGATGTCATTCTATTGTTATAGAATGCATTTTGCTTTGAAGCAATATCGCTTGGAAGTGCCAAATAAGCTGGTTGATAAGAAACATAGACAACAGTACGATTGACATCTGACTTGTGTTTTTGTGGTGGGCATGCATAGTGAATAGTACGACTATCCCATAAAACTACATCACCAGGTTGACAGTTGACTTTGATTTTTTTACATTGTTTAAAGTGTTTAAGTGTATTAGGATCAACATCAAATTTATACCAATCATTAGTACTGACTTCTCCAGTCTCTTCAAAATAAGGTTGATGTTGCTTATGACTGTCTTGGTAAACTATCAAACCACCATCATGATCACCACATTGCTCCAAATTCAAAAAACCTTGAATGCAATGGAACCCAAATTTATCATGAGCCTGATCAAAATGAGGCCAAGGTTTAGATTCAATATTAGTTGGACGACTCATATTACCACCGTCAAATGAAACCAATAATTGATCAGTTCCATATATCTCTTTAAATACATTTATAATAGCAGGTTCACAACGTATATCCCAAACAAATTGGTTATGACCGAATCCATAATTTTGGAAGATACCATGAATGCTATTAATAAATATAAATTAAAAATATATAAATTAAAATATTAAATATTAATAAATTCTCAAATAAATGACCTGTAAAGATATATATTTACTTTCCAGGCCAATTCTCAGACTTGTGTGTTGATGGAACATTTCTCTTTAAACCAGTGTTAAAGCCTTCTAACCAATCCCAAAATCTTTGTCTATATTGTTCAGCACATTCTGCAGTAACAACTTTTGGAACTATAGCCCAACCATGTTCATATAGATGTTTTCTCCAACCACTCCATTCTTCTTTATAAGTATTACATTCGAGTTCTAATGTTTTATATAAATCCATTTTTGCTAATTTTTTCTTTGTTATTCTCTTTTTTGGTTTTAATTGTTCTTCTTTTGGTGTGTTGTCTTTTGTTTTAGTTACTTTAATGAATGATTTGGAATTTTGTTTTTTTAACATAATTATTAAAAAAAAATATAAATTCTCAAGAATAATATTTTTATAAATGTGATAAATTGAGAAAATGATCGTATATTAAAAATTAAATTTCCTAGAAAATTTTTTTGAACTTTCCAATGTTTGAAATTGGGAATTTCAATTCAATTTTGAATTGAAATTAATTTTACAAAACTCAATATCAAAGTATTACATATATAAGTATTCAAAAAATGCATTTTTAATTGAAATTTTATTTTTTAAATTATATAGTATTGTTGTATAATTATACAACATATACAACTATTATTATAATATCGAACCTCAACATTAAAAGCTTGAATTTTTAATAAAATTTTCTTTTTTTTTTTTTATTTTTTTATTTATTTTAGTGTTCGAATTACACTTATTATTTTATAGAACAGGTGATTGCGGAATGGATGTAATTAAAGAAACATATAATATTGATGGTTGGAAATCTTATTGTTATATATACGATGTTGCAATAGATTTCCTATTGAATTTATATATGCCCACAGTTGATGATTTTCAAAAGCACTTATCACAAGAACTAGCGAATAAGGATATAATTAGATCTGCATTTTATTCTACATTTTATACAAAACAACATCAACAACAACAAAAACAACAACAGCAAAAGCAACAACAGAATTCACAAAATAATATATATAATAACAATAACGCTAAGAGAAATAGTATGGGCCAAGAATATCTCTCACCAGAACAACAGTTTATAAATAACCACGAAGCCATCTATGTCAATAAGGCATGGTTGGAGTATTTCTCCAGTAGAATTCAAGCATTATCTCAAAATCAATGTACATTTAAAGTAAAGAAACTAAAGAAGATCTTTACCAATATCGAATCTGCATCTCCACATTCTATATTAAATAATAATAGTAATCATAGCAATAACAAAAACAATAACAACAAATTCACAGATAAATATAATTTTACAACACCATTTCCAAATCAAAACAATTCAGGTTCATCAATAACTACAATTAACGATATGGAATATTTAAAGATTGATGAAGATAATGATGATACCATTATCAGATACAGATATGAAAAAGATTTTATTTTAATGAAAAATGGTAAACCTTATATAATTACATTGTCTCCTGAATGGGGATCACCATTTCATTTCAAAGAGGTTGTTGATATTCCTGCAGTAATACCTACAACCACAATAACCAATAACAACAACAATAATAATAATAATAATAATAATAATAGTAAATCAAAGAATAAGACAAAACCAAATCAGAAAAAAGAGGAAAAGAGTGAATGGTGTAGTATTATGTGATCCGTATCATTTATAATTTATCGCCAAATTCTATAATAAAGTAGATAGTAGATAATAGAGTAGTATATATAAGATTATTTAAAAGAAAAAAAAAAGAAATATATAATTTTAGGGTTTTATTTGGAGGAGGGTATTTATGATTTAAAGTGTTTAACGATGTTTTTTAGTTGGTACATTCATAGGAGCCCAATGTATACATTTTGGCTCAATTTTTGTAGTTTGTTTAGAATAGACTTTAAGATGTTCTTCAATGGCTTTAGGGGTTACAGATATAATGTGTTGACCTTTCCAATATCTAATGAGGTTCAGTGATTGTAGAGTACTAATAACATCTTCAGTTCTGATCGATGTCATATTGGAGATATCCAAAATGGAAAGATTACCTTTATGTTTTCTGAGAATCTCCAAGAGAACTTGTGTCCAATAGGAACGGAAACTCAGTAGACCTAAATCAGACAGAGGTTTCTCAGGTGTACCAATCTTTGATTCCTTCTTGGACAACTCGTAGGAAAATGAAATCAAAAGCTTCCCAAACCCTTTTCTTTGGTATGGAGGTAGAGTGAGAATACAAGCTAGATTATAGCCATCTGGTGAATCTTTCTCTTTTGAGAAGTAACCCACCATATGACATCCTCTCTGATCGCATTCAGTCATAATATAAAACAAAAATGGTTCTACATCATAGTACAAGGTCTTGTGATCCAAAAACAATTTAGCTAGTAAACATAGATTCTGACAGTATATCTTATTCTTTTTGCCATCCACTTCAAACATTGACAAATTACCATTTCTGTAGATTTCGTTGCCTGGTGGGTGTCTGAGATCACATTTCAGTTTATGTCTATTCAATGTTTTCTTCTTTTTCATATATTTCAGACAAAATTCGCATAAAAATAATTTATCACATTTTGCAAATTCCTCGGGGTAGGGAGAGAAGTACCAAGTGTCAATTTCGTATCTTCCCAATTCGATGACATTGATATTCTTGACCTTAGTTATCTCTTCATGCTCCTTTTCAATTGCTGATAGTTTAGTGTCTTCGTCTACCCCTTTTTGAATGTGATTAATCTCACTGATCTTTCTCTTGTTTTGTCTGGTCATTCTCTTGTTTCCTTCTTCGTTGGCCTTCTCATTTGCCCCACTTGTTGGTTTGGAATTTCCATTTTCAACTCTACTAAAATCCATCTTTGATTCGTGTACCCATTCATCAAGACGTCTATTAAATTCATTATAGTGAACATAGTAGTCATAGGTACCTGACTCAACCTCAGATTCTCTTTTTTCAATAATCTCACATTTATGATACTGATCATCTCTCCATTTACAATATATATGTGAACCTGCTTCTAATACTCTTCTTTGTCCATTTCCATTTTGTTCTGATGTACTTTCATTTATCACTGACATTTTTTTTTGTTTTTTTTCAAATTTTTATAATTTTTTGAAATTCGTAAATATTGAGAGGGAAAATAGATAAAGAACTTCTTTTAATAAATAAATGATATCCTTCATTAGTATGCTCCTATTCTTTTGGTAATTTAAATCATCATTTACATACATTTATATAAAATTTTTTTTTTATATGAGGTACTGACTATAGCAAGGGTACTTTAAAAATAAAAAAAACAGTTGTGATGTAAAACTTTGAAGGAAATGTACAGAGGGTTTTAAAGATAAATAAATAAAAGTTAAAAATATAAAGGTTTGTATACAAAATATAAAGGGAGAAAAAAAACTTTAAGGTGTTATAAAAAAGTTAATATGGATTCAAAAAAATTTGAAAATTTAAAAAAAAAAAAATTATTTAAAAATACCGAAATTCAACGGCTTTATTAAATGCATCTTCAAAAGACTCAATTATCTGGAAGTAAACATTTGAATAGACTTAATTCAACAAAAAAGATTAATTAAATCTAAAAATGTAAATGTTTTTACAAAAATTTTTTTTTGGGTGGTGTCAAAAACAAAGAAATGAATTTGCATTCCTTTTGACCACTGCTACTCCTGAAATATTTTGAAATCTTATATACAAGCATGTATTATGCCAAACTAAATATATGAATTTGTAATATTTTAAACCTTATGAAATGGAGAGGTATCATCATATTTGTTCGATTTCTCTTCTTTATCTACTTTTCCTGTTATTATCTGTTGGGATGCATTAAATAATGTTAATGTATTTTAGAAATATTGAAAATTGGATTTAGAATACATACACCTTCTTGTATTTTCATTAGACAATCTCTTCCAACCATTAACATTTCAACTACTTTGTTTGGGTCTGATTCATATCTTGCAATTTCAAATTCTTGTCTGGTTGAATCTCTAATTATATTTTTCCAAGGTACTCCATGCTCATTCTTATGTTCAAATACTCTGATTGTTCTTAATATATCTCTATACAATCTTAATGCCTCTTTTCTACCTGTTGTTGCCATTATATCACTGCATTCCACTTTTCAAATTGAACTAGAAAAAAAAAAAAAAAAAAAAACTAGTATTCCCCTCACACACCACAAATATTTGATATTTTAGATCAAGGGTATGTGATCTATCGATAGTATCACATTCATCATACATATCCACATGTGTAGGTCCTGTATATTGTTTTTTTTTAAAAAAATTATATATATAAAGTTAATTTATTGTTGAGTTTCGGTGTTGTTGGTTGCTGGGGTTTCAGCACGTTTGTCTGTTGAAATAGTATAGATATTAGAGTTAGTAATATAATAGGGGGTAGAAGATAAAAACGTATACATACCAAAAGCATGACTGACAACAATTTGTTTACCTTCAATTTCGTGTTGAGCATTGATAGCTGAGTTGGCTGAATCAGCGTTGGCAAAGGTAACAAAACCGTAACCCTTTGAACGTCTGGTAATACGATCCTATTATTATTTATATATTAATATCACCATTCAATCAAAATTATAATTTTTACAAATGCTAATCATAATCCACGTATAAATTAAATCACAATTTCATTGTGTGATTATGATTAATTTAAAAACACCTACTAAAACAACGTAACCATCATTAACTGGACCAAATTTAGAAAAGTGGTTTCTGAGGGCAACTTTACAGATGGACCATGGGAGACGAGCAACGAAAATTCTATTTCCAGACATTATATTTGTATAGTTTTATTTGTTGGTGAAAGATTCTTTAAAAAAAAAAAAAAAAAAAAAAATTTTTCGTTTTTATTTATTTAATTATATTTCTTTCGTTTTTGCATATAATTTCAACGTTAATGTAACTGACATTCCAAGTTTTAGAGAAAACCATGACATCACCAATATACCTGGTTTTACATAACTTTGTTGAAGTTATAAATTTATTCACTTCCATTTTAAAATTCAATTTTTTTGAAATTTGAGAGAATTGCACAGAGATATTCCAAAATTAGATTTAAGTTAATATATCTCAAGTATTAATATTAAAATAAAATAATAATTAATATTTTTTAAATTTTTTATAATTTTTTTATGAGTTTTCAAAGTTTGATTTCAATTTGGAAACCCTCTTAAACCCTTGAAAACATATTTGATCAGTTTTATCAAAAAATAATATGGATAGAGATGGCTTTATAAAGTTAATTGCAAATACACTTTCAGTTGATAATATAGCTAGACAAGAGAGTGAAACTAAATTAAATATACTCACTAATGACGCAAACTATGTAAAAATGTTAATTGTATGACACCTACACTGTACATCTAATAATGTTGATCAAACATTCTGACACTAACATCATCTAATTGATTTAACTTTGGAGTAGGATGTTATAGGTGATGTATCATTGGATCAATCAGTTAGATTATCATCATGTTTATTATTGAAATCAGTAGTTTCAAAATCCTGGAGAGTTAAAGATTCACCATACCACACACAAAAACCACAACTTAGAGATGCCCTCTTACTCATTTTGGCAAATAGTAATGATAAGTCAAAATTTAATGTATGTGTATAGTTAATAGAGAAAATAGAGGATTTAGTTACTTATATAGGTGAATGATATTATAGCTTAAAGATAATATCTCTAGAATAGTTGGAGAGATATCTAGACATGATTACCCTGAGAATTGGTCAAATTTAGTAACACTTCTCATTGAGATGTTTGAGAAATCTTTAGATAGTGGTGTAAAAAAAGTTGCATTAAATACTTTAAAGTATGTTTATAGTCAAGTTGCTTCTAGGAAACTAAGATCAAAGGACACTCTGAATCAATTGACTTTAGACTACTTTAAATACTTTGTAAACTATTGGCAATTGTCAACTCAGTATCTACTAGAATCACAAAAACAACTTAGTTTGGTGTCTGTAGATGGTTTAGATATATTACAATTCCACAGTAAGATTCTAAGAAGAGTTATGCAACATGGTTTCACTAAATATCAAGAGTCTCCAGAAATTGCTCAATTTTTTCAAAAAATTCTACAGTTTTTACAAATTCTCATACCACAGTGTGTTGAACAACTGAATTCAAAGTCGGAGGATGAAAAGGATGTGGTATTGGTTGACAAGTATCTTAAACTGATACTAGTCAATCAAAAGATTCTCATTAAATGCTATGAGAATGAACCTTTACAATTTGTAAACTATCTTCCAATGACATTGGAATACTTTACTAAACAAATTGTATTTTATAATCCACATGGTGACACATTGGTAGCTAGTAATATGGAGGCTTTGTTATCAAAGCCTTTGATTCAGGCTATAAATTTCTCAAAATCTGTTATTGACAGTAAAACATACCAAAAACGAACTTTGGATGATTTTGATGAATATGGAAATTACGAAACTGAACCCATGTCGGATATAGGTCAAAAGTCGTCAATGAACACTGGTAATGATGAAAAGGGTAATATGATTGATAAGGCTCAGACTAACATTACTAGTTTCTATACATTTGATTGTCTAAGTGGACTACTAAAGAGTATGGTATCTAATCTATTGATTATAACTAAAGAGGAACTGGAGTTGTGGAACATGGCTCCAGAGGAATACTATGTAGAAGCCGATGCAAAGACTAATGATGCATCTAATACACTTAAAGGCGCTACTTATGAATGTTTTGTTATATTGATGAGACATTTTCATAAGGAGTCTTTTGAGATTGTAAGAGGGATGTTGGAACATGTTACAAAGGATACCTATTCATCAGTGGTTTCAGATCAGAGTATATTGCTAAAAGAGTCATGTTATATGACTATGGGTCTTGGATATGCCGAGTTGTATGAAAAGATCAATTTTTCTGTGGTTTTTGCAAATTTGTTTGTACAGGAACTGCATTCGACTGATGAGAGATTCAAGATTATAAAAAGACGTATACTATGGTTGATGAGCTATTGGAGTCCTATTCCAGAGTCACAGAGAATCACAGTGTTGAAGATTTATTTGGAGTGTTTAAGTTCACCTGATTTGGTTATTGCTTTGACTGCTGCTGATTCTCTTAAGGCTTTTGTAGATAGTTATGACATTGAATTTGAGGAATTCTCTCCATATTTAGAGACAACTTTACATTTGTTTTTGGAGTTGTTCCACAAGAGTGTTGAAGATGATAGTAAAGTCAATTTACTTTCCGTTCTAAGTTCGATATTTCTAAAGAGTCAAGAGAATATCAAGAGGTTTAGTAATGTTATTCTATCGCTTTTCAAGTCACTGTGGAGTGATGGACTTGCAAGTGAGTTACTTCAGGTATCAGTTATAAGATCAATGACATTTTTCATTCAAGCTCTCAATGGAGATCCATCGGAATTCAATCTTATATTAATACCAATGATTGACAAATCTACAAAAACACATCAGGTCATGTTATTGGAAGATGGTTTGGAACTTTGGTTCCACACCATGTGTAGAGTGTCAGTTGTAAGTCAGGAACTTGTTCAACTATTTCCTAATCTATTGTCAACTATGGATAGGGATGTAGAACACATGGAGCTATGTCTAAAGATTTTAGATACCTATATGATATGTGGTCGTGATGACTTATTCAGAGTCTTTGGTGACCAGATTGTAGAGTCATTTTACTATATAGTGGGAGATGTACTCGACGATCAGACACCAACAATAACCAAACCTCTAATGAGGATCATTCAACTCTTCCCTACTCAATCACCAGTACTTTTACAGAAGATTCTAGTTAAAGTACTCGACAATCTACTGACAAACCAGGACTTGACACCACTGGCAAAAACAGAGTTTTTGTCGATATTCTCTAGACTTATTACAATGAATCCTATGGGATTCTGTCAGATTCTAGATAGCTATCCATTGAGTACTGAAAATGCAGATTTATCTAATAGATCTCAGATTTATTCAAAATTCTTTACCGAGTATTTTGAAAATCTAGATTCAATTGCCACCAGTGACATTAGAAAACTTACAGCTATTGCCATGTGTAATTTACTACCAATTCAGAAATCAGAGATTATTGAGCTAATTCCAAGTATCATTACTTTTGTTGTAGGAATGAGAGCTGATATCAATCAGAGTGAATTCCAAATTGACTATCTAGAAGACGGTAACAAACTCCCTGATTTCTCACTAGTAGACAAACAAAATAACCAAATTCAAAAATCAGATCCAGTCTATAACATTGATTTACAAACTTATCTATCTTTAAAAATTAATGAAGCTTCTTCAATCAATCCTCAAATACAACAAATAATACAAACAGTAGATAAAACTATTTTACAATTAGCATTTCCAAAATAATAATTATCTAATAAATAATAAATAAGTTTCATTTCTCAAATTTTGCATGATGTCACATCTTTTTTTTTTTAAATTTTCATTTTTACAAATTTCGTCAATCATTTGAACATTGAATATTTATTCGTTTATAACTTCTACCTTTTATTTATTTATATCACATAAATGATAAATAATTAATTTTTATCAAAAGGTCACATGAATCCTATAAATTCTCAATTTTATAAATTTCAAAGAGATATTATAAATGAAAATCAAGTGATTTTACAAATATTAAAGACCAATGATACAAAAGAGAATGTAGATTTCAATTATTATGATATTACTTTAGATGATCATAATACAACTGATGAAAATGATAACAAGAACAATATCAACCTAGATAGTAATAATAATAATGCAACAACAGATAGAGATAAAGATAATAATTTAGCTATAGATAATAGTAATGATAATAGTACTAGAGATTCTACTATAATATCTAATAGTGCTGATATTGTAGATTCAAAAAAAAGATTGATTAGATTAGAGATACCAAAGAGTTATATTGGATCTGTTGAAATTGAAAAGTATCTTACAGAGTTAGCAAATGAATTAAGATTGACTTCAACAGAGGCAAATATAAAAGAAAATACTGAATTGGCATTTGAACTGTATACTCTAGCATCATTATCTAACAAAAACTATGCACCTGCTTATTTTTACATGGGGGTAATTTATAGTGAGAAAAGAGAGATTACAATGTCACTTCAAAGTTACCAAAAGGCAGTGGATATCAATCCATTCTACCCAGAGGCTTTATGTAACATTGGGGTTATTTATAAGAGTCTTGGTGACTTGGATAGTTCTATAAGATACTATTATAGAGCACTTCAAGGTAACCCAAATTACCAATTGGTTAGATCCAATTTGGCAATTGCTTTGAATGATTATGGTACAAAGGTCAAGTTGATGGGTGATTTAAAGAAGTCTATTCAAATTTACAAGAAATCTCTGTCTTTTAATTACAAACATTCAGAGACTTACTATAATCTTGGTGTGGTCTATGCAGAGAATAGGAAATTTGAACAGGCAATTTATAATTATGAATTGGCAATTCATTTTAATCCTAGTTATACTGAGGCACTGAATAACTTGGGTGTTATTTTCAAGGAATCTGATAACCTTGAAAGAGCATTACAATACTATAACCAAGCACTTATAAGTAGACTTAATTTCCCACAGAGTCTAAATAACATTGGTGTCATTTATACAATGAATGGTAAAATGAAACTTGCTAAAGAACACCTAAAGAATGCAATTAAGCATTGTCCAGATTATGCAGAGGCTTACAATAACATGGGTGTAATCTACAGAGACATTGGAAAAATTGAAAAGTCTATACAATCCTATGAATCTTGTGTAAAATTGTCACCTTCTACAATGAATGCTCCTCAGAACAAACTATTGGCACTCAACTATTCCACAGTCTATTCCTTAGAGGAAGTCTACAGCGAACATAAAAAGTGGGGTGATAAAAATCTAATGAATTTTCAAAAATGTTCTGCGGTTGATAATTTACCTGTTTCTTCATCAAATTTGAAACACAAGAGGATATTGACTATTGGGTACCTGTCTGCTGATTTCTTTGTTCACTCTGTTAGTTATTTCATTGATGGAATTTTAAGAAACCATAATAGAGATGGAGGGTTTAGAATTATTATATACAGTAATGTATGTAAAGAAGACAGTACAACAGAGAGAATTAAAGGGTATTCTGCTATTGCACTGTGGAGGAATATAGTTGGTATGAGTGCTATAGATGTCTCGGAAATGATAAAGTCAGATCAAGTTGACATTTTGGTGGAATTGTCAGGTCATACTTGTGGCAATAGATTGGATGTTGTGTTGCATAGTCCAGCACCTTTGATTGCTACTTATATAGGTTATCCAAATACAACGGGTTTGGAGAATGTAAATTACAAATTTACTGATCTTTACGCGGATCCTTCTGACACCAAACAAAAATACACAGAAACTCTTTGGAGATTGCCCAACTCATTTCTAACTTATTCTCCACCGGTTGGATATCATCTTAATGATATACCCCCAGCACCATTTCTCAAGAATGGGTATATTACATTTGGAACATTTAACATATTGGCTAAATACTCTGATCAGTGTCTTCATGCATGGTCAAAGATTCTGCAGAGGATGGGTAATAGTAAATGTAGATTACTATTAAAGAGTAAACCATTTGCATGTGAGAAGACTTGTAAATCTTTTAAGAAGCGGTTATTGGAGACATTCAAGATCAATCCAGATCAAGTGGATCTTATTGGTCTGTTTCCTCAACAGAAAGATCATTTACAATACTATAGTCATTTAGATATCAGTTTGGATACATTTCCATATTCAGGTACAACTACAACTTGTGAGAGTTTGTTGATGGGTGTACCAGTAGTTACTCTGTCTGGTAGTCAACATAGTCACAATGTAGGTAAAAGTATACTTTCAAATATAGGTTTACCAGAACTTATTGCCAACAATAATGTAGATCAATACATTGATATTGCAGTTCAATTAGCCAACAATACATCTAAATTAATAGAATATAGATCATCACTTCGTTCAAAAATGATATCATCCTATCTCTGTGATAACGCACAATTCACAAAGAATTTAGAATCTGCCTATAAATCAATGTGGAGTCATTTTATAGACACTAAATAAAGTTCACATAACATATATATATATATGTATATTCAATATATAAAATCTATTTAATTTTAATTTATTTTTAACCAATGTATCAAAACCAAGCTGAATTTGATATTTTTCTTTTTTTTCTATCTAATACATTTATATTAATATAATTATGATAAAATTAATAACAATACTTACTATTTTCTTTCTCCATCGAATTTTCTTTTTTTAATTTTGTTACTAATTATTATAATAAAATTTTCGTTTGATTAATATATGATTATTGCCTTTCATTTATTAATAAATCTTACCTGTAATATCCTTTTGGTGTAGTTCATCTTGTAAAATTTCAACTATTTTTAGAATTAAAACATTAGCCTTGATTTCAAGGAGATTTTTATTTTATAAAAATAACTTACTTGCATCCCCCAATTCCTCTTCAATTATAAAAACATTATTGTTTAGTATTATAGGACACAATTTAGAATATTTATATCTATATCTAAAATATTTATAAGCTTTATAAAAAAGTGGGAAAGTGATCATTCTATAAAAATTATATATTAAAAAGGTGGTAGTATCATTTTCATCACCATAAACATTCAAATAAGTCATTATCACTGTGAATATTGTCAACAAAAGAATTATAACTTTATCAAGGATTGTGTACATTTTCGATTAAAATTTCAAGATCTTCAAAAATTAATAAAAAAAAAAGTGGTAATGAATTCAAAGTTTTTGTAATACAAAAAAATTTCGTACATCTCTTCAGAACATATGGAAATACGATTGGGTTTAAATGTTTTGTAAAATTATATTTTTAGTATAATATATACCAGTGTACTGTATACGAAATCATTTAAAAAAATCATAGAAAACCATTCTGATCCAGAAGTTAGTAGCTAATTTTTGTATCATTTTAAAATATCCTCAAATCTTTGAAATACCAATCAAATTTCTATTAATGCAAAATGATAAAAATTTTTTTTTTTTTTTTTATTTTTTGTTTTTTCAATTATAAAGGGGCTTATCTGTACAAAATAACTCAGCCTTTTGTAAAAATAACAAGAAGAACACAACAGAATTTAAAATACATACAGATTTACAAATAGAACAACATTCAACAATGGCGTCTATAAATAATAATATAGGATTACATTCACCAATTGTTGTATTACAATATGATCATTTACCAAATTATAAAGTAGCAACCCTAAAGAGTACACAATCGATACAGGTTGATGGTGATAGAGATGAACCATATCTATCAACTAGATCAGTTTCCACATATCCCATTCTCCCCTGTGGAGAAAAAGATGGTGATCCAATTGCTGATAAATTATTTGTTCAAGTACATAGAAATCGTGCAGTTTTGGCAATTGCCGATGGTTGCAATTGGGGAAAGCGTCCGGCCAATGCTGCTAGGGATGCAATTACAGCATTCTCAAATTATTTTAATCAGAGACAGGATGAGATTACCACTCTACAGGATGCCGGTCACTTTTTATTAAGAGCCTTTTGTGAAGCTCACAATAAGATTGTAGAGGGAAAGAATGACATTTGGGACGCAGGTACAACAACACTTCTCGGAGGATTGGTATTAGAGTTAGATACTCAAGAGGAAGGTGCACCAAAATGGGGTTTCCTATGTGCATCCGTAGGTGATTGTAAGGCATTTTTAGTCAGTCATAAAAAGAAAGAAGCACTGGATGTAACCAATGGTAACAGATGTAATTTAAGCGATACTCGTGACCCAGGTGGTAGATTGGGTCCCTATGTTGGACAAGGTTGGCCTGATTTACGTAATTTGAAATTATATTTTTCATTTTGTGAAGAGAATGACATTGCTCTGATAATGTCTGATGGTGTACATGATAACCTCGACCCTATAATGTTGGGTAAGGCTCCAAGTGATTTAAATATAAATGCAAAGGGTTGGGAAGAACTCAATCAAGATGAACTACTGAAAGCCAAAACCTCTTTTATGAAGAGTCTCATTGAAGAATTGGTATTTGAGCAACAACAAAGTAATTTAAACAATAGTAGCAATAGTAATAGTACCATTCCAGTTAATGGTAGTAGTAGTAGCAATGTAGAACAAAATGGAAAATCTCACAAAAAAATCATTAATCCTATAGATATCACCTCTAAACTGATTGATCATTGTTCAAAGACCACTCATAGAGCACGTGATTTCATGGAAAAATATCCAAACAAAAGACAACCAAATGATTATAAAGAGTTCCCAGGTAAAATGGATCACAGTACTTGTGTTACTTTTCAAATTGGTCATTCTAAATAGTCAATTTTAGAGATTAATCTTAATTCACCTTCACCCACCACCTCCCTTAATTTATTCATTAATTGTCATTTTTACAACAACAACAACAACACCAAACACCTCTTTTTTATTTTATTGTAATCAATAGTAAAAATCATGATACACCAAATAACCTTTAAATTATCTTAATTACCAGATAACTTTTTTTTTCCAAAACAATTGATATGATTAAAGAATCAAAAATAAAAATATAAATAATTATTAACTTTACAACCCTCCTCTCCTTTGTTTATACAACTTTTAAAGAGTTACCCTTGATATGGTTTTATTGCCTATTGATATAATATGGGATAACTTTAAGGTTTGAATTTGAGCTCTTTTCAAATATAAACTGATATTAGAGGGTAACTGATGCATTGGTTGTGTCCAAAGTTTCTCTGAAATTGCAATTAATTTATACCAAACTGTATCATTAAAACTTCTTTCTACTTTATCTAATCCATTGGATTCCAGTGATTGTACATTATCTTGTTCTATCATCTCCCAAGCACATGCTTCAACTCCAATAAACTGGTTAGGGAAATTCTTTTCAAGTTCCAAAAGTTTACTTTGATTATAACACTTTTCAAATGTCTGACAACTCTGATAAGATGGGTCCAAATAATTTCCAAAACTATAAATGAATCTAGATTTCTTTTCTTTTAGTTGTTTTAATGAATCGTCACCTTTCCATAATTGATATATTGTATGACTGTCTTTGGTGATGTCCATAGGTGACAGTATATCTTCCCATTGAATAACAGTCTTATTTACTAGAATTGTATGTTTTATATCTTTTAATATCTTTTTAAAATAATCTATATAGGTAGTGGGGGAAGTGTACCCTAATTCTTCCATTCTTTTCTGCATTTCTTTATCCTCAGCCCAACATCTTATATCCACTTCATCACCACCCAAATGAATTAATGGATCTGTAAATAGATTAACAATTTCTTTTAATACACCTTGAATTACATTTACAGTGTAATTTCTTGAGATATCCAATGGTATAGAATAAGTATATTCTAAATTTACAGAGTTATATCTAGTAGATTTCATAAACATTGGGCATTGTGCACCTAATTTATAAGCTACATCCCATGATCTTGCATGTCCAGGTAAATCAATTTCAGGTATTACTCTAATACCACGTTCCTCCGCATATCTTACAACTGACTTAATTTCTTTTTGTGTATAGAATTTACCCTTAGTTATTGGAATTTGATTATGTATATACCCTAAATGATATGCACCCTTTAAATGCAAATCTTGTAAAAATTCATCTAACATCTCCATTGAAAATGACTGATCATCAACTAAATGCCAATGCAATACATTGTATCTTAAAAGACTCAATCCTCTAATAATTTCCTTAATTGAATCTATTGAAAAATAACTTCTACCTACAAATATTCAATATTAATAAAATGATAATTAATTAGGAATGTAGATGTAAACATACCAGTATCTAATAATAAACCTCTATATTTAAATCTTGGTTGATCTTGTATTCTAAATGGTATATATTTTACACAAAAGGTGTCTTGATATACTAATGATAGAGATGCCATTGTTTTTAGTGCTTGATAGACACCAAATTTCGAGTGTGAATAGATTGTTACAGCATCTTTAAATATTCTCAAATCATAGTATTCGTTAGCACCAAATGGTACAGTATCATTAAATGAATCATCGTAGTCTTGTTTAGACATTACAGGGAACTTTATCAATTCAATCTTTAATAGTTGAAATGTAGGTATTGCTGAGAAACTATCACTATCAAGTTTCCTAAAATCTTTATATAAGTTCCTATAAAACAATCTAATAGAATTCATTTCTTTTTTTGACCATATAGAATCATTATTGAATACCAATGCATTCATATTGTGTTCTACCAACACACAATCTGGTCCATATTGATATTCATCTGAATATTGTATCAGTCTAGGATAAGGATATAAATCTTTTACTACATCATCCCTAAAACAATTACTACAGTCTATAAATATGCAAATTATTACTAGAAATATTAGTTTCTGAACGTGCATTCAAAATTTTAAAAATAAAAAACAGATTTTATTCACCCCACACATATCTTAATAGAGATAAAACTAAAAATGCTGCAGTTTTGGTAGATGACTCAAACACCAGAAAATATAGAATTTAGTAAATTCTAATTTTCAAATGGTTGATTGGATAAGCACATTTTAGATCAACTGTTGTACAGTGTAAATAAAAATCTTTGATATTAAAATTTAAAAGAGTTTATTATATGTATACTAATTAGATGAAGAAGAAGAATCAAGATTACATTTAATGTTGAAGAAAATACCATTGGTTTGATACCATTGATTACATCCACCAACTTGAATTTTTTCAATACAATTTTCACCTTTCATTCTACAGATGTTTGGTTTACCAGTAGATGTACAATTCATTTGGTATGGATCATAAAATAATGATTCTGGTGTAATTAATCCATTGCTAAAATATTGGAAATAGTATGAGCCACCTGAACAACTATCAGCAGCATTATATAATTTAAAGAATAATGAGTTATCTGGGATATATGGTTCATCAGTAACTTTTAAACTGTAATAGAATGGTGTCATCCATGGTGATGCTGGTAATTTAAATGATGGTAAACATTCTCCCATTTTAGCAGAAACCATAGCTTCAGCATGAGGTCCTCCTTTCCAATCAGAACATGGGTACAATAAATATGCACTATATAATCAAAAAAATTTCAACCAAAAAACATGTTAGATATTACATAAATATCTTCAATTTTTTTGTTTTGCAATATACATACCCAAAGTTCATTGTGTCATTGTCTGGGATTTCATGGATACCAATACCATAATTTGCATTGGCAAATAGTGAACAGCCATTTACAGGGAAAGCATAACCAGTACCATATTCATTAGTACAGTCTGGATCGGAATATGAAACAGTAGTGACCCAGCTTGCAATGGACACTTGTAATAATATAGTTGCAATTAAAGCTATAGTTAAATATTTTATCATTTTGCGTTATATGATCAAAGGTATTATATATAAATAATTAGTTGTCTTGTCGATTCAGATGATTTTTAATTCTGAAATCAAATTCATTTTAGATTTTTATAGAGTTTTTTTTTTTTGATAAAATTCAAAAATATCCCTTGATTTTTTTCGGAAAAGACAATAAGTACCGAAACATGTCATCTTTAAGAATAAAATTTTAATTTATTATTACCGATAGAATTTTAAATTTCCCTTGATTGTTCTATGGTAAAATTTAAATTAAAAACCCGAATAAAATAGGTAATCCGAAATAATTTAAACACGATATTTGAAATATCACATCAAATTTCAATTTATATCACCCTGCTTTTTTAAAATATCCTTTTGTTTTAATAATTGATATTATAATAAAATTAGTTGTAAAATTGTGAGATTACCTAGTATTATTCATAATATTAGATCTTCATTTTTTTTTTTGCAATTTCCAAAAAAGTAAATTTTGTTTTTGTTATTTGCTTTTGGTTTTTATATTAAAAATTTTAAAATGGATTATTAATTGTCAAAAATGTCAGAAACATTAGAATCATTACAAAACTCTTATAACAAGGCTACTCACCATGGAAAAGTGAATCCAATGGAATGTAAAACCAACATTAATATCTTACTACAGCCAATAGATCAATCTGGTTTATTACTTTCAAAAGTAAAATGTTTAAATGAAAAAGTTCCAATTGAAGAAGCATTTGACGTTTGTATTATATGTTTATAAATTTATTTCAATTTAATATTAATATTTAGTATACTAGTTAATATTGGAACAATTATCAGCACCTTTATTCAATACTATAAAGAATCAATATGTTGGAATCATTGATTTAAAACACTTTTTAAATTACATTCTATTTAAATTACCATTCCCACAAACAGGTAATTATGTGAAACAATCTTTATTGGATCTTCAATGTTTCCCATTTCATACTTTGAGCCATGATTCCAATGTTCTGAGTTTATTCAAGTATTTTGAAACTGGTGTACATAGAGCATTCATTTTAGATAAAAACAATGAACTAAAAATGATAAGTCAAATTGATTTAATTCATTGGTTAAAATCAAATGTTTGTATTATCTCACTTTAGGGTAATATAAAATTTATTATACTATACTAATAATTAATTTAGATATCACAATTCCCAGAACTTGCAGACAAAGATTTATTGCATTTATCTAAATTTTATGAATTGAAATCTATATCAAAAGTTCATAAAATTAACTTTAATGAACCAGTCTTTAGAGCTTTCCAAGATATTCATAAATATAATATCTATGGTATGCCAATTGTAAATGATCAAGATATTATTGTAGGAAATATTTCTATTCATGATTTAAAGGTAAGTTCATTTATATTAGATGATGTAACTAGATGAAATTAATATTAATTTTTGTTATTAATAGAATGCCAAAGAGAATCTTGATAAACTTGCACTGCCATTGAATCTTTACTTTATGGTAAGTTGAAATAGTTTAAAGAAATAATTTTATATCTATACTAATACATTATATATTATAGGAAAGACCTATTTTTACTTGTGATAAAAATACAAAATTACCAGAACTGTTTAATATGTTTGATGATCATCACATTCATAGAGTTCATTTTGTAGAGAATAATCATCCTGTTGGTGTTGTAACAATAACAGATGTTATATCAATGATATATAACTATATTGTTAAAAATCATTTAGAATCAAAACCAGTTGTTGCTGAAATGTAATTATTGAATATCAATCTTTAACAACCAATTGGTTATAATAAAAATAAAAATTATCTTAAAAAAACCATTTATATGAATAAAAATGACAATCAAATATTGGTTGTTATAATAACAACTGATTATTTTAAATTAAAATTAAAAATTGTAATTATCATCACATAGTTCAACTATTTGCAAATATCAGTAATCCCATATTTGCTTATATTTCTAAATTTGTTCAAAAATAATTAAAAAAATAAAATAAAATATGTTTTGTATTGTTGGGAAAAAATAAAATTAACCCTACTACAATGCATGTGAACTGGTATAGGTGATTTTCAATAAAATTATTCAACACCACAACACACCCTTTATATGGAATAATTATTATACTAAAGTGGGTTGGGAGAAAAGAATACCAATAATAGATTAGGATTAATTCCAATTTTAATTAAAATTGGGATATGTCGTTGTTGGCACTATTATTGGAAACTGCTATACCCCCAACTATTAAAATTTGAGGGTGATAAAATTGTAGATCGAATATAGAAACTTTTTGTACTTGTTTTTGATGTTGTTATTCGAATTCTTTCAATGCAGAGAATAGGAATGTGGGGTAGAGTATCTAATCAACTAGTGCTGATTGATTCTGGATCCGATTCTATGTAATCAAAAAAAAAAAACAAAATCAACACATCAAATTAAAATACCCACACCCACTTTTTCACCATTAAAACCTAATTTAATCAATATTTAAATGACTCTACATAATGTGAGATTTAAATATTTTCAACACATTGGTATTTATAATATGATAACGAGCTATTTTCACCATTATACACAATAATTTGATAGGGGTGTTTGGGGAAATGTGTGAAACGATTTTGACAATGAAAGAAAAGTGACAATACTAAAAGTATAGATCTAGTATGTAAGTGTTACGGTGTTTTCATAAATAATTGAATAATCCAAAAATATCATTTTTTTCAAGACAAATAATTGAATTAATAAGATTTTATTTCACAATTAATTTTAAGCAACAAAAATTTTAAATATTTAAAATTTACACTTTTTATCTATTTAATTTCTAAAAGGTATTTTCAAGAAATAGATTTAAACATATTATATCATTAAATATAATTTAATTTATATAATAGATTTATCTCTCAAAAATGTAAGTTCAATTTTACGAATTTCATTTTTGTTTTTTTATTTTTAATTTTTTTTTTTAACCAAACCATGTGTAACAAAATTTATTATAAATTTTGAGGGTTGATAAATACAGAATTTATGATAATTGTTTTATTTAGCTCTTTTTATATCTATCCAATCATTTTTTCCCTTTTTTCACTTAAAAAAATTTAAAAAAAAACACAACAATACACACAACCAATGATGAAATTGATTTAGGGAGTGAGGGATTTAATTGGAAATTTCTGATAAAGTTTTAAAAGAGGAATGGGAGATCCACACCAATTTTATCTTTGATTAACTCTTCTCCCTATGATGTGAAATTGTTTAAAAAAAAAAAACAATCATTTCTACATACACCAACTTGTAATAACAATCAACACTATAAGTTCCTATTTATATTATTATTATAACTATTGAGGGATTAGATAAAAAATCCCACAACCAGTTTCATATCATCTCATTTCTTTAAAGATATATCCCATCACACACGCTAAATCAAAATCATTTTCAATCAAAAAGATGGTAAAGTGAAAACAAAAAAAAAAAACAAAAACAAACAACACTTTTATCAATCTTATACACTCATTTCTCTTTCATTTCCACATGAGTTCATAATAATTACACAATTCTACACTATTTTTATTTAATACACTCACTATTATCATTTTTTATAAGAATTTGTGGCAGGTGAAAATGAGGGGTTATCTATATGTGTGGGGTAGATAGTAGATGTTTGTTTTTGATAAAATGGTGTGGTGTTATGTGTGGGGGTGTATTTGCATTAATCTCCCTATATATATAGTTTAAACGTTCGATATTTTCTTGATAATATGTGATAACAAATATGATAATGATGATACAGGATTTTATTTATAAAAACTCTATACTTGTCATTAATCATATGGATTTTAATTATTTGTTTGAAAAACCCCTTTATTCCCCCCAAACAAATATAGAATCTAATTCTAAATTGGATTTACACAAATTATTGTTTTTAATGACTTATTGACTGATTAATTATGTTTTATTTTGATTTTTTTTTACATAGTTTTGATCAAACACATAAATCTCTTAATTATTATTTTTTTTTTTTAAATCTTGTATATATTTTTTCAGTTCTGTATGTGATAAATCTGTATATTTAATTCAGACACCTGAAAAAAGTGTTGGTTATAACTACTACCCTACATATATACCTACTTGATTGGAAAAAAAGTTGGTTTTGATTCACTTTTGTTGTGAAGAATTCTCACTATTTTTCCATCATTTAATTTTAAATTTCCCTATTCCAAATTATAATTATAAATTAAATTATACCAACAACTATTTAAAATAGTATTTTGAGTAATTATTGAATTATAGTGAAGCAATTTTAATATTTTTTTTTGGGCACCCACCATCAAAAGATAGATTTTTTTAAATCACATTGTACTTTTCCCTAATAACCTAATCCAAAATCATTTGTGTTTTTGTAAACCACTTCAATCCAATAGATGTATTCCAACTTACGAAATAATAATCCCCTACCAAGCATAGATAGGGAAAAAAAACACAAATACAATTATAAACCAAAAATTTAAAATAATTTTATTCATTTAATTGTTAATTTTGTTTCTACTCAATTTAATCAAATCAAAAAGATAGGGTTTATAATTCATTTTCCAGTCCACAAAAAAAATTTTAAAAACATATTTAAATCTTTTTAATTTTATTTTGTGTAGTTGGTTTCTATTTCAATTATATAAATAATTATTTTTTGTAATTGAATTTATTATAATTATTATTATTGTTGTATTATATTTTTAATTACTATTCTACCTTGTATTTTTACCATTAACTAAAAACCTAAATTTATATATTAACCTATTGTACTTTTACTCAAACTCAAATTTAGATTTTTTAAATTTCCAGAATAATAATATTTATTAATTTATTTTTAAAATCAAATTCACAATATAATAATTCAATAATATATACATAGAATATTAAATATAATATATAAAAATGTCAGCAATTACTTGTAATTCATATACTGATATTCATCTTGATTCAATTCAAGAAGAACCATGTTATAATACACCACCTCTTACATCCAGAAGTGTAGGTGGAAACACCCCACGAAAAGGAAAGAGAATTGGAAATTATTTGGTTGGTAAAACTATTGGTTCAGGAACTAGTAGTAAAGTTAAAATTGGTACAAATATAATAACTGGTAAAAAGGTAGCCATTAAAATTACTAAACCCAAACGTATCAAGGAGAGAAAAGAAATCGAAAGAGAAATCACTATTCTTAAACTACTCAAACACGACAATATCATACAACTCTATGACGCCATCTACGATGATGAGCGTGGTCGTATATGTCTTATACTAGAGTTGGTCTCTGGAGGTGAATTATTTGATTATATAGTAGCACGTGGACGTCTCTCTGAGAGAGAAGCACGTAAATTCTTTCGTCAGATTTTATGTGGTCTAATATACTGTCATTCCAATATGATTTGTCATCGTGACTTGAAACTCGAAAACCTTCTAGTTGACGACGACGGAAATATTAAAATCTCAGACTTTGGATACAGTAATATAATTAAACCTGGAAACCTCATGTCAACATTCTGCGGGTCACCTGTATATGCACCACCAGAAATCCTCCTGGAAAGAAAATATGTAGGCAATGAAGTCGATATCTGGAGTTTAGGTATAATTTTATTCGCAATGGTCACTGGACAATTGCCTTGGTCACTTACCGATGGTGTCCAAGTTGAGGGTCTAGATAGACTCCTAAAAGGTGAATTCAAATATCCCTCCAGTGTCTTACTAAGTAATGAAGTTAAAGATCTCATCAATAAGATGATTATTGCCAACCCATCCGATAGAGCAAAACTCTCTGAAATTAAAGCTCACCCTTGGGTCAACAAAGGCTATGAATTGGAACCCGATGAAGAATACCTTAGAAAACAAGCTGAAAAGACCCCACCAACAACATCTCCATCTGTAACACCAGATATCCCAATTTCACCAAGACCAATTTCCACCAGTACCAATAGTAACCAACAAACTTCCATTTCACCACAATTCACAAGAATCATTGATTCACTTGAAAATCAAGATAAAAACAAACCATTGTACAGTTCCTCACCAAATTTACCTTCACCTCAAAAGGCTAATAGTCCTCATTCTGCTTTCAAACCTAATTTTTCCACATCGAATTTGGAAGATAAAAGATCTATCCAACCTCTATCTATCACCAGTCCAAACAGTCCAGTTTCAAGTAGTCCTCTTACAAGTACTTCTACAACACCACCACTGTCACCAATAACATCACCATCGAGATCAGGTGCAAGTTCACCAACACCTACCACACCAACATCCTTCAAAACCAGTCTTTTCCATGGCCTATTCAAAAAGAAACACAGTTCAAGTTCAGTGAGCTCAAGTCTCAATGGAGGATCCAGTTCATCAATGGCTGGTGAATCTGAGAGTGGGTATATCATCCAACCATCCCCTAGATCACTGACACCTGTTCAGTTGAATGTTGCAACTCCAGTCTCTCCAAGTATAGAAGCCATCTCACAAAAGAGACGTTTCAGTTTGGAAGATTTGGTTAAGGCTATAAGAAATAAAGGTTTCTCAAAGAATAAAGACAAGTTGAGATCCATTAAAGGTCCATTCACAAGCTTGACAACTACATCAATGCCACCAATTGAAGTTGTTAAACAAATTGAAGATATTCTAAACGCACAACAAATTACCTATCAACAAAATGGTTTTCTATTTGAATGTAAACATGTTGGAAATAGTGAAACTGTTATATTTGAAATTGAAATTTGTCGTGTAAATGGCATGGATATGTATGGTGTCAAATTTAAGAGACTCTGTGGAAATGTTTGGGATTACTCAGTTATAATAAAAAAGACTGTTGATTCATTACAACTCTAAAATATACAAAAAAAAAAAAACAAACAAAAATAGTTCATACAATAAACCAGAACAATATATAACTTTGTGGTTAATATTGGACCTTACCAAAACATTAAATTAATTTTAAGTATTTTTGTTATATTTGTATTGGATATTTTTCCATTAAACTACTTTTATTGTACATTAAATAAGGTTTGGGGGTTGTTATTTTTTCTGAACATCTGGTGATTGGAATTGGACAACCCTTAATGGTGGATTGCTATTGGAAATGGCTGATTTTTTAAGAATTGAAGTTGTTATATTGCTAGTTGGAGTAGTCGATGTTGATATTGATGTTGGTGTATTCGATGTAGAGGTTGTAGTCGAGTTCTCTACAGTTTTGGGTTGATCAGAGCTTGTAGATCCAATGTTTAAGGCACTGGCTGATTTTGATTTGTTATTTGGGTTCAAGTATTTTCTGTTATTTAAAAGTGGATTGGTGGAGGTTGGTTCCTCTTTGGTTGTTGTTGAAGGTATTGGTGTTGATGGTGGAGTGCTACTAGGTGTTAGAGTTGTTGGTGTTGTTGGTGTTGATTGTGATGCTCCAGTACTAGCTGTTGTTGCAGAAGGTTTAAGTGTTATAAATGATCTCGATTTACCAGGTGGATTAGTTGTACTATTATTATTATTAGAAGTTGTTGAACTAACTGGTAAAGTTACAGCTCCACTATTTATATTTGTATTTTGAAGTTTTTCATGAATCTCTTTGATACTTGAAAATGAATTAGTCTTTGCTGTTAACATTGGTGGTGATGATTTTGATGGATATGGTTTGGTTATAATAGCATTATTAGTTGAAGGTGTTGGTGTAGTTGTTGTTGTAGTTGTTGTAGTTGTTGTTTGAGTAGGTATTGGTACTGTTGCATTATTACTTTCATTTATAGTAACTTTTTTAGTAGCAGCAGCAGGTGTAATTGTTGGTGATGGTACAACAGCATTATTACCTTCATTTATAGTAACTTTTTTAGTTACAGCAGTTGTTGTTGTAGTTGGTGGTGGTACATTATTACCTGAATCAATAGGTGCTTTTTTTCTTTGAACAACTGGTGAATCAGGAGCTTTTTCAGTTGGTTGACTAGTAGTAGATATTAATGGAGGTGGGGGTGGTACTTGTTTTAATAGATTATGTTTTACTGGCATTGGTTTTAGAGATGGAGAGTCAACTTTAACATCACCAGTCTCGCTATCAATTGAAGTATTGGTAAATGATCTTTTTGGTGGTTCTGGTTTAACTTTAGCAGTAGTTGGTTTAATTGTAGATGGTGATGTACCATTTGCAGCAGCTTGTAATAAAGCAGCATTTGTAACTGTTGGTGGTGCTTTTGTAATATTAGTTACCTTACCAGGCAATGGTTTAGCTTCAATTTTACCAGGTAGAGGTGGGTAAACAGGTGGTACTGTTTGTTTAAATGGTGGTATGCTATTTACCGGTTTTAATACTGCTGCTGCTTTCTTTACAACTGGTTTTAGTACTGGTTGTGGTATTGTTGTTATTGGTGGTGGTGGTGTTGTTGTTGTTGTTGATATTGGAGTTGTTGTTGGTGGTGTAGTACTAACAGGAACAGTTGCAGATGGTTTTAAAGCAGGTAGTGGTTTACTACTTAGAGGTGGTTTAGCACTCTGTGGAGGAGGTTTAGATACAACACCAACAGTTGTATTACTTCTAATAACTGGTGGAGTAGTAGCAGTAGTTGTGTTAGAATTATTATTATTATTACTTATATTTGTATTTATGGTATTAATTTTACGAATTGGTGGACGAGGTGGTGGAGGTTTACTACCATCAGTGTAAGGAGCAAAAGTGGGTGAACTTAGAATTTCAGGATTAAAAATTTTAGATTGTGGTCTTGTGAGAGTTGTTATGGCATAGACTTGTGACATTCTATTATCAACACCACCAGAGACTCTAGGACTTAACATTATAGTCTCTCTACGGTGACTGTTTCTAGTGGGTCTTGGTGGAGGTAATGGTTTAGGTTTACCAGGTAAACCTGAAAATGAACTGGCAGCTACAGTTGAATACTGACCTACATTTGACATTCTCTTTGGAGAGTCCTCTAGAGCTGGATCCAAATAATCAATACTTGAGGTATCCATAGGTATTGAAATAGTTGATGCTCTGGACATGGATAATGATACCTGTTTGGATTGGAATATCTTGTGAAAGTAGTCAATTAGGAATTTAACTACCTGTGATTGATGTTTAAGATTAACAAAACTCTTACTTATATCTTCAAAATCTGGATCCTTCATTAAAGTAGGTCCAAATATAATACCCAAGTTATCAGAGTTCATCTTATTCACATCTTTTTTCTCTTCGATTAACAAAACAAATTCCAAAAACTTTTTCATCAAACATAGATTTGCAGGTGGAAGATCTGCTATTAATGTCTTTAATGAATTTATCTTTTTTTCTTCTGTTTCCTGTTCTGTAGTATTGGTGTTGTTTGTTAGTTTTATAGATGATACTATAACAGTTAGTTAGAGATGATACATACGAACACAGTTTATAGCATATTGATATTGATCTAATGGTATTAAAGGTTCTGGCATTTCTTTTAGAAATGTCGAAATAAGACCACAGATACTGTATGGGTTTAATACATCATCAAAATTTAAGTCACCATCTTCAACTCTGAATTTTAATAGTGAGATATCTCTTTTACTACCTGGTACTCTGAAAAGACCTTCAGTATCCAGGTACCCTTTCTTTAGAAACTCAAAGCACTTTGTTAGAACTAATGGTATACCATCAGGTTGTTCAGGGTAGAGAGACTGTAGCTCAGTAGGTGACAATCCAAATTGAGGAAAATTCAAACGATGAACCACAGTTTTACCAAACTGAAACTTTGAAAATGTAAAATCTAAATTTCTAATTCTTTCCCATGCTGATTTAAGTCCACTACTACTACCACTTCCACTACTTGATCCACCATAGGTTTTAGCATCACCCATGGATCTGCCGCCATTCATCTTATTCGATAGACCACTACCACCACCTAATGTACCTCCATTTCCAACAGTGGTGTCATCGTAACCATGTATACGAGGTGACACTGTCGATTTGGCAAATATATTTTTTTCTCTGAGAACTTCTGGTGAAGGTCTACCTTTAATGAATGAAGATAGAATATCAACTACTCTTTTTTTAAATCCTGATGGACTTGAAGTTGAGTCTCCATCTGACCTACTGTTTCCATCCATTGAACTTGACATTCTTCTTTAATTTATCTAAATTTACTATATTTCTTTCTTTTGCGTGTAAAAACTTATTATTATACACTCTATTATATTAATTAATTTCAAATTGAGAGGAAAAAAAAAATTGAAACGATAATATACGTTTCCTATTCTATTGCTACAAGTATATGACTATTTTTTAGTTCAAATAAAAATAATGAGGGGGTAATGTATTCAATGTTACTGTTTCATTCAGATATCTTTTAAATTTGTTTTACACAAAATATTTTTTTCAAATTTAAAATAAAGCCAAACCTCATTTCAAATAAAAACAACTCAGATATTTTTGTTGATGTTTTTGTGGTTATAAAAATTTCTTAAAAATAGGTCAACTTTGAATAGAGAACACAGGAGCTTATAAATTTTTAACTATCATGTTTTGTTTTATTGTGTGTGTGAGTGTGTGTGATGGGGGGAATTGTGTGTGTGTTGCAAGTTAATTATGTGATTGCAGTTGTAGGTAGGGTGGCTGTTGTTATTACAATTGATAAATCGGATTCAGTAAAATAAATGTACAAAATATATTAGTTCTAATAGCACTAAAGAAAACACCTACACTATCTTTGAAATAATTCAAAACGGTATCAGAATGATCACTGGATTGCTGTTGTGTCAAATCAAAGGGGGAGGATTTATATTTTGTAGTCTTCAAATCCTTGTAGCACAATGACAGACAAGATAGAATAGATAACATTATAGCATCTTGTGATAATTGTATAATTTGTAAACAACGATCACGTTTACATGGTAATATCTTACCATTGCTATTGTTGTTATTGTTGTTATTAACATTAGGTCCATTAGTTGCAGTATTTGAAGATGCAGTACTATTATACAACTGAAATGAATTCAAAGATGAATGCGACTGTAAGAATGAGTTCATTGATGGTGATCCAAATGGAGATGATGGTGGTTTATATCCCATTTTACCTGGACTGTTTGTGCTGTCACCAAAGAATGCTTGTTGTGGTTGTTGGTGTAGGTGGTATGGTGGAGGATGTGGAGGTGGTACTCTTTGATTATTTAGATTAGTCTGTGATTTATCCTTTTTAATGTTATTTAATGATGAATTCTTAAGAATCATATTGTTTAGTGTAGTTGAGATTTTTGAGTAGTTTGTCATCCATTCTAGGAATTCACCAGTTGGAATATCATTTAAAGATATTCCAGTCTCTAGAATATCCTCTAGATTCTGTAATGTCAATAACAATAATTTAATAACTGGTAATAGATCTGATTTGAATTTTGCTGAAAAATGTTCAGTATTGGTAAATATATTCTGACAAGTATGCAAATGATCATAACATGACGATATTATTGATTTCTGTAACTCTATTGAAATAGATTGGTTATCACTACTATTACTTATATTATTATTATTTTCATTGTCAGTGCTGGTATTAATAGGTGATGAAGTAGTGGTATCATTGAAATTGGAAAATAGATAGTTATCAATATGATTAAATCTATTTGAAATGCTACTTGCTATACCATTGTTTTGTGTCTGGTTGTAGATATAACTTGCTCCGTCTCTTTTAAGGTTATTGGGGTTTGGAGATTGAGGTTCTTCAGTTGGTTGAGAGGGTGTTGGTTGACTTGATATTTTGGGGGTGGATAGTAAATCAAATGGTTTTACAGTTGTAGTTGTTGAACAAGGGTTGGTGGATGTGGTATTGATGATTGGGATGATATTGGAGTTATTGGATTTAGAGTACAGTCCTAAACTGTTACTAGTGAATTTATTGGTATCTGATCCAGTTTCAGAATCTGAAAGTACTAGATCATCTTCAGATTCAAGGTCACTAGGTTGTTGAGGTTGAGGTGGTGGATCTATATCAATAACAGTGACTTGCACACCACTGTCATTGACTATATAGTTTTCTTTAACTAAGCTACCATCAGGATGAAAGCTCTGTTCTATTAACTGATCTAATGACATACGATTCTTTGTTGTTTTAACTAGTTGTTCTAGATCATGACTATTGTCAACTTGGTATAAAGTCTTATCAATATCATCTGCAATGCCATGAAACTTGTCTACAATCTTGTAGAGTGTGAATCCACTGTATTTTTTAATGGAAAAAAACAACAGGGTTCGAATATAGTCTATAAGATTGTAGATTGCAAATTTATGATGAATTTTCTTTTCCTTGTAGGAATTAGTTGGAAGTGATACCTGTTCATTTATAGATAATCTACATTGCTCTAAAAACAGTTTTCTTTGTGAATCTGATGATATCTCATCAAGCCATCTTGAGAATGAGTTGAATAGTGATGGTAAGAGTATAAGAAATACACCAAATACTCCATTGATATCTTTCTCAATCTTACTGTTTCTGTTTCTGATGAATTCATGTAGAGGGAAGATCTTGGATTGTAGTTCAAACGTTATGGAACTGAAATACTTTTGGTCGTCTATAACGGATATATTCTTTTTGATCTGTTCCTGTTCTGAGAATCCTGAGAGTGCCAACTCGATCTGATTCAAACTAGTTAGAGAAGCTTGACAGTCGTATTTAGGAGGACACCAAAACGATGCAGAGAGTTCTAATATACGATGTACAATACAGTTCCAATGGTCCTTTGGAATAGTGTTACTTGACAGATAGGTCAATAAACTATTATTTTGTGAAACAGTTAGAGACTTGGGTCTACATGATATTGAGCAGTTGAGCATGTTGGTTAGGGTTTCTGTAATTTGTGATTTGTTTTGACTGTCTGTTAGTTGGTGACCTTCTTCATACTGTTGAGGTGGTTGTTGGGGGGATGTTTTAATATCATCTTGGGACAATGTTCTTTTCAGATTACTGAAGAAACTAGGTGAGAAAACTGGACTGTCAACGTTATTCATACTGGTAGGTTTTGAAGAAAGTGATGATTTTCCAAATGTTGATAAAACAGGTGATGGAGGATTCAAAAGTTTACTTATATTTTCATTGGTGTCAATTGGTGATATTTGAGTTCCTCCATTATTACTGTTAATCAAATAGGATTGAGATGGTTGAGATTGTTGATATAGACTACCAGAATGTCGATTTGATCTCTCCATTGATGGTGAAGACTCTGAAGATGACCCATTATTAAGTATCTGATTATTTCCAGTTGCAATGGTATAGTGTTGTTGATGTTTCTGGTTGTGATATGACTGTTTATTTTGAAAACTAGTTGATTTTTGAAGATTTGTAATTAGAAGGTTTCCACTTGAGCCACCATGTTCTGATGCTGATATGGGAATTGAACTAGCAAAACTTATATTACTATTTAAAGAATTGGAACGGTGCATTCTAGGTGATGAAGATGGTGAGTTATTAGCACCTGTCATTGGTGGAGTTGAGTAAATTTGACTGAATGTTGGATGTCTTTCAATTACCTCTTTTAATATCTTTGCAGTACCATAACTATCACTATTAGTGGGTTTCTTTTCTACCTCTATTGATTTCCTATTCTCTTTATTATCTTTATGATTAAATTTACCTCCATGAATCTTTTTCTCTAATTCTCTTAATTCTATCTCTTCTCTTCGTTTTTCTATAATTATTAATTACTTAATATTAATACAATGATCTGAATATGTATCCGAAATTCTTTTTATTGGTATACAACTTTCAAAATGTCTAACAAAATAATTTACAATAAAAAATATAGGTGTTCCTACTACAAATCCTGAAATTAAAGCTCCACACCATAAATTAAAACCTTCTTTTCCTCCATTTTTTGTAGAACCTATTTATTTAAAAATTAGTATTCAAATTGAATTTTTTAAATCATATTACTTTAAATATTTACAATTTACATGATTAATATAAAATAATAAAATTAAAAATAAAAGTCCAATTGGTTTCATTTTAGTATGGATTCCAAATGTTGAACACTTTAATGCAATTAATTTAAATGTTGAAATTAATTACACAACAAATGGAAATTAATTATTGATATTTTTCTTATTATATTATAATATGAATATCCTAATTACTGTTTACTGAAGTTGTTAAATATTATTATAAAAAATTGAATAAAATTAATGTATATATATATATAAATGGTGAATGTGTACTACTCTCTATTTTTTATCTATATGTGTTTACTTTTTTTGTTTTTATTTTATTGATGTCACATAAAATGTTATTTATAATTTGATCAAATAATAAGTATCATATTATACCTTCAAGTAAGATATATTAATCTTTGTTATATTTTTTTTTTTGTTTTAATTTTAAATAATATAACACTTTCAACCCACCTACCACTTAAATTTTTATTTTTGAATGAGTGTGTTTATCTACTGGCTAGGTATCAAAGGTTTTTACATATACTAACTTTTAACACCATTTTAGATGAGTGTGTGTGGTGGGGTTGAGTGTGTTCTACTTTTGGTGTGGTGTTGATTTATTATTATTATAAATCAATACACTAAAATTAAATAATATTAATCTTAACTGTACAATATGACCTTCTGATGAAGCCTGCCGCTTTGTGGAGCTATAATAATATTATAATATACAGTTAAAGAATTTTTAAATATTTTAAAGAATAACATAACTAATGGATTTACCATTGCATTCTAAATATGATCTTATTATAAATCATGATTTCAAATAATCTTGATCATCAACTCGCCTATAAGCTAATCTACCCTAAACGTGCATAAAATAACAATGAAAAACCTTATATTACTATAAACGTGAATAAAATAATGTTATTTTAAGCATTGTTTAAATAATATGAAAAATTTACTCTGCTCTATTTCATTTAATGCAAACCATAGGGTCTAAAAGTGCACAAATCGAAAACCCAACTACATACCATTCCCCGCTAGAATCATGATTATAATAATTATAAACCTCCTTATCCAACACACTCTATGCAACGAAATCCTTAAATCTGTCTAAAACCATCTACTACATACTAACCACCACAAATTATAAATTATAAATTTAAATCCACCAATCCCATGAGTTTATTATTATCGTTTTTTTGCAATTTTAGATTATTGGAATTGTGATTGGCAGACTAAAATTAGATTTTTTTTTATTTTTCAGAAATATCTGGAATTTAATTTATCGGCATATGTCCAAACGACGCCAAAGATCAATTTTTTTCATTATTAATAAAACTTTAAACCATCCACCAATGAAGATAATTATTTGTAATATATATTTATTTGTAATATTATTTATTTTACCAATATCAATAAATTCCCAAAATACATTTTTAATATACATATCAGAACCAACAATATCTTTAAATACTCAAGGAAAGTGTGTTGCAACAGTAGAGTATTTATTTAATTCATCATTTCGATCAATTACATCACCAGCCTCAGCCACAGTTGTATTATTTGGAGAAAATTATTATGTAACACAAACCTACACTTTGGACAATGGCCAATATGTTTCCTTTACACTCAAAGATGCATTATCAAAATCCTACACTGTAAATACAGAAATTCAATGTATACGTATGTATTTGATATATTAAACTACACTAAATCATTATATTTATAATTTTTAAAATTAAATAAATAGAAAATCCAACACCATTAGCTGTTGAATCGAATTTATATTGGAAATTTTTCAATAGAAAGATGTTTAATGAATATGTATACACTTTAGCTATTATATACAATGCTCAAAACTTAGGATTCCAATTTCAAGATGCATCTGGTAGTATGGTATTTAAAATTCAATCAACAAGCAACAGATTGGCACCTATGCAATTGAATTACCTGAAATATAACTACCCTTATTCTAACTATGGACCAACATATCAAGTACAGAGTGTAATGTACACTAATTCAGTAACATTTACTTATAATCTAGATATACCAAGTAAGATTTTAATTTTGTATTTATATTTATTTAAAAATTAAAGATTATTTACTTTTACTATTTTGATTAAAAATGAAATAAAGGTTATTCAACAGCACCAACAGTTGGTTCAGGTTCAGTTATATATAACAATGGTAGAATTTTTAGTATGGTAGTTCTAGGACTTGGACCTCAAGGTAGATTAACAGCTAATGCACAACAACTGGGAAATAATATGCAGGTTTTCCCTGTGTATGGTAATGAGAATAGTTCAACTTGGTTTGGACATTTCTTGGGGTTTCCAAGTACAACAAATTTAGCTCAACAGAGTGTTAATGTATATGCAATTGGACAAGCTGCATCCCCATTGTTACAATTTAAATACACCACTCCAACCATAACTATAGGAACCCCATCAACAGGTGGTTACACACCAATAGGTAACCAATCACTACACTACTCACATGTATCAGCAACTGTTGTTAACCAAGGTTTATCAAGTATAACTTTGGAAACAGCAACACTTTTAAAACCACTGAAAATGTATCCATATGGGTTCACATCAGGTACTTATGCACAACTTGATTATCAAATAACTTATCCATTGTCTAAATATGGTAAAGATACAACTGCAACTTGTTTAATTGATTCTACAGCCCATCCAATGCCATTCAGTTTTATTCCTGATAATATTCCACCTTCTATTAACAATGTTGAATTTAAAATTTTAGAAAACACAGCTGAAGTTTTAATTCGTGTTTCAGCTTCTGATAATATATCAGGTGTTCATTATATTACCTTTTCATTTGGTGGAATGATGACATTCTCTGATTTATCCATTGGTACTCCTTTAAGCGGTACCTATGAAAAAATTTTTAATTTAGTGTCAGCTAGAAATACCCAAGTATTTGTATATGATTTTGCAGGTAACCTCGCTACTCTTACCTCTAATATGTTATATGCATTTCCAAAAGGTTTGTATCTCTATGTATATATTGTTATTTTAGTTTATTTACTAATTAAAATTACTTTTAACAGCTTCTTTTGATATTCATAATATTTGGTTATGGTATTTTGAAAAGAATGATATTGATGTATCATCAAGTGGATCAAAAAATACATTATACATCTCAGCTGATGTACCAACCAATAAATTATTTGGTTTCAAATTAATTTCTACATTTGAGATTGCAGCTCAAATGTCTGAGTTGGAAATAAGTGATAGACCATATGATATGGTAAAATGGGATCCAATTAGCAATATGTTTAAAGTTGATTTCTACATTCCTGCAAGAATGTTTTTTGGAAATTTAGACTATGTGTTTATGGTTGATGGTATAGAATATGATACATCAGCAATCTCCTCTATTATTGGTACTAATTCAACTCTAAGAGTTAAAAATCATAGTAAGTATTTAGGATTTATAATATAGGTATTTAACGTTGTTGAATATACTAATGAATTTAAATATTAGATGCTGATGAAATGCCTCCTATTGTTCAAAGTTATAATATATATCCAAGTAGTGTAATTAATGTTAATGGTGTTGATGTTACATTTGGTATTAAATTTAATATTACTGATCAAATCAACGGTATTGAATCTGTAAATGTAACAATTGCAAGTAATTTAGATCCAGTTGGTAAAATATGGTCGTTTAAATTAAATGGTGAATTAGCTTATACTACAATTTCTGAATTGAAAATGAAAGCTTCAAAATGTATTCCTCAGATATATTATATCAAAGATTTGTCAACAAGAGATACAAGTGGTCATTTTGCAAGTACATCCTACTTTCCTTCAACATTCTATAAACCATACATTATGACACCATTCTATCTCTTAGAACCCGTTGATTTAGTTACAATTACAGTAAACTGTGCTAGTAAGTTATTCAATTTGTATTTATAACACATCATAAAAGATCAAAAAATTAACAATATTTATTTTAGATAATGCAAATGATAATACAGGTCCTGTTATGTCTAATTATGCATTGTCAACAAATACAATTGACGTGTTATCAATTAACAGAAATCTAACTGTTTATTTTGAAGTTTCTGATCCACTTGGAATCTCTTATGATCATACCCCTGTTATTTACTTAGAGGGTGTTTATAATAAGATTATGTTTAAACAATTAGCTGATATAGTTGGAGGGTCTAACGAAACACATGGAATCTATAGAACTATAATTACAGTTCCATATGGATTTGGTATTCCAGATGGCTTTGGAGTATCTGTATTCGGTCTTATGGATTCTGCAATGAATATCAGAGGGAATCCATTTGGATCTTTGGTGGAGAGTGGAAAAAACTCCATAGTTACAACAACCAAAACTAATTTGAATCCAATTATCGAAAGATCTCATAAGTTCCCAACATTTGGTGGTTCATTTGCAATTTATGGAAAAAAGTTTGGAAATAATTCAAATTCAGTTAAAGTTTCTGTTAATGAAGGTACAAGAACTATTAATTATACTGCTAGTGACTTTGGGGTATTCAGTAATATTTATATTAAAATTTCCAATTTAGCAGTACCTATTAAAAGTCAATTGAACATTATTGTTTATGTAGGAAATTTAGATTCCAATGTCTATTCAGTCAGTGAATTTACCCCAACTGCTACACCTATTAAATGTCCTGGATCACCTAAAGAATGCTCTGGGAATGGTCAATGTATAATCGATGGGGATATAGCCGGATGTCAATGTAACCATCCATATTCAGGGTATGACTGTTCGTCTGAGATTCTACTTGTACCTCAACCTCTTATAAACCCAACTGTACCAAATACTACTATAGACTTTACTCCAAGTGGTAAAGATATCTTCTATTCAACTATTGTTAGTATTATATCACTCCGAGAAATTCAATTGGATCTCAGTGTTCTCCACGAATATACATTCAACAATTGGACCTATAAGGATATAACCTCAAATCTAACTACCTCAAATACCAAAATCTACCAATACCTAAGCACAATTAAACATCCAATATTCCACAATGAAACCTTAGTAAATGTAACAATAGAATGGTTTAACGATTACAAAAACATTACATTTGCCAATGAAGTAATTCAAATGACCCCATCTTCGATCAAGTACAGAATCGAATTGAACAAGTATCCATTTGATCGTTTTACCAATACCATGGATGTCCAATTCCTTATTTCCATTCAAAGCACCGATAGCACTGACTCATGTTCTCGACAAAAACAAGGTACAATATTTCAAAATGATTTTGTAAATCTTCAGTTGGATAATCACAGTTTCTATGGTAGATTTATAAAGAGAGCCATTGTGGACGGAAGAAACACAACAATATCTAATACCGTCACACCAAATCAACAAAAAAACAGTGAATCTAGTACAATTGTGTCCATTCACCTCCCTAATTTCAGAGAAATGGCAATTTTAGATCCGGATTTTTCTATTTTAGTGAGCCATAATACTATCTCATCAGACACAAAAGGTTCAATATGTAGAGTTTCTGAAAAAAAAGGAATATCTAAAACTCAACTAATTGGAATTATCATTGGTGGGGTGGCTTTCTTAGCAATGGTGGCTGGTGCTATCATATTTGTGTTGCATAAAAAGAAAAAAAATCTGAGTTTTATGAAAAAATTAAATAAACTACAATGGTCCTAAACTTTATGAAAATTGCAAGTGATTCTAGAGGATTTTATGAATTAATCAATGCAGATATTATTTTCTTAGTAACTTCTTGAGTATTTAATTAAAATATATATTTTTTATTTAATTTTAAAATTAATAAAATTTAACATATACTTTTATTAAATGTCAAATACAGTAAGCCATTCAATTTATCCAAAATTAACAACTGCATCAGCTCAAGAAGCTGCCTATAATAGAACTGACGGTAAAATAGTATGTGTTAAATAGATAGAATTGAAATAATATTTTATTAATTTTAAAATGTAGGTGGTCATATATTACACAATTGATGTTTGTCCTCCATGTGATATCATTGCTACTCAGGTCAATTCTTTACCAGCATTATACCCAAATGTATTATTTTTTGAGGGTTAATTTGAATTTACCAAACATCTTTGAAGCTGAATCTGCAGAAATTTCATTATTCCCATCTTTTAAAATTTTCAAAGATTATGTAGAACATGATTACTATTCTCTTTATTTTATTCAATCATCACCTGTAATCGAAAAAGTTAAAAATTCTTTAAATTTAATTATTTCAACAAATTAATTGTTTAATCATTATTTGAAATATCTACAAATAAACTTTATATTAAGTTTATTTTATTTTTTCCAAAAGGTTTTTTGCACAGATGTCATTTCCATATTGTTTTTGTGAGCTTTATCGTGAGTTGATATCACATAAACCAATTTAAACTTTTGAAATATTACAAATTTCAGATCTATAAAGCTCAAAGTTTGGCATGATGTAGATCTGATAAAACTGTCTTATCAAATATTTTAGTTATTCCATTCAATTTACCCAATTTTTATTTTCAATTTAATAAAACTTTGTCTATCCAATTTCATTTTTATTGGTTTATTTTTATTTTGATAAAAAGGGGTATTTTAACCACTACGATGTATTTTTAAAATGTGAATGATTTACAACAAAATGAAAGAATATATTATATTATTTGTAGTATTGGTATTAGGGGTTTTGGGTAAAAATGTAACTTATGATCATAGGTCATTGATTATTGATGGTGAAAGGAAACTACTTATTAGTGGTTCTATTCACTATCCAAGAAGTACACCGTCAATGTGGAGATCACTCTTACAGAATAGTAAAGATGGTGGTATTGATGTCATTGAAACTTATGTATTTTGGAATTTACATGAACCACAGCAATATCAACTTGAATCTATGGACTTACTATTAGATTTCCTACAGTTATGTCAAGAGATGGATCTCTATGTAACCTTAAGAATAGGACCTTATATATGTGCAGAATGGAACTACGGTGGTTTTCCAATATGGCTAAGAGACTTTGACTCTATAGTCTTTCGTGACCAGTCCGACCCCTTTCAAGAACAAATGACAATATGGATGAACTACATAAACACTGTAGTAAAGGATCTGTATGCATCAAACAACGGTCCTATTATACTTGTACAGGTGGAGAATGAGTACTACTGGGTAGAGCAACAGTATGGTGTGCCAGGTAGAAACTATGCAGAGTGGGCTATAAACTTTGCACAGTCACTTGATACTGGTATACCTTGGATAATGTGTGCACAAGATGACATTGCGCAGGCTATCAATACATGTAATGGATTTTATTGTCACGAATGGATACAAAATCATTGGAATGAATTTTATAACCAACCTCCATTTTTTACTGAACTTTGGTCCGGGTGGTTTCAAAAGTGGGGTGAAGCAGTTCCACATAGACCTGTACAAGATCTTTTGTATTCCGTTGCAATGTGGTTTGCTTATGGTGGTAGTCTTGTGAATTATTACATGTATCACGGTGGGTCAAATTTCCAAAGATCTACAGGTCAGTTCATTGCAACTACTTATAACTATGACGCACCATTAGATGAGTATGGGTTTACTAATGAACCTAAATACAGTCGTACAATGGAATTACATGCAATTTTACATAAGTATTCTGATATTCTATTGTCAAATGAACCACCTACACCTCAACCTGTTGAAGGTTCAAATTCTTTATTACAATCTATTGAATATCAATTGAATGGAAATTCGCTTGTATTTTTATGTAATTCTAATACAGTCAATTCTTCAACTGTTTTGTGGAATAATAGAAAATATATGGTATCTAAATGGTCAGTGTTAATAGTGTATAATGATCAAGAGGTATTTGATACTTCTGATTTATCAAATGCACCATCTCCTGTTGAGTATCAGTACCAGAACATAGTGTCATTTGATCAGAAATCTTTGGTGACTTTAAGTCAATGGAAAGAACCAATATTCACCTTTACCCATGCTGATAAGGTTATAGTTAACAGCTTTCCATATGAACAGATAAACATCACCAAAGATGAATCTGATTATTTATTCTATCAAACTGTAATATCAGGATCACAAGTTTGTGAAAATAATAGATTAGTACTCAACTCAACCTATGATTCACTGCATATATTTATAAATGGTGATAGAGTACTTCTTGAGAGATTTTACTCAAAAGTAGACCAAGAACAATTGTCAACTTACTACTACACTGTTCCTGGAAATGTAAATAGCTATAATCTAACTATAGTCTGTGAGACTATGGGATTAGAGAACTATGCTCTGCATATGGAGTCTTACAGTAGAGGTCTACTAGGACAAGTACTTCTAAACTCCATGGATATTACCAATAATGAATGGTCAATGAAACCATGTCTATCCGGAGAAAACATGCAGTTGTATCAACCTTACCAATCCTCAACTGTCACATGGACAAATATCACATCACAATCTACAGATACCACAGGATTCAGTTGGTACAAAATAGTTATTAGTAATATCACCTATGATAGCACTGTAACACCTGTAACTCTAGTTCTAAACATGACATCCATGAGTAGAGGTTTAGTGTGGGTGAATGGTAACCAATTAGGTAGATACTGGACTCTAGAAGCCACGCAAAATCAATGTAATGATAATTGTGTTAATGACTATGAAGGTCCTTATTATCCATCAAATTGTAGAACTGGGTGTAACCAACCCAGTCAAAGTCTCTATCACGTACCCATTGATTGGGTATATCCCTACTCTATCAATATTGTCACTGTCTTTGAAGAGGATCCAGAAAGTACTGTCAACCCCACAAAAATACAGTTACTTCAAATTTATCAAAAATCCACCTAAAATAAATATCCTGTTAAAACCTGTTTTTCTCTTTAATTCTTTTATATATACTACTATTACTACTAAACATCTATTATTATTATTTGATTTATTTTTTCTCTTCTTGATTAATTTCTTCTTTAGCTTTTTCTATGTTAAACAAGAAATTTGGTGGAGTATATGCACCATCGGTACCTGTTGGATTTTTGAAATGTTCTCTTTTATAAAATGGTGAAAATGGAAGCATCTATATTTGACATTCAAGTTAGTAAAGTATTTATATATATAATGATTCCAGAAAGTATATTGCTTACATCTTCACCTGGTTTATCAGAAATATGGTGTAACCATGAATGCCATTCAGGTGGTACATTAGTAGCTTCTGGGTTCTTTCTATCAAAATATTCAACCCATCTGTGTCTACCATGAACCTCTTCTAAATTCTCATAATATCTGTTGCCAGATTTGTCTTCACCAACCATTCTACCATATTTTAGCTCTCCGGTCCAATATAAAGTTTTAATGGATTCTTTAATTCCACGCTGTAAAACACCTCTACAATATCTAATGATTTCTGTCATTTTCAACTACTCCTCACTCTTGTTTGATCTTTGGCAAATCAAAAATTCAAAAAAAAAAAAATTTTTATTCATTCTCCCGCTTTACTCCAAAGATACATTCTATAACTATAACCACTAAATAGCGTCATAATTCTATAGTATAAACAATCAATTACCCATAATCTATCTACATGTCAAATATATCAAATGCTTAAACACCTTTGATTTCCATTGATCAAATTTAAAACTCTCTCTCGAGATAAAGACTTTTAAAATTAAATTTCAAATTTAGAGTGAAAAAAGAATTTCAAAAATCCAACTGATTATATATAGTTACAAACTTTTATAACCTTTGTAATATTCTTAAATAATCAATTTGAATTAGATGTAATAGATGGGTCATTTAATTAATGGGTGGAAATTTGTAAGGTACAAAAAAATTTTTCTATAACAAGTTTAATTATTTTTATTTGTATTTAAAATTATTGTTTTTAAAAGTAACACGTGACTTATACACTGATCAATTACAATCTTTTATATCATTTAAAAAACTTAAATATGATGGCTATGGCTAAATTATTTTTAATTTTAATTATTACAATTTTGCTTCTTGGAAATATAGTGTTGGGAAATACAACCCCAAGGATTGAGACTTCAAAGCCTAGTTCGCCTCTTACATCTGGTGCCTCAGCAGATAATAATCCACTGAATTTACCAATATGTCCACAAAATGATGAAGTCTATTGTTTTCAAGTCAATAGTTTATGTTCGAGAGATGACGAATGTGGAGAAGGTACTGGATGTTGTTGGATCAATACCTGTGGTTCCATGTGTAATGATATGAAATATGTGCCCAACAAGAAACCAATTTACTATTATTCTTAATAAATAGAATTTTGATTTTATTTAATTTTGGGATGTTGAAAAATTAAATTGATTTTTCAAACTAAATTAAATAAACTTTTGACTGAACCAATTCATTGTCAATGAAAATCTCTGTATTAGTTGACTCTTTTTATCAATACTACTATTATTACTGTTGTTGTTATTGTTAGTAGTGTGTCCATCTGAATGATGGTTTTTTATATGTAGTAAAGTGTCGTTTATCCAATTGGATAAGAGTTCAAGTGTACGTGTTTCAAGGTACTTGTGAATGTGTTCTTGTTTTGTTATAATAGTATCCAGTACCTGACATATAGTGTACTCAATGACACTTGGTGGATAGTAGTTCTCTAACCAAAATAATAGTTGTTCTTTATGTAATTTTACTTTACTAATTTCATCTAGTTTGTCATGTTCAGTAGGATCCTGTATACTAGAACTATGTGGAGATGATGGAGATGATGAAAGCTTCAAACCATTACTTGTAATAAAGTGTCTGGTTGATCTAGTGTTCTTTAATGTTAAATTTACATGACTGTAAAAGTTCTCTAAAAACCCTGTTAAATTAAGTTCCAAAAGAACCTTGGTTATATCTTTACCACCAATCATGCAGTCTCTGAGAATGTTAACTATAATCTTTGGTTCTCTGAGTGAATAGAGATATGCTCTTTTCAATCTATCAGGTAAATCAGGGTAGGAATTCACCTTAGCCTCAAACTGTTCTTCAGTACTTCCCAATAAATCATAGTTTCTTGAATCCATAACGATAATCTCTGACTCAGATCCCAACTTGTTAACTACAATAGTCAACCAATGTACAGCTTGACCAATAATAAATACATGAGAGTATTCATCAAATTGTCTAAATCTCTCAGAGATTTTATGCATTTCATTAATCTCTTCTAGAGGCAATCTATTGTTCTTCAGAGATTGCACAGACCAATCAGGTAGAATAGTAATAGGGTACTGTTGTCTTGATATTATATTATCATTTGAAAACAAGTAGTCTATATAAGGTCTCTCTAAAACACCATTGTAAATGTACTTTTCATTCCATGGGTATCCATTGTACTTTGGTTTCAGTGATTTAGAGTAATCCAATAACAAACGCATTACCAAATGATAAGTATACCAAAATGTAGATTTACATTGCATCATATCAAATAGCTCTCTGGACTCTTCTTTACAATCCATACAAAAACTATTCAAAATCATCATGGAGTTATACAAACTATAGTAACCACAACTGTCATTCTTTCTCTGCTTCAGAGTATTCATTTGCCAAGTATATACAGTTTGTTTCAGACAATCATTCTCTTCTTCATCTTCCGATTCTTCGTGACTGTGATGTAATATATGTTCACTAGTCTCTTTTAAATTTGATTTTTCTTTATAAATCTCTTGTTTTTGTACATAGATAACACTTTTATTTCTTTGAGTATCATCATTCTTTAAAAATTCATTATATATTATTCTATTTGGTTTATATTTAACTGAAAACATTTCTTCATCTTCTTCCTTATCATCTTCTAAAATCTCTTCTTGTTCTTCAGATTTTGTTAGTGTAGTAGTTGTTGTTACAATACCATTATTATTAGTGAGTGATATAGTAGTTGTCGAGACAGTAGTCGTTGTAGTTGTATTACAATGTAGTTTTGATGTTTCATTATCAATATGGCTATTACTATTGGAAAACAAATAATTTTTTTGTTTAAACTTTGGTAATGATCTAAACAAATCATCAATCAAATCATTTAAAATTCCGATAACGAGTAAAGAATTCGACATTCCCTTATATGCGAGAAAATATTTGGGTTTGTAAAAATGTAAAAACTAATATTTTTTTTTTTAATTGTTAAAAAAAACCGTCTCAATGATTGGTTTTGAGTCAACAAGATGATCTTCAATTTCCCAAAAGTCACATCTTTACAAGAATTAATAAAAAACAAACTTAACATAATAAATAATTAGTTTTTAATAATATTTAGTGATTATATAGGTGGTTAATATAGGTTAAAGTTGGAATTTCAGATTTCTATTATATTCAGAACTTAAACCCCTTAAATTCACATCATGTTCTCCACAACTCCAAAATTAAATAATTATAACTGATCATTGAAATATCTTTATAATTTCATCTTAAAAGAAGTATACTAATGAAAGTGTAATTCCATTGAGAATCCAATTCACAACATGTTCTCTTAGGATTTTGGAGTGAGCATTTTTGATATTGTTCCAGGAGGCTTCACGACGTAGAGGTCTCTGATCTCTAAAATTTGGAAAGAACACAACTGATCTCCTTAAAAATTCTGTACATATTTTATTTCTCTTCTTTCACCTCTCCCCTTTTTTTAACTGTCATGATTGTTAATTTGCCCAGGAAATAAATAGTTAAAATGCAGTCACGGATTTTGTTGTACTGCTCTTCAGTTGCATCTTCATTTAGGATTAGTTCGTCACCATCTTACTATAAAAAAATATAAACTCAAAATCATCCAATTCACAGAGATTGATATCAAATGAACCACTGAATGAGTTCTGTGTAATGGAAATTTGAGTTTCAGAACCATAGGCAGTAGTAGCAATTAATTTACTAAATATAGTAAATTCTACTGGTGTACCTGGAGCTAAAAAGTTACATTCATTTTCAATATTATATTGAATAGAGATTGTATTGGTTGTTGGGTTGAATGTAGTAGAGAATTGAGTTACATTTGGTACTAGTTCGTTATCTTGAGGTCCAATGATATCAATATACGATGGGAAGCCAGATTCTTGAAGTTGAACATTTGGAATGATTATTGGTTGTCCTTGGATTATTCCGTCAATATAGAATAGTATAGTCTGACTTGGTAGATTGGCAACTGGAATGGTACATTGTATATCAGTAATCAGTGTGCTAAAGTCATAACCTAATACTGCACAATTAGACAATATATTATTTAGATTTTGGTTTTGAACCTCATCTAAATACTGAATCAATTGGAGTTGGTTAACTGGGTAACCTTTGGTTTGAATAGATAGAGTTATAGTGGATGTTTGGTTTGAATATACAATATTCGATGGTGACATTTCAAATGATGTAATTATAGTTGGTTGGAATTGTGGTCGTTGTATAGTGAAGCATACTTTAGAAATAGTTTTTGAAGAAATAATATAAGGACTCTGAGATGTAACAATAAAAAGTCACCTGTGGTTTGCCATGAAGCCAAAGCACTCTGAATAAGTGCATAGGTTTGATATACAGTTTCAATACCATTACTCTTAACTATTTGACTTTGAATATTACTGTAATTTGTCATACCTGAGATTAGTGGTATATTACTACCAACCATTACAAAAGAACTCTGTACTATATTATCACTGTGGTTGTTATAGTAATTGGTATCTGAGCAAATGTAGCATTTGATAAATCAAATACAGTATTCTGATAGTCAATTGTAAATGTCATATCAGAAATTATCTTTCTCATTGTATTTATTGGACCTTGAAAGAATGGGTAATACATTAACTCAGCTTTAGTAAGATTTTGGTTTCCACTCTCAATATTGGCCATGAATATTACCTGATTAGGTGCTGAAAAGTAAACTTGAGATACTATGGCATCCGTTAAACTAACTGTAAAATTAACTTCAACAAAGAAGGGCTCCAACTGATTAATTTCAGGAATTGAGAATGATGAACTTATTACCTCTGGGAATTGTCTACCATCTATTTTAAAATGATAAAATAGTATTAGTAATAATTGTTTAAATAGAGTAATAGGATTGGTACCTACTGTAATATGTTGCTTCAATTTTACCAACAGTTATAGAATAAGTGTTTAAGGATATAAATTCAATATTAACACCCATGTTGCCAATGAAATTTGGTAGCACTTGAGCAGATATTTCTACATTGGTTGAGTTTATATAATGTACAGCACATATACTTAATATAGATGGCATACAAATAACTGGTAGATAGGGACTTACTAGATTCATGTATGCCTAGAAAAATGTAACTTGGTTGCCTTGGGCAATATAAGTGTTATTTTTATCAGTTGTAAATGAGAATAGATTTGGTAGAATAGGTTCATCACTCATCGGTAGCTGGAATGAACTAACACCAAATTCACCAGGAAATAGAGTTATACTATTATCTTCAGTATCTAATACATAAATGGATGTGATTCTGTAGATATAGCCAGTAACTTCAGGTTGAAGTATTGATTCTAAATACCGAAATACTCAACTGACAATTGAAATGAAACTAATGGACCTTGGGGATGTACAGTTACTTGAAATTCACTGACTACTGGTGCTTTAGTATTTTGGTATACCGACATTGTAATATATTGAATTACTATATCGAGAATTACTATATATGTAATCTATTATGCTTACTATAATCTAATAATAATTAGTAATCTTACTTCCATTTATAGAATATCTGTAATCTCTAAGAAAACTATAAATACTTAAACAATCCTAATAAACAAGACACTTTTAATAAGAACTATAATCTTATATATTATACAATCTTAATTATATTTCAACTCTTAATTTTATTACTTTGTTATTCATATATATATAATCATTATATCTTTAATCAGCACTATAAATTATTACAGACATGATAGCATTTTGGAATGATTTTGTGATCTGGTTATACAAGAAACTTGAATAACTTTTCTGATCAGAATGATTTATTCTAATGGAATATTCACATGTAATAGACTGAACTCCACTGTTTATTCCACACCCTGATATAGTATTCATTGGTACACATACTTGTATTTCAAAAGTGATTTGGTTAGTTTGGTCCCATTGAATATCAGTAGGTATATTTCCAGGGAATACCAAAAAACCTTCAGTTATAGATACTATTACTAACACTTAAATATAAATGTTATAGATTGTGTAAAAGTACTAGTAATGCTAACATTATTACTTGATAAACTGATACTATTCAATGTTATATCATTATTGGTTATTTGACCATTTATAGATTTCCAACTGGAATGGTACATTGAATATCATTAACCAAAGTATTTAGACTATAACTGATAACAGTACAATTGGAAATAACATTTAGAGGCAATAGATATTCACTTTGTGTTGTTGTTTGGAATTGAACAAGTTCAAGGAGATTTACTTGTGACCCTTTGATTTGAATATTCAATTGAATACTACTAGTCTTATTAGAATATACTATATTTGAAGGTGACATATCAAATACAGTTACAATTGTTGGTTGGAATGGTTTATTTACTGTGAAACATTGCCATGTAATTGGAATGAACCCAGAATTTCCATTAGATATAATTTCATACATCATTTGAAAGGCTCTATTAGCTTCCAAAATTGTACCGTAGTTATTGTACATGGTAACATAAGTTTGATAGACTGTAAATTCACTATTACTCGAAATAAACTGACTACTAATATAAAAATAATTAGACAACCCAGTTTCCAACAAGTAAACACTATTTAATGAAAAATAGTTATCCTGCAACTGATCACTACTATTAGTCCATGTTGTAATGGTAATTGGAATTGTAACTTGTGATTGGTTACTAAAATCAAATACAGTTTGTGTAAAGTCAATCTGAAACATGATATCCTGATATACAATTCTCTTGTAAGTAATAGGTCCAATAACTATAAAATTTGCAGATTCTTGTTTCAGAGTCTTCAATTGATACCATATATTTCTCTGTAGATTCAATAGCACTATCAAAACTTAAATAAACATTACATGTTACCATATCACCATTTACGTTAGACACAGAGTTTAGGAAATACTCTGATGAAAGAAAATCAATCTTATCTAATAGTTGTAAAGATGCTTGGGTGATTTGTTACATTAATTTCCAAATAAAATGGATCTAAACTATCAATTTCTCCAATAGAATATTCTCTATTTTTGGTGGAGTTTTTACCTTCTACTGATGTAAACTGATTAAATGAATAAAATTTTTGACCACCAGGTCCAATATAGGTCCGTTCGTCAGCATAAGATTGCTAACTTGTACCGAAGTGGAGTTCAAAAAAGAGTGGTGCACATTGAACCTATACCATGGATACAGCTTAAGGGGTAAAATGGTGAATTTAAATTTACATATGCAATGAGATTGGTGATTCTATTGGCATAGGAAATTTTAGGGTTTCTATCATCAAGTGTGTACTCAAAGAAATTGGAATCTTGAGGGATTGTTGGGTGTAGAGTGAACCCAGAGAACCCAAATTTCTTCTTTAGTTGAGATTCAGTGAAAGTAGCTACTTTACCAACATAATCAGTTACTTGTAGTGAGATAATGGTGTAATAATATCCAGTTATTTCTGGATAGAATAGAGATTCTATATAAATATACCCAATATTAGTTACAAATGTTACCAAGTTGATAACTTGAATTGATTCACTATTGTTTGTATATTCAATAGAAATGGTTTCTAACCCTATACCATAGTGATCTATATCCAAGACAAATGATACCAAAGGTCCATGTGGATGAACTAAAATCTGAAAGTTATTAATATCAGGCTTTTTGTCAAAATATCTCTCAATGAGATAGGAAACTGGTAAACAATTTCATTGTAACTGAATTCAATGATATCATTATTTTTCATTAGAATAATTTGAATTGAGTAGTTAGAATGAGATATTTGAGTTTTAAATGTTTCAATCATTTGAACAGGTACACATATTTGAATTTTGAATTCACCTATGAGTGGTTGTGGTCCTAGTCTATTTACTAGATTATTATAATCCCATTGAAATTGTTGGTATTCTTTATTACCGTACATATCGAAATTCAAATTACCATAGGATACCTCTAGACCAAATTCTACTTGAAAACCAATATAAAACATTACAGACGGAATTACTATTGAAGACCTTGTAATGTTATTTGATAACTCTACACTTTTTAACGTTACACCCTCTTTAGTGATACCTTGAACATATATACAGGAATAGGAATAAAAGTAATAGTACTTTAAACATGGTTTATTGTAATAAAAAAAAAAAGTTACACATCATTTTAAGACGCAGATATTTTTGAAATGAAATCATTTTAATTTAACCCTTAAAAACTGAAAATGGGTTTTGTGCCAAATTTTAAAAATAAAAACATCAAAACTTTTTTTCTTCGTAAACCTAACACATCAAAATGTAATAACTAGAATTTATTTATAAAGGTTCAGAACAACATTATTTTAGCTCAACAACAATAGCATCATCATATGATTTTGATTCAAAAATTGTTAATCAATAATATGACATTATGTGTTGGAGAGCCAAAACTGTTAGATAGTTTATTGGGATTACCAACTATCTTCGATAACATCATACTTCATTCAAATGTGTATGTCATGGCAAAAACTTTAAGGTTTATTGCTAGTTCATTTTGGCTTAAAAGTTTCAAAGCAAACAACTTTGATCAATTTTTGATAACCTCTTCTAAATTAACTATTTTAATCCTAAATGTAATAAATAAACATAATCTATTGAAAATAACTCTAAAAAATCTAGATTTTTTTTATTTAAATACAAAATATCGGCAGGCTGCCGTTTTTCAATATTTACAAAATACTCAGGTTTTAATGTAATTTATTTTTTTAAAATGAGCTAATAAAGAATGGTAATTAAAAAATTAAAATGAAAAATATTTTAGATATCTAAAATTTGCAAGGAAATTTCAAAATCTAATTGGTAGCATTATTGTAATTACCAAAATTTAAAATTTCGAAATAGTAAGGGTAACCATCAAATTGTAATTCAAGTGATGTTGAACAAAGTGTGGTGAGATATTGAGTATTTAGACAAATACCAAAATAATAGATACCAGAATCCACATTTGTAGGATTGAAATTTTCAATGGAATATTCAATGGGAGATAGTTGATCTGCTACTACTATTGGCTCAATATCAGGTCCAATTGGTGTGATATAGACACCTGATACACCATTACTTGTTGTAATATACAAAGTATTTGTACTTTGTGTAAGTTCAACATTTTTAATAAATGGAATGTATGGTAGTCCTTTAGAAATCGCATTTACTTGTGTTGGAGTAGAACTAACTAATTGAAGATTTTGGTAGGTTAGATTTCTTTCATTTCCAGCTTGATCAACTAGAGAATAAATTCCAAATTGGTAGGTACCATTAGTGTGTTGCGGAAGAACGAAATTGAGAATATATCTACCATTTCTCAAATTTCCACTGATAAGGTCTTGAGTACCTAATGTAAATGGTTGAAAATAGAACCCAAGTGATCCTGAGAACATTCCCGTTAATCTAATATAACCATTTAGAGTTTGGAATCCAGAGAGATTATCAGTGATATCATAATATATTGTAATATTATTATCATTTTGGGTACAATCATAATAAACTTGAAGGTCTATAATACCAGCATCAACAAGTCTTGGACTAGCGAAGTCACATGCATTCATGTTAGTGGTGAAATTTTGTTGATTTGGATCCATTTCTACCAACAAAACATAAGGGAATTGATAAAAGTTGTTTAAGGTATTGGGAATTGAGATGTATATACCCAATCTTTCATATGTATAATCAAATTGTTTATATTCACAAAGGTTAATATCAAATGAACCACTCAATGAATATTGTTCGACTGTAAATAGGTTTGGTGAAAGTCTACTATAAATAATAAATTGAACAGTAGTATTTACAGGAATAAAGTTACATTTTTCAATTTCATATTGAATTGAGATGGTATTGGTTTGAGAGTTGAATGAAGTTGAGAATTGTGTGATACTTGGAACTATTCCATTGTCTTCAGGTCCTATGATTTGGATAAAAGATGGAAATCCAGATTCTTGAAGTTGAACATTTGGTATCATTACGGATTGTCCTTGGATTGTAGCTTGAAGATAAATGAACATAATTTGACTTGGTATATTTGAAATATTGATTCGACATGATATGGATGTAATTAGAGTATAGAAATCATAATCTATAGTCTCACATTGACTTATTAATTGATAGGTTTTATAATTGATATAATTTCCATATTCATATTGAAATATTTCCAATAGATTTACTATTTCACCTTTGGTTTCAATTTCTACATCAATCTGGGATGTTTCATTAGAATATACAATGTTACCCTCTATATTCAATAGGTTCATTGAAACAATCAAAGTGGGTTGTGGTTGTGGTCTTATTATTGTAAAACAAGATGCTGTCCAAAAATAAGTGGATGGATTAGATCCCATATTAGTACTAGAAACTGTATAAGATAGAGTAAAATCACCATCTGCAAAAAAATTAGAGTATTCATTAAATACTGTCAGATAAGTCTGATAGACAGTCTGCCAACCATCACTACTAATGAATTGACTTTGTAAGACATTATTGAAATCAACTGGACCTGATTGAATTGAGAATTGATTATTCATATGAAATGTAAGACCAATAAGATTATCACTATAATTGGTATAGGTAGTAACAGTTATAGGAATGGTAGCAAATGATGAATTTGAAAGATCAAATACATGATAATTAATATCCAAATGAATTCGTAAATCTTTAATGGCAGATCTTGGTGTTGTCTTTAGACCGGATATAGATTTATGGGTTTGTAAGTATTTAGTATCCATAGCGATAAGAGAATAATTTTCAATAGATTGGAAAGTTGAATCCAATAAGAAGTTGGTGTTGACCACAACTACAGATTGGTTACCATTAACTAGTGTATTAGTGTTATCACTATAAATCACGACCTTTGTTGGTAAGTTCAAATTAATCCATAATAACAATGCTTCATTTAATTCAATTGTAATATTCATTTCAACATAGAATGGATCCAATTGGTCAATAGAATCAACAGAATAACTAATACTATCAGTTAAAACTATTGGCAGAATCTGAGAAGCTGTTAAATATTAGAATATTATTAGAATATATAGATGAGTTTTTTTTAAATACATACTAACATATTTATTATATATAAAACCAGTAGTGTGATTATATGAATTTGCACCAAGAATGTTAATCGAATTGTAAGGATCCATGGGACCATTTGGCAAGACTTCAGCATGGACTTGTAAATATGTAGAATTTATATAATAGGTTTGACAAGATATTATTCTACTAGCTTCACACTCAACAATGATACTAGAGGAATTTAAAAATACCGAGGATTTTAGATTAACATAACTATTACCATGAGCAATACTTGGATTTTTAGGATCTAAATAATATCTAAATAATTCATTGACAAGGGGTGTATCCGATTTTTTACCAATTTGAAATGATGAGACTCCAAATTTCTGTTGTATTTGAGACTGGTTTAAGAGTAGTACATTTCCTTCAAAGTCAGTTATGGTTATAGAATATATGGCAAAATTGTATCCATACAACTCTGTGTTGACCAGAGCCTCAAGATAATAGTAACCATTATTGGTATTGAAATTATTTTGGTAAAAAATAAATTGTGTTGCCTCTAACGTAACCATTATTTGGTGTATTCCAGTACCAAAATATTCTAAACCAATAGTAAATGATACCAAAGGTCCTTCAGGATGTACATTAACCATAAATTCATTGATTTCAAACATTTTAGTATTCTGGATGATTACAAATGTCTCTCCAGGCCATTGACTTAGAATTTGATCATAAGAAAATTCAGTTTTTTCTCCATCGGTTGAAATGGTAACAATGCTATAGGTACATTGAATAGCTGGTTGATTTTGAATTCCACAAGCATTTATTGTATCAATTGGTATACACATTGAAACTGTGAAATATCCTGTCAATGGATTATTAGGATCAATAAGGTTATTTTGATCAAAATTAACATTATAACTACTACCACTAAATGAAATGTAACCATGAGACATTTCAATAGTTTCATTTAGATCAAATACAAGTTGAACAGTTACTGATGGAATATAAGGACCATTCCATGTAACACTATTACTTGAGAAATTTACATATTTCAATGTTACACCATTTTGAGACACACTACCTCCCTCTACAACGTTCCTAGCGTTATTAAGTAGTAATACAACTACAATAGTAATTAGAAATACCAGTAGTTTCATTTTCTTTACAAAAACAAAATGAATTTTTTTTTTGATGTTAAAATAAAAACACTTAAAATATCTAGAAAACTTAAAATATCTATATCAAAAAAAAAGTTCATTTGAGAATTCCAAATTCATTTATTTAAATAAATGGAAAATGAGAGTTTTCGACCTGATTAAAATCACAGCATTTAATTTACAAAAAGTTTAATCAACTCTGTTTTAACACTTAAAAATGGAGATAAGTATCTAGATATTTATTATTAATTAAAGAGAGTATTAAAAATTGTAAAAGTATTTGGATATTGTAATGAAGATAATTCTAATGCAGAATAACAGTTGGTTGTAAGTGAATTACTGATGAGACAGACACCAAAGTAATATAATTCAGAGTTTACGTTGGTTGGGTTGTAATCTGAAATTTTGAATCTATTGGGTCCAGTTGAAGTGGCTTAGACAAATGCTGGGAAATTAGTTCCAAGAGGTAACAAATAGAGTGATGATGCACCACCACTAGTTGAGAATGTAAATGTGTTACCATTGGTATTGGATACTAGTTGTAGTGAGGTTAGTTGTGGTAATGGATTAGAATATCAGAATATACATTTACTTGAGATGATGAGCCTAGAATGAGAATATTCTGGTATGTCAACCATCTGGTATTTCCAACTTGATCAGTAATGGATTGGATACCGAATTGGTAGGTACCATTGGTGTACTGTGGTAAAGTGAAATTGAAATAGTATCTACCATTTCTAATGTTACCACTAACAAGGTTTTGTGAGGTAAAGGAAAGGAATTGGAAATAGAACCCATTTACACCAGTGTCTTGGCCAATTAATCTTATATAACCTTCAAGTGAACTAAATCCAGAGATATCATCAGTGATATCATAGTAGACTGTAATATCAATACTTTGATCTGATGTATCATATTCTACTCTGTTATTTACTAATCTACTTTTATTACTATTATATATATTTAGAATATTATTGGTGCTACTAATGTTATTCTGTTTAAATGATTCCTGAAGTTGTACATTGGGAATGTTTACTGTTTGACCTTGGATAATAGATTCAAAATTTATTCATTTCAATTAACAGTACTATAGATGGAACATTCTATCAATTCCCATACCAATACATATTATTTTATTTCTCTTCTTTCACCTCTCTTTTTTTAACTTTTATGATTTTATTTTGCTGTAAAAAAATAGTTAATATGCAGTCGCGGATTCTGTTGTACTGCTCTTCCGTTGCATCTTCATTTAGGATCAGTTCCTCACCAATTTTTTTGAAAATGATATGTTTCTCTACTGGTTCTACATTACGATCCATACCTGCAGAGTCATCAATGTAATAAAAAAAATCAATAAAATATAGTGCAGGTTCAAATTTTAGAGACTGATAAAAAAACACATAATTATCAGCAGAAATTGTCAGATTTTCTATTTTGTTAACCAACCAATCCAATGCTGCATCCGTTTACTCTTCATTAAAGTCTCCCATTACAACATCATCCAATCCTAGTCTTTCAAAAGCTTCTATATCTCCCATTACAACATCTTATTATAAAAATATATTAAATACAAATTAAAAACCCCACAAGTTTGTAATTCTTGTGGGGTTTTTTATTACAAGTAATTCTCAAAATGAAAATATAATAAAATATGATAATATTATAATATATTTTAATTTGTGTATTTCTAGTTCTAACAATGTCACCAATAAAACCAAAATTCCAAAAATCTAAAGTAAAGACTCTTCTACTCTGAAATAACTCCTACATATCGTAAATGGATGAGTTTATTGTGACATTATATTTGGTGAATACATCTAATAAATCAAGTTTAATTTGAATTAAACTGGATTCACTAGATAAATTAAAACAATTCATTTGTTGTATTGTAGAATTGATTTTAAAGAGTTCATTAAATTCTTTTACCATATCAGTTGTGAATTTAAAGGTATCTGATCTTGAAGGTGGTAGAATAAATGTATGAAGAGTTTTGTTGATTGTTAGAATTTTAATATATAGTTCACAATGATTATAATTGATATTACGGCTGTACAAAAAATCCTTTATAAATAACCTTGTTAGTGTGGTGTTGTGAGACAGTGATGTTATAAACAAGCTTAAATCATTTTCAATACTATTTTCATTGTGATGGAGATGGTGTATAATACATCTTCGAATATTTGTATGTGGAATTGACAGAAGTTGATTTAGAACATCAATATCTAATTCACTGTAATCAATAGTATGAAGATTTTTATGTACCGATAAATCATAAATCCCCATTGAGCTTGTTAAATCTGGTAATCTGAGATACCGTAGGTTTTTAAATTCTTTAACTGTATTTTTACTAGCACCAATGGGTGCGAAAATGGATTTTATATTATCTTTGTGTTTCCATAACTCTAATATTCTGTCATCCATTTTTGTGAAAAGTTCTAGAGAATGTATCCATTGGTTTGTTATATTATCCGAAAATGCTTCATTGTTCCATTCCATGTAAACTAAAATTAGAGTACCAGTTTTGATATTGGATAGAAAATCAACAGCTGCTTGATGTGAGGTGGTAATATTTGTTGACACCACTCTCAAACGTTTCAGATTCATAGATTGTGAAGCGTGTTTTAATATTTCAAAAAATTTATCATAATGGTTTTTATCTTCATTTAAGACTATATCCTCTATCTCTAGATTTTGGCAATTCAAAGAGTTATCCAAGAGAGACTTTAACATCCATTGTGACATTGTAATTTTATCTAAACTTATTTTAGTTAGAGAGTTGGGTTGAAAAGGATTATCATTTTCACCAATAAAGGCAAAATCACGAAAGTGTAAGCTGATGACTCTTCTATTCTGAATTAACTCTCCAATTCTATTAAATTCAATAATTGATTTGGCAAAATCAGAATTCAAACTTTCAATGTGGATGTCAATGTTTGATAATGATTTTAGTTGGTTGATTAGAATTTCTTCGGAATCTGAAAATGAGGTTTCAACAACTATAGATTCTAAATTCTTGAAATGAGATATTGATTGATCTAAAGTTTTACTTTGTTCATTATTGATTTCAATTTGACTAAATTGATCTCTAATGATTTCATATAAATGTTTATAATGTTCAGTTGAATGTCTAGGTGAAATGAATCTATAATTATACCATTTATATTTATTTGCAAGTGATATGAAATCAGGTAATAATTTAACTGTTTTTGATAATTCAACTGTTCTTGGTCTTTTTAAATTATTAACATGTCTATATTGTAATTTTACAATTATTGATTGGTTCCATTCTTTACTGATCAATGTATATTTTCGTAAAAACATATAAACATATTCAATATCTTTTGAATGATTTAGAATTGGGTCTAAAATATTAATTATCAGATAATTGGGTATCGCCATCCTTTAAAATCATAACATGTGTTTTATTTTCAAAAAATTTTTCAGAAACTCACAAAAATGAAATAAATATGATAATATTATAATAAATTTTATTTTGAGAAGTTTTAGTTCTAATAATAAGTTAATATGTTACTATTTTCGCCATAAAACCAATTTCCAAAATCTAAAGTACATTCCTTAGTTTTTGTAAAGTTATGAGTTTATTATGACATTATATTTGGTGAATACATCTAATAAATCATGTTTGATTTGAATTAAACTTGGTTCATATGAAAAATCAAAACAATTCATTTGTTGTATTGTAGTATTGATTTTAAAGAGTTCATTAAATTCTTTTACCATATCAGTTGTGAATTTAAAGGTATCTGACCATGGAAGTGGTAGAATAAATGTATGAAGAGTTTTGTTGATTGTTAGAATTTTAATATATAGTTCACAATGATTATAATTGATATTACGGCTGTACAAAAACTCTTGAATAACTAACGCTGTTAGTGTGGCGTTGTGAGACAGTGATGTTATAAACAAGCTTAAATCATTTTCAATACTATTTTCATTGTGATAGAGATAGTGTATAATATATTTTTGAATATTTGTATGTGGAATTGACAGAAGTTGATTTAGAACATCAATACCCATTCTATGAAAATAAACAGTATGAAGATTTTGATGTGCCAATAAATTATTAATCCCCTTTAAACTTATTAAATCTGGTAATTCGAGATACCGTAGATTTTTAAATTCTTTAACTTTAACTACACATTTACTAATATCATTTACCAAAATGGATTTTATATTATCTTTGTGTTTCCATAACTCTAATATTCTACCATCCATTTTTGTGAGAAGTTCTAGAGAATGTATCCATTGGTTTGTTATATTATCTGATAATGTTTCATAGTTCCATTGTAAAGAAACTAAAATTAGAGTACCAGTTTTGATATTGGATAGAAAATCAACAGCTGCTTGTTTTGAGGTGGAAATTTTTGTTATCACCCTCAAACATTGCAGATTCATAGATTGTGAAGCGTGTATTAATATTTCCAAAACTTTATCGTAATGGTTTGTATCTTCAATTAAGACCATACGATCTATCTCTAGATTTTGGCAATTCAAAGAGTTATCCAAGAGAGATTTTAACATCCATTGTGATATTTTAACTCTATCTAAACTTATTTTAGTTAGAGAATTGGGTTGAAAGGAATTAGTATTTTCACCAATAAAGGCATAAGCACTAAAGTATAAGCTGATGACTCTTCTATTCTGAATTAACTCTCCGATTCTATTAAAATGTACTAAATCATGTGTTCCATAACTTTTAATGTGGATGTCAATGTTAGATAATGATTTTAGTTGGTTGATTAGAATTTCTTCAGAGTCTAAAAATGAGATTTTAACATCTATAGATTCTGAATTCTTGAAATGAGATATTGATTGATCTAAAGTTTTACTTTGTTCATTATTGATTTCAATCTGACTAACTTGATCTCTAATGATTTCATTTAAATGTTTAACATGTCCAGGTAAAATGAATCTATAATTATACCATTTATATTTATTTGCAAGTGCTATGAAATCAGGTAATAATTTAACTGTTCTTGATTTTTGTAAATTATTAACATGTCTATATTGTAATTTTACAATTATTGATTGGTTCCATTCTTTACTGATCAATGTATATTTTCGTAAAAACATATAAACATATTCAATTTCTTTTGAATGATTTAGAATTGGGTCTAAAATATTAATTATCAGATAATTGGGTATCGCCATAGGTGTCAACATCCAAATGGTGGACAAAATGGAAAATTTTAAAAAATATTTATTAAAAGTTTGAAAATTCCATGATAAAATCTATGAATTTTATCGGATTCACGAGATAAATTAAAACATTTGATTTGTTGAATTGTAGTGTTGATTCTAAAGAGTTCATTAAATTCTTTTACCATATCAGTTGTGAATTTAAAGGTATCTGATCTTGAAGGTGGAAGAATAAATGTGTGAAGAGTTTTGTTGATTGTTAGAATTTTAATAGTTCACAATGATTATAATTGTTTTTACAGCAGTAAGAAAAATCCTGAATAACTAAAGCTGTTAGTGTGGTGTTGTGAGACAGTGATGTTATAAACTATCTTAAATTATTTTCAATACTATTTTCATTGTGATGGAGATTGTGTATAATATATTTTTGAATACTTGGATGTGGAATTGACAGAAGTTGATTTAGAACACTTTTTATTTTCCAAGTTGCAAAATAAATAAATCTAGATTTAGTAAGAGTGTTTAAAATTTATAAGTATTATATTATTTTGTTTCAATAACAATCATAATATTCAAGAATTCTCATTATGTGCCAACAAAATTTGTAGTTCTTCTATTAATGAACTTTGTGATCGCATGGAAACTCAGCCAGCTTGTAATAAACTCTATCTTAGATATTGTGATCTTGGTTCAAAATCCATCTTAAGAATTGCAAAAATGATGGAACTCAATTCAACTCTAACTGTCATTGATCTTTCAATGAATAAATTAAATGTTAGTATCTAACTATATCGAAAGCTAATAATATTCCTTAAATACTAATATAGAAGGTGTATTACTTTTTTGAAACCAGAAATATTTCGGTCGAGATTACTAGTGTAGCATGCTACACGATAGTAAAGAATTGGATCAAACCAATTCATCTCCTAAATGAAATAGGAGAGAACAGATCTCCATGTAAACTACAAATATACCTATAGTAGGTGCTGTTGTATTTGGTGTACATATATTTCTATCAAAAAATACAGTTATTCAAACTTCAAACTTAAAAGATTATTTATAAAATAAATGGAATTTTTATAATATTCATATTTCATTTCCCAGATTTTACCACTCTTTAGAGTTAAATTTCGCTGTTCTTCATTTTTTTAATTTTTGAATTTGGAAAATTGTGTGAATGAAACAATCAAACAAAAAAGTAATAACAATAACTTTTTAAATTTAAATTATAAATACATATATATATATAAATGAAAAATATTATATCCATTTTTAAATATTCAAAAAAGCAGTAAATAAGTTAAAAAAAAACACCACAGAATGAAATTAATAAAGTAAATATATAGATAAAGATATGTCAGGTAGTTGTAAACTACAAATTGACGAAGAAGAAGATTTATGGCATTGCTATAATCTCATTGCAGTTGGAGATCAAGTTACATCTACAACCATTAGAAAGATACAAAAAGAGACAGCAACAGGTTCAGTAACCAATGAAAGACAGCGTCTTACTATTACCTTGTTAGTCAGTAAGATTGACTATGACGGTAACAGTAGTCAGTTACGTGTAAGTGGTTCGTCATGTCAGGAAAACAGGTTTGTAAAACTTGGTAGTTTTCATACCATAGATCTGGAAGTGAACAGAGAATTTAAATTATACAAACAAGAGTGGGACACTGTCAGTTTAGAACTACTCAAAACCTCAACAGATTTAGCACATCGAGCTGATGTTGTAGCATTGATAATGAATGAAGGACTCGCTCATTTGTGCTATATCACCAGTTCCATGACAGTTCTCAAGAGTCGTATTGAAGTACCTGTACCTAGAAAAGGTCGTTCAACATCCGATGCCCATCACAAGGCTCTTGAGAATTTCTTCTCCTCTATACTCCAATCCATTCAGAGGAATGTCAATTTCTCAATGGTAAAATGTTTTATCATTGCAAGTCCTGCTTTTGTAAAGGATAAATTCTTCCAATACATGATGGACCAGGCATCCAAGAATGACCTGTACAAGGAGATATCCAAACACAAATCCAAGTTTATATTAGCCCATTCATCATCAGGTCACAGATACTCATTAAAAGAGGTACTTTCAGATCCAGCTATAATAGGTCAACTCAGTAACACTAAAGCTGCCTCTGAAGTGAAGGCTCTCAATGACTTTTACGACATGTTGAAAAAGGATCCCAATAGGGCATTCTACGGGTTTGATCATGTCAAGAAGGCCAATGAGAAATTGGCTATAGAGACCCTGTTAGTCACCGATGACTTATTCAGAGGTAAAAATACACAAACTCGTAGAAAGTATGTGGATTTGGTGGAGTCGGTAAAGGAGAACAAAGGAGAGGTTAAAATATTCTCTGGACAGCATGTTACTGGTGAACAGTTATCTAAACTCTCTGGTGTAGCTGCAATCTTGCGTTATCCACTCGAATTAGAAGACGAGGAAAGTGAATTTATTATTGAAGACGATGAAGATGAAGATGAAGACGAACAAAATCAAAATATTCACAATAAGGTTTCAGATGAATATGATGATATCAGACAAAGTAATAATAATAATGAAGACAATTACGATGACAATTACGATGATTTTGATGATTTAGATGATACCTCTAGTTACGCTGTATCAAATAAATAAATCAGATGAGTGTAGTGTATCTAATACACTCAATCTGAAATCAAATATCAACCTTAAAATATTAACTCACTTAAATTAATAAATAAAATATTTTCCTCCCAAATTGTATATATAAAAAAAGGTGTGACAATGGTGTTTTGTAAATTTTATTCACACAAGTGTGGGGATGTTTGATTTCGAAATTTAACTATACAATACTGTGGGTGTGTGGGTGTTTGTGTTTAGAAAACCATGGAAATTATTTTGAAGTCTTCTTTACTTTCTTTTTCTTTTTATCTGCTTTTTTCTTTTTCTCTACAATATCTGATAGATAGACTAGTGCATCATGTAGACCACCGCCTTCACTAACAGTTTGAATAGCAGTACAAGGTTGTACATGCCAATCTCTATCTTTAATGTCGTTTAATTGTAATTCTCTAATAATCTCTTCGGATTTCATTGGATTGCTTTGATCTTGTTTATTTGCTATCAAAAGTAATGGTACACCATCCAAAGTCTTATCTTTAAACATTAAATCCAATTCAAATTTTATATCTTTTAAGTTTGTTCTGTTGGTTGCGTCCATTACAAATGCAATGGCATCAGTAGCCTCATAATGATGAATCCAAGTTGACTTTAGATTACCACCTACATCAAATATCTCAAATATACAATCGGCATGTTGAATCTTTTCAACATTGAATGCAATAGCTATATATTATAATAGAAATAGGAAATTTCATTGTTTCGTTTTTGTGTTTTTTTTTTGATTTTTAGTTAGTGGGGTCAATTCAAACAATGCCACAACACATAATATCTGGTGTGACTTTTTCCCGAAACTAAAATAAACTTACATGGAACGGCAATAACAACTTGTTGTAATTTCAATTGATACAATAGTGTAGTTTTACCACTACCACTAAGACCAATTAACAAAATTTTATGGCAAGCCATTTCTTTTGATCCTGATCCTCCCATTCTATAACTTTTTGATTTAAACTAAACAAATAAAAAAAATTTTTTTTACAAAAACTGATCAGTTTTCAAACTGTCAGATCTGTTTTCAAATTCTATTTTTAAATATAACAATTAACAAATAAGTATACTTATAAAATAAAATAATTTAATTGAAATAAATGAAAAATGATTTTTGTAGTTTATTGTGTATAAAGTTTATATAGATATTATTTTTTATAATATAGGGATTTAATTATACAAATGAGAGTGATTTGATGTCAAATACATACTTAATTACATTTTGATATATCAAAATTATTATTATATCTGTATTTCCAAAATAAACAAGTATCACCCCACCCTATTATTGCTAATAAATTAATTAAAAAAGTATCCAATATAATTATTTTATATTGGATACTATTTTAATTAATTATTACCAATAATAATATTAAATATAATAAAAATAGACCATTTTTGCAAAATGTATAAAATGATTATGAGGATTTTGATTTGAGAGGGATAAATAATACTCAAGGGTGTCCAGGAACGGGATCCATGTTTTGGAAGAATATTTGAAGCTATTGGAGGGGGACAGTGCTTGTTGGTCTTTACAATCAAGAATGCCAACTTGTATAAGACCTTTAGGATTAAGAAATCTTTGTTGTCTATTTAAAATTCTTTGATGAAGTTGTTTATTTGACCTTGTACATTTACTGATATCCAATCTACCATCTTGTCTTGTGGGACATCCAATCTGTTTTTTTGGGGAAATTGGAATATTACAAAATAACTCAACAACCTATCTAAGGAAATCTTCTTTCTGTTTACCTGCCATCAATTAGATAGATATCTCTATTCAACTTTTCTATCTGTGAAGTGGCTTGTTATGAAATGTGTTTAAAGAAAAACTTTTCTATTGAAAAAGGGGTGAAATCTATTTTGATTGTAAATGGAATAAAAACTGTATTTTGTTGGTATTTATAAATTGTAAATTAAAATTCATTTTCTGAAATAATTTGATATTTAAAATCTTCAATATTATATGTAAACAACGTTGTTTACTTTGGAATTATTAAATTAAATGATATCAATAACTATTTGATATATTGTATTGTATATAACATCAAGATATTTTGAGTTAAAAAGTTTTTTTTTTTTTATTTTTTTATTTAACAGATTTGACAATGAAATTATTAGTTATTGCTTTAATTTTATCCATTATCCTTGCTGACATTTGTTTGGCTTCTAAACAAGTTGATCAACTAAGAATTGGTGTAAAAGTATGGTTCATTTAAAGTATTATAAAATGTAATATTATTTATTAACTAAAGAATATTCTGTTATTATAGCACAGACCAGAAAAATGTGAAAGAAAATCTAAACCTTTTGATAACTTAAGAATGCACTATACAGGTACTTTACAAAATGGTGATAAATTCGATTCATCAGTTGACAGAAATCAACCATTTGATTTTCAAATTGGAAAAGGTATGGTTATTAAAGGTTGGGATCAAGGTTTATTAGGAATGTGTGTTGGTGAGAAACGTAAACTCACTATCCCACCACACCTTGGATATGGTGCATCTGGATCAGGAAAGATTCCAGGTAACTCTGTATTGATCTTTGAAGTTGAATTGATCGATATTCTAAATAAAGATTAAATTGTATCACAATAACTCAAGAATACCGATTGAAAATATAAAACAAAGACAGTGTGGCTTAGTGTGGGAGAATGAAATGTACATAATAGTGGAATGAATTTATTTATACAGAAGGAGTTGAAATTGGACTGATGATATCCTCTTGGAGTAATTCCAAAGTTTTTGCAGCATTCTTGTGAGACATTAAGAGTTGTTTGAGTTTTAATTTCTCATGTTGATGTAATTTGTAAAGTCTGTTGAGGTATCTGTAGGAAGCATAGACTGCATAGATAGTTCTTGGTGAGAATAAAAGATCAAAAGCATGATGAGCTCCAGGTACTGGTAACCAAGTAACTTTGGCATTTGGTACTGTTTCTCTATACTTGTCAATAAACTGAAGTGATTCGCCAATAGGCACCAATTCATCGTAGTCACCGTGAATTACCAAGAATGGAATCTTGGTATTCTCTTTAATGTGGTCAAGTGGTGATCCATTTTTAAAGAGTTCTGGTTCATCTTCAATCTTACTTCTCATAATTACATCACCTAGATAGAATGGGAAATCAAATGTCCAACATCCGTGTCTGTTTGTAAAATCATATACAGCATAATATGATACACATCCTCTAAATGGTGGATAAGTTTTCTTTTTTTCTAATGGTGTGGTTTGTGTGGTGGGTGTGGTGTCATTCTCAGTATCATGATAAATGTCATCTTTTTCATCTTGATCTTTAGATTCATTTGGTTTGGAAGGGGTGTTGAATAGTTCATCATAGGATAGATGGTCAGTTAGACATGTTAGTGATGCAAGGTGACCTCCAGCAGATCCACCTGCAATAAACATGGAATCAATATCACCTCCATAGTGAGCTGCATTATCTCTAATCCATTGAATTGCTTTCTTGGTATCATGGATATGTGTTGGGAATTTATTATCAGGAGCCAAACGGTATCCAATAGAGAATACAATCCAATGTTTACTAGCCATCTGATAGATTAAAGGTAGACCACATGTTGATCTCTTTCCACCACCTTGTTTCCATCCACCTCCATGTACATAGACTAGAATAGGTCTACCTGATGAACATGATTCATGGAAGAATACATCTAATCTCTGGTACTCATCATCATTGCCATAGGGAATATCTACAACTCTGTGTACATTAGGGAAGTGTATACTAGGAATAGGGATAAGCAACTTAAACCAATAGAAGATTGAGAGTTTACTAGGTTCTTGAAGGTGGCTAGAAGTCTGAGCACGTTCGCTGTCTTTAAGATGTTTTTTAACTATTTCAATTGAATTTTGAATTCTCTTTCCAACACCCCTATAAAACAACACACATTGTTTTTTTAGAGTTTTGCAGAGATTGGCAATCTTTACAATTGGGTTTTTAGTTGGTCTAGTTGAATGTACAATGTTATTGGTTGTGTCTAATCTAGTTGATTGTTTATGTGATGATAGTACTGCAGTGTTATTAGTTGGTTTTCCACGAACTAAAATCTTATTTGATTTCTTTTTGTCATTTCTAGATTTGGTGGCATTAGTTTTCAAATAGAATTGGTCTATTACAGTTTTAGAAACTGGTGCAAATGTGAAACCATTCAAATAATTCTTTAGAAGGAATACAGATGAAATGACCATGATATACAATGAAAATACATTTAAATAATAAAAGTAATTGAATAAATTAATTTTCCATAAGAATCCGCTAAGTGTTGACATAAACATTACAAAGTGCAATGATAGCTCTGATCCGATTATACCTGGAATAAATGCTAATCTAATCTATTTTCCACAATAACAATCAAATTAATTAATATTCCATTTCTAAGAATATAAATAGAAATCTAAATATTTTGGGTACTTACCACCAATGGATGAGTTCCAAATGGTCCGATATTAGCACCAACATAGGCAGTTATAACAACAATAAATACTAAAAATAAATAAATTATTGATAAGAGAAAATAGAATGTTAAGACTAACAAACTATTTTCATGGAATAACTTATTAAATATTAATGTTGTTATTTCTATGATTTCTTGTGTTTCCATTGTATATGCCTTTAATCCACAGATAATTATAGATAATTAAATGTTTACAAAAAGACCTTTCAAATGATGAAAACAAAAAAAATTTTTGTGTGTGAAGAAAGATTAATTTGCAGGATTCCAGAAAAATCCACAAACTTTTATTTTAATTTTATACCACCCAAATCAAAAAATATCGGACTGGTTTAAAATAAAGGAGAATTTTAGGAATTATAAAAAAAAATAATATCTCTTTTGTATTAGATATTTTGTATTTTTTTTTTTTGATTTGAATATAACATGTTTAAATTTGAATTTGTTTTGTTAAATGTTAGATTATAGATGGATTTTAGATTGGAGTTAATTCTATTGTATTGTTATTATTGGCACCAATGGTATCATCATCAATGGATAATTCATCTTCCTGTATAGGTTTACCCATGGTTTCTTGGACTATAAAAAATGTTAAGAGGAAACCTACAAATGCAATACTTGAACAAACAATTAGAGTTTTACCTAACCCAAAGGCATGGAAAAATGGTGATATAGCAGCACCACCTATAACAGCACCGATTTTACCACATGCTGCAGAGATACCATGACATGTGGCACGGACTTTAGTTGGAAATGATTCTGAAGGTAGAACAAAAGTAGTGGTATTAGGACCTGCATTTCCAAAGAAAAAGCTGAGTCCATAGAGGATAATAAACAACCACTTGACTTTTACCAAATGGTTAAAAGTAAGACCCATTATCAAATAGGTCAGAGATAGTAATAGGAAACCACCCATTTGTAGTTTCTTTCTACCGATACGATCAATGAGAAGTACACCTACAAAGTACCCTGGCAGACCTAAAAGTGCCAGATAGATACTAATTTGAGTGGTATTGAATATTTTTTCGTAGTCTGTGCTATTAGGACCCGAGCCAAACCCAATCATTGAGACAATGGTGGCATTAAACAAACCGTTGGCATAAAATGTGATATCGAATATCAACCAACCTCCAGCTGTTCCTAATAGGGTTTTACCGTATTTTCTAATAATTAATAGAAACATATCACGTTTCTTTATCGAAGCGTTTCTAGTGAAACTTTGAGTTTCTTTCATTTTCAATCGAAAATAAATCATTATCAGGCCTGGTATTCCGCCGAATGCCAATGCCAATCTCCACACCAAATCAATATGTGAAGCACCGCATATAGTCAATAGTATGATAACTACAATAGGTGAGAGAATAATACCAATTCCCTGCATGGAAAACACCGATGCAACTTGAGACCCTCTTTTTGTGTCGTTAACCGAGGTCTCTGACGAAATAGTGGCAGACAGTGGATATTCACCACCTATACCAAACCCCAGAATACTTCTCCAAATTGCCAGCATCACATAGATATTGAATCCAGAGGATATATTAAATGAAGCACAACTACCAAATGCTCCGACTATAATAAATGAAAGTGTAATTATAAACCCTATTCGTCGACCTACACGATCAGCTACAAATCCAAAAACCAATTGTCCCAAAACAGCGCCCCACAGCGCACCTGTAGACACTATACTACTACTACCACTATTTTCCTTATACTGTGTTTTTAAAATTACCAAAACCAAGTTTATGACAAATAAGTCATAGGCATCACACAAGAAACCAGTTCCCGCAACTAAAACTCTCTTGGCATTCGCTATAAAACCATCCTTTATAATATTAGGTTGAACATACATTAATAACTCTACCGAATCTAGATTATCTTCATTATTATTATTATGTAACTGTTTATCGTTATCATCGTCATGGTTGTTGTTATTGTGGTTATTATGATTATGATCTGTCAAATGACTCTGTTCATTGATAATAACCAATGAAGGATTTGGTGATTTCATATAAACTAGATCATCATCATCATCTTCGTCTTCTATAGTGTCTCTATTGCTTATTAAATTATTAACCTCTTCATTAGATTGATCCATTTCGTCATCGGAAGACGACAATGATAGAGGTACTCTAATTTTATGTAAGGTTTTATCCATCAATCGTCTGTTTGATTCTTTTGACACTTTTTTAATGTTTTTTAGTTCATTACAATAAAATTAAATTTAATGTACAATATTGTGAAATATATATTTTTAATAATTAGGGAGGGGAAGTGGTGACATATCGTTTTATAATTTAATTTTTTTTTTAATTATTAAAAATACTCCTATGCTCAATCACCGATATTTTTTTTTTTAGTGTTTTTATTTTCCTTACCATTTTGCCGACATCGGGAAGTTCTCCACCTGGTGTTACCTCTTCGTCTCCCGTTTCACTTTGTACTGGAGATTTTGATATTTGAATATCAATTTTTAATTTTTGTTCCTTTTCATTACTATATTCACTTTCTGCCTCTTCTACAGCTACACAGGATTCCATAGTTTTAGAAGTTGCATTAGTACTCATTTCTTTTATATGTGATACAATATATATATTAAGTATTGTGAATATGTATTATATAAATAATAATAATATATAATGTTATATAAATCAGATTGTAAATATGCAAATAGAATGCACTTCTAGTCTCCTATGATTCTGTTTTTGGTTAATTGAATTTGTTAATAATTTATTATAATGGTCAATATTAATCAACGAGATCAATACTAAATCCACCCTTCTCTATGTTCAAACACTTTTTTTTAACCCCTACCCCCAACTTTTTCATTGGTATTCAATCTTCAATAAGTAGAGTGAGTATAAATCTGTATTTTATAAATATTTTCAATTATTATTTAACCAATTTAATATTGGAAAAAACATATCGAGTAAACAACCCCTTATACCACATTCACACACCCCCTTTTACTTTATAATTGTTTTTACATAGTCCATGTTCAAAACAACAACATCAATCAAATAACAAAGAATTTAAATAGATTGCGCGAATAACATTTAATATAATATTTAATTCAGTCTATTTACATGGAATTCCTGGTATTTTATAAACATTGTAAACATTGATATTCATTAAATTTATAATTAGTAAGTTTCCAGTATTTTAGTAATTGTACTATTAAAAGTTGACAAGCATTTCTATAATGTTTTTGATTTGACATTGTTTTAAAATAAATGTCAACTGCATCTCTAAAGAGTTCAATTGACCAACTAGAGTTTTGAATGTTTAAAGGTGATTCCAAAAAACCAATATATTCAAGACTAAATAGATTTTCAATTGGTACTGCTAAATGTTGGGCTTTAACATAACTATGCTTATTTTTTGTAGTTTCTAAATGTAAAGAATATCCATCAATTACAAAATCTGTGGTATTTCCCATATCAACACAAATTGCATAATGTGATCTTGTACCTTCATTAGCTGGTACAATTACATTTTTAAATTGAATCAAATATACATTTCCTCTATTCTTTGGATATTTAGAGTTATTGTTTTCATACCAATATGCTAACTCTTCATTATAACTTTTATTTAAATAATTCCCCATATTCACAACCAATACCACAACATTATAATTTTATTTTTTTATATTCTCCATTTCAATGGTTTTTGACTTCAAAACCAACCATATATTTTATATATTAAAACAATTAAATATATTTGGTAATCCCTATCAGCTCTACAAACATATGAAAACATTTATTCTTCAAATTCAAGTAAATGAATAGTTATAAACAAAAATTAAAAATGATATTACATTATTATTAAGACTATAAATATATCAATTTAAATATAAAGTATATTAATAATTTATTTATTTATAGTATGGTAGATATAAACAATCAATTATTCATTAAATCCAATACGAGAAGTAAATAGGGAATCGTCAAAAAACAGACATATTACAATTGTAAAAAAACAAAGATATTACTGACTTTATTTCATCAAAATAACTGACTATTTTTAATATTGAATCTGTAAGATATATTAGGTTAGATAGATTAACATACATTATCTCAATCTTTTATACAAGTAATCAAAATCCAGTTTTTTTTTTTTTCACCAATAAAAACACTGGTGTGTTTATGGATGTTGTTAATACCAATATCGCAAAAAGTGGGGTGAAAGAATCAACAATCTTCCTCTAATCTTCATAATTTATTTTCAGAATTGATATAAGAGAATAATACACCCACAAACTAAAAATTAAAAGATAGAATGGATGAGGTTATATGTAAAATCAAATAGGTAATTCTAACGTTCAAGTAATAACAAATTCCCACCTAGAACAGGTAAATTGATAGAAATTGGTTAACCCAAATTAATTCCTATAAATACCTAAATTCAAATTATTTAATTATTGTTTTATACAAAATTTGAAAAACATATTCTTTCTCTAATTAAATCTAGATTATACAATATTTTATTTATTATTTAAATACTTAATCAAAAAAAAAATCAATATTTATTCAATCAAATCAAACTCAAGCAACAGAATGAACAAATTATTAATATTAACAATTGTTATTGGATTATTAGTCGTCTCAAGTGTATGTTGTTTTTACTTAAAACAAACTTTACTCATTTATTAATACTTTTAAAATTTTAATGGGTAACAAAGTATGCAGAAAGTCAGGGATCAAGTACAGGTCCAACAACAATGTGGGCTACCACTGGTACTACTACCACTGGTACCCAAGAGCCTTCATCAGGAAGTATGTAAAATTTCTACCTTTAAAAATACAAACAAAATACTAATTATTTCTGTTTAATTATATTATAGAAATAGGTAAGACACGCACCGAGGATGATGATGATTTTGGGTTAGGATTAGGACTTGGTTTGGGAATTGATATCGATGCCAAAACTCAAGTTGGAGTTGAAACCCAAAGCAATTTAGGATTAGGATTAGGATTAGGAGTTAACGTACATGCTGATATTGACAATAATCCTCTTATAGATGCAAAAGTAGGAGCAAATGCCAACATTGGAAATGGAATTGGAGTACAAGCTAAAGCACAGGCAACCATTAAAAAGTAAAAAAATAATTAATAAATTATTGTACCCACAACTGAAATTGTACAACAATTGTATTGTATTTTAACTACACCATTAACATAAAACTTTAATTTTCTAATGAAAATATATTTTCAATTAAAACTTAAATAGATGTAATTTTTTTAATCCCTTAATTTCAATTATTGGGCGATTTTAACTCTATTTTATCGTAAATTATTTATATATTTATTAGTATTTGATTATTAAATAAAAATCATAAATGTTTATCATAAATTTGAAAGATTTCCAAATCTCAAAATGGTGATTCTATTGTCAACATTTGTATGAGGGAGGTATTATAAGTATTTATTTTTTAAATATTTAAAAGTAATCTTTTTTCTATCTTATTGTGTTAACTACTCGCTTGTATAAAATTCGACACTTAGATATATTCCAAAATTGGCTATTTACTTTAAAGAATTGTAAAACTATAAAAAATACCACCCGTTCCCTCGCACAAAGATTAAGTGTGTGCTATGATTACAACAATAGAATAAATGGTGTTTTCAAAAAAAGTGTGGGTGATCACCAATTTATTGAATTTTTTGTTTTTTTATAATTTTCTACCACCCCCTTACTTTAGTTGTAGAAAGGTTTACCTTTGGAAGTCATTGGTATTGTTGATAGTGTATAAATTCTTGTTGTTTTTATCTCAATACAATTAAATTATTTTAAATATTTGTGCTTATTTAAGTAATTGATATTTTAAATTTTATAAATTTCAAAAATCTAAAAAAAACCATTATTCTATCTCTTTCTATCGTATCCTCTACTCTAGTCTATACCTATTTATCTATCCATCTTGCCAATAACAAGTAAATGATAAAATATAGATTGATATTGGTTTTTTTGTTATTGTTAATTTTGCACAATAATGGTGGTGGATTACTGGTTTCTACATCACACTCTCACCCTCCAGACTTTAGTTACAATATTGAAAATCTAATTGGTGGATATTTTAAAGATTTCACTAGATCCAATATATTAAATTCAAAAAACATTCAAAATATTCAAATTTTGGATTTAGATCATGAATATGAATGTGATCATGACATCAGGCCTCTGTCAAAGTCGCTCCAAGTGCCTAACATTCTCTATAGAGACCATTATAAAAAGTTGGTAGTTAAGGATGGTGCTCATCATGGAAAGAAATCTCTAGTTGATCCTGATAGAATGAGACAAAACAAAACTGGAAAGACTGGTAATATAAGATTCCATATCAACAGTACTTTTATAACGGATAAGAATGATCAAGGCTACTCTTGTTTTACTATTGGTCAGAGAATTGCAATGGGAGGTAGAATAAATGATGCAAAGACTGACTGCTTTATGGAGTTGGGTCAGGTTAAGAATTCGCCTTGTTGGTATACTTGCCAGGAGAAAGACCTTCAATTAGTAGAGATTCAAAAGCTTCTTAGGAACTATATTGCAAAAGCTACTTTTGAATTGTTTTCAATGATATTGATGGTAGAGGATCAAGAGGAAGTTTTGAAGTTGGATGTCGCTCCGGACCCTGAAGAATACAGTGATGAGTGTTCCTATGGTATAAGGATACCAGAGTATCTATATCATCAGGGAATTAAAGGTGTTGATCATTATATATTTATAACTTCTAGACCAACCCCTGACAGCTCTACCATTGCATATAGTATGCTTTGTGACGCTCCTGTGTATTTCTACGGTCATGAAGATGATGATTGGGTCTATGGTAGACCTAGGGTCTCCGTATTGAACTTTAACCCAAACTATTTTTTAGAACTTTTACAAAAACAGAGTAAATGGATATTCAATCAATACGTTCGTGTTGGTATACATGAGATGATACATTCTTTGGGATTCTCTTCATTTCTCTATAGGTCGTATATAGATAGATCTACTGGGATGCCTTACAAGAGTATCTACAAGACTGTTACAATATCAGGTAAAACACCCTCTGGTGAGGCTTTTACTAAACCTCGGTATCTGATAACATCTCCAACTGTAAATCTTTTTGCAAAGCAGTTTTATAAGTGTCCTTCTGTAGAGGGTTTTGAATTGGAAGATTTTGGATCACGTGGTACTAAAGGAAGTCATTGGGAGAAGAGAATAGGTGACGAAGAAATCATGACTGGATATGTATCACAACGTTTGATTATCTCCAATCTAACACTATCCCTATTGTATGATACAGGGTGGTACCAAATTAATTTCAATTTTTCAGAAATTCTTTTGTGGGGTAAAGGTAAGGGGTGTGCTTGGTTATCGGATTGTGCCAACACTCAGGATTCTTGGGGAAAAGATTACTTTTGTTACAAGAGTAAGGAACTGGGATGTCTCACTACTAGGATGGGTATAGGACAGTGCCAATTTATGAATTTTTCACATGCCATTCCATCTATTTATCAGCATTTTAGTGTGCCTTCTGAAGGTGGTATCAATAGAGCTTCAGACTATTGCCCATTTTATGCAATATCTGAGAAAGAGTCTGCAACCAAGTATTGCACAAATAACGAATCCCTATGGAATGTTGAAGTTTTCGAGGAATTTGGTGTTGAATCTAGATGCTTTGAATACAATTTTGTTAACGATGACAATACACCTATTCAACATGTCTGTTGGATCTATCGTTGTAATGATAAAAAGGAAGTTGAAATCAGAGTTAACAATAAATATTATCGTTGTGCAAAAGGTTTAAAATCAATTAATACCAATGATAATAACATTGTAATTCAATGTCCAACAAATACACAAGTACTATGCTAATGTAATACAATATAAAAAAGACACATTTTAATCCTTTAAAATACTCTATTAGGTATTTCATAGAAATACAAAAAATAAGTTTGTTTACTTTTTTTTTTTTTATAGTGAACTATTATTATAATGATTAGATTACTCTGTTTGGGAAAATCATACCAATGATTTTTTTTTTAATTTTTTATTTTTTTATTTTTTTTTGATTAGTTTGTAACAAAGATGGAAAATTTAATAATTCCATCGAGTAATGATCAACAACAAGGATATGACAGAAACTATTTTAAAGAGATTATAAATGCAATTAGGGCTAATGATTTTGATATTTTACAGATGGTAATAAATGACTTACCAGAGAAAATGAAAGTACCCGTACTGAATCAAAAGACTGGTACTGGTAGAACACCTTTATATCTGGCAATTGAGAAAAAGTGTAGTATTAAAGTTATATTTGGACTCATTGACAATGGAGCTAATGTCAATGAGATGGTATCTCTACTGACAAAATCAGAGTTTGATGAAGATAATACTGTATTGTCAAGTCCTAATAGTAACAGTAGCAATAGTAGTAATCTAAAGATTAAAAGTCAAGATTTTATAGCTAGACCTAATGAGATGTTGGATTACAGTAAACCTGCATCTACTGAACATGTACTTCATCTTCTATGTAGACATGCCACATTTTCAGAGACTCTTAAAGAGGTTTTAGAAAAGTATAATGATACATTGGATAAGAATTCTTTGGATACACTAAAGAGATCACCATTGATTGTTGCATCTGCTAATGGAAATCTTGAAGGTGCCAGACTTCTAGTACTAAGAACTGTAAATGTTCAATTTGAAGATGTAAATAAGAAAACTGCTTTACATCTATCCATGGACTTTAACCATGACAATATAGCATCTATGCTCACACATAATGGAGGGGACGTATCAGTGCGTTATCACTATAGACCTACCAATAGAATGTCACTTGTCAACCAACTAGGTGACGCTAATGACATTGAAGTCATTCAGAAACTGGATAGATACGGTAATATTATATCACCTGAAAACGACAGACACAGTAAGAGCATTAAATCAGTTCGTGATAACTCTAGAAGTGGTACATTATCAGGACAACACAATAGTGCTATGCTAACACCTGAGGAATCCAAATTGAGGAAAAAGGAAATTGAAAAGGAACTCTCTAGAGCTCTTAAATGGATATCTATGATGAAGAAATGGAAACCTGAATCCAATAAATTTCCATCCAAAGTAAAATCTAGATCCATCAAAGGTATCCCTGACAGAGTCAGAGGTCAAGCTTGGAGTCTTATGGCTCAAACCTCTATTCAATTAAAGAATAATCCAACTAAATTTGATGTAAGTAGATCACACTATACATCTCTTTAACCTATCTAACATTAACACTCTACAGGAACTGCTATTAATTAAAAGTAAAAGTGAATTGGAAATTGATTTGGATGTAAATAGAGCATTTAGAAATAATATTCAATTTAGAGAGAGATATGGCACTGGTCAAATAACACTATTTAATGTATTAAAAGTATTTTCAAATTACGATAAAGAGATTGGATACACACAAGGAATGAGTTCTATAGCTTGTATGTTTGTTATTATATTACATCTAGAGGTATTGTAAATGTATACTAACATTACCCCCTCTTTTTCAATAGCACTTTTGGTAATGTATTTACCTGAAAGGGAGGCATTTTGGACATTTGAAAGATTAATGTATAAACCAGAGTATGCAATGTCAACTCTCTTTGAAAATGGTCTGGGTGGTTTACAAAAAATGATGTTTGTATTTGGTAAAGTTTTGGAAAAGTATTTACCAGATGTAGATAAAAAATTGGTATGTAGAGATACTATAAGTTATTCATTCTTCATTTTACTTATTAGTAATACCTATTATGGATTCACAGAAAGAGTTTTCAATCACACCATCACTCTATTGTGTAAAATGGTTTATGATTGGATTTTTAGATACATTTACATTTAATTATAGTATTAGAATATGGGATCTGATATTCAGTCATGGTTTTAAGATTGTCTATTCTGTTGGAATAACCATTCTAAAGTCTATTCGAAGTATGTATATCTCTAAATATGAATATAATGATTATGTGTATTTATTATATCTAATTTCTAAATTTATCTATCTAGAACAAATTTTAATATCTGAATTCAATGGTTGTTTGGATCTATTGATGCATTATGAAGCTACAATGAGCGAAGATGCCTTTGCAGCTCAGTGTATAAAGAACAAAATCAGCTTTAAAACCATTGAAAACTTTGAAAAGAAGTATGTAAAATAAACAATTAAACCCATACATTGGTTGTGGGTAGTCTATTTAAAAGTAATAATACAATCAAAATAAGGTATTGATGTGATAAACATAAAAAAAAAAGGGTTGAGGGTGTTTTTATTGATGGTGTTGGGAATAGTTGATGTTTTATACAATTGTTGGTTGGGATAGGTGAGAGTGCAGATAAATATTTTTATAAATATCATATCTAATTGTATATATAGATTAGATTTATACTTTCAAAATGAGTATCATTTGTAAATTTTGTTTAGGTACGAGATACAGATTTTCTATTTTTTGTTTGCCTCTAGTTTTGCTAATCTAGCTGCCTCTGCTTCTGCCGCTTTCTTTTCATCGTGTGCTTTTTGCTTTTGTAGCATAATATTGGTATCTTTTTCTTTTCTGGCATTTGCATCACCTAAAGCCTTCTTTGGACCTTTATTCTTTCTTTCCTCTGATCTCTTTCTATCAATCTCTCTCTGATTTCCTCCTACAATTTCAATATTAATACATTTAAAATCATTAAACTTCCAAATATATAAATACAAACTTGTCATTGTTATTGTTTAACTACTTTAAATATCAAACTAATCAAAAAAAAAAAAAAAAAAAAAAAAATAATAGATTAAAGAAAATGAAGAAAATGTTGTTACATTATTGTAATTAAAATTTAAAATAAATAATTTTCTTATTAAAACATTAGTACAATTAAATTAAATATTATTAGAATATTTAAACAAAGAATGATAATATTTTTTTTGAAAATGAAATTTCATTGATAGTGATTATTATTTTGAAAGATTTTGGTGTTTTTAAAAGATTTTTGATTTTTTTTAAGATTTCATAAACAAGACACATATTTCAACTAGAGCAACTTGACGTAACTGCTTGACTGTAAAGTTCATATAGCAGAAGTTGGATATAATATATATATAAAATGGAACAGATTATAGATATTGAAAATGTACAATATGATATGATTATAGTTGGAGCAGGTATTGCTGGAAGTGCATTAGCCTATTCTATGGGAACTAAAGGTAAAAGAGTATTATGTGTTGAAAGAGACTTATCTGAGCCTGACAGAATAGTAGGTGAGTTAATGCAACCCGGTGGTGTTCAAGCACTTCGTGAATTAGGTATGGAAGATTGTTTTGAAGGTATAGATTCCACTTTGGTATACGGATACGGAATATTCAAAGAAGATAAAGGTGTGAAACTATCCTACCCTAAAAACGATAAAAATCAGATAATCAACGGTTACAGTTTTCATCATGGTAAATTTGTGCAGAAACTCAGAGCTAAAGCAAGACAATCTCAAAATGTAACATTATTGGAAGGAACTGTAAAATCACTTATAGAGGAAGACGAAGTTGTAAAAGGTGTGAGATTGACACTTCCCAATCAAAATGATGTTAGAGAATGGAGAGCACCTTTGACAGTTGTATGTGATGGATGTAACTCAAATCTCAGAAGATCTTTGATTAGTGAACCTATTACCACTTCTAGTACTTTTGTAGGGTTGATTTTGAGGGGGTGTCAACTACCTTACCAATACCACGGTCATGTGTTTTTGGTGGATCCATCGCCTATACTAATGTACAGAATAGGGTCGGATGAGATTAGAGTACTTGTAGATGTTCCTGGACAATGTCCAAGTTCAAGCGAACTAAAAAAACATTTTGAGACTTTTGTAGCACCACAGCTTCCAGAGTCTCTAAGAGAGGCTTTTACAACAGCCGTAAAATCAGATCAACTAAAGAAAATGTCAAACCTGAGACTACATCCTCAGCAGCAGTCGGTTAAACCTGGTGTTATTGTACTTGGAGACGCATGGAATATGAGACATCCTCTAACAGGAGGTGGCATGACAGTTGCCCTAACTGATGTAAATTTACTCTCACAAAAACTAATTACAGTATCTTCTTGGGAAAACCACATGGAAATCAATGAGAAGCTTCAACAATTCACACAACAGAGAAAACCTCTAGCTGCCACCATCAATGTTCTAGCAGGTGCTCTCTATCAGGTCTTTAGTAGCGACAATGAAGATCTTAGAAAAGCGTGTCTGGGTTATCTAGGCCTCGGTGGAGAGTTCTCAGCTGGACCTGTAGCACTTCTCAGTGGTCTCAAACCAAGACCAACTGTATTGGCAGCTCACTTTTTTGCAGTTGCTTTTTATGCAGTATTTAAAACCGTTTTACCATTTCCAACTCCAGCTAAAATACGTCGTTGTTACAGAGTGCTTTGCGCAGCCTCTGAAATCATTATACCATTACTTAGAAAAGAAGGTGTTTTAAGATATTTACAAATACTATGTACAACTCTAAGACTAACAAAATAAAAAAATTAACTAAAAGAAACACACCCACATCAAGAGAATTGATTTGATATTTATTTTCAGTGAATTTATCTCATTAATAAATTATTTTACTTTTAATTAAATTCTTTGAATATTTATTAATTTTTCTTTTATTATTATTTTTAAATTTTATTTTTAAAATTAAGTGTGTTTGTTTAAACACTTTATATGTATATTATAGAATTCAATTTATAGAGTAATATAGAATAATGAAGTTAGTTGCATTGGTTATAGCACAAAGAAATGGAAAACTTATTGATATAGCAGCTGAGTTATCCAATTTTGGTATATTTGAGAGAGGAACAGTTAAAGAAGTCATTATAGCAACTAGTAAAATATTTATAAATAAATTTGCGGCAAATACAAAGAATTCAGTACCTTATGAAGATTATATATGTTATGTAGATGATAGAAATGATTTTGGGTATGGATAGACATTGTCGATTATGATCAAAACAAATATCTAATAGCACTTTAAATAGAGGTGTAGTGTTTACAGATAAAGAGTATCCAGAGAGAATAGCTGTAAAATGTCTAACAGAGATGATGAATGAATATATTAAAAAGACACAGGGATTACCAGGTGAAGCATTCCCTGAAATTAATGGTCTCTTACAAAAGTATTCGGATACCAGAGGACATGATAAAATTATGGATGTACAAAATCAAGTTGATAATATTATACCTATTATGCATCAGAATATAGATGCTGTTATTGGAAATTCTGCAAAAATTGAAGATCTTTTACAGCATTCAGATGATCTGTCTGCAAAAAGTAAACTATTTCTAAAAAATACAAAGAGAGCAAAAAGAAGATGTTGTATATTACAATAATTGTATTTTATAATAATGCATTTGAAAATAATAATTTAATACGCACAGGAATATTCAAATAAATACTTATAATTTAATTATAATGTGGCAAAAAAAAAACAATTATTAGATTTTGAAGTTATAGTAATCAAGCATATTCTTGTGAAAATAAGCCAATCTACAAAATCTCAATAATATAAAGTATGATTGTTGAGGAAGTACATAACAAGATCAATAGGTTAATGTAATTAAAAAATTTCTAAAATAGTAATAATGTTTTCAAATCAAATTTTTCAAATTTATTTACTATTGTTATATTATATTTGGATAGTATTTTCGAGAATAATTTAAGATGAAGCGGTAGCAGTTAAGACTGATGCATCAGAAGCTTCTGAAGCAACAACAACTGGTGTTGGAACATTATTATTGACATTGGATTGATCAGCTTCAGCACTGTCTAAACTAGCTTTAGAAACAGTAACTGGAACAGAAGTTGGATTTACACCAGTCTTTTTCATTTCATGTTGGTGTTGTGGTTTTGGTTGACCAAAACCTTCAGAGTAATTTCCTTTAGAGAAGAATAATTTTTTGAAACATGGTTTACAATAACCTTTAGATTCCATGGAGGCATAATTACCAAGTTTCAATGTTGCCTTACAAACTTCACAACGGAAGCATGCTAATTGATATTCACAAATATTCATATTAATATTGGCAATCTATTAAATTATTATTGAATTTAATTACCTTTGTGGAAAACTCTTTCGTCAGCTGCTAGACGTTCATTTGGGTAGACAGTTTTAGTACAAACTACACATTTTTCTGTGGATCCGAATATCTTTTTGATTTCAACCATTTTATAAATTAGTAAATATTCTTTGTTAAATTAAATAACTATAATACAAGGCAAACTATGTACAAAAATTAAAGAACTATATAGTTTTTATAAAATAAAATATATAGGAATTGATTGGAATTGATATTATTTATAAATACATTAAAATTTTAAATTTGGTGTTGTGGAGATATGAAATTATTGTACAATAAAAATAAATCGACCTACTAAATATGAAATCTAGTGTGTATATATACCGATTTAAATCTCTTGACAAAACGGAAAGTGTAAAACAAAACAAGTGTGGGAGTGGAGTGGTGTGGGTAAAACAAAATATCCTATTTTTTAAAAACACTTTTTTTTTTTTTTTCATTTCTTTGATAGTGTTTAGAGTTTATAATAAGCTTATTAAGTTTTGATACTGTGGGTGTTTAAATGTTGTTTGGTAATATTGTGGTTATTGTTATTGTTATTGGTAGTATTGTTATAGTTTGCTGTGATTGTTGTTATGTGAAAGTAAAGCCAAATCGCTTATCACTAAAAAACATACTTTAGACATTTTGTGTATATTGATTGTTTTAATTGAAATTAAAAATACAAATTATTGATGGTGATTCCGAGGGATTAGTTTTATTAAAAAAAAAAAAAAATTAATGTAATGTTATATATATAATAATACAATAATAGTGTGGATTGATGCGAATGATAAAAAGAGTTATGAAAAAAAAATTTTTAAAATATCTCACTGTCGACTTTTGATACAAAAAAAAAAAAAAAAAAAAAAAAAATACGATTTGATTCAGTTATTTTTGGCTCTGTATCTAAATCTGAAATTCTTAACACTGCATCAAATAATAGATGTATCTCTTTTAAAAATTTCAATATTATTAGATTTTTATTTGATCTTATTTCAAAGTGATTAAGGGAAAAAAAATAAATATTACTTTACAATAAAAATTGTACTAAATTAAAGTATATTAATTTTGGTATAGGCATGAGAAGTTCCCGCCTTTTTTAAAAAAAAAAAAAAAAAGAATTTGAAATTACATTTATTTTTTTATAATATTATTATTATTATCTTAATCAATTCATACATTATGACAAAAGCCAACACTAATTTTAGTGTATTAAATGATACTACTTTCTATAACGATACAACTATAAATGATGAGACTATTGATACATTAGAGACATCAATTTGTCTATTGAAGGATAAATATCAAAAAGAGGTTGAAGTTACTTTGAATAAAGAAAATATATTTCAAATAAATATGTCATGTTTACCACACCAACAGCAACAACAAAATACCATGGTGAATGGTATTGATTATAAAAAAAAGGTAAATATCATAGTAATCATTGGTGTGTTGGTAATATGATTGATTAATTGTTGATATTGTAATATAGTATTTAGAGTTGAAAGAAAATTTAAATCAATTAAAAAAACTAAAAAATACAGATACAGAGGTGTTGTTTGAAGAATTTAAAAAGAGTGCTAACAATAGAGATAATGCCAATAAGAAATTAATTGCTGCATTACAGGCTGAAAATGAAAACCTATTGAATATCAACAAAGTACTGAAGAGTAATAGTTTAAATGTTCCACAGATTAAACCTGAAGCTCCTCATACTAGCGGTACAATATCAACTGCAGATACATTTGACTATAAAGATGTTAAAAAACAAATTACAGAGAAATTAAAACAGGAGTTTGAGAATGACCTTAAAGAGGTTAACAGAAACTTTAATCTTCAATTGGCTGAGAAAGAGAAAGCAGCCAATAGTCTAATTGCTGAGAAGGAGCATTTGTTCTCAGAATTGAACCAACTCAAACAGCAATTAAATAACACCAAGCAGTCAACTAACACAATGGTTGACGATTTCAACAAGAAGTATAATATTGAAAAGGAAAGTTTCAAGAGTAAAACCGACGAACTCAGTAAAGTTTATGGTGATAAATTGGCAGAGGCTTTGCTTGTTATCAAAGGTTTGGAAGCTGAGAAGGCTGATAACAAATTGAAAATTGATATTCTAGGTGACAAACTCTACAGTAAATCAGAGGCATACAAACAATTGTTTAGTCAATTTGAAGAATTCAAATCCGATGTACTAAAGAACAGAAGTGAATCACAAAGTTTATATCATAAGGAATTTGATCAAATGGTTAAGGAAAAGGATGATGTCATACAAAGAATGAAACAACAACATAAAGATGATATAAATACACTTCAATCCAAACACAAGAAAGATTTTGAAGATCTACAATTACTCAAGAATGGTCAAATTGAAGAAATTGAAAAGAAATACATTGGTGAGATTGATGATTTAGAGAGTAAAAAACTTGCAGAGTTTGCAGAGCTGCTCAAAACCCATGAGAATCTGTTATTGGAGATCAATGAATATAAATTACTACAAAGATCAGTCCAATTGGATAATGATAAGGCAAATTCTATTTTATCATGTTATCAAAAATTGACATTTATCACCATTAATGCCATCAAAGATAACAAATATGAAATAGTTTGTGTGAATCCAAAAAATACCCAATGCAGTAGGTATTCAATTCTCTTCATTTCTCTCCCTTTTTGAATATTAGATTAATCATACTAACACAAAATTATAATAATATTATAGGGGTAGTAGGTGAAATTACTTTTGAAAAGAATGATACTATTGTATTTAAACCAATTTCAGTTGAAAATTGTAATTCAACTGAATTTATAGAATCTACAGTTGAATTTTCAAGTCAGGAAGCAAGTGTATTTTTAATGAAATTAACTGAAGTTGTAGTATCGACAGTGAATTAAAGTCAAATTCATATTATTAAATAAATTCTTAATAGTACATAGTTTAGATAGGTAAATCAAGTGAGATGACCAGTTTATCTTAATCTTTTAATAAGATTCCAACAATTTATATTTCTAAAAACTTTAAAGTTTTTTTTGTATCTGTACCATTCTAAAATCCATCCAAAAAACTCAAAATAGAAATTAATGTTTAATTTCAAAAATCTTATCAAATAAAAATTAATGTTTCACTATAATATACAATAAAAAGAGGATTATAAATAAAAAGAAAAATTACACTGTATTCATTCTATCTCCTATCCTAATTGTTTAAGTAGGCTATTTAAATACAATAAATCCAATATAAAAATCATATCAAGCATAGATAATAAAGAATCTATTCTGGAGAAATAAATTCGCTCCTCTTAGTGTGATGAATCAACTCAAATATATCAGGCAAAGAAAGGTTTCAAAAAAAAAAAAAGAGTTAAGTGTAGATATTGGAATCATCATATTTACATTTATTTTAAATATTGATGTTTGGTGTCACGAACTAACATAAAATCGATACCGTGTTTATGTACAAGCTCTCCTGTTAAATTGACCAATGCTGTTAATTTTTCAGCTGTTTCTATAGAGTCATTCAATACTACATGGTTGGATTTTTTCTTTTTCAAACCTTCTATATTATTCATTGTGTATACAACATTATTTATAGTGTCATCAGATCCACAAGCAGAGATAACTTTTTTACACGATGAATTGAATTCTTTAGTGGCTTTTATTAATCTGTCTCTAAGGTGAATATGATTGTCCCATGTTTTAATATATTCTCTATTTTGGTCTCTCTCTCTGTATATATTAATTTTTGTTTTTTCTATATTTGTTGTGTTGGTTTGAGCCATTTATTAAAAAACACAAAACAAGAATAATTTTAAAATTAAATAATATAGAGTTGTGGATATAAAAATAATAAATAATTAAAATCAAATTTATAAAATCTGTGGTACCATAGCCCCTTTGTCTGTGTTACTTTTTGGGATTTAAGTAAAAATTTTTTGATTTTTTTTCTTTTTCATAACCCTGACTACTTTATACCAATTTAAGTTTATAAAATTAAATAAAATTGAAATAAATAATATTGGTTGGTTGAAATATAAATAGAGTTGATATATAGGTATTCACCATGGTTTTCTTATTTTTTTTTTTTTAAGAATAAATTACAAAATGTCTTTGTCATGTCCATTTGATTTAGTGTGATAATATATATTTAATTTGATAAACATATATTCCTAAATCATTGATGTCATGTTGGTCTATAATAAATCTAAAGTATATTCTGGTAAGTTAACTAAGCCCTAATTCCTGATTTTTAAGCTTTTAGTTTAACTTTTAGCGCTCTGCCGAATCTGACAGAAATAAAAAAAAAAATAATACTAATTGTTTTTGATGAATTTTAAAAGGATTTTATCAAAGTAACAATTTAAATCATACTAATGTATTGAATAGCTATCTTATACCAAAACCTATGCAATCACCAACTACACCACAACAAAAAAATTGTAAATTAATTGAAAAAAGTGAGTTTCTAGATAAGAGAATTCATTTAGAGCTACAAGAGAGAGAAACTTTCATGGAAAGCCATCAACTCCCTAAAAATAAGCAAACTAATAAATTTGAGAATTTATAATTTGAAAAAAGCCAGATTAATAATATAAACAGATAAAGGATAAATCATGTTAAAAATAAAAAAATTTAATTATTCTTATTATTAGAATATTATTGTAAAATTGAATAGTATCAGAGGTTATACATTGACTTTCAAAAACATTAATTATATTATTTATTTTTTTTATTTTTTTTTTCACTAAAAAAGTGTTTTGATTTGGATTGTAAAGATGTCAGTGGAGGATTATCTGTTGGATATTTAGTATTTTACATATGTCGATAGAAGTTGATAGATTGTAAATGGGAGATATATGATGGGAAATGATAATGGTGATCCATATACGAATAAGAAGTTTTCGTTTTTACATAACCACATTTTAGTGATTATTCTCAGTGTTTAGTGGTATGTAGTTTAAACATTTCAAATTTTTATATTTATACATTTAACTTGTCGAATAGGTGTGGTGTGTTTACTCATGTGGATTACCACATTTCAAACTTATAACGGTTTATACAACTACATAATTATATAGTTCGTCGATTCAGATAAATAATTATTTTTTATTCAATCATTTCTCCGGATACTATAGTTTCTATAAATCATCAACATCTTATATATAGTATTTATTTATTATATAATCACTTTTTTTAATTATTTTTTTTCATGTCATAATTATCACTTTTTCAAACAGATACAAAAATTATAATCTTTTTATAAAATAACATGCGAATTTTAGAGATAGAACAATATAAATAACTACTTTTACTATTGTTTATTACATATATAATGTATTATCTGATTTAAAAAAACAAATAATTCAATTGAGTAGGTAGTCAACAATTTGACCTTCTTACTTGTAAAAAAAATAGACTCTATAAACTATAGCACAATTCATATTTGAATATGCCAAATTACTCCTACATTCCAAACTATAGGTTTAGAATGATTTTGACATGTTTGGAAAAACAAATAAAATCTAATTCAAAATTTTGGAATATACATATAAAATGAGTTAGAGATAACTAAAATATTTATATAAAAAATAAAATCAAAAATCATTTTGAAAATAGTTAAATATCATATTGAATAACTAGAGCCTCTATTTGATTTATAGTTTAAAGTTAATCAACAGGGAAAAAAAAGTAAAGTATTATTTAGAGTGATTTAGAATTTACATGTATTGTACACAAATAAACATTAGAATTTATTATCTCGAATTTAATTATATATATAATATACTCAGAAAGAGGATATTTTAACCTTTGGGAATGAAACCAAAAACTATAGGGGAACCATTACAATCTAAAAAATATTGAATCACAGAACCCATAGGGTCATGTGCACCACTTTCATTGTCGTTTAAAATATTAGGTATTGCACATTTAACTTTACATTGTTTTTCTCTTTTAGATTGTTTGGCAAATTGTAAACCACAGGCATTACACACTGGCAAATTATCTGGACCTTTTCTCCACTCTGGTGTATCTTTTACTCCACATATTGCACAACTTGTAGGTTTTTTTGATGGCGGTCTACCACGTTTCCTTTTCTATTTGATAAAAAAGTGTTAGTGTAAAGTTGGAGATGGGTTAAAAGTCGAGGAATAGGTGTAAACTTACTGTATTTTCATCCTCAAAAATTAGTTCAATTTCTGGTATACTATCTATAAATAAATCGGGACTCATCTCTAATGAATTACTATTATTGTGATAATGGTAGTAGGTTGGGGGATTGGTGCTGTTCATCTAGAGATAGAAGAGGTGGTATATCTTCCTTCTTTACCCGGGTAGAAGATAATAAAGGCTTCTTTGGAATGATAACTACAATTAAAGGTTCACTACATTTATTATTCAAAAGGAAAATATTAAAATTAGTATTCCAAGTTAACTTTTTGATATTGATTCACAATAAATTATACAATTTAACATTGGTTGAATAAATATTATTATCATTTATACTCAAATGTTGGAAAACATTTGTTTTGTTTGTCAAATTATTATTATAATTATTATTATTTGTCATTGTTATTATTACAATCAATTGGAAATAAATGATTGAAAAACTCAAATATTTTTAAGATATATATATCACTCAGCATTCAAACACTAGTTGTATCCATATTTACCTTTGTTGAGTTGAGATATTAGTGCACTTTGCCTCTTTTTTTCTAGAAATTACTTTTTTTTGTGTTTTTTTTTTGGATTATGAAAGTTCTTATTTGAATATGACCTCGAAGTTGATACTGACAATGATTTTCAAAAATACTTGATAGTAACAGTGAAGTCAAAAAAGAGGATGTATGTAAATTTACAAACTCTATTTATGATGATCTTGAAATTGAGTGTGGGGTACTTTTAGGTTGAAAAAAAATAAAACAAATTGTACCACTACCAACCCCTCTTATGGATTCAGATAAATCTCGCAAGTAATCTCTATTTGGTTTTTTTTAAATGTAAAATGAGATGAGATTACTCTAATCAATTCTTATAATTCTAATAATTTGTTCTAGAATAATAAATAGTGTACTATTTATTATTCTCTATTATACCTTGTTGATTGTCTATATGTATTTTTTCTGAGAAAATGTGTATTTAAAATATAGAGTTACTCTGTCGAAGAAGGAACCGCGCTAAAAATTAAAATTAGACAACAACAAGAAAACTTTGAATACATATGAATTGATTTTTTGTTTTTTTTCTGTTCATATGTTCTGTGATCCATTTGACTCTAAGATCTTTTTATCCCAAAGTATTTGGAGATTTTGATTTAGAAGAGTTAATGGGCGAGTTAAAAAAATTGATTGGGAAAAAAAATCAAATTTATAAAAATGAGGGTTTTTATAGATATTTAATTTCGAAGGCACTACTTATATTGCCACATACCCTTGGTAGTGCCCTTATTCTAGAGATATTTATTTATACTTGTAGACATAGAGATCTACAAAAATGAAAAAAATGGTTTGATGAGATGAGCCTTCCCTAAAACACATTTATTATATGAATTTTTATTTAATGGAAACAATACATTGACAACATCTCAAATTCATTCAAAAAAAATGATTGGCCAGTATCTTTTCAAGTTTTAAAAACTTTCTAAAAATCATCATTCAATAAAGAAAACAGATGATTTTTCATTAATCATTTAATTGATTAATTATTAATTAACTTTTATAACAAACTAGTGATAATGGTAACTCTTAAAGATAATATATCTTTTGAATCAATATCCACCTCCCACACAAAATTTTTTTGACTAACTCCTAATTTCGAAATAAAAAATATCTATCTAAATGGGATGGTGGTTCGCTGAAAGATTTTGTTGAAAATAGATCAATCAATTTTACTTTTAAAGAAGATCTATACATATGTGGAGGATGGTTTATTTTAAGAAAACTGTATGTGGTTTTATTTAACCAAATTACATCACAATAATGATTATTAAATATACTATAAATTCGAAGTGAAATTGACCTGAATATGTGCACGAGGTATCTTTCAAAAAAAAAATCAAAAACTCTAATTTATTTCATTCTTGATCCTTAAAGTAAAAAGCAGATTGTTAAAAATTATTTTCATTAAGAGATATCTACAGATCTTTCTTTTTTTATAAAAAATATCAAAATAGGATTCTATTTTAACGGGTTTTAATCAATTTATTTATGAATAGTTTCTATTTGGGTAAAGTTAGGGGTTTTTGTCATAACTTCTTTTTTTTTTCATTTGTTTAATTTGATTCATATCTCCAAACTTTGTATTAACTGTTTTAAATGTCAATTAAATAAAATAACATGTTATTCATTGAGTTCTATTAAATAATATACTAATTCATTATTTTAATTTCCATTTCAATTGAAAATTCCGATATTCTTTGTTTTGATTTACCAGGTGATTCAAAAAATTCATAATATTCAATATTCATGTAATATCTTTTACAAACACTTTTTGATAATACTATTTATATATTTACCAATTCAATTACATACCAATGATGATAAATTGCCTCTATATATTTGTTAATAACATGTATACGATAGATTTATCTGTTCAATATTATCACTCCATATAAACCGTTACTCTATAACTATGATTCTATTATACATTTTAAAGTCAATAATAGTTTAAAACCATTGTTGGATTGTTTTAAGTGTAAATAAGTAATTATATTTATGCTTTGGTCATAAATGGTTTCTCTATTTTTTTTTACAAGTAAGAAAGAAGAGTTTACAAGTAAGGTTAAATTTTTAATAGTTTTAAAATTTAAATTCTAGAAGTAGTATTACAATGAAATAGACAGTGAGTTGAATCTATCAGTATCATTTATCAGTTATATAAAGAAAAAAAAAACCTTATAATACGTTATCAAATGTCTCTAAATGCGAATTTCAAAAATTTTACTCTCTTTTTTTTATTTTATTTATTTATCACACTAATAACCCACTTTTAAATACGTGTTTGTTTCAGTTTTGTATACATCATTTGATTACCACATATTTATACTAAAAATAGATTATACATCCAATGTACTACAAGCTTAATACATCACATTTCCCATATTGTGTAATTTTTGGAACATAATGTGTGTAACTTGATAAATTATTGGAAAGATATGAATTAATAGAATATAGTGTCACTAATGTAATGGGTTATAGTATCTACAAAAAATAATTATAATATCAATTTATAAAATTAAATACCAACATTATTAATGCGGGATAGCCTATAAGAATGAATGTAAAATTGTAAACATATTTAGTACTCCCATTTTACAATTATATCATAATTAATATTTCAAAAACTATACCATTGTAAATGTTCCAATTAAAAAAAAGAATAATTTTAGAATTACAAGTATAGTTATAGATTTGTTATAATTTTATGTATCTGTAGATAAGCACTGAATATTTTTTTTTAAAATAAAAATTAAAATCAGGAATTACAGTAGAATAGGAATGACATGGATATTGTGTATATGTAAATGGTATATTTCATTTAAAATTAAAAAGGTTTAAGATGTATATATATTATTATTTCTACGCTAGTTATACAATAGCGACTCTATGAGAATAACGTTTGTGTTGGAGGTCCATGGTTATTTAAAATAGTGATATGGTAGTGTTTTGAAAGTAGGTAATCCATAACATCGTTAAGTTTCTTACGATCAGTGTGAACACATAGGTTACCACCTAACCCTGATGCCGATATTCTCATTGCTGCAAGTCCTTCAAATTTACTATAAAATTCATCAGCCTGATCATCAAAATCGGGTAGAGATCTCTGGAAACCACCAGGTTTCAATGATAATTCTATATTGTGGTTATCTAAAATATTTTGGATTGGATTATCAATTTTTTTGTTATTTGAAAAATAAACCACCACCCACACAAATCGAGTAAAAAAAAAACCGGCAGAAGAAGAATGGGCAAGTAAGCAACAGAATATAGATAAATTAGTATTTCATTGCAGTATTAGTGGTTTATAGTATACATACCGATAGGATTTAATTTATCCTTATTATTTGAAGAGTGATAATAGTAATCAATTAGAGATTTTTGAGTGTGATTAGTGTGATGCTGTTGAATATTCAAAAAGGATATATGGTGACCTATGGTGTCAGTGTTATTAAATATCAATTGAATTTCAGTAATCCATCGATTTATAGCAGAGTCGTCACATTGGTTCAGTACATTACTATTCCATTTAGTAGGTTTAAATGAAAATCTATAGTCGTGGGTTTGTTTATCACCATCATGTGCAGTCTTTACCATTGATATAAGGTCCTTCACTAACAGTTCTCTATCTTTGGGGTTCAGTATCTCACTATCCAGATAATTTATAATACATTGATAGACATTTCCTCTTTCCAATTCAGACAGTGCATAGAGTATTGATTTTCTCATGTACAATACAGTACCATCAACTTCAATTTCCTCTGGTAGTATCTATTGGAATATTAGAATATTAATATTAGTGGGGATGTGGGGAGGGAGTGATAAAAATAAATGGAAGATTACTTACCTTTAAAAGTTTATAAATGATTAGGTATCTTGAGAATCTATTACTTTTACATTCAGGGAATTGGTTATCAATTTCACCACCATAGGCAAGGTCTCTAAGGAGACCATTCTTTGTTATACATATTAGAATTTTATCCAATTCTAATTTGGTTAGAGTGGATTTACGTATGCATTCAGATTGGTGATTTATAATTTGATCTTTTAGGTATTTGATAGATTCTAGGAATACTTTAGACCCAAATGATTTCATAATCAAATGTGCCCAATCTACAATATCAGAGGTTTTGGAATCTTTTTGAATGTATCCAGATTGGATATGAGACTCAATCCATTCCTTACCTTTGGCAGTTGTAAATCTAGGTATTTGAGATTCAGCCATTAAAATCACTAAATCATTAACAGGGAATTTAAGAGTCTTTATAAAGCATTCAGGTAGACTACCAATAACTGCAATTTCAGATTTCTTTGAAAACAGTTGAGATGTCTTATCAGAGGCACCTGCAGATTTCCCAAGGAAATATTCACCAAAATCCAAGTTTGCCAACTGTTCTTTAGTCATTCTCCATTGGAGTAGTTGATTGAGTCCCATTGAGAATGCACCTGTTAGAGCAGAACTTGAACTTACTCCGCCTGTAAATGGTAATCCCAACTGTCCACCATTGGAAAAGTGGCATTTAATGTATCTACCAGATTCACCTAGTCTCAGTAGATCTTGGACTGATGGTGTAGGGAACTCTGATTTCTTCCATAGAATATATCCAAGACATGACTTGATGTAACAGTCCCAGTTTGATGAACTCCATAGTGGGTCTTTTCCATTGTATCGCTCTATAACAGGTACTAGGTCATTTAGTATATCAAATTGAGCATTTGGGAATCTAGTTGATTCACTATTGGATATGAATACTTTTCCATGAAGGTTCTTGTCATTACTCTGTAAAACCTGTGTCAAACATACAATTTCAGAAGTTGTGTTGGAGTTAATAGTGAATCCTCCAAGTCCTAGGAAATCAGTGTGACCCATGAATATTCTATTTCTACCATTACTAGCTACAATGACGCATGGCTGATCACTAATGAAATTGTGTTTCTCAATAGCTTCTTTACAGAGATTTGTTACTAAAGTTCTTCTGTCTTCTAAATGAGTGTGATCAGATTGAATATCTTGACCAAATGCATATCTAGATGAGAATACTTCATTGAAAAGTTTAGAGTTACTCAACATTTCAGATTGAATTTCACCTATTGTCAATTGAGATGTTTTCATTACCAAGTTCCAGAATTCATTAGAAATAGGTGAACTTATAGATATAGATTCTATCAAATGACTTTCCAAACTAAAATGTAAGTGTTCTGACATTATAAGTGAACCAGGTCTAGAATTCACTTCTAATGGTACAAAATGGTAGTGATGATCTTCTAATTTCAATAGGAAGTCTAAACCTACAATAGGAAGATCCAACTCCATTCTAATCTTATTAGCTACAGAACAGAGTCTATCAAAATCAGATTTCTTGAATACCACAGGTAGATCATCCATCACATTGATTACCAATGAGAATGAGGATTTTCTTAAACCTGGTGATATTACCTTTTCATTCTCATCATGAGATCTAACAATAGCCAATGTGTTTCTATCACCCACACAAGAGTTGACTCTGACTACAAATGGTACATTAGAATGTTTAGTCTTTACAGACTGAATGAATTCAGATAGAATAAAATCACCATATCCATGGTGATCCATTAACTCTAATACTCTATCCACTGCAGTATTCAGTTCATGAACATTATAGAATTCAACTTTATCAGATTCAGTTGTATTCTTTCTAGGTTGAATTATAAAACCATGTTTACAATGGTCTAGTATATTTGAATTTTTGATAATCTTTAGTGCATCTTCTCTAGTCAATATATCCTCCTTTGAAAGTAGCACCAATTTAGGTACCTTAAGAATCTTTGAATAGTCATCATGTGGGAATAGTAATGGTAATCTTGACTTTAACCAAAATTTATCATCACATTTTTCATTGGATATCAAGTAATCGTTTAGTACCTTTATACCATACTCTTCAAATTTCAATTGTAGGTCCTTATGACTATTGTTTTCTTGGTTCAAGTCATCATTTAACAATTCCAACAATACAGTTGATCTAATTGAGAGTAGATTAGATTGACTAGCAGTTAGGGGTATTTCCAATATTCTTGAATTACCTTGAACATTAATTAACAATTGACATCTAGTCAACTGATACTTTCTATTTGGTAATAGGTCTATCCATGAATCGTGGACTCCAATGACATTTAGAGGTAACTTATCAAATGTAACCAACTTGTTTTGGTGACTACTAAAGAATGGGTGGAAGTGGTTATACATAAGAGTTCTCTTTCCTACTACAACTGCAAATGTATTTCTATATGGAAATAATGATTTAAACTCTCTATCCGATAGTGCACTCTCATGTATATCAACTGATGGTGTTATTCTATGAGACTTTGTAGAATCATAACATAATTCAACAATTCTTCTAAGATAGTAACTATCGTGATCTTTATATTTTGAATTCTTTAATAAATTCATTCCAAACAATACAAATTCCATTGGATTATCTAAATTAAAATCAATAATGATTAGATTATTATATATAGAGTCAGGTATTTGTTTTTTATTTACCTTTAAAGTCATTTATGTTACTGTTTTGTAATTGAGTAGTTATTTCACTTTGAAGATTGGTTGTGGATTGTTGTTGATGTTGTGGTTGGTTTGAGTGTTGGGAGGTATGGGATTGTGAGGTATGAATTACTGGTACTTGTAATTTAATATTATCAACATGTGATACAAGTTCACTAGGTAGAGTCTTAACAAACTCTTTGCCAACCAATAAGAAATTATTTAGAATAACTCTATCATTCTCACCAATTTGGTCCCATGGAATTTGAATTGAACCATCTTGTGAAATGGTCTTTTTAGCTTCAATTTCACGTTTCCAATAGTTTGTCCAAAGACCTACACCAACATTAGGTTCAAGATGCCAGAATTTAATGTCGACTACCTGACCTTGGAACTCAAGTCCACTTACCAAGTCACGTAAGAGGAATTGATTTTCTCTATCATCTTTAGGATTAATAGTTATATCTAATAGTTTAGTTTGAGATGCATCAATAAGTTCACCAGTATCGAGTCTCTTCCAAACAGGTTCAGGAATGAAATCTAACATGAGATAACGTGGCCACCAAATAGGTGTGCCAGTTGCATCCTTCTCTAGAATCTCAGGGAATCTTGAATGATAACTATCAAATTTCTGACCATACAGCTCGACTGGGTCTGACCAATACTTAGGATTAAATCGTGCCATGGAGGACATTACTTGTTTACCTGCTTCTTCAAGATTCTTCATGAACTTTTCACAGAGTGAGTTGGTAATCATATCCTTTGTAAGCATATCCAAAGAACCTTGTCTACCAACATTAGTTGCAATTTGTAAGCTGTTTAGTCCAATGGGATGTGAAGCTTTCCAGTTTTCAGGATTATCCAAATCACCATTCTTTGGCATGGAAGATGACATGATGATTCTAACAGTTCCATAAACTGAGTCTTTTGGATATCTATTAAGTTCCACAGCTACACCATAATCCATAATCTGTCTTTCCACTAATTTGTTAATAGTCTTACAATTCATCCAAAACAATGGTGATGAAATGATAGCTCTTTGAATGACAACATTTTGTGCTCTGGATATCTGATAGATAAACTCAATAGCCTTTGTCATTACTAGTTCCTTACTCTGATCAGATTGATGGAAGTCAAATCTAGCAAGGTTTCTAGCACCACTTTCAGCAGCACCTTTTACAATAATAGTTTGATACTTTTGAATGAATGGTAATAGTCTTGCTCTAATAGCTTTCTGTGCATCTATTGGATTCTTTGATAATTGTTCAGATTCAATTTGTAACCAATCAGTTTCTTGTGGAAGGTATACTTTAGTCTGATCACTTGGATTGAATATTAAAGGATACAATGACTTATTGTAAGTTAGTTCATAGAGGAATGGTGATTTATCAGTACTTGGGTACCCTGCATTAGAAATCTCAGATTCCAAATGATGATGATGTAAAGTAATTACAGAACCTATTATAACAGGTCTGGTAAATCTAACTGCTATATAGATACCTTTACCTATAAGTCTCTTTTTAGATTGATCATTTTGAATTTGATTTTGAGCAGCTTGTTGTGAGAATCCTAGAGCTTTAGTAAGGGCTAATTCATATTGGTTATGAGTGACCCATACATAGGCATCATGTATTGTGAGTACTGATCTACCTTGATGTTGTACCATCTTACCATCTCTGGTAATGAACAGGTTGTCTTGTAGAGTTGGGCCTTCAGTTAGAGAACTTGCATAATGTGTTCTTCCAACTGGTGACAAATAGGCATGGTTTACCTTTTGAGAGGTATGAAGAATCTCGTCTGGGTCTATAGGGTTAGTGAATACTCTTGGTAGTTGGAATCCATCATTTTTCAAAAATGCAATTTCTCTAAGTTGGTTATATGATCTCCATAGAGTCTCCCAACGCTTATCATTTGCAGAGGCACCAATAGCTTGCACTGAAACTTTATCAGACTCGACATCAATAGGTGATACCAATGTGTCACCTAATAGTAGTTGTAGTTGATGATTGGTATTCTCAAGTGACAAACTACTGGATTTCATTAAGACCAATGAGCGAATATAAGGGTACATTACTCGATGAATTGACCAATAGAGTTTATACTGTGATTCTTGATGTTCAGGTTTAAGTATACCAACACTATTAAAGTATCTTTGTTGGAATAGAGGGTATCTCTTTGGATCTAAAGTCCAAGGTGTATATTCACTATAATGATCATCTAGAGTCTTGGCAAAGAACTCTGCTAGAGATCTCCATAAGTCACGTTCAGGTATCTCATCTCTTTGAAGTGACAGATACTGATTGGTCTTCTCCAACAGTAATAGTAGATTCAGTGACATTGGTATCAATCTGAATAAATGAGAATTCTCATCTTGAACTGAATCATAGAGTGGAGTAATCAAACCAAATTCCTCATAGGTACCTACAAGTTGATCCCAAGCAGTTAGAGATAGTTCACAAGTAGATTCATTAATCAGTTCTTGTTGGACTAGTTGAAGTAGTTTAGATTTAACTTGAGGACTGGCGACCTGGGATTGGTTAATAATAGTTGATAAAAGGCATTTAAGTAGATTTAAAGTCTCACCAATGATTTGATTTTGTTTTTCAACTAGAGAATTCTCATTTTCATTCTGAAGGAAATAGACAAGTTTTGTAATGTTACCATCAATGGTATTGGACAGTAACTGAATGGATTCACTCTGTAGACTAGTAGTAACAGACTGGAACCCTTGTACTTTCCATTTTGTAATTTGATTTCTCTTGGCTTGTAATTGAAGTTCTTTTCTTCTAGTAACAGCAACTTCAATATGCTCTTCACTAGCCTTTACACTGAACATTTTACCTTTTCTGTCTTTTAACTGGAGATTGGTGCTTGTGACTTCCTGAACTATTAATTGCTGGATGATATCATCTTCAACATCAACAGTATATTTAGTATTGGGGTTTAGGAATTCATAGACCTTTTGTATTAAGGATAGTATTCTATTTTGATAGCTTTTAGAATACCCATTCAATAGTAAATAACCTCCAATTGCCAACCAATGTACTGGTTTAAGTGCTGATAGTTTTGGATTTTCAACTAGATATTCCAAAGATTGTCTAATGACATGGTCTCTCTGTTTAAATCTATTTGCTAGTAATATACGTTGTTCATATTGTAAGAGTAGGTCAATTTCTTTGGATAGCTGTTTAGGTGGAATTAGTTGTTGGAATATCTCATCAGAGATATCCTTTAGACGTTGAGTTTGATCTATTTTATCTTGACTGTTATTATAGATCTCTTTTAGTAAATCATATATACGAATGGATCTATGTTCAAGTCTATAGACTTCCTCTCTAAGATCAGTACCAAGTAATGGTTGATAACTATCGCTACCCAATCCAAATGCCTTATAGATTGATTTACGACCTTGTTCTCTTCTTTGATGGAAATCTAGAATCTTCTTACCCTTTGCATCTCTAGATAGACCAGCAGCATACCATAACATGATATCCCTCTCAAACCAACATCTATGTCTTCCTTGACTCACATGATCATGTGCAATCAATGAACTGTTAGGTCTACCAACTAACATCAAATCACATAAAGTTGAAGGATTCATTTGTAGTAATTGTGGGTGTGTAATTGAGAACACCACTATATCCTGACCTTGTAAATCCTTGTAAAAGTCATCTCCAGGACCACGCAATCTCAAACTCAGCGGATGTATACGTCCACCAATTTCCTGACGAATTGCTTGTTTCTCAGCTTCAGGTAAATTAGATAACGGTATCCATTCTTCTATAAACTTTCTATGTAACATTGCATTGGCTTTCATCTGATCCACTGAAATTCCTTTAGATTTCAGATACTCGCTAGCTCTGGTAGCTTCATCACCGAGTAAATGTAAAGTCTCTGCAGAGAAACCTAGTAAATCATCACTATCAACACCATGTACAGCAGTTATTGTTATATCACCTACTGTGGTATGAGGTGGGAACTTTTCACAAAGAGTCTCGATCCATTTCAAATGATGGATATTTGTTCTGTCAAAGTCATCTGCATTTACATAAAGTCTGGCTAGATATTGTCTGACTTGTATATCAGATTTCTCAGTGCTATTTGGATGGAATCCGACCCAGCCAAGTCTAGCTATAAGCTGACCTTCCTCATCTAGAGATAAGGCAACTTCATGATAGTGTCCTGAAAGTATAAGGAATGCTCTCATAACCCATGAGAATCTTACATCAGGTGGAGGAGCAAAATTATCATCCCCTTTATACACACCAAACATGTGTACTCTTAAGTCAGTCTCTTGAGGAAGATCCTCATGTCCAGGATTCAACTTTCTCGCTAATTTACCAGACTCTGGAATCTCTCGAGTCATAGGGAAAACCACAGATCTATTGACTTGTTCACCACCTAAAGTTATCTTTCTCTCAGCCCAACTACTCCAAAGTGACGAATGCTGATCTTTATTCGACTGAATGAACATTGAAGGCATACCAGTGAACCCTAGTATCTGAATGAGTTTGGAAAAGTGCATCAATACTTGCCCACCAGTAATCTCAATAAACTGTTGAAGATGCTTGGATATCAGTGGACTGGAGCTCTGTTGTTGTTTATGAAACTCATTTACAGCCCACTTCTCCCACTCTACTGAAGACTCGAATTCAGATTGTCTTGATGAAATATGAACCATCAAGGCAACCAAAGCACCATGTAAATGTTTAGGAATACCTAAAAGTGACAGTTTTCGACTATCCTGATGTGTAACAACAAAGAGTTTGAATAGTAAATCTTTTGGGATGCAATATCCAGCTGTAGGACCTGACATGTACCCTTCAGTCTCTTTTTGAGAGGCAAGTGCCAACCCACCACGTTGATTAAACTGATAGGCAAGATCTTCGATATCACCACACCCAAGTCTCTCCACAAACAGTGCTTGAACATTTCTAATGGATCTTACTAATGCAGTCCACTGGTTCTCAGAGACTTTGAGGTTCTCAGCTGATGTTATAGTTCTAATGATTGGGTTGTAGTTCATTAGCGAGTAAAAGTCCTTTGCATGTTTAGCACAAAGTGGGTCAGTGACACCCACAAACTGTGGCCAAATTTCAACGGAACGTCGTTCATCTTTACCTAGGTTGACACGAGATGGACCATATATGAAATGGTAACGTTTTCTAACTCCAGTAGGTCTAAGATTCTGCTCTTGATCTACATGAATGCCACCACATGAATAGGCGTAACGTGGGTTCATGAGTTGTGCAGTCAAACACTCGGAAGACACAACCTCTCTTCTGGCACTTGTAAGAGACAAACTAGTTCTATTTCTATAGAATTTCTCATATCTCTGTTGAAGATGTAAATCTGGGTATTTTTCAGTATAGATTTGAAGAAGTTTAAGTCTAGCTTCCCACTGAATAGATTGAATATACTCCATTTTCAGTACAGGTAATTTCACTAGTAACTCTTTCAACACATCCTTATTGAAAGTTGTCAATGACAAATCAGATCTATTCTGATGGTATATATACTCCAATGCCCTATCGCTAAACTCATCCAGATTCTTATTTACAATATCACTGATACCATAAGGTTCATAAGTTGGAGCAGTAGGTCTTCCTTCCAATCTATCAATCTCCAATAAAATGCATAGTAATGCTACTTGTTTTTGTAGAATAACATTGTCACCAATTACTCTGTCCACAGCTCTATTATGTGAAAGATTCATTTGTGAGGCATACTGTTCGACGATAGGTTGATAATTGAACTCCTCAATGACTTTCTTTCCAATTTCCTGAAGAGATGCTTGATAGGATTTCAATTTCTCTTGAACTTTGTTCTCAAGTCCATGGGCTTCTACTATATTTCTAAGAGTCATTTCTTCCTCTAAAACAGCTTGAATGAAACCTTCAACTAGACCAGGAGCCTCTGTAGTCAGTAAATGAAAAGCTGGCATTTTTCTAGTCTTTTTATAGATCATAAATTCCAAAGTCTCCAATTTAGATGGTGACATGGTAGGTAATGAAGAGTAATGTGATTTGCAGTCTTCTAGCACACCCTGATAACTTGAGTGAAGTTCAATAAGTACCATTCTTAAGGCTTCAATTCTATTAATGAAATTGGAGTGTTTCCAATTGGTTTCAACTACCGATTCAACACGTTCAGCTAGTGTATTGTACTTGTTCTCTAGATACCATGTGAGCTCAATAATGTCTTTTGACATTTTACTCTTTTTCAGTAGCATTCTCTGACTGTTTTCTTTGGTTAAATGTTGATCTTGTTGAAGATTGATGCATTGGGTACATAAGGTTTCATTAGAGTTAATGAGAATTTCTCTAGCTAGTGATACATGTTCTGATAGAATATGGAGTTGGATATTCAAACACCAAGGTTCAGCAAGAGATCTTATGGTTTGTTCTAGACCTTCTTGATCTACTTCAAATACTGTTTCAATCTTACCATTAACCTCTAAAGTACGTTCATAGATAAACAATGGAACGGCTTCAATCAAATCAGTGGCCTGACTCACCCAATCATTCGTAGGTGACATGTACAAATGGTCACCACCAATTCTAACTAGTTTCTGAAGAACTTGCTCTTGTTCTGGTTTGGCTTCCAATTCGTTTGTTTTGAATCTTTCAGAACCACTTGGAGAAGGTCTTTGAAGAAGTACACTAAACGACGATGGATATGAACTGGAAGTTGAATGTAACTGTTCTTCCATTTCATATAAATACAACCATAGTTTAGATTGAGATCTTCCATAGTGAACTTCAACAAACTGATAGAGCTCTCTATACTCTTTAAACAAGGAGTGACCTAGTTTTCTAGAAACACCTTCAGCAAACTGATTCATTTGGTTCTTTTGAGCCTCTTCAATGACATTAAGTGACTTTTGATAGACTATAATCAAAACCTCACGAAGTTGTTGAATGGCACCTTTGAATTGTGTCATGGAACTTAGATTTTCATTGACACTGCTGATTAGTATATTCAATCTACCTTGAACAGGATAAAAGTGAACTAGTATCTCTTCGAGATTCTTTAGTATCACTGACTTTCCAGGGATATTAGATCTAACCATTTCATTGAATCTAGTTGTAAAAGTGTCTTTGGAGATCTCAGATATCACCATTCTAGTTAGTGACAGAATTTGCTCATTTAATTGAACATAGTTACTAGCTGCAAAGAGTGTAGCCTGATTTGAAAATGCACGACTTTCTCTGCCCACTACAATGACTGGATGAATTGCAGAATGGTTTTGGAACCAGGTTTCACGGATTTGGTCAGAAAGTCTTTTAGAATTTTGATATTCAACTGATGCATCAAATTTCTTTAAAACTTGAAAAGAGTGATCTCTACGAAGTTTAGTATCATCAATTTCCATTGCTTTTCTAAACTCTATACGAGAGTATGGTAAATCAACTAAACTCTGACCAAGGTACCAAGATATCTTATTATCTCGTCTATTGATTAGTTTAATCAACTGATCAGTTGATACCTGATCTGGACTGGAATTCAGTAGAATATTCTCTAATTCCAATGTAGACTTTGTAGCAAACCCCATCACTGAGCCATGACTATTAATCTCTTTCCAATCATTGATAAACAATTGAAATAGATTTCCAGGGTCAACCAATAAACTTGACAAACTTAGAATACTATTTAAACTTTCATAGTATTCAGAGTTACTGTCAATAAAAGTCATAAGTAAATGGAGTATCTCTCTTTCAGAGAGATCTTCTTTTCTTCTCTGATGATTCAGTAGAGCAAAGTACACAATGACAGAATAGAAATGTACAAGTTGTTTGTCATCTATAACTATACTCTTAATCTCCTCTAGAAAATTACAATCTATTATACATTTTGATTTACTCTGATGCCAACTGCCAATGTAACCATGACCTCTATTTAAATCAATCAAAATTTCATCATCTTCATTCTTCAAATTTAGTTGATCTCTATGCTTATTTACAATGTATTGAAATGATTGTTTTAATATTGATTTTAATTTATTATTATTATTGGTGTTGGCAGTGGTATTGGTATTAGATGACGATTGATCTACATCAGAGTTGTTTAATGTTGATGAAATAAAATCTAATGATTTAATACTAAATCTTAATGTTTCTTCAGTGTTACCTAAAGTTCTTTTGGCAGTTTTGACTTTGTATTCTTTGAATTTATCTACTTTATAGATAATTCCAAATAATTCAAAAAATTCATTCTTTGAATTCAATTTGATTAGTAATCAATTCAATATTGGATTTTACCATAATTAATAATATATTTACTTTTATTTGAACTATGTTTGGATTTTCATCTTTTATCATTGTTTAAATAAAATACATATACAGATAAAAAAAAAAAAAAAAAATAGTAATAAACAATTCAAGAAATTTGATTGCTTTAGATGAAATTGAATTCTGTTTGCAAGATCAAAAAAAAATTTTTTTTTTTTTTTATTACTTGTAAGTTCCTCAGACCCTTCGAATGATGTGGTATGAACTTATATATTAATTAATTTCTTATTTTAAAGTGATTCAAAAAAAAGTTCACCAGATCTGTTTGTTTTTTTATTATAGAAATAATTGTCAAATCATATGATCATTTTTTTTATTACACACACAACAAAAAAATGGGGGTAATTTTATATTAATTCTTATATAAAAAAAAAAAAATTATAAAACTTGTTATAAAGTGTTTATTTTAGAAAGAGGGGGAGGTTAGTTTAATATAATATTAAACTTTTTTTATTTGTTTTTTTTTTCTGTTTCTAAAATATTATTATTTATTATTATATGTGTAAAAAATTATTATTATTTGTTGATTAATCTCTGTAGCTACTAGTTTGCATAAAAGGAAAAAAAAAAATTAAATTAAAAAAAATTAGGATTTAGAGTAGAATCATCAGTATCATCAGATTGCATATCATCAGATAGATTAAAAAAGTTTCCAAATCATGTCAAGCAGTGGATTAGTTAATCCTAATATTTCACCAAATTCTTTAGGCTCCAATAACAGTATTGGTAATCAACATTTACAACAACAGTTACCTTCACAATCCATTGTCAGTAATAGTAGTGGTAGTAATAATAATAATAATAATAATAATAGTGGAAATGATAAAATATTATTATTATGTTCAACATGTCATTTAAAAATTAATCAAGATGTAAAAGAATTAACAGAGAAGGTATTACCTGGATTTCATGATAGTAAATATTCATTTACATGTAAATCTTGTAGTGCCTCTAAAACACCAATACTCTATCATTTGGGTAAATCTTGGAAATGTGTAATTCATACTGCACTGTTTAATATGGAGAGACAAAATGGTTGTAAATACTTTCATCATTCAGATGTAACTACCTATGTTTCCAAATATCCAAATGTATTCCTTCATGATAAATCTTTAGGTATGTTTTACTCTTTTTTTTAAATTTAAAATTAAAAAAAATACTAATTTTAGTAATATATTTTTATGATAATACAGCCGATATTTCTAAAGCTGTTTCAATGGCATTTTTTAACAATAAAGGTTACTTTATTTCAGGTGGACCTTATACTGGTAAATGGGCAAATCCAAGCCCAGATAGAACTGATTTGGAATCCACAATGGATACATTTGATTCACCATTAGGTGAGAATGGTAATACTGGTCATCATGAAGATAGACATCTTTTAAGTCCAAGTAGAAGTAGATCTAGATCACTGTCTAGATCACGTTCAAGATCTAGATCTATGAGTAATAGTAGATCACGTTCAAGATCAATGTCAGGTTCTAGATCAATTTCTAGAGGTCGTTCTCATTCTCGTTCTAGATCTGGATCGAGATCTTCAATTTCCAGATCACGTTCAAGATCCAATTCATTTGATCGTCAACACCACTCCCATAATAACGGTGGTAATAGCAATAACCATCAAAATACTCATCATCAACATCAGTCAATTAACAATGGTAAGAGAGTTGAGAATCTGTCATCATCCTCCAGAGGAAGTAATAATAATTCAGATTACGACTCTGAATCGGAATCTGATAATGAATATTCCAAGAAATACCTAACATGTGGTCAATGTAAGAACCTGTTTAGTGCTGAAACTATTCCAACTGGAAAAGTCATTCCAGGACCCTTTGATAAATGCTACGAATACACTTGCAAGTTTTGTTGTCAACCTGAATCTGATCAACCATTGATTAAACATCAACCTAAAACCTGGACTAAAATACTTCACACTGCTCTACATAACCTTGAATTGGATAGACGTATTCGATTCCATTCCACTAAAGATATATATCAGTACATTTTGACCAATATCAAAGATCTTCAATCTGAACCTAAACAAGATGTATCCATTGACATTATAAACTATGTTTTGGAATCTGGAAGACGTTTGTTTATCAATTCTACCAAAGACAATAGACTTTGGTGTAATAGAAAAAAGAATGATAAAGTAACATTTGACAACAGAAATATCTTGGTACTTACTAAAGAACTCTCTCAAAGTGGTCATCATACATCTAGTAACAACGGTCATGGTCCAAGTAGTGGTAGTGGAGGTCAAAAGAAGAGATCACATGACATGATGGATGATGATCATCACCATAGTTCATCATCAGGAAGCAACAATAACCAACATAAAACACTTCAACAACAGTCCAAGAGTAAATCCAGTCAGAGTACTTCTGGAACGAGTACCTCAACACCATCCATCAACATCACCAATAGCAATGGAAAAAACCTTTCTGGAAATGTAGCTTTACAAAACATTCGTTTAACCCCACTCTACTGCAACCAGTGTAAGAATTGGTTCCCTAATGCTGCCAGTGATCTAATGGAAGATAACCCTACTTTAATCATACCAAGTCACATTGACAAGAGATACATTTACACATGCTCCAAATGCAGTGATAAGAAATCAGCAATTCTTATTCATTTACCAAAGAGTTGGAAGATTATAGTTCATACCACACTTTATAATCTTGGTATCCTTTCAGGTCAGAAATTCTCATCCAACAAGACACTGTATTCCTTCATCTCTGATAATGCCAATACACTTTTACTAGGTGGTAAAACAATAGATTACCTAAACAAAAATCTTTCTGGTGTATTGTCATCTTACAAGAACCTATTTTGTTCATCAGGTAGAAACATGTGGGGTAATGTCAGTCAATACTCTGATGATGATAAAATTAAAATGCCAATTCCATCAGGTGGTGCTAGTTATCTATCCTTACAATCACATCATCAAAGTAACAGTCATAATAATAACAATAATAACAATCAAAATAATAATAATTCTAGTTCTAATAATGGTATTAGTAGCCATAGTATCAATTTAGTTGATGATGATGATAAAAGTGATGATGATTATCAACCCAAAAAGAAATTTAAATCCTCTGATAATACAAGTGGTGTTGGTGATTTAATGGAAGTTGGTGACAGTTCTCCAAATATAAAACTAAAAGATGCTTCTAAACTTAAAATTATTCAACAACAGTTATCATCAAATCAACAACTTACAAATTCCAACAAACCTTCAATTAAACCTAATAATAATAATAATAATGGTAATAATAATAATAATACTAGTGGTTCATCATCTGCAATGAATCAATCACCACAACAAAATTCAAAGAGTTTGGTATTGGTTTCATCAACTTCAAATACCAGTAGTAATGCTAATAGTAATGGAAGTCTAAATGTAAAGAACAGTAATGGAAATATAAACTCATTTACGATTGATGAAGATTTGATGGATGATGATATTGAAATTCAGATTCACGATGAAAGAATTCAAAGTCTTTTGGGTTTCTTGAAATTGAATCTCAACAATGATCTAAAGAGTTTGAGAAAAGAAATTGATGTTATGGAGATACCAGAACTACGTGGACTAGAATTCAGATTCCTTTTACGAAAGTCACCTATCAGTTTGAAACAAGAGAACTCCTATCTGATTAAAGATTGTCTCTACTCATCAGACAACTCAATGATCACTATTGGTATCAGATCAATTCTACCAATACTAGCACAATCACCTCCATCATCACTAGCAAGTCATCAATCCATAATGTCATCTCCAACTATTCTATCAAGTTCATCGCCATTGGCTCTTTCATCTATTCCTGATGCTAGCGCTTTTACCAATCACCCATACTTTATATTCTTTTCACAGTTTTTAAATAATCTAAAATCCATTCAAAATCCAACTTCTTCAACTTCCTCTTCCTCTTCCAATGTCAATAATCAAGGCAATAATAACAACAATAATAGTAATATTACAGTATCTAAAGATGATATGATGCTTAAATCTACAAATAATTCAGAAGAACTACTACCACTACCAATTCCCAATACCTCCCATTAACTAATTCATTCACACACCTAAATTCTATTTCTCTAATTTGAAAAATGCTATATCTGTATTTAAAAACAAACCAAACCTAAAAAAAACAACAAGATTCCTTCTCTCTATCTTTACCAACCCAAAATAAACTATCAAATTGAATTAAAAATATATCAAATTAAATAAACCCCTATATACATATTTATCTATTTTTCATTTTCATTACCAAAAACTATTCTTAATCTATCTAAAAATCCCCATTTCTTTGCTTTGATTGTCTTTTGTGATTTTGTTGATAATAAATAATTTGATTTAGACACAACTATAGGTCTAACTCTAACTGAACATGGATACTTTGGAATGATTGAAAAGGTGTTAGATATCAAAATCTGAAACTCTTAAAACATCACACTCTCTCTGGTCTCTCCTTTAAAATCTTACTTTTTGTATATATTTATTTTCCAAAAGATCTTTTAAAACATTATAATTATTATTGGCTTGTGTAATTTGATTACTAATTTCTTTAGAATCAGTAAGATTCTTGTTATCTCTAAATTGTTTTTTAAAATTTCCTAATAAATGTTGAGATAGACATCTTTCTTTTCTGCTTTCAATGAGAAATAATTTACTAGCTCTAATTAAACCTCTATATAATTGTAATGTTTTTGATCTATTCATATTTCGAAATAAACGTTTATTTCTGCAAATGAAAAACTTTTTTTTTTATAAATGATGTTAAATGACCGAATGACGAAATAATTATGGAAAATGTAAATTTAATTAAGAGATAATCTATATTTTATTATGCAGTTGATCTAAATGATTTTTCAACATAATTTGAATCAACAATAGCTAACCAACGATTATTAGCATCACTGCTGAATACCATTGAAAATGGAGATGTGATGCCAACAGCTGTGCTAGTTGTCATTGACATTGGAGTAGTAGCGATGACTTTGTCATCTTTGTCATAGAGTTGGAATAATCCATCACCAGTGGTGATCATTAGATAGGATGGAACGACAGTACAAGAGACATATTGAGATGTGTGATTATTCTTTACATAGGTTGCATAAGGTCCACTGGTATCTTTGTTGTATTTGGAGTGATCAAAGGTATAGAGACCAGTGTCAATTAGACATACTGCATTGGTACCGTTGATTAAAGGTACACCATGATGTAGTTTCAAAGTTGATGGAAGAGACCATGTATTGTCTTTACTGCTAAACCAATTTGGAAGGTCTTTGAATTCAAGTGATACGGATTCAGCTTGGGTTTTGACTAATGTCATTCCAATTGTATCAAGACTAAAGAATTGACCTGTTGGTCTTGACAAGAGAGTATATTCACCAGTGGTTGTAGTAGCAACTAGATAGAATGAGGTTATGTCAGTTGAAGATGAAGAATCTCCAAGAATAAGTTTAGAGGCAACTTCTTCAAAGTATCTAGCTGAGGGTACAGGTCTTTGATCGTAATTGAATGGAGCTACAATCTGTACAAGACTTTTACCTAGACGTACAATACGGAATGGGTTACGTTCACTTGGTGCCTGGGGATCAGGTTGAACATGCTTTTGTGAGAGTTGAATGAGGTATTGTCCACTTTTAGCACCAGATTTAACTAAAATATTAGCACGAGTGGTGAGTGCAGCTGGTTCAGCAAGATTTGTAGTATCCAGCTTGTAACGGGCTGGTATTTTATCAAAATACTTTTCAACTGGAGTTTTTCCAGGGTAGACTTTGAATTTTACAATGATAAAGATAATAGAGAGAATTGCAAAGAATCCTGATAATGGACCTGCCCAAGATGCAGAGGAGAACATTAGAATAGCTTGAGTGATGGTTGATACTAATGCAAGAGAATCCATGACAATAGCACCAATGTTACCTTCATTGGCATCATTTACAATATCTCTAATAATGAAACCAGCACTTGCTAGAATGAATAATGGAATAACACGATTTTCCATAAATGTTGATACTTTATCTGTGAAAAGAAGTTTTAGAGCTCCTTTAACACCTTCAATATTCTCTTGAGCTACATTTCTAGCGAGGAAGCCTTCTACAATTGGTTTAAAAGTACCGGTAATGGCATCATCAGCATAATGAAAAATCAGGGTGGTTACCAAGGAGAATGATGAGAACACAAAGGTAGCTTTACTAATGTTGTCCATATCATTCCATGAATAAATACCCATACCAAATGATGCAACAGCTGCTGCATAAAATATAGATGAAATTAGCTTTTTCAATAGAACAAAACTATTCTCACCAGTAAAGAATTCTGATAGTTTCTCTTTGGAGAAGAACTCTTTCATTTTACCCCATGCATCAGTGGCTACTAAATTTGGCCATTTCAAATGATCCTTACCAACAGCCATGAAACCCGCCAATAAAGAATTTATAAATTCAGAACCAGTTTGTAAGGCATCAGTTAGAATCTTGGCAATTGCTTTGGCATCTGAATCACCTTCACTATTCAATATATCACTGACTACCTTAGCTACTGCATCTCTAAAGATATCATTGTTACGAATGTCATCCAAATTAGTGTAAATAGCATCCAAGATTGCAGAGTGGTTGAATTGAGTCATTACATCCAATGCTGATTGACCAGATGGATCTAAAATATCCAATTTGTTGGTTATATCTTTAATGATCATTTGAATACCTTCTGCTGTTAGAACCTTAACCATTGTAGCAAATGCCTGTAAGAAATCTGATGATGTTAAATAATCCTTGTATTGTTTTCCCCATTTTGCACTATCCTTAACATAGACGTCAAAATGTTTAACTTTTTCAATATAAGCAAGATGATATAATAATTTTGTTTGTCTGAAATATTGTGGCTAATTTTATATAAAAATAACAAGTTAATATTAAAGTTGAAATGTATATTTATATAAATGATAAAACTTACTTTTGTACAATGGAATGACATATCAGCTTCGATAATCTTTGGATTGACTTTGAATTTTCCAGATTCACGAATTTGTCTGTCCATTGAAAGTACACCTGGAATCCAGAATGGAATGAAATCACGATACCATTGTTTATCTTCTTCTAATGAAAAGATTTGTAATCTGGCATTGGAGAGTGTTGGCTTTTCTTTGACACCAATGAGATCCTTTCTGTCATCATCCTCTAGGAAATAGATTACATTTTCATTGAAATAATCTTGAGCAGTAACCTGTGCAATATCCTTATTATCAACAAAACAAGTTAATTTGTGAAGCTCTTCAACTGATGGTACATAAGGTGTAGTGGCAGTTGCAGCCAATGACATAGTAGCTGAAAATTTAATTTTTCCATCTGATTTAACAGTGTGAACATTAGGTTCAATTAAAGGTACAATTGAATTTCTAATTTTTAAAAATTTCTGATGAAAATCATTATTTACTGGATGGACTGGCATTTTTACACACTAATATTTCTTTTGTATATATATCAGCTTTATATATATATTTTTTAAAAGTGATAAAGATTTTTTTTTTTTTAATCAAAATCCCCACCACTTACAAATGAAGATATTATCATCATTTTTGATTAAGCCCTCTATCTATGAAAATTTTTATAAAAATTTCAATGTTGAATGAGATCGATGGAATATAAAATTGAATTTGTTTTTTTAAATTATGAACAGACAACCAATTACATTCTTTTCAGAAATGTATTTAAAGACATTAACAAAATGCACGTTTATTTGGGAATTAAATATTTAAATTGCGACAACAATGATAGGTCTGCACAAAGTAAAAAAAAAAAAAATTGCAAGTATAAATCAACCCAATATGAAAAATCATTTTTATGTTGAATATATTTTATTTTGTTCTGTGAAGTAATTCTTGGTAGTTACTATCAACTACTGCAAACCAAATTTCTTGTGGATTTCTAGAGAACACCATGGAGAATGGTGCCACTGGTTTGGGAATTGGTGTTAATTGAATACCTGGTGCTGTGTAGGTAATGGAGTTACCTTGTTTATCACGAATTGCAATTTTACCATGTTCATCAATGGTAAGGTATTCCAAGTGTTTTAAGGGATCTACATGAATGAGTTGATTGGTTGAATTGGATTTAATGTAATCTTGATTGTTTTCTTTTAAGTGAGGTGCATATTTACTGTAATTGATGCAATGTAGACCCGTGTCAGCAAGACCGTATGCAGCATGGTCATTTACTATAACCTGACCTTTACGTAGCTTCATTGGACTTGGAAGTGACCATGTTGAGGATGGGTCAAACCATGATCTAACACCTTGAAGTTTAATAGCTGCTGCATCCTTTTTGTTATCTGTTAAACCAATGTTACCATCGCCGTCAATGTATAAGAATTTACCAGTGAATGCAAGTAAATTGAAAGAGTCTACAACATGACTGTTTACAAGGTACCATATCTGATTGATGGTTGAGGAAACTGATGACTGTTGCATTACTAGTTTTCCATTGGATGCCACATAGAGGTAGGATGGAAGAGTTGTAATACGTCTGTCATAGTTGAATGCATTGCTAATTGTAACTTGACTCTTACCAATTCTAGTGACTTTGAAAGGGTTTCTTTCGTAGCTGTATTGGTCAACATGGAGCTTATGATCGTTATGTGGAGACAGATACTTGAGATGGTATTTAGAAGGAGCCATAATCTTTAAATCATTTCTTTCTGCGATGGACTGAGGTTCAACTAGTTCAATATCTTTTAACTTGTATCTTGCAGGTAAAGTATCATAGTACTTCTCCAAAGGAGTTTTTGGTGGGAAAAAGAAGAATTTTATCAACAAAAATGCAACAGAGAGTATTGCTAAAACTACACCTAAACCTCCTGCCCAAGAAACGGAGGAGAATAGTAATACAGCTTCACCTATAGTTGCAATCAATGCCAAAGAATCCATTACAATTGCACCTATATTACCATCCTTGACATCAGAAATCAAGTCTCTAACCAATTGGGTTGCAAATACCAGTGTTAGGAATGGCATAATTCTCCTTTCTATCAAACCACTTAGACTTCCTGTGAAAACACTCTTAAAGAATCCTCTAATGTTTCTAAGTGTTCCAGCTGCAAATCTAGGTGATAACGATGCTTGCATCCAAATAGAAGATCTCATAATAAACTTGTTTAGGAAATTACCAGTTTTTTCCGATACACTTACAAGCAACAAGGCAACAAACCCAGCAGTATTAAAACCAAATTGAATCTTTTCAATAATGTCCATTTGGTCGACATACAATGCACCAAAGATAAAGGAAACGGCACCAGCAGCTAAAAACACAGTAGATAGAAGTCTTTTGGCTAGAATAATGGTATTCTCTTTTGAAAAGAATCTCTGGAGATAGTCAAGTTTGAAGTTCTCTTTGAGTTTCTCCCAGAGAGTGGTACCAACTCTGTCAGGCCATTTAATTAGATCTTTACCCAACCCTGAAAATGCACCTAATAAAACAGGTACTAGTTGAGTACCTTCTTTTAGACATGACATGATACTTTGTAGAACTTCTTTTGCATCAGCAATTTCTGTAGATTCTAGAATATCTCTGAATATCTTATTTAAAGCTGCATCAAAAATTGCCTTTTTACTTATATAGTCAATGTTAGTGTAGATTTCGTCAATGATGACAGCCATATTAAGTTTCATCAGAACTTCTCTGGATGTCTTGGTGGTTGGATCTAACAAATCTAATTTACTACTAATTTGTTTGTACATTATAGAGGCGAGGGCTGGTGCGGTTTTACAAAGTGCAACCCAACCTTCAATCTGGTCTTCTGAAACCAAGAATTCAGAGTATTCCTTAGTCCATCTTGCAGCATCTCTAAGATAGTCACTGAAGCCATCAACTTTCTCCACATAGGCATAGTGATAGAGAAGTTTAGTTTGTCTGAGATAAGGTATTTTCGAACACTCATTCGACATATCAGCTTCAATAATCTTTTCATTAACCTTAAATTTACCACCTTCTTTCACTTCCTTGTCATTTGCCAATACAGATGGCAGCCAACTCTTAATAAATGAACCATACCATAAAATATCATTAGGAACTCCATTGATAATCTTTAAACGTTCCTTATTGAGTGTTGGTTGTTTCTCCATTCCAAGTAACTCTTTTCTCTTTGTACCATCCAATACATATAATACATTTTCATTAAAATATTCTTGAGCTACTTTTTGAGCTATATCAGTATTACCAACCATACTGGTGAGATTATGTAACGTTTCAACAGTCATTGGAGGTAAATCATCTCTAGGTGGAACTCTAGCTGCAAATGTTGTAAATTTAAGTCCACTAGTAATAGATTCCACTGCATTATTCTCTAAACCATGTAGTTGACCTCCAATTTTCTGAGAACCTGCATGAATAGTTACTTCATTTCTTAAACTAATAAATACCTCATCAAAATTTTTTTCAGGTAAATAGTTTACTTCATCAATTTCCATTGTTGTTTAAATCTTGATTGATTAAATTAATTTTTTTTTAATCAACCATTTATTTGCAAACCCCCTGCAGTTTCACAAAAGGTTTTCATATATCTGCAGACACTGAAAAAAATGAAAAGCCTTGTGATTGGGAAAATTTTATAAAAACCTTCAAAGAATATGTAATTGGACACAGAAGATACAGAAAGATCTTTTACATATTAATAAATTAAATCTAAATGTATATATTATTTTATAATTCAATTGAAATAATATTGTTAAAATAAGTAATAGATTTAATTATTTTGAAGAAACAGTTAAATTGAATTAAAATAGTTAGTTTAAAAATTTGATTAATAAAGTATTATTTGAATTGGTATTAACTGTACATTTATTTTATTTTGGAGTTGGTCGATCATCTTTTTAGATATTTTTTTTTTTTAATTTAGTTTTTTTATAAGTCACTTATAATTGAATTACCTGTATAATCAGAAATTATTAAATCAGATGCTTTTTCACCAATTGCCATAACAGTAGCTTGAACAAGACTGTGGGTGATTTTTGGCATTATAGAAGCATCAACAACACGAACTTTACCAACACCGATAACTTTTAGATTTGGACCTACTACAGCAGTGGGATCATTTACCATTCCCATTTTACAACTTGCACTCCAATGTTCATGATTAATGGCATTAGATCTCACCCAATCTTCTAAATCCTGATCAGTTTGATAACTATTATCTGGAATGAATGGAGTTACTTGATTGACTAGTGGTGGATAAGATAAGATTCTTCTACTTTCTTTTATACCTCTAACTAGAGTTTGTACTTCCTCATTATGTATTGGTTTTAAAAGTAATACTGATGGTTTTTGAAGGAAATTTATCAATGGTTCACCAGCGGTGTAATTAGAGAGAACTACTTGATGAATATTAGTAGGATGTGCTAAACTAATGGCTAAACTTATAACAGGATGTTTGAATGCTCCACCAGGACTTCCAGGGAAAATAGCTGCTAAATTCTCAGTTTGAGCAACACTGTAGTTTCCACGTAACCATACTCCTACAGAGTACCCTGGTGTACCTAAAATACCAGCACCAGCAGAAGAATACTCTAAATCAATGGAAAATAGATTATAATAATTTGGTTTCTTTGCATCTTCCATACAGTTACTGTAATTCCAAGTATTGAATACCATGACATGATTTTGAAGATTCTTACCTACACCTGGTAAATGCTTGATTAATGGAATCTGTGATGAGTACTGACTGAGATAGGTACCATCACCAACACCGGAATTTAGTAGAATCTTTGGGGTATTTAGAGCACCAGCGGATAGAATAATCTCTTTTTTCATAGTAACTGTAAATGTTTGATTATCTTTAACATACTCGACACCAGTGGCATCATATCGATTTTTGAGTAGATTAAAAGTCCATTTAATTCTGGTTACAGTGGCTCTATAGATTACTTGTACATTATTTCTTTTACTAGCACGAACAAGGTATTCCTTAGCAGTTGAAGATCTCTCTCCATCTTGATTTATATTAAACTGATAATACCCGCATCCATCACGATAATTCACTTGATTAAAGTTATTATTTAATGGTAAACCACTGGCTTGACATGATTTTATGAAATCTGAGCCCTCCACATCAAATGGAATAGATTTTACTTTTATAGCACCACTATAGCCTCTGGTAGGATCATTTTGAAGTGATTCATCCAAAACTGTTTCCACCTTTTTAAAATAAGGTAACATATCATTCCAAGCCCATCCAGTGACATTCCAGTTATTGTAATCATCATCTACACCCCTTTGGTAAACCATGCCATTGTGGGTCCCAGAGCCTCCAATCATTTTTCCAACACCTGCACCTTTGATATCCCATTTCTCACCTATTCCACTTATTGTCTGCCAGTAGAGAGGAACCTCAGCTTTGGTGATTGGTCTTTGGGGTTTATAAGTCATGGTAGTAGGGTTAAAGGTGCCTTTAGTTCCCACATATTCCATTCCATCTAGCTCGGCTATACTTGGACCTCCGGCCTCTAGTAATAGGACATTATAACCTTGAGCTGACAATCTATCTACAATAATGCCTCCAGCCACACCGCTTCCTACCACTATAAAATCGTAGTAACTCAAAATGGAACCCAGTAGACCATAAGAGACACCTATATAAAATAACTGTACAATGAAAATAATCTTGAGAAACTTATCTAGAACTTTCATATTTTTAGAAGTACAACACAACAATTTATCAAATTGGAAATTAAATTAAATTAGAAAATATTTGAAAAAGGATATTTAAGGAATAAATAAATAAATAAATAGATTAAATTTAGTGGATAAAAATAGTGGGGTGGACAACGTGTGAATGTGTAGAGATAGGAAATTAAAATAATATTTTATAGACAAATTATATTTTCATAGATATAGATACACTGTTTTAGTTTTTTTTTTTTGGTGTTTTAAATTAAATAAATATTGTTTTTAGTTAGAAGAGATATTCAAATGATAAGTTTTTGTTTTAAGAAATCAAAAAAGAATAAAACAATATTTAATATTATTTTTAAGTTTTTAAATAAAAGATAATATATGATACTATGTTTAAAATGGTGGTGTGAGGTAGTTTATAGATATATGAATAAATTTAGTACAAGTAAGAAAATGGATATGTCAGTGAGATATTTTGTACCGTCATTATTGTGTAGCCTTCTAGAAATTTTAATATTTATTAGCATTTTACCCCTTAACACTCTCACTTTACTCCCACTCCCCAAAAACTCATAAAATCACAACAACCACACACACCCACCAAAAGCGATATTCTCTTGTTGTTGTTGTTAGAAACACTACGATATTTCTGTTTAGTTTTTTTTTTTTCCTATTCTTTTGACTTGTACTCCAATATGAATCTTTAAAAATAATAACAAACAATTACCAATTCTCTTCAAAACACCTTGTTGTCAACATATCATACTTTTCTTCTCATTTGTTTTTCATTTTTTCTTTTGAATATCTGAAGAGTGACTATTGGGGTGAACCAATATTAATAGGACGTTAAAAATATAATCAATAGATACATATCAACAACAACAACAAAAATCAACACATGTGATATCACTCTCTCACCATGATCACAAAATTATTAAAACCCTATTTTCTTCCAAATATTTCATTTCCTTCAATTGGCTATTATTTTGATTCTTCTTTCCATAGATCATTCATCTCTCTCTTAAACTATAAAAAAAACAATAATATCACTTCTAAACACAGTTGAACACACTTGAATATTGAATTTTAAAAATTTCAAACATTATTCTTATGGGGAGGTTACATATAACACCAGCATTTATTTGAATGATTGTGATTTATCCACTGATCAACCTTTTATTCTTTTTCTTTTTAAAATTTTTTAGTCATTGTATGAAAATATTATTTAATTTAATACTTGTTGGGGTAGTGTGAGTTAACCCAGTGTGTGACTTTTGAAACTTAAAATTAAAAAATAACCCATGTTTTTAAATTTTTGTTTTAATAAAAAATCAATCTAAGTTCTTCAAGATCTGATTGGATTTAATTTAAAATTGTTTTTTTAATATTAATTTTAAAATTTAATAAAAAATTTGTAATACAAACTTTTAAAATTAAACTTTTTTAAATTATAAGATTGATTTTTTGTAAAAGTCACATGATAACATCAAATTCACCTCCTCACCTCCTTGTAAACAAATACTTTAACAATACCAATCCACAAGAAATCGATCATTATAATAACAATAGTAAAATTAATAATGATTCCACACTATCACATCAACAACAATTACAAACACAGTATTTACAATCACAACAAGATCAACAACAACAACTGACTAATTATCAATTATATCAATTGATATTTCTAAACAAATATCTTTGTAATCTTATTTATAAACTTGTAAAATCTCATAATGAAGCAAAGAGAAGATTCCAACTGCTTTCTGGACACAAATACACAATTTTAAAATTCAATCAAATCAATTCTGCAGAGTGGTTGTGTGTGAATGGACATTTTAATTTGTTGGTTTACAAACTAAACTTTCAAAAACAACGTAAGGTGCAACTGATGAATATAGGTTCAAGTTCATTTAACAGAAACAGAGAGAAATGGGATTATGATGATGACCAAGTAGGCGAAGAACTACTATTCAATTATAAATCATTATATTTATTCTCAAGGTACTGTAGAGACTGGACCTTGTTTTTGTGGATTTATGAAAACTACAGAGAAATGGTTCACCAAAACTACAGAGTTTTTGATGAATTTTGTTTTGGTATTGATAGGGGTAATTTAAAAATTTTAGAGTTTTTGTATAGTAAAGGTGTGGAATCTTCTGTAGAGGCTATGAACAATGCTGCCATTTCTGGTAGACTTGATATTGTAAAGTATCTAGTGTCCATCGATAGAGAGGATTCAACTTGCAAGGCAGTGGATTATGCCGCTAAAGAAGGTCATTTAGAAGTTGTTAAATACCTCTTGGAAAACAGTATCCAAAATTGTACAGATAAAGCTATTTTCTATGCTTCTCAAAGTGGGCATTTAGAGGTTGTCAAATACCTTCTCTCTAATCGACCTCTTGAGAGCACATGTATATTCGATGCCTCCAATAACTTTAGAATGGAACAATGTCATTTGATTCCATTGAATATCTTAATGTATTTTTATAAACAAGGTCATAACCTAGTTCACCTACTCTACGAGAACATTTACAGCAGTGTCCTCAGTCTAAATGGTATAGAGGACTTGGAATTAGTGAGATTTTATTGTGAAAAGGTGTATGTACCTTCTATACCCTATCACATATACCAACAATTTATCAAACATCTTATGCGATGTCTGGTAGTCTGTAGTGAACATGGACATCTACAGACTGTAAAATACCTGCTCAACCGATATGACAGGGAGATTTCACCTTCTAATATAATATCTCAATGTTTAAATGGTGCGGCTATTCACGGGCATTTGGAACTCTTAAAACTACTTCATTTCCAGTTTCCAAATGTCCGTTGTACAAAGCAGGCTATGGACCAGTCTATAGCTGTTATAACAGCATCTCAAACTAGACATCATGGAAGTTCTACAATGAAGCTAGAAGATTCCCTAGACCGTCTCAACCAAAGTTTCCATCAGAAACAGTTAGAGATTATAACCTTTCTCCACCAGTACCGTACCGAAGGTTGTACCTACGAATGCATGAATAATGCTTGTAAATATGGAAATATGGAGTTAGTTCAGTTTCTACATCAAAATCGAACTGAAGGATACACCAAAATGGCATTAACCGAAGCAGCCTTAAATGGACATCTTCATATACTCCAATTTCTATTAGACCAGAAAAAAGAGTCTCTAGTACCCAATATTATTGAGTTACTAGCTGCGAGAGGAAACAGATTTGATATCATTAAAAAACTAGTTGATATTGATGGTGTTATAGTGACTGGCAAAGCAGTGGATCAATCAGTTCCTCATGGTATTGAACAGTTTATGTATTTGTTGGAGAAAGCTAATTACCAGTTTACTGAGTTGGCTTTTGAACTAGCTGCAAAGAATGCTGATTTGGAGAAACTAAAGATTCTATATAGCACCTCTATTCGAAAGAACAATAGTCAACCTAAATTAGAGTATTCTGTGAAATGTCTAGCTGCGAGAAATGGTGATTTGGATATGTTAAAGTATCTCAATGAGCATACCACATTGAAGTTCTGTCAACCTAATGTCGGGTTTGAGAGTCTGGCAATAGATTCAGCTGTTCAAAGTGGCAGTTTACAATGTGTAAAGTACCTTCACTATGAAGGTAGAGTCAATGGGTTGGTAGGTATGCATAGAGAGTGCTCAAAAATGGCAATTGACAATGCAGCAACTAGAGGCTACTTGAATATCATAAAGTTCTTGAGTTATCATAGAAATGAGGGGTTCTCCACTAATGCAATCAGCAATGCAATTGTTAGAGGGCATTTGGAAGTGGTTAAATACTTGTTTCAGAGGTACCCTTTCTATCAAGGAAGTTCTTCGATACAAGATCTCTATTTTGCCAATCAAGCATGTCAACATGGTCACATTGAAATAATTCAGTTTCTCGAGAAGGATAATAGCATAGAACACCTTTTCACACCTGGGTGTATGGATGCTGCGATTGGTGCAGGTCAAATTGCAGTTCTTCAATATTTGAAAGATCACAGATCAGAAGGTTGTTCGACATTGGGATTCTTTAATGCTGCATCTCAAAAAGATCTTCAATGTCTACTATTTCTATTGAAATTCTATCCAGAGTTTTGTTCTTTTGAAAATATCGAATTGAATCAACGAAAATATCTTTCCAAATTGTATAAATTGTATCAACAGCAACACCGGTAATCTAAAATTTAATAAAATCTCACAACATTGAATCTCAACCAAGTAGTAACAATGGTGTCTATGCTCTAATAAATATTTTCCAACATGTTTCTCTTATAAGAGATTTATTTATTTTAATACTCATCCACTTGAATCAATTAATTTGGAAACATTTGTTTTTCCATTTTACTTAAAACCATTTTGAGATTTTTATATGATTTGAAAATTCGAGACCTATGCAACTATTTAAAAGTTCTTGGTCTAAAATCTATTGAAAATCTACGGAACCTACATGTAAATCTACGGAGATTAATTGAGATATCTCTACTGCAATGCTAGCCAGTTACACCACATATTGAGGTGTTTTAGTAGAAAAGAAAATATTTATATTATTCAATTTAAATTTCTGGGAAATTTTTTGTTTATTTTCATTGTCAAAAGCTGGTAATTAGTTTACACAACTGGTTATTGGTGTTGTTGGGGTTGTTGGGGCTGTTGGGGCTGTTGGGGTTGTTGGGGTTGTTGGAGTTGTTGGAGTTGTTGGAGTTTTTGGGGTTGTTGTGGTTGTTGTGGTTGTTGGGGTTGTTGTGGTTGTTGTGGTTGTTGGGGTTGTTGGGTTGTTGGGTTGTTGGGGTTGTTGGGGTTTTTGGTGTAACACTTTTAGAGTCATGGAGTATCTGACGCCATTTTCCTCATCATTCATTGTTTTACAAATTGTCTTTTCTATTATTTTATCCACATTTTTGGGCTCTATGGCTACAATAGATGACTGTATACTATTTGCTATAATCTGACTTATGTTGTTGTGTTTTATACAAATATAGGCATCTGATTCGTCTGACAATTTTGTGAGAATAGGAATATTAAAAAGAATATCTATCTGAATGAAGATAAAATAAATAGACACTTCCTCATTCTTTTTTTTGTACCCACAAATAATGTATTCTTTTAGAGACCCATTCCATTTATGTGTACCGAAGAAGGGTTTGACAAGGTTACCTTGAACCTTCCTAGAACTATGGTATCCCTCCTTGTCCTGTACAATAGATTTCGCAGTTTTTTTGAAACGTTCAGATTCAGAGTTTTCAAAGAAACTATCAGCCATTGAATTATAGGCCTCCCACTTAATTAAATCGGAATCTTTACCAGTAGCAGGTAAACAGTCAAAGTTCACCTCTATATCTCGGATTATATCATTGTTTTTTGATAACAATTCGGCTTTGATTTGTTTACCATGATTTGTCATTTTTCTATAAATCCAAAAACAACCACAGCAAATTACACTGAGAGCTAATAGTGATAGTGTTGTTTTTTCTTCTGCTGCTATTTCCTCTACAGGAAGTGTTATTTCTACTAATTCGTTTGTTTTTAATAGACCTAAAACCGAATGGTTAACAGTACTCTCTTGCATTAAATAAAAAATAAAAAAGTTAAAAGAAATAGAAATAATAAACAAAAAACCTATATATATAAGTTTTATAAGCTGGGAAATATTTCTATCCCATTGTCTATAAGCGCTTTAATCATTAAATTATTATAATTTAAATTTGTTAAGGGACCTTATTAAATTAGAACATTTTGAATGTTTTTACAAATTTTAAGTTGTTTTGTTTATATTTTGAATAGTAAGTTCTATGAAAATACAGAATATTAATTTTGATAAAATTATAGTACAACAAGACGAATGCCCTAAAATTTAATGTACTTTAAATTGATAAAATAAATATTTTTAAAATTAAAATTTAAAATATATTTAAAAACTATAGTTTTTAATAAAATTATTTGAGATAAAGCATTTATCTCAGAAAGTGGTAAAAAATTATCCCCACTTAAAAAATATATACAATATTGATTCATTTATTTATAGTTATATAATTATATAACTCTGAGATTTTAAGGTTTCGTGAAAAAATATAAAATTTAGATTCTAACAGAATTTTATTGAAAATAAATAATTTTAAATATTAAATTTATCTCATTTTTAAGCACTTTTTCCAATTGGTGAGGTCAAATTGTAGTGATGCTGTAAGAGAAATCAAGACTGGCTGGGATGGTGATTGGTGCCCCTATGGTATCAAGTTACAGCTCTGTCTCCAAATGAGGTTGCAGCACCTTCATCTATGTTTCTGTGGATCCATACCTCACCAATTGGATTCAAACCATTTACATCCCAGGTAGTTGGTGGTGAATTTGTAGTAAACAAATCCGTCGAGATAGATTTAAATAATACTGGAACCCTTCTTCTACCACCAGCTAATACCTCCCTTGCAAGATTGAAAGATCACAGTATACAATATTGGGATTCTTTAATGCTGCATCTCAAAAAGTTTCAATGTCTACTATTTCTAATGAAATTCTATCAAGAGTTTTGTTCGTTTGAATTAATGAAAAGATCTATTCAAATTGTATAAATTGTCAACAACACCGGTAATCTATTTTATAAATAAAGTTATTCCTCAACATATATTTGTATATTAACATAAAAATCGATCACTACCTGAAAATTCAAAACCTTTAAAATTCAAGTGAAATATGGTTTTCCCATGGGGTGTTTTTTAAAAAATGTCATTTTTTTTTTTTCTTTTATTGAATCAACATTCAAAGATGGATAATGAAATTGAATCCAATATTAACTCTGATACCAACACGAATACGGTTGAATTAAAAGATAATCAAATTGATGATACACTGAATCAAGATGATGAGATTAAACAGAGAATTAAAAAACGTAAAGAAGAAGCAAAGAAAATTATTGAGGAAAGAAAGAAAAGAGAGCAACAGCAACAGCAACAACAACAACAAAAAACAAAACCACTAAAGAGTAGTACTGGTAGTGACGAAGATGATGAGGATGACGATGACGAACAACAGAATTCAAGTAACTCAAATGAACAGTATAATCAACAATCAATTTCAAAACCAATTAGTAATACTATTAATAAGAAACCAATATTACCACCTAAACCCAATGTCAGAGAGGATATGGTTAGAAGAGCTGTTGCTTTTCTCAGTAACCCAAATGTAAAGAATACAGCTTTAGGTAAAAAAGTTGCCTATCTTGAAAAGAAAGGATTGACAACCGAGGAGATTAAAGAAGCTTTGAAAACTATAGAGAATCAAAATTCAAATTCTTCAAATTCTGGAACATCTACTCTAACACCAACTAGCATTCAAGGTGGTGGAGGTGGAGTTGTTGCAAGAGGTAGAAGAAATCAACCAAATAACAATAATAACCAAGCAATTACACCATCATCATCAAATATATACAGCAATAATAATAATCAACAACAACAATTACAACAAAATAATTTTAATATTCAACAACAATATTTACAACAACAACAATTTTTACAACAACAAGTACAAAGTTATCAAAAGAGAGTAGAAGAAGGTGACCAAAGATTGGCACAATTGATTAATGCCTCTAATAGATTCTCATGGGGAAATGTTCTAATGTCTGTTACAGCCTTAGTTGGTGTGGTTTCAGGTCTTTCATTCCTCACCTCACAATACATTTTGCCATATTTTAGAAAAAAAGAACCTGATCAAACTGAAAAGAAAATTCAAGACCTACAAGAACAAATTGTTCAGCTACAAGCCACTATTGCAACTCAATCTACTGATTTCCAAAATGCACTAAAGAATCTAACTGCAATCATTGAGAAACAGGAATCTAACAACCAAATTAACCAAAATAATAGTACAGAACTCTCAGAAATTAAAAAAGACCTTAAAACACTATCAACACTAATTAATAACCCTAATCCTAATAATAGCAACTATAATAGATCGTGGTCTTCTGAAAATGAGGAAAATGGTTATAGTCATTCATCTAACGCTTCTTATGGTAGTAAAAATAATCGATCTAATCCAAATAGCAATATCAAGCCAAATAGACCTACACCACCACCTATACTCTCTCAAAACCCACATTCTAATTTGACTTGGGTTCCACCATCTAATCAACCAACAGTAATTCCATCATGGCAAAAACAACCTACTATTAGTTCATTAGGTAGTAATACAAATACAACTATTCCAATATCTTCTCCACAAGGTACACCAACTAAATCTATTGTATCTAATGGTACTACCAATACCTCTCAAACTCAGAATCTAGTATCAGAAGAAAAAAGATCTCAATCGCCACTGCCATTAGAGACATCAATGTCACCTAAACGTTTAGATTTTGTTGATGAATTTCCATCTGATAACAATAAACAAACCACAACTACAACAACTACTACAAGTACATCACCATCAACACCAACACCAACTTCATCAGCTGAAGAAACACCTTATTCAACTGACTTTTTAAGTGTTATCAATCAACTGAAGCAAGGTAAGACCCCACCAGGTATCCGAACTGATATAAATGATAAACCACTAGAAAATGGTGTTGTCAATTCAAGCTCAACAAAGAGACCACCTAAACCATGGGAAAAGGATGAACTCACTCCACTCACTTCCAAATTGAGTTCTGATGAAATTAAACAACTCAATAGCAGTACCGACGATCAACCATCTATTGAACCAACTCAAGATTAATTTTTAAATGAAAATATTAAATCTATAATTATATTACTTCCTCGAATCTAATAGGCTTTTTATTTTTGATCTCTAGATTTTCTATTACCACTGAGATTTGGAGGCACTTCAGCCATATTAAATGATTTATAATTAAAATGTTTAAGTTTAAGTCTACCTTCTGGACTTTTTGAGGTATCTAATATGTACTCTTGAACACCACAATTATACACAGGTTCTAAACCCAATAGACCCTCTTCATCTAAATGATGAAAAAGACTATTAAATATCTTGTAAGGTACTTGATGGGTAATTATCAATACTGATTTACCACTGTAATTCCTACTGATTTTCTCGAGAAATGCGTGTATTCTCAATTCAACATCCGCATAGTTTTCACCTCCAATTGGACGAAACCAGTATCTTCCATCACGATTTCTTATAGTATGTTCATCAGGATATCTTTCTTTAATCATTTGTTCAGTTAGACCATGAAGTCTTCCAAACTCTTTTTCTCTCAACCAATTGTCTTTATGTAACTTTATCTGGTACCCAAGTTGATTGATTATCAATTTTGAAGTCTCAACAGCTCTGAAATAAGGTGAGGTAAAGCATACATCAAATTTTGTAGTTGTAGCTAGATATTCACCAGTTTTAGTTGCTTGCCATTCACCAACTTGAGTTAACTTAATATCTGCATCTCTTACACCTGCCAATCTATCAATGTCGTCTTGAAAGAGATCTAACGCTGCATTCTGCTCTGATTGAGCATGTCTAACTACAACTAATCTTACAGGCCATTTTGGTTTGATAAAGTAGGTGTTGGGGACCTGCATATTCGGTACAGATATTGTTCTTGTCATTTGACTGTCTTGGTGTTGAAGTTTACCAAGTAGAGGTGTGGAATCTAGTTTATGTACAGTTGATAGTGATGTTGCTATAGAGTTATTAACAGGCGTTGTAATGTTGAGTAATTGTGTCTTCATTTTCTTTAGAAGTATTGGTGATTGTAATTGAAATTGTGCTTCTTCAAGTGGTCTTTTATTATTGCCATTCACACCTGAAACAGTGGGTGTAGATTTTAGAGATGATGTATCTGAATCTTGAGTTACTAGAGTCTCTTGATATTGAATATCAACTAAAACTATTGGTGTTAAAGGTGAATTGTTAATGTCGGTGGTGGTTGCATCTAATTGATCTAGTAATTGTAATGATGTCGAATGTATTCTACCAAATATAGGGTATTTTCTATTAAGACCATCACATGCATCCAATGTGATTAGAATCTGATTGTAGTTACCTAAACATACTAATCCTCTACTTGAGAACTTTAGTTTGGATTCCAAAGTCTCTTTTAAAATGTCATCTAGATCATCAATGTTCTGGTCAATGTCTAGTTTATTATCTTTAATTACAAGTGAATCATCATCTTGACTTCCAAGTGATGATAACTGAGGTGATGAAGTTTGATATACAACTGTTGAATAAGATTTCAGTGGTGTTGGTGTTGTGGATGCTGATGGTGTTGTGGGTACTTTATCCAAAACTGAATATCTACCCAACTGAACAAAGAAATTCTTTACAATTCTATGAACTATTGTGTCTTGATATCTGTTACTCTTACACAACTCAATAAATTTACTATTGGTTTTTGGTGTTTTATCAAAGAGTTCAATAATAATTGAACCTATAGTTGTGATTAATATTACAAATTTAATTTTATCGTTATCTAATTCAGATTCTATCATTTTAAAACACAACTATATCATTTAAAATGATGATGAGAAATTATTCAAAAAAATGGAGGTTAGGTTTTCAAAGAAAAAATAAAATAAATCAGGAAAATGGTGGTGGTTAGGGTATTTATGTTTTATTAACAAACAAAAATTTGGAAACATAAATAAATAAATAATTTGTTTATTAAGTACATTGAAAAGTTTGTTTCTTGGGTTTGTTTGGGAAAAAAAGGATGTTGGTTTACATCATTGAGGCAATGAAAGCCAAAATGGCAATGACAGAGAACAATGGTACTAACATTGAGCTGTCACTTTGTGAGTTGGTTGGTGCAATTTCGCATGCATCACCAGAGTAACCATCACCACATTGGCAAGATCCAGAACCACCAGTGGTACCATCAACATAGGTGTAGTAATTGCAAAGACCATCTTTTTCCAAATATACATTACCGTTGAATGGTGTAGTGTAATAACATGGTTTAGTGCTATCTTGTGGATAACTATTTAACCAGCTTGTGGCTTCTTCTTGTGAAATTGACATATCACAATCACGAGTTGAACAAACAGTATCATTAGTTGCACTGACACCGCTGATTGTGAATTCAACCATAACTCTTGCATTAGCCTTCATAATATCCATACTGTATGAACATGACCATGGTTTAGCTGGGTCATAATCATCCATAACTTGTCTAACATTTAATTCATCATTATCACCAATTGATTGTTCTGGAACATAACATCCAGCATTAACATTATTTCTAATAATTGTGCATTGTGTTTGTGATACTGGTGGGAGTGCGCCTAAATTTAATATCATATTAATATAAATTGTTGGTTCATTTGGAATTTAATTTATTTAAAAATTAATGAAATTTACAATAAGCAGCAGTAATTCCTAATATTACAATGATTAAGATTATTTTATTCATTTTTGTAAAGATAATTAAATAAAAATAAAAAAAAAAAAAAAAAAAACTTTTTTTACTGGCTCAATTCAAAAAATGTTGTCGTGATTGATTTTTTGTAAAAATCTGTTTTATTTGTGTGTTGACTCCATTCCACATATATTTCTTCCCGATTTTTTTATTTGAAAATGATCAGAGTTACAATAATCCAATATCATCATCAATGAAATTCTAGATATGTCTTTGACATCTTATATAAACGGAAATTAGAATTTTGACATTATCATAATCTGAGTTTATTCACATTAACAAAATATAATTTATCCCTTCCATTATTACTTTAATATCTCTATTCAAATAAAATGAAATTTTTTTTTTTTAGATTTTTTATGAATATTATTTTCGATTGAAGATGAGCGAAAACCCTAAATTCAAGTTGATCAAAAACAATATTGTCAATAGTCACTATGTAGTTCAAAAAGAGAGTGTATTACAGTTATATTCATTGCTTAACACTGAAAAGTCGTTATTTGATAGTGGAGTTACACAATTACTTCAACTAATCTATGATGAATCACCTTTTGTAGTTGAAGTTACCATACAATGTGTAGGTTCATGTATACCATTTCTAGTCTATAGAATTATTATTAATCCAAGTTGAAATAGATATTAGAGTTAGTTAAAAATAAGAAGTTACATAGAGAAACTGTTTTGAATCAGTTTTTAGATTCACTAGGTTCATTAAATGAGAAGAATATTGGATTTTTATTACAGGCTATTGTAGATTTATCATTGGATTTGGAGTACATGTCAAAGACTGTTTCAAATAAAGATCAATTACAGAGATCACCATTGATGACAGTTGCTAGACAATACTGTCTTTCTGGAAATACTAGATCAACTACTGTATTTGAACTATTGATTGCTCAGATATCGGATAGAATACTATCTGTTGGTGAATCTACAATGATTCCTGCATCAGTTCTTGATCAGAGATATGAATTACTTCAACCTGTTATTGGATATCTATTAGTTACAGGCCATTTAGAGAAACCTTTAGAGAGCTCTATGCTATTAAATAGTCTCATTAGAATTGCATTTAGAATAGGTTCATTGTACAGTTCAATTGTCAGTAACTTATGTACTCTTATATACCTATTCCCCAGATCGAATGCCACTCAGTTAAATCAAATAGTCGTTTATCAGAGACAGCTTATTGATCTACTTGAACGTCCTCCAGTGTCATCTACACAGACAATGTTAATGACAAGAATACAGAATATACAGACACTAAGTTACCTATGTTTGGATTTATATCAGTCACCTGACAGTTCAACATCTATTAAAACTACAGTACTTCAATATCTACAAACACTAGTAAAACTAAATACCCTTCCATTATCATTATGGGTAAAATCAAAATCATCATCTTCTAATCAATATAATACACCCATAATAGTAATCTTACTGTTGTATCTATCAACATCAATGAACAGTAACCAACAAATTATTATAAGTCTACTAGAGATGGCTATAGACCAAATTTCCAAAAAAAGTACAAATCTAGATCAATATGAAATGATATCTTTGAAATTATTCATTTCACCACTGATTAGAAAGATATCGTCATCCCCTTCATCTATATCATCTAATAAAGATGATAAACTCAATAGTCTACTGAAATCTATCGAAGTTCTTTTACATAAACAATACAATCTAAATAGTGGTAGCAGTCAACCAGAGTCAAAAGAAGAGATATTTAAATTAAATAATATAGTTTTGGGTCATTTAATTCCAATTCAATTGACATTTAATAACTATTTGACACTGTTTAGTGGTCAGTCTTTGGATACCAAAAAACTAAGAGAATGGTTAGAAATGATTAAACTAAATTTGAAAACCACTTCAACAGTGGAGATATCAGATACACAGAAAGAAAACTCTGTAATTGATAGACAACAATCATATAGTTTTCAAAATGAATTGTTAATGTACTTTTTATCGGTATTTTTGCAATCCTATAATGACGACAATGAAAATGAACTGGTAAATCAAGTGAATACTGTACAGATACTACCAAAGATTATTGAATCGAATTCTCTGGATTCTATAAGCTTGATTCCAGTTTTTTTCTATTGCATTCAACATGAAACTGATGCAGAAGTTGTGTTGGAACTCTTAGAGAATCTAACATTTCTAGGTTCTGATAAAATATGTTTTGGTCTGATTGTTAAGATGATTCAGTCACTTTGCGGTACAAGTGGTAGTAAGGTAATGTCTAGTAGTGTATTGAGACTCTATTGTCAGTTATGGAAAGTAAACAATAAGATATTCTCAAAGATACAAGAGATACTCTATCAGATATCTATGGAATCCGACCTACAAGACAGAATATCCGCAGCAGCTTGTATTCTTGACATTTGTAATATCGACCCATACCAAGGTCAAGAACTCATTCAACCACTATCAACTATTCTCTGTAAGGATAACCATCCAACTACACTTTCTCTTGGTCTTGATGCACTATCTAGTCTTTGTAAGGCTGAGATTCTTAGTTTTACCAGTGCATGGTCTGTAATTAAAAAGAATCTAGGACAAGAAGAAGGATTTGATTCAGATAAGCGATCACCTTTAGTTCTATCTCATCTACTAGATTTCTTTAGTAACGGTATACAAGATTGCAAAGGACAAGTCTCTTTAGATGATAAGAAAATGGATATCTATTCTGACCTATTCCAGAGACTTTGGAATCTCTCAAATCACCAATCCAACGAAATCTCTTCAAAAGCATTTAAATTGTTATCTAGTTTTCTAGATATTTTGGAAAACCAGGATCTCATCCAACTAATTTCTAATCCAGAGAGAACTGGTCATATATTGACACTATATAATACCAATGTCACTGTAGATAGTGGGGTTGAGGAGCTGTTAACTAAAATCCTCAACTTGGAACTAAAGGAAAAGAGACAACTAAAGTCAATCCATTTGGGTAAAAATCTAACAAAATCCATTCAATTATCTACACAATTGCTTGGAAAGATTCATTCATCGCTCTACAATGACTTGGTTAATGAAACGAGAGTTGGAATTAAAAGTGGTGTTTTAGGTGGCTTGATATACTCTACTAATACCAACCCTGAAATTTCAACTAAAAAAGAGACTTTAATGAACTATAAGATGTTTAGTAACTTGTTACAAGAGGCTACTCAAAATCTAGATACAACTAGAGAGTACCAAACCAAGTTAATGTCACTAGGTGGTTGGTCAAAGTTTATGTTACAATGCTTCCAAGCCTATAAAAAGAATTTAGCAATGAGATTATCTCTTCCAAGTGCCACTGAAAAACTCACACAAAAGGAACAAAACGAAAGAGTCTTTTCTGAAATTGAAAAGGTACTTTTAGATATGGTAGAGAGTAACCAATCTTCAATTCAATCTGAAAATGCAATTTTGGCATTGGTAATGATGGCTAGAAACCAGTATAAAGAGTGTTATGTACAGTTGGAATCTACGGTTCAAATGTTACTCAAATGGGTCCAAGATGATGAAGAATCTGAGATGGTAAAGAACTCTAGTTATCTGGGATTGTCATTACTATGTCCATGTTTATTACAAGATAGTCCATTGTTAAGTGATTCATTGAATATTTTAATTGCATTAGTTAAATCACCTCAACAAATGGTATATAAATCCACAGGATTACTTGGATTGTCAATGTGTCTATCACAGCTATCACTAGGTACTAATATACCGCCAATTCAACAATTGATAAATGAATCCAATCAATTATTAATTGACCAATTTTTCACAATTTCCATGGAGAATCAAGATGATTCTACTCTATCACAAGTTAGTAGTAACCTGGTTCTAGCAATGGGATATGCATGTACAAGTTTCGAAAGAAATTCATTACATTCTCCAATGACTAAACTCGTCACTCAATTCCAAGATCTCTTTGAAAAAGGTTGCTCAGATGACCAAAACCAAGTATTATATGGATATTTGTTAGTAACTTATCCAATTCTTCTGACAAGTTGCTTTAAATTAAATCTCATTGACAAAGGCCACATTCAACAGGTTTTACAAAGTTATAGTGAAAAGTTACAATCTCTATCAACACATAAATACCTTTCAATGTATTTAACCATTGGTTATTGTACTTTAGTTAGTAGATTACTCTCAATATCTTATTCATTAGATACTGAAGTAGTTGAAAATCTATTTACTAAACTATCATCTTCATTAGAGGGTACTAATAGCAGAGATATTGTAAACTCTATCATGGGTCTATCTATTCTCTTAGGATCACCAATACTATCACAAGACCATCAACTACTAAATGGATCATTAAAATCAAGTGTATTGGAATTCTTAAATTCCAAAACCAATAAGAGAAAAGATTATCAAATTATGATTAATAATATTGTAGGTCAAATGATAACATGCTATGAAAGTACCAATCAAGATAGTAGAGTACTTAGATATGCAGCTTGGTCACTGGGTTCAATTACACTACCAAATAGCAGTAATGGCAGTGATGGTGTAGCTATTAAATCCACTCAAGAGACACCTGATAACCTTGACCATTTACCTAGCGAGAGTCTTGTTAAAATACTCTTTAACCAGTTACAATCCAGTCAAGTGTCACCAGTAAAGATTGAATCTCTATTGAGAATATTCTCACTTGTAGATGGTCAAAAACTACCCATTGTAAACTGGGGATCACTTCTAAAGAGACTCTTTACCACAAGTCAACAAAATGAAATTAGACAACAATGTATACTATTCAGTGCCAATAACATCTCATTATCTACCAATATCATAAATTTCACAGACTGGATATCGCCATCACAATTTAAATCCTATGCAGTAGAGACTCAACAACAATTGTTATCATCTCTACCAAAAATCCTTGACCAGTTACCTATGAATAGAGTACCTGCAATATTCGATGACCTATTACTACCACTTGCCAATCAATCTCTTCAATCTCAGAAATTCTTGTGGAATCTCATTAAAAACATGTTGGAAACCCTCAAAAACATCACAGTGGAGTTGAAATCTTTATTTGTCAAGTTTATCATTAAAAGTATTCCAATGTTACCTTCATTGTTTAAATCCGATGCAACAAGTAAAGATACATACTTGTTAGATGAAGATACAATTCAGTTACTAAATGGACCAGTATCAGGATCTTTAGAGTACCTACCTAATGATATAGCACAAATTCTACCATTGACACACTCAATATCCAATATTCAACAAGAGGCAAAGATCAATTACCTCTATGTCCAAGTTCTACAAAAAGGTGTGTTGGGCAACTACACTCTACAGTATCTCTTTAAGATCAAGTCATGGTGCTTTTCAGTTACATCTATTGATCAATATGCACAAATTCAAAAACTATTACCACTACTTTTAATTCAACCAATCCTCTCTAAACAGTTGAATGTCAAACAGGTTATTATTGATATTCTAGACTCCCTCCTACTCTCTAATAGTCCATCTATTGGCTTTGAGTATCTATCACAATACCTAATTTATCTTAACCAGTCCAAAGAGTTACAATATTTCTTTAACTACCAGTCTAAGAGATCACTAGAATTCCCATTATCAAATGGCACTGATTTCTTACCATATTATTGGTCGAGATTATTCACAAGTTCACATATTGGTTTAAACGCCCAGGAAACCAATAGCAAGCTCGTAAAGATATTACAAAACAAACTCACTCTTTTATCAGTAGATTTGAAACAATCCATTTTCAGATCGCTTTTGAATGTTTACCACTTGAAGCCATCTGATTTAAGCTCAAATAATTTATACACGTTATATAAATTAATAAATTAAATAAGTTATATATGTACATTCTTTATTCTTTTAAAGATATTGGTTTGTGAGTTTAATGATACTATCAGTTCTTCAACACGATTAACTCTGGTATGCTCTCGTTTTGGAGACATTACATATTTTGCAACTCTTTTATGATAACTCTCTGATTGATCTTTATAGAAATCGTAACCTTCCTGAGAGGTTTTCAGTTTAATTTGTTGTTTGAAATCTTTACTCAATGTTGGGTTCTCTTGTTGATAAACCTCATCTTTATCTTTAGTAGGTCTATTTTCAAAAACCTCTTTACCATTGGGAAGTACCAACCCTTTACTAATCAATACCTCCATTTTTGTAATATTACGATAACTCCAATAACTGTTCTCTCGTCTTGGTGTAAATCTTTGGTATCTGCTATCATCATCTGGTGTGACTTTCTTAACTACACTATCAATCCAACCAACACAAAGAGCTTCATCTAAAGCCTCTGAATAATCAACTGATGTAACACCACTTGATTTATTATAAAATTTAATATAAATTTCTTTTTCCTTGAGATGGTTATTTTTAAACCATTCACGGAGTTCTTTTTTGGTAGTGAATGATTGTTTTAATGCTGTTTCGAAATTGGACATTTTATTTAATTGTTGGTTTAAGTTGGTATTTATTAAATTAGTTGTTAAGGAATAGAGTTTATTGGTGAATGTTTTAAAAAACATGGAATGATTACACCATCTACTTTTTTTGAAAAATTAATGAAAAATTTTATTATTTTCTTGGAAATATTAAGTGATTGTTTCAGGTTTTGCATTGTTATACAGGTATAAAGGTAAATTTTTGCAGAAATGCATATTTTACCTTTGCTCCCTGTATTACATTGGATATTTGTTAAATTTAAGGTTTTGCATAGTTATACAGGGCAATAAATATAAAAATTAATCATATATTTATCAAAATCTCTAAATGTTGATTTTTAAGGTACAAAAGTGTTATTCCCCCACTTTAATTTTCCCTTGATTTTATTGTTGAAAATTTTACAATGAAACAATCCAATTGAAGTGAACTTATAATTTTTTATATAATTTTTTAAATCGAAAAATTTTTGAAAATTGAAACAATCATTTCCGAAATGAGCAAAAATCAATTTCATTTACAAATTTCAATTAAAAATGGTATCAGAACAGTTCAAAGAATACCATCTGGTGATTTTAAATACACCAATAGAACTATCTGTAGCCAACAAAAACAAAAAAAACAAAAACAACAACAATATCAACCAAAACAAGAACAACCACAACAACAATTAAACATATCATCCTCTTCACCAAATAGATCTACCAATGATCCAAAGGCTTCTGGTAAAGAAATGCCTCCAGATAGAGAAATAGAAGAAGAGGTTGAAGTTGAGGAAGAAGTTATGGAGAACTGGCAAGAAATTGACTGGGCCAGTGATAAAAATTTCCAAGAGGTTTACCATAGAACAATGTTTGTAGTAGAGCCCAAAAAAAACTACCTAAGGGATTTCTTTTTCTTTATGGTAGTTTATTTATTGGTTAAATTTTGTTGCTCTGGTATTAAGATTGAACTTGGTAAATTGGCCGAGCAATGGAGTGGTGAAGTAGTCCAGAAGCTATATTACCTGGACTCAATTCCAGATGGTGGTATATATAGAGAGCTTTCCTTTGTATCTGGTTGGAAAGAACAAGTAGAGGATATCGACCTCAGCACCGGATGTTGGACTGCTAAGTACTCCTACAAGAAGTTGACCAACTATGGTGTTGTCTATTCTCCTGCTACACCAAAAGCTGAAGCTGTTTCACTGGTTCTCAATCAGGTCCAAGAATCAGTATTGGTTTCAATAGATACTACCAACGAAATTGGATCACATTTAGTAGTTGTTTCAAAAATGAACCATGTCTCCATTTTTGTAAGAATAATTTTTAAACTATTGGTCCATTTCTGTAATATCTGGTAGTGTCTCTTTTGCTCTCTATTAGTTTAAGGTAAAATTGCTCTTAGGTTTGTTTCTTAATATTAAAATTTTGGATTACTAATATTTTCTTTATATATATATAATACAGTTTTAGAATATTTAAAGAAAATTGACAAAAAAGATCTAGCGTGGATTATCAATCCTCAATTAGTATTTATTTATTTTGTAATATTAATTTAACATCAATTGTTTGGCATTTATAGCCATCAATTTAATATTTGGATATCAGTAATTGTAATGATACAACTCAACTTAATAATTGTAGTAACATAAAAGAGTAATAATAACAATAATCTATAGAGTATGGGTGATATGAATGTCAATATTGAATTAATCATATCACCATTAAACTCATAGAATAACCCACATATTTATTATTTTTATAACAATATTTATTTAATGAGGATTAGTTCAATAGCTACCTCAATCAACTTTTTAATCAACTAATTAATTATTTATTTAATAGTAACACTACAATATCCAAATAATCAATTTAATCCACTTTTAACCTCGCTAGATCATCAAACATCTCTGTAAATAAACTTCCTTATAGATAATAATAGTTCATTAGATTGAGCTATTAGTTTTAGTATTTTAATTTATTAATATTCAATTTGTTTTATTTGTTTAATCGAATCACATTTTACTTTGACAAAATTGTAGAACTGATAAATATTCATCAATTAATTATTGAAATATTAGTATAGAGTTGATTGAATAAAAATAGTCAAACTTGAATATGAATTTAACAAAAAAATAGTTTCACAGTTTGCAAGTATGGATATAACATTGAATATATGTTCTATTAATCCAAACCAAACATGTGAATATCAACTAATATCTACTATAAAATATATCAAAATCCTCTTTTCTAATCTAAAAGTGCTACACCTAATACTCTTCTTCTAAAATATATATTTTATAAATGTTTTTTTTTGCTGTTTATTATATATAGATAAGTTATGTTCTCTTATTTCCATAATGCTTTAATGGTTCCACCTAGACCAACACCATTTTTGGTCATAGTAAGGATACCTCCTAATATGATAAATGCACAACCTCCAACTAATAATTTTGAACCAGCTATTGAAAGTAATAATATAACTGTGTTAAATACTATTCATATTATCTAAATATTTTGAATATTATAATACTATACCTCTTAAAAATGATTGATAAATGTAGTCATTAATTACAGAGTTCATACCCAAAAAGAAATGAGTTGGGATGAAAACACTTAATAAAATATCAGCAATTGCAGTTAATCCTGATGTTGGTAACAATAAGGAAACTGGTAAACAGGTAACCAAACCAAATGTACTGTAGTGGAATGCCTTGTGAGAAATGATAGCTTGTGATGGATCTGGTAGTTTCTTATCCATTGTTTTGGTTGTAGTTCCTGCGTATCTTGACTGAATCAAAATGTTTCCACTCTTATTATTTATTGGTACAATAGAAGAATTTGGTACGTATCCACCAAAGATTCCTGAAACTAAACGAGGTTGGAATAGTTTAGATGATTTTAACATAATGATAAATATAAAGTATGGGGTAAAAAGAAAAAAAATAAAAAAAAAATTTTTTAAAATTTATTAGGAGTACAAATATAAATTGAAGGTGAAGTCACCTGAGTATGGAATTTATTATCTTTAACATTGAACTTCAGCATCTGGTTGATTGCTTGGCAATGCTTCGATAAATTCTGGAATAGTTGCCAAATGCTTATTAATTTTTTGAATCAATGGATAGTGAGACATATCAACATTGAAACGATTGGCATTGTAAACTTGAGCTGGAAGACAGAGATCAGCAAATGATACCTGATCACCATAACAAAATTGACCAGAATGCTTCTCCAATAGTTTTTCTAGACCGTTGAAACCATTTGCAATCCATCTCTTTGCCCATTCAGCCTTCTTTTCTTCTTGGCCTGTAAACTCAGCAACAGTTTGTAAAACCTTTAGATTCTGTAGTGGTTGGATATCTGAGCCAATAATTTGCATCATTTGTCTGACAATAGCACGAGCATACAAATCTTTTGGTAAGAGTGGATTCTCTGGTCTGTATTCCTCAAGATACTCCATAATTGCCAAAGATTGTCCAATAATATGTCCATCAATAATTAAAGCTGGAATAGCTTTCATTGGGTTTATATGTGCATATTCATCAGTTTTCTGTTGACCACCATCCTTCAGTAAATGAATGGCATGATATTCATATTTAATTTTCTTATAAGCCAATGCAATTCTAACTCTCCAAGAACATGAAGATCTCCAATAACTGTATAAAACTACTTTTGATTTATCAATTTCTGTTGACATTTTGTTTTGTATTTATATTTATAAATATATATATTTGTTTTTTTATGTTTTGTTGTTTGTTCACTTCACAACCCAAATTTTTTTTTAAATTCAGTTTTTTTGAATAGAACAGTCCTTATGAAATTTCTGAAAAAAAAAATTTGGAAATGGAAGCAGTTTCCAATCACAAACAGCCAAATAATGAATCTAATCGAACTACGATTGTAATAATCTACAAGTAAATAATTTAGATATTTTAAGTTATTGGATATTAACAGGTGGTGTAACGTTTGTTTTTTGAAATTCTTAAAATAATCTTAAAAAAACCACACAAGTAAACTACTGTTTTAATTTAACACCTTTTTTTTTTTTGTTCCATCATTCTAACTTTCGTCTAAACAAAAAAGAAAATTTTATTATTGTAATTCCTAAAAATTAAGTGAAATTTTAAGAAATAAAGATTATATGATACCAAGTAGGACACAAAGTAAGCCAATAACAAGTATCAACCATAGTAATAGTAATTACGCTCAGATTGCAGCTACAGTAGTAAAGAGTTCACCACCCACAAACACAAGTTTACCAATACCTTTACAACCTACAACACCATCAAAACCTAAAGATTTTGAAAGCGAATTTCCATCACTTCAACAGACATACAAGAAACATTACAGAAAAACCAGTGTAATTCACAAGGGACTAGAACAAAACAGTAATAATGCACCAACAATAAACCAAAAGATCTCGGAGAAGGATATAGAGTTACTAAAATCATTTAGAAATGAGAATTTAGATTCATCAAAATCTGGAATTGATGTAGACTGTTGGAAGAAGAGAGATTTACTATACTATTGTTTTATTCAAAAACCTCAAGAGACTCAAAAGATTTTAAATTTTATTAATATGGTTGCTAGTTATTATCAGTTGCCATCGAGATCCAGTATATTGGATATTGGGTGTGGTCTTGGTAGAATGTTTGAGATGTGGGATCGATCAAAATGGCAGCATATTGATGCATTTGAACCTGACAAGGACTATTACCAATTCGCGTTAGACCACGCCACGAATATCTCGGAGAAGGTTAATGTCTACAATATGGGATTTTTAGAGTTGTCTCATGTTAAATGTAAATATGATATGGTGGTTTCTATTCATGGACCTTTCCAATACCTAACTCAACTCCACGACAGAGTTCAAGCTGTAAAGAACTGTTATGACGCTTTGAAACCTGGTGGAGTACTGTTATTGGATGTCTCAAATTTCTTGGATGCTCTCAAGAATCTTAGACCACAATTTGAACAAAGAATGCTTGTGAATGGTGTGCCTGTAAAAAGAATTTCAAATATCACTGTTGACACATTCAAAGCCATTTGGTCAATAGAAGATATATTTTATTCACATTCCAATTTGGATATAAACATTAATAATAATAATAACAGTAATAATAGTAATGGTAGTAGTATAAACAGTAGTATTAATAACTATGACTATGAAGATGAAAATATTTCTATATCGTCTAGTGGATATAGTGGTAGCAATGTATCCGAATTGGATACATTTGAATATGCAGATGGAGGTTTAGTAGTAGAAAAACTTGAATTCTCGATACTTGGTGTTGCTGAATTACAACTCCTTTTACTATCTGCTGGATTTATGAAATTAAAAGTGGTTTCTCGTTGGGATACCAATAATATCAATGAATCAATTAATGGACCAAGAATAATTATAACAGGTCAAAAACCATTTGTAAGTCAAGTGGTTAATGGCTACAATTAAAAAATAAAATATTTGTAAAGTACTTTTGAATAAATTTCCATATCAGGGAGTGTGTTTATCAAGATTTTACATAAATACTGGTATTTATTGAATAGAGAGGGTATAAGGTTAGAGGAGAAATTGGTTATATATAACCATGTGATACTACAACTGATTTTGGAGGTGTAATTCCTAATTGAGTTTCAAAATGTTTTAATTGTTTTACAAATCCTCCATTTGGTTCTACAAATTGTCTAACTTCTCTAACCATTGCCAAGGCTTCTTCAAAAGGTAATCTTAATTTTTTCATTAAATAGGCTATACATATAGTAGATGATCTTGAAATACCTGCAAAGCAGTGTACAAGAACAGTTCCACCATTAGAAATACAATCATCAATAAAATTATAAGTTTCTTCAAAATGTTTTGAGATATTCTGTGTTTCATCATCCAACAAATCAATAATTAAAAATTTATATTCATTCTTTATTATAAAGAATAATTATTAGAATCAAAATTTTTTTCTCTTATTATTGTGAAAATGTTTTTAGGTATTGTCGTTGTACATACTTTTAGATTTCCTTTTGGTTGGAAATCATTGAGTATACTTAAAACGTGAGTGATATTATTCTTTTGTAATTGTTGTGAATTTACTGATAACATTGGACCAATACAAAGACCTTGACATATTAAATTTATACCTCCGTACATCCTTTTTATATCTATCAAATGTGATAATGTAATTTAAAAATATCCCAACTGATGCAGAAAAAATATACAAAAAAAAAAAAAAACAATCACCTAAATTAATTTATTTTTAATTTGCATTACAACAAATCGTTTCATTCTTTGAATTCATTTCAAGAAAAATGCTTGTAAAACTTGTATAACCAATTTCACACCACATTCAATTTTATAATTAAGATTTATTATTTATTTGATAAAACTTCCAAATTTAAAGTACTAATTATATGATTAAAATAAAATTTCTTAATTTTTTATAATTCTGCTAATTTTACTAATTTTAAGAGGAAATAACTTGCGTGAAATGAAAATTTGAAAAATTAAATTAAATTTATTTAAAATGACTGTTAACACTTTTAAGTGTGAAAATAACCTACATCAAAAATCAACAGAATTAGTATGTTTAGAGTGTAATTTAACAGTTTGTTCAAAATGTATAAAATTACATCCAAGCCATTTGATTGTGGATCAAGATGAAATATCAAATGAGATGTTTGGCAGTGATAATGTATTACCATTGTTGATTGAGAAGAGAAATAACCAGAAATCATATGATACAAATATATTTGAAAACACAGTAAAGGAAGTTAGCAATAATGAAATAGAGTCACTATCTAAACATTTTACAACTACAAGAAATCTATTGAAAGTAAAAGAAGAGAATATAAAGAATACACTAAAAGAGAACTATGACGAGAATTTGAAGAAATTTAATGATTTTGTACAGACGAATAAACAGGAGATTGAATGGTCTTATGATCTTTTAAAAGTACTGGATAATCCAAACCCTGACACAGAGGATAAAGTTAAATTCATTCAACATTACCTAATGGCTGAACACTTAATGGAGAATTATGGTGACTTGGGTATTTTAGAATACGATGTTAGCCATCTTATTGAAAAGAAAGACAATCTCAATGAGATTATTAAAACTGAAATCAACTCAACATCGTTAGTCTGTAATACAGCTTCAGTTGTAAAAACTGAAAAGCAAATTCTAAACACTATTTTAACTTTCAATTACGAAAATGGAATAGAGATGTACAATATGTCAACTAAAACGCATACTAATGTGGCTGGTTTTACTCTTAATGTGAATCACCCAAAGAGCTCTGATGAGCTACTCTACCAGAATGCATCATGTCCAAGAGATTCATTCTACTTCTTCAATAGGAACTCTTATTGGTCTGCAAAGAAAATACGAGGTCTAGATTACTCTTGGAATAAAGGTGAGTTATCTGACCCAACAGCAACTGAAGATAAACAGTCCATCTTACCATCACTCTCTAAACTCTCTACCATGTTTGATGGGAAATCTACAATATTCCTATTTGGTGGCTACAATAGTATAGATAAATCTCAAAGTTCTCAAGTTTCAAGATTCAATATAATCTCTGAGAAATTTGAGATTTTAGGAGACATCTTATTGGAGCCTAAACAGGATATTCACTTGTCACTAGACGTTGATGCACATCATATCTACTTGATTGGTGGTACTAGTAAAGCTAAAACTCATCATAACACAGTAGACAGATTTAATACTCTAACTAGAAAAATAGAAAGATTTCTACAAATACCAAAAGAAATTGGTGATATCAGTGGTGGTTGTTACTGTCCATTAAACAAAACCATCTATCTATTATCATCTGATTCTAGATTCCATTCCTATAACACTGAAACCAAAGACTATTACCAACTAAATCAACCATATGAACACACAGAAATTGTAAAATTCCTCTATGATGGTCAAGATACTATATACATCATCAATGACTATTCATTATTCCAAATCTATATTTATTCATTTAATATCATTTCAAAAGAATGGAATCTTATACCATATGAATTTGGTATTTTTGCTCATTCATCTTATTTCTCTCTTATCAAATAATGGCACCCAATCAAAATTAAAAAATCCTAAATAATGATTAAATTTATGTTAATTTTAATTTTTGATTGCCATTGTATAATTTATATATAATCAATCTGATAAGCCCAAAAAGGAAATATTTGAATTAAAAGAGAGATTAAATATAGTTATAGATTCTATATTTGGGTCATCACAGCGTTGATTTATGACTTGCTTGCTTAAATAAACTGGTTTTTATAAGGAAAGATTTAAAACATAAAAATTATTGTTTATAAGATCTTTTAAGGTAAACCAGTTTATTCAATTTATTTTTTAAAATCATCTCTTTATAAAACATAATCTATCCCATTTTCTCTTTATTTGTGTACTATAGAAGGTATCTTCATGTTCTAGAATAATTTTATCCTCTCGTAAGCTTGCATAAACATAATCATAATGCATTTGATTGTTGGAAAATACTTTCACCATGATTATATTGCAATCATCGGCTAAACAATCTAGAGGCAAGTATATTTTACTTTCATAGGTATCTAATAACTTTTCATACAATATTTGGAATGATTCTAATGATTTTCCAATACTAATTTGTAAAATTACACTTAAAGAGAGTAGAGAATAGATTTTTACATCAAAATTACCAATAACTCTATTTCCAGACAATTTGAGAGTGTGAACTCCTTCTATAGCAATTTTTAGAATGGAATCTGGAATTTTTTGGTCATTTAGTTGAGGTATACCATTTATCAGATTTATATGAGCATAGTTGTTGCAAAGTAGTTCATCATTTTTATAAACTGACACCCAAATTAGATCGTATCTCATGCTAAATGTTAAGGGTACAGTTTTTACTATTTCTTGACCATTTCCACATAATAATGTCTCTTTGAATATGATAGAAGATTGTCTCATTCTTCCTTCATCTCCTTCTCTGATTTCTATTAATACTTCCTCAGATAAGTTATTGTTAAAAATTAATCTGATATCTATTAGAGCATTTATATAATTATCATATGTTTTCGATAAACATTTAAAAGTATTTTTATCAATAAAAATATTGTATATTTTTGTGAATAATGTCATTTATATTTCAAAATCTAAATTATGTGCAAAAAAATTAAAATAAATTCTTATTTAGTACTTTTTTGTTTTAAATATATTACACACATAAATTGATAAATTTTTTAATCACAAAAATAAAATAAGCTGCCACTTTAAATTAAAAATACTCTCTTAATATATTTTCTTGATTCAAATTACCTATTACCTGTAATATAAACTATGAACTGATAAATTTTTAATCCAAAAATAGAATAAAAAAAAAAAAAAAATTTTTACTTTGCTTTGCAAAAGTATTTCAAATTCATCAAAAGTACTCCAAATATTTAAAAAAAAAACCAAAAACTCACATTTGCCAAATAAAAAGATTTTTTTTCATCAATTTTCGGGTGAATTTAAAACAAAACGAATATTTAATTTTAACAAGGACAACCCAAGAAGAATATTTCATAGGGAAACTAGTAAGATGATATCAAAGTTTCTAATAATTTGTTCCTTTTATCTTTATTTGGTGACAGATGTCTCTTTCCAAATGAATGCGCCTAATTTGGGAAATAATCATTTTACTGCCCAAACCAATAACCATCAAATTCCTAATCATTTTGGTAATCATAATAATCATCCCACTACTGCCCAAAAGAATAGAATTTTTCCAGTATCTTTGGATTTAGATGTAAATTATTTATCTCCTAATAGAAAAAAAATACCACTTTCTCTAGCCAAAGTGAAAATAGAGATAAAATCTCTGTGTGGAAATATTATTAATGAAAATGAATTAAATGATTTAGGTTTTCTTCAAGTATCCATTGGAACAATTACTTGCCTCAATTCTATATCCAAAACCTTAGATATAGAAGTAGATGTGACAGTCAAACTTAGTAACAAATATATTTATATAACTGATACAGATATCACTACAGGCCCTTTACCTATTGCAGATAATATCAGAGATGCTATCAAAAAAGAGAAGAACCTGGGGCATTATTCATTCAAGCTTAATGGAAAAATAACCAAGAAGACTGGAGCTCTATCTATCAATCATATTATTACTGGAGATAATATTTCCATTATAAATGGAGCTGTTCAAACTAATGTAGGGAGCAATTTTGCTTTAATTTATGCATGTTTGACTAATGCTATGAGATTCACTGATACTTTGGCTCCCGATCTAAAAATCAAATGGGAAGTATTGCCTGTATTCATAGATTCTTCTCATACAGGAGCTAGAGTATTTATGGTAGATTCCACTATAGATCTGATGCAAATAAGCATTGGCTATTCTTGGGTACCCTCTGCCTTTCTTCATGAACTAGGTCATCATGTAATGTTTAGAATATATAATTCTGTTACACCTCCTCTCGTGTTCATTGTATCCACATCAATTCACCGACCATGTGACGCTCTCGGAACAAATGAAGCATGGGCAGAAGGATATGCAAGCGGATATGCTAGCATTATTGGAGGACATTTGGGATATGTAAAAGCAGGAACGTTGGATCTTGAGGCTTTGGGAACAGTTTCGCCAACCACATTATTATATAGTTTTCTGGTAGAAAGATATGGATGCCATATGCCCTCTCTCGATAATGACGAAGGAAGAATAGCGGCGTTGATTTATGATTTAGCTGATTTTGCAAAAGATTCCATATGGGATAATGAAGTGGTAGTTCTTATCAACCAAAAAAAGAATGAATTTCCTGGAATTAACCAACATTGGTTTGGTCTTTCAAATGGTGTAGATGATAATGGAGCAGCACCGATAGATATTGATGTAGCATTGATACGTTTACTATATGAGTCCAAGGTTCCATCTCTGAAAGGATATTTCGATGCTTTGAAAGTTAAATATGCAGGCAAAACAGAATTGCTAAAAGCTCAAGAAACAATATATTATAATTACGGGCCTACAATCTAATTTATTATGTTTTAAAATCATTCCTTATAAAAACAGTCTATGCAAAAAAAATTAAAAATTAAAAATAAATAAAATAATTGAAAAAGATTCTGCATCAGATAATGAAGTGGTAGATCTAATGAAACAAAAAAAAGAAAGAATTTCCTGGAATTAACAAACGGTGTAGATAACAATGGAGCACCGATAGGTGTTGATGTAGCATTGATACGTTTAGGATGTATCGATGCTTTGAAAGTTAAATATGCAGGCTAATTAGAATTGGAAAAAGCTCAAGAAACAATATATTATAATTACGGGCCTAAATTTAATATTCTTTTTTAACATCATCCATTATAAAAAATAGTCTATTTAATTATATTATATAATTAAATTTTAAATAAAAAAAAGTAAATTGATATTAAAAAAATGTTTAAAATAAATTTTTTTCGTTCGTTTTTTTCATTTTTAATTTTAATAGATTAGAGAATGGCTGTATCAAATAAAAGATCAATTACAACAGTTAATGGAAATAAGAAACCATTATCTAATTCACCAAAAGTAGAAATTAAAAAACCTACAAATACCAAATTAAATAATATTAAGAAATCAGCAACTACACAATCACCTAAAAAGAAATTAAAGAGAACTATTGATGATTCAGGGGATGACGATGAATTAAAAAGTCAACTAAGTAAAATTATGAGTGGTGCTGGTGGTATGGATGAAGATTTTGATGACGAAGATAATGACGAAGATTTTGATGATGAAAATGATAATCAAGATGTTATGGATTTTGATGATGATGAAGATGAAGAAGAAGTTGATGATGAAGATGAAGATTTCGATGAAGATTTTGATGAAGATGATGAAGATGATGAAGATGAAGATGATGATGAATTGGATGAAGAGGAAATGGAAGCTAGAGGTAAACAACTAGTTGATGATGAAGTTAATGATTTATATTCTGAAATGCAAGATATTGATAGTGAAGATGATGAGGAAGATGAAGAAGAAGAGGAAGAACAACCAATTGCTATTCCAAACAAAAGATTAACAGCTAAAGTAAAATATACTGGAGAAGCCTTCCAAGGATTTGCAAAAGTTGGAGACTATGAAAGTGATAAAAAACTAAAACCAATTGCTAAACAAGTAAAAATTGCTCAAGAATTGGAAAATGATCAAGAAATTGAAGTTGAAGGTGGTTCTGATTTAGATGATGAAGAACCAGAAGAACAAACTCCACAACCAAAAACATCAAAATATCATATTTATGATACTGTAGGTTTTTACACACACATATATAATAACTAGTGTGAATATGTAAATTTTTATTATAATAATGTTTTACTAATATGGAAATTTTTTTAAATGGGAATTGAATAGGAGGGAATTCAACAAAAATTAAGAGAAATTAAAATGGAAAAGATTCCATGGGTACACACATTGGCATTAACATCAAAGAGTAAGATGGCTATTGAAGATGTTCATGATGATTTCAAGAGAGAGGTTGCATTCTATCAACACACTCTACAGACTGTATTGGATTGCGAAAAACTATGTAAAGAAAATAATTTATTAGTCAGAAGAAAACCAGATTACTTTGCAGAGATGATTAAATCTGATGAGCAAATGTTCAAGATTAAAGCTAAATTACAGGATGACAAAAAACGTGTGGAAACTGCAGACCTCATTAGAAAGAAGAGAGAGATTAAGAAATTTGGAAAACAGGTTCAAGTTCAGAAATTACAAGAGAGACAAAAACAAAAGTCAGATGCTATCGACTCTGTTAAGAAATGGAGAAAGAATCGTGAGAAGGGTAATGTCTCAGACGATTTTGATATTGATTTGATTCAAGATGATAACAAGGGTGGAAAGAGTGAGGTTGGATCCAAGAGAAAGAGAGGTGAAGACAGAGTGGCTCCAGGCCAGAAAGTAAACAAACTCGGTCTAGCTGAGAAGGGTAAAAAGAGACAATTGAAAGATCAAAAATATGGGTTTGGTGGAAAGAAGAGATATGCAAAGACAAACGACTCAACTTCTACAAATGATTTCTCTTCCTTTAATGCAAAAAGAAATAACGAAGACAGAGATTATTCAAGAGGAAAAGGAGGTAAATCTAAAAAAGGTGGTCCAAAAGCTAGAGTTGGTAAAAGTAAGAGAACTCAAGGCAGAAAATAAATTTATAACAATAATTAATTTAAATATTAGATTTTTGTTTATACATTTTTTTTTTGAATTCTTAGATGTAATGTTGATGTTTCCAATTTTAAAAAATCTCTAACCTGCCTCTTTATCTCCACCTCAAAAGATAAAAACTTTTTTATTTATTTTTTTTTTTTTTATTATTTTCATTTATATTATTATTTCAAATTGTATAAACTAATAGCAAATTTTTATCTTTTTATAAAAAGTCATTTATTTCAAACATAACACAACAATGCCTCTCAGTAATTGCACCATTTGTAGTTATGTTAAAGTTAAATATGAGTAAGTATAGTGCAACATCTCAAAATGTTGAGATTAGATAATGGAGGAATCTAATAACAATATATAAGATGCGTCAAATGCCCCGATGTAGGTTTATGTAAAGAATGTTATAATAACGGTCTAGGAGAAACTATAGAAAATCATTTACCATCTCATCCGCTTTCAGTAATTGGTATGTAGATTTTAATAGACATATATATTTAGTTAGGGTTTATAGAGTTAGTAGACTAATTTGTATGGTTGGTGTGTGTGTATATATAGAAAAAAATGAAGAAGATGATGATAGTGATGAATATGTAGATGAGGATGAAGAGGAAGAAGAAGAAGAAGAAAGTGATGATGATTATGAAGATGAATGGGAGCAAACAAATAAAAATATTAGACATAGAATAAGTGCTGGTGGAGGTGGTGGTGGTAATGAAGAAGATGACTATTATAATGATGAAGATGATGATGATGATGACGATGATGAAATTGATGATGATGACATAAGTGAGAATTATGCTGACTTTTTTGAGGAATTGGATTCTACAGTCAGTAAGATATTTCAAGGTTTGAATAGCAGTACCTCTGGACAAGGTAGTTCACAAAATGGTACTGGTGCAACTTATGCTTGTCCATATTGTAAATTAATCCTTACAGAGAGTCATTTGGTAGAACATGTACTTACCAGTCATGGTAAGGAAAAGAAAAATGTAGTATGTCCAATATGTGTATCTCAACCTGGTGGCGACCCAAATTACTACTCTAAACATTTTCCATCTCATTTAACTTTGAGACATTCAGGAATTGCACAATCTTCTCTTCATTTACCAGAGAGTTTAATTGGCGGTGGTGGAGATAGAGCCTCTAAAGTCACTTTAGAGGATCTAAGTCTACTAAAGAGTACAGATTTACTGTCTACTTTATTTAGTAATACATCTTTGTCTTCAGTTTTAGGAAGTTTAGGAGGACAAGAGTTATCTGGAAACAAACAAAAAGATATTGAAAATATATATTTGGATTTCAAAAAGAGATCCACTAATAGTCAGCAACAGCAACAACAACAACAACAACAGAAAACTCCTATTGTATCATTTAGCAGTGTATATAGAGACAGTGAAATGTCAAATAGCGGCGGTAACTTAGGTGATTGTACAAATAATAATATAAATCTTAAAGCTTCACATTCCAATTTAAATATATTTAATAACAGTAGCAGTAATTTAACATCCATTCCAACCATTTCAACATCAACCAACAACAACAATAATAATAACAACAATATAAATAGTAATCTAATATCTAAAGATGACAATATTGATTCAATTAGCAATATTTCATCAATTGAAAGTGATTCTAACAAAATCAAAAAACCACAGTTAAATATGCTCAATCAAATGTTACCCAACACAAGAGAGGATCAAGAAAGAAAGAACAATGAAACAATTCTAAAAAGTACATTTATGAGAGAACTTTTGTATGATACTATATTTTTCTAATTCTCTCACTCTCACCTGAAAATAAAACCCTCATTTATACATTTATATACACAAAACCTTCCTCTATAATACCCTCTACCATTAATTATTATTTAATTCCTAACCTCCACAACCCTATTTTTATTTTTTTAAATTTTTAATAAAACCCATCAAACAAATGGATCCCAATTTTTTCGAATTGATGGATAGACATGTTTCATTGTAAAATTAAATTTAGATTTTTTTTTTCGATTGGACAGATTCTTAAGATTCAGTAAAAAATCAATTGAGGGTTGTAAAATTAGAGCTTATCCGTAAATTCAAAACAAATCGATATTTTTCAATGAAATCCGTTGCAAAACTATTTTGATTTTTGTAAAATCAAACGTCAAATTTTGTATTTCCAAATTTTAGAGGGTTAGAATGGACAGTCTCTTTCATATCACTGACCCTATATTTTTAATTGCGAATATTTATAGATATCAACTTATCTTCTTTTTTTTTCCGAGATCCATTGGCACCTTACTCTTAACTTTTTTTTATTTTAATTTTATTTATTTAATTATTTATATTACTACTTTATATATTTATATTTTCTATTTATATTTATCTCTATTAAATTAGAAATAATGGATAGTTTAACAAGTAATCAAAAGAATGCATTTTACACATTCATGGTTATAAGATTATGTGTATATAGTTATTTTGTCGCAGTTAATGGATATCAATCAGCATGGGAAATCAAGAATTTCATGAAAAAGAAACAAGTAAATACAAGATTTTTTGTATTTTTCAGTTATATGATATTTTGTATGTTTCGTGTGGCATGTTGTTGTAGATTTTTTGATAGACCTGATGAATATCTAGTTGGTACATGGTATTATTTCCTGTTTAGTTGGAGTGTGGTATTTGTAATGACAGCATGGTGTAGTATAAGTTCATTTTGGATGCAACTATTTTACACATTTTTTGTGACTGAAGATGTCCGTTCTGGTCATGTAAAGAGAATTCTAGTGATTGCTTATTCTTTAGCTGTGGCATTCTTCATATATGAAGTGCCTGTAACTATCATTTGTTTAGAGAGGGATATAAGTACTGCAGAAGCCATAGGTTTCATTGTCTTCTTAGTACTGTTTTTCCTACAAATTGGTGTGAATGGAATGATTTTAATCAAGTCCCTAAAAAATCATCAAAAGAAATCAAGATTTGCAAATTTCGATCACATGATTTTCAAAACTAAAATTCTGATGGCCACAATCGTGATTTCAGTTGTAGTCATTCTAGCACATGATATTGTATTTAACTTTGCAATTACTCCAGAGTATTGGCATTTCCCATTGAGTTCTTTGATTACTGGTGTAATTGAAGTTGGGCAAATGGTTTCGGTTTTATTGGTCCTTTCAAATGGAGATTATAAGTCATATATACTATTCAGAAGAATTAGAAACATTGCATCACAAGGTTCTGAGGGTCCATCATCATCCAAAGAATCTTCTAAAGGTAACGCTGGTAATTCTTCATCAAAAGTAAATTCAAAATCAATGGCTTCAAATTCAAAATCCAGCGATAGTGAAACTGATAGTTCAATTTCTATCGATGTATCCCCTGATAAATCAATGTCAGTTGAGTTATCAAATATTGAAACTGAAAAAGAAAACTCTATATAAATTAAATAATAATAATGTACATATAAAAAGAAATAAACTTTAATGTAATTGTAGTCAAACAATTCAAAAATATAAAAATTAAAAACTTTATCAAATTTATGTAAGGTTGAGTTGTCAAGTTCATCAAAATTAATAAAAAACTTTTTTTTTTTTCTTCTTATTTTATTATTTTTAAATTCTGTTAAATAACAATGTCATTACATATTCTATATAGATCTCAAAAAAATACAATTCAGGTACTGCCTAATAACTCAATGGCTGAGATATTAGAGAAAGGTTGTAAATCATTCAGATTGAATGAACAACATTATACATTACAGTAAGTGTAGATAGTGACTCACTATGTTGAAAGATTGAATTTTTAACTCAATTGTTATTTATCTATAGACACAATGGTAAACCTGTAAATTTATCATTACCATTTAGATTATCAGGTATTCCAAATCAGAGTAGAGTTAGTATTGTAGAAAAAACCTCATCAACTATGGCAACTGTTAAACAAGTTAATATAGCAATTCAGTTGAGTGATGGTAAAAGATATACATCACCTATGAAGACTTCTGTAACATTGTGGGATATCTTATTACATTTTGAGGAAAAAGAGAAACTAATATTGACCACGCAATTTGATGCTCAAGAACGTTATGTTTGCCCTGTATTCAATTTACTCAACAAAGAAATTAAGACATTAGATTTACTTCAGTCAACTACACTTTTGTCTTTACATGTTACTGAATCTGTACTCATTAAATTATCATTTCAACCTACTAGTGATTTATCAAAAGATGAAGTTTTAAAATTACTTATTAATTATAAACCACCTTCTACAACTACACCACCTTCTATAACTACACCATCACCACCACCAACTACAACAACAACTACAACAACTACAACTTCTACGTCACCTATAACAAATGAAACTATCTCACCATCAACACAAACTACAACTACAACAACAACAACAAGTTCTACCTCACCTATTAATAATGTAACCATTTCACCACCTACACAAACTACAATTTCACCAAATACATCAGAGGTTAAAGTTATACCACCTACAGTTGAGGAATTTGAGAAACCAATAGATACCTCTTTATCCGAAGTGGAATATAGAGCATTAGTTAAGAAGGTTTCTGAGGCATTATCACCAACTTCTACATCATCTAATTCAATTTCACCAAATTGGGTTAATATAGAACAAGAGACATTTAAATTCCCGACATCTACTACTACAACAACTACAACAAGTTCAAGTGATAGTAAAATGGATGATTTAGATGTAATTAAACCAGAGGAAATAACTGTAAATAGAAATTTAAGAGTTTATGTACCAGTTGACCAGGATTTAGATATTTCATGTATGTAATTTGTTTGTACAATATGATAAAGAAAAAGAAAATTAATGAATATATACAATAGCAATTGTACATGATGATAAATTATCAGAAGAAGATTTTAAAAGATTACAAGAATCAAATAAGAGAGAAAAGAAAGCAAAGGAGGAAGATAGTGCTGTATTGAAAACTAAATATCTAAGAGAAAAAGAATTTATAAAGAAAATGTCAAAATACTCTAATACTGTATTGAGAGTATATTTCCCAACTAAACAAGTATTAGAAATGACATTTTCATCACATGAAAGGGTTTCTGCTTTAGTTATTTATCTTAAATCACTGTTCACAGAACCACAACCTTTATTCTATTTATGTAGGTATTCCTTGAAATAGATGTGAATATTATTTGAATTAATTTCCTCCTCTATACTAATACCTGATATATTAAATTTTAATAGATACAACACCACCATACACAGTATTACATAATTTCAATCATACCCTATTAAAGGAGGGTTTGATACCTAATGCTAAAATATATTTAGGTTTTGCAAATGAAACTTCTAATATCACATTTATTCCAGAGGTTGACGATATGTTTTTAAAGGCAAATCAATTGCCAGTTCTAACTGGTACTACTATATATAAACAACAGAAGGATCAAAAAATGTTTGATAGTGAAGCAACAACTATCACAACAACAACAACTACATCTTCTACCAGTAATAATAACAGTTATGATAATGATAGTGAAATGAAGGATGTTAACGAATCAACAAACACCATCACATCACCAAACAGAAGTGCATCCTCTAATCAATCTAAAGATAAAATAGTTCCAAAATGGTTCACTATGGGTAAAAAATAAATGAAAAAGAACTGTTTTTACTCTTTCCCCAATTATCACTTGTTAATTATCATATTAAATCTTATTCATGTAATTTAAAAGATGGTGTGTTGTTTAATTTAAAAGAAATCAAAACACCCCAATAATATAAAAGTTGAAAATCTAACAACCACTCACCACACTATATAAAGAGATATTAAAAATATTGGTTACTCTTTTTTAATTCTCACTAACACACTAAATTAAATTAAAATTAATATGGAAGTGTCCAATGATTTTCTATTCAAATGATCATCAGTTTAACTATAAATGAAAAATCAAGTAATTGAATTCTTAAAATTAGATATCTAACGAACCATTTATAGATATGATAAATTTGTGTATATACTAACTGTTTAGAAAATTTTAAGTATTTAAACTATTGAAAATTTATACTTTTAAATCATTAATCAAGTTTAATTAAAAACAAATAAACAAATAAATCAAAATGTCAATCTTAGGTATGTAATAAATTGTATTAATACTCTAGTTTAAAATAAATATTAATTTTATTTTAGCTTCAATTTCATCAATGGGTAACCCAAGCAAATTCACCTCTAAGGCAATGATCAGTGGTTCAAATGGATTAACCTCTGCTCAAGGTAAAGCTTCAAATGCTTATTTATTGAAAGCTGACATTGATTTAGATGTTCACATCTACATTCCAGGTCTTATCCATGCTGATATTGATCTTGATGCCAAAATCAGACTTTAAATTCACATTGAATTTACAATTTGTCTTGTCTTCTTGTGTAAATTAATAAAATTTAATTTATTTATTATTTAAATATTCTATTTAAAACTGTATAGTTTTAAATTAATTTTATTTTTTCTTTGAATTTTGTCAACCACCAGACGAAACATTATAACAGAGTATAAAATGACCGAAGTAAAATCACCAAAACATAGTGTTTTATTTGTATGCTTAGGAAATGTAAGTTTTTAAATGAATAAGAATTAGAAGATGGTAAATGGTTAACCAAAATAATAGATATGTAGATCTACAATGGCAGAGATTATAATGAGGGCATTGTGTGTTGATGAATTGGATAATTGGTTAATTGACAGTTGTGGAACTAGTGCATATCATATTGGTGATACACCAGATGATAGAACAGTTTCAACATGTAGAGATTTATTAGAATCAACCATCTCAAAGAAATCCTCAGATCATTTTAAATCTATAAAATTACATAAAGCCAGACAGATACATCAAGACGATTTCAAAAATTTCAAATATATATTCGTTATGGATGATAGTAATCTAAGTAATGTTCAAAATTTTGTAAATAAGAGACCAGAACTCAATAATCATACTGCTATAGTTACTAAATTAGTTGTACATCACAGTACTGTCAAAACTAATGTTGTAGCTGACCCTTACTATGGTGGAATGAATGGTTTCGTTGAGATTTATTATCAAATTCTAGATTGTTGTAGAAACTTTAAGAAATCAGTTGAACAACAAAATTAATAATATACACTTTAGTAGTAATAATAATAAAGTTATAACTGTAAAAAAACAACAAATATATTTATTCTAGTGGTTGTGGTTGTGGTGGTGTGAGAAGTTAGGAAATTTACAATGAACCTTGATATGGTTCTTGATATTTTTGTTGTTGATAATCTTGTCCACCAGATGGTTGAGATGATTGACTTGGAACGGATTGGTATTGGTAGGTACCAGCTTGTTGGTTGTTATTGTTTGATGATGGTACACTGACACCAGCACTCATTTTGTAAATATTATCTCTAATGTCATAGATTGACATTACAATCTCACAACCGACTCTAGTTGTCAAAATGATAGCTAACAATTCCAAAGTTCCATATAGTAAACCTAAAAAGAATCCACCAGCTCCAAATTCTTTAGAGAGTGTAACAATCTCTGCAATAAAGAATATAATAGCGGCAATGTAGGAAAAGTAGTAGATAATTGGTACAATACCTGTTGCTTGCCATGATCTTTTTTATGAATTTTTAAATTTCTAATGAATATTCTTTATTCTTTAATTACCAGGATGGAACTCTAGATTATACATACCTGAAATAGATTAATTCTCTCCAATTGGTATAAGTTTCAGGGAATGGTGATTCACTGGCACTGCTTGAAACTCTTGGTCCTAGACCGACATATCTACCTGCACCTTGCATTTTATGTTTAAATTTTATAAATAAATAAAAAAAAAGCTTTTGTAAATAAAATTTAAAAAAAATAAAAAAGTAAAGAGTGAAGAAGAAAAAAAGTTTCGATAAATGAATTTTTATTTATTTACTTTTTAGTAAAACAAAATCTGTTTTCTTTAATTTTCGAGATTGGAATTTTCGTAATTACATTGCATTGCTGGTCACATTAATAGATTACCAGATACAGAGTCAGATTAAAGTGTCAACATGAATTTTAAAGTTGAAAAAAGTGAAAATTTTAGTGGAGGAAGAAATGTAGTAGCAAAAGTGAATTTCAAAGTTGGTGATCTACTATTTAAAGAGAAATCATTTGCATCTATACCAATGAAATCGGTATTATTCTCTAATAGATACTGTTCTTGGTGTTGCAAGAAACTGATTAATGTAAATTCAGGTGTCTCTCAAATTGACGAAGAAACAGGCGAGGAGACAACTATAACCAATCCAGAATCAACTCTATCACATCAATGTAAATACGGTTGTACATTGTGGTTTTGTTCAGAAGAGTGTTCAAATCAGTTGGTTCATCAATTAGAATGTTCATTCGTTGAGCCTGTTCTCGTTAGTTCTTTGAAATTCGATTGTGACCATAGTTTGGCATTACTTGCAATCAGAGTACTCTTGAAAAAGTCAACAGAATCAGATCTTTTTGATACTACAGTTGGACACTTAACCAGTCAGAAAGAGAGTTTTATTCAACAGCATCGTGGTTGGTACGAAAAATATGAAAAATTTTGTGACCACTTTATGGAGGGTTTGAAATCAGATTCTGCAGATCCCATCATTACTTCGATATTCAATAAGGATCAGATACTGGATATCATATGTTCCATTGCTGTTAATGCATTTGCAGGACTTTCAGAAATTGAGTTTAATCGTCTACCAATTTCCAATGGATTCTTTTATAAAGCTGCTCTTTTGAATCACTCTTGTGAACCTAATACCTACTTTTCAGTGGATGGCGAATCTATTGAATTTAGGTTAATCAAAGAGACTGCTATTGACGAGACTATATACGACACTTATGTCGATTTACTTCAACCTACTATAAATAGACAAAAGACTCTACTGCAAAACAAAAACTTTTTATGTAAATGTTCGAGATGTTTGTCACCTTCGGAGAATGGTAGATATTTTTCCTCTATAAAGTGTAAGAAATGTGATATTGGATATCTGTCACCTAAAGTCACACAAAACGCACAAACATTACAGCTCGAACAACATTGGTCTTGTCAGAACAATTGCAGTATTAGTGAAGACAATCAATCCCTAGATAAGAAACTACTAGATATTCAGACACTACTAGATAAACAGTCATTCCAAACCTTACAATCTTTGGAAGAATATAAAATCTCAGTTGAAAATGCCTTAAATGAATTACATCAAAATCATTATCTTCAATTACAATATCATCTCACAATGACAAAATTCTACAAGATATTCCAAGACCTTCACAAAGCCATTAACCATTGTAGAAAATTAACTAAACTAGTTGAAATTATTTTAGATCATCCATCTGGTGAATCAGTGGATTGTTATTTTAAATTAGGTGAACTCTGTGAAAATCTAGTATTTTCTCTATCACAAAAAATCAATGCTTCCAAATCACAAGGAATCACCAATGAAATCACACAGTTGGGTAACGATATTAGATCTCTTTTGAAAGAATGTAATGATTCTTATAAAAAGTCTTTAGAATTAGCTGTTCTATGCTACGGTGAATCCAATATTAAAACTCTATTTATAAGCGATAGTTATAATAAATCTAAAGTAAATAAAAAATGATAATAATAATTATCTCAAATTATGAATAAGATAAGCAATGGTTCCATATTTGTCCAAACCGCGCTTTTTTTTTTTGTTTAAACGATTTTTAAATTAAAAATTTTAGCGTTTGTTTGGTTTTACAAGAAAAATATGACAAGTACTAAATCTGCATCTTTAGAAGAGCTCTTAAGATGTCCTATTTGTTATGACTTTTTTAATATTACAATGATGACTAAATGTTCGCACAACTATTGTTCGGAGTGCATAAGAAGATCATTGTCATTTAAAGATATTTGTCCTATTTGTAGGAGTGCTTGTAATTCTACAGAGTTGAAAAACAATAGACATTTAGATTTAATTGTTTCAACCTTTAAGCAGCAACAGCAACAACAAGTACAACCACCTCCACCTCATCAACAACAAATACAAAAATCAAATATAACAACAAGATCAACACCAACTAAAACACCTACTAAATCCACACCTATAAAAAGTAATAAAGATATTAAAATATTAAATATATCAATATCACCTACACCATCACAGGAATCCAGAACATCAATATCACCTAAAAAAACACAATCAACACCTTCACCACCTCCTTTAACTAGATCACGATCTCAATCTACAACTACTACTACAACTACAACTGCATCATCACCAAAAGTGTCACCAAAGAAAAGAAAATCAATTGATGTATATGTTCTGGAAGACAGTGGCAGTAGTCAAGAAAATGTTGATACTAGTAACACAGTTTATAATAACATTAATAATAGCGATAAAGTTCAATGTGAAAATTGTAATCTATCTGTAAATTTAAAATATATAAGAAATCATAAAAATGAGTGTATTGGGGTGGAATCAACTAGACTGAATTTAGGTAAAAGTCATAGTGAAATTCAATATGAATTTATACAACCAAAGACCAAGTACCATAAGGTATCAACGGATAATAGACCTATTTATATGTCAAAGATTTGTTATAATCTATTGAATAACAAACAATTGAAACAACTTTTACAAGATTTGAAATTAAAAACTAGTGGTGACAGACAAACACTAATTAAAAGACACAAAGAATACCTAATTAAATATAATTCACAATGTGATAGTTTGGAACCTGTACCTATTGACTCTATAGTCAATGAAATCTATCAAGTAGAAAAGGATAGAGATCAAAAACCAAAGACACCACTTTCACAATCATCACTAGACCAGCAATTCAATAAGATTAGAGATGAAATTTTAAATAGAGATAAAAAAACTCGATAACCTAATTTATTTATTTGTAAAAACCAAAAAAGGGAATTTAAATTGAAATGGGTTTGAAACCTATGCTGGTGTGGTCTAGTTTTTTAATCTTTTCAAAAACTGTTTGGAATGGGGGGCAATGGACATCACTGGATTTGGAAGGATAGACACCTATATACATTTTAATTGATTTTAGAGCTAGACTTTTTAAACTAAAGTTACCAAACTCCAATGGAATATAAATTGAATACATTATACTATTTTTATCGTTAAGGTGGTTGACATTATTGATATTAAATATTTCCATTTTTTTAAGCTCTCCCAATTTTAAGAATTTTGCATCATATGTATAGATGATAGGAGTAGTTTCATAAGCCACTATTGAAATTTGTTGAAATAATTTTCTAAACATTATATTACTTATATTTTCTATATACTTATTATTATTTGAATTTTCATAATGATCGTGAATATTTTGTAAATTCTTTAATATTGATAATTATTGTCAAATTTGAATAGAAATAATTGACATTACAGATATTTTTTTTTAAACACAATTTGACAAAAAGGAAACAACATCAATGTCAAATTTTAATCATAAAGACTATTCTTTTGAATATTTCATAAAATATGTAAGAATTGACAATAAGAATAAACAATTTAAATTATTTAATTTTCTCTTTACAATAAATATTTATCTTTATTTAATTCATCCATCTTTGCATAAAACTCTTTTGTCATTCATGCTTTATAACCTAAAGTAAAGGGTGTTTAAATTTTTTTTTTTTGGGAAAATAAAAAAAGCATTTATACTAAAATATTTTGTAACATAACCTCAATACTAAACACCTGCTGTTGACATTCTACTACACTAGTCAAGCAAGGTATGTAGATTATTTTACATTTTATGATAATTGGAGATACTAATTTTTAGATGAAGAACAATCTGAATTTAATGTTTTTGCTTCTAGTAGTTATTTAGAGCCTTGTTGAAATTCTATTGTATTCTTGCTTGTTATAAATATTCCTTTACTTGAGATCTGAATTCTTTTGCTCTCGGCAAAAACAATTGTGTAATCACCGCTGTCTGTTTTTTCAATCTTCATTTGAGTTTCTTCTTCTTAAACCATCAGGAATACGACCTGTGGCTCTTTGAAAAATAGGGGATAGAGTTTCCCATGGAATTCCAACCCGAATACTCTAATAGGTTTTTCTGGTTGAAATTCTATGGGAAACTATGGCGCCTATTCTTCATTCAATTTGTCATGTTCATCAAATTCAGATTATTCTTCATCTAAATTAACCCTATACAAATCTATAATAATAAAATCCGATATTCTTAACAATCTAATAAGAGTAATGATACAATGGAATGTCTTATAGAAATCATATCCTCAATAATCAGGTCTGTATTTAACGCATAATCAAAAAAACTGCACTGGATCTACATTGATAATCCCATTACTTACAACATTGTCAGCATATGAAAAGAAGACTTGTAATACTGTGGGTAATAAAACATATAACCGTGTTCATGACATAACTTCCTCCTCAATCCTGTTAGTTCAATAGCTGTTCTCAACGAACATTTGATCATAAAAACTGTTTCGCAAATGGACAGTTGTAATAATAATGTAGAAAACAATACAGAACATAATAGTGGTGATATTCAATAATATTTAAAATAAAATATATACTTTAATCTTTTTTGGCCTTTTTAATCATGATTTTGTATTTTTTGGTCAAATGTGTGTCTAAATAGTATTTCAACAATTATACAATATCTTTATTAACAAGAACTTAAAAATAACCTTAATAACAGTAATAATAATAATGGAAATAGTAGGTTTTTAAAACCAATTTTAACATAAGCTTTCCTACTTAAAAGTGATATATTTAAATTTAAACCATGGTTTCACCACGTATCAATATTACCTTCTAAGTATCTATCAAAGATAATTGATATTTGTGACTATCAAAATAATGAATCAGTAATAAGTGATTTTATATCAGATGCTTTTTCCTAAATTTCACATCTGATAAACTTTTTTTGGTATTTATTGAATATTAAACTCTAAAGAATTTAAATTTACCATTTAAATTCGAATCCATATCACACCAATCTATGCTCTTTGGAGTTGAAAGATTGTGTAACAAAGAGTAACAAGTTTTTAGTTGAGGATATTATAATTTTGCAATCGAAAATTTCAATTATGATTCCAGATAATCAACAAGTGAATAATAATAATAATAACAATAGTGTGAGGATATTTAATAACACCATTTTGATAAACAAAATCTTCAAATGGTGTAGTTCAGATGAAATATATAAAATTAGATTATTAAATAAGACTTCATTCAAAACATTTAGAAATCGGTTAATTTGGGGTAAAATTTCATATAATATTAGTTCAAATTTACAATTGTCTGATAATGGTAATAATTCCACTCTATTTTCGAAAAATCAACTTCCAAGAGTAATCAATTATTCCATTTTGATGAAGTATGGATTATCTGATATCTATACTATCTTCACTCAACTACAATCTCTACAAATTGATAAGTTAATGGAAGATCCAAACTCCAGTATACTTTTGGGTAGATCTGAACATTTACAACATTTAGAATTTCAAATGTCCCCTAAACTCTATGACACTATAATTCATCGTTTAATTGTATTCAATCAAAACCTGATTTGAGTGGTTTGATTAATCTCAAGATTAAACAATTTAACACCTCACTATTTTCTGATCTTTTTAGTTTCCATCCAAATCTACAATCATTGAATTTCAAAATACCATATAATTCTCCTGAGAATTCCTTTATACCATTCTTTTTAGAGATTGCTAAACTGTAATGGTGTTGATTTTTTGCATTAAATATTGTAAATTTGATTTTCTAAAAATTTTTTATTTAAACACAGTGATGTCAAATTTTTATCATAAAGACTATTCTTTTGAATATTTCATAAAAAATGTATGAATTAACAATATGAATCTTTGGCGACATGCTTATCATATTAATCAAAGTACAGAAAAATAGTACAGTTTTTTCAAAACTTCAAAATTGGTTTCCAATTTTGGATTCTAACACTTGTATCAATAGAGATATTCATTCAGAGCTTTTAGAGTTTTTTAAAGATTTAAAAACAAGTGCTGAATCCTATCAGGGAAATGAAAATCATTTAAACAGTAAACTATTAGAGTATTTAGATAATTGTACCAATTATGAGAAACACATTGATATTGAAATTATTGAATATCTAAAGAAAGAATACTTCTATAACAGTACTATACCAGCTTTGAAGTTACTTTATATTAAGATATATCGTACATATATGTTTTACCGTAGCACTACCTCATTGAATCTTTATGATTTCCTTGAGGCAATGAAACAATTACTAGAGCTCCCTAGTACGAATCTTATTTCAGTAGATTCCATGTTGGGTATTTTTGGAGTTGAAAAGAATTATCTATTATCAATATTTCCATTGCTAAATTGGAAAAACAGTTCACACAAGTCATTTAAGATGATGTTGATTATAAAACTTATGATTGGACTTACCAATCTTCGGAATCAAACTGAACCAATTATGTCATCTGGTTATAAATACATAGATTGTCAATCACTTTTGGATATTCTTATAGATATCTATTTACCGCAAGGTATAGAATGCCATTTCATGCATCTTTCTCTGATGTCTTGTATTGCAAATAACATTAGCAATCAAGTCACAAGAATAGCAATGAAGGATAAAATCATGAAACTCTATGAATTAAAAATGAACCAATCCATCTTAAAATACAATTCTCATAGTTTTTATGATTTGATCTTATTCAATAGATATTATTACCAATTCGATACTGATCTGGATCAATACACAAATAATAGAATATTGGCTATTTTTCACAATTATCTCATAAAAAGTGATAGAGCTTATGAATCACTTGGTTTAATGTCATATTATAGTTATCCTCAATTGAATTGGACTACCGTGGCAAAGTAAGAATCTTTTTAAACCCCAACTTCAACTAAACTAATATTATATAAATAGGAGAATAACAGGAAAGTTAAATTCAATTACCATTAAGTATTACCCAGAATGTATATGGAAAATTATAGATAACATAGGTCCGAACTTAATACAGCACTCTTTAGGGTTTTCTAAACTCTATTTTGATTGTTATATTGGTAATGTGAAGTTAAACTCAAGTGAATTCTTAAATTTATTGGAATATCTTCTGAAAAATGATAGTGAAACTATAAAAGGTTTCATTTTCAAGAAATCATTTTTCAGTAACAGCATCTTAGTAAAACTTATTGACGGTTTATTAGAGAATTCTTTATGCAAAGAATTAGATGTATTGGTTACATCGAATACCAATTTAATTTTAGACAATCATGAACACTATCAGATAATATGTAGTAAAATTGAACAACATCTTAAGGTATCTCAATCAATGGTTTTAAATAGTAAACTGTATTTATTCAAAGTTTTAATGGTGTTATACAATGTAAACAATCAGCATAGTAAATTGCAAGAATTTGTAGAAACTACAGTTATAAAGGATTTAAAGGCATTAGACTTTACAGTATATACACAAAAGTGTGAGAGTAGATTCCTGTGCAAACCTTTAACTGATATACTCGCATTCAACATCATAGGCGATGATTGGAAATCACTCCAATCATTAAATTTTCAAGGTATAATGATATCCAACATAAGTAAAGATTCATTGGAAAACGTGTTGGCTAATAATCCAATTCTTCAAGAGATAAATTTAGACAATCTCATTGATGAACAATGGTATTCTTCCATTATAAATATCTTTGATTTCAGTTTTCAGTATATAAATATTATTTCCAATTTTTCAACAATTTTACACTATCTATATCAACAGCAACTTAAAAATAATAATAATTTTATTAATAATGGAAACAGTAGGTTTTTACAAACAATTTTAATAGAACTCTGTTCAAGGGTAAAATTTAAAGATCATAAACCAATTCACATTGAAACAATATTGGTTTCCAAGATTCTAGCTAAAATAATTGAAACCTGTGATTATCAAAATAATGCATCAGTAATAAGTGATTTTATATCAGATGCTATTTCGCTAAATTTCATTCGATATCAATATGATAGAGTTTTTTTTTGTATATATTGTTGTATATAATACTCTAAAGAATTTAAATTTACCATTTAAACTAGAATCTATATCACACCAATCTATCGTCTTGAAAATGAAAGATTATGTGATTAATAATATGCATTTTTCTGTTGAGGATGTAATAATATTACAATCGATAATTTCAACTATGATTCCAGATAATCAACAAGAAAATAATAATACTAGTAGTAATAGTATGATAATATTTAATAACACCATTTTGATAAACAGTATATTCAAATGGTTTACTCCAAATGAAGTTTATAAACTTAGATTATTAAACAAAACTTCATTCAAAACATTTAGAAATCAATTAATTTGTGGCCAAATTCCATACAATGTTGGTTCGAATTTACAATTGTCTGATAATAATTCCACTCTATTTTCGAAAAATCAACTTCCAAAAGTAATCAATTATTCCATTTTGATGAAGTATGGATTATCTGATATCTATACTATCTTCACTCAACTACAATCTCTACAAATTGATAAGTTAATGAAAAAACCAGACTCAATTATACTTTTGGGTAGATCTGAACATTTACAGCATTTAGAATTTCAAATGTCTCGTAAACTCTATCACATTCTAGCTCATCGTTTAATTGTATTCAACTGCAACTTAGTTTCAGTAGTTTGTAATCTTCGAATAAAAGATTATCCTACCTCCCTATTCTCTGATCTCTTTAATTGCCATCCAAATCTACAATCATTGGTTTTCAAATTAGGACATACATATCATTCTCACCTCTTAGTTGTCTTCTTTTTAGAGGTTGCTCAACTATCAATTCAGCACAACACCAAATCAGAAATTAAAATAGTTGTTAAAAATAGAAAAAATGAATTTATATTTTCAAAAGAAATGACTGAAAAAGATTTAATAAATTTTCTAAGTTGATGATTAATCAACTTTTAAAATTAAAAAATAATGTTGAGCAATGACACAATTGACAGTTATTCTCCACCCGCTTTTTTTTAATTTTTATTTTTTTTTTAATTATTTTTAGATCTTTTTTTGGTAATAATAATAATTTGTCTGTCTGTCTCCGAAGACATTATCCTTTTACCCCTTTAAACTCTTTTTATTGTTATAATGGACAAAGGAAATAGTGGACCGGGTGGGTCGTCAGGTAGTGATAGAAACACTCCATCATCTGCAAATTCTACACCTAGATTGGACTCTCAAAATATTAGTACCAATAATAATGGCAGTAGTACCACAAAAAAGACACCTGCAACACCTTTAGCACAAGATAAGAAAAGACCAACATCAAATACACCATCATTTATAAAGAAACCTATTCAAGTTTCCACACCAAGTCTTACGAATAATAGTAATGCATTATCAGAGAATAATGCAATTCTAGCTCAAGCTATTAGTAATAGTACCTCTAAAAGAAATAGTACAGGTTCTATATCAAATTCATCCTCTTCTATTAATTCACAATCATCATTACAATCAAATAATGCAATATTACAACAATATATGCAAAACCAAACTAAAAACAATAGTTCGTTAAAATCTAGTACCAATGGTACATCAAATAGTCAAACCACTACTACAACTACAACTACAACTCATTCTCAATCTACATTTCAGAAAATACAGGAAAAGGATGAAAGATATTCGTCTATTAAGATAGAATCGTTATCACCTACAATGACTAGTGTTCCATCTAGTTTGACTATGCCATTTTCTTCAACTAATTCACCAGTATTACAAGTATCAACATCATCATTAAAGGAACCAGATTTCTCTTTAGAGAGTACAATAAGCAGTAACAGTAGTATAACAAGTCAACATTTACTAGGTGGAAGCAGTAGTAGTTTAAATGTTAATCTTCATAGGTCACTTTCACCACTACCTAATAGTATTCTAAATAGTAGTGGTAGAAGAACTCCTTTAGCATCACACGACTCTAGTAACAATATACAGGTTATTTGTAGATTTAGACCAGAAACTACTGCAGAGTTATCACTGGGAATGAGCGAACAACAAGAAAAATCATTTAAATTCACAGTGAACAAAGAAGATGGTGTTATTCAATACCTAAACAAACAAAATCTACAACAAGAAACTTTTAAATTTAATAGAGTCTATACACAAGACACATCACAAGAACAGATCTATAAGGAGCATTGTCCATCCTTAGTTGACAATTTGCTGTCTGGATACAATGTCTCAGTGATTTGTTATGGTCAAGCACTTTCAGGTAAAACCTATACCTGTCAAGGTTACAACTATTCCAATCGTACTAAAAAGTTCAGCTCAATAGGAGAGGAATACTTTCAAAATGGCAATGAATTTGTAGATAAATATTGGGGTTTAACACCAAGAATAGTCAGAGATCTTTTTGAGAGAATAGAGTCAATGAAAGATAAATACAAGTTTGCAATTAAAGTCAGTTACCTACTGATTAACAATCGTGATAAACTTCATGATTTACAGAAACCTGATTTGGCAAGTGTAAATGATATGGTGGATATATCATCTACTAGTGTATACTCATTTCACGATGTCCTAACCATCTTTAGTGTTGCCGATAGAAATTTGGCAAAATCAGATATAGCCAGTAACTCTAGAAGACACGCTATTTTTATTGTAAATATGACAAAAGAAGATATCGACGGTTTAGAGCCAACTCTTAATTCAACACTGTATATGGTGGATTTGGCAAGCTCTGAAAAAGCAGATGGTCTGACACAACCAGAAATTAAACAAGCTTCCTCCATTGGAAGTTCTTTGTTCTTTTTGGGTGGTGTAATTAATGATATAATAACAGGTGCACAGCATATTCGTTATAGAGAATGTGTACTAACTCGAGTACTATCTGATTCCTTTGGTGGAAATTCAAAAACTCTTTTGGTAATCACCTGTTCTGGAAGTCAAAATGAATCGGTTGTAAAGGATAATCTCTCAGTTTTGGAATTTGGTAGAAAAGGTCAAATGGTAAAGAATAAGCCTTTGGCAAACATTGAAAAATCTAAGCAGCAGCTTGAATCGGAAAACCAAAAGATGGAAAAGCTTATAAATTCTGTTGGTACAATTCATGGTTTCACTGGTGAAGCATTGACTCAGTATATCAATCATCTCATGGATGAGCAAAAATTGAATCAAGATGAAAAAAACCAATTAAGCAAAACTGTTGTTGAACTGCAAAAGGAAATAGATGTTATAGCAAATGATTTGGAAAAAAGCAAACAAGCTAAGACTAAATACGAGAAACTATACGAAAAGGAAAATCAAGATCTTGAGATTTATTATCAAAGCAAAATCGAGGATCTTGAAAAAAACATGGAAAGTCTAAATGGTCAAATTCAAGATCAAAACAAATATATAGATCAAGCAAAGAAATTAGAATCAGAAAAAGATAATCAATCGAATTTGTTACTAAAAGCCAACAGTCAGATTCAGAAATGGGAAAATGACTACACCAAAGTCACTGAAACTATAACCCATTTGGAATCTGAAAAAGTCACTCTACGAACACAATTGGAAGAAAAACAAAAACTATTAAATCAATTAGAGGTTGAACGTAAAGCTAGTAAGGATAGTTCACAACTATTCATTAATGAGAAAATTAATAGTTTGGAATTGCAAGTTCAGCAATCCAGCAATGAATTGACATCTCTACACGAACAACTGGAAACCTCACAAAATCGTATACATGAATTGGATCAACAATTGATAAAATCTAAGGCAGAGTATTCGTCAGTGCAAAACGATTACTCAAATATCCAAAACCAGTTCCAAGACTATCGTATTAAATACTCTTCCGAAAAGTCACTAAAGAAAAAGAAAAAGAACCAAGAACTCAAAGAGAAAGTCACACTACTTCAACAACAAATGTCTAGTACCAATGTTGACATTCTAAATCAACAATTGAAATCCCACATTGACAGTGAGACAAAACTGAAAACTGATATCCAAACACTTCAACAAAACTATCAAAAACATATACAAACTTTAGAATCAACCATTCAAAAACAAACCCAACAACTAATATCCAACAATACTAATTCAACAAGCATATCCACAACAGAAGTTAAAAATGAGGAATATTTAACTAAAACAAATAATATAAATAGTAATAATACAACAATAGCAACTACTAGTACAAAAGATATCATATATAGAGGTAAAAAATCAAATATTCTTTTAAATCTAATAGCTTTGGTAATATTTTTAGTAATCATTTTTGGTTTAATGTTATTGGTTGGTAATGTCACAAAAAGAAATGAATGTTGTAAAAGGTATTCACGTGATTTTTCAATCTTTAGAATATCTTAGTATGTTTTAACAAAATAAATTATATAATTCATTTAAGGAGATTTAATAAATTAATAATAATTATTTATTAAATTTCATTATAAATATAAACTACAACACCTCTAATACCTTCTAAAAATGATTTCCAATTATGTACAATACGATCCTTGTGTCGAAGGGAATGAAGTCCAAGACTCTCTGGTACAAATACATCTCTGAGTAAAATGAAAAATGTATCTGTTTCATTGATTAGTAAATCAATTCTCTTCAATGGATCAATAATCTTTTCTGCAATATCTTCAAAGAGATTTCTAAATTCTTTACTATCTGAGAGACTTGAACCTATAGATAGAATACCCTTTAATATTGGTTTGAATTTAGACTCTAGATTTTTTAGTTTCTCACCCACTAATGAGGATGCTAGTAATATAGTACTGTTTGCTGCTGAATTTTGTATACTATTTGGATTACTGAAACCTGTGGCTGAAGATGGTGTTAGTTGACCTCCTGTATTAAGACCAACAGGTGTAGGTGCTTGGGATGGTGTTGAAGATGAAATTTTAGGAGATGAAGTAAGGGTTTGGTATCTAGCTTTAATGAGTTTCCAATATTTTTCGGGTATATCCTTTTGACTGGTTAAATAGGTTTTTAGATCTCTAACATCCTCTTTTAGTTTGATATCCAATTCCATGGTATAGGATCTCAAAGGATCCCCCCAATGGCTCATTACAATTTCTGATAGTCTAATTAACCCAAATGTCTTTAAAGGCTGCACTCTCTTTTTAGAGAGATCTATTCTATGAAAACATAAGAATAAAATTCTTACATATTTTCTAGACAGGTCTCTGTTGAGTGAGAATTCATTCATAATGATATCTAATGCACTAGTTTTCAAATCTGAAAATACCAATCTTGAGATTCTTTTGAGATTATCAAATTGTCTTTCACAAGATGACAAACGAATTCGAAGTTTTTCAGCAGTGTCATCGAGGTCTCTTCTTTGACCACTAGTTAGTTTTCTGCCAATAAGTTCTCTCATGAAACTCTCGTCAAAATCATAGTAACCCTCTATCAGTAGTCTCTTATTGATAATGTCAATCTGAAACATTGAATTCGAAGAGAGAGTTTTAGGGTGCTCTAATGCAGTTTGTAATAGTGTAAAGTTTCTAAATTGATCTTCAGTCTCTCCTAGCAGCAAATGAATAGGTTCCTTATTTACAATAGAATTACTATTTGCCATGCTACCTGTGCTTACTTGAGTACTCTGTATATTCTGTATCAGTGAACTGTTTACACCAATTGGTGTATTAACTAGTGAATTTACACTCATGTTACTACTACCAGGTACTAATGGAATAGGTGTTGTAACTACACTATTACCTGTATTGATTATCATATTACTATTATTTAAACTATGTACATTACTGCTAAGATCCTTTGAGTAAGCAGTTTCTTTTTCTATATTGTTGTTTTATTAATTAGTATAATTTCGATGATATACCTAGAATTATGTTTTAAATTTAAATATACCTGAATATCCATCTAACCAAGACCTATAAATTACTTTATTAACAGGAATCGGTTCACTAACAAACACATCAAATAATATCTTTGTCTTTTCCATGTATCAATTTTAAATTGAAAATAAATTTCTAAAAAATTAAATTTCTCTCTTATACACAAAAAAGAATTTAGAAATGTGTTATTTTTTTATTAATTTACTCCAATAGAGTTGGTTAATATTGATATAACATTAAAGTTCTAAATATTTCCGATATTCTATTGTTTGATATTATTAATTTTTTTTTTTTTTTTTTTTGACATTTGTATCCCAAATGACAAAGTAGCAATTAGAAGATGCAATCCAAATGTTTTAAATGTATAGACAGATCAAATTGGATACCAGATGAACTATCTATAAATTGTATGCTATGTAAAAAAGAATTTTCAGTACTATTTAGAAGACATCATTGTCGTCTATGTGGTACCATTGCATGTGGAAATTGCTCTGATCATAAACTACCAACTAATAATCAGAGAATGGTTAGGGTTTGTAATAGATGTTTTGCAAATGTTGTAAAATCATCTATTAAACAAGAAAATGATCCTAACCATCAGGATACTAAAATATCACCTACTTTACCTACAACTGTTTCTATGGGTATAAAATCAACATTGAAATCGGCTAATAATACACCTACAAACTCTCCATCTACTTCTACTCCTTCATCATACACCAACTCAACCATGAAATGGAAGAAATCAGTACTTTACAACAAGTCAGATTTCTCAAATATTAGATCACTTTTTGGAATGAAATGGAATAGAGGAAGAGTATTGACTGAAGATGAACTGTTTCAGATGGTTAAAGATGATATTAAAGCTTTTGAAATTGAATATAATCAACTAAGAGACTCTGCATTAGATCATCTTAAACAGAGAGATGAGTGCTATAAGAAATCTATAGATGTACAAAAGATCAATGAAATACTTTCAAAAGAATTATTAGATAAAGGTAAACATCACCACAATCAAATGGATGAATGTAATTGGAAAGCTGCAAGAATGATATTCTCTCTGAGGAACCCTCAATTACTCATTGAGGATAACTCAGATTCCAGTGACTCTAGTGACACTGAAGACGAAGATGAACCATATCAACAACACCTTAATACAGATGACATAATTATTAAAAAAACCACACAAGAACTACAAGAACAAGAACAAGATCAAGACCAAGTTTTAATCATTGATCTCTATGGACTACTGCCCAATGAATCATTTATAATCTTCAAAGAGAGGATACAATCACTGCTTGTTAATCTTTCTTGCAACTCCATAAAGAAACTGAATATTATCAATATAGGTGAATCTGTAAACACTATAAAAGATGATCAATCTAGAGAATCATTAGCAAAACAATTTGTCAACCAACTGCAAAGTGATAATGACTTGAAATCAGTTTTATGTAATATAACACAATCAACAGACAATCTAATAGTTTTAATGGACTTGAATAATAAAATATTATAATTTTATATGTATATATATAATTGTAGAAAGCTACATCAATTTGTTATCATCATTTCTTGCTGTTTTTTAATATTCCTTATTCTCTTGTTAATCTCGTATTTGTCTTTTCTCCCTTGTTTTACAACTTCTTTATCTTTTTCTAATTGTGTTGAAGATGCTTTCAAAAAGAATAACCAAACCTCAACACCAACACCAAAAGCACCACAAACTAAACCAAATGCTAAACCTAATAACTGAGAACCATACATTTTTCCACCCAAATAAATACCACCAGCAACCAAAGTTGCAAATGTTGCTAACATATTAAATACAATAGATGCTTGTGACCCATACGATGTCAATTCCATTTGATCCTTAATTTTACTTGTATTTACATTGGATACCATCTTGGAATATTCATTCTCTGCATGTAATTTTAATAGATATTGTTTTTTAGCTTCTTTTTCTACATTCTATATTTGAATACATTACAGGAGGTTAGTGAATTTGGAAGGAAAATAGAAGATGGACTGTGCTTATCACATACAATAGGTTCAACAGGTTTAGGTGGTATGTATATTAAAGAACCTTTAATGATATCTTGTAGGTATATATTATCATTGTGTAACTCATTTGATATCTCTTTAAGTACTGAATAAGGAATCGAAGGTTGACTTAGATAACTTTTATATTTATCTAGTTGTTTTTTATTTACTAATAAATCTATATATTTTCTTATGTTATCTGTCAATGTGAAATTTAAGTTTGTCATTTTGAGTCTTCAACAATCTAATTTAATTTTTAAAGTGTATATTGTCGGTCGATATTTTTATTTTTCAAAATTAAAAAAAAACACTGGTAAAAGTCTGGGATGACTAATTTTCAAAAGATAACCCAGGTCGAGAAATAATACAATTGGTGAATATTTCTTTACAATTTGAATTGATTGGATCTACAGTTGAACGGACATGTCAATTCATAAAAATCATGATATTAATGTGGGAATGGTTTCTTTTGTTTTCAAAAATGGAACCAACAGAAATACCATTAATATAAATAAATTATCTACCGCACAGGTACAAAAAAAAAAAACTAAAGAAAAATATTATTAAATTTCCCAATTTTTAATACCATCTTGAGATAGATATTTTTAATGTTAATTGATTAGAGGGCCTAAAATTTTCAGATAGATATTTAAAAAAAGGTCGAAATTTGTAAACAACTGCAACACCATGACAGTTTTTTATTTAAAATTTCTTTTTCCTCATTATTGTTAATATTATTTTCCAAATCTAAATATATAAATATAAAATGAATAAATTATTATTAGTTGCAGCTATTTTATTATTGGTCAGTGTTGCTTCTGCCAATAAAAAGACTTGTACTTGTACATTCCACGATGGCACCTCAGCTACAGTTCCAGCATTAAACAGTGACAATTGTGAAACCCGTTGTCAAATTTTAGCAGGTCAACAAGTTGTCACTTGTGACGTTCAATCATGTACCTGTGCATGTCCACACAAAGTATACCAATGTAACGCCGGTCCAATCCACTCTGCTGGTACCTCACACGGTCCAGCTGGTCCATCATCATCAGGTCCAGGTTCATCATCAGGTCCAGGTTCATCATCCTCAACTGCTAGTGGTTGCCAATCTGGCACTGGAGGTATGTTATTTTATACAAAAAAAAAAAACATGTAAAAACAAATTTGTTTAACACATGTGTAATGTTTGAATATTTATATTAACGAATTCTATAAATTTGAAAATTTAGCTGGTTGTACTGCTTCTTCATCTGCTTCATCTTCAGCTTCTGCTGGTTCAGGTTCAGGTTCAGGATCAGGATCAGGTTCAGGTTCAGGTTTATTATCCGAAGTCTTCAAAGAAAAAGCTTTAGGTTGTGCTGGTACTCACTGCCCATGTACTAAAGAATCAATTTCTTCAGTATTTGCTTAAATTAAAGATAAACACTAATATAAAGGAATGATTAATCGACACAAATAAACAATCATTTCATTATTATACCTTGTAACAAAATACACAAGTTTTTGTAAAAGCAGAGTTGACTGAGATCTCTCATACTTTAAAATTTCATGTTTGTTAAGAATTTGAGTAAATTTCATTCATGGTGATCGCCTAATTACACTATGAAAGTTTTTTTTTTTTTTCACACATTTTTTAGATTCTGACAAGAGTGAAATCACTAATTGGTCAAAAGATTTAAATTATGACTCTAGAAAAGAAATCACATCCAACTATGAAACCAGATGGTAGCAGAGGTATGAGAAATGATATTTCAATAATAGATTGATTAAATTTGAAATGTAAAGAAGGTGTATTAATATAAATATATATGATTAATGATTGTGTTGGGTTGGATCAATGATTAGTAATGATATCAACTCAAAAGGAATTAGATGATAATAATGTACCATTAAACTTTAGAGATTTTTGCAGTCATCTTCTTATAGATTTAAATAATTGTAGAGTTAAAAACTACTATTTACCATGGAGATGTAGTGAAGAAAGACACGCCTATGAACAATGCCAATATGACGAATATATAATACGTATGGGTCAAAAAGAACAATTAGTAGCCGATCAAAAAAGACAGGAACAGGAAAAGAATAATAAGAATAAAGAGGAAATTAATACAGATGAACCATATGATTCTCGTAAACTCTCGTAAATCATTTGGCTCAATGTCATGACAGCAAATAATATAGATATAGTTTCAGTAATATAGTATAAATAAACCAAAAAACACACTCACACTCTCCAATCACAGTCTCATAAATCATAAAAATGTGTATTACAAAAAAAATACACATTTCAAATCCATCATCAAGACCTATAATCAAATATTTATAATACATAAAAAAAGAGTATTGAAAAAAGTAATGTTATGAATATAAGTGGAAGAGAGGGGTTTATTTCGTTTATACCAATTTAAGGAAAAAGGAGAAATGTATAGATCGGTTCTATTCTATTCCAGGAGGGGAGGTATGATATCGGATGTTGTTATAAATAGAGAATGTGAATTGGGGTTTTCATTTGAAAGTGACTTATTCAAATGTTACTATAGTACTACAAATAAAGGTAATGTAAGGAAGGATAATGAATTTCTGGATAATGTTTAAAATATGGTGTAGACTGATAATTAAATGGCTACACAATAGACAAGTGTTTCGATTTGTACTAGACTATGACATAGTTCGTTCATTAGTTGTGGATTACTTTCAATAAATTCTTGAGTGACGTTATTTCTGAGAGTTATCATTTCTTTTTGAACAAATGTAAAGAGATTGTTTCTCAGACCCAAGATCTTTTTAGTTGTGTATGATGTATCTTTAACTTCTTGATTTAATCTCAAATTCCATTCTCTAGTATCTTCGGTATCTTGACTCAGAAACTATCAGGATACAAATACAAATTTAGAATTAATAATCTATTCATATAATTAAAATTTTTTTTTCAAATAAAAATCTAAAGTTGATATTAACAATATTTGTTTTAAAACTTACTTTTAAATATTCATATAAAACTGGTTCTTCATATTTACAAGTTTTGATTAGTTTTTTAATTTCATTGTTTGCATATTGTTGCTTGTTTCTAATATTCTCTGAAATCTGGTAAATAATCATATCTATTGGCATTTTTCCCATTTTTTTTAAAATTTTTTTATCTGTGGATTTACACGTTGTTGTATTTATTTGTTATAAGTATCTAATGTTATAAAAAAAAAGAAAAAGAAATTTAAAACATTTTAAAACAAAAAACTTGACAAGATATTTACGCACCCCCAACCCACACATCCAAACAATATAAAAAAAAAAACGTAGATGTTTGTGTGTGGGGGTGAGAGTGTGTGTGTTTAGGTAATCTGTACAACAAAGATTTCCAAATTTATTTGTTTTTGATATTTTCATTGGGATTGAAATTTCCAATAGAACATAGAATCTATAGGTTGATCGGTTTCAAGAGTGTTAAGTTAAACAGACTCACCACACTACCGCTCACCCCTATTCCTTCTCTTGGTACTCTATTGCATTCTAATAGAGTGTGTATTTTTATAATGAAATTTTAAAATAGTGCTTATAGTGGGGAAAGAAGATAAAAATTTGATGGGTGAGGTGGTGTCTTGAAAAATTCAACAAACAACTGCCAACAAAGTCCTTTTCACTTTTAAAAGATCACAGAAATCTATCTTTTAATGGGGTTATAAACACACCTTAACTATCTTTTTTTTTTTTTTACCCCATGCTACTTACAGATTTCTAAAAGTCTTTGTGAAGTCCCACATGCCAACCACATTTAAACACTTTTTTATTTAAATTCACAATATTTTGCAAACCCACAAATAATATAAAAAACCATTAATTATAAAATCATATTTTACATTTCAGGAGGATTTCAATTGAAATTCAATCTACCTGAGTATCTTCAAATAGTCAATTTCAAATTAAACAAATTTGTTAAAGAACTCAATTGTTTTTGGTGATCTTTGCTTGTTTCATGATTACCTTTTATTTCCTGAATTATTTTTCTAATAATGTGGTTAGGGGTGATTATATTAGTTTCAAACCTGATTTAATTAATCAAAAACATTTTTTGCAAACACATTCAAACGTGATTTGTGTTTCTATATTAGATCATATTCAATAAAAATGGTGTCATTAAATTTAATTTTAGATATTTTAATTGATTAATTGGATTAATTTATTAAAGTTTAGATTTTCATTGTACAGTCTAATAAAAGATATACTTTTATTAAAATAATTTTAGAAATGATTTAAGCTAGAAAAGCTTATTTCATAAATTTATACATGTAGGGTCTTCAAACTATACAATGGCACATTGTTTTATTTAGAAATGATATTGAAGCTTTTGTTAAAGTATCTACTTAGGGGTTATTTTTTTAGTATCAATGTAACTTTTTATAAATCTCTTAATTATATTTCTTTCAATTTGCTATTATAGTATTGAAGCTAGATTTCATTTTTAAGGTATTGAATAGTTTTAGTTGGATAACAAATACAAGCAACCATTGATTTGTTCAAAAAAAAAAAAAACCCTATAGTTTTTGAATTGGAAAGTTTAATAAATAATTTAATTGATACTAGGATATCCTATATTAACTAATATAAATATATAAAATGGTTTTTTTATATTTTTTTCCTACAAAATGTAAACTCATACAAATTTGGAATACAAACATGAACCTAAAAAGAATACTTGGTTTTTTTTTAATTATTCTATTTAATATTATTTGTTTTGAAATTAGCTTTAATATTTATTTAAGTTTAGCTTTTCTATACATTTAATAATTTATAAACAGAATTTAAAATGCAAATGTTTTTGGATTTAGTTATCATTTTATTCCACATTTTAAATTATTTTAGAAATAATAATGGAGAGAAAAAATATGAAATTCCCAACAACACCATTCAACAACAACAACAACAAGAGACATCAACCACCACAAAAACTAGTAATACAACTCTAAATGGTAAACAAAATCCACAGCCACCTCTATCTTTAGAATTAGAAAAAGAAATATTAGAGGTAAATCAATTAGGATTCTGTGGTTCAGTAACACCAAAAAGAAGTTCTGGGTGCTATGGTATGACTCTGATGATGAATCTGATGATGAAGAGGTTTCAGTTGAGAACAGACCAGAGCTGTTCTTTGATTCTCTGGTTTCCAATACTAGAATCTACAAGAGAGGATCTGGTTGCTATGGTCTGTTTGATGACTCAGATGTCTCTGATGATGAGGACGAAAATAATAATAATAATATAAATCTAATTAAAACACCACAACCAATTAAAAGAGGTGTAGATATGTCATGTGTTGACAATAATAATAGTAATAATAATAAGAAACAATCATTAAAAACAATTAAAATTAAGGATTGTGAAGAAGATGCTATGGAGGAAGCCGAAGCTGTCATTTACTCAGACGAAATGATTATGGAAGCAATTTCAATCCTTGGTGGTAGACAATGGGTAAGCTCTGAAATTCTTTCCTTATTTTGCTTGAATTTTGGTAATGTTAAAGGTAGAGCTGACCATTGCTACATTCCAGAAGAGTTCTTCCATATGGACGTCAGAAACAAGAGTCCTGTAGAGTCTGTTGGCAAAACTACACTAAAGATGATAAAGTCCAATTCCCTTTGCTTCTTTGCCATTAACGATAATAATGAACACTGGCTTGGTATGCTATTGAATAAGGAGGCCAAAAGACTGACCATATTAGACCCACTCCAAAGTAACTGTTATACTAGATGGGCTAATGAATTACTAGAGTACTTGAAGTCACTGAATGTCTTAGAATCTCTTGATGGTTACACAATTGCTTTGGATAAAAGTTTCAAACGTCAAGAAGATGGCTTCAACTGCGGTATCTATCTCTGTAATTTTATCTATTGTATATTTCAAGATAGAATGAATATGGGTTTCCACAAACAATCTCAAGTTGAGATGTTTAGAAGCCTTATGAAGAAGTCCTTTGAACTGTTGCTGGATAACAAGCCAACTAACTTCAACTGGACTGGTGATGTAGACTCTCAGAGCTCAAAGATCATCACCCCCACCAATACTGCCTCCAAAGTTCTGCCACATGTTACCATAATCTCATTCCGTGGCCAAAGAAAGTCCTTGGTTAAGTCCCATTTGAATGAAATGATGGTTGGTAAGACCCCTGTAAAAGGACTGAAAAGAAAAGAGTCTCTAGTATATGGCACTAGAAGAACCCATGCAGCCATGATGAAACTGGTTGCTTGAAGTTTGGGTTTAATTGAAGAGGTCCATGAGATTTATAATTGAAAATTAAATTCTTAGATGAGTTGATTTCTCCTTACAGTGTAAATTAAAAATTTAAAATATCATTTTTTTTGATTAAAAACTTATCGATTGTTCACTTCATTCTTTAAATCTTTTATTTGTGTTTTTATTTTCAGTTTTTTGAAATTGTGTGTTGGTTATATCTATATCTGTTTAGATAAACAACAAAAATTACAATTATCAAAACATGGAGCCAACTGATTGGTATTCTGTGATGGCTAATTGGAAATATATAAGTAGTAAATCACAGAAAGACAATTCAACCAGTGGCAACATTAGTGGTGGTCATTTAATGAATGATGATAGAGATCATCAAGATATCATTGAGAAAAAGGATGATTCCTCAATGATTGATACAAAACAACAACAGCAACAGCAGCAACAAGACCAACAACAGGAGCCTACAACACCGAGATCGGATACAGGCAGTACACAAGGAGGTGTAGTTTCAGCAACTGGGTTAATGGTAGATGCCCTATTGAAATCAGTTAGAATCGAAAAGGATGAGATTTTAAAGATTAATCTACTATTATTTCTTCAAGAGAATTCAATGCAATTGATAGAGGATGACAGTAAGAGATTTGAAAAAATCTATTCGACATTACAGACAATGTTGTATTCACAAGGTGAGGGTTACAATGTAAAATGTCAGGTATTATCAACTATGACATCAATGATTATATGTGAATCTGTAATTATAAAAACTCAACCATCACTAGTAGAACAATTTATAAATTCACTCTTGGAGATCATATCGAGAGTCAACCAATCTATTGATAGACTTCTCAGAGGATCTGCATGCTTATGTCTACTAGAATTCGAGTTGACATACCCTTGTATTCTATCACCATTTCTATCGACTCTTACACACTATTGTCAAGTTGAAAACACACATTTGATACAGAATTACACTATATTACTATCAACTGTCTTACAGAATACCGTGGTCAACAGTTATGAGGATTTAACTAATATTAATGGTGTATTGACAAATGGTGGCATTGCACAGAGTCCATCTATCAGTAGTCCTACATCTGGTGTATTGACAAATGGTGGTATTAGTATAAAATCTCAAGGTGGTATAATATCAACATCTCTTAATCAATCTGGTATCCTATCGCCTCCATCCTTTGGATCTACACCTAATGGATATATGAATATGTCACAGTCATACATTCCTTCCCAAATAGGTGCTAGTTTATCTAAACCATATCAATCACCTATAAATATGTCTTATACTAAAGCTGGTATCACAAGAGCACCATCTACATCCAATATCTTTGATAATACCGACCCATCATCATCTAACACTAGTAGCAAACAACCAACTTCACATAACTCCATACCAAATATATCCATTCTCAATCTATCACCTACAACACCTAACACCTTCACCATCCCACAATTTATAAAATATTCACCAATTTTCAATATACCCAAACACAAATACAGTAACAAAATTACACAACTACAATTACAACAGTCACCTAGACATAGACTATCAGAACTCTCTGAAAAGGATGTATTTAAATGTGCATCTACCATAGCAGATCAGAGTAATTATCTAAATCAATGGGGTTTGACAACTGTGGTTCTTCAATTGATCCCCTTGATTGACATTGCCAACATCCCACATAATTTCTTTAGAAATCATCTGCACATTCTCTACAAGTTCTTTTTCACTAATAATGTAGTTCCATTTCATTTGATATTGTATCTTAATATGATATTTCCTGATTTGTATAATCAAGAGGAATATGATCTACTAATGAATAGACTACTGGTAATAGTCAATGATCCGTATATATCATTGGAAAATAGAATTGTTGCAATTGACTGGTTCCTATCTATAATATCATCTGGCCAACAGACACCTGATAACGATTATCTTTCATTCTATCCTATGAGTCTTGATAGTTTACCACTAAAGGAAACAAAGATCTATGCATTGGTAAAGACATTGGTTTTGCATAGAGACACTTTACCACCTCCTTCTGATCTTTTGAAATCACTTATATGTCTCGAAGAGTTCAAATATCAAAATGAACATTCTCAAGCAACTAAAGTGGTATTCTCGAGTCTACTTATGATGTTAACATCATTTCCCGTGGTGATATATGAAAGAGTTGAAGCATTTCTCACTGATTTATTTGTACATTATCCACAGTTCCTCAACCCCATTATTGAGCTACTAAACGGTATTCAAGATAAACAAATTCGTTTGAAACTGTTTCTTCAGTTATCCAAGATTATCAATTCACTCACTCCAATGAGATTCTTAATCTACCTTCCTTTTGTTGAAATTATAGTATTGGAAGATAAGATTGATCCTACTATTCTATTGAACAAGATATTTGATCTCATTAGAAGACGACAAATCTGTCAGGATGGTAATTGGTATATTGGTAATATAGTACTATCCATTTGCAGACGTGTTATAGTCTGTCACCATATTCCATTCCTTTTGAAACCTCTACGACTCATTCTCTCATCGCTTGCCTACTATTTCTCAAATTTAGAGATTCGTGACAGAGCTTCATTTTACGATCGACTGATAACTCATCTTCCAGATGACAAAATCAAAGCTCTTCTGAGTGTTCAAACTGGACATAACGATCAATCTAATCTCAATGGTCTACTAAACAATACTGGATCCGACCAGAAACCAAAGATTCTATTAAAAAGTCTACCTCATTTCATCTCAGTATTACCAGCCATTACCAGTTCCAAAAGAATTCAACATTCTTTTCAATTGGACCAATTTGAATATCCATCTAATACAGATACAACCAGTGGTCTTGATTATAGTCACTTTGAACAAGACTATCAAATTTACCAATCCTATCTCAGAGACCCACAAAAACTCTCTGCTAAAATTATAATACCACACCAAATCAGATATAGAAAGAATCTGACTTCTAATACCACCAATAGCATTCCACTAAAAATCTATGCACTTTTATTACAATTTCAAAATTCACAGTACTATTCACAAATATATCCAGTTAGAATTCCTTATCTATGTTATCCAGATCAACAACAACAACAATTAACAACATCAGAAAACACTCAAGAACTGGAGTTCCCATATAGTTATGACGTAGATTTAACATTTAAACCACTCTATCCAATACCTGGTAATTTCCAAATTAAAATGATTTTTAATGATGATGAAGGTAAGACATGTAAAGCAGATGGTTCAAGTGTATCCATTTCCTTTCAGGACCTATTCATGAGAATACCAGTACCAATACACATTAAATCACTTGAACATCAACAAAAATTCTTGTTATCACTTTTTGACAAGATATGGAAACTCTCTGAAACCTCACCAATATCGAATAATATCAACAATAATATAGTTACATCTGTCAAACAGATATCTATTCAAAAAACTCAAATACAAAGTGCAATACAATCTAAATTGGCTCTGTATTGTATTGACCAAATAAACACTAACCAAAATAGAGAGGGAGAAAGTAAAGTGGAATCTGAAAATTTAGCACAACAACTAAAAGTTATTATATTCCTTCCACCACAATATCATTTACTCTTCCTCTTTGAAATCAACGAAAAATCAACTCTTATTCATATCAAAACTGATTATTGGAGATCTTTAGCCAGTATTGATCAATATATATTATATCTGACTTCAAAATAATAATAAAACTTTATTTATTATCACTTTTTTTTTTTTAGATTTAGATTTTTAAATTTTTATTTTTTACCAAATTTAGAAAATTCAAATTGAAATGTATTTTATTTTAAAAATACTATCTCATTTATAATTTAGAGCTAGTTTCAAGATAGAAATAATGAATAGATTTACACAAATATTCAAACAAGAACCAGAAGTTTTAGTATTAGCATTTAATACCTCTTTTGCTCTAGGTTTTGGTCTTAGAGCCTTTACCCTAAGCATGTCAAATATGAAAAAAGAAAAGTAAATATAATTCTAAAAGAATTTTTAAATTGAAAAATACTAATAAAATTCCATTTAGACATTTTGAACAACCTGAACATGCCAAGATTTTAAAGAATCATGAAATTACTACTGATGACCTTTTGGAAGGAAAAATTAAAACAATTTTAGATTTTGATACTTCCCATCCTCTTCATCCACATACAGCTAAAATGTAAAATAAAATCTGTCATATAAATTCAAAGTTTATCTTAAATTATTTTGATAGTAAAGTTATTTATTTTGTAATCAAATTATTGATTTAACATGGAATTATAAACTGGAATATGAACCTCTAAAGTTGACTTTGCCTTGATGGTATAGTTTACGCCATTAATAGTAACTTGTACATCTACTGATAGATTATTTGTAGATTTATAAATCATAATATCTGAATGATCGTCATAATTTTGAAATTTGGTTAAATCAACATCTGGAGAAGGTGGAGTTTCAGCATCATTTACAAAGATTGATATTTTATATCTTGGTGTAAGCTTTCGTTCAAAGTAATTGAGGTATATTGATTTGTTTGGTGAAGAAAAGAAGGTCTTTAAGAGGGCCAATGTGATTAAGATACCTCCAGTAAGTAAAGCAAATGGACCAGCCCATGAAATACCAGCCATTAATACACCAATAGTAGCCAATGTAACACCAAGTGATGCTACATCAATAACTAATGCACCCCAATTCTTCTCTTGGATATCATTGTAGGCATCAATGGTTGTAGCAACAGCAGTTACAATTAATAATACTGGAACAAATCTAGTAAGGATAAATTTACTAGCAGTTTCTGTGAATAAAACTGGGACTACTGATTCAAATGAATCGGCAGCAATTTGAAACCCTTTTGTTATCAATTGTTTATGAATGAATTGACCAATTCTTGAGAAGAAACCAGTAACCATTTTATCACCGGCATCAAAATAAGTTACAATATCGAAAAAGATACCAATGGAATCATAAGTGAATGTTGCCTTGTTAAATGTTGTCATTTTATCCCAGTTGGCTACGCCATAGATTATAACACCCATTTGACATGCACGCCACACACCAACCAATAATAGTTTATGTTTAGAACTGAAGGTTACACCTGGTAATTTAGCTTTGATTTTGTTAATCAATTTATTACCATATTCATCAATGTGAGCACTCATGCTGGAAAAAGTTGGACGGGTGCCACTGGACTGTAATTCATATTGAATATCAGTAACCATCTTATGTAATTCTGTAACTGTACCAGCAGTTGTGCCAAATCCATTGGTAATGTCTTTCATTATTGGAGACCATGTAGAATCAGCTTCAATACCTTTGAGAACATCTTCAATAGTTGCAAGGTAAACATCCTTTGTCAATTGAGTATTTTGAATTTGGTCAACTGAATAATAGGTATAACATGCATAGTAGAGAGTAGACAACACCTCATTGGATGTTTTCTGACTTGGATCAAGCATATCCAATTTAGCTTTCATTTGTTTGAATGTTAAAGTTTCTTCAGGGTATACATCAGAACAGTGAGACTCAATAAATGACTTCAATTCTTTATCTGAAAGATAATACTCTGCTAAATCTTCAGCCCACTCATCAGCATTCTTTAGATATTCAGCCATTCTTGGAATTCTATCCAAATATGCAAAATTATATATTAACATTGTTTGTTTAACAAATAGTTTCTATTATAATAAAATTCATTGAGTTAGTATATTTATAACTATTTAAATATTAAATACATACAGTTGAACAAAGATATTTCATATCTTCATTTAACTTTCCAACATTAATTTCCTTATTAAAACCTTCAGCTGTATAATTTGCTAATGCAAGACCAATCATTAATTTACCATACTCTTCATACCATTCTTGTACAATTTTCTCACTGACTATTTCTAATCTTTCAGCTTTTAAATTTGGTTTTGACACTTCAAGAATAGTACGAGAATCATCAGATAGGAAATAAATAACATACTCATAAAAAAACTCTTCAGCAGTCTTTTGGACTATATCTTCACCATGGGCACTAATTGAAGTAAATCCTACCAACTCTTGTAATGACAATCCATCAGATGAAGTTTCATTAAGTGATTTCTTTTTTCTTTGGTTCTTTGGTACTGGTTTCTTTTTCTCCTCTTTCAACAATTTATTTTCACGAGCTTTTTCAAAAGATAATATCAATGGATTATTTTCTAAAAACTTCTTATTGATAGAAACTCTCTTTTTCTGCAATGCTTGTTGTACTGGAGTAAGCTTTGTACCACCTGCTTGTTTTTTTCCACCAGCTTCCACAGGCTTTTTTGGTTTATTTGGATTCTTTGGTTTATTAGGATCCTTGGTTTTAGGGGTTGTTGTTTTGGAGGGAGTTGTAGTAGTTTCTGTCTTAGTTGGAACTTGAGCTGATCCTTTACTAGTTACTTTAATGGGTTGTGTTGTAGTTGACATTACTGATTATAATTTAATAAATGAATTTAATTTATCATTTATTTTATATGGATATATTTTCATTGTTCATTGAAATTTATTCACATGTCCTCCTATATGTTGGTTGACTAATTTAAAAGGTATTTTAAAAGAACTATGTGCATGATTAAATCACATGATTTCATTAAATCCCATCCAATTGATTTAATTAATTAAGGAAAGTTGATATTTTTTTAGTTATGTTGTGAAAAAAAAAGGGTTTTGTCTCTTCATTATTTTGTGAATCTGCACATCAATCGACAATTTTTGTATTAAAAAATCACATTTTTGCCGGAATATAAATATAAGAATACACTAGTGGGTGGGCCAATTTAGAGTTAGTTAACATGTTTCAAAAATTAATATCTATTTATTTCTTTTTTAATTGAGATTTAAAATTTAATAACATTTTCTTTTTACTATTGTTGGTGTTGTTGTTAGTTTCAGTTTGTTTCTTTTTCTGTGGTGGTTGTTCTTTTTGTTTTGATACTTGTTGTTGTACTAAAACTCTTTTTTTATTATCTTTACTCTTTAATTTGGTTTTTAATTCTTTTTTGTCTTCTGAGTCTGCATCTGAATCATCTTCATCTTTCAAATTAAATTCAAAATCTTCATTTTCATTGTCATCATTTATATCATTATCACTACTATCTTGCTCATCGTCATCAGAGTTAATTTCTTCTTTTACTGTTATTTCAGGTTGATATTCATATTGGTCATCGTCTTGATCAACTGAATTTTTATTGTTTTCCATAGTTTGCCATATTTCATTGTCATCTTGCTCATCTTTGTCTACAGGTTCCTCTCTTGAAAACAAAACGTTGGAGAGTTTTTGTTTTAAAAAGATTTTATGTAGACATTTTCGTGAACCTACATCAAAAATTCTGAGGAATCTATCAAAACCTACAGTTGCTAACAATGGTAGGGTTGGATGTATATCCAAACCTCTAACACTACCTGTATTTCCTTTATAGGTACCCAATTGTCTACCTGTTCTCTTGTCATGTGCAGATACATTACCTACAACATCTGACCCAATAATTATATTCTCATTCTTTTGAGAGACTGCCACAGCCTTGACTTGGTATTTTGAGAATGATAAATCCATAATAGGATGTCTTTTAGCTTTAGTATCGTAAATTTTCAATTTTTTATCACTTCCAATAAGGATATGTTGTTGGTTGGTATTGTGAAGGAATTTAATGGCACTGACATTAACAGGTTCTTGAAGATTCAAAAAATCGTGTTGGAATTTTGCTGACCATGTGTTGGTTTGTTTTTCCATATCTCTAACTGTTAAATTTAATGTTTTTCCACCAAATGCTACTACAGTCTGATCAGGAGATAAAGTGAGTGCATTAACACTGAGTTCACGTTCTAACTCATTATCATTTAATAAATGATAGACTTCATCGTCTTTAGGTTCTTTTACTTGGGTTATAACCTGTTTCATCTTTTTACCTTGACCAACAGTTGTAATGACTTTGTTAATTGTCATCTTTGGTTCTAGTGTGTGTATATCTTCAAACTCTTTTATATGAATACTACCATCAATACATGTAACCAATAATCTATTTTCACCTAATGGTTCAATTGAACGTATATTCGATCCAAAATTGAATTCTCTAATTAATGATTTCTCTTTACTATTGTAGTATTTAACCAACCCATTGGTGTATCCAAAAAATAAATAATCTTCATAGTCATCACCTAAGTTCTTCCAGCCATATGACATAACCTGTAAATCTAAATTTACATCCAGTGATCCAAACATTGATACTGGTGCACCTCTGTGGATGTTATAGACTTTGTTTAAACCACTTAGACAACCTACTGTAATATTCATATTTTAATTCAGATATCTTTATCAATTATTACAGTATTTTTCTTCAATGATTATCTTTCGAATTTTTTTTTTTTAATTTTTTTTAATATAATTTGACAAAAACGACCGAACAACGTTACATTTGAGTAATATCATGAACATTATCAATTTAAAAGATGATTTTAAAATGATATTTCAAGATGAAAATATTGAAAAACATCTTTTAAAATACTATATCCCAGAACATTTAGATAGAATTCAAAAGAGTTTAATAGCACCTAATCTCTACACCTCTATTAGAATTGGCGATTATAAACTTACTAGAGAACAAGTTTATAATAACTTAAATGACCATTTCAATCCACTAAATAGTAATAATAATAATAATAATAATAATAATAATAATAATAATAATAATAATACCAACAATAATAATGACTATAAATTAATAACTATAAATGATATTATAAATGATAAACAAAATCATGTTAATGTACAACACTCATTATTTAGAAATACTTTATTTATAAAAACAAAAGGACCATTTAAAATTGAACCTAAATATCAACAAGTACTAGTTGATCTAAAATGTGGAGAAGCTGTGTATAGAGGTAGTAATATATTTGCTCCTGGAATTTTAGGAAGTAATAACTTTATAAAAAGGGGAGAGATGGTTTCTGTATTTGTAGTGTTACCTCAACACATGAAAGGCTTTACCAAAGGATTATGTTTTACTGGTGAATACCAAGGTGAAACCATTTTCATTGGAAATGGTATTTGTAAACTTGACAGATCAGAGTTTAATAACACTCCAAAAGGATTAGCAATTGAAATGACTGAGAGAATATATATTGCACCTCCTTTAAACGATGTTTTGGAAGATCAGGTTTATATACAACATCTTCCCTCTATTTTAACAGTTTATCAATTGGATCTGAAACCTAATGATAGAGTACTGGATATGTGTGCTTCACCAGGTGGAAAAACAACCCTTATTGCCATGATTCTTAAACAATTTCCAGAATACAAATCATCAGAGAACCCTGTAATTGCAATTGATAAAAAGAAAGTTAAAACTGCAAAAATTCAAGATCTAGCAAAAAGATTCAGTTTAGATAATATACAAACTTTTGCAAGAGATTCAGCACAGTTATTGAAACCTGTTGAAGGACAACAGCAACAACAATTCCATAAAGAACAATTTGATAAGATTTTATTAGATGCTCCATGTTCATGTCTTGGTAATAAACCAAATTTTGTAGAATCATCATTACTTAAAGATTTGGAGAATACTGCATCTTTCCAACGACGTTTACTAATGGTAGCCTATGATCTATTAAAAGTTGGTGGAACACTTGTGTACAGTACTTGTACTATTAATCCAGAAGAAAATGAAGAAAATGTATCCTATATTCTCAAACAGTATCCTAGTTCATTGAAATTGGTTAGACAGAGTCCACATATTGCCAATGAAGGTTTAACCACTACATCACTATCCGAAGACAATGCCAAACTAGTTCAAAGATTTGATCCATCAAATGAGTCTTTAGGTACAATTGGCTTCTTTATTTCAAAATTTATTAAATATTAAAAAAAAGAAGAGGTTGGTTTATTATTAAATTACCTTATTGCATTCATTTGTTGCTGTTGTTGTTGCTGTTGCTGCTGTTGTTGTTGTTGGATTTGGTTTAAGACATATGGGATTTCAAAATTGAAAAGACAGAGAATAAAGAAATACTCAATGAGAGAGTAACTACTGTAAATGGCAATGGGGTGGAACCCAGATGGGAATAGGATAATATAATGAATGAGAAGATAAAGTATACCAAGACACATGATCGGGTAGTAGGTTGTAGATGACTTGGATTTTAGACACCATGTTGAAAAGTAACATGTCAACAGAGTAGTCAATAGGAATATAAGGTACTCTGATGATATAAAATAACTGAAAATGTCAATGTACCCCAACTGAATGATTACAAATACCAAAACGATGAGTATATTATGTACAATAGTATAGAAAATCTGTCTGGGGTCTCTGTGGATCTGTGAGGTTATATTAATGATAGAGTACTCGCATATCCGTATAGAGATATTAAATATAATCAGAATACTAAAAAATATCAAATTACATTCCACCAATTTTTGAATGATTGATATAAAAGTCTCCAGAGATACTTCGTTAAAAGTAGTAGAATAGTGTGTCAAATTAATAATCTGATTCTCATTGAGATTCTTTAGGTAGCCATATCCCATAAAACTATTAACCAAGTTATTTATAATCACAATATCATAACCAATGATACCCAATATGAAACCATGAAAACCACCACCTAAACATGTTTCGTTCTTGTAGATATCAATATGATAACTACTGATATTGTAGTTCTCTCTCAGTCCTTCTGACATTAAAAGAAAACCTTTTTGAAAAGAGAATTCATATCTAGCAGTTGTAAACAACCTATCCTGTGCCATTGATAAAGTCTCTGTTGACGACGACGAAGATGATGATGAACTATGAAATAAATAATTTACAATCCTTCTATATAAACTAACTTTTCCATTACTATAATTATTATTATTCTTATTATTGGATTGTAATTGATTCTTTTCGTAATCTCTACTGAAATATATTTGATTCTGATAGTTTATATATGACTTTTCAATTTTACTATTAGCTGGTGATGAAGAAGATGAACTACCTTTTTGTTGATTTGATGCTGTATTACCATTATTACTATTGGTATTAAACAATAGATTTAAAAATTTTGTACTCAGGTAAGATATAGGTTGATGTAATATATCCGTATCTAAAATCTCACCTGTTAATCTTAGAATAGTTTTAAATATTGATTTTTTACTACTATTATTTATATCTTCTGTATTTTGTTGCTGTTGTTGTTGTTGTTGTTTTTGTTGTTGTTGTTGTTGTTTATTTTCTTCCATTTGATTATTAATACTAGTAGGATCCTCTTGGTTATTTAAATAAGAATTTGTTGTAAACACATGAAATTTACTATTATGTTGATGTTGATAATGTTCGTCTAATAATTCTACTTCTTCTTGTATTATATCTTTTGGTGACGGTGGTGGTGACGATGGTTCTGTAGTGGTGGTAGTGGTGGGTTGTGGAGGAGGAGGTTCAGTAGTTATTGCTGAAGGTGACTGATAATGTGACTCTTTTATAGATATAGTCAAAATGTCAAATCTTGATTTTGGAAAATTCCTATAAAATATATCTTCAATACAAGTGGCTTTATATACAAATTGACCATGCATTATAAATAGTGATGATAGGAATATGGATATAATAATCAAAACAATTATCTCTATACAAAATCTAATCTTTGGTGATGATATTTGATTTATGTGTCTTATAAACTCAACATATCCAACAAAGTTTTGATTATTATTTTCCATCTATACTACAATTTCTGTCATATTACCAAAAACAGTTTAATTGAACATAAAAAATGATGATGGTGAAATAAAAAAATAAAAAAAAAATAAAATTTAAATTAAATTAATTAAAAAAAAAATTAAAATAAAATAATACTTTAGATTATATTTTATTACCAATATAATTTTATAATTAAAACAGTTGAATTGTCTCCACTACCTCTATTGAAAGCTTCTTCAACTACTTTTTTTGCAACCTCATTAGGTTCCCAATCTAATTTTTTGGAATGGTATTGATCTTCAATGGTTTTGTTGATAAAATCTATCAGTTCCTGATTGTTAAATACGTCCCATATACCATCGGTTGCCAGTACAAAATATTGGTCAACTTCACCATAATTGTTTTGGTGTTGAGAGCAATAATACATTTTACTATGTTGACAATTTAAATTGGACTGACTACTATTGATCATATTAAAAGTTTTGGTATTTCCACTGCTCAGAGATGGACTTGAACTAATAGGTGTTTGTAGTTTCTCACTGAGTGGTTCTTTACTGAACGGAGGTGTATCGATGGAGGAACTAGGTGACTGATGGTGGCTAGGTTCAATATTAAATCTAGGTGAACTATTGTGTCTTCTAGGTTGCTCTCTAGCTTGAATTTGTGGTGATGTAGTTACAAAATTACTTTTACTTGCTGCTTTTATATAGGATGAGGACTTGGAAGGTGACAATTTATAGAGATTAGATGATGAGGTTTTAGAGGAACTAAATGGTGATGGCGTGGATAAAACTGATGTAGGTGACCCATTAATAGGTGATGAATTTAAACTTGAAGAATGATTCTTTCTCTTGTTTGGTGCAGGTCCTTTTAATGTTAAAACTATAAATTCAGGGTCACAAATAACCCATTTCTTTAAGGCTATATCACCAATACCACGAGAGACTGATAGTACACCTCCAACTCTCCACAACAGTTCATCGTAATCCCATTCAATTTTACCTCCACTACTAACAATTCTCTGTTTTTCTTTGGTATTACATGGTTTATGATCATAAGACAATGGTATAGCTTTTCCAGATCTACATAATACACCTCTACTATCACCAGCATTTGCAACTACCAGTATAGGTTGCATTCCAGGTGGATTACTCAAAACTGCTACCAAACATGTAGTACCACCAGTCTTTTTATTTCTAAATTTCTTACAATATCTCGAGTCAAGTTGGTGGTAGGTATCAAATAGTGCCTTTTGAATTTTATCTGAACGATTTTGAATCTCTTGTTGAAAATTGGATTGGTTGTATAAATGATGATTGTATTTCATGAAATTTGGGCTGTCAAAGTGAACTTTGGGACTGGAACTTGCAGATCCACTATTAATACCCAAATATCCAGTTTTATTATTGTTCTCTTTCAGATTCTTATTGAGTACTGTTACCAACTTTTTCTGTACAAATGAACTTGCTTTATCTCCTCCATGACCATCAAAAACACCAAAAACTGAAATTGCATCGTCTTCACCAAAATCAGTTTTTATTCTGTATCTGTCTTCCATGTATTTTCTTCCGCCTTGAAATTCATGACAACCAAATTTCATTTCAAAATTGAGATTCTCCAGTGCCTGTAGCCATCCATTGCCACTGTTGTGTAGATTTGAATCTACCAAAGTGGAGGAACTGGAGCTACTAGACATGGTGTCAGAGACACCACTGGCAATGCCGGTGTTACTACTGGGGATATACATTGGTGACCCTAGAGTACCTTCTTTACCCATGTCACCCTTTCCTTCCTCCATTATCAACATGTCATCTGGTATTCCATAATCTATAGGTGCCATAGGTGTCATATAGAGTATAGGCGAGGGTACAAAAGATTGTCCATCCCCTGTTCTTGACAAACCCCCATTTCCACTGCCAATACCATTCGATGTACTGCTATTAGTTTGTCCTTTGAAAAAATTAATAATATTCATTGTGGTTTCACCAGTGTACACTCGTCCTATTGTTTCACAAAATTACTATAAAAATAAAAATAAATACTTTTAAATAGAAAGAAAAGAACTGTCTTGTCTCTAGGTAAGATTATTATAAAATAATAAAAACAGAGGATGAGGTATAGAAATTATGTGAAATATAATTGAATTAAATTAAATTAAAAAAGAATAATATATCATTAAAGTAGATAAAATTAAAATAGTATGACAAATGAGTGTGATAGTTAATTATTTTTCTGTCTCTATCATTCCAATTAGTGTATGTGTGTGTGTAGGTGTGTGATTTATTTTTTCAAATGGGGTAATATTTATATTTTTATCTTTTTATAGTAGAAGTGTGTGGGGGGAGGGTTAGTCAATATCGATATCAACTAGAGAATGCCAGTGAGTAGGAATTAATTTTTAGTTTTTGTTATTCAAGATGATTTGATGGGATTTTTATGAGTGCATCAATGTGTGGGTGTTGTGTTTAGGGGTTGTTTGATTAGATCGAAATGGGGTGTGTAAATCCAAATCAATTAGGTAATATATTCAAAATTTGATGTCATTATGAGACACCATGGGGAAATATTTGAAATCCGAATTCTTATAATTTATTTTTATCAATAGTGTGTATATTTAACCAATATTACATTAATAGCAATGAAAATATTTTCTTGTAATTCTATTACTGTAATTTGATCATGTCTATATCAAGTTATAAGAAGTTGCTTTCTTAAGAATTATAAATTCAATGATTGAGGAACAATTAAAAATGAAATAAAATTTTGAAATTTTAAAAACCCTCTAATTTTTAAATTTTCATATTTTTTTTTCAACGTTTTTTTTTTATTTGATGTTCTTTGGGTGTAGAAGAAATATATAAAAATGACTACTCCCATGAATGATTGGAATTGTAGTTTTATGACAAAAGATGAATATAACTTGTCGCTACAAAACCCAATTGCAATCATTTTTAAAGCTGAAAGTAAAATTAAACAGTTAAATAAGACATTGGAATCTACACTTGCTAAGCAATCAACTGATTCCACAAATTCACGTTTGTATTACTACTTTTTATAATATTTGATACGTAAAGTGGGTTCACAGTATTCTCTAACCATTGAAATTTTACAACAGAACAATTATTTCAACAGTTAGAAAAGGATTTTATAAGTTCAAAAAAAGAAGTTGAACAATTGAATAGTCAGAATTTACAGTTAAAAAGAGAAATACAAGATTTAAGTATGTTTACTTTAAAGTTCTACGAAAGAGGAATAATGTTTAAAATTGACACATGTTTTTATTTTTATAGACAGTAAAAATCAAGAACTCTATTCTGATTCATTGAAATTAAAGAGTAATTCAATTGAAAAGGATTCAAAGACTAATGTAATTAGTAAATTATATGATGAATTACAGGAGGAGAAATCAAATCTATTATTGATTATTGAAAGAAAAGATAAGGATTTGAAAGAAGAGGCCGAATCTGTATCTAAACTAACTGATAAACTTAATGAATTCATTAAAGAACGGTCAGAACTCAAATCAAAATTGATTTCTGTCGAAAATGACCAATCTTCAAATGAATTTCAAATCAGTCGTCTTAAACAAGAAATCTCAGAACTACGTAAACAAAATGAGCAATTGGATGACACCACTAAGAAACAAACTCTTAATTATTTTAATGAAATTAAAGATCTGGTAAGTAATGTTGAATATAGGTTTGTTTGTATCTACTCAACTAAACTAATTAGAGATATCAAAAACATTATAGAAATCATTAAATTTTGAATTAAAAATGAAAAATGATCAATTAAATGACCAATTAGAGAAACTAAATCAATCTAATGGTTCTTTGAATCAAAAGATTAATGATTTGGAACAAATGTTAACAAAGATTAAAGAAGATGTTAAAAAGATCAAGTCAGAGAAATTAGAGGCAAATGGTCAGTTTGAACATGAATTAGAGGTCAAACAGAGATTGGTAACTTTATACAAGGAGAATAGTGAGGAGTACAGTAAAAAGATTCAGAGTTTACAATCACAGATTGATCAATACAAAGAACATGATAGAAAGATGAAGCAAGATCACGATAATTCTTATAGAAAGATGGAAGAAGCCTATGAAAGTCTTCAAGAGGATTATCAACGTGTAATTAGAGAATATGATGAATTCAAACAGTCTACAGCACAGGGTAGTAAACAGGGTAATGTAGATATCAGTCAGATGGATATACCAGTACTCAGTGATAATGTGAAATCACGTATCATTGAAACTACCAATTTGGGTACTAGAGATGATATTAGAAGAGAACTACTAGATATGGTACAGAGATACGATGATCTTACTAAATTGGCATTGAATGAGAAAAAAGAGAAAAGATTTGTTCAGGAGCAATTGAATTTCGTCTTGGTTGAAGTTGAGAAGAAAGCACCTATTATTCATGAACAGAATAAAGACTATCAAAGATTAGTCAAGAATCAAGAGAAGTTATTAGACTCTCTAACTGAACTCCAACATCAGAAAGACTCTTTGTCTCTCAAGGCACAGGCAATCACTGCTGAGAACCAAAAACTAAAGAATGAAATAACAGATCTACAGAAACAGATTTGCTATCTACTAAAAGAGAATCTCGAGCAGAGTGGAGCTAATATGCATGCTGATAGTGGATTAATTAGATCACTTAACCAGTCTATCAACCAAAATCATGCTGAAACTGATCAAATTATCCCAGATAGTTTAATCACTTTTGGAAATATAGAGGAATTACAAATTAGAAACCAAGATCTTCTCAAACAGGTTAGATTCTTCCAACAAGAGATTCAAAACTATCAAGAATTGTCAAAGAAACTGGAGAGTGCTGCTAAGGAATTGGATATGTTAAAGTCAACTAGAGAGAGACAATCAGAGGTTATTGACAGTCTTTCTAAACAAAAAGAACATTGGAGATCTGTAGCTCAACAATCTTCATCATCTACTAATAGTCCATTTATACATAATAATGGATCTCCAAATGATGTATCTACAGGCCCAATTTCATTGAACGACTTGGATGCAACTCCTACTAAAGTTGGAAGCACTGTTTTCGGTCAATCTATTCCAAATCATCAGTACAATAGTCAGTCATCACAGAAACAACAAGAACAACAACAACAGTTGAATCAGTCTCAGCAACAGTTCCAAGATCTAAAGAAATCGTTTGAGTTACTGCAAAAAGAGTGTGAAATATCGACTAAGGAAAGACAAGCCAGTGAAAAAGAAATGTTCTTAAAGATTGAGTCACTTAAGGATGTAAATACCACATTGAAACTTAGCCTCTCTCAATTGGAAGCTGAAAAGAGTATAAATGCAGATCGTTTGAAATTACTAGGTGACTCACTAAAGACACAAACTACAGAATTGGACAGTTACAGAAAGAAATGCGAAGAGTACACTCAGATTATTATCAATCATCAAAAATCAATTGAGATACTGAATAACAATGTACAGAGATCCGATGAATTGCGTAACCAAGCTGAGGTTAGATTAACTCATCTCAAGGGTGAAAATGAACTTTTGAAACAATCAGAATCACGTTTATTGGAGATTAATAAATCCATTAGTATAGAGAAGATTTCAATTGAATCTCTATTGGAGAAAGTCAATTCACTCAACACTGCCAAAGAATCTTCTGAATCTGAGCTCAGAAAGAGAATGGAGAACGATTTGATTACTCAAGATCAAACTCGTATTTCACTGAGAAAAGAACTAGACCAAACCAAACAGACTTACAAGGATTTGGAAATCTCATTGAATCATCAGTTAACAGAGTCAAGAGAGAGATACGAAAAACGTGAGAAGGAATTAATGGATACCAAGGAAAATCTACTGAAACTAAAAATCTCAGAGCAAAATCTCATCCAAAAGGTGTCAACATTAGAGAATCAATTGCAAAACTCTGAGAATCGTATCAATACTTTATTGGAAAGACAATCACAGCAACAGTCACCTATACACCCTGTTACCCCACAAAACCAACAACAACAGCAACAGCCACAGTCTTCTATTAGTTCATTGGATTTGTCATTGGCAAGATCTGAAATTGAGTCTTTGAAAGAGTCATTGAATCAAGAGAAAGAGAATGTTATTCACTATAAGACTATCGCATTCTCAAGTGATACTGATCTAAGTAAACTCAAGGAAGAATACACACGTGTCAAGATGGAATTGGAAGATAAACTCAAGGAGACTTTAGAGGAATTGTCTCAGAGTAGACAGCAGCAAGAGGAGCAGAAACTACGTCTGAACAAATTGGAAAACTTCTCACATACTCATCAAAAGGATATAGATGATATTGTAGAAGCTAAAAACAGTTTGGAAAAAGAAAAACAAACTTTGTATGACAAGATTTCTCAGTTGACTAAAGATCTTGAGGCTGCAATTGATGAATCAAAGATTCAACAAAACCTCTATAAACAGGCTAATGAAAACTATGAACGTGAGATTGTGGCTCATGCTAAGAATATTAAAGTACTTCCACAGTTGAGATCGGATTTAGCAGATTCTAGAACTAAAATGAATTCTATTCAGAATCAGAAGGATATTGCGGTTCAGGAACTTCAGGAAGCTAAAGCAAGTTGGTTACAACAAGAGTCATTGTTTAAGGCACAGATGAATGAGATGGAAGAACGAATGAAGGATCTCAAGCACCATAATACACTATTACAGAGTCAGATTGATACCATCACATTGAAGACCAGTCAAATGGATAGAGTTAATCAAATGATGCAGACTAATAATACTTCTCAATTGAATGCTGGTGATAGTGAAAAACTTCTTTCTGAATTGAGAGAGGTCATTCAAATTCAAGGTAGAGAACAAAAGATTTTGGAGGTAAAGAACGAATCTTTAATGCAAGAGTCAATAAGATTGAAACAATCGTTACAGTATTCTCAGAATACTATTGATCAATTAAATCAACAAATTCAACAGGATCAAGAGAATATGAAGAATCTTACTGTTAGCAGTTGGAAACATGAAGAGGTACTTAAACAATTGGAGCAAATGAATCTCTTTAAGGAATCTAATGTCATGTTGAAAGATGAAACTAAACGTCTCAATCAAATGATTGAAGAATTGAGAAAACAAGTACAAGAACGTGACCAAAAACTTGTACCTGTAACTCAAGAGAACCGTCGTTTACAATCAGAGAACCAGGTTCTACAACAGGAAATTGAAGCTCAGAAATTGGAGATTGCCAACTGGTCTAATAAAGCTCAGAAACTATTGAATAAGTACCAATCTATAGACCCAGATGAACATCAGAAACTTGTAGAACAAAACGAAACTCTCACTCAGGAACTAAAGACCCTTAATACCACCACAGAAGAGTTGAGAAAGCAATTTGAAGATGTAAAGAAACATGCTAAACATTGGAAAGAGGAGTCAAAGAAACTTGGTAATATTAAAAAAGAGAAATTGGAAATTGAAACCCAAAACAAAACATTAGAGCAACAAATGAACACTCAAATTCAATCCTATAAACAACAGTTGGAGAAAGCACAGGAAACTGTTACTACCAACCAAGAAAACTTTGATAAACAGTTATTAGAGTTAAAGAAAAAGAATGCTCTACTAGAGAGAATAAAGAAACCATTAGCTCAACAACCTGGATCTGTGTCTCAACAGGATCATGATTTAGTTAAAACTGAAATGGAATCACTTAAAAAGACAAATGATGATAAGGATAAAGAATTGAATATAATCAGAATGAAATTAAAGGTTCTTGAGAGAATGAATAAAAATGCTCCTCAAGTTGCTCAAAGTAGTACCACTGCTGCTACTTCTACAACCACTGCTACTACTTCTACTCCTGTAATTGCAGCTACTGCAACTACTCCTACTACCACCACTACTGCTACTACATCTACTCCTGTAATTGCAGCTACTGCAACTACAACAGCTACAACACAAGCAGTTCCTGTTCCAACCGAACCTGTAGCTAAAAAGAGATTAATTAAGAAACCAGCATTGTCACAACTTCAAACAATGTTATCACAACCAACTACCACTACTACAACATCTACAACCACACCAATAACCCCTACTACTACAACTACAACACCATTGAATGCTAGTACAACTCCTGGTACAACTCCATCATCAACAACACCATTACCAACCAAATCTAGTATATTTGCACCAAATTCACCAAATCCATTGGCATCCACTGCACCAACTGGTGTATTTTCACCATCTATTTTCTCACCAACTTTAACACCATCAACTATTCCATCTACTACCAATACATTAGAAACTCCCTCTGAATCAACTGCTAACACTACAACAACTGCAACACCAATACCAACAACAACAACAACTACTACCAACACTGACCAAACAACCGATATTAATATAAGCAATAATAATATAGAAGAAGGTGAAGACATTGAAGAAGAGGAAGAAGAAGAATCTAACCATGTTGTAAAAAAACTTAAAGTAGATAACCACTCTTCTATAAATACATTTACAGATCAAGAAGAGGTAGAAACTGAAGATACTCCAATACACAATAATGGAGATACAGAAATCTTTGATGTTGAAGATGAAGTTGATGAAACCACAGATGATAACACAATGATGACTGATGTAAATTTAGATAACTCAAATAACAGTACCTCAACTACAACCGAACAACCTCTATCCTTATCCTCTGAAACCACAGTTCAACAAAATCCACCAACTCTACCTCAAAAAAGAAGACTAAAGAAAAATAATCCAGCAGTACCAATTCCTGATAACTTGGTACCACCTTCTCAATTGGCAACAAAACCTGCTGCTAAAAAACCATCTCCACAAACTACATCAACTGATGATTTAAACAATGATATAAACCCATCCGAAGAATCTTAACTTAATCCATTGGGATAAATTAATTAATAAATATCTACTTTATATATAAAAAAGTACAATTATAATAATTATTCTTTCACTCTTTTAAAAACTCTTTCACAATAATATTTTCACTAAAACCTATCTGGATTTCAGCAGATTATTAAAATCTCTACCTTTTTTTTTTAAAACATTAAAATTTCCTTTTTTTGTGAAAAAATTTATTTGAAAATCAATTTAAAAGATTTTTTTGAAATTTCTTTTAGTTAATTTAAATAAATAATAAGATAACAGTATGGATATAACATTCTCTCCTCCAAAATCACCTAAACCAACTAGAGAACAATTATTTGTTAAATCCCCAAATCATGATTGCATTTTAGAAAATCAAAGAGAATTAAATGCAATTCAAAACCATCAGGAATATGTTCATGAGAAAGCAGAAAAAGGATTTTTTGACTATCAAAATGCCAGAGATAAGAATAAAAAAGTAAAAGATGAAAGAAATGAAGAACATGTTGAAAGGGAAATGGAATACGAAAACGAAATGGAAAGAGCTGGAAAAAATAGAGAGAAATATTTAGATACAATCAAACAAAAAGGAATGACTGATGTAGAGCATTCCAAAGAAGTTGTAGAAAAATTAAAAAGTGATAAAGAACAATTTCCACAACATTAAATTTAAAAAACCTAAAGATATAAATATAAATTTTTAGTTTAAATATTCAATAATATTATGAATACCTATTTTTGAAAAACTAATAATATAAATAGGTTTTTATTCTTAGTTTTTTTAATGTTTTTTTCTATATTTTCTCAAAAACATGGCAGACGAAAACAAAATTAAATTTCCAGAACCTAAATCGGATAGAGATGCATATATAGTTGAAAATTCGCATGTACATCAAATTTATGATAAGATTGCACTTCATTTTGATAGTACACGTTATAAAACATGGCCTATTATTGAAAAGTTTCTACTTGAATTGAATACCGGTTTAATTGGTATAGATGTCGGTTGTGGTAATGGTAAATATTTAGGTGTCAATAAGAATGTTCATTTAATTGGTTCAGATATATGTAGTAATTTCGCAAAGATTTCAAATGAAAAAGGATTCGAAGCTTTGATTGCCGATGGTTTATTATTACCTTATAAATCTGATACATTTGTATGTACTCGTAGTTAGTTTGGCATCAATGATTGAATGTACATTATTAATTGTGTAACAATGATAATTATTAGGATTTTGCAATTTCAATTGCAGTTATACACCATTTCTCAACATTTGAAAGAAGAGTGGATGCTCTAAGAGAGGTTGTTAGAACACTGAAACCTGGTGGAATATTCTTAGTTACTGCATGGTCAATTACACAAAAATGGAGAGGAAAGAATTACGATCATCAAGATGTAATGGTACCTTGGTTATTACAAGGTCAATTCTCAACATCTAAAAAAGAAAATGAAAATAATAATAATAATAAGAATAGTACAACTACAGATTCAAATAATAATAGTGAAAATAGTAATACTAATAGTAGTAGTGGTGGAAATATAACAGAAAAAGGTGGTACAAAATATGAAGTCTATCATAGATATTATCATTTGTTTGAAGATGGTGAATTTGAAAGATTATTTAAAGAGATACCTGGATGTGAAATAATAAAAAATGATTTGGATCATGATAACTATAATTGTTTTGTTAGAAAGAAGTAATTTCTAATTAAAACATCATTTTAACCTTAAAAAAGTATTACTAGTTTTTTATTAATGATTACCATTCAACACCAAAGAGACTAGAACCAATGAAACCTTTAATTGGACGATTAGTTTCAACTCTATTGATAGCAGTTGATATATCATAAGAAGATAGAGAAACTACTGGTTGTGCTGTTATCATTGGGTATATATTTACATTGGATTCAAAGTTCCAACCTGTCAATTCAGTGAAATCTAAAATAACATTGTTATTCTGGAAAATTGGTGAATCACAAAATGCATTGGTGATGTTACCTGTGCATGCTGTGACTAGACATATCTGTCCACTTAGTAAATTAAAACTACCTGAAAAACTAGATAATTGGTAGACAGTGGGTTCAAAAGATTCATGGTGTGAGACATAATTGAATTTGCAGTTGAATCCATCTTGTGAGACTTCGTAGGTCTCGTTTTTACCTGGAGATATAATAAATTGAAGATTGGTTGAGTTAATGTAGGGTAGAGTAACTTCATTACTATCAGAGGAACCAGAAACAGGGGGAGAAGGTGTATATATAGTTGGTGGTATTTTTGGAATATGTGATATTAAAAGTTTGGTTTTTGGTTGGTATCCTCCATTTACTGTACTATTTAGTACCTTACCTGAAGAGTATATACCACTACCTGATACCAAACCACTAGACCCTGAATTAGCAGCCATTATATTATTATTATTGATATAAGACCATGACATTTGAATCTGTCTTGCATAAATAAAGTTTTCATTTACCCACTCTGATGAATAGATTAGATTACGAATACTACCATTCTTGAATATGGTTGATTGTGGTTCTTGAAATAGTATATCAAAGCATATCATTACACCAAAAGTCACATTAAAGTCAGTTGTAAATGTAACTGGATCGGGTTGAGAAGGTTCATCAAAATAAGGCTCATAGAATAAATGTGATTTATGATATTTAGCAATGACCTGACCTTGTCTATTGAATATAACCTGAGTGTTATACTGAAATCTACCATCAGTACAACCACTATCAACACCAACAGTACAGTTTTGAACATCACCCATATTGACAGACATGTATATATCGTTTTCTAAAGCAACACATGAAAGTGTCTTTAGAATTGGTCTGTCATTGAAATTGTCGTCTGTACATGGAAGAAAAATAGTTGAGGAACTGTTAACATTAGGTATATATTCTAAATATTCATAGATACCATCTCTAGTGTCATTAAAGAATGTACCTATGATACCATACTCTGGAAACACTATAATCTGTGCACCTTCTTTTTTTGCAGTTTCAGTATGAATCTATCATCATAATTAGAATCTCAATTAGTTTTTATTGTTTTTATTTGTTTGCTTTCGGTTTATAGAATATCTACAGAATATTGTTTAACATTTTCCATCATGTAAGAGACTGCATCTTGTGAGAAATTATATTTATATACAGGTGAGTATTCTACCACTGCTCCTATATAATAATCATCCGATTGAGCATTTATACAGTTAAATAGCGCAATAATCAATAAAATATATATAATAAATTGATTTTGACTAATCATTCTTCCCTCACCACAATTATAAAAATAAAGTGAATAATATTTTTTAAAATATACCCACTTTATTCTAGATTGTAAAATTTAATGATGTATATATTTAAATATCAGAATGTGTAAAGGGAATTTTGGGAAATTAAAAAATGTAACCTAATTCTGACTTATCGGATTTTAAAAATTATTTTATTTCATTTTTAAAATTTTACTTTACTTTTTCTAACAATAATTCAAATGTAATATAATCATGAACTTGCATTATCAATACTCGGATTTCATTTCAAACAATTCTGAAAAATTTACTAAAAATTTAAAATTAAAAGAAGTAATTTTTTTTTTTTCTTTTTTTTTTAGTTGTTTACTCAAAGAGACTGTTATATATTATTTATATAATTAGTTTTAATATATAAAATCGATTCTTTTTTTTTTTTTTTTAATTGAGTCAAACCTTAGCAACTTATAAATCACATAATCACAGCCATGCACCAGCTGTAGGAAGTAATAATGCCGGAGGTGCTAGTACAAGTAATAATGAAATAATAAAAAAAAAGTACGGACTGTTAATAAAACTCACCTGTCCGGTTTGTAAAAACAATGATCCTGATATAGTGGAAGACTATGCAAAAGGAGATCTCATTTGTAGAGGATGTGGAGTAGTTTTGGGTGACAGAATTATAGATGAACACTCAGAGTGGAGAACCTTTTCCAACAGTGAAAGTACAGGAGCCGATCCTAATCGTGTTGGTGGTCCCACAAATCCACTTTTAAGAGAGGCAGCATTAAGCACTACCATTGGAAAAGGTGCAAAAGATACAGGGTCACTTTCTAAACTACAGAATAGAAATGCTTTGGGAAGTGGTGATAGAAACCTTCTGGCGGCATTTTCAGAGATTGGTAGAATGGTTGATAGATTAGGTCTTCCTCAAACCATTCATGATAAAGCCAACGAACTCTATCGTATGATGGACGATAGAAAACCACTTCGTGGTAAATCTGCAGATGGTATGATGGCAGCTGCCCTCTATATGGCTTGTCGTATCGATGGTACAACAAGACAATTCAAAGAGATTGCTATTCTTACCAGTAATGTCACCAAAGTAGACATTTCACGTTGTTACAAGACAATGAAAGACAGTCTTTCTGATTATATATCATTGCAAACTATCACATCAGAGGACTTTATCACACGTTATTGTTCAGAACTTAAACTACCATTGGATGTAAAGAAATCTGCTGAGCATGTTTCAAAAACTGCCCAAGATATGGGTATTGTTTCTGGTAAATCACCTATATCTGTAACAGCTGCCTCTATTTACATGGTATCACAATGTTCTACAGAGAAGAGATCTCAAAAAGAAATATCCAATATTTCTGGTATCTCTGAGGTTACCATTAAAAACACCTACAAAGATTTATACAATCATAGAGAGTCTTTATTCCCTGCCAATTCACCATTTATTTCCAAAATCTCCTCCTTACCCTCACCCTAATACTTTATGTAATTACAAACAAAACCCACAACATATTTTTACCAATTTATTACATTCAAAAATTCAGTCGAAAAAAGTTTTGTTTGGACCTCTTTTTTGTATTTTTTTTTTTTATTTTTTTGTCACATTCAATCATCTAAAGGTAAATAAAAATGTACAATTCATCCCTATGAAATTTGATATTGTTTCAAAGTTATTGTTGAAATGGAAGTAACAAAATTAGGAAATTTATAAAAAAAACCAAATTGCATCCTGTTAAAGGCCTCGGATAATGTTTAATTATAAGATGAGATATGCCGTTGGAGGGATGCTAAAACAAATTTTGCGAATATGATTTTCCTTATATGTCCCAATTTTATCAAGGATTTGTACCATTCACACATTATTTTCCTAATTATTACAAATCCATTTTCAACTATAATCCCAATTCCAATATTCATTTTTAAAAGGTATAATAATATAAATACTAATACTGACATGTCCTTTCGCTATACAGATTTAATTTTATTGAATAAAAATATGATTATAAATAAATACATATTCTCATTATTTAAGATGATAAAACTATTGTTTATCTTTCAAACAAATATTTCATATATCTTGGGGAACTTGAGGATAACAGTGAATGATCATGTAATGTAATAGAATTACTTCTAAAAATATTTGTGTTTGGAAAAGATTGTGACAATGAAGCAACAGTTACAGAGGATTTTAATTTACTTGAGATATCAGGTGATTGTGCTATTGGTAATTGTGGATTGCTACTATTATCAATATCATCTACAAATAATGAAAATTCCCAAGAGGATTGGAAATTAATTCGAGTGTTTTGGTTAATTACAAATTCCATTGGAGCTTTTTTACCGTTAACATTGGTTAGTACCATAGTTACTGAATCTGATATACTATTATTAACATTACTAAGTCCCATTTTAATGACATTTTGTGAAGTTGATTTCTTTAGTTGGGTACTTATAATGGTGTTGATACTATTGGTTGATGTTGTAGGTTCTGATATAGATTCTTCATTGGTAAATGGTTTCACTCCAAATGTACTAAACATATCTTTGGGGAGTTTAGATATCAGTTTAGTTGAAATTTGTATGGGTTCTTTTGTGGTAAGAGGTTGGATACTTCTAGTTCTAGATTCTGTCAGTAGTGGTATTTGATTATCAATTTGTAATGAAAATCTTTTTTGTGTTTTAGTTCTCTTTGGTGATGCTTTAAATTTAGGTAGACACAGAGAAGAGTGGCTTCTTCTAATTGACCCTTTTTTCCATGACACATCTTTATGATCTGAAACAGTATCATTTGTAATTTTTTCCAATGAAGGTTCTTCTTTATGGTCACTACTCTTATTATATATAATTATTGATTTAACCATTCTCCTAAAATTGAATTTCTTTTTCTTTTTATCTTCACCATTATTATTGTTATTATTATGATTATACATTTGTATTAAGCTATAAAAGTAAGAATACTCTAGACAATTGTAATTCAATTGAAATTAAAAATGAATTCTTTAATCTCCTAAAATAAGAGGGTATAATTAAATGTATTTTTACAGTAGTGTTGAATCAAAGAATTCTTAATTATAAAAGAGAGATTAAATAAAAACTCTAAATATAGTTGTTCATTTTTAAATTAAAGTGTTGATTCTTGGTGTGTTGAATAACTCATTTTTAATCCTTTTTAAGAATATTTAAAATCTTGATATGATCACTTTGGGATTAAAAGTGTGTGTTGAATTTAAAATTTTATAAAATTTTTCAGGATTAGGTGGGTAGTGTATGGAGGGGTTGGTTAAAATAAAAATTAAATGTTACCTCAGTATTTGTCAATTTTAAAAGAGTAAAATAATTTATTTATACAAAATATCTTATAGTAAATATGATAAGCTAATTAAAGTAACCAAAGATAGAGAACCAACTAATTTCACAGATGAACTATCAGTGGTATCAGTTTCTGGTGGTGGAGTGGTTTGAACTGGATCTACTGGTGCTGGGTTACCTGTAGTACTCTCAGTACTTCCTGTGGTGGTTCCTTTAGATCCCTCTTCAGTTGATGTTTCTGATTTTGATCCACTTTCTTCGCTTGTTTCTTTAGATTCAGAAGTTTCCTCACTAGTTACAGATCCACTTTCATTTTCAGAATTGGTACTTTCAGAATTAGTTGGTGTTTCACTTGAAGTTTCAACAGGAGTAGTTGAGTGAGTTGGTGTCTCAGTAGGTCCTTCAGTTGGTTTCTTAGTAGGTGCCTCTGTTGGAGTTGAGGTGTGTGTTTGAGTTGGTGTTTGGGTTGGTGCTTCAGTTGGTTTCTTAGTAGGTGCTTCAGTTGGAGTTGAAGTGTGAGTTTGAGTAGGGGTTTGTGTTGGTGTTGGGGTTGGAGTTGGAGTTGATGTAGCAGTGGGTGTTGGAGAAACTGTTGGAGTAACAGTTACAGTTGGAGTTGGAGTAACAGTTGGAACTACAGTTGGAGTAGAATCAGATTTACAACTACCAGCATCAAATTCTTGAGTCCAATATGGTGTACCACTATTGTCAATAGCCATACCAAAACCAATGTTATCATTAGCTGTACTTAGAATATTGGCTTTATGCCCAGCACTATTCATCCAACCATTCATAACAGCATCATCAGTCTGGTAACCCATAGCAACATTTTCAGCAGCATAAGATAAATCATAAGCACCAAATGCTTCCATTCTTTCAAATAAACCTCCTAAATCGCTATCATGTGTCATTTCTTTAATTGAAGCTTGATATTCGGAATGTCTTTGAGCACTTTTCATTAAACATGCATCCATAGCATAAGGCGTCAATCCTACTTTTGCTCTCTCTGCATTTACTAAACTCAATTGATAATTAGCATCAAAAGTAGCAGACAATGATAATTGTACACTTAATCCAAGTACTATTATAATTCCTAATATTTTGTTTAAATTCATTATTTCTTTTTTTTTTAATATATTATATATCTATTAATTATTGTTATATTGTAAAGTTGAAAATTAAATTAAAAGATCTAGAATTTTCAAGCTCTATAAATACTGTTTTTTAAAAATATTTAATATAATTTAAATTAAATTAACGGTCATGGAAGCCTTAACACCGACTTCAAAATTGGGCCTCCAAGGAACTCGTTAAATTGTCACTTTGTGTAGGTTTTTTAAAACATTCCAAATTTAGAAATTTCAAGGATTTTTATAAATCTTTTTTTGAAAAAAAAAAAAGTTAAATCTAAAAAGATTGTCACATCTAAAATCTATTTGGGATAAGTTATCAAGATTTCATAAATTATTTGAATTGTACAATTTCAGATATCAGATTACACAAGTGTTTATTATAATTTGTTATTATTTGAAGAAGTGATATTATTTGAAGAGGTCAGTTTGAGAATGAGGTCAAATACATTGGGTTTAAGAGGTTTTGAGATAAATGCATCGTAGGCTTGTTGATTATTATTATTTGAGTCACCTACCTGATTAGAATCAGAGTGACTGACAATAGAATCATTTCCACTGCATATTATAATTGGAGTTCTCTTTCTATTAGTATTCTTTTCATATTGTCTAATCATCCGAATACTATTGAGACCATTGATAATTGGCATGTAAATATCCATAATAACCAATACAAAGAATGGGGTCTCACAAAACATCTCAAAAGCAGTCTTTCCATTCTCTGCAATTCGCACATCAAAATTTCTTCTTTCCAATACATTTTTTACTATTCTCGCTTGAAAACTTTCATCTTCTCCCAGTAGTATCAATGGGAAGTGTTCTTGTTTCTCCAGAATACTTAGATACAGACTGGATCTGTTGAGTTGTAATTGATTCTTACTTGTTATTGTTATATTATTAAATGATTTATATAGATCCTCCAAGATGATTCTGTCATCTTTAAATATATTATTACTGATATTGCCGTTGCTATTGTTGTTATTGCTGTTTGTACAAGTGTTGGTTGATCTTCTATTGAGAACCGATGATATATATAGTTCAAAACCACTATCCAGTTTTGTTGGGTAAAGACATAATGCAGACTCGACTTTTATAAATATACTCTCTCTGAGATCCAATTTCTTTAGTTGAGATAGAAATTCTCTATTCTCTTCCTGTATCAACAGTCTAAGGAAATTAGGTGTCAATCTATTGTGTCTAATAGACAGTGATCTCAATGATTGTAATTTAAAAAATGAATTATCTTTTGAGATTTTTAAAATTGGAGTTTTTTGTTGTTGTTGTTGTGTATCTTGCTCCTGTTGTTGTTGTTGAAGGTCTTCAATAGGTTCCTCTACTATGATACCCAATGATTTATCTTCTATAAAACAAAATGAAATTTCCAATAACTCTAATGATTTACTTGACAAATGAGTTAGAGCATTTTCCTGTGAGAGCAATGTACAATAGTTTAGATACAGATTCTTTAGTTTACTAATCTCTGAAATGAATTCCAATCCTAGTGATGTTATATTATGACAATTATTCAGTTTCAGTGTGGTTAATGATTCTAGTTGTTTCAAAGATTCCAAATCGATATCATTGATATTTGAAATCTTTGATAATATTAATATCTGTAATCTTTTTAAATTATTTGAAATGATTCTAGAATAGTGTGTAATAAATTCATAGTGTTAGTGGTGTGTGTTGATTAGATTAAAAATTTTTTTTTTTTGAGTAATAGATATATAAAGTTTTAAAATAACATCGAGGAAATATACTAACTTTAAATTTTCAGATTTAAAATTTAAACAACCTCTTAGGTTTAATGATACTAAATGTTTTGATATATATATTGAATTTCCAGTTATATTTGTACAATAGGATAAATTTACATGTTTCAAACGTTTATGATATTCCAATATGGATTCTAAATATTTCTCTTTTAAACCTTGTAAATTTGCCAAATTTAAACTAATTATACATGTAGAACTGTTGATATTATTACTGCGACTATTATTACTAGTATTACTGGTATTATTAGTGTTTTGAGATATAAGATATTTTGACCATTGTTTTACATTGATTTCATCCTCATTGGATAAATTTAGTGACTGAATGGAAGACCTATGGAGTACTTCTAGAATATCATTATTCAATTTGAACTTGTTAATCTTTTTCAAAATGTTGAATAGATATTCCAATAACTCTGAAGATAGTAAAGTTAAATCTATAGTTTGCTCTTGTTGGATGTGGTCAACTTCGTCATTTTTCTCTTTTGTCTGTTCTGTTTTAAATAATTTCCCTGATTTTATATATTGGATTATAAAATCTATACAATAATCCTTAAGGGAGAACATAAAATCTTTTGAGTACTAAAACACAAACCAATCGCAAATTTTTAAAAAAAAAATAAAAATTTTAAAAACAGAACAAAACGCCCAACAAACATCTTTATTAGAATATTGAATTTGAATCCTCCAATCACTTGAAATTGATCTCACCATCAATTTAAATGAGAATTTTTTCATTAAATTTTTTATTTTCTTTCACTTCATTCTTTTATTTTCTATTTCACATTACTTTTATTAAAGTTACATTCAGGTAAAGAATATCAGATATTACGTTTTTTTTTTTTAAAAGGCATTTTAGAGATTTTTGCAGATTTATCCCCCAAGCATTTCTTGTTTTTTTTTTTCCTGATCATCATCTTTAAAACACAATTAGTGTACCATTACTATAACAATTGTAAAATATGTCTTGGGCTAGTTCTTGGACTGGAAGTGACCAAGATGATGAAAAATTCGATATAACCAAAAGTCACAGTAATACCAACAACCTTAGTGGAAAGAATAATTTAGTACAGAGTACAAATAGTACAAATAGTATTAATAGTAGCAATGGATCATTTTCACCAAAAATTGGTGATAAAAAAGGTAGTACTGGTTTACCCCCTCCCAATCATATAACTAAATCAGGATCACAATCAACTAGTAGTTTATCAAAAGAATCTAGTAGTGGTAGTTTATTACCTACACAGCCATTATCACCTAGCACACCTAGGGACAATGGTCAATCATCACGTGAATATAATGTTAGTAGTATAGGAAGTAACAGTAGTTTAAGTAGTGTCACTAGTAGTAATAGTAGTAAAGGTACTCCAACATCACCTAATACACCAAGAAATGAACCCCAACCTAAACACGATGGATACCTCAGAGACAGATATCAAATGGTTCAACTACAACAACATCATAATGTACAATTTGGAAATACTGGTAGTGATTGGTCATTTATGATGGCAATGGATTCTGAATCTGGAAAAGAATTACACAGATCCATGACATCCATGTCACTTAAATATGATTCACCAAGTTCATCATCACCACCTGTAAATGGTAGTAATAGCAGTTTGAAATCCTCAAATGGTATGGGACCACCATTAAAATCAGAGAGTAGTAGCGGATCTTTGAATAGCTATAAATCAACAACTAGTTCAAGCGGAAAACTACCTCAATCACCATTGTTATCACCTAACCCTTCTTCACCATTAAAGACATCAGGTGGAATGGGACCTCCTCCATCAACATATATGATCACACCAACATCTATAACCAACTCACCTATAGTCAAAAAAGATTCAAAAACTAAGAATTTGGATAAACATAAGAAAAATGGAAGTAATTCGTCAAGTGTCTCACTTAGTTTGACTACCAATACTTCAATTAGTATAACTTCTACATCTACATTTAGCAGTGGAGTTTCATCTATGAACAGTAGCAATGGAGTTAGTATCATTAAACACCATTCTAATGAGAATTCAGCAAATAACTCAACAAGTTCCTCCCCAATATCTGGGTCACCTATTACACCATCAACAACACCACCAAATAAATCAATGCAAGTGGATCTCTTGGGATTCCTTAGAAAGAGAAAACCTTCAAATTCAGAGTCACCCAAAGGGTCACCTAGAACTACCAATAAAGAGTTAGGTATGACAGATGACAGTGATCCTCTTTCACCATTGGCTGAAGATGATGAGGAGGTATTCAGTCTAAATGCATCATTTAATAGTGGTACTGATAAACTATATGAAGGATGGATGGAGATGTTAGTGTCAAGACATTGGAAGAAACTTTGGTTTGTTTTGAGAGTTCCAAACCTTGAATATTACAAAGGTTGGTGGGAAGACAAAAACACAACACAGCCATCAGAGGACAATGGGAAGATACTTCTAAACTATTGGTACACATTCTCCAAAGTCAGCGTAGAAGATGGAAAAGCAATATTCTCATTAATCCAGTCATCAGATGTCGAAAAAGTCGGTAAAAAACAAGATAAAATCAAATTTCGTTGCGAAGATGAACAATTGGCAAAACGTTGGATTCACGAGTTGGAGGATGTAATTAGAAAGAGAAAGGAGACTACTGTTACACTTAGACCTTTACAAGCTAATGAAATTAAGACTCGTGATAGAAGACCTACTATCTCAAGTCCACAAGTTTACACTAATCTACAAGGTCTACTTCCATCCCAGAAACTTCAGTTCCCACAAGAGATGTTGGATGAACTTGAACCTGATGAGAAGTTATGCCTCGATCAAGTCAAAACCTTACTTGACGAATTCCCAGCTAAACCTCTACCTGAAGGTGAAACCCTCTCTTCCTATCGATCCAAAAGACGTTCAAATGATGGATATTATAGAGTATTGTCAATGGATGGAGGTGGGCTGAGATCAGTCATGACATGTATTCTCATTGAACGTATTGTAAAAAAATTCCCTCAATTTTTGGATTATGTTGATATCTTTACAGGCACTAGTGCTGGCAGTATTGTAGCTGCTGGTTTAGCTTGTGAGATTCCACCTAAAGCCACTAGAAGAGTTTTAGAACTAACAGCACTTCCAGTATTTGGAAAGAAACGTTTCAATCCTGTAAATAATGCAAAATTCAATAATAGAGTTTTAAAAGCAGGTTGCTATGTCTTCTTTACTGATAAGAAGTTTTATGAGATTCCAAGAAAACTAGCAGTACCTTGCTTCCAATTAGATAGTGAATATCCACCTGAAGCTAAAGACTTTGCCCCTAGTGTGCGTAGATGGCAGCCAAGAGTCTTTCATAATTTAGGTCCTTGTGAAGACTATCTAACTCAAGATATAGTAGGTGATGTTCTATTAAGATCAGCTGCAGCACCTACTTATTTCTCATCGTATCAAGGGTATATCGACGGTGGTGTATTCGCAAATAATCCAGGACTTAGTGCGATATCCTTAGCCATGTCACCTCAACTCGACAAAATACCATCTGATAAGATTATATGTATATCCATTGGAACTGGTCAAGCCAGTCACTATATGGAAGGTGGACAAGATTACGATTGGGGTCTATTAAATTGGGCTCCCAAATTAGGTAACCTTCTCATTGGTGCTCAAGTGGATTATCTAACTCAACTCTGTGACAATATCCTAGGTGAAAAGCATCATCGTTTGAATCCACCTCTAGGTGATCAAACATCTATGGATGATCCTAAACTAGTCACTGAATTGGCAACTATTGCCAATGGTATTGATTTGGACGAAACCTTTAAATGGATCGAAAATGTTTTCTTACCAAAAACACGTTAATGTTTATGTATATTTTGGTGTCTAATCATATTAAACCTGTATATATATATAACTTTAATTATTGTAATACTATATATAAAAGTAACACTAAATCATATTGATATATAATAAAAATTCAATAATATCGAATTTTACCTCTTAAGATATTAAATTTAATATGTTTTAATTTTTTGGGTATTTTTTTAATATATATGTTTCAAAAGGTATCCACTATTTAATTAAATAAATGTGTATAAAAATTAGATTAATATATATTGATCATTAAATAGAAAACTAATGTTTCTAGTTAACTCAGATTGTTTATTTGGAAGATTTCATCGATCCATTAATAGATTAAAATTAAATAAAAAAAGACTTTCATTCAAAAAGGTTATAAAAAATTTAAATTCATTTTGGTTGCTTTTAAACTTAAGATCATAATTTATGAACTATTGTACATTTAGTTTATTAAGCTATAATATTGTAGTGGTTACGATTTACCCTTGATCTAACACCACAACGATTTTTTAAATAATAAATGATAATTATTAATGTTACTTCAAAAAAGCATCCAAAAATGAAAACAAGTATATAGACTCTAGATTGTAGAATTATAGTATCAATATCTTCAACTACAGTTTTGGATCTTCCATAAAACAGACAGTCACCATTAGATTTAGATAGAAATAGGTCATCTGGGGTGGTTTCTTTTCCAGGTACCAAATGAAAATCTAATTTCAATCTTTTGTCAGCAGGTACCCAAATAGTTTCAGTTTTGGATAGGTAACCAGCAGCACTTGCAGTGACATTATAGATACCATAATCTAACATTCTAGAATATTCACCAGTGGATGGCCAAGTTGAAATTCGATGTTTGATTTTAGTCATACTAATGGTAGCAGTCAATGGTTTTTTTGTATTTGAATCCAAGACCTGACCATAAATACCACATTTCAGAGGAAGTTCCATGAATTTCTTTAGAGCTTGTTTATTGTCATCCCAAAATGTTGGTAGCTCAATATCATGTGGTGTTTTAACATTGGATAATTCAATGGTAACTTCAAATCCATTTGTATTATCATATACCCAATCTTGCATACCACCTTCTAATGAATACCAATTGGCACCATTAACTATACCAGCAAAGAAATCAACACTTTTTGACATTTTAGTGTGAGATAGAGAATAGGTTAATGCAATTCTTCTAAAGATATTGTCATCTGGTGTAAAGCTGTAAATACCCTCTGGATACTCTGATAGACCTTTAGTTGAGTCATATGGATAATTTACAACTAAATCACCTCCATGTAAATTGGCAGACAAAAGAAAATTATTTTTCATTGACCAATCTATAACAGCTTGTACTTCAGGTTGAATTGGTGATTTTGATTTACTGTATTGGTCAGGAAAGTTTCTATTCAAGTCCATACGATTTGCATTACCTCTTTGTTTTAGTTCATAACCATCTGGGTTCATGGTAGGTAAAATTGAAATTTTTGTTTGTTCCAAGATAGTTTTTACTTCGGGATCTTTATTGTAGGTATAAGACCAACACAGATAATCAATTAAATAAATCAACATTTGTCGACCGACCACTTCATCACCATGCATATTTCCAATTAACTTAGTAGCAGGTTTAAAAGGAACAGAATTGTTTGCGGTGATATCAATAGCAAAAAGATCTCTACCTTGAACTGATTTACCAATGGAATATACTTTAGTCAATTGGGGGTAGGTTGTTGAGATTACTTGTAAAAATCTCTGAAGATCAGAATAACTGTGATACTTATTTAATTGTAATATACCAGATTCAGAAATTACCATATCATCTACCAATTTATCTCTTTTGGTAAGTCTATCTACGAATAGGGATTGGTCTTGTTGTTGTTCCTCCATTTCATCATTGAAATTATTATTTTGAAAAGTGTCATGAGACATATCCATTACCTCTACCAATTTTATCTGATCTTTAAATTCACCAGTTTGGAGAATTTCTTTATCCTTATTAGATAGATAGACATCAAATTCCTCTGAATTTCTATGATGGTCAACATTTAGATTCTCTATGGCTTTGTATATATATTTAATTAATTTTAAATTGGAGTTATGTTGTATCCTATAGAGTTTATTATTTTCGACAACAGAGATACATCCATTCAAACTAGAGATTACTAATACAGCTACTAAGTAACTCAATGTTTTAAACTTCATTTTAACAAATGGTGTGAGTTTAAAAATTTAAGTAAAATAATAATAAATATTATTTCAATTTGTCAAAGATTAATAAACTACCCTACATTCGGTAGAATATTTATCTTTTTTTCTTTACTTCACACACACATTTTTAACCAATTTTAGAAATTCTAGTCAAACTTTAACTCTAGATGTGTGTGTATTTTTATAAATTTTTTTTCTATTTCTTTGTAATGGGTCTCTTTATTTTGACAATTCTCCAGCTAGTCTGTTGGTTGGCAATAGAATCATTAAAAAGAGGTAAACCACCGCCTGCAGCCGACCCTAATCCCATAGACAGTGCGCCATCTTCCACTTTAATTTGAATTTTTTTTAATTGTTCTACTAATTCTACAGGACATGTAAATTCAACTATAGTTGATGGCGAAGTATTTGTCCATTTTTTACCGGTCAGATACTTATTTGCATAGTTTCTTCCTACTGATCCCTGAATGATAGCTTGATAGGGTTGTGTATCAGGTAACAGTCCATTTGTAACTAAATATTCAATCTCAATATCACCCATTGGTCTATATACATTAGTTTTACCGTCAGTAGGTATTGTTGAAGGTGCTTCTAAATACACAGATGTTGCACCATGATGTGTTATATTTTCTAATCTTCCACTATCCAATAACTCTTTTTCCCATGGTTTTAAAGACTTGTAGTATTTAGTTATTGGATCTGCCTTTTCTTTTGCCTTTTCAAAATCATTATGTATTAATCTAAACCAATAGTTTTCTAATTCAATATCATCTTTAGTCATAGACATATTGTTTACATTATTTCAAAAAAAAAAAAATAAAAGAAATTTATATTAATTTTGAGAAATATTTATGAAATTTTCTTTTTAAATTAATAATTTTTTCTATATAGCTACATTTAAAGATCTTTATAAATTATAATAATAGATTGAATTTAATTTTAATAGTTAAATCATTTTATAAATTTGACAAAAGGGTATTCAAACCTGATACATCATTGTCAAATTAAGAAAGATATTTTTTGTCAAATTTTTTTTGTTGTCAAATTCAATTTGACAAAAAGGCAATTTAATATAAAAATAAAATGAAAACATGGTTTACTTTCATGTCACTACTAAGAATTAAGTTAAATAATATTATAAAATATAATGGTTTTATTTCCAAAAGCTGATAAAAATTTATTGATTGGATTGCAAATAATTCAAAATAGTAATGATAAAGATATTGATAAATCATTACAAGAATTAGTCTCTGAAAATGAGATTTCTGATAAAGAAGAACAAGAGAGATTGGCGAAAGAGGAAAAAGAAAGATTAGAATCAATTAAATCTGAACCAAAACATACAAATACTAAAATAGATCAGAGAGAAATTAATATTTTATATGATCAATTAAACAATAGATTAAATTTATTATTATTATATAGTAGAACATAAAATAAGGACCATCAAGTGAAGTTCAAGAAAAGAATCTCATGAAATATAATTTTTAAACAATCATTTGGAAATTGTACTATATATATGAATTTAAATTCAATTTTTATAAGAAAAATTGATAAAATTTCATATGGCATATTTCAGATTCAAATAGTACTATGAATCCTAATAGAATCTTTGAAAGAAAATTTATTTTTAAGTAAATAGTCTAAATAGTAATAAAAGTTAAAATTAATAAATATAAATTTAAATTAACTTATTACTTTTATATTAATTGATAATAAATACATAGTTAGAGATTTATTATTTTAGTAGTTCTAATTTATACTTTTCAAGTTTTTCCAATTTTAACTTTTGAACATTTGCAGGTACTTTTTCTTTAAACAATGGAGAATTGATTTCATTTTCCAGTTGTGCAATTAAATTTTTAATTTTTTCCTTTTGTTGTTGATGAGATGGACTGTTGTTGTTATTGTTAGTTATTGTTGTTGTTGTTGTAGGTGTTAAAATTGGATTTTTGAAAACCAAATTAAAATTGGTATTGGGTTTTATATGATCTTTATCGGTGATGGTTGATGGGTTATATTGAGTCAATAGACTTAGAGCATGAACTGAACAATTGGTAATTTTTTCCAAGACATTCTTTTGTTGAGATATAGTGTCTAACATTTGTTGAGATTCCATATATAGTTCAATAGTTAGAGATTGTGGTTGGTTAGTTAGTGAATGTTGAGTTTTAAATGATCTAATTTGGTGAATAATCTCTTTGAATTGGTGAATTTGTGGCTTGATATCTTTGTATTGGTCATGTGATGAATTTACTTGAGGGTATTGTGTAATCATGATGGAGATTGGGTACTGATTTGTAGAGATTTTTGGTAATCTCTGCCATAGATCTTCACTAATGTATGGCATAAATGGATGTATTAGTCTAAGGAACTGTTCTAAAACATTCAATAGAACCATATAAGATTCCTTTGTTTTGGATTGTACTTTAAAACTCTCCAAATAGAAATCACAGAAATCATATTGAAAGAATGAGTAGAGTGTCTGTGATATCTGACTGAGGTTATATGTTTGGAAATTTTGATTTGCCATTGCAATGAGATCTTGCATCTCTGATAGAATCCATTTATCAATTGGTGTGATTTCTTTGAATTTTGTATTATCCATATCCAAAGTAACCATAACATCAGGTTGATCAGCAAGTTGTTGCATTACAAATTTGGAAGCATTCCACATTTTATTACAAAACAAACGGTTACCCATGATCTTTGACATGTCAAGATTAATGTCTTTACCTGACAATGGGTACTGCGATAGAGATATTCTTAGACTGTCTACACCACATTTCTGAATTCCATTTGGAAACTCTTTATCCAGACCCTTAACTGCAATTTGCTTCTCTTTTTCAGAGAGATTAGAACGGGTTAGATTATCCTTGAGTTCTTGAAGAGAAACACCATTGATTACATGTAAAGGGTCTATTACATTACCCAAAGATTTTGACATTTTTCTACCTTGAGAGTCCCTAATCATGGGATGAAGAAGGATGGTTGAAAATGGTATGGTACCAGTTAGGGTAGAGCACATCATTACCATTCTAGCAACCCAAAAGAATAGAATATCCGACCCTGTTTCCATTAGATTTAGTGGATAGTATTTCTGATAATCTTCAGAAAGGGTATTAGGCCATCCAAGTGAAGAAATTGGGAATAAAGACGACGAAAACCATGTATCTAATACATCAGGATCTTGGTGTAATGTAAATTCATCTATAGAGCATTTATATTGATTTTGAACTTTTTGAATTACCTCTTCTTTTGTCTTACCAGCTACCCAAACATCCGAGTCAGATTCCTCATCTTTTACAATTTGGTTTCTAAAATGTACTTTATAGACTGGGATTTCGTTTCCCCACCACAATTGTCTGGATATACACCAGTCTTGGATATTCTCAAGCCATCTAAACCAGCTATCTTGGTGGTGTTCAGGACTGAATTTAATCTGACCGCTCTTTACATACTCTACTGCTTTCTCAGCCATTTGTTTACAGTTAACATACCATTGGGGTTTTAGAACTGGTTCTAAAAGGTCACCTGATCTACTACAAATATGAAGTTGAGTAGGATGAGGTTTTTTATCGATATATAGACCTTTAGTTTTAAGTGCTTCTATTACTTTGTATCTGGCATCTATACGATCAACACCTTGGTATTCGATTGGAACTTGTTCGTTTAAAGTTCCATTGGAATTCAGTATATTAATCTGTTCGAGATTGTGTCTTTGTGAGCATTGGTAATCGTTAAAGTCATGTGCGGGGGTTATCTTTACTACACCAGTTCCAAGTTTCATATCAACGAGAATGGAGTCTAAGACTATTGGTAACTGTTTGGGTAGGAATGGATGCTGTACTTTACGATTATGGTATTTAAGGTATCTTGCATCTTGAGGATGAATAGCTACAGCTGTATCACCAAATATAGTTTCAGGACGAGTTGTGCTAACTATTAGATCATCTAAAACCTCTTCACCATCATTTTGAATGACTTTATAACGAATGTTATAAATAACACCAACTTCTATAGTCTTTTCACGAGTCTTCAATTTCAGTTGAGTTGGTTTCTCAATAGTCATATGATCAACTTCAATATCTGATATAACCGATTGCAATTGAGGACACCAATTAACTAATCTAGTTGACCTGTATATCAAACCTTGATCAAAAAGTCTAACAAAAGCCTCTTTAACAGCATTATCTCTCTGTTTGTCTAGTGTAAATACCGATCTTGACCAATCCAAAGAACTTCCAGTCATACGTAATTGATTATTTATAATTGTTGAATACTCTTTATTCCATTCAAAAACCTGTTGAATAAACTTATCTTTACCTAGATCATATCTGGATTTATTAAATCTAGATTTAATTTCCTTTTCCACGACTACCTGAGTTGCAATTCCAGAGTGATCTAGACCAGGTACCCAAAGAACTTCGTTACCCATCATTCTCTGGTATCTTACAACTATATCCTGAATTGTATTTGTCAGTGCATGTCCAATATGCAATGATCCTGTTATATTAGGTGGTGGTAATACCAATGAGAATCTAGAAGCATTCTCTCTTCTACTTTTAGGTTTAAACAAATCATTATTCTCCCAAAACTGATATTTATTTTCTTCAACTACTTTAGAGTCAAAAGATGTCTTAAAAGCATCCAATGAAATTATATTACTATTTTTTTGACCTGATGAATAACATCTCTTTGAGAGTGATTTTATTAATATTGATCTTGATATTATATTATTCATACTGATCAAAAAAAAAAAATAAATAAATTGTGCAAATCATCTATTAAATTATAAAATTTCAAAAACATATTTTACACAATGTATTGAAATAGAATAGATATTAATGTCTATATCCATTAATTTACATTTAAAGTTATTTTTCAATAAAATTTCAATTAATTTTATTTTAAGTTTTATGAATAATTGAATATGGTGCCACAAGTGTTTATAATGAGATATAAAATGTCTACAATTAAAAGAGATTAAAAAAAAAATAAGTATACTTGTGTTCAATTTGAAAACTGTCATATAAAAAAATGATTTAAATTATGAAAAATTAAAGTTTTTTTTTCTCGTTCGTTTTTCAATTTTATTTATTTTTTTAGATTTGTTGGAGTATATACGATAAAATGAATAATAAATTTAAAATGCAACCTACTAATGGTACTAGAAAATTAGTAGGAGCTAAACCAACAACTCCTGTTAAACCATCACCAAAAGTAAACACACCAACCAAACCTGTAAATGCAACATCTAAAAAACCAACACCAAACACAAATCAAACAAAGAATAATAACAATAATAATAAGAAACCAATAAAAAAGGTTGAATCTGAATCTGAATCTGAAGAGGAGGATGAAGAATCAGAACAATCACAATCAGACTCTGAAAGTGAATCAAATCAAGATAGTAGTATGATAGAATCTGAAAAATCACAATTATTTGATTCTGATGACGATGATGATGAAGATAGCGAAGATGAGGAAGAAGAAGAAGATTTTAATAAAAATACATCAGCATTTTCAGATGAAAATAAAAAATGGTTAAAAGTAAAAGGTAAACAAGTAGATAGCGAAGATGATGAAGATGAAGATGATGATGAAGATGATGAAGATTCAGCACCAATGACTAATTTTGAAAAGGCAAGTTTAAAGACTAGAAAAGCTAAGGTAATAGAACAGGAAGAATTAGTAGAAGAGATTCGACAGTCCTTAACAAAGCCAATGGATGAAGATGATAAATTCAAATTACCAACTGAAGGTGAACTAAAGGAACAGTCACTTATTGGTGTAGATCTCAGTAAAGTCTATCAGAGAATCAAAGATGTTGTAGATATTTTAGAGAATTTCAGTAAGGAGAGAAAAGAAGGTGTCTCCAGATCCCAATATGTTGAGAGATTAAAAGAGGATATTTCAACCTACTTTGGTTACAGTATGTGGTTGGTGGATTTGTTTATGAAGATTTTCTCAGTCTCTGAGAGTTTAGAGTTCTTTGAAGCCAATGAAACACCACGTCCACTTACCATTCGTTGTAATACTTTGAAAACTCGTAGAAAGGATTTGGCAGAGGCACTCATTAGTAGAGGTGTCAATTTGGAGCCTATAAAATGGTCTCAAGTCGGTTTAACTATATTCGACAGTCAGGTTGCTATTGGTGCCACTCCAGAGTATCTAGCAGGTCACTATATTCAACAAAGTCCATCATCATTCTTACCTGTGATTGCATTGGGTCCATTACCAAACGAGAGAGTTTTGGATATGTGTGCATCACCAGGTGGTAAGACTACCTATATTGCCTCTCTAATGAAGAATACCGGTACTCTAGTAGCTAATGATATCAATAAGGACAGAATGAAATCTCTAGTTGCTAATATTCACAGATTGGGTGTAAAAAACACTGTGGTTTCAAATTTAGACGGAAGAGAATATCCAAGTGTTATGGGAGGTTTTGATAGAGTTTTAGTAGATGCACCTTGTGTAGGTTTGGGTGTTATTAGTAAAGATCCACAAATCAAAATTAACAAGACTGAAAAGGATATTGCAATTTGCACTCACATGCAAAAGGAGTTACTTTTGAAGGCTATCGATGCAGTAGATGCAAATTCAAAGACTGGTGGTATTATTGTGTATTCCACTTGTTCTCTCTCAGTCGAAGAGAATGAAGCTGTTGTTGATTATGCACTCAAACACAGACATATTGAAGTTATCGATACTGGTTTGACTTTTGGTGTTCAAGGATTCATTCATTACAGAGAACACCATTTCCATCCATCACTGATTCAAACTAGACGTTATTATCCACATACTCACAATATGGATGGTTTCTATGTTGCAAAAATCAAAAAACTCTCCAATTCTACAACCTCACCAACAGCAATAACAACTGAAAAAGAAGATAAAAAAGTAACTAAAAAATCTGAATCCAAACAACAACAACAAAATAACAGTCCAGCTACAAACAAAAATAAGAAACAAGATAACAAGAGAAAACTTTCAAATCCAAAACAATCAAAACAAGAACAATCCAAAAAGAAATTTAAATCTTCTAAATAAAATAATTAGAATTTAATAGATATTTTCTGAATATAAAATTGCGCCTTTTTTTAATTTTTAGTCAATAATTTTGATTGTTTAACAAATTTTTATTTAGTTGTTACAACAGTAAACAGAAAACTAAATTAAATTTACAAATATTAAAAATGTCAAGTCATTTAATTGATTTATTTAAACCATTTATTCCAAAATTGGTAAACTCATTACATAAAGGACAAGCAGGTAGAATTGCAGTACTTGGTGGTAGTAAAGAGTATACAGGTGCACCATACTTTTCAGCCATTACAGCAATGAGAATGGGATCTGATATATGTCATATATTTGCCACTACCGAAGGTGGTACAGCTACAGCACTAAAAACAATGGATCCAGACTTAATTGTGCATCCTATTGAAAAGAATGACCCAAGTGATATCATTCCATGGCTGTTGAGTTTACATTGTATAGTCATTGGCCCAGGTCTTGGAAGAACTGTTGGTGCTTGGAATTGTGCAAAAGAAGTTATGAAAGCTGCTAGAAATATAAATTTACCAATGGTTTTAGATGGTGATATTCTGCGGTTGTTATGTGTGAACAAGGGTTTGGATATCATTCAAGGTTATGATAAAGTAATTTTAACTCCAAATGTTGTTGAGTATAATCAATTGTCAAATGCTATAAAAGAGATTACAGGTGACTCTTCAGCCTCTTTATTGACACCACAACAAATCAGTACTCAATTAGGTAATGTGACTATTGTGCAAAAAGGTCAAACTGACCATATTACTGATGGCAATCAAACTGTAAGTTGTGATGAGCCAGGTATGCCTCGTAGATGTGGTGGTCAAGGTGACTTTTTAGCAGGTGCTGTTGCTGCAATGTATACTTGGGCAAACCTATATTATAAATACAATCTCAATGAATCACCAAAAGATCAAGCATATCCTTTGGAGCTACTTTCATCTTATGCTGCATGTACATTTTTAAGAAGATGTTCTTCTGCAGCTTTTTCTAAACACAAGAGATCAACTATAACCAAAGATATTTTAAAACAAATTCCTAACCAATTTGAATTACTTTTCCCAGATGAAGATTCTCAATAAAATAAGATCAAACTTTGTAAATTAATATCACCACATGAAAAAGTTAAAACGAATATATATTTATTTGAAACCAAATATGATCCCTACGATCCTTTTTCTGATAAAAAGAAAATATTGAAGTAAAGTAAAATATTATTTATTGGTTCAAAATTTATAGAAAAAGAGAAAATCTCTGATCTTAAAATTCTCAAATTCTTTCACACAACTCAGAATCCAATTCTTTGAAATACAAATTCTCCATATTTATAAATATATATATAGAGTGTCCATAACACTGTTATTTTTTATTAAATTTATCCAAAACAAAAGAAACTGTACGACGAGCATGTCGACCTAGGGTACTATATCCACCACCATTTGGAGATGGCATTGGAGAGAGATCATTAAGATAACTTGGTTGGAATGAGGCACTTGTTAAAACTGAGCTATTTGGAACAGAGGAACTAGTAGTGGTTGTAGTGGTAGTAGTTGTGAAATCTTGCATACTAGCACTACTGGTTATGGTAGCACTGTCACTGAGAAGATCTTCGAGATAGTTGTAACTGTTAGAATGAGGAAGATTCCATATACAAATGCTAGAATCAAAGCTACCTGACCAAACTTGTCTCTTTCCACTGAGTAAATTGTGACCATTAGGGTTGTTAATATCAATAAACTGTGGTGGTGTACTAGCAATACTTTCAGCACGATCCTTTTTATCTTTTTTACTGTCCTTTTTGGAGATTGGGATTGGTTGACTTGTGGTTGTAGTGCTATTGTCAATATATACAAAACTACTGATGGCATCTTTGTGTTTAACGGTGTTTTCCGAGACCATTTGGTAGTCTTTGATTGACCAAATCTTAATGGAGCAATCCCAGCTTCCTGACCACACATAATCACCTACAAGAACCATGGTGAAAATTCTAGAAGAATGTGCTTGAATCTTTGCCAATTGTTGACCAGAAGTTGACCAAACTTTGATAAAACCATCAGATGAGCATGTCCAAACTGTGTTTTCTACTTGGATCATTGCATGGATAGCTTTATCATGTGCATTGATCATTTGTACCACCCTGAGACTGTTGATGTCAATACGTGCTAGTTGGTGTCCAAGTGAGACCCAAACTTCTTGATCTTTTCTCAACATGCATTCAACTGGACCTGTATCTAATTGAATCTTGGACTTGTGTTTAATCTTCTTTTTGATATCATAGACATTGATGCAGTTGAGAATGGATCCTGCCCAAATGGTATGTCCAACACGAGTGAAACAAGTGGGACCATTTCCAGAGAATGTCTTCATTAGAGAGAATGTATCAGCATTCCAAATGTTGATTGTATTATCAGCACTTCCAGACCAAACTGTATTCATATGACTGTAGAGACAATGGATTCTTCTTGGATGTGCACGGAACGATTTCACCTTCTCGCCAGTTTCTGTCTTCCAAACTGAAATTATACCATTACCAGTGCCTGCCCATACACAACTACCTACTTGAATTAAACATTGTATAGTACCTTCATTAGGTGACAATTCCTTATTAAATTCATTGTAATAAGGTTGAATAGAGATTGAATTTCTCTTATTGGAATGGTTCATATAGAGAAGTCTTTTAGATGGTGTTTGCATATTCTGAATCTCCTCTAAAATCTCTAATGTTGATTTATCCTTTTCCTCTTCCTTGTGACCTAAACTAGTGCTACTAGTTGCACCACTACTAATTTGTTGTTTCATAATAGTCTCTAAGTTACTAGCTGAGTTTACAATAGTATCTAAACTATTACTATTCTTAATGCTACCATTGTTATTGTTATTGTTGATATCTTGAACATTATTAGTATGAATATTTTCAGTCTGTACATAGGTTGTTGTGGTTGTAGTGTTGGTAGTTGAGGTATCATAGGTGCTGACATCAGTATCGGAAATCTCACTGGAAAGAGATGGTCTCTTTTTATGTTTTGTCAGTGATGATGTTAGAGATTTTCTCTTTTCCTTTTGATTATTTGGTTCTGAAAGATAGAGATCTGGGAACATAGTTTCTACAATCTCTAAAATTGTCTCTTCAATCTGTGAGAATTTTGGACGTAAATCAGGATCTTGTTGCCAACAATCCCTAATTAATTGAGCATACAATGGATTACAATCCTCTGGAATTTGTGGTCTCTCACCATTTATTACTTTCTCCTCTACAATAGTCATAAAAGAGATCTCTGAGAAATAGTCTCTACAAGTTAAAAGTTCCCATAAAATGACACCAAAAGCATATACATCACTACTTGATGAATAGTCTCTGTTCTTTGAAAGAATCTCAGGAGCTAACCAAAGTGGATTTTCAACACCTCTATTAGTGATGGTATGTTGTAAACCAGATAGACCAAAATCAACAACCTTTGCTAAGGTTGATGAACTCTCATCTAGTGATGCCAAAAGAATATTTGGTGATTTAAGATCTCTATGGATAATAGGTGGAGTAGAACTGTGAAGGAATGCCATACCACTACTGATATCCAATGCAACTTTTAATCTGAAAACCCAAGAGAATTTACAACCTTCCTTGTGAAGGAAATTATAGAGATTTCCTTGTGGAAGGTATTCTGTTACTATACAAAGTGGGTCTAAACAAAGTCCACGCAACTGAACAATATTTGGATGTTCTAAATTTGACATTACCCAACATTCTCTACGGAACTCATTGAAAGCCTTAGAGAGTGTAATATCATTGATATCAGTTGGTTGATCAGATCCAGAAGTTCCATCAACTGTCTTTAGTCTCTTTACGGCTACATCTTTTCCTTTATATTTAGCACGATATACTAAAGCTGCCCCACCTTCACCAATCAAACCTTCAATTTGTAACTGATCATATGGAATCTTTTCACCAGTGAAATTAGACATTACCAAATCAGGTACAAGTAGATCAGTTCTAACAAGTGACAGATTTTGGCACTTGAGGAAACCTATTCCCTTAACAGCAGCATTCTCACAAACCTCAATTGGGAACTTGTATGGGTGATGTGATCCCAACTGAATACAATGTATACATGGTACATAGATCAAACTAATCAAATTAAAGCTGTCATCTAAAAGAGATTGAATAGTTTCAGTGATATCTCTAGACAACATTACACTATTTGAACCTCTAACTGTAAATGATAGAGTCTTTTTGGTATTATTCATTTCCAATAGAATCTGTTCTTGGTCTCTTTGAAGTATCATACCATTCTTCCAATAACATTTAGCTTCTGCACGTGCAAAATTCAATATTCTAACCATGAGACGTGAAAAGAACCCATTTGGTACAAATTCCAGTACATAGATACGACCAAATTGATCGACATTGCTATTATAAGGTTTCCAATAGCTGTCGAAGCTAGAAGGTCTGTCATCACCAAGGAGAGATGGAATCAATGAGATACCATCTTCAAAATTACTGACTGTATTTCCACTGGCATTTGTCAAACTGTATGAGATTTCAAATTTCTCCAAGAGTGCCAATAGATGAGTGTGTAAATTCTGTGGATACAATGGAGGTCTCCAAATTTGTTTGAAATTCTTATGATACAAAATACCATCTTTGGCATAGGAATGTTTGGTTGTAATGATACTTGACAACATGTTGGTTATCCATTGAGGATCTAGAATTACAAATTGTCTCAATCCAGTTTCTTTAGGGAAATATACTAGACTACCAAGTTGATTGAGGAACATTGTTGCTCTTAAAAGTTCATTTTCATCAGTGATGGTACATATCTGTCCGAGTTGAATAAACTCAGGCCATGAAATAGTTGGTATAATACGTTTCTTGGTTTCCTCTTTGACAATATTCTCCAATAACATGTAGGATCTTGGTAGAGCTTCACCCATATTTCTCTGTTGTACAACTATAGACTCTAAAGTCTCTCTTAGTGAGTTTATACCTTTACCAGTGACACAAGAAACCAATTTAATAGCCTTAATATTTGGGAATCTTGTTGAATACTTGTCCTTTATCTTCTTTTTCAGAGTCTTTGCAACAGAACGATTAGAATCATCTAAATGAGTACCAACAATAATGATAGGAACATCTTTGGCACGAGAAGTAATGGATTGTAACCAAAACTCTACACGTGATTCCTCTTCAGCTAGAATTATATTCCATGCAATGATGTATACAGAACGTTCAGAAAGGAAGAATTGATGTGTGGTGTAATAGATATCTTGTCCTGCAAAATCCCAAATACTAAGAGTTACATCTTGTTTTCTCTTTACTGGTTTGTTATTTTCATCCAATTCCTCAAAAGTACCTTGGAATACCCAACTGTCAATCGATATACCATCAGTAGAGATATTCTGTGTCAATGTAGGTTTCTTTTTCTTCTCCTTTAGTGTCTTAATCAATGTGGTTTTACCAACGTTTTCTTGACCTACAATCATCAATTTCATCTTGAAACATGATTCTGAACCTTTAATAAGATCTTTGAGATAGTCCAAAATGGATTTCAAACCCATTGCCAAAATCTCAGCAGGTGGGGTTTTTAATCGATTTCCATCGAGTTTCAGGAGAGACAGATTCTCAAGTAGACCCATAGTAGGTCTCAATTGAGTTAGTTGATTGTTTATGAGGTTAAGTTCAACTAAACTGTGTAGCTGTCCAATAGATGCTGGAAGAGATTCCAAACGATTTTGTTTGAGATTTAAAACAGTCAAATGTATCAACTGTGAAATGTCATTTGGTAACATGGAGATTTGGTTGTTCTCCAAATTCAATTTACGCAATTGAGTGAGATTTGTAATTTCCATTGGAAATTCAGTCAATTGGTTATTAGAGAGTGTTAGTTCTTGCATGTGAGTAAGTTGACCAAATGTAGGTGGAAGTGCTACAAGTTGCATCTGATCGAGATATAGTTGTTCTAGTTTTTGGAATTCACCAATCTCTTTAGGTAATGTAGTTAGATTAGTGTTGGATAGAGTGAGAGTTTTAAGATTCAACAAACTGTGATGGCTAAGTGGAACTGCTGAAACCTGAGAGAATTCACATTCAGAAAGATCTAAATTCTCTAGAGATGAAAGTGATTCCACTACAACTGTTGGTATATTGATAAATGGGTTCTTTCTAAGACTTAGAATCTTGAGTTGTTTGGCAAACAATGACAATTCTTGAGGTAAATCTGTAAATTGATTATTAGCTAGATTCAACTCCTGTAGGTTTTTAAGATTCTGACTAAAGAGTTTAATAGTTTCGTTAGGGAAACTAGTCAAGTTGTTTTCTTCTAGAGATAGTTTCTCCAAGTGTCTGAGTTCGCAAAGAGACAGAGGAATGGAATTTAGATTGTTTTTCTGCAAGTTCAAATCCTTTAATGTAGCTGAGAATTGGTAGAGTGCACTGTTTAATGATAGATAAAATAAACGTAGATTGGAGCAATCCAGTGTATCCAATGGCACGATTTTACCAGCAGATTCACCAATAATAGAGACACCTGATGTCATCATGGCCGATTTTATACGTTCTTCAAGTTGTTCATTGGCAATTGAAGATTTAAAACAAAATCTGTAAAAGTATTCATTCCACATGGTGTCTTGGAAATGTCTAGAGCATTTAAGTAAACCACTATTGGAGTCTTTGTTAAAGTATGCGTTCATGAAACGCTCTCGATTGCAATCTACATAGGACCAGAAGGATTTAGTGTTGGTGTAGACACCTGATGATTCACGTTCCTTTACAGTGTTCATAAGGAAGGTACCAAATCTACCTGAATAAATGTTATCACAGAGAGTGATAAGATAGTTTTCGTTGAATTGGAATGATGTTGGGAACTCTTTCCATATCTGCCATACTATATTAAGAAATTGCATGAAAATAGGTGAGAATCCATCAGCAACTTGATCAAATTTGTTAACAGAACGGTAGTTGGAACGCTTTGAGAATGGGTGACCGTAGCATATCCATTCCTTTTCAATGAGTACTTTGAAGCCATCTATGGTTCTGTAGTAGGGGTCTAGAAGTAACTGTGCAAGTGATGAGAGTTGTGCATCTACATCTGGACTTACAGATTGAATGAGTACAGATCTACCCTGCTCGACATTGGTTGCAATGTTTATACTTGCTAATAAAATGTTAGACATTGGTTGAAGCCAATGGAATTTGATAACTTCTTGCCATTTCTTATCAGGATGTGATAGATGTAGATGAAGAAGTTTGTTAAAACTATCTTTGGTGTCAGAAAGAGTTGGAAGACGAAGGAAATCAATTTGACACCCAATCATGGTATTGGCATATGCTGATGGTTGTCCAGCATCAAAAACTATTAACATATTGCTAGGTTTGATATCTAATATTCCCTTGAGAAGTTCGATATCACAATTGTTGACCTCAGGTCCAATTTGGGTAAATGAGATACTAGATTGCAATCTAGGTGACAAAGGGCCAGTTGGTGAAGTAAATGTAGAACTTACTTGAACCATTCCTCCATTAGGTGACATTAAACTTGCAGAACTTGATTGCTGAGATTTCACAGAATTTATAGGAGTACCTTGATTGTCTCTTACAAAACTCTGACTGTGGCCTTGAGCATAAAGTTCTCTTGGTGTAGTTGGTGTAGATACATTTGTAGATGTTGTTTGTGATGATGATGAAGAATTATTATTTAAAATACCACTTGGAGAGGCAATAGGGTTCATTCCTAAAAGATTACTCGAACTTGCACTGTTAGTAGATGTGTCATCTGGCGGAGAAGCTCTGGTTATTGATGATCTCTGTACAGGATGAGACCATGCTAAAACTGGGAATCTAAATGATTTTCTATAATATGCTGATATTACAAGGTGATTGTCTATTATTGATTTTGGGACTACAGATTGCAGTGGGTAAGCTTCACAGAGTGGAAACTCTTGAGCGCTGTTTACCTGTGTTAATCTCCAATGATCCCAACTCAAACCCATTCTATTGTACTCCTGAACCAGTAACTGTTCTGAATAGTTTTCAGTTGGCTGTAGGTGATGTTCTTTCGATGCAAAAGCAAAAGCCTCAAAAGATTGAGTTTTTACCGATTCCAAAAGTTCTTTAAACTTTTGTTTAAAAGCTGATTGATGTGGAATTCCAATGACTTTACAACGGAAATCCTTGCAATAGATCTTAAATGCCTCAAATAAAGGACCTGATTTAATAGACTTCCAACGATAGATTGTTGTTATAGGAATCTCTGTGTTTTCAAAGGTGGATAATATATTCTGTGTGGTACTGTTGTTTGATGGGACACTAGAGACATTTGTCATGTTACTAGTATTTAAGTTACCACCATACTGTAGACTGCTACTACTGACACCAATGTAGTTTGCCATCTGATAAGATGATAGTGAACTGCTACTCATAGAAGCAGGTAAATGTGTACTGTTACTAAGAGAACTGGTAGAAAATGCCAGTTGAGAACTAGATGATAGACTACTGGAAGTCGAATGAGGAATAGTCGAATGACTGCTATTTGGTGAATTTACAAAAATGATACGATAATTGGTAACCCAAAGTTCACCTAGATGAGCTTTGCTTGAAGGTGGATAATTACATTTGTCTATACAATATATGTTCTCTGTGGTAAAGAGTATGGTTTCTCCGGGAAGTTGCAAAACACCTCTCTGGGGACTGAATAATAAATAAATTTGAATGTTTTGGATGAGATCGATCACCACTTTTTTACAAAACTGAATCTCCTCCTGAGAGAGATTTCTGAGTGGTGGAGTGGTGGGTTGAGGGGGAAGAGGATTATGTTGTCCAAGTGACTCTGCAAGTTGATTTTGTGTACCTGTTGATGATCCTCCTGCTATTCCTCCACTTCCACTGAGCATATAATGATCAATTCCCGATGCTATAGTTGCACTTCTCATTGGTGGTGTTTGAGAACCTATAACCAGAGGTGCTATTATACTAGCAACAGTGTCTAAAAGTGTTGCATCACCACTTGTTAAGTTTGCTAGGAATATCATTATATGTTTGAGAATTACCCTGTTCTTGGGATGCATGTCATAGAATATACTGGCTTTAGATTCCAAAGGTGTACTGGGTTTTAGAAGTGTTGTCAATGATGTCTGTGAAAATGATACCTGTAGACTGTTTAGAATGAAATTGCACAAAAGTTTCACAGGGTTCTTGTAGCTACTGAAATCGACGTCTCTCTCATTCTGTTGAACTGTCCTCAAAAACTCTGAATACTCTGATTCATTACCTACATACTGAAATGATGATAATATCTCTTCGTGATCACCAACCGAAAAATGTTTTGAAAGATACTCTATGGCTTTGAATAGCAATATAGGATCTTCAATCTGATTTTCAACCTCCAAAATATCACTCTGTGTTTTCTCTTCTCCCAATTTAAATTCTATAGTTGACATTGAAAATAATGTCTTAAATATACTACTCTTATTGGATAGTTTGGCCTGTGATGGATTAGATTTCTTTTGTCTTTTTTTGAATACCAATTCATCCTAAAATACAACATCTGTTAGAGTTTCACTTTTACAGTCCTATTTTTATATATACATACATTATTTTTTATATTATATCCTGATAAAGTTTTATTTGTATCAGTTAATTGAATTACAGAAGTTGAACCTACAGCTGCATTCATATTATTATTATTTATATTGTTACTGTTACTATTGGTATTGTGATAGAGTTGATAGAGAGATGCATCAATGTCATTGGATCTACCAAATTTCTCCAAGAGCAATCTCATAACCTCTCCAATCTTTGTATTATGATCAACCCTAACAATCTTTTTATTGATTGTGCCCTCAGGTGAATGAAATTCTATAGTAAGATTTAATATTTCCATATTTTTCTAAAATCACCTGTTGTATATTATGTGTGTATGTTATTCTGTTGATTTAGTTATTGTATTTCTTTTTTTAACTATAATGCTGCGACTGTTTTTTTCTAGCTGCTATGATTATTTGTATAATACACAATACACATATATTATATATTTAAAAAAAAAATATAAACTGTTTATAAATGACTGTTATTATAATATTATAATATTATAATAAATGAAAATATTTGTTGTAAAAATCAATAACTATTATTGATTAATTTTGATTCCCTTAATATTAACCTGTTATATTGTAGAATTGGTAATGGCAATAAAGACAATCAAACACCCACAACCACCACATTCCAAACACACATACATTTTTAAATCGTCAGAAATTTGAGATATTAATATTTTTTCTATACACTTGGCATTATAGCAATAATTTAGGAACAGGACTTACATGTAAATCCACCAAGGTTACCTAGGGGTGAGACTCTAATAATCAAAAAAATTTATATAAATAAAAAAAAAAAAATTTTTAAAAAATCATTGTTTCAACGAAATGAATACAAATAAAAATAACTGTGATTTTTTGTGGTTTAAGATGGTTTTGAAAATCGAGTAGAACTATATTTGTTAAAGTATAAATAGATGTATATTTTTTATTTGAAGTGTTATAATAAAAATTCTCATAAATTATTTTTTGTATTCATAGCTATCTTATTAAAAATTTCGGGATTTTGTCTTGCTATAAATTTTATCTTTTTTTTTATAATAACTTACATTATATTAAGATTAAATTTGTTTGAATATAATCAAAATACATTTAATAATATTTTTTTATAAAAGAGATAAAATTAATATTATTTAAAGATATTTTGTTTTTTTTTTCTAATTTTAAACGCAAAGATGTTTTTGTTATTTGAAATTATGATATGGAAAATGTAATTATAGGGGATTTAAAAGCTCTGAGCCGACTTTTTCTATTTCAAAACAATAAAAATAAAGATCCATGGGATAAATTTGATTAATTGTCTGTGGCACTTATATGATGCCTAAATTTATACAATTTGGGAATTAATCTAATTATCCGCTGTAATTCCCTCAAAATTTTTGTTGATAACAATGAGTTTTTTCGGATGGGAGTCGATATTTTCGTAAAAGCAAAAAAATAGATTTCTAGATATTTATAATAACGAACAAAAACTCTATTTTTTTTTATTTTTTTAACTGTTGAAAATCTAAATTTACAAACAATAGTTTTAATTCTCAATCCTCTTTCTTCTCCCATCCTTTTACCTTGGTTGTAATAATAGTTAATTGTCGTATTTATTTATTTTTTAAATATTAAATTATTAGTTCATATTATTCTGAAATCCCCCTTCTATCACAGTTCAATTTTAAAATAATAGTGCACTTCAACATCACTTTTAACTAAATTAGTTTAAATTTAAGGTAATATCATCGATTTTATAATAAAAACTAAATACTATTACATCAGGATAAAGAGTGGAGTCATATGACAAATCACACTTGTGGAATTTAAAAAAAAAAAACAATGTAGTCTATAGAATTGTGATTTTTTAAAAATAGAATAGAAAAAAAAAAAATTATGTTGGTGTTAGTGGTAATCAAATGGGTTAGGGTGTCTATTATAGATAAATTACAAATCCCACACTCACAGTTTCTTTGACTATTTAATATATCAGGGTATTAGTTTTTACATTATAAATTCAAAAATTTGAATTAAAGGAATTTCAAAGTTCTAAAATCTACGATCAAATATTGTTAAATTTATTTGTTTTATTAGTGCTGTTATAAATACTGACACACACACACACGTTAAAGAGTGTGGTATATATCAAATGTTTCCCTCTCTCTCACTCCTTAATTTTTGATATCTTTAATTATATTTTTTTTATTTTTTTTATTTGATAGTTTATAACATTGTCAAATATCATATATCCATCTCCTATCACTTTTATCACAACTTATTTATGATAATATTTTAAATCCACATTTTTTGTCACATTGTAATTATAGATATAAAAAAAAAAAAAAATAATAATTAAATCATACATAGAGATACAATATTGGAAGAGGTTAATTCTCTCTATCACTAGTTTTATACTACTATTACTGTTGTCTATATTCAAAAACAATAATAATTTGAATATATTAAAATTTTATATTTTTGTTCCAAGAGATTAAACTATCTATCTCTATTTTATTTAAATTATTTTTTATTTTATTATTTGTTTTTCTCACATTCCCTCTTATTATTTCCTTTTCCCTACTTGGTTGTCCATATCTTTATATCTTTTAATAAAAAAAGATAAAAATTACCACCAAACAAATTTCTTTTTATCTCTGTACTTTTATACATCCAAATTGTATTTATATATATATATACATTATATTTTAAAATTAATATAAAATATACAATCGATCAATATATTGATTATATTTATTTTTTTTTTCTTTAAATCAATAGGTACCATTAGTAAATAATTAAATCACCAAATATAGTCATAATATCCACCTTCATCCATACACACATCAACACCAATAAAAAAATAGAATGGGTAAAGAAAAAGATGTCAAATTAAAGCCAGTGAGCAGTAGTGGAAAAAAATCATCAGCTATTCAAAAGAGCATCAGTAATAACAGTAATCTATGTAATGATAGACTTAGTATAAATCTGACTAAGGACGATCTGACATTTACCAGAAATACATTGAATAATCTAAGTCATTTAATGTATGATGAAACTGCCAGAAAAATATTTATAGAGTTCTCTGAATTGGAGCATTCCCACAACCACATTTTATTTTGGTTGGAAGCAAATGAATTCAAAGAAAAATATATTCCTGTAAAGAGTTATGATAAATCACTGAAACCTGAACAACAACAAATGCCAATAGAATTACCAATATCAACAACAAAAAATCAAGAACTTTTAAATAATAATGTACAAACTCCAAATAACAAAGAAAATGAAGAAGAAAAAGAAAAAGAAGAAGATGAAGAAGAAGAAGAACAACAACAAGAGGGCGCAGATAAAAGAGAATCTAAAAAAGAAGAAGAAGAAGAAGAAGAACAACAATCATCACAACAATCACAATTACCATCCGAATCATCTGATAATCATTTAAAACTAAGTGCTAGTGGTAACAAAGTATCCAGAGAAAGCTCCTCAGAATCCGATGATGAAGAGGCCGATGAAAGCACTCTGGCTGCTAAATCCAATATGAAGAATGCACTCTACATATTCGATAAATATCTAACACCACAGTCACAATTGGAAGTCAATTTAGACTTCAAAACCTATATCGATATCAAAAAAAAGATTGAATCTAATGAGATTCCTCTGAGTATATTTGACAAGTCTCAAAAAGAAATTTTTGAGGTCATCTATAATGACAGTTATTTTAGATTCAAATCATCATCCACTTTTAAATATCTCTTAGCCTGTACAGAAAACAATGAATTATCCAATTCCTTATCCAAACCAATTAAATCACCTAAAAAGCATAGTAAAAAGACAAGTTGTTTTTGTTTTTAAAATGACACAATAAAAATTAATTTCTTTTTTGTAATAGTTATACATTAATTTTATTGATCTAATTATTAGATATCAATTATCTTTTTTTATTTTTTTTAATAAAGTCCTTATGTATATATAAAAGTGTATTATCAAATTGATAAAGAATTAATCAGGTGCTAAATCTTCATTATTATTAATAATGTTATTTTGAGGTTGTTGTAAAAAGTAATTTTGTTGTTGTTGATTTTGCATTTGTTGTTGTTGTTGTTGTTGTTGCTGCTGTTGTTGTAATTGTTGTAAAGTCTGTAGATTTGGTTGTAAATGTGACATTTGTTGTTGTAATTGTTGTTGTTGTATCTGTTGTTGTACTAAATTTACAGGTAGAGTTATAGACACTGCTTGTTTTACAAAATTCTTTAGATATTTAACTTTCTCTTTCATTATATTATTTTCACCTTCCAATGAAGATACTTTACCTAATGCCTCATTGTTTGAAGATTCTAAAGATGCAGCTTTAGTCTCTAGATTACCTATATATTCTTTTTGTCTCTGTCTAAATAGTTGTGCAGCCTCTCTATTCTTTAATAATCTTCTATTTCTCTTTGAATCCTCTACATCACCACCATTATCATGGTGTTCATCATCACTGTAATCACTGTGATCTTCATCTTCTTCGTTTGCTATTTATTTAATATAAATATATAAATATTTATGTTAACATTTATGTACATATTATAAGATATTTATTAACACAAAGAACATACATGAATCTTCTTCCTCAATCTTTCTTTTTCTACCACTTTTAGCTTTTACTGCCATAGTTGTTGTTGTTGTTGTATTATTATTATTATTATTATTATTATTATTTGTTGTTGTAGTTGTATTTGGTTTCTCTTTAGCTGCTCTTTTTTTAGAATTTGTAGTTGTTGGTAATTCAGGTCTTTTTGAGAGTTCTACATGAATTCCCAACTCTGCTAATTTATCTTTTTGTTTTTTATATTTTCTAGTAGGTGTTCTACCATTTTGTTGATTCTGTTCTGACATAATTGCATACAAAGCATGACAAATAAAAAATGCGATATAAAATTTTTTTGTTTTATAACTGACAAAAGTGTGATCATATCTTCAACATATCAGATATTTATATCACTAACCAAACAACATACTATTTTCCATAAACACTTAAATTAAATATATATATTTATAGTTTTTTAAAATCTAAATCTAAATAGATAGGGAGTTAATTTTTGGAATAGATATATCAATCTTCTGCCTTGAAATAGATGATTGAAACATTAATCAGATTTAAGTTTAATTTGAACTTAAAATTATTAAATTAATTTTTATTTTTTTATTCGTACATCTTGTTATTTCAAAAATTATTTATTCTCTCGATCTAGAGAGTTTACTTTTTAATTTGATTGTTTCTCTCTTTACATAGATTTTTTTGTAGTAGAAATATGCAACTGATGCAATGATGACTATACCAAAACCAGCACAACCAATAGCAATACCAATGATTTGAAGTTTAGATAGACCACTATCAACTGAATTACAAATAGCATTGGAGTTGTCAGATGTTGATGATGTATCACTATCTAAAAGAACTGAAAAGTCAGGATCTAATATAACTGATCTTTTATAGTATGGAACAGTGATTCCAATATAAGATTCAATGGAACTATAGTTAGTTTCACCACTGTCCATTTTAATAGGTTGATTATCAACTTGTCTGACTTGACCATCCACTATACCTCTTTTTATAAATCTACCGTAGAAACTGTGTTCATTGATTGAAAGTTTAAGGTATTGGTAATCAGGGTTATCTTGAAATTCTTGTAATTGACATGTTGATTCCTCATCCGATATACTATCCTGGCTCAAAGATGCTGCCATTACAATCTCTAATCTATTCAATGAACTTGAAAATGGCCAACTGTCCAACTCAATCTTGTATTTCAATGTAGATGGGTTCATTTCAATTAGCTCATTGGCAAATACAATTGTCTCCTGCTCACTAAACCATTGTATGGTAACTGTAATTTTAGTGGTAGTTTCATTAGCTGCATCTATATTGGTATTCACTTGCATTGGAGATTTAAGTGAACTTGTACCACTACTACTTGGTTTAGTGACATTTGACTTATACTGATACTCTACAGATGAATCAGAGGTTGTGTTTATAAATTCCCATTTATCAAAAACTTTTTCAAAAACAATAAGGTTATTGATATCGAGCTCTCTAATGGATTTTATAGATACCAATGTTGATAATTGAATTTTCTCACCATTTGGCATCTCACCATCATAGTTGTTTCCAGAATCTGGTGAATCTGGATTTGGTTTGGGTTCAGGTACTATTACAATAGTAGATCTACAATCTATACCTGACCAAGGTGAGATACATTTACAACCAGTACTATGACACTCACCTTTAGTTGGCCCACCACACTGATTTGGACAGAGATTTGGTGGTGGATCGGTTGGTGATTGTGTAGGTACCACAGGTAACAAAACTGGTGTTATAAAGTATTCATTAGAAACCACTGAAGACTTTGAAACTCTTACTGAGATTTTAGTTAATGATGGCTTTAGTCCTTCTAATCTCATTGCGGTGAATGATAAGAAGGCAATAGAGGTAACTTGTACATAGCCTTTACCATCATTATAGTTTACTTGAAATGTAGTTGCAGAACTATCATTACCAAATCCATGACCAAAAATAACTAATCTTCCACCAAAAGATGAGAATGGGTAATGTCCATCAATATATGGATTTTGTGAGCTTATTATGGGTGTAATAGCATTTCCTCCAGATAAAGTAATGGCAGAAGGAGGTCTTAGGAAATTATCAAATATATTACTAAACTGAACAGTAAGACTATTGCCTACACCAAACCCATATGGAATGAACATTGAACAATTGTATGTGTACCCTTGTGGAATATTACCTGCAATTTCTGATTGACATGAAATCTTAGTGTTATCGGCACTGTTAACTAGAGTTAGAATTGGTAGATGATATTGATGAATTCCTGAAAAATCAGTAAAGGAAAATGAAAATAATTGAATTCTATTAATGGTACCAACATCAAGATTAGTAAGATTAGTTGGTAGAGGTGAGAAATTCACTAGAGTGGGTCCTGTGATATCAGATGCGTTAAATGATGTACATGAAATTTCAAGATCTGGAATAGGTGTTACAACATCTAAAGCTGGAAACAAAGGGTTTACAACCTTATCACTCGTGGAACTTGTATATCCAGACTGATCAACTAATGTTATATCACATATTATAAAAGTTTGTGATACACAAATACTATCAACTGGGAATTGAACATTATAGTAATTTAGAGTTGTGTTACCGCTATAGTCTGTGTATAAAGGGTCAAGAGGCAGAGTAAATCCTGTACTATCCATAGAACTACATATTCTAATAGTACCATTTTTCAACCCATTGATAGGGTCACTAATTATTACTGAATATCCTATATACTTTTGATAGCTTCCAATGAATGCATCTGGTATTTTAATTAAACCAAATCCATTAACATTCAGTGGATATGGTTGATAATCAATCACTATAGGTGGAAATTCATCAGCATGTGCAGAAGTGACATTTAACATTGCTTTACCACCAAACTCAGAGATTAAATCAATATATGAGGCTTGGTATCCATAGATAAAAATATCATATTCTAAGGTACCTGTAAAAATTCTAGCAGGTAGTTGGATATCAATTCTATACATTTCCCAAATGTAATCCCATTCACCTACAAATGTTGGAAATTTATGATCTAGTTTGGATTTTAGTTTCATATAGGGAAGTAGTTCCTTATTGGCGTTGGTTACATTGAAATAGAGTATGGTGGATTTAGAAGTGGTACTTAGGTTGACATCAGAGTCCTGGAATTGGAAGTAGGTTATATCTTTAATGGAGTTTACAGAGAACCCACTTTGGGTAATAGGGAATTGAGGAGATGGTTGGAGTAGAACATTCTTGTATTTATATCTACTGTCAATACGATAATTTGTTGTTCCAGTTAGTATTTCAAATACTAAATCTTGTTGATACAGATACGAATATCTATTTTCAAATATACCATCTTGAAGTGTACCAGAAACTAGATGACTACTATCCATTACAACTGTATCTCCAAACATTTTAACAAATCCAATGGGATCTACAACATGAATTCTGATAATCACTTCCATATTCCCAATTGGAAACATTTGGAATGAAAATTGATCAAATGGAGATACACCCAACAATTCCTGTGATTTTAGTTGAATTTCAGATTTAGAGTTTACTTTTTTGAGAGTTGACATCATTGACTTTTCAAATTGTATTGGAAATAGAGTGTTTGTACCAGCAAATGACATCTCAAAAATCACGCTAAAACTAAGATCATTTAATATTTGGTAGATAGCAAATGTACCAAATTTAGATGGATTTCCATAGACAACATCAGAGGTTAGCTTTCCATCATTTGGAGTACTGAATGTATAGGAACTTCCTGCTGTTACACCAGATAGTTCATAAAAACTATAAACTGCATTTGAAACAATTGCAGTCAAAGTTTCTGGGAAGACTTCAGCTGTAATTTCGACTTCTGTGGTTTTATTCAAGTATGGACTCTGGAAAGTCACTTGTTTAGTTGTAACCAAATTTGAAATAGAGAGAGTATATGTACCTCCAGATACGACAGATCCAGGAATCAGTTTTAAAACCGCAGTAAACTGAAGATTTATTCCGATAGGATTCAAAATTGAACATGAAAAGTGAGCTGGGGTTGTAGAACATCCAACAAAATTGGGAATCACATAGTTTGGTTTGGTATTGAGGATATTAAATGGTAAGTAATATGAACCTTGACTTCTAGATGGTATAGGTGCTGGGAACATGTTCTGGTATCCAATGGAAGATGGTAAAGACTCGCATGAACTTGTAATTATATGGGTTGTGGGTTGACCTGATGACTGTCTAAATGTTACAGTTTGAATCATATCACCAAAAGAAAAGAGAATAGTAAACTCTATCAAGATAGCAGTAGAGTTACTATCAATTTCAGAATATAAAATGGAATCTACAGTTGGTTTACCTCCACCTTCATTATCAACAACTAAAATTAAAAATTTTTTTATACAACCATTTACTCTATCTGCATATGTAGTATTCTCTTTACTATAATCTGTTAAATCTATAATATCAAGTGACAGCACTATATTTATTCTTTGGTTAATTACAATTTTCAAAATTAATTTAATTTATCATCTATTTCTTTACCTTTAAATGATGTTAAAAATACAATTATAAATAAATAAATTAAGGTTTTCATTATTGTTACTAAGTATTATTTTTATTCTTGAAATTTATAAAATTTGAAGATACAGTTTTAATTCCACATTCCATCTCAAACAGATATTTACAATTTTATTAAATATCTAAATATCTAAATAAAAAATATCTTTTTTTTAAATTAAAATGACACCAGTTATTCTTAAAATATTTGAGAAAGATTGATACAATCTTGTTATCTTTTAATTTTTATTCAATGAAATAATAAGATTTGTAAATTGATACTTTTTAAAATATAATAAAATATTTTATTATATTTTATCACAAGTGATTATGAGTTCTGTCATCTTCTTTTTTTATTATTATAATGATTATTATGGTTTAAATTATAATGGTCAAATTGAGGGTATTTTGGGGTTACCTAATTTTTTACCAGTGGATTAGACCATATATAAATTAATTTTTCTGAACCTCCAGAGAAGAGATATTTTGAATCTGGAGACCAACAAATTGTATTTATAGTACCATGAGCAGCTTGTTGAATTATATCGATGAGTGTACCGTTAGATAGAAGATAAAAACTAATAGTTTGTTCCAATTGATTTATTCCTGCAAATACTTTTGAATCTGGGGATATCAAAACGATATCCAGTTTTCCACTTTGTGATTTTATAGAATATACAAGTTCAGGATCGACATCCATTTGATATTTAACATTGATATTCCATAATTTTATTCCTTCATCCTTTATTGACGATGTCAATATCTTTGTACCATCATTGTTAAAACTTATTGAATTGACACTTGTCTATTATTTAAAAGTAAGTCATTAGTTTCTAAAACCTATTGAATTCAATTATGTAATTAAATTTCATACATACTTTATATCCAGATAAAGACATTACTCTTTTACATTGATCTAATGAACCATCTTTCTTTAGTAGAGCTTCATATATTTTAACTTCACTAGAGAATGCAGCTACACCAAAATATTTTCCAAGAGGTGAAACTGCGGCCATAAAATTCTTAATTTGACCTGTATTTATAGTTTGAATTAATTGACCTTTGGTAGTCCAAATCTTTACAATAGTATCATCTCCACATGTTAAAACATATGGACAATTAATCTCTGAACACACTGATTTTATTATAGTCTTACAGTCTAATGAAACTGACCATGCCTGTTCATATGACCTTCCTTGTTGATTTTTCTAAAATAATTAATTATTTTGATTAGTACCTCACCATCAATAGTTTCATTTGAGTACAGAACTTACTTGATCTAATATATTAAAACATATAAGTTTTTGTGAATCTTTTAATGATGCATAGATACATTTATTACCCCATGAAAAAGCAGAGGCCTGATCAAATGGAAGTTGTAAATTAAAAAATGTAGGTGTCTTTGCAAAGAGACTTTCTGTTGAAAATATTTTAATATTTCTATCATTACCAATAAATGATAGGTATTTAGAATCGGGACTAAATTTAATTGATTCAACAACATCACCACATGATTTTATAGTTTTTATAAATAGTTTATGTTGTGAGTTATTGTTGTTGTTGTTGTTACTGCTACTGCTACTGTTTCCTGCATTATTGGTTGATGGTGTTGAGTTTAATACTGGTGATGTAGTTGTTAGTGGTGATGTACTTCCACTTGGTGTTTTTGATTTATTTGGTTTATTTGTTGTTTGTTGTTGTTCCTGTTGTTGTTGTTGTTGCTTTTTAGATTTCAAAGTAGATTGTTTCTGTTGTTGTGTTGATCTAGTATTGTTATTATTTGAATTATTCTTTTTAAGTAAAAATACTAAACCTATAATAATTGTAAAAAAAGATATTGCCACTAGATACCAAATATTAATGGATTCATATTTATAACCCAAAATCTCTTGAAATTCTTTAAATTTCATTCCACCACTAATAAAACAAAAAAAGAAATAAAAAAATTTTATTTATTTTTTGATCAACGCTCATATGAAGAGTAGATGACAACACGTCACCACAAAAAAATTTACAATTAATTTGTGACACTAAATATATATATATTACTTTTTTATTGTTATATTTTATTTATTTAATTTACAAAAACTTGGTGTATTTCATTAAAGGATTTTTGATTTGTAAATAGTAGATTGCTAGGTGTCACTGTAGATGATGAGAGTGCACGTCGAATATCATCATCTTGTAAAAGAGAATTATGAGTGGAGCTGAGTAATGGAATAGAGACTTTACCAATTGGTTTAGGTACAAATTGTTTCAACATGTTGGATTGAAGTGGATCAGTGTAGTTTTGTAATCCAAAACTTCCAAATTGAGATGAAATTATATTAGTCATCTTACTTTGTAGTAATTGTACTCTCATGACTTGTTGTTTCTCAATTTGTTTTAGTTTTTCAATTTCATTCATTGCCAATGCACCATTAGATGAAGAAGAGGACTGCTGTTGTTGTTGCTGTTGTTGACCAGAAATATCCAATACCTTTGGAGTTGCAGCAGTTTCCAAAATTTGATTCATAGTATGTCCAACTAATTTAGAGTATTCTAAAATTTCATTGAATTTCAAATGAGGTTTGCTCTGTACTAATGGACTTGTTGGTTTGATGTCAGTTTGATCTTGGATAGATTTATCCTCATCTTCTTTTGGTACAATATTGTAGGTAAACTCTGGAAGCATTTGAGAGAGTTCATGTAATGATTTTTGGTGTTTTAGTTTTTGATTTTCTTGTCTGAGATAACGAATGGATTTCTTTAGTGTAACGACTTGAATGTCATCAGCTTGACGTAACTGTTGAACATCATTACCAATACCCTGATTCAAAGAATTCAAATTGACTTGCATCTTCTTTTGTTCTTGGAGTAGATTGGTATTTTTTTGTTTAAGAGTCTTGTTCTCTTGGTCGAGATCAGAGTGATCTTTTCTCAGAATTGCAATAGCTTGTTTATACTGCTTTTCATTCTTTTCACGAACCTCTCTTTCTTTCTCCAACTGTGCATTCAATTCATTCTCTGATTTCTGGAGTGTTTTAATTCTCTTATCAAATGATTCTTCTTTACGTTTTTCTTCAATCAACTCTGCATCTTTAGTCTTGAGAGCCTTGAGATTCTCAAGAAGTTCTTGTTCCTTTGCTGCAATGGTATTGTACAATGTTCCAACTTCACCAAGTGACTGTTTCAATTGGATAGATCTAATAACCCATGGTTTCTGTTGCTGTTGTTGTTGTTGTTGTTGATGTTGTTTAGAATCTTCATTAAGGTCACCAGCTAATATAGACTCTACAATATCGTTCAATTGTACAATCAATCTGTTAAATAGTTTCTCAAGTGGAGATAGAGTATCTTCATTAACCTGGTTCTGTGAGATTATTCCATCGAGTTCAAATTCATCATTTCCAGATTGCTTAGAATTTCCAGTAAAGTTACTGTTACTCAATAGTATACTTTCAACTCTAGTATTCATTTGTGCAATGAGAATCTCTTGATTTATAGACTGATCTCTCATCTTGGGGATAGATTGAACCAAGTCATTGAGAATAGAGCTACAAGAGGTCTCAGAGAACTTTAGAATATCTCTAATGACAGTGGAATGCTTGAGACTTGGTTTTGTCAAAAGATTCTTGAAAACCTTTCTGCAGATACTCAACAATTTCGAAATGTCTTTTTGTGGGAATGTAGGTACATTCGATTGAATAGTATTACTGATATTAATGTCATTCAACATGATCTGTTTGAGATAATACTGAATATTCAAAATGTGGTTGAGAATCATTGACCATTCACTCTTATAGATTTGTGTCTCTCCAAAGACATTGGCAAGAATAGAGTCAAGTTTAACTGTAATCTTCTCTAAATCCTGACTGGAGTAACCCAAACCATATTGCTCCTCTTTAATCAATCCTAACAATTGATCTAGAATCTGCTCTTGTCTGTTAATATCCTTAGTTGAACGACCTGATTTCAACCAGTTATCAACAGAACAGTGTTCAAGTGTCTCTGAAAGCCATGTGGCACTGATAATCAAATGATCGAGTATATGAATGACTTGTAGACTGTGAGCAACAGTATTAGAACTAGCAACTAATTCATCCGACTCAGTTTGTTGTCCAGTTGATGATAACAACTTTTGTGATATTTCCTCTACTTTATAAGTACGATTAAGATACTTTTGTGCCAATTCAGATTTCAATACAATTCTCTTGAGTGTCAATAACAGTTTAATGCTATCATTATCCGATTGGAAAGTTTGTTCTGGAAGATACTCATTGATGAAGGATAGATGTAACTCAGCTTCTTTAGCTTTATAAGTATCCAATTGATGATCAATTTCCAATGCAGTGGCACGAATTACTTGGTTCTGTAATTGCTGATTCTTGTTGAGTAACTGTTGTTGAAGTGCTGTGAAATTTGTATTTTGTTCGTATTGTTCATCCTCACGTTTCTTCATCTCTTCAATCTTGTGTTGTAGTCTTCCTACAAGTTCACGGAACTGTTGAATTGTTCTCTCAGCCTCCGAGATCTTGAGTGCTTGATTAGCCAACTGACCATTAAGATTCAGATTCTCAACTTCCTTAGCATAAAGATCATGTCGAAGAGACTTTTCAAGAGCAACTTGATTCTCAGTTAACTCTTCAGAGAGATCTTTAAATGCCTCTAAATCAGATAAAGTGCCCTTGAGTTCATCTACCTCTTCATTGAGTTCTAGATTCTTTTCAGTGAGATCAGTAATCAAAGCTTCTTGAGACTCAGCATCTTCCAAAGCTAGTTTATATTCAAGAATCTCCTCTAATTTCAAAGCTACATCTAATTCCAATTTCTGAATCTTATCATTGGCAGTCTGTAATTGTTTAGATGATTGTTCGTAGTCTTTGGATTTCTTTGCAAACTCATGTTTATCAGATAATGCCATATCTCTGAGTTTAACTAAAGTCTCTTTAAGTTTTTCGTTTTGTTCTTGAAGTACACCTACGTCTGTTGGAAGTGATTCGTCAATTTGTGGGGTTTTACTGCTAGCATTCAACTGAATCTTTACATTTTCAAATTCTACTTTAAGCAATTCCAATTCCTCTTGAACCTGTTCCAATTCAGTCTGAGATAACTCTAATTTCTCCTCAGTCAATTCTTTATCCAAAGTCAATAACTCAATAGTATCATTCAAAGAACTAATCTGTTCATTGAATTGTTCTTTTTCCTTTTCAAATAACTCTTTTTCCTTACTAATTTGTTTCTCAGCTGATTCCTATAAATTCAAATAAACCCAATATTATTAATACCAATTTAATTTTCACACAATCTAATTCTAATACCTACATCACTCTTATGTTGAGATTTCAATAAATTATCATATTCCTTTTCTTTCTGAGAAATGGATTTCTCTAATTGTTGAATTTGTTTTTCATATTCTCTAGAGGACTTATCTTTCTGTGAAGATAATTCCCTAATAGTATTCTGAAGATCATTAATTTGATCTTGTGATTTCAATTTAAATTCAGTAAGCTCATTAATAGCAGCCATCATTTTTTCAACATTTTCATCTACTACAGAATCCTTCAAAGACTTTTCATTAACCAAAGACTTATTCAATAGATCATTAATCTTTTCATCTTCCTCTTTTTCATCTTCATCCTCACCTGCCATAATCTTTGATTTCTTTAAACTACTATTACTACCAGTTAATTGAGATGTTGTCAATTCACTAAATGATGTAGTACTAGTAGATGTACTAGTTGTTGGTGGTTTAATTCCAGATGATGTTGGTGGTTTAATACCTGATGATGTTGATGTTGATGTTGCAGTTGTAGTTGGTTTTTCCACTTTATCATCTTCTTTAGTGGTAGTAGAAGTACTAGTTGGTGGTTTAATTCCAGATGATGTTGTTGATTTTTCACTAGTTGAGGTTGTTGATCTACTACCTGTGGAAGATGGAGGTCTAATTCCAGTTGATGGTGGTTTTAATGATGATGATGATGTTGAAGGACCTGTAGATTTATTTAAATCTTCTAAAGTCAATTCTGGTTGCTTCTCTTCTTTGGGAGGTTGAGATGGTTTTGTTGTTGTTGTTGGATGAACCGATCCAGATGAAGGTGGTCTTGCACTAGTGGATGATGGTGGTCTAGTTGTTGTAGTGGTGGTAGTGGTTTTCTTTTGTTCATCAGTAGTAGTAACTGGTTCAGTTGTTGGTGTTGGTGAAGATGGTCTAGATGTGTGTGGTGTAGTAGATGTACTACCACTACCTGTAGATGTAGTTGTGGGTGTAGTTGAAGTTGATGGTTTTTTAATACCAGATTCAGTTGGTTTCTTTATTCCTGTTGTTGATGAACTTCCAGATACTGATCCACTACTTGGTCTATTTCCAACTGATGAAGGTGGTCTTATACCTGATGTAGTAGTGGTACCACTAGTTGTAGGTGGTCTAACACCTGTTGATGAAGGTGGTCTAATACCTGATTTACTAGTAGAAGGTGTAGTGGTAGAAGTAGTAGTAGTAGTGGGAGTAGTGGTAGTAGTTTGAGGTGGTAAAGTTGGCATTAAAGTATCAGTATGATGACTATCATCCTGAGATTGTTGACCATCTGGAATGACAATATTAGATCTAACAAATATACCATGATTGGGTTTACAATCAAAGTACTTGTCACCTTTGACAGTACCATCATTTTTTCCATTTGGTCCATCTAATTCAATACCAACCCAACGTCCTTCTGCAAACTTTGTCAAACCAATATACTTTACATAACCTTTACCCAATTCTGGTTTGTTCAAAATTGTCACTCTCAAACCTACTGATATTTTCGTTTCCTCTGACATTGTTATCTAATCTATAAACAACTATTCAAATTGAAAATAAGGTGTTGAAGTAAATCTTTCAAAGCTTTAGATTTAATTTTTAATTAATATATTCGCTTGAAAGTTGAAGTTGTTTTTGCTGAGTTGTTTGAGTAATAAAAAAATTAAAAAAAAAAAATCAATTTTTGAATTTGTCTTCACAGTTGATTCATATAGTGCGCGCATAAAAGTGTAACAGAATTCTACTTCAAACATGTTCTCTTTTATGGTATTTTTCCAAACATGCCTTCTATTTGCAAATGCATTGGCAATTTTAAATGAAAGATTCTTAAATAAAGGTATGATTAAAAGATATGATATGATCCAAACAAGCACTAACATCAAATAATGCTATCAGTTGGATGGGTAATGAGAGATGGTATGGATTATGATTCATTCCAAGCAAAATGTATAACTTTAGTAAATGCAAGATACTTTTTTAGATGTAAATATTCAAATTTTGATAGATTTTTGAAACCTCTCATATTGACTCCTTATATATATTTACATAATAATACATCTATACACAGATCCTTTAATCATATTAAATAGTATAGTTATAATATTTCTAATGATTCTAGGTTAATAATGAAATATATATACACTATTTTTTTAATATTTATAAATGTAAATACATAAATCAACAAGATAGACTTATAAAATTAGTAATTCAAAAGAGACACAATAACAAATGAATATAATGGAATACCCATATTCAATTCATAGAATAGAAAAACCATTGTTTGGTTAACAATAAAACAAAAGATATAGTTTAGATTAAATCAAATAGATTGAAGAACACTTTACAACATAAAAACAGTATTTTAGATTTAGATTTAGGTTTAGGTTTAGTATTACTGATATTGTTTATTATTTTTGTTTATATACAAATGGTGGGTTTGGTTGGAGGGGTGTTTAAATAATTTTACTTTTCAGCTTCTAAATCGGTTTGTAATATTTTGATTTTATTACGCTCATCATTCTCTTCCATTGGTGTAACACCTGGTTTGGCATCAATATTTTTCAGATACCTTTTCAGTGCCTCTTGGATGGGTTCAATCTTTACTATACTAGATTTAATAGCAGCTATATGAAACATTTTCATAAAACCACCTTCTTTCTCTAAATCAGCCAACTGATCTTGTTTTGCATACAATAGTGTATTGCAATCTACTAGCATAGTTTGATAAATTTGAAATAATCTATTTTTTCTCTGTTCATCTGTTAGTCCATCACCTACACTATTAGACTCCTCTGGTGTTGAACTACTGGTTGGAGAATGTAAAACAACCTCATCTTCAACACCAGTTGTTCCACTATTTGTAAAAGGTGGTGTACTATTACCATCCACACTATGACTCTGTTCACTATCGTTTTGGTCGGTAGTGGGTGTATCATCTTGATCATTCTTTCTAGGTGATGTATTATTAGAGTTTCTACTGCTACTCTGTTGTGAAGAGTTTCTAGAGAAAAAGGAGGTAAATGATTTCTTGGAAGGAGATGGTGGAACTGTATTTCCATTAGAAGCGTGTACGCTATTTAATTGTTGTTGAAGATTTATAAATTGATCTTCCAATTTGAGTCTTAGTTTCTTTTCCGATTCAGCCTGTTTAAGTAGTTCATCAATCTTGGATTCCAAAGCCGATTTGATGACACTCAATTCCTCATTTTGTTTTTTTAGTTTTTGAGTATTGGTATCCGGTGTATTATTACCTGTATTATTCTCACTATTTGGTGACTCTTCAATATCCTTTGAGACACTTATATTAATAGTAGGTGAAATGGTAGATGTCTCATCTTTAGATTTCTGTAACTGTTGAATTTGGTCATTGAGGTTCTTAACATGTAATTCATAGTGCTCTGTAGATTTCTTTTGATTTTCTTTTACCAATTGTGCTTCTTCCTCTACTTGTTCTCTATTAGTCTGCTCATTCTTTAACATGGTCTTATAATCCTGTAACTCAGTCTCCAGACTCTGTTTCTCAGTAGTCATACTACTAATCTGACTCTGTAATCTCTCCATTTCTTTTAGATGTTGTGATTTCAAATCCTTTTCCAGATTTTCATTGGATTGTAACATTTCCTCAAGTTCGTTAGCTCTCTTTTGAAGACCTACTGAATACTGTTCAGCCTCCAACCTCTTTTTGTCAATCTCTGATTTGACTTTATCAAACTTTTGTTTCTCACTTTCCAATAGTCTCAACCTCTCTTTAGTTGAAATCAATTCCTTCTGAACCAATTCAATTTGCCCTTTGTTTTCAGTGAGGCTTGAAAGTGTCATTGTAGATTGTGAAAGTTTTTCCTTCAATTCTGAGATTTCATCACAAAGAACTTGGTTCCTCTCTGTCAAATCTTTTATAGTTTGTTGTTGATCACCTAACTCCTTCCTGCAATTTCTAATATCCCTCTTGACTGAGTCATTCTCAGTCTCAAGTTCTGTGCATTTGGCCTCAAAGTCCTCTGATTTCTTTTTTAGTTCTTCAATCTCATTCTTTACCTTTTGGTATTTTTGTTCAGCTTTCTCTTTTTGTGTAAGAGCAGAGTTCAGTTGGGAATTGGTAAGTTTTTTATCTTCTTTCAAAGTCAACAAATCATCTAAAAGTGATTTATTAATTTGATTAACTGAGTATATTATATCCTCTAACTGTTTGATACTAGCAGACATTCTCTTTTAACTCTATTTAATTATATTATTTAATATTTAAGTTTTAAATTCTTGTGATTTCTATCTGTTTTCTCTTTATTTCATTTTCAAACTACTCTAAATGTATATAAGGTGTATAATTTTTATAAAATAGAAAAAAAAAAAACAATTGTTATCACTACCCCAGTACACAACCACACCATATTTTTTCCCCCATACAGCAACGTCATATCAATAGTCTATTCAATTAGAGTATTTTTCTATTTTCACATTTATTTGGGAAATTGAGCATTGTAATCTTGTAAAAGCTTTTGGAAATTTATATAAAATCCTGGGCAAGTTGGAATACTAAGAATTTTATTATTCCATGTAATAGAATCTGACCAAACAGCTTGATAATATACTCTTAGAGTTCTATCTTCGCAATTAATAATCAAAGCAAATTTACAACCGTTTGGTATCCAAACATTCTTGAATTTATTTATCATTACCTCCTCTTTAGATTTACACTGAACAATCTCTACAATAAAATCAACCCTAACCTCAATTATAGAACCCTGTGGAGGTGGATATGGAACCATTGCATAATTTTCAATTGAACAGTACCCAATATCAAATCCTCTAATACTATTAATATTTGGAAATGAAATTTTACCTAGTAAATTCAATTATTATTTTACATATCTTTTAAACATTGAATATAATAAGACTTACAATCACTTAAAAATATTTCACCTTTCATGTCAATAGGAGCATTATCATACCAATGATAGATGAGTGTTAAAATTCTATTATAAATCCATTGTCTCTGAGTAGATTGTTTTATTTCATATAAATGAGATCGAATCAATTCAAATTTTCTTTTACCTCTAAATTTATGAGAGATCATTAGAAACTCTCTATGAGATATTCTTTTTATAATCTTTTTATACCAAAATATTTGAATATTTTCTTTAAGATTACTCAAATTCTTTTTAATCCATTCCATTATACACTATCTATTCAAATTAAAATACATTAAAATAAAAATGACTTAACCTTCACCATTAATTTAAAGTTGTTAATTTATTTGAAAGATGTGTTCAAATCACCCATTCTGATAAGATGGTTTTTTTTTATTAATTTTTTAATGATGTTAATACAAATTTCTTTTCTCCAATACTTAGTGATTCCAGATTTGGATATATTCTCTGTAGTTCTGATAATGGTTGAGAAAATGAATACTGTAATTTCAATGATTTTATATTTCTAGGCAAAGAATTCTCATTGATTTCTTGTTTAAATGATGCTGATCTTCGAAAAGAGATACACTTTACACTATCAATAGGATTTTGGAATATCAAATTGGTCAATACTTGATTAAAATCACCACCAAATGTTATTCTCTCAATACCACTATTAAAGCAACATGAACTATTGAATCTACTACCAAACTTAATTCTTTTTAAATTGTTTGGTAGCACACCATACCCAATATCAAAATTATAATGAAATGACATTGAAAGCCATACTAATGAATTTGGTAAAGCATTAGGTTTCAAAGGTATATTATATCTATGAGATAAACAAAGGTACTCAAGATTAGCTGGTAATTGTCCTGGTTGAATTTCTCTATTGAACTGCACTCCTAAATCCAATTTCTTCAAATTCAGTAGCGGTTTTAAGAAATCTATATTTTGGTCAAACTCGGCACCAAGAGTCAAAGAAACTAGTGTTTGTGGTATAGTATTCACTGCAATAGGGTGATTGAATATATTTCCCAATGACAAAGACAGTAGTTTTTCAGGTAGATGACCCTCTATAATTACTTGTGAAAATTTACCAGAAAAAAATGAAATGATTCCACTTGATTCTATGAATTTCAATGAAACTATAGACAGAGGGAATAAACCGTTGTAAAATGGTTGATTGAAGTCTCTTCCTAGTGATACTTTTGTTAATCTCTCTTGTCTTGTTAAAAATGGTTCAATGACTCTAGATGGACTTGTATTGTATTTCAAGTGATCATATGATAGATTATCCAACAAACCCTTTATATTTCTAACTCTATCATATTGTTTATCATTCTTTATAGCCAATACTCTGTATTTTAAAGGAATATCTATTGAATCGTTTTTCTCCCAAAATTCACATGGTGCTCTAGGAAATCTAATCAATTTTCTAAATGAATAACTTTTCTTGTCAACTCTTAACAAATTTATAACATCTTGATTAAATTCTAAGTATTGAATAATTTCATTAAATACAATGAAATTCATTTTTCTCAATATCTATAAAGATATTATTTATAAAAATTTTACATTTCCTTTATCTACATAAAATAAAAACAAAAAAATAAAAACTAAGTTTTGAAGAGGTGGCATTCACACGTACAAAAGAGTATATGTAAAATAAAGCAAGTTTAATTGATTTAATTTGATTTAATTAATGAATATTAGATTAGTAATAAAATGAATATAAATATACATTTCAAATAATGTTAATAAAAGAATACAAGAAATTTTTTTCATAAATGAAATTCATTTGCTTTTGTCAGAATAAAAAAGATATTTCTCAAGAAAGCCATCCATTTCTGCATTATTTGAAAAAAATAAAAAAATTTATCGCGAGGGAAACAAAAATTTTTATTTGATCATTTTTACCACTAAACACTTAAACACATAAATATACACATTTATTTTATAACCAACAAATCTATTTTTACCCAAACCTCTTTTTACACTTTTACATTTTTTATTACTGTCCAATTTTCTATTTATTTATTTATTTTTATTTTTAATTTATTAATAATATTGTACATCTCTAAAAAAGTAGATCAACAATTTAATAACAAAACTCACACACAAAATCCACACCCGTTATTTATTTATTTATAATAATATATTTATTTAAAAAAAAATCCAAATAAAGACTTATAAATTATAATAATAGGAATTTAGAATAATAGAAAGAATGTCAATAAAAACAGGGCAAGAAGCATTACTATTGTGGGCACAAGTTAGAACCCAAGGCTACCCAGGTGTAAAAATTAGTAATTTTACAGATAGTTGGGGAGATGGATTGGGATTCTGTGCATTGATTCACTCCTATGAAGGTGATAAACTCTTTAAATACAACACACTGTCACCACAGAACAAAAGAGAGAATTTGGCATTTGCATTCGAACAGGCTTTGAAATTGGGTGTACCTGATTTACTGGACCCTGATTTCCTCATGGTTCCAGGTGGACTTGATCGTAGATCCATCATGACCTATCTCTCTGAACTCTATCACTATTTTAAGAAATCCTATCCAGAAAGACCTGATTCACCATACTCTAAACAACAGGGTATTGTTGTTAATATTCAAGATTTGAATAGTGAACAGTTAACTCAACTTCTCATGAGAGAACGTGAGAAGAAAGGAATTCAAAAGAATGGTGCAAATCAACAGAAAAAGAATCAGTTAGATCCTATTGCTGCTGCTAAAAGAGCTGAAGAAGATAAACAAAGACAAGAGAAACGTAAACAAATTGAAGAAGAGGCTAGAGAGAGAAGAAAGAAGGAAGAGGAAGAAGAGAGACTTAAACGTGAGGAAATTCAAAGATTCAGACAATTGAATACTGGTCAGAGTAGTTCAACTTCAGAACTAAAGAAAAGAATTCAAGAAATTGAAGAACAAAATAAGAAACCTACTGGTAATAGTAATAATAATAATAATAATAATAATAATAATAATAATAGTAATAGTGGTGGTAGTGAACAGAGTCTTAAGGATAAAAGAAAGTCATTTGAAATTAAGAATACTTCGTCTTCTAATGATGCATTAGAGGCTAGAAATCTACAGAAACAAAAGGAAATGGAGGAGATTGAGATGGCTAGAAAACAAAAGAGAGAACAGATTATGAATGGATCTTCTTCTAATGATGTGTTGGAGGCTAGAAGTCAACAGAAACAAAAGGAAATGGAGGAGATTGAGTTGGCTAGAAAACAAAAGAGAGAACAAGAGAGATTGTTGAAAGAGAAACAAGATCAAGAAGAATTGGAGAAGAAGAATGTCGCTCAACAAAAGGAAGAGGAATTGGAGAGACAGAGAAAGGAGAAGAAAGAAAGACAAGCTCAATTGGATAGAGAAAAAGAGTTACAAGAAGAATTAGAGAGACAAAGACTCAAACAAAAACAAGAGGAGGAAGATCAAGAAGAGGAAAGAAGATTGTATCAACTCAAACAACAAAGACTTAAGCAACAACAAGAAGAAGAGGAGTTGGAGAGAATACAAGAGGAGAAAGACCTTAAGGAAAAAGAAGAAAAACTAAAACTTAAACAACAAAAAGAAGAAGAGCAGAATAAATTTGAATTGGAGAGACTAAAGGAAGTTGAGAGATTCAAAAAACAACAAGAAAAGGATCGTCTTCAAAAGGAGAAAGAGGAGACAGAGGAAAGAGAAGAAAAGGAACGTAAATTGAAGATTCAAAGAGAAAAAGAAGAAGAAGAGGAAGTACGTCGTAAATTACAAGAGAAATTGGAGAAGGAGGAAAAGGAGGAGAAGGAACGTCAAAAGGCTTTGAAGATTCAGAGGGAAAAGGAAGAAGAGGAGGAAAAGGAAAGAAATCTAAAGGAGAAATTGGAGAAGGAAGAAAAAGAAGAAGAAGAACGTCAACTCTTTAAAGCTCAACAAGAGAGAGAAAAGAAACAGGAAGATGAAAGAAAACAAAGAGAAAATGAAGAACGTCGTCAGTTACAAGAGAAACTGGAAAGAGAGGAAAAGGAGGAGTTAGAGAGAAAGGAAAGAGAAAAACAACAATTAAAAGCTCTACAGGAGAAAGAAGAAGACACCAGATCTGATAGAGAAAAACAAAGAGATCAACGTCGTTTGGAAAAGGAGAGAAAAGAAAAAGAGGAACTTGATAAGTTGAATAAGATCAAAGAAGATCGTGAAAAAGAAAGAGAAAAAGAAAGAGAACAACGTAGAATGGCTCGTGAACAGAGAGAAAAAGAAGAGAATGAAAAACTACAAAAAGAACTTCTAGAAAAGGAAGAAAGAAACAAAGAGAGAGAGAGATCTCTGGCAAAGGAATTAGATGACTTTGAAACCTCTAGAAAACTCCGTGAGGAAGAGAGAAGAAAGAGAAAAGAACAAATTGAAAAGGAGGTTGAAGAAGAGAGATTACGTATAGAGGCTGAAAGAGAACTTAGAAAAAAACAAAGAGAAGAAAGACTCAAAAACTCATTGGAACCTATTTCAACATCATCACCTATTTCCTCTACCAGCACAAGTTCACCACCTCCAAGTGTCTCCATTTCATCACCATCACGTATTACTGTATCACCATCCACCTCATCATCTTCACTCTCATCTCCAACTGTTTCCAGCTCAACTAATGATTTCTATGAACAAAGACGTAAAGAAAGAGAACAACGTAGAATGGAAAGAGAGAAAATTGAAAAAGAACTTGCTGAAGAAACTAAACGTATTGACATGGAAAGAGAAGCAAGAAAACAAAAACGTGAACAATCAAAATATACATATTAATAATAACACCTATATATATATATATACAATTACATACACATAAGACTACATATACATAATATACCTATATATACACACTACACAAAAATCGAAATTCCTCAACTTCATTCCATTTTTCCCAATTTACACCCCTTTAAATACCATTTTAAACACAAAAAATACATAGTAATAACATTAATAATATTTTAAAATAATATTAGTAATTTAAAAATAAATCGTTTTGTAAAAATATAAATATATAAACTAGATATTAGGACTTATCAATACACCCCCACAACTTTTCATCCAATGTTAGACCACTTTGATGACAAATAGTGGTCCTCAAACTTGATAAATTTCAAGATCTTTTACAAAATTTCTGATAAACGTCTTAATCAGATTCGTTTTTCACAAAGGAAAATCAAAAAAATCCCTTGGAATTTCAAACGATTGAACAACATTTGAATGTGTATTTTTTATTCAAGCAAAGGATAAAGATTTGGCTCGATAGAAGTCCATTTTTTTTTGAATGTCTCTACACCTTTATACCCTCAACCAAAAATTTTTAAATTCAAAAACAGTTTAGTTTACTTATTTATTCTTTATACAGTTATACCAATAACCCACGCACACTAAAAAGTTTTATGTGATAGATAAATGAACATCTCTAGAGTTAATTTTATATTTTTTATAGGATTTTTAATATTTATTTATTTAAAATCCGTTGATTGTTCCCTTCAATCTGTTGTAACTGCAGTTGAAGGACAATGCGAAGAAATCGATCCAACCACACCTTGTAAAAATATATTACCTTACACTTCTATTTATATACCAAACTATACCACACAGGCTACTATTGAAGCCAAAGTAAATTTAACTTTTAGTAGATTATCTAACACTGATGCAAATTGTAAACCTCAAGGAGAACTATTTGCATGTCTAAGGGTAAGTTTTTAACCTATACCAATTTTATTGATCATCTTTTTATGCAAGACCAAACTAACTTTTCATAAAAATCCAAAAAAAATAAATATAAAAATAGAATTACCCACCATGTATTGTAATCAATAGTACCACACCTGAAATTCCATTGCCATCACTACCATGTAATAATAAATGCGAAGAAATGATGGCAGTTTGTTCACAATATGTACTAATTCAAGATCCATCATTTTCATGTTCATTAATTAACAGTACTACTGGAGATGCACAATTTCCAGAACAATTTACAACCTATGATTTATCAAGTTTAGGTGGACCATCTGTTGAAAATATTCAATGTAATAGTGGTAATGGTTCAATTGGTATTTATCATCCACTTTCAATAGGATTTATATTAATGGATTATTAACAATTGTTTTACAATTTAGTTTCTAGTGAGGATTTTAGATGTTTTGCACCTTTAGAGACTTTAAATAAGAGTTCAGTAGATGGATTATATTTTTTTGTATCAGAGGGATGTGCATTACCATGTCCATTTGAAATATTTTCAGAGAGTCAAACTAAAGCCCTAGATGGTCTTTTGGCATTTTATATACTCTCATTTATAGGTTCAACATTCTTACTCATTACATTTGGTTTGGTGGCTGATGAATGGTCTAGCAAGAATGAAATTGTAGTTTATTACGCATTGGGAAACATTATATTTTGTATCAGTTATTTCATACCAATTGCCTCTACTGGTGATTTTAGATGTTCAGGTTCACCTGGTAGATACAAATCTCAAAAATACGATTGGATTTGTGCTTTAGACGGTGTATTTTTACAATATGGTGCTCTGTCCATGTTATTCTGGTTCACTGCATTTAGTTTTGATTTCTTTTTAATTATTAGAAGAAGTAGGTTACTATTTACAATTATCCATTATTATTTAATATCTAATATTTATATTAATATTCCTTTTAAAATATTTCAGAATCTAATACCTACTTTAAATATCAAAGAATATTTATATTTTCATTATTAGTTATTTTAACATTGGTACCATTGATTACTAAAAAATATGAAATAACAATGGGTTCTACAAGTTGTTGGATATCAAATACAGAGACAGCCTACCAATACATTTTCTTTTATGTACCATCACTCTTGGCATTAGTATTAATGTTTATTTTTACAATTTACACCATCATCAAAATCTCAAAAATGTATAAAGTCACCCCCAACAAAGATATTTTATATTTTAACGTAAGTAATTCATAACTCTATGATCATATATCTATCTATATCAATGATACTAATATTTAATATCATTTTAAAATCAAGGTTAAAATGGTAATATTTATTGTATTGGTATTATTTGTATTTGTAATGTTTTTAGGATTTAAGTTCTATACTGATGTTGGTAGATATATTAGTATTATTAAAGAATGGGTAGTTTGTTTGAATAGTAATCAAGGTGATTTGACAAATTGTAAGCCAATTGAGCTTCCAGGATTCCCTCTAAAGTTTGTTAACGCCCTATGCGTTTCAACACTGGGTATTATTGGTTTCTTTGGTTATGGTACTGATAGAAGTGTTTATAGACTCTATAGAGGCTCTAGAAAAATCAGAGCTTTATTTTCAGTTTGCGGAAAAAATTTCTCATCTTCATCTATTACCTCATCAAGTGGAACACCAACTACTGATAAACCTTCTAGAAGATCAATTAGATTAAAATCAAATACTCTAGGTGGTACAACTCAATCAAGTTCTGATTCAAGTGCTGAACCTGATAGAAAAAATACTTATAATGAAACTAATAATATTAACTTGGAAACAACTTCCACAACACCAACTTTAGAACACTCAATAAGTGTTTCTAATAATAATAATGATATTGAAAGATCTTCAACACCTATTTTAGAACACTCAGTAAGTGTTTCAAATAATAATAATAATACCCCAACTTCAGAATAAAAATATTTTTTTAATTTATTTATTTATTTTAGTATTACTTTAAAATAGCATGTCTAGATTGTATAATATTTAGGAGCTAAAGAAAAATATAAACTAATTTGACGTTTGTCAAAAACTTGGTAAATGAGGTTATTTGGAATTGATCCATTTGAATTATCAGCTATAAATTCATATTGAGAATCATTTATAGCATTTACAATACCTTTAATTGAAATGCTCCCAATATTTTTAGGTAAATTTAAACCCTAAAAATATTTAAAGATTATTAGTATATTTATAATATTATCGATTTGATTAAAGTACATACATGGGAATGTAAGGTATCATAATCTGATTGAATATTATACCAAGCTTCATTTTGGTTCAGTTGTGGTTCTCTATACACCTTATCATTCTTTATCTTTGGAATATTGGCGGAATTAGTTTTCATTTGTTGTTGTAAAAGTGTATATGCCTGTTCTTCGTATTCTTTTTGTAGTTTCTTAAGTTTATTTCTATACTTTGATGAAGGATCATCTTTTCTACAACAACAACCAAACTTTCTAACACATTTAAAAAAAATGAATAGGGTTATAATTACAGTAATTAGAATACCTATAGCGTATAAAATTTGATTAGAACAATTTGAAAAGTGTAATACATAACAAAATATATCAATGATGGATGGACACAAGTCACTACAAGATTGATCTGATTTGCTATTTAGAGAATCTCCACTTGAATTACTTGAATTATCTTGTTGATTTCCCTTTATAATGGTTTCGCTGACATTGAATGTTACATATTTTGAATCGAGTAAGGTGGATTGTATATTCAATAAGTCTACGTAACAATGATAACTATCTTTAAGCATAGAATCAGTTCCTAAATCAAAGTTAATTTCTAAAATTTGTTCAGGTATTATTGTTAATCTTTGGTGTGGTACTTGGAGTATTTCTTGAGAGCAATTGTGAACCAAGACAAAATATTCAGCATTTAAAAAACCAGTATTCTTTGCTAAAACTTTCATTACACCTTTAATTGACATGGCTTCAAATGCTTGTACATTAGCACTGATGATGATACCAGGACTTATATTTTCGGTGACAACCATGTTATCTGCAACAATATTGAGAGTAACTAATGATTTGACATTGTAAGGATAAACCAATGCAAGATATAAATCTTTGGTGTTTTGGTTACTGGATTGATGAAGTCGAGTAATTTCACCTAATGAACTAATAAAGTGTGTACCTTCTTCAAAATAATCTTTCAATTGGTTTCTAAGACAAGATTTGAATTCAGCTTGACAACGATTTGGTTGATTCTGAAATGCACTATAAGATACACCAATCTTATTACATGTCAAACCAGTTTTATCAAATAGAGATCTATCCAATATCATGGTTTTGTTTTCAAATGGTAGTAGTGAGATTGGATTATTACTGTCCTCTGGAACTGCAATATAATCAGATTCATAGTTTTTGAATTGGACAACTGGCATAAAGTTTCCTTCAAGTTCCAATAACACACCTTGAGCAGTTGCAATTGGTGATGTTGGTGATATTTGTAATTTATCATTTTTATAGACCTGAGTAATTGGATCCATATATCTTATATTTGCAGTAATGGTGGACTGAATTATACATTCTTTAATTGAAAAAATATGAAAGAGTTGAGGTGTGAAATCTAAACAATGAGCTGATGCAGATTTTGAAGAGAATAATTCACATTCTAAATTTCCTCTTGAATTTTGATCTGGTCCCAAATAATCTGAACCTGAACATCTACAACAGAAACCTTGACTATCACGGACACCATCAATACTACCACATGTACTTGACTCTGGTTTATCACTGCAACCACTGGTAATTAAATAATCATTTTTATAAATGATTTTTTCGATGGCTTCATATCTGGCAGTAAATTCATATTTGAAAGAACAAACTTGTGTCACTTTTGACATTTCAAAACTAACAATAATTGGAGTTTGAACTGTTTTATTCTTACTCCCATCCTCTTCATCAATTACAGTATCAACTGTAAACTTCAAATCGCCGGTATTATTCTATTCATTCAAATTAGAATTTTTTATAATAAATCTTAAAAAAACTAAAAATTAAAACATACTTGATTCGAATTTAATGTCATTGCCACAACCATCTTAAGATCACATGTTTCAGATGGTTCTTGAGTAGCACCATTTCTTATACATTTCTGTATTTTACTACTACCAATAACATTACTATATATAATATTACAATTTAAATAAATTGTAATTAAGAACAAAATTGTAAGTGTTCTAACTATTTTCATACCTGATATGTGAAATGTATTATGATACAAAAATTTTTTAATCAAGTTTTGTTTTATCAAAATAATATCTTAGACAATGTTGAAATTGATTATTTAAGAAAAGATATTTTAGGCAAAACAAAGAAATCTCATTGGTCTATTTCAAATTACAAACTACAATGGGTATTTTTTTATTTAAAAATAACAAAATAGAAATAATTAACTCTCCCTTTAAGATATTTATACCAAATCATAGAATCAGACTATTGTTTCACATTTTAAAAATTTTCTGAACTTTCATATAACTGACAATGATTGCAAGTGATGATCTTTAAATCGAAATACATCGATAATATTATAAAATCAAAATATCTAATTTTACAAAAAAAAAAAGAATCAAAATAGAAATATCTAATTAAAAAAAGTGATAAAAAATTAAATAGTTTTTAAAAATTTTTTTTTGAATTTATTATTTTAGTATTACTTGAAAATAGCATGTCTAGATTGGAAAATAATTAGGAACTACAGAAAAATAAGAATCAATTTGACCGTTGTCAAAAACTTAGTGAGTGAGGTGATTTGGAATCCATAAGAATTATCATCTATAAATTCAGATAGGTATAATACCAGGACTTATATTTTCTGTGACAACCATGTTATCTGCAACAATATTGAGAGTAACTAATGATTTGACATTGTGAGGATAAACCAATGCAAGATATAAATCTTTGATGTTTTGGTTACTGGATTGATGAAGTCGAGTAATTTCACCTAAAGAACTAATAAAGTGTGTACCTTTTTCAAAATAATCTTTTAATTGGTTTCTAAGACAAGATTTGAATTCAGCTTGACAACGGTTGGGTTGATTCTGAAATGCACTATAAGATACACCAATCTTATTACATGTCAAACCAGTTTTATCAAATAGAGATCTATCCAATATCATGGTTTTGTTTACAAATGGTAGTTGTGAGATTGGATCATTATTGTCCTCTGGAACTGCAATATAATCAGATTCATAGTTTTTGAATTGGACAACTGGCATAAAGTTTCCTTCAAGTTCCAATAACACACCTTGAGCAGTTGCAATTGGTGATGTTGGTGATATTTGTAATTTTTCTTTTTTATAGACCTGAGAAATTGGATCCATATATCTTATATTTGCAGTAATGGTGGATTGTATTTTACATTCTTGGACTGAAAAAATATGAAAGTATTGATTTGAGAAGGATAAACAATGAGCTGATGCAGATTTTGAAGAGAATAATTCACATTCTAAATTTCCTCTTGAATTTTGATCTGGTCCCAAATAATCTGAACCTGAACATCTACAACAGAAACCTTGACTATCACGGACACCATCAATACTACCACATGTACTTGACTCTGATTTATCACAGGGACCACTGGTAATTAAATAATCATTTTTATAAATGATTGATTCAATTGCTTCATATGCAGAACTAAATTCATATTTGAAAGAACAAACTTGACTAACTTTTGACATTTCAAAACTAACAATAATTGGAGTTTGAACTGTTTTATTCTTATTCCCATCCTCTTCATCAATTACAGTATCAACTGTAAACTTTAAAACACCTGTATTCTTTCATTCAAATTAGAATTTATTGAAATAAATAAAAAAAACTAAAAATTAAAACATACTTGATTCGAATTTAATGTCATTGCAACAACAATCTTAAGATCACATGTTTCAGATGGTTCTTGAGTCGCACCATTTCTTATACATTTCTGTATTTTACTACTACCAATAATATTACTAGATTTAATATTACTATTTAAAAAAATTGTAATGAATAAAAATATTATAAATATTTTAAATGTCTTCATATTTGATATTAAAAAATGTTTGAATGATTTAAACATTTTTTAATCAAGTTTTGTTTTATCAAAATAATATCTTAGACAATGTTTAAATTGATTATTTAAGAAAAGATATTTTAGGCAAAACAAAGAAATCTCATTGGTCTATTTGATGGGTATTTTTTTATACAAAAATAACATTTACAGAGATTTCTCAAAGTCCATCCAATAATATATTGGAATAGATTCATCACTTTAAAGTTTTTAAAAGTTTCTTGAAATTTCACAACGCTTCACTGTGACAGTGATGATCTTGGCATCGTAGTATATCGTTAATATTATAAAATCAAAATATCTAATTCTATCAAACAAAAGAATTATTGAACCACCAAAGGAGTATGATTTAGTTCTATTTTCTCAAAAATTTAATATCAAAATAGAAATATCTAATTTTTTAAAAATGATTCAAACAAACTGTACAATGAAAAAACATTTTCAATGATTGTAGTTTGTCCTAAATGAGAACAATTAAGATATTTATACAAACCTATGATATATGAGATTGAAAGGATATTTTATACTGTATTATTTGATAAATGTATTTTTTTCAAATACTAACTTCATTAATGAACATGATTGAAATATAGAATATCACACTTCCAACTAATATTATTTTTTTGAAACAATACACCCATTTAAAATAGTTTCTTAATTAAAATTGGTAGATAAAAAGAATTGGTAAATAAATAGGGAAGAGATTACACAAATAAAAAAGTTTTTAAAGTTTTAAATTTTTTTTGATCAGATGAAGTTGAAAAATGAAACCCCAATACAACTATATTAAAGCAGGGTGGAATCTAACAAAACTATCTTTTACCATTGGTTTTGTTGTTAGATTAATTTTAATTGTTTTTTCAGAATGGCAAGATGCAAATAGTAATTATTATTATTTCTCTGTTTTGTATCAGGAGAAGGAATAGTATGATTGATTAATATTAAATCATTATAGTGTTGGTTAAATATACAGATATAGATTATGTAGTATACACAGATGCATCTAGATTTGTTGTAGAAGGTGGATCACCATATGATAGATCAACATACAGATACACACCATTATTGTTAGTATAGCTTATAGACTCAAACTGTACTTATTCAGCTTTTTAACTTTTATGTTTTTGAATGGTTTATATTATATTTATAGGGCATATTTATTAATACCAAATATATTGGTACATAAAGCATGGGGAAAGCTATTATTTGTAATTTGTGATTTGATTATAGCATTTCTATTAAAATCAATACTCATTAAAAGATTCCCACAGATCACACCAAAAGCATTACTAATATCATTGGCATGTTGGCTATTTAACCCAATTGCTATTAATGTTTCAACTAGAGGAAATGCTGAATCAGTTATAGGTGCAATGGTTTTGGCAACCATCTATTTCCTCTATAAGAAGAATTTAGTTTTAGCATCACTATTGTACGTGTTGACATATCAATATTTAAACATAGTGGATCATAGACTAACAATATTTCATTTAATAGCTATGGTCTATCAGTACACTTTAAAATCTATCCAATCATTTATTCAATACCCATATACATTTACATTGATGAGATATACTATCACAAGAGACCAAGTGACTATACATCACTATCAAAACGATCGTTCAAACATATTCTATCAAATCTATTTACTAGTAATAGAATGAAATTCTTTTTACTAAGTGCTTCAACTTTTATAATATTAACAGTAGCAATGTATTTAATGTATGTCTTTATCATCTAGAAACTATACAAATCATAATGATTTCAATAATACTAACTTTTAGATACCTAAATTACTTAGATATGGATATATATTCCTTTATGAAACCTATTTATATCATGTAATTAGAGCAGATAACAGACACAATTTCTCAGTGTATTTCTATCAAATCTATTTAAATACACCAGTTATAGAGAGTGTAAAGGATTTAGTAACTAGTGGTGATGGTATAAATAATTTAGTGATTGCATTGGCATCATTTTTACCACAGGTACTATTGTTGTTGGTTGTGACTTTGGTGTACTATAATGATTTGGAATTTTGTCTATTTTTAGAGACAATTGTATTTGTGGCTTTTAATAAGGTTTGCACAGTACAATATTTTATTTGGTATTTCTCTATACTTCCACTAGTCATTCCATCGAGTAGTTTGACATTGTTCAAGTATATTGGACTATTTCTAATATGGCAAGGCACACAGGGGTTCTGGTTATTCTCTGCTTTCAAACTTGAATTCCTAGGTGAACAGACATTCTTTAATATATGGTTATCAGGTATACTTTTCTTTTTAGCAAATATCTTCATTTTGGTTGTATTCATTTGGAACCATAATCCTATTGTAATTTCAAAGAAATCAAATACCACAACACCCATACAATTTAATAAAAAGATTAAATAAATAAGTTAATATAATTTATTGTTATTATATCCTGGAGTTTCTTTTATAGTGTATATAAAATCCAATAGAAACTACATTTGCAATACCAAGAATTGAAATTATTATAATTATTGCTATAATTACTGGTTTATCTTCATTCTTTTTCTTGGTATTAGATTCCTCAGATTCAACATGACTACTATCAATGTCATGACCAACCATTGTTGGAGTTATACTAACTAGTGGATTACAATCTTCCGTTAATGCACTAGGGGTAGAATACATCTGAAATAGTATATTATCTAAATTTATATCCGACTCAGTTGTGTTATGGTATGGTACAACTAGTGTCACATTAGCACTAGCATCCACTGACGAGTTCTTAACCGATATATTATCAACACCAGTACTATTTAACAATGTATACAATGTATGATTGTTTTTTGAAATTGTATACCAAACTGGTTTATCATTTATACTATGGTTATTAAATTGTTGTTTTACACAAGAATTCAATTGTTGTTGTAGTAGTTTAATGTTACTGGATGGTGTTGGTTTGGTAGATTGGTCTAATGGATTTAATTGTGAATTTATGATGAATTCTAAGTGGTTGGAGGGGTTTTGGAATTTGTAATTTTTGAGCGACATTTTGTAATGAATTTGATTGTTTTCAGATACCAGTTGAATAGATAGAGATGCATTATTTGGTAAACTTAGTGTGTTATTCACTAATGGTAAAGTGGATAATGGTATACTGTTAGCTATTGCACCTTTACTATTTAACTCGTTTAATGAGAGTAACGATACTTTAAGTGAATCTGAAATTATAATTGAACTGCTATTGGAAATGGTTTTAACTGTAAATGGTAGAATATTATATACAGGTACATTACAGTTCTCACCAATATAGTTTTCATTATTACAATAACAAATACCATTCTGACAATTTCCATTACAATCCGATGTACAATGTTGTAGATAATTATTATGATAGTATTTAATCGAGTTGGATTGTTGTCCATCTACAGTTACCAATATTACATCAATATTAGTTTTTATCCATGGTAGTTGACATATTATAACCGTTCCATTTACTGAAACATCAGCACATTTCAATTGACTATTACCAATCTGTACTTGAATAAACTTTAGTGAGTCTCCAAAATTCTCACCTGTGAAAACAATGGAATTATTCAATTGAAATTCAGTGTAGTTTTGAATAGTTGGTGGTTGATAGCTATAAAATAGATCATCAGTTGATAGCTGACCATCAACTGTTAGTTCTAAGAGTTTTTTTCCAGTTCCAGGTGGAATAGCAAATGTGAATTGAGAGTTTGACGATTCAATTAAATCACATGGTTTGTGATTGATTTTTAACTGAATGACACTGTTACTTATATTTACAGATCCTAATTTTATTTGAAATTTACTGTTACAGCCTTCAGTTTTACATTTTTGAAAAGTGTCAATGAATGGTATGCCATTCAATGTCCAGTAATTGGATGTTGCATTTTCAATTTGAACTGAGATATTCTGACCATTTAATAAATTCCCCAATTGAATTTTGATTTGAATTATTCTATAGAGTTTTCCATTGGATTCTGGTAAAACATTGCCAGTGTATTCCTGTTTTCCAATGAATACTTTTATATCATCATATTTCAATTGTTCAGATTCTTTAGATTGTATTTGAATGGACAAAATACCTTTTTGTATATGAGTTATATTTTGAATTATAATAGGTTCATATTCACATTGGTTATCACTATTTATAAACTGTCTGGACGATTTACATTTACATTCAAATGATCCAACTGAATTGGTACAAATTGAATTTTTAGGACACTTAGAATCATCTAAACATTCATTGATATCTATGCATTCACCAGACTGTTTCTTTTCAAAGCCTTTAAGACAATTACATCGATAGGTTCCATTTAAATTCTCACAAATTGAATTGGATGAGCAGTTAACTGTAGGTGATTTACATTCATCAATATCCTGACATGTACCAGTAGAGTTACTGTACCCTGTTTTACAATGACACATAAAATCAGTTGTAGAACATTCAGAGTTTTTATCTAAACAAGGGTTGGTTTTATCAGAACATGGTTTGATATCACATAACTCACCAATGTAACCATTAGAGCATTTACATTGACCTCCTAATTCACACACACCATTATCACCACATGATCCAGGGCATTTAACAGATACCAATAGTTTTCCCATTAGAAATGCATGTGATTTTATAGTTTTCATTTTAAATTCTGTTTCACAATAGGTTTTTAATTCGGCACATGAATTACTATTAGAATGAGCTGAAAGAACTTGATAGAACTGACTCTTTGGTGTAGTTGATGGTTTTGATAATAGATCTCCATCATCATCGTCATCATCGATTGTGATATTAGATGTACTCTGACATAGTATATTATTTAAACAAGTACTATTACTAATATCTAATATATTCCATAGTGGCGGACCTTTTACGTCTATACCACCTTCATCAACTTCACATAATTCCGAAAATGAACCTTGTTTACTTGAACTTGTTGCAGCCCATTGTTTATTAGCACCACAATGATTATACATCAGATACTTATTCAATGTATTCAATGTTATAGTTTCAGTACTCCAATTTCCATTCTTACAAAAATCATTTCCCTTACTATTTATAAAATATGTACTATATTCATTCTCTAAATCTTGATTAAATATACACTTTAATTTTTTAAATTAGAACCTTCAAAAACCATTTCCTATCAATCAAATCACAAATAAAAAAGCCTTACCTTTTTTAGAATTATATTACTTTGATCTCTATAATAACATAAACTTCTAGACTCATCAAAACTAAAATTTACAGGACATGTAACAGATATACAATGACATAATTTTAAAATTATCGAACTGTAGATAATGATTCTGCTTTATTGATGATTTATTAATCATTCTACTCATAATCTGGATTTTTCTAGGTGTATTGGTGAATGAATATCAATGGATTGGTAGTGGGGAGAGGGTGGTGTGATGAACGATATGATTAATCTAATATTAGACGAGCTTTCAAAAATGTCTTTTGATAAATTTATATGTGCTTGGTGAAGTTGAACAACAACAATAATATAAAAAATAAATAAATTCTTGTCTAGAATAGGTAGTCAATTAATTTAATCCAATATCAACATTATATAAATATACTAGAATTCTTGTTATAAATAAAAATAATAATTTCTGTTTTAACTACTTTTTTGTCTCTACCACCCATTTAATTTATTTTTTCGATAGATAGTAAATTATAATTATAACACACACAGACATAAAACAACACACATTAACCCTAATCAAAAGGGTTTGATATGTTTTGTGATTTTTTTTTTATAATTAGAGTGAGGATATTAATATTAATATTTTACAGTTGGTTGTGCTGGTATTTGAAAAATAGATAGTGAATATAATAACAATAAAAGAAATCTATAAATAGACACTTTCTTTATAAATTATTCCAATACCCTTTTTTTAGAATTGGACAATAACAATAACCACAACAACATTTCTTTTAATGATTTCCAAAAAAAAAACTATATATATTCTAATTGCTATACTACACTACGGATTACAATGAGGTGTGAAATATATTACTTCTATTATTTATGTACAGAGATTGAGTGGATGGTATTATTATTTCTTTTTTTTTTTTGGTTAAATATTATTTATACTATTGCTTTCTAATGAGGTAAAGAATTCAACAGCTTTTTCTAAAACTACATCAACTAAAATATCTTTAATCTACAATAAATAGGAATTTTCAATGTGAGTAGATTGGATATGACATATTTGTGTTTTATATATGAATTTATGAAAGTTGAGAAATATAATTACATTTAATAAATAATTTAAAATATCAGAATTTGATTGTTTCTCTAGAATCATTGGTTTCTTTGTGAGGAGTATGGTGAATGCTATATATGCCATATAATCTAGAGATACACCAATGATTTTATCCCAAATTCTATCTAGGGAATTTGGAGAAAAACAATTGGTAAAATAGGATTTGAACCATGTAGATGCAAATTGTTCAATAGAGATATGATGTGCTTTCAAGTGATTCCAAAGAGCTCTTTCATTGAGTTCTAATAGACGTGATAGTATATTTAGTTGGTGATAGATACCAATGTCTTTGTGACCAAATTGTTTACTACTGATATTCAGAAAATTATTAAAACACCAGAATGCATCTACTTCTGTGTCACATACATAACAAAATACCTCTGCTATAGATCTTAATGATTCCTGATGATGTGTATATGGTAAATCTGTACTACCTTGATACTCTTGTAGCAGTCTATTTAATTCTTTCTTATTTATACTATGACCATGTCCTATTCCTAAACTATTCTTTGGTGACATTGATGATAATCCTTCATCATTATGTTCACCATTTTCAATCATTACTTCATTTACACTACTATTGTTATTATTACTTTGTACACTATTGTTATTATTATTTTGATTACTACTACTACTATTAAAACTATTATTGTTATTGTTATTGTTATTGTTATTATTTAGGTTACCATTTACACCTATATGATGTACCATATTGGGTATATAATAGAGACTATTTTGAAAATTAAAGTATTGTTCTTTGGTGTGATATATCATTGCAAGTCCATTAGAGGCAATTTCTTTAGCTTGAGTTACAGCAACCTCATCAGAATCAATAGAGTATTCTTTTAAGATATCTTTCCACTGACTATAAAAGTTACTATCAATTTGAACTTTTCTAACTATATTTACAGATTGTTTTAAGTCTTCATATTCCATCAATCTCTGTTCCATTACATAATCCCATGCCTCTTGATACGCTGGTGTAACTCCTAGAAATATCTTCCAAACTCTTGATCTATATTGACTTGGTATCTCAAAGAGATTACATATTTTCTTTAGTTTTGATAAATCTATAACCAGATTAGAATAATTGTTAACATCTATCTTCACTTTAGGGTATAGTACAGTATCTTACCTATAACTCTATGCTCAAATATCGCTTCTAATGAGGTTTTTAATTGAGCACCTCCTCTGAAACCCAATGTATTCAAATAAGCTGTTCTAAAATCTTTTTTCATGTCACATTAGAATGAATAAATAAAAAAAAAATTTAATTTTTTATTATCGGCACTTTGAAACAACTTTATTTAAAATTATTATTTATATATTCTAGTTTATCATTTCATTTCTTTTTAATCACCAATTTAAAATTTTAATTCTTATTTCTTTTTAAATCTTTTTACATTTTGCATATTATTTTACATTTTTACTTATTGGAAATTCAAAATAACATCCATTAATAAATCCGGAATACATCAAAACACCTCATTTCACCTATTTACTTATAATTTAAAATGATTTATCACCATTTTGTTTAAATCTAAATTTTTATTAAGTAATCTTAAATTTCTACTGAAAGTTTTAGGATCTAAATATATAATCATTCAATTTTAATTATAGACATTAGAAATAGAATAAACATTCTAATTAAATGATTTTATATATAAATTTATTCAAATAAAGTTCATTCAACTTTAAAATGTCAAATTTCAAAATTGAGTCTTTTTTGAGATTTCAACCATAATTGTAACTTTGAATTTTTCTTAAGACTGATTGAATATAAACGAGTTTCCATCAATTCTATTTAATATTTGGTATATTATTTATAATTATAGGATATCTGGGTTAAAAATAAAATAGTTGTGTTATTATATGCCAATAATTCTATTTGAGCATTTCGAATACTCAACTAGTTCAAATTTTAAAGAAAACATTTGAATTTTAAACTCAATTCAGCAGTAATATTAAATATATGAATAATTATATTAGTTTATAGTTTAATTTTTATTTGAATCAAATATTAAAATATATTGATTTAGGAATTGAGATTCATTGTTTAAAAACAAAATAAAACTGGATTATCTTCATGGAAACTTATTGAAACATCTCAATTCAAGTAGTAATATATTGTTTAACATGTATTCTAACTTTTACTATTGAAAACATTCAACAAATCCCTAAAGCCAGTCAATGGTATATCATTTGTATTCTGATGAAATTCAGATATTTCAAAAGTTGAATTTGACATCTTACCAAGTAAACCTTTGGTCTAATGGACAAAAATTTGAACATTTAGCTGGTTGGATACATCTACTACTAAAATGTATGATATGGAGTGGCATTGAGTATAACATTGTACCTAATTGGTCGGAATCAGATTCATTCTTGAAATTTTGTTAGTTTTTTTTTTTTTTGTTTTTAAATTTTCTAAGGTACACAAAGATTCATTCTAAATTGAGATATTAGTATTTCATCATTGACAACCTAGATCTTCACTCCAAATCATCAAATCAACAATTTGGTCCAAAATTTCTTTTTTTTTTGTAAAATTGGGAACTTCCCTATTTCGTATAATTTGCACATTTAAATATATATTTGTTTATATCAACTACAAAACCATTGAAACTGAATCACTTGTAAACATCAACTAATACAATCCATTGACAATAACCATTTTCAATACGAGTAACAATAAAAACTCAAATTAGAATGTCAAAAAGAGAACTTGAAGGTTCCAAAGAACAATCTGCTTCAAAAAGAGCATATGTTGCACCAGTAAACAAAACGATTGTAGCCAAAAAAGTTAAATTCCTCGATGAGGACATTAAAGCACTTTCAGATCTTGTTACACTCTTTGGAAGAAACGTCAAAACCCTCATTCAATATGAACCTTTTGCCTCTCGTGATTACACTGAACGTCAACTCTACGATAAAATTAGATCACTTGTAAAGTCTGGTCATATATCTGATAACCCAACTGCAGAACAAAAGAAAAAAGCTAGAATCTCATTGGGAGTCTCAGAGAAATCTGTTTTGGAACAGGAAATGGAATGGATGAAAAAGAATCAATCCAATTCTACATCATCTTCATCAGAGGATGATGAAGATAACAATAACTCAGGTGACGATAATAATGATCAAATAGAGGATAGTAATAGTCAAGAACAAATGGAAGTTGAAGTTAGTAAGCAACCTTCAATAACAACACCAAAAACCAGATCAAAAACAGCAGAAATACAATATGATAAAGATGGGATTAAACCATTGGATTTACAGCAAAAGGAAGGTGAATCTGCATTAGCTGCTCACAAGAGACTATACCCTTCCAGAGTTGGACACCACACACCTCCTATGAGTTTTGATGCACCTTTAACATTAAATAGTGTAGCTAACACCATTGCATCAACTACATCTACTCAACCTAAAGAATCATCATCTTCAACCACAACAGAACAACACAAAGATTCCCAATCAAGTAATACCAATAATAACAATAGTAAACCCACAATCAATAATAAACCCACAACATCAAAAACAACTACAACAACAACAACGTCAACATCCAAACCAGTTATTAAACCTACTCCGCCCAATAACTTAGAACTAAAAGAAACAGCTATAGTACCCAATGGTAAACATAATGGAAACTCTAGAGAAAAACTAGCGCCTACCAATGAAAAAGTAAAAAACCCAAGTCCACCACTGCCCTCTACATTGGCTAAACCAACCAGTGTATATAAACCCAACAACCCACATGAAAACATTATAGTACAACCAATTCAATCTAAATTCAAAATTAAACATCCCACTTATACACCTGTAAATGGTCAATTACATACCCTTTCAACACCAACAACAACAACTCCGCCATCACCACCACCACCACCACCACCACCAACAAAAACCAACCTCCTTTCTAAAACTCCAATAATCATGTCAGACCACATTTTATTTTCACAACAAAATTCAGGATTTTATTTCAATGGTCATAACAAATGGAGTAGTTTGAAATTGACACCCACAAGTCAGATATCAACATTACAAAATAAATCATGTACACCTCCACCATCACCATCACCAACTAAGGAACAGGAACAACAACAACAACAACAACAACAACAACAACAACAACAACAACAACAACATAAAACGCAAATTCCACAATCATTTTTCAAATATGAAACCAATAAGTATCTAGTGATTTATAATCCATTCATTTCACCTTCCTCAATCAAAAATGTTAAAATGAAAATGGAAGGTGATACTATGAAAGTCACAGTAACAATACCACAGGTATTTGATTGGATGAAGAAAAGGTCACAAGGTTTGCCTTATAAAGAAGATACATCGATTACACTCGAAATTCCACATCCAGGAAAGAATTATCGTCAAATTAGCAGAATGGCAGAGTTACCTGGTGGACCCACTGGTATTGCTTTTGGTTTTGAAAAATTGGAAGAAACTGATCCATGAATGTTTCTTTATAACAACTAAAAGAAAACCATTTTGTACAGATAAATAATATTTATAATAGATATTTACGGAAATAAAATCATAACAAGTTGATTGTTCTATAAAAAGATCCAATCAACTAAAAATATTCAAAGAAAAGTATTTGAACTCAAAAAAAAAAAAAAATCAATATTTTTTTCATTTTATTTTTAACAATTGAAAGATCTAATTGGATTCAAAGATGGAAGAAATTCAAAAGTTAATTAAAGATATAGATTTAAAGAGTAATGGACAATGTAGGTTTATTTGATTTAAATAAGGTGTGAATAGAGTGTGGATGCCTAACACGCATTTATTTAGTTTATAATGAAGATCAAGTTAGAACTTTAGGTGATAAATTAAATGTACAGGATATTGATACATTAGGTTTGATTTGTAAGACTATTGCTGATTGGTGTAAAGTAGAAGAGAATAGAGTTTTAGTATTAAAAGCTAAACCTGATCTTTTGTCACCTGTTTGCAAGATTTTAGATCAAAGTTGCACACAGTTGGATACATTGCAGAATAATCAGGTATTTTGTTTGGAACAGATTTGTAGATTAATAGGTAACCTTACCTATGAATACGATGAAAATAGACAGATAGTACTTCAGTATCAAACTGTATTTGAGAATCTAATGCAATTACTCAAACAGAGTAAATACAAAAACCTAAAAAAGAATTCATGCGCAACTTTAGCAAATTTAGCTTCGGATAATGGTATTTATTGAATGTTATCAGTAGTATTTATTGATTAATCAATATACTTATATATCTTTTTGTATTAAAGAAACTATTCAATTGAAATTCTTTAAATTAGGTGGTGTAACAGCTTTAGTTGAGATATTGGTAGATAAGACTTTAGAGGATGATATTAAACTCTGGGCAATAAATGGTTTGAATAATTTAGTTGATCTAGAGGATGTTCAATCCAATGTAAATACAGATGACATTTTAAAACTTTTTAATCAATTAAAAGTATCTTTAGCTGAAGATGGTTGGATTGAAAATCAATTTGCAAAAGAATTAGTTAAGCTTTTATCATTGTTAGCTGCAAACAGTAGGTAACATTTAAACATGTACATATAGATAGTTTAATACTAATTTAGTATATATAGAACCACTACAAAATAGATTATTACAAACTAAAGGATTTTTAAATAGTCTCTTTGATTTGATGGAAAATGTAGGGTCACAGAGAAATCAAATTGATGAAATTGATGTTGAGGATGAAGATTTTGATGCTGCTAATAATATTTCAGTAGCACCATTCACTGCAGATCTCATTCAAAAATTATCTGAAAATGATCAAGTCAGGGAACATTTTGATCAGGATTCAATCTTGGAAAAGATGGTAAATATCATTCAAACTAAACCACCAGTATTCACTGAAGTAAACAAAAAGAATACTCTAAAAGTTTTAGATATGACCAAAGTAATTAGAGTCATTACCAGAACATTAGCATACGCATCTTTAAATGGTATGTTAAATATGATTTAAATCAAATTTAATATAGTATACTAATATTGAGTATAATGAATATAGATAATATCATTGCTAAATTAATTAAACATTCCAATTTATTTGTTGGATTATTTAATTCAGAGGAATGTGAACAAATTGTTAGTGCTGCTATGATTATTGGAAATTTGGCAATCAATCAACAGAATTGTAATATTATACTGTCATCTAATATATTAATGATAATGGCTGAAACCATGTCAAAGTATCCAAATCATCAACCTATTCAACACTTGGTTTTGAGTGCTCTTAGAAATCTTACATTTCCAAACATTAACAAGAATTATTTGGCACCAAAAGAACTTTTGGAACCTATCATTGCAAATATGGTAGTTCCAAATCAAGTTATTCAATTTGCTGCCATTAGTGTATTAAAAAATTTTATTGTATCAAATAGTATGTAATTTTATGATAAAATCAAGTTGGATGATAATGATGATGAAGGTATACTAACAATGATTAAAATGTTTAGGTGATAATTATTTAAGATTTAAGGAGTCTGGTGGTTTGAAACCATTATTTGATCTTTCAAATGGCAGAGTAAAAGCTACTATTGAGGAAGATGATGAACCTGAAGAGAAAAAGATAGAAGAGATTACAGAAGAAACCGAAAAAGATGGTGATGATAAAAAAGAGAAAAAGGAAGAAAAAGTAAAGGATATGAGAGTAACCTATGAAACCACTAGAATTCTATTGAGATTCTTGGAAAATATTCAATTGTTTAAGGATGATGAAACCACTAAAAATAGTATTCGAAATGAAATTGTTAGACCTATATTTACATTGCTGTCTGCAAGTTTTCCAGTACTTCAATTGGAGGGTTCTAAAGGTTTATCATTGTTATTGATTGATAATCAATCAACACAATTACTCAATGACAATTATGGTGACAATTGGTTTAGTGTAGTTATGGAAACTCTCAAAGTATCATTTGTACCATTCCAACAACAAAGACAACAACAACAACAAACAACTCCATCAACACCAGTACAACAACAATTGTCACAACAAATTCAACAAAATATAACATTTTCAACAGAATTACAAACTAATTTACTCAATTTAATTTATAAATTTTCACTCAATGAAACCACTAGAAACGAACTAAAGGGCAAAGGTATTATAGCCACTCTAAAAGAACTTAAAAATAATCAAGATGCTACAAATAATCTAAAAACTCAAATTCAAAATATTTTAGTTCAATTAACTGTCTGAAAATAAATTTCTGATTAATCCATCATTTCCACGAAGACTGCAAAAAAACCATTTTTATCAAAATTTCATAACTCATTTTTTTATTTAGATATTTTCGTTATTGTCTGAAAAAGATTCTTCTTTTTTATTTTTTTGTTTTTTTGAATTGACTTGGAGTTTTGTGTGAATAATATGGCAGACATAGTTGTAAAATTAAATTTTAAGAATCAAAAGAGTGGAATAATAGAACATCATCAATTAGAACAAGGATCAAATATCATTGGTAGAAATAAACCAAATTTTATAACAGATTCTAGAATTAGTAGAAAACATGCCGAGATTATCGTTTCAGAGATTGGGTTGGTTACCTTCAATCAAATCGGTGAAACCAATAACAGTATATTATTGAGACCTGAAACAGAGGCAATCAAGATGCAAAAAGGTAAATTTCAAACATTACAGAACAATGATTCCATATGTCTCTATGATGGTGCACAACCTTTCACTATAAGCATTGAGAAATTTGAACCAATGCAGATTGCCTCTCAATTGGATGATCATGAGACTATTGCAACTCAACAAGTGCATCCTGATGACAGTCATCTTAATCCACTAAATTATTTAAAAGAAACGGTACCTGCTGTACTAGCTGCTTCCAATGTTGGGAGCTCACCTTCACAAACCAACAATAATAATAATGTAGATATTATAAATACAAATAACAAAAGAAATAGAGATGATTTGGATGAAAGTTCAAATCAGAGAGATGATAAAAAACTAAAGAATTCACAACAGATTCAACAGCAGAGTAATGATAGGAGACAACCTGCTAATGGTGTGGTTGTTGAAGATTCTTTGAGGATTAATATAGTGGAAGAGGAATTGACTTATGTTAAGGTTCTTGGTTCAGGTGCATGTGGTAAAGTGAGTCTTTTTGAATGGAAAGGTACACCAGTTGCAGTTAAGGTTATATATAAATCCCTATTACACAAGGACAAGAAAGGAGAATTTGAAAAAGAAACACAGATTTTAAAGTGTCTTCGTCATCCCAATGTTGTATTATTCATGGGAACTTGTAATCTACAAGGTGACTTATCCATAGTTACAGAGTACCTCAACAGAGGTTCAGTAAGAGACGTTCTCAATAGTCCTAAACCTATAGACTGGAACACTAAAATCAAAATGTCTATAGACATTGCACAGGGTATGAACTACCTCCACAATTACAATCCAAGAATTATTCACAGGGACCTAAAGTGTGTTAATCTTCTAGTCGATAATAACTTTAATGTAAAAGTCAGTGATTTTGGACTATCGAGATTTATCTCTGGAAGTGGTCAAGAATCGGCCAAAACATTCTGTGGAACACTTCCTTTTATAGCACCTGAAGTTTTTGCTGGAAGAGGTTACTCAACACAAGCTGATGTTTTTAGTTTTGGAATTGTTCTTTGGGAGATTCTGACTCACAAACAACCCAGTGGAAACACTGCATCTACTGTATTGGGTCATCCAGAGATTCCTTCAAACTGTCCAGTACCATTCAGCGACCTTATTAAAGCTTGTTGTCATAAGAACCCAGATTTAAGACCAAATTTCTCACAGATAATACAGAGATTGAAAGCAATGATTTCCGTTGAAGATGGTGAATATACACCAACCTCGAATCCTTTGAATGGGGCTAATAATACCGTATTGGGATCAGCAATCTCTCCTTCTACACCTTCACAGATACTGACACCTCAGAAGGGTGCCATTAGATTACAAGATTACACTATACAAGGTCCAGAGATCTCCAAAGTCACCTCCATTCGACAATGTGAAAACTTTGAACTCCTTCGTGGCCAATACAAAGATAAACCAGTCTCCATCAGAAGACTTGCTACTAAAGTAAATGACTTTGAAAAAAAGCAGTTGGAAGTCATGGCCAACCTCTCCAAGTCACCTTTAATTCAAGATTTCTACGGAGTGGTTTTCAACGATCAAGAACATGCTCTCATTTGTGAATACTGTGAAAATGAAAGTTTATATCAACTCATGAATAATCCTTCAACTACCTACAAATTCACATGGAATCATACCATTGATTTGGCAATTCAGATGGCAAGTGCCATCAACCTACTACATAAACAACAACCACCTATATTACACCGTGGAATCACCAGTAGCAGTTTTCTATTGACTTCCGAATACCACATTAAAGTCACTGACTTTGGGTTGTCTAGATTTGCAATACACGAGAATTCAGCAAGTCTTGGTGAGATTAAGGGTGACTTCTTTTATTCACCACCAGAACTCTTGAGTTCAAAAAAATTTACACAAAAGTCCGATGTGTACAGTTATGCTATTGTTCTTTGGGAACTATTGCAAATGACACATACACAACAATACAAGAAACCATTTTATCACATTGACTTGGAATATGATTTCCAGATTGTACATCAAACCTCAAAATTCAACAAGAGACCAAAGACCGACGACAGCCACATTCCTAAGGAATTTCAAAAACTTTTACAACAATCTTGGGATCAGGAACCAATGTTAAGACCTGACTTTGATAAAATAATTGAGGAGTTAAATGTATTAAAATCTACATTTAAACCTAATTCTAAATAATAATAATAATAATTAATAATAATATTCTTTGAAAAAGTCAGTGACTTGAAAAATTTAAACACTGACTTTTTCCATAAGTGTAGACATAAAAAAAGGGGGTTTGTTCAATGTTTTTATTAAACTTTTAAAAAAACAATATTTTTGATTATTTAATTAATTTCAAATAATAAAAAAATTAACTTGATCTCCAAATATTGATTCCCATTATGGTTAAAGGAAACTTTTTTTATTTTATAATTGATATATCTTTGCACGGGGAGTTTCATATTAATTATTATTTTTTGGAGAGTAGGCTGGGGATTTTAAATTTCAAACAATTAAAGTTTTAATCATAATAAATTATATAAATCTAAATGATGTATAAAAAAATAAAAAAAAAAATAATTTCAGTGTTGTTTTGAAAAGTTTAAATTAAATTTGTTTTGGGGTTGACTAAAACAATAAATAAAAGAAATCAACAACAACAAACAAACAAACAAAGCCCAAAACATATTTATATATTATTATTATAGTTTTTTTTACTATTTATTGTAGAGAGACAGGGATTATGAACTTAATAAATGATTTTGATCATAAAGAACAACACTATGATATTATTGTAATTGGTGGTGGATTAGCTGGTCTTAGAGCTCTTGAACTATTTGAATTAGAGAATCAGAAACTTGAACAACAAAAACAACAATTTCCACAGGAACTTAAACAACAACAACAACAACAAAAGAGAATATTGTTATTAGAGTCTAGGGATAGAGTAGGAGGTAGAACATCATCTATAAGATACCAGAATTATGATTGGGATGTAGGTGGACAATGGGTAGGTCCAACTCAACATCGTGTACGAGCATTACTGAAACAATGTGGAGCCAATACCTTTCCACAACAACAAATTGGTAGAAAGGTACTGGAGTATAAAGGACTGTTTAATAGATACACAGGTATGGTACCCAATGTACAATTGTTGGGTAGTTTGGAATGTCAGCTATGCATATGGAGACTGGAATTTATGTGTTCTAGTATCGATCCTAATGCACCTTGGACTCACAAGAATGCAATTTATTGGGACTCTATGACTGTCCAACAATGGATGGACAAGAACATGTATACTGACTTTGCAAAGACACTGGTTAGAGTTAGTATATTAGCTGTATTTAGTTCTGAACCTTCCGAACTTAGTTTCTTTTATGTTCTCTCCTATTTTAGTATGGCTGGAGGTGTTATGAAGACTATGGATGTAAAGAATGGAGCTCAACAAGATCGTATACTAGGAGGTTCGCTACAACTCAGTGTATTCCTCTATGAAAAGAATAAAAGAAATATTCTTTTGAGCCACCCAGTAATCAAGATTTCAAAATTGGAGGCAAAAGGTTTTTCAAAAGTTCAGTGTGAAAATGGAAAAATATTTACTTGTAAAAAAGTGATTATAACTCTGCCCCCACCTTTAATTAATGCTATTGAGTTTCAGCCTCCTCTACCGGAAAGAAAGTCTATTCTTATTCAGTCCATGACAATGGGTCAGGTTATAAAGTTTATTATATTCTATAAAGAATGTTTCTGGAGAGACGAAGGATTCAGTGGAGAGATTGTATCCGATCGCTCGTCTATCAGTCTAATCTACGACGGATCCTTTGAAGATGGTTCCAAACCGTCTTTAATTGGGTTCTTTGAAGGTGAAGCTGCTAGAGAATGGTCAAAGAAGACTGAAGATGAGAGAAAGAAAGAAGTTACCGATATCCTCTATGACGCATTCCACCAAGACAAGAGAGTATATCTTCCAATAAACTATATTGAAATGAATTGGATGGAAGAAAAATACACAAAAGGTGGTTATGCTGCAACTTGTAATTGTAATATATTCTCAAAATATGGTCATACTCTGAGAGAACCTATTGATGACATTCATTTTGCAGGTACTGAAACTGCAACTCAATGGCCTGGTTATATGGAAGGAGCTCTTCAATCTGCTGAAAGAGTTGTTAATGAAATTTTAAATCAAAATACATCACCTGTCATCACAAACTCAAATTTTCAAAATACTAATATTTTAATAGTAATAATATCATTAATTGTTTTAGTAATCAGTTACTATCTCATTGTACATAAATAATAAATATTTAAATTAAATCATACTAATTTTATCTTTGACCCACTTTATTTATTTTAATAGAATTGATATATAATATTTTCTAGATACAATAAATTTTTAATTTGAATCGCCTAATGTAAGAAATTCTTAAATAAATATATATATTCTATAATTACAATTTAAGAATGTTAGAAATTGAATTTCCATAATATGAATCAACCATTAGGAGGTAATATATCTACAGGGTTCCTAAATTTCTTATATTAATGAAAACTTTTGGAAATAACTATATATGACTTTTCTTGCACTGCAGTGTACATGGGTAACATTTTATATGTATTTCGAGGATTTTTATTAGTAATAGGTTCGATTTTATCTACAAGCATAACATTGGAGAAGATTAATTGGAGAATTCTATTTATATCTAGATTGACAGAATACAAGGGCATAAATGGTAATCAAAACAAAATAGAAATCCAATCAAAAAAATTAAAGGATTTTAATCTAATTACTTAAATAAATTAATGGAAAAGATTTAAATCTATTAAAATTACTATAAATATGTATTAATAAAAATCAGAGTTAAAAAGTATCCAAGAGGTAACCATAAAATATTTGTGTAAATAAGGAGATTCATTGTACAAAAATATAAATAAATTTTATATTTTTTGAAATTTTTATTTTACAAATTTTTAGATCGATCAAAACCACACTTGCAAATTAATAAAATTAATATTACTAAATTAATTTTTTAAATATTGTATTACTCTACCTCTATAGTGTGAGTATAAACAATAAATTTAAAATATATTGTAATAGTATAAAGAGAATTTGTGAGATTTTACAATACATTATATATATTTTGTTTTTTTTTTTTTTTTTTTTTTACAAAATATCTGTAATTTTGGGTATTTTTGATATTAATTTTTTTTTAGTGTGTTTTTGGTTATCAAATCTTGTCATCTGATAAATGGGTATTTGTTCATCTAAACAAAAGTATCATGGAGATATTGATAAAAGTCAACAATTGAAAGCACAACCATCACAACAGCAACAAGAGGCAATTAACAAGAAACATCAGGATGAACACAAGAATAATTTGAATCAAGTAGCACTTAATTGGAAACAAAATACCTATGGTATATGGAAGAGACCTTATGATAAACTGGCTATTCACACTGATATCCCCAGACTGGGTCACAAGATTGAAATTATTGATAAACTTGATAGATTGTCATCTATTCATTTTGTAAATTTAAATCAACCATCTTCACAATCAAAATCTACAGTTATTCCTACTACAACCACTACTACAACTGAAACATCAACTAATCCCTCACAAGATACAAATATAACCGCAACTACATCATCTACATCACCTGTACAAAATGGAGCATCTGAGAATGTCTCTACCCCATCATCACCAAAAGAACCAGAAACCACAACTACAACTACAACTACACCTAGTAATAGCAATACTACTGAGAATACAACTACAACTACAACATTAGAAAATAGTAATACTCCTAAATTGGAAGAGGAATCGTTTATATCATTTTCAGATATACAAGCAACTTTGAGTGATTCTAATAGGTACACTTCATTGACTACTCTGACAAGTACTGGAATGTTGACAACCTCCCAAGTACTGAGAAAAGAAGAAGTTGTTTTACAAGTCCTCTCAGGACTCACATATTTATTAGACGGTGAAGAAAAAGAGAAAATGGTTAGAGACCAATTTCCTCTGTATATAAAGAGTAATGGAGGTGATCTATCTCAACAATTACTAGGATTTCTAGCAGTGATTGGTGAAAATAGTAGAGTCATGTCTCTACTAAAAGTTTGTCACCAAAAAGTTATTCTTCCATCCTACTACTTTATTAAATCTAATCTCATTGAGGAACTTCAATTCAGAGACAAAAGAGGTTCTTGGAAGATGAGAATCATTGTGGAATCTGATCAATCTATTATAGCTACCCATTGTAAACGACAACAGTCTACAATAGGTACTGAAAATGACCCTGAATTTGAATTTGAATGGGCACTCTCCATTCTCTTTGACAAGGATATGAATATCTCAAATCTCAAAGTTAACATTGTCGATCTAATCATTTCACCAAATATCACCACTGAAAGAAAACAAATCATACAACGTGCTTTTAGTGATTTACAAAATGAAACTCAAACTACCAATCAATCCCCAATCTTTCCCATGGCCCTAAATAAAATTGATCAATAAAAACACCTAATTATTATTATTTACTTATTTATACATTTAATTAAATACTATTTATTTCTCTTCTAATATCTCTTGATTATTCTCTGTAGGTTTATCATCCTCATGTTTTTCTGCTAGAGGATCGTCTTTTACCTCAATTGGTTGTTGTTGTTGTTCTTCTTCTTCTTTAACTGTCGTTGATGTTGTATCTATATTACTATTACTTGTTGATGTACTAGTTGTTGTTGAGGTGCTAGTTGTTGTTGAGGTGCTAGTTGATAAATTTAAAGGTATTGAAGGTTGTTGTTGAATTGGATTTGTATTATTTGTAACAGCAGTTATGATATTAGATGTAGTTGGATTTGGTTTAACTGGTGACTTATTTTTAAAGAGTAGTGATGATATTTTATCTGAAATGGATTGTGATTGATTTTGTTGTTGAAATACAGAGGTAGATAGTTTATCTAGTCTATTCATTATAATTGATAGTTTATTATTTACAGCCAATATTCTACCTCTGGCATTCAATAACTTTTGTATATGTGGTAAAAGTGGTGGAATTTGTGTAAGATTATTAAAGTTTTCTAATTCATTGGATAATTGATCAATCTGATCTGACAGATTCTTTTGCGATTGATAAACTTCTTGTATTTTTGCATCACATTCTTTTACTACTGGTGAAAGTAGTAAATATATACCATTACCCAATACAACTCTTGGATCAACTGATGATGTTGTCTCTTTATTATTGGATGTTGTAGTGGTGGTGGTTGTTGTGGTAGTAGTATTTTGTGATGGTAAATCAGATTCTATATTATTGTTTATACTATTATTCATAGTTGAATCATCTTTTATTTCAGATGTCATATTCTGCTATTCCCCAGTTTTGTCAAAAATAAAAAAAATAAAAAATCAAAAAATTCAATTGAGAATTCAATTTTGTTGAAGTTGGCAAGAACAATATTGGTTATGATTCAATAGTATAAAATAAAACCTACATTGTCAAAGATTCAATTAATTTAATTTTTTGAAATTTTTTCCCTTTTTTTTATTCTGTTGATTTTATTACTTTGACTTTTTTTTTTTTTATTAATTTTTGTTTTAATTTATTTATATATTTGAATACATTATTGTGATAGTGAAAATGTCATGGTTTAATGTCGGTGGTTTTCTAGGAAACCAAGGAAAAACTGGATCAGGTCAGACAGGAGGTAAAGACACAACTGGTGCAAATACACCAGCAGCTGTTGAGGCTATACTCGATAAGGTAACTCAAACTACAGACGTGGAGGAAAAAAAACATATCATTACAAAGTTATCAACAATTAATCGAAATTGTCATCAAGTTGTTGGTTCAAAAATGTCAATCCTTACCACTACACTTCAAGATAATAAAAATGATATTGAAATAGTCAGAGATATCATTGAAATTCTAAGTATGGTAATGACAACTTCACCTGTATGTTCAAAGTTTAACTAAAATTTCAAACAAAAGAACTTTACTAATGATATCAATTAATTGATGAAAATGTAGAAAGATGATAATATAGTTGAAATTCATAATACAGAGTTGTTTATAGCTGATGAAAAGAATTTTAATTTGATTTGTGAATTGTTGTCGGATAATGACTACTATGTCAGATATTATATTTCTAGGTTTTTAAATGTGATTATAAAGAATCGTTCAGAATCAGTACAAGAGGTGATATTGAAATGTCCAATGTCAATGACTAATATAATGTCATTGTTGACTGATAACAGAGAGATGATTAGAAATGAAGCAATTCTAATTATTATGGATTTGACAAAATCAAATCAAGAGATTCAAAAGATTGTTGCATTTGGAAATGCTTTTGAAATATTATTGGATATCATTAGTAAAGAAGGTCATTCTGATGGTGGTATAATTGTAGGTGATAGTATATCAGTTCTCATTAACCTTTTGAAAGGAAACTCTAGTAATCAAAACTTTTTCAGAGAGACTGGTTGCATTGCAAGACTTTCAAAATTGTTGGAAGTTCATAACAAGGACATGTGGATATTAACTGACCAGAAATTCAATATCATTATGGCAACTCTTGATTTAATTTTGGTATTGGTTGAGAAAAACAGTCTATCAACTAGCCATAATCAATTGGCATTGTCTAGATCAGGTGTTATGAATCTTATCATTCGTTTGGCATTGGGTAAGATGTCAAGTGTTGTTATTAAAAGTAAATCTCTCTATATCCTAGGTGAGATACTCAACCAAAACTCTGAGAATATTAATGAATTCTCAGCAGTCTCTATCAAGAGTGATGTTACTAAACAATCACAATCTGCATTGTTAAAACTTACAATGTCAATGCTCTATAAAAAAGATTTGATTGAGAAATCTAGTGCCTTTCATGCTTTTAAATGCTACCTTATGAATAATGAAGAGGAACAATTGGCATTGGCATCGACCATCTTGGATAACGGTTCAGAAACCTCACCTTCAAAACCAAGTAATTCACCAACAAACAACAATCCAACACCAGAGGATATAGAAAACTATTCAATAGGTCAACATTTGATTAAAAATCTCTTTTCATTTGAACAATCGATTCCAGGTCGTGGATTTGAAATGAGTAGCTTTTGGTTTGCATCTATGGTTATTTTATACATGGTTAAAGATTCCTTGCATACCAAGAATCATTTACTTACTACTCCTTTAGAGATTCCAAAACAACCTGGTCAGATTCCACCAAATCTCTTCAGTAAGATAATGAATACTTTATTGCAAAGTAAGACTAAGGAAATAGACCCAATGATTAAAATTTCCATTCTAAAGATTCTAGCAACTTGGTTAAATCAGTCACCAAATGCCATTAAACAGTTTTTTGATTCTCAATTGTATCTATCCTATGTTATTGAGTCTATTATACAGCCATCTGGATCATTAAGTGGTAGTAGTCAGACTAACCTTAATGTTCACATTCAAGGTCTTTGTGCATTGATTTTGGGTATTTGTATTCAGTATATGGATGACGAGACTGCAGAAGCTAATAAATCCAATCTCAATACAATTATTAATCACAGAATTGGAATGAACTCATTCAAGGATAAACTAGATGCCATAAGAAAATCAGAGACCTTTATTCATTCAGAGCAATATGAAGATGAATTCTCAACCTCCTTGGAGAAACTTCAAATTCAATTGTATGACTTTGAATTTACACTCTTTTACAAGGACATATATGACAAAATTAGAAATATAGGTACCAATGTAAATAAACCCAGACCTGGTGTTAGAAAACCTCAAGCTACAAATGAACCACAACACCAATCATCTCCCAATCAATCCTCATCACCAAACCAAAGTTTATCACCACAACCACAACCTAGAAATACACAAAATCAACATGTATCTAATAATATTAATAGTCCATTACAGCAACAACAAATTGGAACTACCTCACCACAGATTAATAAGGAATTGGAGAGCATAAAATTAGAAAATCAACAATTAAAATCAGAGAGACAACAATTAAAAGATGAGATTGAATCAATTAAAAAACAAGGTGGCCAAAGTCAGAGTGAAACATTGTCATTAAAGAACAATAATCAATTGTTGGCTCAAGAAATTCAGCAGTTGAAACTTGAGAAACAACAATTCCAAAATGAGTTGATTAACATTAGACAAATGGGTGGTCAAGCTCAAAATGATTTATCAACTCTTCACCAACAAATTCAACAATTAACTCAAGTTAATACTGAATTACAAAATGAATTAAATCTACTTCGTGATGCCAATTATAAATTGGAAGAATTGGTTTTGGAGAAAGATGATATCATTGATGACTATAAGAAAAAACAAGAATACTATCAACAACAATCCCTATCGTCATTTACTCATGATGAACAATCTAATAGTACAAAGACAGCCAATGATATTTTTGGTGGTAATAGTGGTTCTGAATCTATGGATTTCTTTGAAATGTTGCGTATCAAACAAGAAAATACAGACTATCAAACAGAAATATCCAATCTCAACAGCAAAATTACCCATTTGAGTAATGAAAATTCTCAATTGGCCCAACAAAAAGAAGATTTGATGAAAAAAGTTGTAAATACCTCACCACCAATATCATCTCCAACCAGTGCCAGATCACCAAACTCTGCTCTTGAATTGAAATTGACTAGAGTAGAAAGTGAATTGGCTGAGTTGAGAATTAAATATACTGCTTTGGAGAAGGAACAAGATGAATTGTTTAATTACTCTACAAAGTTGGAATACGAGAATGAAAAACTAAAAAGCAAATAATTACTAAATAAATAAACATTTAGTTTGGGAATTAATTATACAAAAATTACTATTTGATCAACTATTGATTATTGTTATTGTTATTGTTATTATTATTATTATTACTATTATATAAACTTGTTTCAATCCTGTACATATTACCATACTGAATAGATGGTGTTTGTTTTTCATCAACCTCTACTACACATACTGCCATTGCTAAAGTATATTAAATATTGATTAGAATTCATAGGAATGGTTTATATCTTTTGGTATTGGTTTAATATTTACTATCATGATCTATAATTCTATAAGTCACAACAACAGTTGAATGAGGTTGAAAAAAATTTAAAACTGCGGTGTTATTGAATGAAAAAAAGATACCTTTGCAGGGGCTGCCAACATATGTCCACTCTAAATAAGTTTCAACACTTTTAGGTGATGTTGTTACCCTCATTGTATATCCAAAATGTAACTCATTCTTAGCTAAACTCTTACCAAAACTCCATTTTAAAGACCTACTACCTGGATCTGTATCAAACTTTGTATATTCTTCAATCTAAATTTGAATTTTGTAAATGTTGTTGTGGTTAATTAATAGGATGTTGCATGTGTTATGTATCTATCTCCACCTACCAGTACAACAGTGTTACTTGAACGAATGTGTGAAAATGTACCTGAAAAATTTCTCCATTCGAGGTTTCTTTTCCAAGATCCTATTAGATAGCTATAAAAGTCATTATCTGTAATTTGATACTAAAAATTATAACAAAACAATGGCCAATTAATACATTTTGCACACAAGATTACAAGTCAATGAGAATAGGTACTTTTATTGTTTTTGGTATACTGTCCCCCTCTTTATCCGATTTTGTGTTGTGTGACAACACAGGTGAAATACTAAGTTTAGTTTTTCTCCAATTGTTATTATCCATTTATTTGAACTACTTATGTGATCAAACCCCTTTTCTAAACTAATAAATTTAAAAAAAAAAAAAAAGAAATTATGTTTCGAATGTTTAATTCTAAAAAGAATTTACTAGTAATTTATTATGAAATTTATATATGAATAGATAAAAATAAATAGATATAAAAAATAATTTATATTTGCATTGTTTTAAATATATATATATTTTTAGACCTGAAACAAAATTTCTAACCAATTCAGAGAATCCCAAAAAAATTTGTTCAACTTGAATTTTCTTTCGCTTACCAATTTGGATTCGTGTCAATCATAGTTTTAAAAAAAACAAAAAAAAAATCTAAATTTCTTTATTATTTGAAAAAAAAACCAACATTGTTAACCAATAGACATCATACAAGCTACATTGTTGATATCATGTATTATTTGCATGTTTATCTGTAGCTAAAATAAAATATGATAAGATTAAATAAAAGAAATATTTTTATAGGTACAATAACACTTCTCTTTGTTACAGTGCTTATTTTCAATATAGAATTTATATACAAAAATGAAAATAACTCACTGAACAATAATAATCAGGAGATTATCACCGAAACTAATAAAAAGAGTTTACAAAACTATGAAGAGAAAACTACACCTAAACCTACTAGCACAAGACCAACAAACCCACCTAAACTCACACAACCACCACCAACAAAAAACACCGTAACAAAAGGAACAGCACCACCTGGACCTAAAGATAACTCTGTCTATTGTGATAATGGAATTGATGTGGTGATAACATGGGTAAATGGAAGTGACCCAAAATTAATAGAAGATAGAATTGCTAGAAACAAACAATTTTCTACAGAGGCTCTATCTGCAGCTGAAATGGCACAAAGATTCAGAGATCTTGATGGCCTGAAATACACACTAAGAAGTATTCAACAATATGCACCATGGGTTAGAAAAGTTTGGATAGTAACTGCCCAACAAATTCCAACATGGTTTGATACTACATACAAAGGTAATATCGAATTTATCTACCACAAAGAATTGTTTTTAAATAAGTATGTATATTATACTCTAAAGTTTCTGTATCTCTATTCTCTTATTCTAACCAACCTATATTCCTATTACTAAAAGGTCCGATTTACCAAATTTTAATTCTAATTCTATTGAGGCAAGTTTTCATAATTTACCAGAAAGAGTATCTGATTGTTTCTTGTCTCTAAATGATGATATATTCTTTGGAGGTAATGGTATGTATAATTTAATATAGCTTAGCATTGTAAATGAATAATAGTACTAATGAAAACAAAAATCAAAATCTAAATCTAAATCTTAGTTGAGAAAAAAGATTTCTTTGATAGTAATAAGATTGCAGTTTACCCTGAATCATGGACCGCACCATCTTCACAAAAAGATATTTGGCATCGTACTATTGCTTATTCTAGTAAATTATTAGATACCAAATGGAATGATGTCAGTAGAAGAAAGTATATGACTCATGGTGTTCAACCAATGTACAGAAAGTCATTACAGTTAATGTATTCGCAACTGCAGTTGGAGAATAATAAGACAACTGCTCATCCATTTAGAAATGAGACAGATATCCAAATACCATTCCTCAATCAACACTACAATCTAAAGTATTTCCAAACCTATCAACCAACCAAAATCAATCAATATGGTGCCTTTAGAGACTCGGAAAAAGAAATGAAATCTCTCTTTGAGAGACTAACAAAATATAAATACAAAACTGTTTGTCTGAATGATAATCTCTCTGATAAACCACCTTCAGCTGTACTCACGCAAATTCATCAATTCTTTGAAGCCTATTTTCCAAAAGTTGGTGAATGGGAACTAAAGTAATAATAAAAATATATATTTATACGATACATACTATTCTAAAAATATAATCACTAAATCAACTGAGTCTGTTGGGGAAAGAATAAAAAAAAAAAAAGTAGGAGTGGTTTTGGTGAAAAGCTTCACAAAATCACACTAGTGTTTTGGAATTTCTGATTTTCAGATTTTCAGTTTTTTTAAATATCTAAAGATTTTGATTGCTGTCAATCACCTCTTGATCGTCTTTATTTATAAGAGGATTTGATAACTTTTCATCTGGTGTTGGTGGGGAAATTATTTCCTTGTCATCATTAGTTATCATATTCAGATAAATATTTTTAAAGAAATTGGGTGATCTGTTGCTTTTGAATTGAGTCATAAAGTAGACTATCAGACTCCAAATGGATAGAATTGCTGAAAACACACCAAAAAGTGCAAATGGGAAACCATTCCAAGTGTCAAAATACATGCCACCAACTTTAGAGGCAATAAGAATACCAACACATCCGCATTGACTAAAAAAACCACTGACTGAACCACGATATTTTGGTGGTGATTCTTGAGCTACTAAACTTGTGCTACTTACAACCATACCTGTTTCAGCACATCCAATAATACATGCACCTATAAAGAATCTGGCAGACAGAGGATCATTACTGAATGCCAATATAAAGTATCCTGAGCATCCAATCAATGCAAGTAGCACCATTGCAAATACTCTATTGAGTTTATCCATCATGTATCCTGCAATCAGTGCAAAGAACAATGCACAAGTTTGAGCGATACCAGATATGGTACCGGAACTTGACAGTGCCTGATCTTTATTTCCTCCATTATTTGACAATGCGTAATTGTATATCCATAGCGACAGGAATGTAGTGGCTATTGCTGAGTCACCTCTAGCTATAAAACCACTTCCATAGGCCAAAGCCAGTACAGGTCGCTTACCAGCTTTTAAACCCTCTTTAAAGATTACTAAAATGTTTCTAGTGTGTTTTTGTAGAATTGTACCGCTGTCTCTTGGATTGAATTTCTTGAGGAATAAGAAGAGTAGCAGTGCACCTACGAATGCCATTACAGCTGTTAGGACATAGGTTAATTGTCCAGAGAGTTCAGTTGAGAGATGGAATGAGGTTTGTAAGAGGGTAGGTATTTTGAGGAGAACTAATGAGCCTAGTACTGCTCCACCTCCAGCTGCAAAACCTAGGAAACCACTGGCTCTTCCTCTGTCTTGAAAGAGTACATAGTCACCCAAAACAGCACTTAACATACTCGAACATGATGCAGCACCTATACCAAACAGTAATCTAAAGATTATCAATACTGAAAGACTCTTGGCGAATGGGTATAACAGTAACCCAATACCAACAATAATCATACCCAATGTGTAAACTATACGTCTTCCATAACGATCCGATGCGACACCCCAAGCATGAGATGCAATCAAAATAGTCAATTCATTGTAAAAAGTAAGGTTACCACTGACATTTCCTTGTTGGTTATCAGGTATTCCCAAACTATTCAAAATAAAAGGTTGAGCTACATTTATGAATACAAAAAAACATATACTGAGAAAACTACCTAAATAGCTTGCCATCACATTACTCTTTGTTATATTCTTATTCATTCTATGTAATTTAAAAAATGTCTTGTGCTGCTCAACCTGTTCTTGTTCACTCTTTCCAATTACAATATCACCATGGTCTGGGTTTATCATACTGTTTACACTGTCAACTAACAATACAACTCCACTTGTAACTGGACATTTTAAATGTCCTTGTTGTTGTTGCTGTTGATCTATATCTATACTATTATTATCATTCATTTTGTAATCACATGAGTGAATATTCCAATTACTTTTTTTGTTTTTAGGTGAAATGACACAATTCTCTTCTGTCCACTTTTTCCTAAAACTAAAAATTAAAAAAAAAATTTTTGGGATTATCGTGTTGACAATATTGTAAACGATCTAAAGATTTTAAATAGATTAGTCTCAAAATTGAATAAAGAGTATTAATTATTATCAATTTCATTAAATTTTTAAAGAAATACTGAAAAAATAAATGAGTATATATATTAATAAAATTACATATTTAAACAATCCTGTGATATCTCATAAAAAACCATGGAGTATATTTGCAACCAAAATACCAAACTTTTTATTATTAAGACATATTTTAGAGCATAGAAGGCTCCATTTGTAATAATTTTTGTTTATTGCAATAATGAAAAACGAAAATTTTTGTAAATTTAAAATTAAAAATGGCAAATCTATCACCAATCGATATCTCAAAGAGTATTATAAAATTAGGAAATACAATACTGAGACAAAAAGCATTACCATGGACAAAAGATGAGATTAGAGATCGTGTAAAAGTTGAAAAGATATTGGAAACATTGTCAAGAGAGATGGTTGCTAGTAGCGGAACTGGAATTGCAGCTCCTCAAATTGGTATTCCAAAACAATTGTTTTTATTTGAATTACAAAGTAAAAGAGATGGTTTGCAGTGTCCTGAGTTCCCTCTGACTGCATTCTTTAACCCAGAGATACATATTATAGAAGACGAAGTAAAAACACCAAAATCTATGTTTGGGTCTAGTAAGAATCTAATGAATCTTTCAAAATATAAATCTAAATTACAGACAGCCGAATCATCATTACCATCTCAACCTACATCACAAAATACCATTAAAATCTGGGAATCATGTTTATCGATACCCAATTTCTACGCACCTGTTCCTAGAGGTAGAAAATGTATTATAAAATTTTTAGATATAGAAGCAAACGAGAGAGTGATTGAATGCGATGGAATTGTAGCTGCTTGTCTACAACATGAAAATGATCATCTCCTGGGAAAAGTTTTTGCAGATAGACTTGCAAATCCCCTAAATGATCTAATTTACATTTCAGAATTGACAACAGAACAAATCTCAGATATATTTAATCACACTGGTGATTTCCAAATTGTCAAATAAAATCAAGTACTTGAAATCAAGATGTTCAACGTTACCTTGAAAACAGATTCTGTATTGAGAAGTAAAAAATTTTTTTTTTTTTTTTTTTTTTTTTGATTTTTTTTCATACTCAATCAAAAATCGCAATATAATGTACAGATCATTATTCAACTATATAGGTGAAGCTTTGAGATCTTCTGGTCAAACTTTAGATAAAATTGGATGTAGATTACAAGGAAACTATGCCTATGTTGAAAAATGTAAAGATTTACACATGCAAAATTAAAGTTCAAAAAAGTATTGTGGAAGATTGATGATATTAATATTGTTGAATGTAAAGTGAATAGACATGCAAGAGTATCGGTATTTAAGGAAAATATTCCATTTTTAGGTAATTCATCATTTATTGCACCCAATTCATCAGTTATTGGTAATGTTTCAATTGGAGATAAAACATCAATTTGGTATAATACAGTGTTGAGAGGTGATGTCAACACTATTGAGATTGGAGATGAAACTACTATTGGAGATCGTACAGTTATTCATGTAGCTTCAAAAGGACCAAAAGGACCAATGCCAACAACTATAGGTAATAAAGTCTATGTTGGTCCAGGTTCAATCCTTCACGCATGTACAATACAAGATGAATGTTATATCGGTTCAGGTTCCATCTTATATGATGGTTCCATTGTCGAAAAGAATGGGTTCTTGGAGAGTGGCTCCCTTTTAACCTCTGGAAAGAAAGTTCTTTCCGGTCAAGTTTGGGGTGGATCACCTGCAATCTTCATTCGTAATGTCACCAAAAATGACATTGAGAACCTTTACCAAACTATAAATGATAATATTACACTTTCCGAAGAACATGAGATCCAAACTCAAAAATCTTCAAAACAATTACATCTAGATGAATTGGAAATCTCCACTTTAAACCGTACCTCTCTTCAAAATGAAATCCACACTAAAAAGGATTAATCACATTCTGTTTATAGTTATTATATTAAAAAAAAATAAATTTAAAAGAAAAGTTTCAATGAAATGGAAACCAACTTGAACATATGCTACAGTTAACACAGGAACATCAAAAATCAACCTAGGCTTTCAGTATAAAAACAAATAAAAAAAAACAAAAAGGTATTTTTTTTTAATTTAAAATAATACATTAAATTCCAAAATTGGTACACGAAAGAATGAAAATGCTTCGTTTGTGGAGAACATTATGTTATCATCATTATTAATTTACTGTTTGTCAATCAAAAAGTCTACTTTTCAATTCAAAAACTTTTTTTTTTTTAAATAGTTTTTATAAAACACAACCAGTTTGTCGGTTCAATATTTCAAAACAAAAGATATTGAATAAAAAAATTATCTATTTGTAAATTAATTGGAATACACCAACAAATACATTAAAAAAAAAAGATAATGAATAAGAAATTGATATAAGTCAGAAAAGACAGACACCAGGATATGACATCACTTTTCAAAATGAAACGATTGTTATTCATATTAATGACAATATTCATTACATTGATACGAGTTAACCAGTCAATGATATACGATAGATCATTTACAATCAAGGGAAAGTATCAACTAGTTGAACAATTTGGGTTCGAACAAGATGGTACAATTGAAATTGAAATTGAGGGTATTGAATTTGAAGGCCCAGAACCCACAACACCTCCTATAAAGGTAAACCCAACTTCACAAATACCAACTTCAACAGCACCACCTCAACTAACTATATCACCACTGGAGGATAGAGGTGCTGATATGATGATGGGTCCAAATGGTGAGGACCAAACAGGCGATGATAGTAACGGCAAAATATCTTCACCTATAACCTACTTTAATATGACAATTTGGGCTTGTAAAGACAGAGAATATCAATCATTGATTGGGTCATCTCCATCCAATTTCATAGAGAATAAATTGTGCGGTGACTATAACGCTGGTAATTGCCCAATGCAAAATATTACGATGGTTGCTGGTAATACTATAAATTTCTCAATTGTCGATTCTGACATGTACAGAATAATCATTCTAAAATGTGTAGATACTAGACAGGTTGATGTAAAGTTACATTATGTCCTAAAGAATCCTGGTGGACATTTATCCAAAGGATATCTTCCACTACCAAAACTCTACAAATACATGTCCGCTATCATTGTTTTGGTTCTTTTTGCCACCATTAGCTATTGGTTAAGATATCGATATTATCTAAACCAAATTCATTATTTATTATGTAGGTAAACTCTCTCCCAACATGATGCACATTTTACTAACTAAATACAAATTTGGTAATCTCATATACAGTGTTTATAGTTACATTAAAGTTCATTTTAATCATTTTGACAATGTACTATTGGGATGGTGCAGATACAGTTGGTAAATTTAATACCGTTTTAAAATATTTTCAAAATCTGTTCTTCTCATTTGCAGAGACATCCTTTTTTGCATCACTCTTTGTCCTATCTAGAGGTTGGAAAATAACTAGACCCACGCTATCAGTAGCAGAGTCTAGAACAATATCCCTTATTTTATTATTTTTATTATCAGTTTTATTATTTTTTAGTTTTTATAACGATGTATATTATTTCCTCAGTTTAATGATCCTCTATTTCTTTATGATGCCAAAAATATTCACCAATATAACAAAGAATATTAGAGTTTTGGAATCACATTTAATCTTATCAAGGTATGTATAGCACTAATTTCAATATGTAATTATAGAAAACTAATAATATTATGTTAAATCTATATAGATATATGAATTCAAATTCACAAGCCAATTATCAACTAAAGAAAAGAGTTTTTAAATTCCTTAGATCGGCAATAGTACTGTATTTGGGTGCTATTTTGTTTGTAAATAGTATTAGAATAGTAATGGTTTGGTGGTTATATTATATTAGTTATTGCGTCAGTGAACCAATGTCAGTAGTAATGTTACTGTTTTTATTGTTCACATTTAGACCAGAGATATCTTCACCAAATATATATTTAGACTCGAATTTATCTGATCAGATGGTTATACATGATCTCTCTAGGTCACTAGAACATCTAATGAATGATAACCTCGACCCCATTTCATTAGCTTCCATTTTGGAATCAAAAACATTTGATCCTAAATCTTGTATTATCATTCAATATCCATCTCATCATTCTCCCTTAGTGTTAGGTTTTCAAGATCATTCAACTCAAACCCCAACAACACCAATTAAAAAAGACGAATAAACCAAACTTTATGTATATAAGTAGTAATTTTTTTTTACAGAATATAATCGAAAATCTTGTTGCGTTTAATTTCTTTTTAAAATTAATGATAATAATAATTGTTGTAAAAGTTTAATTATTGTTGATTGAAATCAATTTCTTGAGTTTTGCTCTTAGAATTTGACCAGATGTCTTGTGTTTAAGGTAATAGATAGCACAAATGATGATTGCAGTTCCTCCAATGGATACAACTATAGCAATAATGGCATTTCTAGAGATTTTGGTAGATGATGAGGTAATATTGCTAGTGGAGTCACTAGAAGATGGTTTACAAATATCTCTGTCATCGGATGGTGTCAATAAGATATTGTAAGATTTAGATGTTTGTTCAGTTTTTACTTTACAATCATTATTAACCTCTACTTCCTCACCAGATTTTTTATCATAAATTACAACTTGAATCTTTTTAAATGTACCTTGTGAATTGTTGAAACTTATCACTGGTGTAGATTTTGTTTCATTATTGCTTTCAATGGTGTCTTTATCAATTCTTACAACTAGTGTACCATTTAAACTAGCAGTATCTGTGATATTGAGTTGAGATGATTCACTACCGTCTACAGTAATAACTACTTTACCACCATCACCTTGAGTGTAGTTACCGGTAATGGTAATGGTACCTGGTTTAGAACCTCCAACAGCACCATGATTATTCTCAACTGTACCATTGATTTGACCAGAACCTTCAACATTTCCACCATTGATGGTAATTGGTTGACCTGATGAGATGGTGGTGCCATTCAATTCAGTTTTACCAGATTCTTGATTGAAATTATTAAAATCAGTATCTTGATTTACTTCAACTTTACCATTGTTTACAAATGGTGCATAGACATGTGAACTATTTTGACCTTTGATAACAAAAGTGCCATTGTTTCTTACAATTACTTGATCATTGTTTGGAATGATATCATTATGTAGAATAAACATACCACTATTATCAATACCACCACCATACAATTGAATGACACCATTGGCTTCAATTATACCATTTTCATTGTAGAAGAAGGTGTTGGTGAGGTTAATCATTGCATTTTCACCCTGAACAAAATTACCATTTAATATTACAAATTGGCAATTTTCACATGTAAAATCAGACTCTTTTTCAACATAAACTTTACCATTATTCACTTGAACTGTAGAATTGGAACCTTTAAAGTTACCACTAATATAAAATAGACCATCCTCAACTACAGTGGTTGAATTTGTAGATTCCAAATAACCATGGGTTGTAAAGTTAAGGTAGACACTTAAAAATGATTCTGACATTTTAATCAAACCAGCCTAAATATTAACATTACTTTGTTAGGTTCTGTTTAAAGTGTTTTAAATTGAAAAAATACATACATTTTCAAAGAAACCATTTACATCAATATTGGAACCCATAATATAACTAATGTATAAAAATTCGGTGTTACTGAATATAAATACACCTTCTATATTTACATTTGATTTTATAAATTTGAAAGTGGAAGTATCAAAAAATGTGAGATTGGAGGTTACTAGTAAGTCAGACTCATTTACTATTAAATAAGAGTTTTGATCACATAGCAAGTATCCTTGAATATCAACATAGGATCCTGATGCCATTAAACCTAAAGAATCACCTCTAAAGAAAAGAGAATCTAATACAGTAAGATTTGAACTAATAAAACCTAATTGTGCTGTATCGTAAACAATGAAAACACCATCTAATAGTAACTTGGAGTGTTCTCTTAAAACTAATTGTGAGGTATTCTAAAATAATGTTAAAATTATATTTCATAATATGTTAAATTTTGCGACCAATTACTTACAAATAAACCTAAAATTGTATATTCAACTAAATCTTCAGCAACTATGATATCTACTGTTGAGTTGTAGAAATTAGCCATTGAATCATCCCATAGACCAAAATAATTATCTTTAATTAAAATTCTTGAGTCATATCCGACCATAGTTCCATTAATCTATAGATGATGTTAGAAATATGAAAAATAATGTATTAAAATATTTTAAACTTACTTGTAAAAATGTAAAACCAGTAGTTTCAACAGATGACGAGTTTAGATATAATTGTGCATTATCTTTAATTAGAATTGTATAGTTGGTTACCAATTCTGAATTTTCCAATTTTAATAATGTATCAACATAAATTTGAGTATAGATACCATCTAAATTAATTTTAGAATTAATGAAATAACCAAGTGATGTATCTGTAAAAGCAAAGTATACATGGGTATTTGGGTCACTCTTGTTAAACAATGGGTTCATCATATTAAGAGTACTACCTTCAATGGCAAAAAATTTACCATCCAAACCTGAGATTAAGGTGTTAGTAAGAGTCATAGTTGAACTCTCTTTCATCTGAAAAATTCCTAAATTTACAGTTCTTTGTGTTGTAACGATAGTAGTGGATGAATTTTCAGTTAACAAAGTTTGACCTTGGAACCATGGCTCAAAATCACCATATATTAAAATGTCACCAAGATTATTAAAATAAGTTCCTGGATCAGTTTGAATTTTGGTTTGAATCACTAAATCCCCTCCTACAAAAAAATGATTATAAATGTTGGTTAGTTAAAATGTATATTTAATTATTGTTACATAGATATTTACTATTTTCAAAAGCAGAATTGGTATTTTGGTTTAAGTAAATTCCTTTTCCAGTGGATGGTACAAAAGTATAGTTAGTTCCATAATCAAATATTACAGTACCATAAACATCAAAATATTCAGTAGTGACTTCAATGGTTTTTGAAGGATTGGTTGAGGGTGTATCATTTAAGAATATTAGAGCTCCACCTAGTTGTGTAACAACTTGACTTGCTTTAATGTTTTCACTAGCACCCAAAATGACTTGAGCACCGGAATTACCAATTATAAAATCCAAAAGATCAACATTGGTATCTAATCTTACATTTGTACCATTTATAGAAATTAAAACTGAATCTCCAGTTTGAGGTACACCAGTTGGTTGCCAATTACTATCAGTGTTCCAACTCTGGTAATTACCAGGCTGGTTATTCTTTAATGCTGTTTTTGTTACAGCATCAGCAAAATTAATAATATATAATAAAACTAAAAAACCAAAAATAATATTTTTTAGATTCATTTTTTTGTGAAATAATATTTATTCTATTTATACAAATACAATGTTACTAAAATTACAATTATAAATAGAAGTAAAGAGATAGAGAAAATAAAATTATTTAAAATAAAAAAAAAAAAAAGAATCATAAGATCATTAGAATAATTTTGGGTATTGGGTTAAAACGGACCTTAATTGAAAATATCTATGGAAATATCGGATTTTTTTACATTGATTTCAGAGGAATCTCAGAGCAGGTTCCCATGATGTTACCACTTAACACTAATAAAATATCAAAGGTACTATTTTGAATTAACCAACACGGAGATAAATTGAAAAGTTATACGGATATTAATTTTGTACCGAGATAAATTTACATTAATGTATTTTTAAAAACAGTTTAAATTTCAATTTTTTGTGGCATTGTTAATAGATATTTATTTATTTTTTCTGAAAAGAAACCAAAGTTTTTTTCTGATGGAGAATTTAGAATACCTGAACTTTGATTGATGATGGTTCAACTTTTTGAATTGTAATTATCAAGAGACCGTTATCAAAGGTTGCTTTGATACTCTTTAGATCTATATTTTGGTCACGTAACTTGATGATTCTTTTAAAGTTTCCGGGTGTTGATCTTTCTTTTAAGATGAATCTTTCATAGACATGGTCATTATCTTCAACAATATTATTGTTGTTGTTGGTTACAATTGGTTTTACAACAGATGAGGTTGCAGAGGACTCTTCTTCAAAATCTTCAATAGTTGGTTTAGATTGAACAATTGGTTTGACTGGTGTGGCAGTAGTTGGGATGGCGCTAGCTTTAAAATTAGATTTCTTATCAGCAGTGATAATCAACTTATTTTCTTTAATTTCAATATTTAGTTCATCTCTAGAGATACCAGGTAATTCAGATTCAATGATATATCTATCTTGTTTCTCAATGATATCGGTGCTTGGAACTGTGAAACTTAATTCATTATTTTCATTAGATGTTGAAGAAACAGAAGCTTGTCTACCATAGAATGGATTCTCATGCTTGAAACCCCATTTCAACATCCTTTCAAATTTTCTGTGTCCACAACCATTTTGATCAAAATTTCCACTTTGGTTGTTTGGACAATGGCTGTTCCAAGGATTACCATGATGACCATGATGTTGTCCATGATGTTGTCCATGATGTTGTCCATGATGTGGTCCATGATGTGGTCCATGATGTTGACCATGATGAGGTCCATGATGACCGTGGTGTTGACCGAAATGGTTCCAGTGATTACCATGTTGATGTCCAGAGATACCTTGGTTTTCTTGATTTTCTTGATTTTCTTGGTGACCATGATGAGGTCCATGATGACCGTGGTGCTGACCGTGACCATGATGAGGTCCATGATGACCATGGTGTTGACCGTGACCATGATGAGGTCCATGATGCCCGTGTAGTTGACCGAAATGGTTCCAGTGATTACCATGGTGACCTTGGTGAACATGTGGTTGATCATGAGTACTTAGAGATTTGAATAGTTCCTCAAATTGACCATGTTGACAACCATCTTGATGATTTTGGTGATTTCCATTTTGGTTTTGGCATTGATCTTTGTTCTCATGATTACTCATTGATTTGAATAATGCCTCAAAGTTTTTATGTTTACATCCATCATGATGTTGGTGGTGATGATTTTGGAATGAATGGTTACCATGATGTTGGTTTAGGTTTTGGCAATGGAAGAGATTTATTAATTTACAAGGACCATTTACATTTCCATGATGGTTACTATCAGATTGCATTAAATCAACTAATTTACAAGACATTAGAAATAATAAAAGGATAGTTAATAATTGTTTAAGCTTTGTTATTTTAATTTTTAATATTATAATGAATAGGAAATTTTTAAAACCCCATTCTTATATATTCAATACAGATAATGAAATTTAGGGTAGAACTAAGAGAAATTAAATTTCAAAATGAAAACTAACTGAAATTTACCGTAGAAGATTGAAAAATAATAATTACATCATATAATCATGGGTTACATTAATTTCCCAATAATGATTCACAATGTATCTGGTATAATATAACGTTTGATTATTTGAATAAAAGTAATTTGAAAAAAAAAAATAATAAAATGTACAAATATAGAAAGAAAGATAAATAAATTTAATTTAAAACAAGTTTTGAGAATTATAGTCGTTAATATATTTTCTTTGTTTTTCGATATAGAAGTTTATTTTGTTTTTTTGTTATTTTTGTTGGCTTCACAGTAGATGAAATCAGTGAAAGAACCTTCAAAAATCAAAGCAATTTGATAAACCACATAGACAACTATGGTAATGAAAACACCAGCTAAACTCTTTTCAGATAGAGCATGAGCTAAAAATAACATTGTTGAACCATTGTACATTGGATTATTCATTACATTAAATGGGAACCCAGTAACTCTGGCACTCATTAGAATTCCAAAATAATCACCTAAATAGGTACCAGTGATACCTAATCTCATATATGCTGATAGTACTAATACACTTCCAATTGCATAGAGTGCATATGCAAGATACTGAATCTCTTCTCTTCCAAATTCCTCAAAAATTGGTTGATACATTAATGCTTGTGCAAATCTATATTTCAATATCACATAGGTATTAATATATACTGTGTTTGTTTATATGATTATATTTCAATAATAATCTGATATTTACAAATAATCACGTAGAATTCCTAATGAAAATATCAAGAATGCCATTAGATAACATCCTGCATATTGACCACCCATTAATCTAGTGAGAAATTTATGATTGTATTCATATCTAGCTTGAATATTCCACCACAATGGGTTAAATATAATGCAACCAATTGCTAACCAAAAATAGGTTTCTGAAAAATCAATGAATGAAGATAGATAGTCTAGTGTTATTCCTTCCATAGTTATGAAATTCGAATAAAAAAAAAATCGATTTTTTTCACATGACGCTAGTATATGTAAAAATGGAAATTTGGGGTAAATGGGGTTAAAATTAAAAAAATAATATCAAGATATATTCTTGATTTGATTCAATCTGCATTGTTTAAACTAAAATATTATATTTTCCAAGAATTGTTTTGACCTTTTTTTTTAAATTTTATAATACTGATTATTTTAAATTATTAATCATTTCCACAAAATGCCTAGACTAAAAATACCTCTGAAACTACAAGAGGAATTAAAAACTAATCAACCAAAGATTAATAGTTTCTTTAATGTTGTAACCCCACCTTCTAATTCTACAAGTCAATCCAAAAAAGTAGAAACTGATAAACCATCACCTAATACCAGTAAGAAGAAAATATTAGAAGATGAAGATGATGAGGTATTAGCAGATCTCAAATCAACATCTCCAACTTCAAATAACACCAATGTTACTAATAGTGGAAGAACAAGAGTTATTAAATATGATATTTCAAAAATTACTGCTAAAGGATCATCAGATGAATCTGAGTACGATTCTGAAGAAGAAAGAAAAAAGAAGACTACAACATCTAGTACCTCTAAAAAAGTATTAGGAAAGAAAAGAAAGAAGGACGATTCTGATTATGAATCAGATGGTGATGATGAAAAATATAGATTAGAAGAAGAAACTTATCAAAAACATAAAAGTGTTGATGTTGATATTTCAATGTCAGATAATGATGATGAGGAAAAGGAAGACCAAGATATGAATGATATATTATCTATAAAACAAGATTCTATATCAATAATGGATAATGTAGATGTTAATGGTGAAATGGTTTCTTATGGGATAACAGGTAGAGTACTGTTACCTCAAGGTACACCCACATTTCAACGTGATTTAAAATCTGGAAAGAAGTTAATGAAATCTTTTGATACTCTTCAGAAGCTGAGGGAGGCAAACAATGCAAAATCAGCTCAGGTTTTTGAGGAAGGTATGGAACAACAATCCGATTCTGAAGATGATAAAAAGAAAAAGAAACCTACAGCTGCCTCTGCAAAAAGTAAAGGAAAAGTTACTTATACTCCACTGGAACAACAATACATGCAATTGAAAAAAGATAACCCAGACACACTTTTAATGATTGAGTGTGGTTATAAATTTGTGTTTTTTGGGGAGGACGCAGAAGTTGCTAATAAGGTATTGAATATCTATAGTTATGTAAAGAAGAATTTCCTGAATGCTAGTATTCCAATTCAAAGACTATCATTTCATTTGAGACGTTTGGTTATGGCTGGGTATAAAGTTGGTGTAGTGGAACAGACTGAGACTGCAGCTTTGAAGGCTGCTTCTACAAGTAAATCAAAACCATTTGAAAGAAAACTTTCAAGGGTATATACCTCATCGACATTTATAGATGACCAGATTGAAGATAGTTTAGATGGAACTATTCAAGATTGTTCTAGTAACTATATGATATCATTTTATGAAGAGCCTATATTTAAATCTGGTGTGGATAGTGGTGAATCTGTTATATCCTTTGTTGCAGTTTCTGTAAAGACTGGTGAGATTCTCTATGACACTTTTAAAGATGATTTAATGAGAAATCAATTAAGTACACTATTGACACATTTGAAACCTAATGAAATTCTAATGCCTCCAACTCAAGATGTTTCTCAAAAAGATACTAGTCCAGATACCACCAAAACATCAACTACTAAATCCAAAACAACTGTTAAACCACTAATGTCAGAGTTGACAAAGAAATATCTAAAACTTTATTACAAGGAAAACTCAGTTAGAGTCCAGACGATGAATGAACTATTGTTTGACTATGATAGAGCTCTATTAGATTTAATGGAGTTCTTTGGTGATGAACAAGAGTCAAAGTATCAAGAAATTAAAAAGAAATTACAAAATGGTGAATTGGTATGTTTAGGTGTCTTAATGCAATATCTCAAACAATTCATTCAATTCTCTCAGATTTTTGAGGTTTTGGAGAATTTTAAATCCTTTAAAGAGACAAGTCATTTGATAATGCCTCATTCAACTCTAGTGAATTTAGAGATTCTACAAAATGAATCTGATAAATCAGAGAGAGGTTCACTGTTCTGGGTGATGAATAAAACTAAGACTCACAGTGGAAAGAGATTGTTTTACAATTGGATTTGTAAGCCATTATCTCATCAGGATGCTATAGTATCAAGACAGGAGGCTGTTGATGATATACTAAGACATTTGAAATGTAATTCTAAAGCCTATCAACACATTCAGAAACTATTTAAATCGTCTATACCTGATCTTCAAAAGAATCTATCGAGAATCTATTATAGATCACAATGTACACCAAAGGAATTTGTTGGTACTTTAGAAGCTTTCAAAAGAGTTGTAGAGAGTTTTAATCTTATCATTCAGGAACCTGATAGTTTTAAATCAGCTCTTTTACAAAGTCAGATTTTCAATCCAAAAGATAATGAAAATCTAATGGAGAGAATTAAACAACATCTTGGGTCACTTAACCTTGAACAAGCCAATGAATACTCCACTATATCTTGTGAGAAATCTCGACTTTGGAAAGACCCAAATAAGTATCCTAAACTCCTAGAAACCATAAACCAAGTAGACCAAGTAAAAGAAGCTCTAAATGGACATTTAAAAAAGATTAGAAAAGATCTATCTAAACCAACTCTAGAGTATGTTCATATGCCAAAACTAAACTATGAATATCTAATTGAGTTACCATTATCATTTAAATCCATACCTAAAGATTGGGAGAAAGTTGGAAATTCCACCACTAAAGTGGCAAGATATCAGAGTCCTTTTATTAAAGAACAATTGAAGTTGTTAGGCCAAGGTAAAGAAACACTACAAATTCAGTCACAAGAAGCATGGTTGAATTTCTTGACTGAATTTACCAATGACTATGTGCTGTTTTCAAAGTTTATTCAAAGACTTGCTATACTTGATTGTTTGGTATCTCTAGGACAGATGTCAGCTACTGATGGCTATTGTAAACCCCAGTTCACTACTGAACCTCAGATTTCGATCGTTGCAGGTAGACATCCAATAGTTGAGCAACTTTTACAAGAAGGTAGCTATCAACCTAATAGTATTGAATTGACAGCTCTACAAAAGGTCCAAATCCTCACTGGTCCTAATATGGGTGGAAAGAGTAGTTTTATAAGACAAACAAGTCTTATTGTAATTATGGCACAGATGGGATGTTATGTACCTGCACAGTCATGTAAACTTTCTGTTGTTGATGGTATCTATACTAGAATGGGTGCACATGATGAAATTGCTAAAGGATCTAGTACATTTTTTGTAGAGTTACAAGAGACATCTGAAATCTTGAGAAAAGCAACTCCTAGATCATTGGTAATCCTTGATGAGTTGGGAAGAGGTACTTCAACACATGATGGTGTAGCTATAGCATATAGTACTTTGAAATATATAACAGAGAAACTTAAATGCTTTTGTCTGTTTGTAACACATTATCCATCTATAGCTCAACTGGAGAATGAGTACCCTCAAATGGTTTCCAACTATCACATGAGCTTCATTGAGAGAAAAGAGAAATTAACTGATGATATTGAAATTTCAAGAGTTGTATTTCTATATCAAACTGTAAAAGGTGCTGCAACTAACAGTTATGGTCTAAATGTTGCAACACTCTCTGGTATTCCTAAACCAGTCCTTATTCAAGCTACCTTAAAATCAAATGAACTAAAACAAACTATTCAATCTAGAAATCAATCTAATAGTGATAATAATGCTAGTGAAAAGTCAAATGAAATCATAGAGAACTTAAAGAAATTATTGTTAAATAAGAATAATAATAATTTATTGGTAAAATTAAAAGAATTACAAATAAAGATTTAGACAATATTGTAAGATGATGTAGTTGATGGTAATAGGGGTGTTGTTATATTGTAATTTGGTAACTGTACAGATGGTGGAGTTGGAAGCTGTGGTTGTGATGAAGAATATTGAAGACTATCAATGTCTATTAGGTATTGATATTGGTCTTTAGGAAGATGTACAAGACCATCATCTATAATGATGGCATGTGTCACTTGGAGATTTAATTCCTTGTGACGATCTTTTGTAATTTTATAGATAACTTGAAATTGGATATCTAAAGCCTGGTATCGATCATTAAAATCTTTAGTAACTGATTCAATGACTCTGTGGTACTTTCTCTTTTTATTCATTAGAATGATGGTTACTGTTAATCCTAGGAATATGACTTCACCATACCCAGACCACTCCAGTATCTTTCCTAGTACCACCAAGTCAATATCTTTTTGTAGTATAGATCCAATAAATATTAAAACCAGTCCTACAATCATTAGAAATATCAGTATGGAAAGGTTCCTCTTATTGAGAAACCTTTTACTGTACTGTTGTGAACTTGAATTTATAGTCTCTATAAATTGTTGAATTAATTCAATTTGATCTACTACCAATGGATAATTGCTTTTACAATTATTTAATGTAAATCTCACTATTCCCTCATCTCTATAATTTCTATCTTTCTTTAATTTAAAACTGTTCATAAATAATACAACAATACATTTACATTAAATAGATTTATACTATTAAAATAAAAAATATTAAAACAAAAAAAAAACAGAACCTTTCTTAAATTAGAAAAAAAAAATCTGATTCACGATCCTGGGTGATTTCTGGGATATCCACTTTACAACCTCAACTAACCTAAAAATTCTTTTTATTAAAAAAATTTTCCACCTTAATTAGTTTTTATATTAACTTTACCAGTATTCAATGAAATCTGGAGTACAATTATTCTTAACAAATACTACTATATATATATTATAATTTTAATTTTAAACATGAAATGTCACATTAGATTTGGAATTTCAATAGATCAAAAATGTGGTTTTACTAGAAGTGATTAATGAGGGGTATACAAAGGGTTCTTGAGTTAAGATAATCTTTTAATTTATTTTTTTTTTATTATATTTTTAGCTCGATGTCTTCTCACCTCAAATTACCACACTTTGTAATAATAAAAATCTTAAACTATTATTTTTATAGTAATGGATTTAGATATCTAAAAATTAAAGACTTAGTAGATAAATTAGATCATATATCTTTAGTTTCTAAACTGTTTAGGGAAATTGTAACAAAGTTACATATAAAGAATATCATTAATGATGAAGTCAAACCTCAAAACTATGATTCATTGAAGAGATATTTAGATAAAGGTTTAGATATTGAAATTAGTAATATAAACTGCACTAAAGATATGGTTGAGATATTTTCACAACATGCTATATCAATGAAATACGATAACAAATTGCATAACATTGACAATGAAATATTCCCAAAAGTTCAATCACTGCACCTTTTCAATACAAAAATGACTGATATCATACTTAATGATAAACCATTTCCTAGTTTACTCTCATTGACTATTAATTACAAATATGATGATGACACAATCCCAATACAGTTTTTTAAGTGCCCTTCAATAGATCCTGGTAAATTTAATATACAATCACTTACAAATCTAAATATTGAACCAAAGTCAGATTCACAATCTTTGATGATTGGAACTACTGTGCTTGGAAGTTATCTTCCAAATTTAAAAAAACTCAGTATTGGTACCTCTCAAACTACTGCTGGAAGCTCTTTTGAAGATCTGTTTCAAAAACTATCTATAAACACTACTTTAGAAACATTTATTTTGAAGATTGGTGCAACTATAGATGCAAATTGGATGGTTGAGTGTATTAACAAGAACAAAACTTTGAAATACCTAGATATTCAAGCATGGTCATTGGTAGATCCTGATAATACATGTGATATTGATATCACCAATGATACACTAGAATATTTCTCATTTGATAAAAGAAATGTGGTTCCTTTCAGATTCTATATATTCTATCACATTTGGGCAACTAAATCGAATTTACGTAAATTGTTTCTGCCAATGATGAATTTTCAAGAGACTAGTTATCTCTTGGATTCCATTCAAACATTTCACAGTAACACTGTAAAATCCATTGATTTGATAATCTATATAAACAATTCAGTAATGAAAATACTTGCTTGTACAATAATTGAAATGAATATACCAACCCTCGAGCAATTGGATATCAAAATCATTCACGAGCTAAAACACCAAATTGGTTTGACATTTTGTGATTTATGTAAATCTCTTAAAGTTAATAATCATCTAAAAGATCTTCAATTCCAAACTACACAGGTTAATGTAAAATCTTTAAATGAATTTATACAGTCTAATCATCCTTCACTGACTAGGTTATCTCTATCTAAATGCTTTTTAGCCAATGGTGCGCCAGGGTTAGCCAATGCACTAATGTCAAATCACACCCTAAAATCATTTTGTTTCTCTAATGAACTCACAGTCACATCAGTCATTGATATTATCAAAACTAATCGTACTCTTCAATCTATTATATTCCTATCCTTTCCAATTGTGACAAGCGCTTATATTGCATCATTTGAAGAGGCAATAGCTAACAACCATGTTTTATCCAATATTTATATTTCTTCAATATCTTCTTATATCAAAGAAATTTTATTAAAGTATTCCATTTGTATGAACTATAATTAATACATTATCCTCACATTGGACAATTATCACTACACAATAAATTGTGAAGACAAATGAAAGATTATTTTTTTTTTTTTTTTTTTTTTCATTTGTCTATAATTAAAATCAGAAAGGATGGGGGATGATGGTGATGAAAATGTATTCACTGTAAAGAATCTAAAACATTGTGAAGATAATTCAAATAGTTTCTTTGCAAGGTAACTATAAACATAGTGTGAATTCAACATTTAAATCATAGGTTTTTTTACTCTAACTCTATATATAAATATAGTTTATTAAAGTATAAGGATATGAATCATAAAGAAACCAAAGCACAATTTGAAACACTTAGTAAATGTGTTGAAGTTGCAAATGCATTACCAGAAGAAGAGAAGGTTATTCACCCAGCAGTTAAATTAATTCAATATTATCTACCTAGAGTATTCACATCTGATTTACCTAGAGAAAGAACAATCATTGCAGATACTCTAGCTTATCTAATGCCAAAGATTTTTGATCCTGAACCTGATGATGAAGGCGATGATTAAACAACTATCATCTATCATCCATTTTATCAACCAATAACACAAATAGTTTAGTATACTAAATAGAATATTATTTGTACAGATTTAAAATAGTTAAAAGGATTCTAAAAACAAAAAAAAACACACAACTTCTAAGCGATCAGATATATATAAATGTTGTAAAATTAATAAATTTAAGAACACACCTCTTAAAAGAAAGTTTGTTCAAGAAAATATAAAAATAGATACTCTTTGAGAATATTTTTTTAGTTTTAATATAATGACAAACAAAGTAATAGTGAAATTGAATTGAATTTAATTGGACAATCAAGTTCAAGTCAGAAATGATGTTTTAAATTTGATGAAAAAAAAAATAAAAAATAATTACTATTAGAATCAAATTTTGTGTGGTTCACACTTTTAATAAGTTATAATTGTGTGAGTAATCAGGGGTAATTGTTTTAACCCCCTCATCTTTTTTTATAAAATTTAAAAGTATTGATTTATCATGTATAGTGAGGATGCAGGGGTAAATTGCCAATGAAATGCAATTTTTTTGTAAAAAGTATTATAATTTTTTTGGTTATTTTTTTTTTTAATTTAAATTTTACTCATCATTTTGAATTGAATCATTTTTAATAGTTTATAATTATTTGTTTTTTCTAATTGTATATATTGAATAATATATATAATATTGAATTTTTATATATTGTAAATGATAGATAATGAAAATAATTCATCTAGTCATTCAAATGAATTTAAGAGTGTTTTGGAATCATTTGACAGTAAAATTAGAATGAAGGATTACTCTAGTAGTTTAAACTCACCATCAAAGGAAAATGTATCAGGTATTGATACTAATGTTGGTGATGCTATTTATACCATTACAATGAGTGGCAATGGTTCAGAACCACCATTCAATCAGAAGGGTTTGATATTGAAATCATTAGGTACACTTAGAATTATTATTCCAGCAGGTTTTGAAATTTCCTCCAAGAATCCTCAAATCTATACCAATTATCCAGAAGGTCCAAATGATAAATTTCAAAGGGATCATTTTACAAAATTTCAAAAAGAGTAAGATATTTTTTTGTACTTGATGAAAATCAAAAAATCTAAAAAAAAAATATCTTCTAATCTCCTATTGGAACCTTTGCAATCAAACCCAACTCTAATAATTACAGTAGTGAACATAAAATTTATAATGGTAATAATGATTTGTATTTTGATAGAAAAATTGAAAGATATGGTTGTTTTGAGTATTATGTTAGTTGGGATGAAGATATTGACCCACCTATTCAATTGAAGGCTAAGGTAAAGGGAACTTTTCAAGTCAATCCAGTATTGACAATTAACAATAATGTATTACCAAGTGATGGTATTATATTACAAACCTATTTGACAAAGTGTTTGGGACCATTAGAGAATTGGGATCATTTTATACAACAATCTAGTCAATTGGGTTATAATATGATCCATTTTACTCCAATTCAAGAGATTGGTGCTTCTGGTAGTAGTTACAGTATCTATGATCAACAATCCATCTCCTCAAAGATTCATGGTGGCTCTGAACAAGAGAAACTCTTTGCAGTTAAGGATTTCATAATTGGTATTGAAAAGAAGTATAATGTACTCTCCATGATTGATTTGGTATGGAATCACACTGCACACAATAGTAAATGGTTGACTGAGCATCCTGATGCCGGTTATAATACTGATAATAGTCCACATTTGAAATCAGCTGTTTTACTTGACCAGGCTTTAGTTGACTATGGAAAAGGAATCTATGGAAAAGAGATTAATGACAGTGCACAATTGGATGAGCTAATGTCTCAGATTAAAGAACGTGTCATCTTACCTTTGAGACTCTGGGAATACTACGTTCTGGATATTGATAGTGAAATTAAAAGATTCAAAGAACAGTATCAGGAATCTGGTAGAGTAAAGGACTCAATCTATGCCTCAAGTGCATTCTCTCCAAGTTACTTAAAGAATGTCATTTCCAATCCAACAGTTGAGAAGAATGATATCATTAAGAATATCACCAAAAAGGGTCTCATTAGAAATCCAAGTTATGAGAGATTCTCTTTGGGTATTGATTTGGCAGTTGTATTCAAACTATTGGATACTTGCAGTACATTTATCAACCTTACCACCAATGAACAGGCACAATGGTATCAAGAGGTACTGAACTCAATTAACATGACCATCTATGATGATTATGATGCCGATTATCTTGCAATGTGTAATAACATCTATGAGAGATTAAAATATGAAAGATTGTCAAGTCACGGTCCTAAAATGGGAGCATTCACATCTGCCAAACCAATGATTAACAGCTATTTCACAAAGATACCAGTTCGTCAACAAAATGGAACTATTCGTGAGATTCCATTGGCAAATAATGGTTGGATTTATAACTATAATCCAACTGTTGATTTTGCAAGTAGTCAGAGTAGATCCTATCTCAGAAGAGATGTAATAGTTTGGGGTGATTGTGTTAAATTGAGATATGGTTCTCAACCATCTGATAGTCCTTGGTTATGGAATCACATGAAAGAGTATACTCAAAAGATGGCATCAATCTTCCAGGCTATTCGTATTGATAACTGTCATTCCACTCCAATTCACGTGGCTCAGTATCTATTAGATTGTGCCAGAGAGGTTAGACCAAGCCTATATGTTACCTGTGAGTTATTTACAGGATCAGAAGATGTGGATGACATTTTTGTTAGAAATCTTGGTATTAATTCACTGATTAGAGAGGCAATGGCTTGTCATGACAGTTCAGAACTTGGACGTGTATGCCATCGTTATGGAGGTTTACCAATATGTTCACTAAACAATAACTTTGATAGTGTACAAGCTTTATTGCCAGTTCTACCACCTGCACTGTTTATGGACTGCACTCATGACAATGAAACACCATTCCAAAAGAGAACTGTATTTGATACTCTACCAAACTCTGCAGTTGTTGCAATGACAATTTCGGCAATAGGTTCAACTAAAGGTTATGATGAAAACTATTCCAAGACTGTTGATCTTGTGAATGAAACTAAAAAATATCAACCTGACATCTCATTGAACTCTGGTATATTCCCAGTGAGAAAGTTGTTGAATAAGGTCCATTTAGAGTTGTCATACAACAAGTATAATGAAATTCATGTGTCTCAGTATGGTAATGTCATTTTGGTTCAAAGATACTCACCATCCATTAATGAATCTCTATTTTGTTTGGCTCATTCTTCATTTAGTCTGCCAAAACAGGATGTAGAGCATGACGACAAAAAGAACTCAAGTGTAAAGGGAGCAACATTCTCAATTCCATGTGAAATTAATGAATTCCTTTTTGGTGCTAGAATTACTGGTTATTCAGGTTCACCAACTTCAGAAGGTCATTTGAATGGTCTACAGGTAGAATGTGAGCAATTGTTTGGTGATAAGGTACTTAATAGATGGTGTCAAATTGAAACTCCATATAGTAATGAAAGTCAATTGAAACTTAAACTCATTGATTTCCCACCTGGTTCTGTATTGTTCTTTAGAGGTAAAATTCCAAAAGATTCCTCTGAGGCAATGGAGAAATTAGATGCTCTACTCAGTGATCAACAAGCTATTCAACAGTCAATTCAGTCTTGTAAATTCTTGGATTTTAATATTCTATTGTACAGATATCATGAAGAGGAAAAATCCATTACAGGTTCTGGTAGCTACCATTTGGATGGGTATGGTCAATTACCATTTTGTGGTTTACAAGGGTTCATTACACTTCTCAACCATATCTATAAATTCAATGACTTGGGACACCCATTGTGTAATAACTTGAGAAATGGCAATTGGGTAATGGATTACATTACTGGTAGACTCTCCCAAAGACAGAATCTATTAGCTGGAAGAGATTGGTTTATTGGTGCATTTAATCTTGTCAAACAACTACCAAGACATTTTATTCCAAAATACTTTAATATGGTGGTATTCACATTCTACAAACAAGCCAGAAAATATATTATTCAAAATATGATGCCAAAATTCATTTCCACTGGAAATGAACTTACTCAGGATTTGGCAATGGCAAGTTTACAATTCTATGGTTTATCAACACCTCTTATTAGTAATCCAAATGTTTTGGAAGGTGTACCTGATCGTGAAGCCTCCATGGCTGCAGGATTCCCACATTTCTCTACTGGTTACATGAGATCATGGGGTAGAGATACATTTATATCACTCAGAGGAATACTATTGGTCACTGGTAGAATCCAAGAGGCTAAACAACTTATCATTGGATTCGGCTCCTGTTTGAGATTTGGTTTGATTCCTAATCTTTTGGATTCTGGTACAAAACCACGTTTCAATTCTAGAGATAGTGTATGGTGGTATCTTAGATCAATTTTGGATCTCTATCAAATCTTGAAGAATGATAATGAGAAAAAAGATCTTCTCTCCTCTAAAGTCTATAGATTATTTCCACAGAATTCCAATGAACCATTTTCAACCATCTCTGAAATGATTCAAGAAATACTTCAAGCTCATGCCAGTGGTATTGATTTTAGAGAACCAAATGCCGGAAGAGAAATTGATGAAAAGATGAGAGATGAAGGTTTTAATATCAAAATTCATCTAAATAAGGATAATGGGTTCCTTTATGGTGGTAACCCACTAAATTGTGGAACTTGGATGGACAAAATGGGTGAGAGTCAGAAAGCAAATAACTTTGGTGAACCAGCAACACCAAGAGATGGTGCACCAATTGAAATCACTGCAATGCTCTATAGTATAGTATCATGGTTATCTGACTTGAACCAAAAGAAACTCTATCCACATACTGGTGTTAAACTTGCTGATGGATCAACTCTCTCCTATGATTCCTGGTCAAAATTGATTCAACAAAACTTTGAAAAATACTATTATGTTCCAGCTCATGGTTGTGATAAGGGATATTTGATTAATGTCAATTATATACGTCGTAGATCAATCTACAAGGATGTAGTTGGCAGTAAGAGTCAATTTTCAGATTACCAATTTAGACCTAATCTATGTGTTGCCATGTCATTTGCACCTGAACTCTTCCAGAAAGAACATGCCATAAAATGTTTAGAATTAGTCAGAACCTCACTCTTAGGTCCATTGGGTATGAAAACTCTTGATCCAAATGACCCAACCTACCACGGAAACTATGATAACAGTAATGATAATGCCTATAAACCCACAGCCAAAGGATTTAATTATCACAATGGTCCAGAATGGGTTTGGTGTTATGGTTTCTTTTTAAATGCACTAATTAATTTCTCTGTAACCAAATCAGCTGTTGAAAAGAATCATCTAGTAGAATCTCTCTTACTCAAACATCGTTCCTATATTACCACTTCTCCATATGCATCTCTACCAGAACTCACTAATCGTGATGGTGCCTATTGTAGAGACAGTTGTGAATCTCAAGCTTGGTCCATTGCAACTATTCTATCTTCTATTCAAAAACTTTAACCAAAAAAATAACATAATATTAAAAAATACTAATAATCATATAATTCATATATTTTTTTTCTTTATACAATGTACATTTACAAATAAAAATTAAAAAGAAATAATAATAATTTTTTTATATTAATAAATATATATAATTTTTATATTTAAGTTTATGGTTTGTTGTTTGTTTTTTTTTTGATTTTATATATATATATTATTATTTTATTTTTAATAATAAAAAATATTGTATTATTAAATTTAAACATATGTATATGAACGATATGAAAAAAAAATTATTTATATTGTTGGTTTTTATATTTGGTGTTACTAAAATTATTATTACTTTCTTATTATTACTATTTTTTTTATCCTTGGTTTTTAAAAAAATTATTTATATCATACAATATCGAGTATTTTTGATTAATTATTATTATTTGATGAAGAAGGTGAGGATGAAGATTGTTTTTTAGATTTTTTTAAATTTTCATCTAGAGAAACAACATTTTCATTGATTGCAAATTGGCAAAGTTCAACAATTTGACCTTGTTTCAATTTACTGATTTGAGGTAGATTTTGACTGGTCAGCCACATTACCATATTGTAACGTGATGGAAATACTTTGATTTGTGATTTTTCAATGACTTCAAAGAACTCTTGAATTTCCTCCTCTGTGAAATGTGATTTTTCAGCACGATGTGGATCAGCACCACCAAAATTATCGTCCTTGTAATAGATGGTTTTGGTCGAGTAGTCAACATTGAAATTGTGATTTTTGGCTTTTTCCAGAATCTTTTCAAAGTGAGCTCTCTGTACTCTCATTCCCATCAGTGCTCCAAGTCTTGGTAGTATAACCTTAAAGGTTGGTCTGAACCCATCTTCTTTGAGTCCTTGTATCACAGTATATAAATTCTGTAAACTTGGATTGTCCGCAATACCTTGTGGTATTATTATTTTATGATTATTGATAGTAGTAATATTATTTGTACTTGAACTCAAATTAATATTATTATTATTTATATTATTAGAGTTTTGATTAATGTTACTAGTGTTGGTTTGTTGTTGTTGTTGCTGTTGTTGTTGTTGTTGTTGTTGTTGCTGTTGCTGTTGTTGTTGTTGTTGTGATAGAGAGGAATAAGATGAGGATAGAATTGGAGAATTGTTTGGTATTGGTCTAGGGGATTGAATGAGATTTTTGGAATTTAAATTTGGAGAAGACATTGAATTTGAATTAATTATAGATAGATTGGAAAGTGAGGTAGTTAGAGAGTGTTGAGGTGGTGGTTGTTTAAAATGTTGGGGAGAGATTGAAGGAATGGAAGCCAGTGAAGAAGTTGAATTATTAAGAGACATTGGTGAAGTTACAGGTGAATTTGAATTTGGACTAGTAAGTGCAGATGATATAGGTGAAGTTGATATGGGAGATGTGGAAATATACAAATTACTACTACTATTATTATTACTATTTTGGAGTGAATTTGGTGGTGTAGAAGGTGATGATTGATAAATATTTTGTTGTTGTTGTTGTTGTTGTTGTTGTTGTGATATTATAGATTGTTGTTGTTGTTGCTGTTGATTAATATATGATGGTAATGGAGATAATGATGGAGAATTTGGAGATGATTTCCAATTTAATTCATCAACATAGTATGAATTTAAACTATAACCAATATCTTCAGAGAAAAATGAATGATGAGTGTCTGGTGAAATATTTGAACTTGTATTATTACTACTATTACTGCTATTACTATTACTACTAATAATATTACTATTATTATTACTATTATTACTATTATTATTTATATTTGGACTATTATTAACATTTGTTTGTTGTTGTTGTTGTTGTTGTTGTTGTTGTGTTATAGGTGGTGGAATTGGATTTAAAAGAGTGGTAACTTTGATACCTCTGAGAGTAAGAGGTTTAATTACAGGTGAATCATTTGAAAATCTATCTACGATAATCAAATGTAGAGCATTGATGACAGAACTGTCAAAGTTATCATAAACAAATTCCCATATTTTACAGACCAGCTCAGATCGATCTCCCAAAGAGACAGATGCTGAAGCATTTTTATTAATTTCTAAAATTTGTATTCCAAAACCAGATTGTCTGATTTCCTGTTTAATGAGGTTGATGGTTGGTGCTGTAGCATTGCTATTGGAGAGATCTAAAAAAATAGAGAAATGTTTAATCTGCCCAAATGTGCTGGCATAGTACTTCAATTGCGACAGTATATTATTGATGCTAATGTGAAAACTGATGGAAGTTTCAAAGAAGTTCCAAAATACTCCAACCTTGGGGATAATGTTATTTTGAAGTGAATTTTGTTGCTGTTGGCTCTGTAGTTGCGGTTGTTGCTGTTGCTGTTGGTGTAGGTGTAGGTGATTCTGTAGATTTCCTTGATTGGATGTGGTCTGTTGATTCTGTATCTGGTGTTGATGTGTCTGGTGATGATGTGGGTGATGATGATGATATTGGCTGGACATCATCATCATTTTTCTCTCTCTGAAGAGGTATAGGTTCTATTTGGTTGGTTGTTTTTGTAGGGGTGTTTTTTTTTTTTTGATTGGAGGAGGGTTTTTTTATAAAATTACAAAATTGGATAAATATAATACAAATGGAAAAAAAAAAGTTGAAAAAAAAAAATATCACCAATCAGATTCTGAAGGACAAGGAGATGAAGGTCTTGTTCACTTCTGTGGTGTTGAAGATGTACTTTTTTTTTTTTTTTTTTGAGTAAATTAATTAAATTAATATAAATATATTATTACTAATATCTCTTTAGTTTTAAAGTTGATATTGTAAAGTTTTTAATATATGATTTGATTGGTTGGTACAAAAAATTTTAAATAAAAAAAAAAAATCTAATAGAACAAAAAAAAAAATATAAAAAAAAGAAATATCTATTTGGAAGAAATCTTTGTTTTATAATTAGAACGATGAGATGCTTTTGTTAAATTATCACTTTACCAAAAAACCCAATAACAGATTTTACAATTGATGAAGGCCTCTTTGATTTTTTTTTTAATGAAACAGAATTCGAGTTGAAAAATTAAAATAAAAAATGAGCAAAGATTATATATATATAGTTTGGAAATGTGTTTTTGGTGAAGAAAATACAATTGGTGTATGTTGGTTCTATTAAAAAAACATTGGGAAATTGAGAAAAAAATACAAAGGCCCTTTATGTGTATGTGAATAAGTGTATGAAAAGGCTATAGTTTGATGATGAAAGTCACAATTGTGAAGAGTTGGGGTAAGCTATTCGGATTTTTAAATCTTGATTAAAGATATTTAAAAAAAGAGTGGGTGGGAAAAATATTTGGGAAGAATCCGGATTATATAATAAAAAAATATAATATTATATAAAAGATATATGGAAAAAAATGCGATATATGGATGAAAAAAATAGATATATAAGAAAGATATATATGAAATATTTTGTTTGATAACAAAAAGTATCTAGAAAAAAAAAAATATTGTTATTGTTCCACCCTACTCAAGCATATTTCTTTTTTCTTTGATCAATTTTGAAAAAATTTATCCGCTTGAATCATCCCTTTTGCCTTAAAAAAAAGATACACAATAATAAGGAAGACCGCAGAGCAAAAAATCAAAAAAATTTTAAAAAACAATTTCAAAAATATCTTTCAAAGCCTTTGAAGCTAAATTGAGAACACTTAAGGACATCATTTGAAGATCAAGTTATTCGATGTAGATGACAGATAAAAAACTATTCATATTATTTTCACTTTTTACCTTTGCAAACCTTGACTTTTGTTTTCAAAAGCCTGGCATAAAACCATTTCCATCATCTTTCATCATTCTGAACAAAACAATGAATTTTAATACCAAATCGACTCTCTGTTTGAAATGATCAAGTTTTTTCAGATATATATTTGTCAAAAGCAATTGATAAGATATTTTCATACTTTGAATAATTTTGTGTTAAATTAACAATTAATTTACTTGAATATTTAGAGGAATTGTATAGAATCATTTAATGATTATAAAATATCTTTAGTACATAGTTTTTTTTTTAAAGAAAGATAATCTCAAGTTACCAGGATATTATCTATTCTTGATATTTTATCAATGTTTGGTTAACAGAAAGTAAATTATAACTTTAATATAAATATTTGTTAATTGAATATTTAACTTGTTATAATTGGAATAAAAGTGAAATTTCTCTGGTGTGTGAGAAACAACATTTTTATAAAATTTTTTTTTTTAATTACCTTTTTTTATTTTATTTTTTTTATTATTATTATTATTATATATATGTTGATTTTTCAATAAATACCTGTAGATATTATATAGAATGGCTGATTCAGATAAAAGTTTTAAAATTGTACTGTTAGGTGAAGGTAAGAAGGATTGAAGTAGTGGACAATAGGGAGGATGATGTATATTAATTGGTAATATTTGTTAAAAGGTTGTGTTGGTAAAACATCGATAGTTTTAAGATATATACAAAACATTTTTAAAGATAAACATGAAATGACTTTACACGCTGGTTTCTTTCAAAAGACAATAAATATAGATGGTAAAAGAGTTGGTTTAACAATTTGGGATACAGGTAGGTACAATAGTTCACTCACCACTTTAGAAAGAAAGAATTCAAATTTAAAGATTTGATTATCTAATATTTAATATATATATATATATAGCTGGGCAAGAAAGATTTCATGCATTAGGACCCATTTATTATAGAGGTTCTCAAGGTGCATTGGTAGTTTACGATATTACAGATAATGATTCATATATTAAAGCAAAGAATTGGATTAAAGAGCTAAAAACAATGCTGGGTAGTGATATTACCCTTTGTATAATTGGAAATAAAAGTGATTTAGAGAAAAGTAGAGTAGTTACATTGGAAGAAGCAGAAGCATATGCAAAATCAGTAGGTGCCAAACATTATAGTGCATCAGCAAAATTAAATAGAGGAGTTCAAGAATTATTTTTAGATTTAACTCAAAGTAAGTTTCAACTATGCATATTTATTTCTTCATTTAGAATTGGTCAAAGAGGGCGGGGTTATAGAGAAAAACAAAGATAAACCAGCTCATCACATTAGAAAAAAAAGAAACTGTGTACTATTCTTTGGAAAATTTTTTGAATTTTTCCTAAAGATATTTTTAATTTCTCAAAATCTCACGAATCGTTGTGAACATACAACTAATCAGATCATTTTGACTATATATAGGAATGTTGAGTAACAGTTCAAATTCTCAAACAATATCTCATAACGGACCAACAACAAGACCAGATAGTATTCCTATTGTTCCTGAATCTGATGAACCCAAGAAACCAATTTGTTGTGGAGGAGGTCAATAAAACCCATTCACCAACTTATTGATTTACATGCATACAAACACACACTCACAACTCTTTGATTATAGTGTAATTATTATTTTTAATTGTTGTTTTTTAAAAATTTAGAAACATTTACAATTACATTGAATGTTTCTTCTTAGTTTTATCCATACATACAGGTCACAGATTATATTAAATTATATAAAATTTACCATTAACATTACTACTTGAACATTTATTTACAAAACAAAAGTTTTTTTTATTTTTCTTTCAATTATCCATATCAACACAATATCTTTTTTTGTTGAGTAAATTGGGTTTAGGATATCATAAAAGTTTTAATATTGTTACTACTTTACTTGAACATTTATTTACATGGTTTTTCTTTTAGGTGAGTTTTAGTGATCTAAGAGTCAATATTCATTAGATCATTTTTATCAATAATTTTCTTTTTGATAATCTGAATGGATTGCTCAATTTGATTATATAGGGTGATATTTTCTTGATGTTTTGGTTTCAGTTGAGCTAGACAATCGTCAAAGAGCAAATTGATATCTTGTATTGATATATCTATATTTTGATTACACTGTTTTATATTAAATATAAAATTTATACAATTAATTATTAATGTTCTTAAATTACTATCTTCATTAAAACTATTATTATTATTATTATTATTTTGGAAATTTTCACTATAAACTCTTTGAAGATAATCTTTTGATTGATTTTCAAATAGTCTATGTAAATCTGGTGATTTAAATAGATTCTCTTGATTATTACTATTATTATTATTATTAAGATTTAATTTATCGATTCTAAAAATTTCTAAAAGAGTTGCTAAATTCTTATTTAGTGATTCCAATTCTACTAGTGATTTGGAATACTCAATTTGAAATTCCTGTGGAAATATATAGGGTTGAGAATTATTTAGTTGATGTTGTATGACCATGGATTTAGCTTCTTCATTTAGTTTTGTAATGTGAGATACAAGTCTTTCTTTTTTATCTAGAATAGTCATGAAGCCTGTAATTAACAAGAGTACATGATTTCTCTGTTGAGGTAGACTATTGTGAAGATCCATAAAATCAGAATCTTGTTGATTGTGATGTTGTATTGGTTGATTAGGATAGAGCATTGCATTTTCAATGATTGTTCTTAGATTCTTATCAATTGACATTACCAGGGTATCCGATATGGTTTCAATCTCAGTTTGTGAAGAGGCTTTCTCTGACAGTATAGAATAGTTTTTAGTATCCTCTTGATAGTTAACAACGACACCTCTCTTTAGGCAATTACCAGATAAATAGAGTACCTTGGAATTATTCTGAATTTGAATTTTTAAATAGTCACCACTTTGTATAGACAGTCTTATTCTTTCTCTGGTCTGATAGAGTTTATCTCTTGCCTCTTGAAAGAAATTTTGACTTAATCTTCTGGGTTTCTTCATTTTTGATCGAATTTCATTCCATTCCATACGTGTCAGACGTTTCAATGCACCAACACCTAATTGATTTAGTATACTTTGAAATTCATTTAAAAAATAAAATGGTGTGTCAATATCACTATAAAACCATTCATAAAGTGCCCATTTTCCAGATTTTGAAAGCTTATTTAAATTCTCTGTTGTTGTTGTTGTTGTTGTTTCTGTTATATTATTATTATTATTGATGTTTTCTGTTTTGTTATTAATATTATTATTTAGTGATTTAATTTTTGAATTTGGTGAACTGGAAAGAAAATTAATTAGTTTTTGTTGAATAGTTTGTTGAGTTGTTGGAGTTACTAGATTATTAATATTTTGTTGATGGTTTGGAGTAGAGGAAGTAATAGTACCACCTATTATGATACCGCTACTATGGTATCCAGGTATTGGTGATGCTAGTCCTTTGTTTTGTTTATTCAACTTTGCTTTTAATTTTGCTGGAAAATTACCAGGTGATTCTAATGATATCATTGAATTCAATATGGATGATGGTGATAATGATAGTACATTTGTAGGTGATATATTATTAACATTTCTATTATTATTGTTATTTGTTATTCTTTTTTTCTTTAGTGGTGATGAGATGTTTGATGATGGTGACGTAGTTGTAGTTGTGGTAGTTGTCGATTGATTTGGAAATGGAATTGGAATAAATGAGTTTTGTGCATTTGTTGATGGTGAATAATTACTATTCACAAGTGAGTTATTGTTATTGATGCTGTTTGGTTGTTTATTTGGAGAGGATTCGAATTGTAATCTTCTAGATTTCAATGGTAAAATGGGTTGAGGTGGTAATGTTTGTTGTTGATTGCTATTATCATTATTATCAAATTGAATTTTTCTACCTCTAGTTTTAATATGTGAATTATTATAATTTTGATTTTGATTTTGATTTAAATTAAATAAATTATTATTATTATTCTCATTTATATTATTATTAAAATTTACTGATGTTGAATTTGGTGATTGACTTAATGGTGAAGATGCAGTAGATGATTTCTTTTTTACAGAAACCTTTTGAATATGATGATATAGTGCATTAACTAGATTATATAATGTTTCGGCAGTTGATGATTGACTATTTATAGATGTTATATAGGAATCATATAGATTTTCCAACATTTCCTCATTTCTAATTGGAAATTTCTTTAATACTAAACTCCATTGTTCAGGTTTACCTTTTTTAACAACTATATAATTATATATGAATGTGGGGAGGGTGAAGAGGATATTAGTATTCATTTTGATTAATATGAAATTTCCAAAATTTGATAAAATACTATTAAAAAACTCTGTAATTTCTTCTTTACTCCACTCTGGACCTAGTAGAGGATCTTCATTTTCCTCATTATCCAATTGATGTTGTTCATCTCTCTTTTTTTTTCTAGTTGTTATATTACTATTTGGTGTATTTGATTTTTTATGTGGTGAATTCTCTAGATATAAAAATTGGTAAATATTCTAAATTCTATCAATGTCAGTTCAAAGATAATTAACATACTCGACATGTTATAATTGACAGTTAGGGAATTCAAAAATATTATCAAAATTCAAAAATTTAAAAAAAAAAATTATTTTTCATTTCAAATCAAAATTAACTTCACTGATAGTAATAATAGAATAGGAATATGAAAACACAATACACTTGATTCTATAAATGTTAGTTTATTTAGTTGTTTTTTTCTAGAAATTTTAATATTTTTAAATCTGTTGGTTTTTTTAGATTCCGATTCCCTGTAGCCTACTATGGGGAATTATCAAGAGTGTTTTGGTCACCAACTTCAGAATTTACATCTGAAATGGAATCATCAGTGAATTCAGCCAATACAATAACGTGTTTTCTAGGAGCACTGCTATCGTAGTAGTTATTTGTTACTTTTTTTTCTTCTTCTTCCACTTCTTTGGAATTTTGATTTTTCTCTGATAGTTCAGATTCATCTTCTGTGAAATCAGCCAAAACATGACCACTATAACTACCCTGTGATTCTTGACTGTTTTTAGTGTGACGAGAGTGTGCAATGGTAGATCTCTTTTTGAAATTAAATTGGTTGCCTTTAGAACCAGACTTTGTAATCAGTGTAAATACTTTAGGTACAAATATAATACCCAATGCAGCAGTGGTCATAAATACACCAGCTATACATAGAATCATGTTCTTGTCTTGTTCACTTTGTGGTGATACCACTAGAGACACTATAACAAACAAAGAAAAACTTATAGCATATAATGTATTGGCAATAGGTTTGGATTCGTTAAATTCAGCGATATCAACTATACGTATCTTCCAAGACACGAACACACCAATAATCAGCAAGAGACCGAAATAAGCTAGTAGAATGTATAGTGCTATATCGCCTTTATCATTCATTATACATTTTTGAAGATACTCATTCTTGGAGAGTTTGTCAATACCTTGAACTGAAATTTGTTGAAGACCACCTACAGTTGTAATGATAGCCATTAACAAGGTGTTGATGAAAATCAATGACGTTATCCAAGGGAATAGCTGTAAATTAGTGATAGTGATGGTTTTGAGTTCTGGGTTATCAAAAATCAACCAAATACGGAAATTCTTGACAACTAGTGATCCAATGAGAATGGTGAATCCTAGAGTCACTAGCCAGTACCTTCCATTACATGTAGCAGTTGTTGGTGGAACAGACCACAAAATGATACCAACATAGACAATGATACCACCTAGTATAATTAGAAAACAAAATATAGGTGAGGCAGATCGAATTACAGCTCTATTTCTGTTGAAATATACAACAGCTTCTAAGAGTATAGAAAAGAAGAGCAATATTCCGCAAACTACTGAGATTGCAACTGTGAAGGATCTAGGAACATCACGGAGTTGTAGAGGTACTTTATATTGACCCAATGCAAACATGTCTGGAAAAGAATCGTTTTGACCTTCGAAAACACCTTGTGGTACACAATTACTAACTGTCATAAAAGACTCAGAGAAAAGGTACTGATTATTTTTGTAACAAAAGTAAGGTGCTCTTGATTTAGGTACTGTTGACATGTACTGTTCTGCAGATTTCATACCTTCAATAGCATGTTCAGTTACATCTCTACCGTAGGTATACACCATAAATCTGCTGTTTTTCAAATATGTCCAATCACCTAGATAGTTTGCATGTTGAAAATCACCTAGTGGATGTTCAATAGTCTTATTTATCATCTCTCTAAAACACTCTGTCCAATCCATCACAAAATTGAATGCAATCTTGTTACCTAAAATTGACTTTTGATTGAACCCATTGATACCCATACCTATGAAACCTCTATTCAACACTGCAGTCGTCACTGAGCTATCAAATTGATTCTGACCAATAATATCCACCCCATAATCATCCATCAGAGACTCTGCAGCGCCTACAGACAGCTCTATATCATCAAAACTTCCAGTGTCATAAACATACAATTGTGCATCTGGATTTGCATCCTTAACTCCAACAAAAAATGAATTGGACTCATAGTTACCAACATAGGGTATACCAGGTTGAACAAACCCCAATCTCCCTTTAATTATAAAGAATTTAAATATTAATATATGGTGGGTTTAAATGATTTTTAGGGTGTATACATACCAGTTTTTGTCATTAGACCAGCAAAGTAACCAATCATGTATTGAGCAGATTCAAAATTATAATCCATGTATTGTACATTGTCATAGGCGTAGTCTTGACCTCTCAACATGAATTGTATCATTGGATATTGTTTGGCTAGTCGTTCACCATCATTTACATAGTCATATGCAGCTGCAAAGATTAGTGTATATTTATTTTTACAAAGATCCAACATGAAATCATATGCCTGCTTAGGTTTAACATTGGGATAGTAATATATCTCTTTTAATTTAAATTCTTTTTCCACATTGACTTTTGCTTGATTAATTAGATAATTGAATCCCAAATCACTTGGATTTCCAGTTGTCAAAATTCCAATTCTAGGACCTGTCAATTGACCCTTTATCACCACTATTAAATATACTAATACCACTAATAATACAATATTGAATTTCATTTTTTTTTTTTTTATTTTTATATTTACAAAAATATTTATACTAAACTAGGATATATTTACTAATATCTATTATTACATTTACAAATAGATTAGATAAAAAGGTATAAAGTAAACAGAAGAAGGGAAAAGAAAAATAAATCACAACACAACCTTTTTTTTAAATAGGATTGAGGTGGATCACACCTCAAATTTATTCTTTTGTCATATGCCAATCAAATGTCCCCTTGAAAATATTGTCCAATGAGATTGAACATTTTTACCAAAGATATTTTTGTCAAAAACTATTGTTCACTTAATAATCAAAAATTTTGATGGATTTTGGTGAACCAAAACGAATCAATTATATGTTTGCAAAATCACCTATCAAGAGATTCTCTATTTTAATCAATTTCCTTAGGTTATATTTATTTGAATCCGTTTAAATTTCTATTTTTAAAGAAATTGTTCCTATATTTATTTGAATCTCCCACAGTCCAAAACAACTTCAATCAAAATCTACACAAGAAGAAATTTTGCCTGTTAATCCGTTGTTAGACAATGTTTTTGGATTGGCATAATAATATTAAAAATAACATTTGTCTTCTTTGAAACTAATCAAGAAATATTTTAATCTTGTGATATTTTCCTGATATATCATTACATGTTTTATCTTTAATTAAGTAACAAATAATTTCTAATTTTGAAGAGAGAAGTCTTCTAATAAATTTAAATTTCTAATAAAAATTTTTTTTTGATTGCAATTTTCAACATTTTTACTGAAGAGATATTTTTGTTTCATCTAATAAACAATCACATATAACAAATTTAAAAAAAAGAAGATGGAGTTTAAAGCCGGTATGGAATCGGTCGATTTCGATCAAATTAATTCAATGTTAAATCAATTTTCAATGGGAACACATTTTCAAGCAAAAATTGAAAGAGAAACACAACAAACCAATGAGTATATAGAAGAGATTTTACAGAAATTAGAACATTTACCTACTGATGATGTATATCATAAGGTTGTAGATGACTATCTTGATAGTCTATTGAAATGTAAAGATACAAGTAGAACATTTATTCATGTGGATATGGATGCATTCTATGCATCTGTTGAGGAGATGGACAATCATACTCTTAAAGGATTACCAGTAGCTGTAGGGTCAATGGATATGTTAGTAACTTCAAATTACAAAGCAAGAGAATATGGTGTTAGATCTGGTATACCTGGTATGGTTGGACTTAGACTTTGTCCAAATTTGGAAATTGTTCCAATTCGAATGGATCGTTATAAAGAGGTTAGTCAGATTATTCGTGATATATTTTTTGAATTTGACCCAAATTATGTGTCACCTTCACTCGATGAAGGTTGCCTTGATATTACAATATATCTCAAAGATCACCCAGAACTCACACCTGTTGATGTTGCTAGTCAATTACAATATAAAATCTATAAAGCAACAACATTAACATCATCCATGGGTATAGCATGTTCACCATTACTTTCAAAACTATCCTCCGAAGTTAACAAACCAAATGGTTATTTTTGTTTAACTAATAGTCATGAAGAATCTTTTAAATATTTACAAACTATACCAGTATGTTATCTTTCACCAACACTATATTTGAAAAGGAAAATATAATAACACCCCTGCTTCTTCTTTTGATTTGAAAGATTAAAAAAATACCAGGTATTGGCAGAGTAAGACAAAAATTATTAGAAACATTAGGCTTACAGAGTGTAGAGGATATTTTAGAGAGTAAATATGAATTATATTTTATATTACCAGATAAACATAAAGAGATATTATTTAAACATGCATTAGGTGTACCAATATTCCCAACACCAAATCTATTTAAAGTTCAAAGAAAGAAAACAATGATATCAAAAGAAAAGAATTGTAAAGAACTCTATGATGAAAAGGATCTAAAGAGTTTAATGTTGGATATTTATAATTTTGCAATTAATACTCTTAAACAAGAGAATAAAATTGTATGTAAATTGATAAAGAAATTTTGATATGAAAGCAAATATTAATTGATTATGTATAGGCATGTGGTATGATTGTTAAAGTTCAAGATTACAGTTTTAAAGTTCAAAATTTTCCATATTCATTGAAAAAGGATAACAGTGAAGTGCCACAATTGGATATAGATGGATATGTAATTTTATCACCACCAACCCAATCACCACCTTTATCACCAATATCATCATCTAGTAATATAACTACTACCACCACTATATCACCTCAAAACAAAAAGAAATCTACTAAAATTGTATTAAACTATAAAGAAAATATTGAAAAGATTTGGGAACTTTTTGAAGAAACTGTAAAGACAATTAAATTTGAACAAATTAGATGTCTAGGTTTAAAACTTGTAAATTTAATTGATGACAATGACTCACTTTCCTCACCACAAAAACAAAATGGCGAACTAGAAAAAGAAATACAAACTGAAATTCATGAAGATAGTGATGATGAAGAATATATATTTTAAAAATACAAAATAAAATTCCTCTTCCCCCACTCTCTTTCAAAATAGAATAGAGAATATGAGAAAAGTACCAAATATTAGATAACCTATTTATTGTTATTCAGATTGTTGTTGTAATTTTACAGATTCCAATTCATCACGTAATAGTTTATCATTTGGTTCCAAACGTATGGCTTGAACTAATGATCTCTTTGCTGAATCAAATTGTTTGTTGAGTGCATAGGCTTGCCCCATTCTATAATAAAATTTAGCATTGTTACCACCCAATTCTAAAATTTTTTCACAATTGGAAATGGCTCTGGTTCCGTCTTGTAGTTTAATATGACATGTGGCAATATTAAGATACAATACAATCATTGTATCTTGTCTCTTTTTAATATCACTCTCCTGTGTTACTATTACATTTGGATCTTGAAGTATCCATAAAGACTTTATATAATGTCTTAATGCTTTTCTATATTCACCCGATTGATAGTTTTCAGTACCTTTTTCTTTTTCTTTTAAAGTTTTGTTGATTATTTGTTCAAAATTAGTACTACAAGTGATATCATTACTAGTACCACTTTCTCTAAAAGATAGTAATTGAACTTTAAATATAATTGAAGTATTTGGTGGAATAAATGGTGGTAGACCATGTTTACCAAATCCAAATTTCTGAGTAGATACTACTTCTGCTTCTTCTCCAACTTTCATTGTAAGAATAGCTATATCCAATGCCTCAACTACTTTATTACTATTTAATTGAAATGTTAATGGTGTATTATTTTGTACACTTGAATCAAATAGTATACCAGTTGATAAATATCCTTCATAATGTACTAATAATAAACAAAAATAAAGTTAATTATTAATTAATAGTATTGTAATAGTTTCTATTGTATTTACTTGTTACAATTGATTTCTGAGGTGGTATTTCACCACTACCTTCTTTTAAAATTCTTTTTATTAGACATCCGTCTGTATCTAATTGTACACCAGTTCTTTTTAAAGATGGTGGTGGTGATGATGAACTAAGTATTTTTCTTTCTGACATTAGGTTTTTGGTATAGAAAATGAAATTTTTTTTAATTTATTATATCGTTATAAAAATATCTATCGCGATCAATCAGATTTTTAGATTGATGGTATAGAGGAAAATGAAATAAAATGATAATAAAAAAAAAAAAATATTTTAGGAATTTGATCTATTTGGTTGGGTTTATTTTATTTTATTTTTTTTTTTCAGATTTTTTTTATTGTAATCAATATCTATATTTGATATGCATTGGTCTAAAGCACAAACTAAAGGTGATCATCCAACAGAGGGTATACGTTCACATACAGCTACTGTAGTTGGTAGAAAAATATTTGTATTTGGAGGATCGGATATCAATGATAAGTTTAATGATCTGATGATATTTGATACCAAGACAATGTTTTGGTCAAAACCCAAGACTAATGGAGCAGATGGATGTATACCAAATCCACATAGAGCACATACAGCAACATTGGTAGATAAAAGATTATTTATATTTGGTGGAGGTGATGGACCAAACTATTTCAAAGATCTCTTTGTATTGGATACAGAGACTCTTACATGGACAAAACCAGTGACAACTGGTAATGGTCCAGGACCAAGACGTGCACATACAGCCAATCTAGTGAATGGCAAAACTATATATATATTTGGTGGCGGTGATGGAAATAAGGCTTTGAATGAAGTCTATAGTTTAGATACAGATAGTCTGTCGTGGACTTTAATTAAACCCACTGGTACTATTCCAAAGAGTAGAGGTTACCATTCATCCGTTTTAATAGGTAACACGAAAATTGGAATTTTTGGTGGTTCCGATGGACAAGAGTGTTTTGATGACTATTTTATATTTGATTGTACCAATCATTCTTGGACAGAACAAAAGATTACAAACAAATCACCAATACTATCACAAACCAGCTTTAATCTGGGTAAAACTATTGCAGCTTTTGGTGGACATGATGCTAATGACTATATCAATAGTCTGAGATTTTTCAATCAAGAGAAACTAATGTGGGAAGATGTACCTTGTACTGGTATACCTCCACCACGTAGAGGTTATCATTGTTGTTGTTATGTAGATCATAGATTATTTGTAATTGGTGGTTATGATGGTAACCAATGTTTTTCAGATGTTCAAATTTTAGATGTTGGTGTATTAGCATATTTAGAATTAAATTAAAAAACAAAAAAAGTACATCAAAGGAAACAGTAGAAAAGATTTGTATTATTAATAATAAAAAAATATTTTAATTTATTTAATTTGTAATTTACATTGATAAAGAATATGTATTTATTAAGTTCATAGTTTAGACTCTTGTAATTAAGATTTTTTTTTTATTTTTTTTTTTAATTTTTTTAGATAAAGACGAAAATGAATGAAAGAGTTTATACACAAAAAGAAATTGATGATGTATTTTTAGAAAATGATAAAATTATATTGATTAAACAAAATGAAGAAACTATTATAATACCACCAAGTGAATTTAAAGCCAAAGGAAATCAATATTATAAACCAATTGATAAATTAGTAACGTTCCCAAAGAAATTGAGTAATGAACATATGTCATGTACACCATTTCTAAGAGAATTTATATCATGTCATTGTAATATTTTAGTCATTGCCTAAGTTTATTCAATATTTGAATTATTTATACTGATATATATATTTTGGAAATAAAATAGCACCATCAGGATATATTAGAGGATTATATAGGTATGGTGAATCAAGATGTCAAAGTGAGAATTTAAATTTAACTCATTGTTATCAAATTACATTGTCAGTCTCGAGAGACAGTAGAGAGAAAAAAATGAAAGAGATACAAGATGAAAAGAATTTGATTAAAGATAGATTTTATAGAGATCATTATTGGCAGGAGAGAAAAGAAACTGATAAATTTACTCTAGATAATTCAATTTTTGGTTATACAAGTTCACTTATAAATTTAATTGCAAACCCTAATAATAAAGAATTTATTAATGAGTTGTAATTCTGAAATTTCATATTTTAGTGTAATGTAAAAAAAAAAAACACAATGATGACAAATTAATAACCTGAATTAAATAATAATATTATTAAAAATAATTATAATTTAAAAATTTTTTAATTTTTATTCTATGTGGTAAAACTTAGAAATTCAAAATTAAACAAAATTGGGAATTTTGTAACCATCCAGATATTTTTTTTTATTATTCCAACACACAATTTTAAAAAAAAAAAAGGGGTAAAAAAAGTGTTCGTTTGTTCATCATTCATTGTTATTACAACAAAATAATAACATATCTATATATTTAAATTATTTATTAAAATAGAAAAGAAAAGAAAAAAGATTAATTGTATATATAGGGCTTTTATTTTTGTAGAGTCTATATATATACTTTGATTATTTAATTTTTTTTTCTAGAATAATAGTAAACAAACAGAAAACGAGAAGATTTAATAACAACAATTCAAGTAGTAGCGATAGTCTAGGATTGAGTAGACAACAAGGTACTATGCAACTACTTGATGATTTTCAAAATTCCAATTTCCACAACGAAATGTCTAGATTTTTTAGATATATCACTGACAAGGGTATTGCAAATCTTGCACATTACTCTTACTCAGGTGTAGATAATTCATTTTGTGGAAAACTATTTCTAAAGCATTGGTGGAATTATTGTGTAGAATTTACACCATTATGGTTGGCACCAAATATAGTATGTTTTCATCTAGATATACAACCCACCTATGTGCACACAATCATATATTTACATTTAGATTCATATTTTATTTAACTAGATTACATTAGTAGGATTACTATGTAACATTTTAATGTATTTAATAATTTATTTCTATTGTCCAACATTAACAGAAGCAGCACCAAGATGGTGTTATTTTGCAGTTGCATTTTTGATATTTGCCTATCAGACATTGGATAATGTAGATGGAAAACAAGCTAGAAAAACAAAATCCTCATCACCATTGGGAGAGTTATTTGATCATTGTTGTGATGCATTATCCGTTGCAATGTTTGCTTTGGTAATGTCTGCAACTTTGAGATTAGGTCCAAAATGGGCATTTGTCAATCTTCTTGTTGGTATTTGGCCATTTTATTTAGCACATTGGGAGGAATATCATGCTGGTATATTAGTATTAGGTGAATTCAATGGTCCAACTGAAGCTCAAATCCTTTTTATTATCATTGAAATTATTACAGGTATTTTTACATCAGATTTTTGGACCTATGGCAGTTCAATAACACTTGGTCAAATTGCAACTGTAGTTATAACATTTGTAGCTATAATGACCATTTTTCAAAAGTATTTATATTCTCTATTCTCTATTCTCTATCTTTTTATTTCAGATTTTATATAATTAACCACAAAAATGAAATTTTATATAGTTTTAGAAATACATATAAATTACAAAATAGAATGAATTATATGGCATGTTTACAGCAGTTATCACCAATTTGTATATTTACATTTTTGATTGTTGTATGGGCAGGAGTAGCACCACATTTATTGGTTGGTAAACCACATTTATTCATTATGACTATTGGAATTTTATTTAGTTATATTCAATCTAGATATATAACACAGAGAGTATGTCACGATGATTGTCTATTGTGGTATTACATTTTAATTCCATTGTCAATCAATGTATTCAATTCCATTTTGGCACGATACAGTTCACCAATAATCAATGAAGAATATGCACTATATTTCCTATTTGTATTGGCATGTTGCCAATTCCTCATCTTTGCCTATTTTGTTACCCAACAGTTATGTCAACATTTGAAAATTAGAGTATTTGTTATACCATATCCAGGTTCAACAAACATTGATAATACCTCTCTTCTCTCAAATATGGAGGAAGGTGTATCACAAGATTCAAATACTGACGATGGTAATGATGATTCTAAATAAATTTATAATTATTGTATAATAAATTTAAATATTATCTATAAAACACTGTTATTTCTTTTTTTGTTTGAATTTAGTTTATTCAAACCCCAATAAAATCCAAAACCATAATAGATTGATAATTTGGTTTATAATGAAATTGTGTGTTGTTAGTGTTTGAACTAGTTATCTTACCAATTTAAATTTTTATTTCACATGTTTTTAAATTTAAAACAAAATTAGATCTTTTTCGATATAACTTAATAGCCAAGAAGATTATTTTTTGTTGGTTCATTTTCTATCGATAAATATCAAGACTAGAAGAAGGATTAAAATTTTTTTACATCATGTAGAAATTTGATTTATTTATTTTTTAAGATATTAAGATATTATAAACAGTTTTGATCAATTTGAACAAGTTGGTTGATATTTACATTTTTGCGAGGTGGTTGGAACTAGAATACAATGGTGAGGAGGTTTGCATTTTATATCAACACAGTTAAAACAAAAATCTTGTTTAACACATTTATAGATTTGATTTGAGTATTCTTTACAATCATAACCTAACGCACATGAATATTGCAAACATGATTCACCCTGATACACATCAAATTGATTTACAAAGATATGAGAATTTGGTAAACATATTTGTCCTATAATACAAATGCAATCTTTGTTAAGTGTGTTGTTTACTTGAGTAGATGGCGACATTGTTGCAGAAGAAGTCATTCTTGGAATTCCTGTTGTTCCAGTGCCTGTTCTAGCAGATGAAGTGGATGATGGAATACTAGTTGTTGGTGAGGTACTTGTTGTAGGAGATGTACTAGTTGAAGTGATTGGTGGGGCTGGTGAAGTTGTAGTTTTAGTTGGGTTAGATGTAAATTTTTTAATTGTATCATTAATTATATTTAAATATTGAATTGAAATTGTAGCAGTGGATGAATTTCTATTTGTTTTATACAAGATGTTGGATAGACTTTGTAAAAATTTTGGATCTCTATTTGTATTAAATACTTGTAACTCACCATTTGTAATACTAACAACATCATATGATGTATTGCTAGATGATGAAAATGATAATTGATCAGATGGATCAACACTACCCAAAAACTTAAAAGTAATGAATTCAACAATACAAATTCCAGATGAATTTGGATTAAAATTAGATTCTAAGAAACGATATTCACCTTTGGGGTTATAGGCAATAGAGGTATTAATGATATTCAATGATGCTGAAATTATAATAGTTTTTTCACCAAATAAAATATAATTCATACTATTTCATTATTAAAATCAGTCCAAGCTGAATAACTAAGCGTATTTGATAATATAAAACTTCTACAATCATCAAATAATGGAGTTGTTTTGATATTCAAATCATAAACAGCTGGTAATTTCAAGGTGGTTCCATATATTCCCCAAGTATATTTTAGACTATTTACATTACATAAAAAATCAGATATACCATCCCCATTAAAATCACCCACATAAAAATAAGAGCATAGATCTTCAGGTAAAGAAAGCATCAATTGACCAATTCCATCAAAATATGAAAAATCATTCTTAAATGGTCCTGCATGGCCATAAATTATATATAATAGACCGAATGTCGTACGAAATATAATTTCATCATATCCATCATTATTTATATCTCCACATATAAAGTAATTTCGAATAAAGTTTTTTTCAAAGTTAATTCTGAAACCATTGACTTCATCAATCATCGAAACTTTTAAAGGTCTCTGGCCACCATATCTTGAGATATCACCAAAAAATACATATGTTTTAAGGGTTTGTTGATCGGTTGTTAGTATCATTTTATTTTATCACTGAAGAAATATTACACCATTTCTACTGAAATAGAATAAAAAACTTAATGAATTAATTTTGAACAATGAATATTATATTATATAGACTCATTAAAAAATAATGTATTGGGTGTGTTAAAATATAAAATTGTAAATTTGCAACATCTATATATTTTATTAATACTTTATTTTTTTTCAATTAGGGGCAATAACAAACAAGGTACTATCAAAAACATTGCAAATCTATGACCAACTCATTATCAAAATATTCAAATCTATTTCGTATACTAAGTAATTAGAGAAGTTCCAAATCTATAAAAGGTTGAAATTGAAATATTGATTCCTACTACATTTTTCACATTTTTAAATAATTATAGAAAAGTTGTAAATTCTAGGCTTATATAAAGAATATATTAATTTAAATTATATTAAACTGTATAGTAAAAGCATATATAAAAAATAAAGTTTGGTATTCTGAGACCCAAAACTTGCAGCTGATCATAGATTAAACCCGGAGTAACTTCCACAAAAATTCCGCATCTGGTTTGGTGTAATTATGCTGCTTTCAAAAACCTGTTTTAAATTGCATATGTGGTTTGTAATGTGTAAGACTTAAGTTATATTAAGGATAGTTATATTAAGTTCTAAAGTGTTATATGTATCTCTAACGTACTATAGACCTTACTGAACCACAATGGTTAATGTTTATTATATATGTTTACTAGAGATCCTAGATCTCTTAATATTACTATATATGGAAATGTTATTAGTTTTGTCTATTGTCCTATACTAAGACAAGTTACCTAGACAGACCAATGTCTGACAATCCCCCTTTCTTCTTAGGATGGAATGTAGACTTCTGGATCCTTATCTAAGACTTGGAACAGCTTTTCTAATAGTACACCACCACACTTATCAGACAGTACTAACAGTGATGTCACTACTTGATCTTTATATTTGTCTTGTAGACATTCTTTCACAATATCTTTGGTAGCTTGTGAGACATTTGATTTCTCTTGATTGTAATTGACACTATCCTTGGTATAACCTTTGTCTTTAAGTTCTTCTGAGCTGATCCACTTTTTCTGGTTAGATATTTGTACTAAATATTCTACATGTTTCTTAGCACTCTTTCTCTTACCAGTTACCCATCTTTTAGCCATTATACGTAACATTCCAACACCCATTCTAGAGTTAAGTATCTTTTCAACTAGACTAGCAATCTCTTTAGTCTTGGTTGGCTCCTTTTCCTCTAGCTCCAATAATTCTATAACATTATTTCTCCATTTGTTGGTTCTTTCGTCTTTTTCTTTCTTTAGAATTTCTATCCATTCTTTCAGATGATTTGAGTTCTTTATATCAATGTAAGATTCTAATTCTATCTTCTTGAACTTCTCAATATCCATGAGTAAATCATCCAATATTCTATGAGCAGCTTCTTCATCACCATTTCTGGAATTTCGTTGAAGATACTCCACCCACCTTTTTCCTTTGGTATTTCCAGATTCTGTAGAGACACTACTATCCAATGATCCCATAATGCTTTTACCTTGGACTCCTGCTAACTCTTGGTGCACTACATGTTGTAAAGTCCCAGATTGATAATCGTCACCATCAATCTCGTCTACGAGCATATCAGTCACCCTTTTAGCCCTGTCCTCCGGCAGTAAACTTACCAGTTGTTGGTTTACAACCTCATTTACTACCCTTTTACCAGCATTATCCAATTTTCCTTGTAGATCTACTTGCATTTGATCATTGTGAAGTACAGGTTGTTGACCTACAACCCCTTCTACCAACGTTATATCCTGTAGTGGACCCGGTTGAAGACCATCAACCCCATCTACTAACGTTTCATCCTGTAGTGTACCCGGTTGAAGACCATCAACCCTCTCTACTAACGTTTTATCCTGTAGTGGACCCGGTTGAAGACCATCAACCCTCTATTAAAGTTTTATCCTGTAGTGTACCCGGTTGAAGACCATCAACCCTATTTACTAACGTTTCATCCTGTAGAATACCCGGTTGAAGACCATCAACCCCATCTACTAACGTTATATCTCGTGTTGCAGCACCATCGGTCCCCTCACTACAGTCATTGTTTGAATCAATGGTTCTCGTAATATATTTATTCCATAATTCTCTATTGGCCTCCTTGCCAATCTTCAAAGGTTCATCAACCTCCATATCATATGGTATATTACTATTACTATTGACACCCATGTCAATCTGCAGAGATTCATCAATCTCAATACCCTTATCGGTATTCCTATCCAGACCTTCAGGTCTAACCACCGATTCCACATCATCATTAATTATAATAGGCACATCTACCCTAATCTCTTCGTATACGTTCGTATCCAACTCTATCTAGCGAAGCATCAGCTTCTATGTAAAATCTCTTGTCATCGTCAGGTATACAAACAACCATTTTTACATACCAAATGTTTTAAACCATTGCCATATAAGATTTTTTAAATTTTTCATTTTCCCATTTTTAATAAATGTTGACTTTTGAAAAATAATTTTTAACAGATAAATAATATGAGGTTTTAAAATCCTAAGTTATCGCCATGTAAGACTTAAGTTATATTAAGGATAGTTATATTAAGTTCTAAAGTGTTATATGTATCTCTAACGTACTATAGACCTTACTGAACCACAATGGTTAATGTTTATTATATATGTTTACTAGAGATCCTAGATCTCTTAATATTACTATATATGGAAATGTTATTAGTTTTGTCTATTGTCCTATACTAAGACAAGTTACCTAGACAGACCAATGTCTGACAGTAATGAAATTGTCTGTTGTGTAAAAATATATTTTATTTTCAAATTATCTTTCATTTAAACAATTTTATTTTTTTTTTTTTTTCAGATTTTTAGATTTGATGAACAATGAATATAAACAACTTTTACAATTAAAATATGAATATGAACAAAAAATATTAAGCCTAAACCAAAGTAATGATACATTGTCATCATCTATAGATATAAAAATCTCAAAAGAAAAAGAATATAATACCTATTTAAAAGATGAGATTAATAGATTAAAAAAACAAATTGATCAAGAAAATGAATGGTTAGATAATCAAAAGAGTATAAATTTAAAATTAAAATCACTTGATAATAGTAATGTTAGTAGTAATAATAAAAAGAATATAAATGATATTGAAAAGTTACATGATAATATCAATTTTATTAATGATAAAATTGAAAATGAATTAGAGCCACTATTATCAACTCTATTTGAATCTTCAAAATTAAAATTAAAAATTAAAAGTGAAGTGGTAAAAGAGAATAGAGAAAAAGAAGATGAGATGGAGGTTGATGATACAAGTCAATCATTTAAAAAGTTGGATACTTTATTATTAGGTTTTATCATTCAATATGCAATAGATTCTTTTGAAAACGATCCATTAGTATATTTCTCACCAAAAGATGTACAATTAAGTCTCTCCATTTATTATCCAAAACTTCACAAGAGATTTGAAAATATAAAGTATTTTGAAAGAGATTTTAAATTATTACAAGAATTACATATAATTGAAATTCAACCAAATAATAATAATCTATATAGATTAGTACAGTTATTTAGAAATTAAAATAAAAATAACTGTCAAATTAACTGATCTTTCTCCAAAAAAGGAATCTAATATCGTCGACACAAATACTTAAATGAAAATTTTTTTTCATATTTTTTCTAAATTTTACTTTAGGCGATACTTCCCCCACCAATAGTGTTAAACTAAAATATCATATTAGATAATGACAGAATCAACCAACATAAGAGAAATTATAGATAATTTAATTGATGATTGGAAAAATGCAGCTCCAATTGGATTTGATATAAATATACTAAAGGTTTTAGAATTGGAAACTATTGAAAAGGGAAATATATGTTATTCAATGGTTGTACCACAATCACTTTGTAATATTATAAATACACTTCATGGTGGTGCTATTGGTACTATTGTTGGTAGGTTTTTATTTAAATATATCCTTAATGATCATCATCTATATATACTAATCTCTTTTAAAGATGTTGTTAGTTCAATTGCAATTGTATCAATGAACCCAGAATTACCACCATCAGTTAGTGTTGAAATATGTGTTCATTATGCAGCCACCGCTAAATTGGATGAAAAGATTAAAGTATATTCCAATGTTTATAAAATGGGTAAAAATTTAGCATTTACAGATACAACAATTAGAAATTCAAAAGGTGATATTGTAGCAAAAGCTTCTCATACCAAATATATTGGTTTTAAACCAAAACTATAGATTTTTATAAAATATATATATATATATATATATATATATATATATAATAAATGTAAAAATAATAATAATCATAAAGTCAAAACACATACCCCACAACATTTTTCAGTGATAAAAAGAGTGGTTAAAATAACTTCTCACCCACACTTTGAGTCTTAAAAATAATATTATATTAATGGTAGTTAAAATGTCAACCATTACACACTCACCCACACTTAAACTCTATATTCATCCACTACCCTCCTCTACTTTTTTTAATATTCTTTTTTTATCAATATTAATAGAAGATGATAAAGATATTTAGTTATTTTATAGTTATATTAAATTTCGGTAAATTAATATTGGCAAAGGAGGAAGAAGAAGAATGGGATTTTGTAGGAAGTCATGGTAGTTTAATGTTTTTATCATTTGGAATAATGATACCAATTGGTATATTTATCAGTAGATATTTAAAGATTTATAAATGGTGGTTTCCAATACATATATTTTTACAATCAAGTGCATTGGCATTCATGTTGACTGGTTATATAATAATGTTAACAAAAATTGGGTTCACATTGGAAACAAATCATGCAAAAGTTGGATTTGCAACTATACTATTGATGGTTATAACCTATGTCGGTGGAATTATATCTCATCTCTTTTATGATCCAAAGAGAAAGAGTGCCCCTATATTTCCAGATAGACTTCACTGGTATTCAGGAAGATTAATCTACCTTTTGTCACAGGTTACTCTCATATTGGGTATGAGATTTGTATTTGCAAAAGAGATTATCATTATCTACAGTTTTTGTATATTAATTTTCCTGTGTGTTCCATTGATTATTGAACTGTTTATTTTTCAAAAAACTAAACATCGTAAAAGTCGTACTAGAAAAGATATACAGGAGGAGGAACATCAATAAAAATCATGTGACACTTTGTTGATGATATTATCCATCAGCTCAGACCATCCACAAAATGCACACAAACCAAAATATCTGATTTATGCATTTTGTGATAATTATTCTGAAAATAAAATATCTTTGTCCCACCTTTTATAACACATTTAAAAAAAAAAAAAAACAAAAATACAAAACTATAATGATTCAAATAATGAATACCATTGTATAATTTGCGCTTTCCATCATTTTCCACTTTAAATAGAATTCAAAAAGGCCGTTTGGAATTTAAAGATCAAACTTATTCATTGAAATCTGATTGATCATCTAACAATAAGGATTTTTTAGCAATATATATACCATGTTTTTTTTTTTATTCAAAGGCCAACTCGTATTTTAAAAGAATTTAAATGTTTTTTTGTAAACTGTCATCGAAATCATACAAAAACGTAAAAATAAAAAAAATCTATCTGTAGTGGGGTGGACATATGTTTTACCCGCATTCCATTCACAAAAATTAAAACCAAATCTAAAATTAATTTAAATATAAACACATTTAGACGTTAAATGAGTCGTTAATTTTTTTTTCCATTTCTTTTTTTTTTATAATATTTATTTTTAATTTATATATCAATCCTATCACATTCATTTCACATTTAGTTAGTGGGAATATTAAAGAAACAACAGAGATATATCTTTACTATATATATTTTTGTTTCCTCCCCCGAAAGATATTTTTCACATTTTCACTTAATTTGTATTAAATAATATATTATATTTTTTTTTTGTCTTTTTTTTCAAGTGAAAAGATTTTAGATATTTAGATATTTGGATTTAAAAAAAAATTAGTGGTTAGTGTCATTTTTGTTCAAAAAAAAAAAAAAAAAACATATTAACGATATATATGTGTTTGTTCTATAGGGGGTATTAAATCACTAATCAATCCAAAAAAAAAAAAAATGACAAGATCATTTTTAAATAATGTAATATTATTCATTGTATTGTTAAGTTGTATTATAACAGTTACACAATCGATTAAAGTCGCAGTTTTGGCAACTGGTGGACCAGAAGATTTGGGATTCAATTACCAAGTTAATCAAGCCAAAGTAAATGCAGAAAAAGCATTAAACCTCAGAGAAGTCTATTATTTCTCAGATATTCCAATTCCAGAATCTAAAGAATTCATTTATAATCTTTGTGAAAGTGGTTACAATCTAATTATTGTTTCCACCTTGGATTATCTATCAGGAGCAAGAGAAGCTGCAAAAGCATATCCAAATGTTCAATTTCTATTAAGAGGTTCTGGTGCTACCTCCAGTAATATTCAATCAGTTACCTATAATTTTATTTCTGCAAATTATGTTACTGGTTATTTTGCTGGTATGTTTTATAAATTTATATATATAGCTTCATATTTTATATTAATATTATAAATTTAAAATTAGGTTTAATGACAAAATCTAAAATTATTGGATATGTAACACCTGGACCACCAGCATCATCAAATTATGCAGCACATGCATTTTATGTTGGTGCTAAAAATAGTAATCCCGATATTGAATCAATGTATTTTTATTCAACAGGATCATGGTTAAATCCAGAGATTTCAGCAGGTGCCGCTAATAGTTTGCTGAGTGACTATGGTGTTGATGTTATTGGTCAAACTCAAGATGATATGAGTGTCCAAATTGAAGCTGTTGATAGAGGTTATATTGGTATAGGTACCAATGGTTTTAATCAAAAAGAGGTATTTGGTGATAAGATTGCTCTATCTTATGTTCTCGATTGGACATCTGTATTTGTTGATCTCATTCAAAAGAATATTGATCACCCAGATGGTAACTACACCAAAACCAATTATTATGGTGATTGGGATAACAGTTTCCTCACTTATACTCACAGTCGTAGTTTAGATCCACAAGTTAAGTCAATTCTAGATGAAATCATTTTGAATTTTACCGCAGTTCCCAAAGCAATGGCACCATTCTTTTGTAATGATTACAATAAATATACATTCTCAGCTACCTATTTGACTGGTGCTGAACTCAATTGTATATCTCAAGCTAGATTCCAGAACATGTCTGATCCATACCCTGGTATGACTTGGTTAGGTAATTACACCATCCCCATTACTCTCAAAGAGGTTCCAAAAACATTTACTCGTGCTTTTACAGCTACATCTGGTGCACTCATTCTATTAGCTCTCATTTTGGAAGCTGTCATCTACATTAACAAGGATAAACCAATTATAAGATCAGCATCTCCAATCTTTTGTATTCTCATTATTATGGGTGGTATTATTGTGTATGCAAGTATCATTCTTTGGACAGTTTCACCAACCACTGCAACATGTAATGCTCGTTATTGGTTAGTATCTATTGGTTTCACCACTCTTATTGGTTCCATGGTAGTAAAGAATTTCCGTATTTGGTTAATTTTTGATAATCCAGAACTCAAAACTATCAAAATTACCAATTATCAATTGTTCCCATGGGTAGCTGGTTTATTGGTAATCAATGCACTTTTAGTTGCAATCATTACTGCCAGTGGTGATTTAAAAATGGTTGAAGTTATGGGTATTGATGATTTAACTAAATATCAATATATGCAAGTTTGTAAGATGAATAATTCCGGTGCTATAGCTTTATACATACTTTTAGCCTATTTTGCTCTATTGCTATTAGTTGGTGTCTTTGTATCATGGAAGATTCGTATCGTAGATATTGCAGAGTTTAATGAATCTAAACCAATTGCCAATACCCTCTATGCCATCAGTTTCTCACTTTTTGTTATTGTATCTCTAGTCGTATCACCTCAATATTATTTAGATCAACAAATGATCTTGTGTATTGCTGGTCTATTTATGGCAACTGCTGCACTTGGTATTCTTTTTGTTCCAAAACTCTATGGTCTTGCAACTAGAGGTTCAAGTACTGAGCAATTATTCTCCATGAAAAAATCCTCTATTGCCTCTTCAAGATCTAGTGCCTCCAAGAATAGTTCCAATCCAGACAGTGGTGACTCTGGTAAAAGTAGTCATAATCCACACAATTACTATAAAAAATCAACAAACAATGTTTTGGCTGAATTTACTGATGAGTCGATTTCTGATCAAGAAGATGAATCAAATGATTTACCAATTGAAAATACCAATTCTAATCGTGTATAAAAAAAAACCATTATAAAAAATAATACATATAATAATAATAATATCAAATAATTTTTTTTTTAAAATATAAAAAAGAAAAATATAATGATTCGAACGAATAATAATAATATTTATATATAAATAAAAATAAAATAAAAATGTATAGAAATCAAATAATGTTTAAAAAAAAAATCAAAAAGAAAAGACACAGAACAGAAAAAAAAATATCATTGAAATCAAAAAATATATTTAAAGTTTCATATGGAAAAAACGAGGCCTTGCTTGTTTTTAATCAATATATATTTATTAGAATAATCGTCTACAGAATTGATTTTTAAACTAAAAACCATTTTAGGGCTTATACAGCTTTAATTTTGATTTTTTTAACTTCCAATGGTTGATTAGTTAAGAATTAATGATATCATATCAATTTTCAAGCAAAACAGATAAAAATTAATTTTTTTTAATTTTTATTTTTTTTTTATCAAATCAAATATGCAAAAATAAACCTTTCTCAAAAGTCGGGGTAATCCACAACCGAAATGAACAAAAATGAAAAACCGACAATAATCAGATTAGTTGAATTGTCCCTCAGCAAATGACATGAATATTATAAATAACCAATCAAAAACCCTCACATCAAAAACCATCCAATAACAAAGATTTAATGTGTTCATTGTCAAATAACGCCATTTTTTATGATATTTTTAAATTTTCAGAGCAAAATGGTAGTTTACCTGAAAAAATCCCAAAGATCAAACAGAGATATAAACACAACCTACCCAATAAATATACACAGATCTATCTTTCAATATAAATTTGAAAAGAATATATGTAAATTTCGGTTGTCGTAATTGATTTTCATCCATTTAATAGATTGATTAGTTATTTTACTTCTAAATCAGAATTTTTTTTTTTTATAAACTATAGTTTTCTAAATTTCTAATAGACATAGATTGATATTTGTATCTTTTATTTCAAATCACCACATTATATATATTTATAAATCTTCAAATCTTTTTTTTTCTGTTTTTTCTGTTATTTTCTTCATTTGAAAAATATCTTTACATTTTGATTATTAATTTTTGTAAAATTTAATTTTAAATGAAATATTTATATATATATATTTATTTATTAATATCCGTCTCAACTGTTTTATCAATTTATGATGAAAATATAAAAATTGCAATTATATCATCAGAACATCCAAATGATTTAGGATATAATTATCAAGTTAATGAAGCCAAAGTTAATGTTGAAAAATATCTCAAATTGAGAAATGTAAATTATTTTAGTGGTGTACATGATGATCCATATATATTTATGGAAAATCTAATTGTAAATGAAGGTTATAAAATTATAATTGTTGCAACTTATGATTTTACCTATCAAGCTGCTGATTTATCAGATCATTATCCAAACACTCAATTTCTAACTAGAACGGTATATTCCAAAGATAATACAAAACAAAATAATTTACAATATGTAAATTATGATTTTGCTGGTGCAAATTTTTTTACTGGTTTATTTGCTGGTATATATTTATATTTTTATAAAAGTGTATATATTTATATTAATTTTTTATTTTTTTTAATGAATATAGGATATGCAACAAAAACAAATAAAGTTGGATATATACAACCTGGAGAACCAATATCAGGAGAATATCCAGCACATGCATTTTTTTTAGGAGCAAGAATGGCAAATCCGAATGTTGAAGCTTATAATATAATTACAGGATCTTGGAGTAACATTGAAATTTCTAGTAGAGCAACACAGAAATTAATTGATGATTATAATGTTGATATATTTGGTCAAACACAAGATGATATGACAGTTAGTATAACAGCAGTTGATAATGGATTTGTTGGTATGGGTACCAATGGTTTCAATCAACAAAAGGTATTTGGTGATAAGATTGGTTTCAGTTATATTTTAAATTGGACTGATTGTTTTTTGGATTTGGTAATTAATACAATGGATCATCCAGATGGTAATTTTAATCACACTACTTGTTATGGTACTTGGGGCAATGGATTTTTAACTTATAATTTTGCAACCAATATTGATCCTTTTATAATTGAAGAGATGGAAAAGAAATTAGATCCAATAATTGCAGATGATTCAAAATTATTCTTTTGTTCACAGTTAAATCCATATCTATTTAATGGCTCTCTTTTGGATACTAATAATTGTGTATTGGAATCAGATTATTTTTTTAATCTAACTGATCCATATCCTGGAATGACATCATTGGGAGTCTATCAAATTCCATTAACATTAAAACAAGTACCACAACCATTTACCTATGGTATATGTATAGCATGTGGTATATTAATTCTATTGGCATTAATTATGCAAGTTATAGTTTGGATGAATAAGAATCGTTCCATTATACGTTCAGCATCACCAATATTTTGTTTGCTAATTATTATGGGTGGTATTTTGGTTTATATTGGTATTATATTTTGGTCTATTCCACCAACTAATGCTAGATGTAATCTTAGAATTTGGTTTGTATCTATTGGTTTTACCATTCTAATTGGTTCGTTGGTAGTAAAGAATTTCCGTATTTGGTTAATTTTTGATAATCCAGAGTTAAAAACTATAAAAATTACCAATTATCAATTAATTCCATGGATCGGTGCATTGATATTGATTAATGGTATCTTAATGGGTGCCATTACAGGTGCAGGAGATTTAAAATCCATTATGGAAATTGGTACTGATGATTTGGGTAAATATGAATTTCAAAATGTTTGTCAGATGTCCAATAGAGGTTCAATACCATTATATATTCTGTTAGGTTATTTTGCAGTATTATTATTAATTGGTGTATTTGTATCATGGAAAATTCGTATTGTTGATATTGCAGAATTTAATGAATCCAAACCAATTGCCAATACTCTCTATGCCATCAGTTTTTCTTTGTTTATTATAATATCATTGGTAGTATCACCACAATATTATATGGATGAACAAATTATATTGGCTATAGCAGGATTATTTATGGCAACAGCTGCATTAGCAATTATATTTATACCAAAAATCTATGGTTTAATTATTAAACCAGCAAGTTTAGATAATACCTTATATACCAAAAAGAAATCATCAGTTAGTACTAGTAGATCAAGTGGATCAAAAAATAGTAATGGTAATAGTAATGAAGTTAAATCTGTTGATTCTCAAAATAGAGTAAATAACAGTACCGATGTAAAAAAGAGTAAAAATAGTAAAAATAGTAAAAATTCAAATCAACCACAACAATTAAATAATATAATGTTAAAAGATTTTACTGATGAATCTGATTTATCAGAAGAACCTGATAATGTATCAGATCATCAACCAACTATTCCAAAAGAAAATATTTTGGTTTTGGCAGAATTCACTGACGACAGTGATTTATCCGACAATGAATATATTCAAGAAAATGTATAGTAAATAATAATTAAAAATATTTATAATATATAGAATTGTAACAAAAAATAGAAAAAGAAAGAATGATCTTTTTTATTCTAAAAATATAATTATTTGCAGTTGCAAAATTAATTAATAAAAATTAAACGATTGTTTTTATTAATCTGAACAATCACATATTAAAAAGTATCTTTTAAAATTAGAATAGTTATTGAAAAAAACGATTAAAAAATATCAAGGAAATATGAAAATTTAAAAAACAGTGGAAAAATTATTTGAAAAAATATGTTCAAATTTTTAAAATTGTCCAATCAAAAAAAAGACTTTTTATGACAAGCTTTATTTATTTCGTCAAATGGCTGATTTCTCTATTTTTCTTTATGAAAAATACCAAAATATCATTGTTTTTATTTGAACTATGAGACGAAAGAGGTTTTTTTATAGAACAAAGATATCTCAAGTCGATTTGTGATTATTGTAGTTTTTTTTTTTTTCTTTTACTATCTTTTTTTTTAATACCAATAATAATAAAATGAAAATAATAATATTAACTTTATTAATATTATTATTTATCAATTTTACTAATTCACAATCTAATCCAATAAAGATTGCAGTAATTAGTACCGAGAAACCAAATGATTTAGGATATAATTTTCAAGTTAATGATGCAAAAGTTGCAGTTGAAAAATATTTTAATTTATCAAATATCTTTTATTATAGTGCCATTGATAAAACAAAAAGTGAACAATTTATTAGAGATTTATGTGAAGATGGTTTTAAAATTATTTTAGTACCAACATTGGATTACACAACACAAGCTAAAAAAGTTGCAACCTCCTATCCAAATGTTCAATTTTTAGTTAGAGGTAATAACACAGTTACAAATAATGTAATTCATGTAAATTATAATTTTGTTGGTGCAAATTATATTACTGGTTATTTTGCTGGTTTAGTTACAAAAACTAATGTTATTGGTATTTATTAAAATAATAGTAATATTAACTATATTTAAATATACTAATATTTTTTTTAATAGGATATATTCAACCAGGACCAAAATCAATGAATAATTATCCAGGACATGCATTTTATTATGGAGCCAAAAATGCAAATCCAAATGTTACAATGTATTGGTATACAACAGGGTCATGGTCAAATCCAGAGGTATCAGGAGGAGCTACCAAAAAATTAATGGAAGAATATAATGTTGATATCTTTGGTCAAACACAAGATGATATGACAGTTAGTATTACTGCTGTTGATCAAGGACATATTGGTATGGGTACTAATGGATTTGATCAACAAAAAATCTTTGGTGATAAGATTTCATTTAGTTATATTTTAAATTGGACTGATTGTTTTAAGGATTTTATAACTAATGTAATGGCCTATCCTGATGGTAATTGGCCAGGTCGTAGTAATGGTTATGGTAATTTTGATAATACATTTATGCCAGTGACATTTGGTAGAAAAGTTACACCAGAGATTAAACAAAAGGTTGATGATCATATTGTTTATTTTATGAATTTGGGTTTATTAAAGGCTCCATTTTATTGTGATGATGCTAATAAGTATATCTTTTCTGAAACTTTATTAAATTCTGATGGTTGTATACTGCCTGCTCAATTTCAAAATATGACTGATCCATTACCTGGTATGACTTGGTTAGGTAATTATAGTATACCTATAACATTACGTGAGGTACCAAAATCTTTTACCTATGGTTTTGTAATTGCATCTGGTGTTTTAATTTTCCTATCATTAATTTTAGAATTAATAATTTGGTTAAATAAGAATCGTTCAGTTATTAGATCAGCTTCACCAGTATTTTGTGAATTAATTGTTTTGGGTGGTATCATTGTTTATATTGGTATCATTCTTTGGACAATCCCACCAACTAACGCTCTATGTAATGCTCGTTATTGGTTAGTATCTATTGGTTTTACAATTCTCATTGGTTCATTGGTAGTAAAGAATTTCCGTATTTGGTTAATTTTTGATAATCCAGAGTTGAAAACTATTAAAATTACAAATTATCAATTGTTCCCATGGGTTGGTGGTTTAATTTTAATTAATGTTGTTTTGATGGCTGCTGTTAGTGGTGCTGGTGATTTATCAGTTATTGATGCTATGGGAATTGATGATTTGGGTAAATATGAATATATGCAAAAATGTCAAATGGTTAATGGTTCAAAAGGTACTATTCCATTATATATTCTATTGGGTTATTTTGCAGTATTATTATTAATTGGTGTATTTGTATCATGGAAAATTCGTATTGTTGATATTGCAGAATTTAATGAATCCAAACCAATTGCCAATACTCTCTATGCTATCAGTTTCTCTCTGTTTGTTATTGTATCTTTGGTTGCATCACCACAATATTATATTGATCAACAAATGATTCTATGTATTGCTGGTTTGTTTATGACAACTGCTGCACTTGGTATTATATTTATTCCAAAGCTTTATGCTTTGGCAACTAGACAACAAACTAAAAATTCACAATCTTCATTGTATACAAAGAAAAAATCTACTATTGCCTCTGCTCGTACAAGTAACAGTAAAAATCAATCAGATAGTAAAGATAGTCAAAATCAAAATCATAATCCAATGCAAAGTGAATTCACTGATGACAGTGATCTCTCTGAAGTCGATCAAAAACTTCCAGAATCTGGTCAAACTCTTTCAAATAACAGAGTTTTTGAATTGGGTTCTGGTATGTCTGCTATTGCTTTAGGTAGTGATTTTACTTCTGATTCTGATCCAAATTCAATTGATAATAATAATAATAATAATAATGTATAATAGTAGTAATCAAAAAAATAATTCAAAAACAAAAAAAAAACTGAGATCAGTTTTATTTTTTTTTTTAATATATAATATAATATATTTTTTTTTATAATCGAAATATATATAGAAACAATATTCTTTTTTAAATAAAAACAAAATTTACATAGAAATCAAAACTTTATTTTTTTACTCCAGTATAACATGGTAAGGAGCATACTTATAAAAAAAATTTTTCTTCTTTTGTTAAGGCGTACCATTTGATACTCTTGTGCCCACTAGTAGGAGGTGGATCAAAAGAAAAAAAAAAAAAAAAAAAAAAAATTTTTTCTAAAAAAAATATATAGCCTTGATACAAAATTTTTTTTTAATGTCAAGGCTGTGTAGCACAGTGGAAGTGCGATTGGCTACGAACCAATAGGTCGCAGGTTCGAAACCTGCCTCAGTCGAAACTTTTTATTTTTTCTTTCCCAGGTGAATTAATGGTGTTTTGCTCCTGGAATGCACAGTTAGGTATTTATATAGTAAAATTTCGAGTTACAAAAATTTGAGTTATTCTGTAGTAAAAATCAAAAATATCCAAAAAATCTTTTTTGTAATTCAGTGTAGTGGCTATAATTATTTTCACATAAGCGAAACTCCACCACAAACAACCACATCAGGAAACAGTAATTTAAATAGTATTTCTGGTATTGTTGATAGTACAAGTGTATCATCAAAATTCTTTTGCCCACATTTGAAAAAATTTGATTTTTTTTACAGGTGATACAAAATAGCCTTATAAAATATCCAAAAAATCTTATCTAACCCACCAAATAAAATTTTTTTTTTCACTTAACTTTTTTTTGCTCTATGAGAGCTCAAATATATATATAATTAATTTAAAATCACCTGTATATTTTATTTAATATTTTTAATAACATAACATTTTCTTAATGAATAGTGGTAATGAGAGTTTGGCAAATTCACAACAAGTGAAAAATAGGACTACTTATAGTAATACAGTACAAGAGACGAATGAGTTTGACGAATTTGAAGCTGGGTTACTTTTGTCTAGTCTCTCACAAATAGCAGATATTAGAGACTCTATAATGGTGAATGAGATGATAAACAGAGAGGAGAATATTGACATAGAAGTTATAAAACAGGCTGAGAGTAGAATCAATAACAAAAACAATAATAATAATATTAATAATAATAATAATAATAATGATGAAATTTTTAGCACTCAGTCAATGTTGTATGAAGATATTATAGAATCTTACCCTGATTTATTAAGCAAAAAGAACGAAGCACTAATGAAAAAAATATTTGGATCCAGACAACCACAGGAGGCACTTACAGAAGGGGACCATTTAAAAGCATATCAAGCTGAATTGGACAGTTTAATTGGTTCGAAGGAAGGAGAATACTTTTGTAAAGTGGATGGCTGCCAAATAACAAGCAAGAAATTGTATAATGCTCGTAGACATGTGTGGAGGTACCACAACACTCAAGTAAAAGAAAGGAAAAAACAGATACCTTTAATGCCAGGAGCTCCCAAAATCATAGTTCCTGAGGATCACGTTAAATGCGAACATATTGGATGCAAAGTAGTAGTTGTAAAAAGAAACTATTCCAACCATAGTATAACTGAACATCATGCTGGTGTTCCTGATTTCGATTGCTCTAGTTGTCCAAAGTGCAATAAAATTAAATATAAAATATATCAACTTATTAATCTTAAGAGATTCAACAAAACATCTAATACAAGTAAGTATAGTTACCAACGAGAATTACAAATGTAATATCAATAATAATAACTAATGACATAAACTCTTTAGATCCAATCTATAAAAAATAGGTTTCTTATACTGTTGTCTATGTTAGTATTTATTAAAAAAAAAAATTGGACCATCCACAAAATTTTGTGTTATTTGTTTAAATGATATTTGACTCAAATGACAGTTTACTAATTTCTAAACCTACCAATCTCTTATCTCTAACAGGGATAATAACCAAATAAATACCAGTACAGATTGGCATTTACCCCAGAGGAAATTATTCCATCATTAGATAAAGTCGATGTCAATTCAGTGATATTAATCAATAACCCTAAACCCATAAATATTATGCAAAAATTCTGAGACCAACAATTATTTATTTACATTTCAACATCTTCACAACAAGAATTGATCAAAGTAAAAGTAATATTGTTCACTCTGCGCAATGTTATAGCAGACTGGATAAATTTTTTTAATAATCTTGAAAATTACTGGCAATATCAATAAAACTTTGACATTTACCCCCATGATTTTGTAATTAAATAATTTTCAAAGTAACATTCCAATTATTGGGGTATTTATTTCTATCTTTTATTTTAGTTTAGAACAGGACATATTCTTCACAATGAATTGTGTGAGTAAAAAAAGGATACTTTTATAAGTACTTTGGTAAATCAAAGGACTTTACTTGAATTATATTCCAAATATCCAATAATCATAATAATAATATCTAAATCATCATTTATATAATAATTTAATAAAATACATTCATTCATTCGAAATTTTCCATATTAACATTGTTGTAAAGTACTAAGTATTAACAGTTACGCTAAAAGGTCTTAAGATGATAGTTATCCATTCCTGACTACCTTTTATGTATACTTTATACTAATCTATATTGTACTCTTGTAACTTGGTAAGGAACATTCTTACATTGTTTTAAACATTTTTTTTTTGTTAAAGGCGTACCAATTGATACCCTTATGCCCAGACCCCTAACATGTAGGAGTTGGATCTAAAGTTTATTTATGTACATTGAAAAGGGCCATAAAATGGTCTGGTATTAGAATTTGTATTAGGTTGTTATTTTTGCACCAAGTCTTGGTGAACATTTTGATTTGAAATTTGATCGAGGATATACATTGGTTTTTCACCTTGTCTATAGTGGTACTGTGGTGGAGCCTCCAGTGTTTGGACATTAGGCGGAACGTTTTTTCCCATTCTGCTCTTTTAGCTATATTCATCTTGTAGGTGACAGCTAGCCAGTTCAGTTCCATATCAATTTTATCGTGATTTTTCTTATTTCTCGAATACCATATGAAGTCAAACAATATAGCAATAAATGAACCCAATACTGGGTTGTTGATTTGGTTTAATATTCTTTGGTTCCATTGGTATCTACTTGATAGAACTCTTTCTTGAATATTCTTTATGAAACCCAGTCTTTTACAGGTAAAGAATATGTGTTCTGACGTTTCTGTTTCCTTGCAGAATGGACACACACTACCATGGACTTTTGGTAAAGCTTTAAGTATATATCTCCACATCAGGTCTCTACCTTTGTTATTATGACAGTTCTTCAGGTTTTTGAGGATGTGGGGTAGATTTACATTCTCTTCTCTTAATTTTCTTTGGCCCTCAGTGAGTATCATTACTTCTCTTTGACCGTCTATACGTTTCATCATTACTTCATATATTTCTTTTAATCTTATTCTTCTATTGGTTCCTTCTGGAATTGTCTTGGAACCTATTTCTGTTTTAGAGTTTGTGTAATCTTTCCATGCTTCAAAACAGTTTTTCATAAATTCAGACGGCATATTGTTTCTCCATCTATGTATCCATGCATCCTCGTAGGAGACTGCTAGAGCTGAAGATCTATTTAATCTTTTGATGAAGGTGGTAAAAATCCAAGCTTTTTGAGCCCTTGCTCTAATATCCATTTTCCATAGACTGATTCCACCATGTAAAATTGATTTGGACGCTCTTGCTTGTGATATTTTGTTTCTATTTTTCTTGGTAGGGTCCTTTGTTGTAAAGTACTAAGTATTAACAGTTACGCTAAAAGGTCTTAAGATGATAGTCATCCATTCCTGACTACCTTTTATGTATACTTTATACTAATCTATATTGTACTCTTGTAACTTGGTAAGGAGCATTCTTACATTGTTTTAAAAATTTCAGAAACCGGTTTATCATAAAATTTTTAATTTCACATCATAGTCGATTTGGTAGAGTGGTTAATACGTTTGCCTGCTAAGCAAATTCCTTCGGGAGCGCAGGTTCGAACCCTGCAGTCGACGTTTTATTGTTTTTTTTAGGTTTTAAAAAATTTTGTGGGGTTTTTTTTTTTTTTTTTGGGCAGTGCCTATGAATCATGGGATCTAAAGCTAAGACAAGAAGCCTTCAAGGATATGGAACCTAAACAGGCTGCTTTGTCTACACCATGATAATAATGTTAGCGAGTTCCAAGAATGGTACATTAAACAAATCAAAAACAAAAAGATTGTCTCCGATATTCTCAGACCACAAGTGGATGCATGGGAAAACTATAGACAAGACCACGCCAGATCGATACCTGAACTGAGAAAGCTAAAAGATTAAGTAGGTGATATCAAAATAGTAAATGGGATTAGAAATGACCACAATCAACTCATCAAGTTAAGAGATATATACAAGAACCTGACCATCAAGAAACACAACTCTAGGGTTAGAAGGACTGATGGCCAATCCAATCTCCAACTAGACCTTAATCTACAAGGTATATTCCCTAGAATAGCTAGAATTGTTCATCACAAAGGTAGAAATCACCAAAGAAAGAGATGCCCTCTAAATGAATGTAATTCAACATTCTCTGATCCATACATCCACTTTTTTTTCAACTGTAAGCTATCAACCAAACACTGTAAGGAAATTGTTCCCATTGTCAACCAACTCTCTATCAAGAAAATCCACTCTTGGAGTCTAAATGCCATAGATCTAAATCAAATCAGCCACCACGAGAAAACATTCCCAACCCTGATGGCTATAATAATGAACCAAATGTGGAATATAATCTGTTACAACCTCTTTGAAACTGACAAATCAAATAGACCACCACCTGTAATGAACACAGCTATAATAAGAAAAGAACTATCCGAAACAATCAACATTGCTAAATGGAAACTGCTAAAATACCTAGACTACCAATCAAGGATCAACAACTCCAATGACGATGTTAAACTTAAATTTGAATTCAATAGAAACTGGCAAACAGTTTAAACAATCCTCTACCAATTCCACATTATTATTATTTTTAAAATTCCAATTTGAACAACTGAAAATAAAGAAGAACTTACAAACAAGAACTAAAACAAGAAGACCCCATAAGAAGAAAACAAAAACAAGAAGAAGAACACCCACCTATCACAACATAAATGTATCAATCACAACTCACAATAAAAACTCACATCACAAAACAAAACAATCAAAACCAAGATAAATACCATTTAACACCAACCACAAACACAATTTTAACAGATAATACCTCTCAATAAATAAACGTAATTAAGACTTTACCGTAGTACTGGCGCATTGCTAGTTACACAGGTCCAAAAAAAACCATCTTTGGTGTAGCAGTAACGATAGTATCTATCATTTCACAGTCTTTATCCAATACGTATTACATTACTGTCACTCAGATCTCAATTCATGTATTGTTTGGCACTATGTGCACTCTTAATCTTATCATTATCGCAGTTATTTTCCTCATCACCACTACTATTCAAAATGGTCGTAGTGTTAGCTATTGTTTTAGTGGTTTTTAACTGAATGCAGATTTAGTTAGACTCTGTTTTAATGATTTCTTTTGGTTGGTGATTCTGGTTTGGGGACTCTTTTATTACTATCAAAGAATGATCCACTTTTGATTTTGCAATTAATTCCTCTCTATTGATTTGGTAATTCTACTTTAATACTTTTTTTTTTGGTTGTTCTGTTTGCTTGGGTTTTTTCTGTGATTTCTGAAGTAATTCCTTATATCTGGCTTTTTTGCATTCTCTTTTTTCTTATCTTTTATTACATCCTTTATAACCTTTTTAAATCCTGAGCTTTCGTTATCTTCTTGTTGATTATCTTCTAAATCATCCAATTCACTCACAAAATCTTCATGGTCACAATTTTCTTTTCGTTTTTTACCATTTATTTATCTATCTAAAATTGTTTTTATATTATTGATTTTCATTTTTTATTGGAAAAGTGAAGTCAAATATATAAAATAAAATTCAGATTTAGAAATAAATAAAATATTTACTCAAAAAAATAAAATGATTTCATTTTTACCATTCAACCTTTCTCTTTTTTTTTACTTGTTATCTTACCTTAACCTTTTATTTATTTGAAATCAAAATAGAAGATATACAAGTAATATCAGTATATCTAGCTCGATTTGAACTATAAAGATGTGGTATGCAGCCATATTGACTTGAAGAAAAGAGTAGAGTATCCTGATCAGGATCAACTATTTGATTTCCATCATACATAAATACATTGAATTCAGTACCATTGAATACTCTTAGGCTGTGATAGGTTGATATATAAAAATGTTTTAATTGAATTTGAATAGGTGAGATTTTGTTTAATTCTTTCCAAATAATTGAATCTACGCCTTGAAGGTTATTGTTACCAATGGTATGAGGATATACATGTTCGAGAACAATGGCAACTTGGTATTTGTTTTTTGATAAAATATCTAGAATTCTCTCTGATAGTTGGTTAATCAATTGATAGGTTCTATCACCACATTTAACAGATAGATATGGATTTGGAATTGGTGGTATTTGGAATTGATATGATGGACCTGTTCTCGTATCATCAAAATATGACCAAGATTTAATTCCAAATCCCCAATCATCTTTCTCTTGATATTTATGGAAGATTTCTAATTCAATAAAGATCTTTGTACCTTTTTTAACTGGGCTGATAGTATGAGTACAGCCATCGTCATCAAAATAGGTAGCCAACCAATATAGTGTCTTGCTTTCTCCATTGATATATGGCTTGTAAATAAAACTATTGCCATCATAAGAGACATGATGATCACCACCTGTTTCTATGTTACTGGTCCCAATAGGCAAAATTAATGTACCAATTTCATTCTCCTGTCTATGAGAATTTAATTTTAATGGTTTATTCATGTTCTCTAAAATAATTATTCTCTTTGCTGATTGATTGATAACAATGAAATTACTAATTTTTAAAAGATTACCGTGTACATTGTATACAAACTTACCAATTTTACACTCATATTTTTTGTTGAACAGAATTTCATGACCATTACCATCAGCAAGTGGTTTAGATATAGACTTCAATTTTTCAATATTTGGTTCTAAAAAAGTACCAAAATCCTCGCCGTTGATATTGATGGTGTCTATATAGCTGGGATCCATGTTTTCAAAATCCATTTCAAACTCACCAACCAAAATGGAAGGTTTATAAATTTTTGATATTAGTTTTGGTATGGTTTGATCAATATTATTATTATTACCATTATTGTTGTTATCAAGTTGTGAATCATTAGGATTAGCTGAGAAAAGACATCTATTTTTAATTTGTACATCATTGGCCAAAGCCATTTTAAAGAAATTGTGAAGTTTGATATATTCTACAATACAAGCATCTGTATATGTGATATCTTTCTTCACGGTGTTGTTGATAACCAAGACAGACAAACATGAGATATTATCAAAGTCATATCCGTGAATAGGGAGTTTTGATTGAAATGCTCTAATCTCTCCGTATCTAGAGGAAATGTATAAATGCATTTGGGTTTGTGAATGTTGATGAGGACCATTTTTTAGAGTATAGTTATCAACAAGATCCAGTCTAAAATTAGAATAATGATTATAGATTTCATCTTCTGGAAGATTCTGTTCATCTTGTGAGAAATTCTGAATGGTGAATGTCTGAATTTCAACTTGATTTGGAAATTTTAATTTCAATAGGTTCCAAAGATGAGAATCTATACCAATGATTTCAGAGTCTTTTGGATTGTTTGGATATAAATTGTTCAACACCAATCCAAAACTTTTAACGTTTTCATCTACTAAGATCTCTGATTTCAATCTATCAGCCAATAACTTTAATACTTCGTCTTTTTGCTTTGAATTATCAATATTAAATTGAGGTTGACTAATTTCCCTTATACAGGAAATTGGTTCATCAGAGATGTGACTTTCATGCTGGTCATCATAAATGGATAATCTGTCGCTTATGAAGAGGAACTCTGAGACTTCATAACAACTAAATTTTAAGTGAAGGTACATCCTCATTCCAGAAACCATAGGTAATATACGATAGTTTTGAGAAAATGGTTGATTGGGCAAAAATGAAAACCATTGCAAAGTGTATTTACTTTTGTTATTCTCTTTATATTGCTGAAAAGAAAGATTAAATTTAACACCAGTTGTAAGAGATTGTAGTTCGCCACCTTGTCTATTATTATTATTATTATTATTATTACTACTGTTATCATTACTATTATTTATATTTTGAATTGAAGTACCTCCAATAGGTACTAATATATTGATACAATTCAACCCTTCAAAATTATAAGGATTTATATCTTTACCCTCTTCTAACACAATTATTTTATGTGGTATTAATTCTTTTACGCCATTCATTTCTCCATCATCTAATTTACCCAACACCGCTGAGAAATTATTGAAAAGTTGATTCAAAATGTTTTGTGATAATCCATTTGATATTACAATTTTATGGTTCAGTCCAGAGGAATATATTTGTTTAATTCTATCAACATTAGGATTCAATAAAGTCCCGCATTCTAAAGAATCTACTGAAAATTCTAAGTAATCTTTAGAGTCAATATCTCCATTGATTTCATTTATGAGATAAGGTGTTTCATAAAGTTCAGTAACCAATTTATTAATCTTATTATTAGGATCATTTTGAAATCTATAACCACTTATATTTTCTTTCAAATCCAGTGATTTACTGAATAATGTCTTGAAACTGTTATAATTGAGTGGGATATCCATATTTAGAAATTTTAATAAAAACAAAAAAATCTACCAAAGACAAAGAATCCAACATCCATTTAAATGTAGTATGTAAATTTAAAAAAAAATTTTATTTTATTTTACTATAAAAATTTAATTTACTAGAAATCAATTTCAATCCAAGTAAAATTAAAAATTCTTGGTAAACCTTGATGTATAACATTTTCCCAATTTGACCAAGTAAATGGTGGACATTCATCATTTACAGTTGGGCCATTTCTAGCAAAAGTTGTAAATGTTTCAAACATTTTACTATTCATTACTTTACCATCTATACCACCCCATGCACCTTTATAAAACCAACTTGATGGTTCATATGGTGATCCTCCTAAATCATATCTAGCTGCTATTGCATCTAAAATAAAAATTTTATATATTAATACACACAAACCTATATTTATATAATATTTATATACATACTACCGGGATAACCAAATGATAAAGGATCAGATTTATATTGATTATAAGAAATTAAATATTGTAAATCTGATAAATTTTCAACTTGTGATTGTCTTTGTTTAAAGATATTAGCTCTTGGATTGTATTCATAACTAAACAGATTACCATATAATTGTTCATAGTATGAGTATCCCATCAAATCAAAAATCTCTAAACTATATGGTCTGTTATAGGATGGCCAATATTGTTGTTGAATCAGTGTAAATGTTTGATCGGATGCAACATAACCAATTGGATACTGTTCAACTATCCATAGGGTACCAGCTACCAATGGTTGTGAAGGTTTAAATAATTTATAATCAACAATCATAAATTGAATATTATTGGTACCAGAGTTAAATGGTACAAAATTTTCAATCCATTCAAAGCCACTATTGGATAATCTATTTGCAACTAGATTTCTAATCCAATATAAAAAGGATTGTGGTGTAATTCTATTGTATAGTGTTTGATTTAATATAGAATTTAAAGTCTCTGTCAATTGTAATTTAGATGGACGTATCATATAAAAATCATCAATACTAACTAATAAACCAGGATACGATGCAAATAAAGTTTCATAACCATATGGAGTTGATGCAACTGGTATTTTTATACGTTTGTAAATTCTAATCATATCAGTGTACTGTGACCATGTTGTATGACCAACCATTAAATCAGTATTATTATCTGTAAGTTTAATTAATGTTGTACAATGTCCAGTTGTAACCATAAACTCTTCCAATTCTTTTCTATTCATTTCTGAAAAACTATGATTTTGTTGTGAAACTGCTGATTGAATATCTTCAATATCACCATATAAATTTATCAAATAAATTTCCAAAAATGATAATTGATATTCATAAGGTGCTGCTGAATTATATCCTAAATAAATACCATTTAATTGTTCCAATGCATTAGAAACTTGTAACCAATAACCGCTTTCTTCTGAATTTTCATTTAATTGATTTTTCATAAATTCTATATTTTCATATACAAAATTTACAACTTCAACTGGAAATTCATTCACATTACTTGTATTAAATTGTGAATTAAAATAGTTAATTGAAAAGTTATAAATATATTCCCATGTAAGATAAGATTCTAAAAATCCTGCTCCTTTAAAAGCCAAATCATCGGTAATCATTGAATTGGTTTCAATATATAATTTACCCCATCCATCTTTAAATAATTCATCTTTAAAATATCCCCATGCAATTAAACTTTCATTTTTACCAGCTACAACTTGAAATTCTTCATTTAGTGAAAAATATTCAATATCATTTTCGTTTTCAATTAAAAAATTAATTTCATTTGAATTAATAATAATTAAAAAATTGAATAATATAAATAAAATTGATAAATTTTTAGTAATCATAGTAACAAAAAAAATATTTCTAATAATATTTTTATTTATAAAAAATCTTTTTGAAATTGGGTTTTTGATCAAATAGCCTGGTATTTGGGAAAATATAAAAATTTATAATTTAAATAATTATTGCTGAAATTTTAAAAATGGTAAAGTTGAATTTTGAATTTCTACTGATAGTGATTTGATATCTATATCAGTAACTCTATCTTCAATTAGTTTGGGTACAATTTTTCTAATTGAATTATATAACATTTCAGTTTGAGTTGATAATTTAAAATTTCCAACTAGTTTTTCTTTTCTAAGATCAATAGCTTGGCAAGCAATTATTAAAGTCATAGAAATAACATTTAAAAGTTTTTCAATCATTAATTTTGAACCCCATGCAGAATGTAAACCTAAACTTACAACATCTTGATTAAATTGCTCTGTTACTAAATTGTGTATACATGCTGGTGATGCTTCTTGTCTTAACCATGCTACTAGAGAACTATGTGATATTTGCATACCTTTTAATCCACTTAGTCCTGGTTGTGCTGATAATGAATTTGGTAATCCTCTAGAGAAATGTTTGTGCATCAGTAGTGCTACAAGGGAATGTAAATGATTAGCTACCAATGTAATATCAATCTTTATTCCATCCATAACTCTTGCCATATGATTACCCATAAAATTACCACCACTCAATGGGTCACCATTATAAGGGTCAATTAAAGGATTGTCATTTACAGATAGATACTCTATCTTACAAGTTTCTTTTGCCTTTTGAATTTGTTCTATAATTACACCCAATATTTGTGGAGCACATCTAAGTGAATATACTTCTTGAACTGGTTCATTAAGCTCTTCAGTAGTACCTTCATTTCCAAAAGAATTTAATTTACACATGATTTCAACATTTTTGGAAATAGATTTTTGATAGTCATCACAATCCAAATATTGTCTAAGCATATTGGCAACTTGAATTTGACCTGGATGACCTTTAATGAGATGAATACGATTATCATAATGACCAGTATTGGCTTGTAATGCTTCAACAATCAATGAAACTGCTCCTATAGTTGCTTCAAAACATTTTTCAAATTGATGCAAAGTCAGGGAACTTACAGCACTTATAACTCTAGTACCATTTATTAATGCCAAACCTTCTTTTGATTGTAATTTTATTTCTGATATTCCAGTCAACGAAAGTGCTTCTTGAGCTGATATAACATTCCCTTTATAATAAACCATACCTTTACCACAAAGTGATTGTGCAATATAAGATAATGGTAATAAATCACCACTAGCTCCAACAGATCCATAAATAGGAACTTGTGGGGTAATACCTAGATTTAAATGTTGTAGTAAAGTTTTAACTACCACAGGTCTTACAGCACTCCATCCTCTTGAAAGTGCTAAAACTATTATAAATTGTGATGCTCTTACATAGGGAATTGGAAAATAATCACCAGTACCACAATTTAAAGAATCCAATAATTTACATTGATGTCTTTGCAATAAATCAGAACCAATCAATACATTAGCATTACCACCAAAACCAGTATTTATACCATAAATTACATGATTTTCAACTAATCTCTTTTCCAATTGTTCTCTACCTTGTTCAAGAAAGTTAAAAACACTTTTTGATAATTTCACTTCAACTTTTCCATTGGCAACCAAATTTATGTCTTCAATTTCAATTTCGGAATTATCCAATTGAATTATAATTTCCTTTCTCATTTTTATCAATTATATTTTGAATATAAATAAAATGAATCAAATATTTATCTTATTCTGTTCATTCTTAAATAATCCGAACAGAATAGCAGAATAAGATAAATACGTATTCTAAAAATAGAATAGTGGTGTGGTTCAAAATTTTAAAAAATGAAAAATAATTAATTATTGATATGTTTTATAAGATCTTTAAAGATCTATAAGATCTTGAGATCTTATAAGATCTGGGAAAAGAGAATTTCTGCTCATCAGGTAAGAAATGGTATCAGCCTTTTTCATTGGTTGCCCGATTTATCTAGATACGCAGGAAGATTTTAATTCTAAGTCATTGGTGAAACTAAATAGCTTATTATTATGTTATTAGTGGTGTAAAGCTTATTCCACTTTATACTTCATCAACTCCATTACAATGCGCACAAATTGGACATGGATATCTCTTGGTTCTTTTGGAAGTTGGTTTCATATGCTGAAATTGTATTCTGGTACTCTTATAGTCAAGTTGTGTGAGGATATTTTGGTTTAAAGACTCTAATTTTTGTTTAACTCTTTGGCTACTTTTTTCGTTGGACATTTTTTGATCTATTTGTTATTTTATCCTAATGTAAGAGTTTCAAAGAAAATAAAAATTTTTATTTTAAAGTAAATTTCAAAAATTCATTTTGTTGTAAAATTTTAATTTTTATTTGTTTGTCCACACACAATGTTCAAATTTAAAATTAAAGATTGTGAATATTCCTTTGAAGATATTACGAATGATGTAAGTATCTTTAAGACTTTAAAAAAAAACAAGATATAAATATTAATAATAATAATAATATTATAGAACGATGAAACTCTTAAAAAGAAACTCTATGAAAATTTCCCAAAATGTCAATATAATAATTATATAAATTGTAAAGTTTCAGAAGATATATGGGGATTTATCAAAACATTAAAAGAGTTTACAGAATCTTATAGTGGAAATGATACAAAGTTAACTAAATTATACTACCAATTTGTTGGATCACTAAAACTTGAGAATATTGTAGATATTGAAATGTTAAATTATCTACAAACAGAATATCTTTATAATAGTAGTAAAGATTCTTTAAAAATCTTCTATTCTCAAATATACCGAGCCTATCTAATTAATCATAAAACTCAGAATTTTAATATTAAAGAATTCATAGAGAACCTAAGACATTTACTATTATTACCAAAAGAGATATCCTACACCATCATTGGTCAACTATTAAATGTACAGAGAGATATCTTTAGAAATCAACATTTACTATCACTTTTGATATTTGTTTTCAGAGATGGTAAATCTTATCAAGGTCTAAAAGACTTAATTGCACAGGAATTTGAAGCACAATTTCAAGATAAATCCTATTATGGTTATATACCTGATACCACTTTAATTGGATTAAATTGTAAATTGGCTTTTGACATTGTATTGGAACTCTATACCCCACCAGAGAAATCTTGTCAATTTAATCACATGATTTTATTATCACGTTTGATTGATCATCACCAACAACAAGATCAAAAACAATTAATGAAAGATCAACTCTTAAAATTCTATCAATTGAAATTGGAATCATCAGAAAACTCATTTGATAGTTTCTATGAACTACCAAATCTTCTATATCAATTTTATCTCAATGATAATGATTTGGTAAATTTTACCAAAAATAGAATATTAGATATCTATCTATTAACTATATCAAGAACAAACTTGGTTAAAGTATTTCATGTCTTAGCTTATCCACAATTACCACCAAATAATTGGTTACAATTAAATTTAAATTTAATTTCAATGTAAGTAATCTACAAGATTCATCTATTTATTATATATATAGTATTAATGTAGTATTTTTAATAACATTAGGAAAATTATTGAAACAATAGAAATTAATAATTTTTTATCCTATTCTGAATGGATTGATAAATATTTAAATCTATTGGGACAAGAGTTATTTAGGGATAGAAAGTTTATAAAACAATATTTTGAAATTTGTTATAAATTAACAAATCATAGTCTACACTGTGAAAATATTTTAGAGTATTTAGTTATAAATCATCAAGATTCAGTTCAAGAGATTCTATTTAGAGATTCATTTCTATTTGGTAATCTATTGCAGAGATATTTTTCTAAATTTTTAAATACCCCCAGTGAATCACTTTTGGTAAAACTAATGACCTCTAGTGTTAGTTTGATACAGAAAAATCTAAAATCCTATCAATCCCTTTGCTCACAATTGGAAAAGAAGTTGAATGGTTATATTAAAAATCATCAAATTGAAGATGATTATCTAAAAGTTTCAGAAAATCACTTGTTATTCATTTTCAATAGTTTATATTTAGTCTATAGTAACAATAGTGATAATTCCAAAATCAATGAAATTGTAAATCAATTAACTGATATATTTACAACTTTTCATAAGGAATCTACTGGTTCAACTGCTATCTTCCAATTGACTAGATTTCTTTTAACCTATGGTTTAGTTAATAAAGCTCTTCAACATCTACCTGAAGTATTAAAAATGGTAGAATCAATTAGCAACACCTCAGATACCAGTAGACAGGAATTAATTTTGGAGAAATTTTGTAGATTATTAATGATTAATACTTCATCACCAGAATTGGTAGTATATCAATCCCAATATCTTCACTATATTATACTATTCAATTGTAATCAATCATCATTAGAAAATCTATTACAAAATCATCCAACTATCATAAAAACTATAGATTTACAACAACTATTATCTCCAACTACCTATGACAGTATAATCAATCAAAAACAATTTGATGAAAATTTTGAAACTATAATTTCAAATTTTTCAATAATATTTAAATATTATAATATTAATAATAATAAGAATAATAATAATTTCTTATGTTTAAAAATAATAATTGAAAAATTATTATCTTTATACCGACCTAGTGAGTATAAATCAATTTATCAACAAACATTTGAAATTTCAAAATCATTATCAACAATTATAAACTATTGTAATAATAATCTGATTCTATCATTTTTAGATGATAAATTAGACTTATATTATGGTTCTTCAGCAAATTCATTTAAAATTGTATATCTAGTAATATTATTAAATTATACTTACAATAATAATAATAATAATAATAATAACCCAATATTACAACATTTTAAACAAAAATCACATCAAGATTTTATAAATTATATGAAATCTATATTATTGAAACAACCATCTGTTTCAATAATAGATGTTTTAAATTTCAAAGTACTAGTAAATCATTCAACTATAATTAATAATAATAATAATATTAATAATGATAATAATATTAATAATGATAATAATTTAATATTTAATAATAATGTATTATTAAAAACAATATTTAAATATTTATTAAATATAGAAAATAATAAGGATATAGTAACCTATTGTTTAGTAAATAGAATGGTATTTCAATGTATTAGATCATTATTGGTATGGGACCAAATTAAATATACAATTAAAGTAACAAATCAAGTTCATTTGGGTGATAATGATAATGTATGTTTAATTACCAAAACTCATACACCAATGGCAATATGTCTTAGTAAATTACAGAGATTTGGTATATCCGATTGTAAATTGATATTGGATAATTTGGAATCTTTTTGTTTGAGATTTGATTATAATCTAGAAAGAGATTATTTTATCCAACCACAAGTCAATAACATTACAACGTTACCGATATTTGGTAGAGTAAAGAATCTTAATCATTTGGAAATGTCTCTAAATGATGTTATTCACTATAGTATTGTGATTCATCGTCTCATTGCTTTCAATTGTAATTTGGTATCTGTAATCTGTAGAATTAGCAATCAAGATTTACGTCCAAATGATAGTGTTCAAACTACCAATTTAATCTTCACAACACTCTTACAAAATCACAAAAATCTTCAACTATTAGAATTTAAATTGGAATTAGTTTCAAAATCTGTAGATGACAAAGTTGTACCATTCTTTAAGGAATTTAAAAGCTTACTACATGCATCCAATGTTAAAGTCAATTTAGTTTCACTATATAATCCTAAATATACATTTACATTAACCAATGATACAAAAGATGAAATTTTAGAAATATTTTTAGAACAAGTTTATAATGAATAATAATAAAAATAAAAATAAAAAAAATAACTTAATTATTTATTTATTTATAGATAATTTATTCTAATCTTTCAATAATATGTACACCAGAGTCGGTATCAACAATTTCACTTAATTCCCCAACCTCCAACTGAAAAGATGCATCTTCAAAGGATTTTTGCATTCTACCTCTTGTAAAGGTATCCAACATTCCACCACGTTTAGCAGAGGAACAATCTGAATATTTTTGAGCCAATTCCTCAAATTTATAAACATTAGAAAGAATTCTTGCTCTGTAATCTTGTAGAATTTTAATTGCCTCCTCTTTAGATCTAGTAATTTTATCTTCTCTCCAACTTGATGGATTTCTACTACCACTATGTTTAACTAATAAATGTCTACATTTAACTTGTTTTGGTTCATTTTTATTCTTTGTTTGTTTACTATTACTACTACTATTACTATTATTATTACTATTATTACTATTGGTACCTTTTAGAATAAATTGTTTACTACTTGAACCAAAACTAATTATAAAACCTTCTTTAACTGAAACTGGTTGATTTGGTTTAATCTTTTCAGAATTTACAAAACTACCTGAACTAGATTGTAAATCAATTAGATAGAATCGGTTATTTTGACCATGATATACTAGTGCTGCATGTCTTCTAGATACTGATGGATGATCTAATACCACTGTTGACACTCCACTATTTCTACCAAATACTGAATATTCTTGGTTTGATATATCAATAGTCTCCTTTACAACTCCATTCTTTATTACCTCTAAATAAACTGAACTAACTGGTTTTGATCCCCAATTTGGACATATAAATGGTGGTATATCACCTTCTTCCTCTTTTATTTCATCTTTTTGTTTATTAATTGTATCTTCTGTAACATTAGTAGTTGTAGTATTATTTATTTCTGTTGTAGACATTTCAAAAACATGTGTTGTTTGTGTGCAAAATTAAAAAAAAAAATTGAATTTCATTCTCATCCACTCAAATTAGTTTTTTTTTTTTTTATTTTTTTTTTTTTTAATTGATCAAACGAAAAAAAGGAGGGAAGTGGGTGAACAAACAATGATAAAAAAAATCACCACTTTTACTACTATAACAACTACAAGTTTATTAATAGTAACTCTATTGTTATTATTAATAACAGTTAATGCAGATTCATCAAGTGATTATGCATTATCATCAGTTTCATTATTGTTACCTTACAGTACCAATAAATTTAGAAAACCAATAAAATTAGAATCAAATAAAGGTTGTTTTGAATGGACAACTTCAAATCCAGATCTAATTGAAATTATACCACAATATGATACCATTTCATGTGGTGTAGATGGTGATGGACAACCAACAACCCAATTATCAGATCTATCTGCATGGGAACAATCCCTATCCGATCAAAATCAACAAAAATGTTCAAAATCCATTAATATCCTAGTTAGAAATCCTGGTTCATTAACCAATGCCGAAAGAAACTCTGCATTTATTTATGCAGAAGAAAAGAGTATGTTCAAAAAAAAATCAAAAAAAAAATAAGAAAAAAAAAAGACAGATATGAATATATATTAACATCTTTATTAAACTATTCATTAGTGACAAATAGAATATTACAATGTGAAGTATTTGTTGATAAAATTAGTAGTATTGTTATTGAAACAACAACAAAGACAATGTATAAAGATGATGTTGAGGAACTTCATGTGAGAGCTTATGATTCAGTTGGAAATGTATTTTCAAGTATTGTAGGTTTGGAATTTGAATGGTCAATTCAATCTGGTAATGTCATTCAAATTGTACCATTTAGAGGATTTTTACGTGACGAATTGGCATTGAAAATGGAACAGGAAGGTTTACAAACCTCATTTGTATTGGTACAGGGTGTGGATACAGGTCGTACACAAATTCACACTAAACTAACTGACCAGTACTACAAGGACATTCACCACAGTACTACTATTAGTATTTTAGAACCTCTTCAATTGAATCCCAATTACCTTCTCTATGTCATTCCAGGCACTCAAATTCAGTATCAACTTCTCACCAAAAAACGTAATACTCTAGAGAACATTCAACTTCCTAATCCCAACTATCTATGGTCAAGTAGTAATTCCAAAGTTGGTATGGTTGATAATTCTGGTCTTTTTATGGCTATGGATTTGGGTAAAACCGAATTAAAAGTACAACATGCCAACATGTCAGATAATAGAGTTCAGAGTCTTGTTAATGTCGTACAAGCTAGTTATTTACAGATAAAGATTGAACCTCTCTCCAAGAATCTAGGTCCTGGACCTGTTGTCAATTGGAATCTCATTCAGACTCGTAACTATATTGTAATTTTGGAACTTTTTGATGCATCTGGTCACAAGATTTACAATCCTGATATAGCATTTGACATTCAAATTCCACAAGAATATTTTGAACCTCTGCCAAACAGTGAAATTCCACCAGCTAGAGAAAAACGTTCGGATAGCTATTACCTGAAAGCCATTAAACAAGGTACAACCTCCATAAAGGCAGCACTCTTAAGAGTCTATGATATTCAACGTAAACAAATGGTAGAGCTGTTGAATCCAATTACAGTGGAACAACCTGTAAACATACATCCAGAGATCTTCTTGACACCACCTATTGTCTACTTGCCTTTTATTCCAAAATTCAAACAACAGTATCCTCTAAAGGCTACTGGTGGCTCTGGTGAATACTCTTTTCTAAGTAATCACACATCTATAGTTACAGTAGATCAGAGCGGTCTTATCACTAGTAATTTCCAACCAGGTCAAACTGAAATTGTTGTAGTCGATAGAAAGAATCCACATAATCGTCAATCCATGATTGTATTCTTACTTGAACCCAATGAAATTCAGATTGTACCTCTACCTTCAAGTCAAGTCGAACTTGGAAAACAAGTTGAACTCTATCTAAAACTGAAATCTAGTCAGATTCCACGTGAATTGGATGGTAGTTTTGATAAATATCAACTGCCTGCATTACCATGGAAAATGGATGATGAAAAGATATTTAAAGCCGTACCTGAACAACCCAACCATTTCCTGTCACTTAGAGAAGGTTCTTCATTAGTTCAAGTTGAGTTCCTAGGTATGAAATCTAGTTTACGTCTATTTGCATTCCAACACTTGAAAGTCCAACCAGATTACATTCTATTGACTCTTGGTAGTAGTAAGGTAGTTACATTTACCGGTGGTCCTGAACCTTGGTATCTCGATCCAAAAGTCTACACTCAACAAGTTCAGTTAGGTGAAGGTTTAACTAAACAACAAGTATCACTATCTCCACTGCAATCCAATTCCTTTACAGTACAATGTCTACAACATTCCAGTGGTACCATTCAATTGTCAGTTGGTAACAAACCATCAAGTACCAATCAAAATCCAATTATTCAAACTATTGATATCCCATATGGCTGTCAATTACCAAAGTCCATTCAAATTGTTCAAAAAGATTCCTCATCTAGTTCCGCTGAAAAACAATTAAATGACTGTGTTACCAGTACTGCTGGTGATATTATTGGTGATACTATTCGTTTGAGAAATCGTAGAACTGTTGATTTTGATTTGTTGGCATTAGACGAACAAGGTCGTGTCTATAATAACCATTCTACTCTACTCTATGATTGGTCAATTTCTGATGAATCTAAAGCCTCACTATCTCCATCAAAATCCGATTCCTCAGCCTCATTGAAACTCTATGATCAAGAAGGTAAACTAACTCTCAAAGCCCAATTGAATGGTTACAAAACCTCACAGTTACAATCACAACGTATATCCATACCCAAAACCACTGGACACACTCTCAAGTCACAACTGGATCTCTATCTTATCAGTACTGTAAAATTGGAACCTGAAAGCAAATTACTCTATCTTTCTGATCAGAATCTATTGAAAATGCAAGCTATTGGCGGTAGTAAAAACTTTAAATTCTCATTAAACAATAGCAAGTTGGCAACTATAATTCCAAATAATGATGCTAGAGATCAGATTTTACTTAGACCTTTACAATCCGGTTATGTTAGAGTACAGGTTGATGATCTATGTCAAGGTATTCAAGGTGAGCAAGTATCATCAAGTCACTTTGGTTCTGTACAAATTTCTGAAGTACATTCCATTCAAATTCAAGTTCCAAATATGGTTCAAGTTGGTAACAGTATTGATCTTACCATTCGTGCCTATTCCATGTCTGGTGATGAATTTGATGCCTCACAATATCAGTACATGTCCAGTGCCATTAGAATTGATAATCCTACTATACTATCAATGCAACCAAGTTTAGATTCATCACAACTCTATCATTTGAAAGGTCTAGATCAAGGTTTAGTCAGTCTATTAGTACAAATTACCAATCCTATAACTAATAACACAGTACTGTCAAAGACTGTTTTAATCCAAGTCTATCCACCATTTAAACTGTCATTGAGAACTCTACATTTGATGCCTAATGGTCTCTACCAAATTCATTGGTCTGGTGGTAGTACAAGTCAAGAAGTTGAATTCCAATCTCATGATAATTCCATTGTAACATTCCAAGGTACATCTAATAGAGGTGAATTGAAAGCTCTAAAAGTCGGTGAGACTAAAGTCACAAGTAGAGCTTACATTATTGATAATATCAATGGTCAACGTCTATTGATTGGTGAAGATCAACTCATTGTCTATGTAAAGAATATGAATGGTATTCGTATTCATTGTTCCATTGATAAGGTTTTAGTTGGAAATGAAGCTAAACTACGTGTTGTAGGTGACAATGGTGAGACTCCATTCACCTACGGTACTGTAGATTTATACTTTAAATGGGAGTCTTTAGACAGCAATGTAGCATCCCTCGCACCAATCTATCAACAATTTAATAGTTCAGTTGAATTGGAAGGTTCCTTTACCATCAGAGTACTTGGTATCAATCCAGGTCAAACCACTATAACTGTATGGGCCTATCAAAATGCACAAATTAGCCAAGACTCACCAAGTAACTATATATTCCAATCCAAGAGTTTCCAAATTCAAGTTTTACCAGTAATCCCTATCCCAACTAGTACTCTACTGTTACCTTTGAATGCCATATCCAATCATCCATACTCTCAAGTACCCAATGTCAGATACCAAACTCTTGACCAATACTCTTCATGTCAAGGTATTGTACAGATTCAACATCAACCACAACCAAAACTCTCTACTCTTGATAAAGTTGGTACCTGTCTACTTTCAGTCCAAAGAGACTCTCATATGGACACCAGTAAACTTTTAATGGTAAATGTTAAACCATTCTCTCATTTGGAAGTCCTACCACTACCCATCAACAAGATGTCCAATTCTCGTAGATTAGGTGGTCAGTCTATGGTCATTAGTATTCAAGATCAAATGTCATTTATCAGCTATTTACGTGACGATTTAGGTGAACTCTTTACAGAGTATGCAAATGTTGCCAATTTAGTAATTGAACCTTCTAATACCGGTATTGTTGGTATCACCACTGATGTCTCTAATAGTAATTTCACTATTCTACATGTTAAAGGTATTAGACCAGGTCAAGTAACCCTACACATCTACCTTAAAGATCAACCACATCTCGATGACTACATTAAAGTATTTGTTGGTAAACTCATTGAACCTTATTCACCAGTACTTCACGTTGGTAGCACTGTAGAATTTGATTACATTCGTGACCAAAAATCATCAGGTACCAATAAACAATTGTCATCAAGTTCAGATAGATGGGAAACCTCTGATCCATCCTTACTCTCTATCAATGGTCAAAATGGTAAATCTAAAGCTCTGAAGGAAGGTCAAACTTTTGTCAACTATATTCAATCACCAACATCCTCTACACCAGTTGTCATTAGTAAGATTCATTCAATTCAATTGGTCAATGCAGAATCTGGAGCTGCCACCATCAACATTAATCAAGTAGATAAGGAATTTAAATATTATTTACGTTTCCTCAATCAAGATGATATGGAATTTACCCAACATGCCTCAATTGATCAATCTATTCAAGGTCAATGTTCCATCAGAACCAACAGTAAATTTGCACACACCAAATTTGAATACGATTCCAATACTGGTGAATACTATTGTGTTGTGATTCCAACTGGACAAGATAGTTATAATCTTGAGAAACTTCAATTAACAGTTCAAGTTTACAACAAGGAGAAGAGCTACAGTCTTGAAAAATCATTCCCATTGCATATTGAAACCTCATTATCTATATTAAATGTACCAACATCAACTATACGTCTTAGTCAACATCAGAGAGAATTCAAATTGGTCATTCAATCTCAGTCACAAGTATTTGTGGAAACTGATTCCAAACTTCTCTCTATCCAACCATTTGTAGATACAGATACACAAACACATCACGGTCGTTATAAATTCCTCATTCAACCAATGAAACCAACCGATTACTTCCAAGATGAAACCATTACAGTCTCTGTATTGGATGCTGTCAGTCAACAAAAGAAAACTCAAATTCTATTTGTTTCCAATCATGCAGAATCCTCAGGTAACAGTTTTAGTTTCTATTTTGTTCTATTTTTCATGTTATTAGTTATTGTTGGTGGTCTATATATTACCATTCCACAATTAACTGGTCCAAAAACTAAACAAGAAAAATCATCATTCCCAACCAACCAATCACTATTTTCTCAAACCTATAATCCTTCAACTTATAATAATAATAATAATAATATGAATTCACCTGTAAATTCAAGATTCCAAGAATCTTATCCAACTGCTTTCCGTACTCCACCACAAGCACGTTCAACTATACATCTTAGAGAATCAATTTATAAATCTCCTGGTCAATATTAAATTGAATTAATAATATTTAAATAAAGAAAAAAAAAACTTTACATTATATAAAACTACAAATAATTATAAAACAATCTCAAATCTAATCACAAAAATATCTAGTGGTTTTCATTAATTAGTTTTTTTAGAATCCCAACTTAATTTTGGATTGTGTTATATACAATTATTTGAAAAAAAAAATCTTTAAAATATCTAAGGAGTTTAACCAATCAAAAACTTACCATTTTTAATGAATAAACGAGTAGAGGTTATAGAAAAAAATAGTATACAATAGTTTTTTTTTTTTCCATTTCATTTGAACACAAGTGAAGAACAACAATAATGAAATTACATTTACTTCTATTAGCATTAGCATGTTTAATAGCTTTGGTCTATGGGGGAACAAAGAATTACTACCCATCTAGATTCGCTAGTGAATCTGATAGTGATAGCAGCGACAGTAGTGGTAGTGATTCTGAAAACCCACCTTGGCCACAATTTGATCCATCTCATGTATATAAAGGTTGGGAATTACCAGCTGATGAATTAGCTTTCCACGAAGGTAAAATGAAAGAAGCTATTGAATTAGCAATTTCAAGAAATGCTGTATTTGCTTCTACCATTGTTAATGCTACATCTGGTGAAACCGTTTGTCAATCTGTAAATAGTATTGGTAAAACTAAAGGTATTTATCATAAATACATCTATTTACTATTCACTAAATACTAATAACTTTTTTTTTTGAATGTTATATTTCATTAGATATGACAATGCATGGTGAAATGACAGTAATGCAAAATTGTTCATCTATTTATGGATTATTAGATTGGACAGGATTTTATATTTATACTACTGGTGAATCATGTCCAATGTGTCAATCTGCAATCATGTGGAATAGTTTCTCAAAGATTATTTTTGGTACCAATGTAACAACTCTCTATTGTAATATGTGTCTTACTCAGATTTTAGTTGAATCTGCTGCTATTAATTCAATGGGTTATGGTCTTGCTGATTGGGGTGAATATGTACCAGCTCAAATTATTGGTGGTATCATGTCCTCTGTCACTGATTCTATGTTTATCAACTATTGTAATGAACCAAACTCACCTGTTAGAGTAACTCCAAATTGTTCTGGTTCTGGAAATTCTCATAACAAACAAAGAAAAAGAAAAAGTCACAAGTGATTAATGGTTTGCTAAATTTTTAAATAAAAACATTAAAAACTTTTTGGTATCAAATTTGTTTGATGACTTTTTGCTAAACTCTAAAACAATGATATCAAAAGTTATAACAATAGATATTTTAAAACATTTATATAATAGTGTTAATAACATTCATTATTTTACTCTAAATTCAATTTTAAAATATGTTTGTAAAGATTGGTATCGAATTGTTAATACAAGTGCTTTTACCCAGGCATTCATGAAAGTTCAAAATGACAGAGACCTATTTGCATTTGATAAATTTGTAAAATATTCAAATTACAGAGCATCAGTTCACATTAACCGTACAACACATTCAGACTATAATGTAAAACCTGATTTAGATGAGAAAATTACAGCTATTGAATGTGATTTACAGTATATAAATATTGTAAGAGGTTCGATGAGTCTTAAGGAACTCATAATATCCCCAAAATACACTTCTCATGCAATTTTTTATCCACTAAAATCAAGGTTCATCGATATTATATCAAATAGTAATAATCTCACATCTCTATCTATTACAGTTTTGCTATATTCAAGTGGGAAAGATTTCTCAAATATCCTAGAAAAACTTTGTTCTCCATCATCCATGTTAACATTAAAAACAATTAATAACCTAGAGCATATTACATTTGGACATAATGAATCAACCTCCGAATCGATATTATTGATACTAAAGAATTGTCCAAAATTAAAAACTCTCATTTTGGGTCACATTTCACGATCAACCACAGAAATATATAACACTGAAACTTTTTGGTCTAACCTAAATAATTGTCAAAACTTGACAGAATTATCCATTAAAAACAATCTAATCGATCCAGTGCTATTGATTACGGGACTAAACCACAATAAAACTCTACTGAAATTAGAAATTGCTTCATGTAGATTCCAACCCTATGATGAACTTGAAACTCTACCAAAGCTAACCAACACCACCCTAGAAGCTGTTTATGAAAGTGATACAATAGATCCTTTTATTTTTGGAAACATGTCACTCTATCAGTTTTGGACAGTTCCATCAAATCTAAAAGAAATTACACTTTCTCGTCTAAGTTTACTATCAGAAAACCAATTTCTAACCAAATTTCAGAAATGTAAGAAATTGTCTTTTGCTGTCGAAGATGATGGAGATTCACAGGCCAAGTCCAATTTTTTTATTCAGTCACCAAATATCTCTCATATTGTTTTAGATGTTCATTATGATGTATATGAAGTTAAACTCAAGAAATCAATTCTTACATCTCTGTTAAAGTCCATCACCCTGAACCCCAATCTCCACATTGTTGATATCCAATTTGAACTCAAACTCAAATATGTAGAAGAGTTAATTAAAAACTCCACTAATATAACCACTTTGAAACTAAATCATGTTTCTCAATGGAATTCTAATCAATTTACTAATGCCATCGTATCAAATCAATCTCTAAGATCCATAAGCATCGAGATGATTAATAAATTGGAGATTATAAGAGAATCAATATCAGAATATCTACAAAATCTCTGTGAAATGATATCTAAATGCCCAAACCTTTCTAGTATTGATATAGCTACACCTTTGCATGGTACAATACCAAATGAAGATATTGAACTCCTCAAAAATACTTTACAAATATATTATGAAAATATTCATTCTCTAAAACTTAAAAGTGCAAATAAAATAATTAAAACTTTAATTTGTAAATATTATCTATAAAATAGATAATTAAGTTACTGACAATCAATTTTGTTTTTTTTATTATTGTTAACTAAATTACCAAAATAAATAGAAATTGTTTTTAATTGATCATTTATATAGTTTTCTTCAATTTCACACTGATCCGAGCCACCTAACTTTTTTGACATAATAGTTAATTCTTCAATGTCATAATTACTAGTGTTTTTGGGTAAAAAGTATACAATGTTTTTGGTAATTCTCAATGCTTTTTGGAAAATATCAAAACCATTTGGTACCATATCACTTAGAGAAAATTCTTTAGATTGAATGTAATTAGGACCACCCCAAGGAGGTGAAAGGAAAATTACATCGATAGGTTGTGTTTCTATAGACTTTTTATAAACACCACTTGTAAAATTCATATAATCACTATTTATAAAATCAATTTTATCACCCTCTGGATAATAGATTTTATAGTTATGTCTTGCAATCTCTAATTTTAATGGATCAATATCCACCGATAAAACCAACTTACAATATTCACTAAACTGTATACTATTACCACCAGCTCCACAAAAACCATCTAATAAAACATTGCATTCACATCTCTTGGCAATATGTTTTGCAATTAGCTCTGGTGTAACTGAAAACCAAGATTCCTGATCCAAAACAATACCTTGATCAAATTTTGAAAATAATCTATATCTCTGATTATAATATTTCTCTATAGATTTATCATTTACAAAAAATGGTTTTATATCTTCTTTATTAATTTCTACTTTTTCTTCTTCTTCTTCTTTTTCTTCTTCTTCTTTTTCTTCTTCTTCCTCGCTTTGAGTTCCTTTATCTACCTCTTCCTCTTCATCTTCAACTTTATCATGTTTTTCAATTTCATTATGTAATCTCCTAATTTGTTTTTTTAATCTTTTTCTTTTACTCTTCGTAAATAAATGAAAATTTTCATTATTAATTTGCTTTAATAAATTGGTTTCTTTAAATTTATGTTTAATTGGAGTTTTTGGAACTTTACTCATATGTTCATTTGACCTTCTCAAAAATTTTAAATAAAAAAATTTAAAAAAAAGTAACACCTTTACAATTACCTAAAATTCAATTGAAAGAAATGTAATTGGTGTACAAATTATTTTTTATTTTAATATTAATAAAAAAAAAAAGAAAGTATAATTCATCATTGGTTTATCAAGATGATTGAAACTAATAAAATTGAAGTAAAAAAAAAATAAAATAAATTAGTTAATTAACATTTAAAATGTTTGAATTCAAAGTGGTAGTTGGAGGAGTAGTGAGAACTGGGTTAGTTGGTTGAGCTTGAGGTTGAGCTTGAGGTTGAGCTTGTGGTTGAGCTGTGTTACATTGTACTTTTTGTTTGTATTGAGTAAAATAACCCAATTTTCTTCTTGAAACAGTTCCAGTGATTGGACAATAAATATTACATTCGGTAATTGGTTTCGAATAGAGATGAATTGAAACTGATTCATCTTCAATTGACTCCATCATGTGGAAAGCAATTTCATCAGTGATATAACCAACTGAACCATTGTCAATTGGGTGTACATAGGATTTTTCTAATTCACCACAACCATAGGTGCTCTTGGTGCTCTTGTAGACAAAATAAGTCTCTTGAAGTTTACCATTGACGCAACCCATCCAGCATCTTTGATCTTCGTGGTTGTGAATTGGTGATGGTTGATCTTTTCTCCAACAAATAACCATCAATTCGAATTGATCTGTTCTAGCAATTAGGTTTCTAGTGTATCTAAAAGGACAATAGAATACATATTCTTTCCAATCATCACAATTGTTAATGTAGTTATTCAACAATTCTGAAATGGTTTCGCTGTGACCATAATATCCTTCTGGTTGTAATTTACTAAATTCATTTTGTAAATTATCTACCAATTTGTCTAAAGGTTTTTGTGTTGATTCATTTAGACATACATCTGGGCTTTGAATAATAGTACTATTCATCTGTGTTCTATCTATCAATCTATTTGATTATTATTATTATTATTTATATATTTATTATTGTAACAATGTCAATAATATGTTTTAAATTTTGTTTTTATATTCAAAATTGAAATTGAAATTGAATCACAAAAGGGTGTGTGAGTGTGGGGTGTGAGGAGGTGTGGAAATTTAAAAAAGTAACAATTGTTTGAAAATTTCAAAAATAGATCAAAAAGTTGATCCTTATTGGTTCTCGATATTAATAAACTAAAATAGTCTATATTAAACTAAGTAATAATGTTGAAATGTGTAGAGCTAGTCTATTTTTTGTTATCCTTGGAAATTTGAAAAAAAAAAAAATAGTTGGAAAAGTAGTCTAGTTTTTTGAAAATTGTTAAAGACAACATCTACCTCACCCCCCTGTGAATATTCATACTAACCCTAATTAAGCTGTAATTCTTTATAGACTTTTGACCAATATAGTTTATTTTATAATAAAAATAAAAATTATTTAAAAGTTCACCAATGTGGTAGAGGGGTATTGCAAAATAGATATTTTAAAAAAAAAATATTAAAATAAATGTTGTTTCAATGAACAATTTTATATAAATAATTATTTGTATAATACAAAAAAAGGGAGTATATAATAATACACTGATATTAGAGTAATAATTAAAAGTGAATAATTTTAAAAAAAAAAAAATAAATTAAAAAATATCTATTATGCTTTTCCTCAAAAATCCAAAATATACGTTGTCCCGTTTGAATTTTCATCATACTTTTTTAAATTTCAAAATATCTCTGCCTAAAGTGAGAAAAAATAATATCATAAAAAATACAATGAAAATTCAAAATGAGATAATATTTCACTATTGAAAACTTTTGTTATAATAAATAAAGTACATTGTGTTTGGTATCAGATTTTTTTTTTTATTATTATAAACAACAACACCATGTGGATAATTTCAAAATTATTGTGGTGGGGTTGGTAATGCTCTTTTAACAACAGGTTGTTTTGGTATGGGTATTGGTAAAGGTCTCTTTGCAATATTTGCTTGTTGTTGTTGATCTTGACCATCAGTGATGGTATTACTATCAGAGTGAGAAGAATTTACATTTAAATTTGTTTCTTTTTGTACATTGTTAATTAATGGTGGAGGTGGTGTGGTGGGTGGTAAGGGTCTTTTAGATACTATATTACTATTATTTTGTGGTAGTTGTGGTAGTGGTTGTTGTTGTGGTTGTGGTTGTTGTATATTTGAATTGGAAGGGGATCTTTGTGGTGGTTTTGGTGCTTTATTTGGTGTTATAAAAGTAGCAGTTGTTGGTGAGCCATTTATACTATCATTATTATTAATATTTGAAGAAGATGGTTGTGGTGATATTGGAATAGGTGGCTTTGGTTTAGTAGATAAATTAATATTACTATTACTTGAGGGTGTTGGTGTAGTTTTTAAAATGGGTGGAGGTGGCATTGGTTGGGAATTTGATCGATTGGTTCTTCTAATAACATTAATATTACTATTATTAGATATGTCTGAGTTACTGTTTGAAAGTGTAGAGAGATTTGGTGTACTTGTATTGGAAGTATTTGGAACAGGTGTTGGAGGTAATGGTGGTAAATTTGATGTAGGAGGTGGTGGTGTTGATGGTAAAGGTGGTTTACTACTAGATGTTATCATATTGGGTAATTTATTTTTTGGAAACTCTGGTGATTGAAATTTAAGTGTTTCTTTACCATTACTGCTAGAAGTACTACTATTATTTTGATCATTATTATTTTTGTGAATTATAGAAGTTGGGGTCATTGGTAATGGAATACCTTTTTGACCAGGTTTTAAAAAGAAAGCAGGTTCACTTTGAGTTCTATTGAAATCTTTGTGAGTGTCGGATGTTGGTTGAATAGGTAGAGAATTTTCTCTTTTTTCTTTTGAACCACCACCGAATAGTTTCTTTTTCAAAGTACCACTACTACTGTAATCTTTTTCTTTTGTGGTTCCGTCAGGTGACGATGGTAAGAATGCTGTTAGATTTGCATTGGAATTCGATCTTGATGATTTCTTATTTTGTTGGTCATGACCAAGTAAAGAGTTCAGTCTAGTTATAGTATTATATTTATCATTACCAATTAGGTTATTACTACTGTTGGAATGTGATAGGTTACCTGTAGATGATGACAATGGATTACTCTGTTCCTTTTCATTTATAGTTATATAATCAAAACAAAAGAGACAAACTCTAACAGGTTTGTTCTTTTTGATATTTGGAATTAGTTTTTTACCACTACTACATGAACCACAAACAACTTTACCACAGTTTCTACAATGATGTCTACGATTGATAATTGTGAAGGAGTCATTGCAAAACATGCATTTTGAAGCCTCTTTATCAGGGACCCACACAGGGACCTCTTCAGTTCCCAATGTGTGTTCATAGGTTGCCGAGCTATTAGTTTCAATTTTGGTACCTGCCAACAACTCTCTAAAATCATTTAACCAATTATTCTTCTCTTTTACAGTCTCACTAAAGACAGTAAAGGATTTTTGTGAACTGGATACAATCTGAAAAGCATTCTTTTGATTATCACGATCTTTTACATCCTTAATCTTGTTGATATCGGACAACATGATTAATCTATGGAATGTATAGGTTGTGTGCATTGCTGTAGTTGGTGGTGAAAATGCACCTGTTCCCGCATTCTCTGCCAGAGAATTTGGATTAAAAGAAGTATACATTACAGCATCTGTAAACAAAAAGAACCAACGTGGTTTAATTGCTTTTCTACAGACTTTCATTAGACAACCTTCACGGACAAACAATCTTTGATCATTTATCAATCTGGGTCCACCCACCAAACAGTTTTGAATCTGTTCTACTTTTGCTTTGTTTTCCTGTTTTCTAATTTCTTCATTTACACACTGAGTTGTTTTTGTAACTAATTCCAATACAGCTTCTATATCTTTAAAATCTCTATGATCAGGTTCTGTATTCTTTAATAACTCATTAAACAATAGTTTATATCTTGGCATTCTTTGAACTGGTGTAATCTATATACATATATTAATATACTACAATCTATACCTCGTGTATGTCTACTATTACTTACTAATAGAGAATTTAAATCCAATTTAGATTGTTGACTTTCTCTAACAGTTTGAAGAAAGGATACAAAAGATGGTTTCTTCTCTTGTAGTTTCTGTATAGTTTCTATAGAGTTTCCTTGGTTTTTACCATAGGATATAAAGGATTGAAACTGTTTTGACCTTGATAGAAATGGTTGAAAAATACTCTCACTCTGTTCATCATAAAGTATTCTCTCCAAATCCAATATTATTGCATCACTGAGTTCTTTTATACCTTCAATATTTGAGAATATAGATAGAATCATATGATTCTCTAAAACTGCAGGTTGACCTGATCTAAGTGGTTCTAAATAAAACTGTTTAATAAAATATCACAATTAGACACCAAATCAATTTGAAATATAACAATAGTATACAAACACTAATTGCATTTAATAAGTGTTGATTATATGATTTCTCAGTTGTATAAACTTCTTTTATCAATTTTGTTCGATGAGATTCCTCAATTGTATATTCTGTTGTTTGTTGTTGTGACACTTCATTATTGCTATTTTCTATATAAAATTCCTGTTGTGTTTCAACAGTTGTCATATTTTCTTGCTCTTTTTAGAAATTAGTATTTATAATAATGTGTTTTGATAGATATATTTAAAATGGGAAAAAAAATAATAAATAAATGTGTCAAAAAAAATTTTAAAGTAAAAAAATATCTTGATATTATTATTAGTGGTTTGTTAGACAAATTAATTTTTCTTTTATTTTTTTTTAATTAATTAAAAAAAAATATGAAGTTTAAAACTTCAAATAATGTCCCAAAGTTTCGATTGATTCTATTCTTTCATTGAAAGAATAACCTTATAATTAATGATCTTATCTTAGTTTTTGTTTTTTTTTCTTTTGATATTTTTGATATTTATTTTGTAAATAATAAAATAAAGTTAAATTCAAATAAAATTATTTACAATAAAATTTAAATTGTATTATATAAAGAAGGATTAATAACAAACATGATCCCATAGAGGAGCATGTTGAGGTGGAGATGATAGAGTTCCATTGAGATGTTGGAATTCATGAACAAAATAAATGGTGAATCTGTATAATTGTTCATGACCAAAATGTCTCTTGTTAAATTCTCTGCAAATATAACGACCCATTTCCAAACGCATTGGATCGGCACCGTATTGATTGAACCCATTCTCCCAGTACTTGAACCAACGATGGTTACCATAGGATGGATAGAATGGATCGGGTTTGTCAAATGAGACCTCCTTGTTGATTTCAAAGTTAAAAATACCCTCTTTCTTAAACAGCTCCACTGGAGTACCATCCTCCAAATTACCGTGAATTACATGCCACCAATGTGTCTTTGGTGGTGATGGACTGAACATATTCCAACCCTGATCAAGACGCAACAAATATCCAAATTGATTGTATTCTGATTTGTAACCCAAATTGAAGTATCTAAAGGTATGTAAATTGTAAGCCAACAAGAACCAACAGATAAATGCCATCCAAATGTTATTAACCCATCCATAGTATCTTGGGAGTGGTTTGGCAAATTGTTTCTTCTCTTGATAGAGTGATGGTTTCTGTTCCTGAATTTGAGATTGTTGAGTCTTTTGGTGAATAAATAGCATAATTCTACCAAAGAAAGCTTCAGAGAATGATGATGGAATATAATTACATGCCCAAGCGAATGGGAATAGTAAGGGTGATTTAGAGCAGATCAATAAAAGTGCATGAATATTTGATTTTCTAATGCCATTTCCATCGATGGTTACCAACCAATCATCACCTAATAAAAGTGATTTACTGTCACTGATTCTATTAGACTGTTTTTTGGTGCTGGAGTTGCTAGTTGGTTTTCTATTCAAAAGTATGCCGTTATCTTCGATAGTCTCTTCATCTTCTGATGTCTCTTCATCGTCAATAGTTGAGATGTTGATAGGTGAAGATACAGAAGATATACGATCCTCAGGATTAATTCTCTCCAATGGTGAGAACTCTGCGGTATTTGGAAGAATAAAGAATGTCTTGAGTGTCAATGTAATGTATTGCGATAGCGGACTTGTGGTATTATAGTGTACTCTCAATGGTCTTTGTCCCTTGAGAATTTTCTGATCAGCCCAATTAAAGAATCTGTCCCATGCAAAAGGTGGTATATTGATAGCCTGTGCACCAGCAGTCACAAAAAAGAACAAACCTAAACGAAGACAACTTACAAACCCTGCATGCATACAAAAGAATCCAAAAGCAGCAAACAAACGGAAATAGTCAGTCCAGAAGGGAATGGACATGAAGAATATTCCAAAAAGTTCCCATTTTGCAACGGCTAGGGTCATGAGTCTGAGTGGTTCACGAAATTGCACTAAAAATTTTGCAAAATCAGTGGCAAAGTAGTCTAATGTGATGGCATAGAAGGTGGCTTCACCATTCTTCCATTCCTCACCAGTCTTGTGGAAGAATGAGGCTACGTACATGCACCCCATTTGAAGAAGGACAGCAAAGGTTGCAAAAGAGAGGAATCTATAACGATTAGAGTACTCGGCAGTCAGAGGTTTGTATTTGTAGTAGCTGTCCTGTTTTTGCACTGACGAGAAATCCAGTGAGATTTCTTGACTGTTTTGATCTTTTGATATAGTGATATCTTGACCACCGTTGGCAGAGTGCTGTTGAGGTGAATGTTGACCTACTATGATACCGCTTGAAGGTGTTTCTATGTCATTGTGGGTACTGTTGATTGTTGGAATGGGTTTTTGTTTTTCAGTTGCAAATGTTGCAGTGTCTACTGAATAGAACTGTGCAGTTGGTAAGAACATATTGATAAACAACATCATACGGAAGAATACGTCACCACCATGACCGATTACACCGTTGTAGGCTTGTAATGAGATGGTCATAAACCAGGTCAGTACTGAAAAGGTTTTGGTTCTGTACCCTATCATCATGAGGAATGCAAATCCAATGTGTATCCAAAAGAAGAACAGTTGTGCACCCCAACTTGTGTTTATCAAATGTATAGGGAAGAAGAAGTTACTACTATATCTAGTGACTATTAAAGATCTTGGCATTATACCTTCTTCAGTGTACATTACACGTAAATCTGTAAGTCTCTCTAGCATATCACCAATGACACAAAGTGCCATCACAACTCTAAACAATGCAATAGATCTCAAATCCATTCCAAACATTTGTTGCATTTTCAGCTTAAATCTACCCCATGTCAAATTTGACATGTTAAATTCAATTCCACCAATTCCATTACCAATTGGTGATTTTAATTTAGATTTCCCCATTACTAACTTTATATTCTATAATAGTACTCTGTATATATTTGATTTTACAAAGAGAATAATATCTATATTGTTTTACTATATCCTGTAAAATAAATCTGACAAATTACTATAATTGAGGATTATAATAAAAAGAAAAAAAAAAGACAGTGTGTCAAGTTAATATTGCTATTACTAATTGTTTAAGGAGAGGAATAAGTTTGGGTTGAGATGTAAATAATCAAAACCACTAAACACACTTTTAAATATAATTTGTTTTTTTTTTTTAAATTAAGCTAATAATTGTTATAGGATGATGACTACAACAGTGAAACTTAGTGTGTGATCAGTGGTGTATTTGACTTTTTTTTGTGAGGAAGTGATTCAATACTAACATTTACAAAACAAGTTTTATAAAACAGTAAATCAAATATCAGTATCTCTAATGAAGGTATAACTTAAGGAAAAAAAGTCTCGTTTGTTTAAATGAAAAAAAATCTAATTTTTTTTTAATTTTGTTAGTTGTCAGTAGTTAGATAATTTGCTGACTATTAAAAATCAATGGAAATTTCCTTTTTTTTATAAAAAAACATATCAAATCTTTAACATTCCAATCTTGAATCATGATTAAAAAAAATAAAAAGAAATATATATTCTTTCCTATTATGATTTTAAATATTGATATTGTTAAATGAAATTCAATTTTTAATATCTGTATTGACAAAACAAAGCAATGAGCATCTTGCATTACAATTAAAAAAAACATAAATTTTTTTTAAATTTTTTACAATTTATTCACGTATCCGTTAGTTATTCGACTACAGTAATAATGACAATAACCCTTGTAAAATGCCTCTTACACCAAATGAAATAAGTCAAATAACAGTCAAGTTACGATGGCAAAATGATAATGAAACTAAAGAAAGATTAAAAGAGTTTGTTTATAAAATGGTGTTCAGATACTTTTAGATGTTTAAACACTAACATTTTATGTATTTGAAAAATAGTTTAGCATCTATCAACAAAATATTGTTAGCAGATTTAAAGGATATATTTAAGATTTTAAAAGCTACAAGAGGAATACCATTAGGAATGTATGGTAACAAAGCAGAGTATGTCAAAAGAGTTTTTTCATTGGTTTCTAGTGGAGATATAAACGCTAGAAGTTCTATACAAGTACAAGGACGTATAAAACAAGCTAGTAATTATGGAAAAACTGTTAATAGTAATGATATCTATAATCGATCTCACCCACAAGTACCTCAATCATTATTAAATCAACAAAATAGTCAAGTAAACTACCATCATCAACCTCAAATTCAACCTCCACCTCAACAACAACTACAACCAAACTCTCAATATCGATTTAATATACCACAATTACCAGTACCTATTGGTCTGAATATAAATGCAACTATAAATATACCGCCAGGATATAATTATAATGCTCCCCAACCAACAACAACAACAACAACAACAACAACAACAACAACAACAACAACAACAACAACAACAACAACAACAACAACAACAACAACAACCCAATAGAATTATAAACAAGCAAGCACCTCAATATGTAACAAGATACCCTAATGGTACCTATATTTTTAAACTTCCACCACAACCACAACCACTAAATAACCAACCAAAAATGGTACCAAAATTGAGTCCGCATATATCTAATGGTGTAGGACTTCAATTACAACAACTAAACCAAAAAGCTCAACAACAAGGATTGACATCAGTGTACAGTCCTTATTTTACTAAAGAAACAGAGATTAAATTCAATGAAAAGCAATCACCATTTGTAGAGGAAATACAGAAAATTCACACACAACGTTATAAGGATAGTGCCAATTACTATTTTGACATTGACAATCATATTATTACACAGTTGGAAAAGAAACCACCGGAAATTCAGATTCACATACGTCTTTTTAATCCAAACATTGGATATGATATTCTATATCAACAGGATCTCAGACTGAAAGTTAATGAAAAGAATGTATTTGTTAATATCAAAAAGATTCGTTTTAAAGCATTTCAACATCCTTTTATCATACAAAAGGGTATTGATATTACACAATTTATAAAGAAAAGAAACAGAATTCAATTGAATTTCCGATCGGAAGGTGTAATTGTAATTCAAGTGGTCAGAGACAAACCTCTGTCAAAAATTGTCGAAGGATATGTAAATCAGTATAAACAATTTGCCTCTAGTGGTCAAAATCTATTACAACAGGCCAAAAAGAAACAGGATGAGGATCTTGAAGAGTTAACCTATGATCTCACCATGAGATGTCCACTCTCTTACAAGGTTATTGAATATCCTGCCAAATCTACATTGTGCACTCACAATCAATGTTTTGATTTGGGTGCTTTTATAGAGTACTCAAATCAACAACAATTGTGGAATTGTCCAATTTGTCATTGTACAGCCGCTCCACACACTCTAAAAATTGACCATTATTTTAAAACCATCATTGACAAGGCACCAAAAGATTGTTATCATGTCTCTGTATTCCCTGATCAAACCTATGAATACAAAAATGATTCTGGTGAGAAATTTGATATAACAGGTGGTATTCAATCCTCAACTTCAAAGAATCTCAATAGCAGTAATAATAATAAGTTACAGTTGGCATTAGCAACTCAAAATGTTGATTCAATTATTGTTGATTTAGATGATGAAGATGATGTTTTACCAACCTCTATACCCAATAACAATAATAATATCACCAAAAGCAATAATAGCATTAATAATATTAGTAATCATCTTATTAATAATAATATAAATAATAATAATAATTATAATAATAATAATCATAATCATAATAATAATAATAATAATAATAATAATAATAATAATAATAATAATAATAGTAATCAAAATTCTAATAATAATATAATATCAAATTCAACCAATAATCTTCTAAATAATGTAAATTCTGCCTATATGAATTATGATGATGATGATGATAATGATGATGAAGAAGAAGAAGAAAATGAAGAAGAAGAGGAAGATTATTATCCCTCCGTTTTAAACAAACATAGTAGATATATCTATGATTTATGGGACGATGATGATTATAATGAAGATGAAGAAGAAGAAGAAAATGAAGATGATTACAACCCAACTCAAACAATCCCATTTGGTACCAATACTAGTAGTAGTAGTGGTGGCGGAGGTGGTAATGATGCAATAGTAATTAGTGATGATGAATAAAAAAAAAGAATTACAAAGTACTTTTTTTTTATATGTTATCAAAAACAGATAATTGATAAATTTATTTTTTTATCCTTATTTTTGTAAGAATCACAGATTTACATATTTAAAATATTTAAACCTCTACCTTCAACAGAAAGATTGTGTGCTCTAACAGAACCTTTCACAGTTGGATTCTTTAACTTTTCAATTTCCTTATCAATTTTGTTTAGGACACGAATTGGAGAATTGATTGGTTCTGCTTTTGTGCCTACAGGTCTGATGGTATAATCCAATTTTGGACGTTCACAACCAGTGGCATGTTTAACATGTGATGGTAAATAATCCTCCTTATTTAGTTTTCTAGTTAGGACATCGGTGCTACTGTCATCAATCATTTGTAGCTTATGAGAGGGAGAATTTGCATGAAGCTCTTTGAGGTTAATATCTTTCTCTTCATACTTACGATCAGTGTGAGATTCCACTGGACGAGTCCATTTGTCAATGATATTGTATGCCAATTTCTTGACTTCTGGAGTTTCTTTTTCATTCTTTTTAATGACAACAATGGTTTTGGGAATATTACAATCTTTGATCTTGGATAAACGAATTGGCAGAATATATAGAATCTTCAATAAGGCCACCTTAATCTTTAGATTGGGTTGTGAGCCATCTGGAAGTGGTGAAAGCCATATATTAATGGCATTATATACATTTTTTTCCAGTAGATTTTCGGAAAGGTCTTTTTTATACAGAATACTTTCGACCTCGGGTAATAATAGCAGTTTGGCAAGTGCAGGCTGTTTGGATCTATTCGATTGAAGATCTTGTTCTGCAGCCATTTCCATCTTTGTAATAATGGTTTCTGCAATCTTATCTTTTTCAATATCAGATAGAACCTTTGGTTTTCTTTTCTTTATAGATTCCATAAATTCATCGAATGGGTTCACAGATTTGGGTTCACCCTCCTCAATTACTGAGTTTTCATCGTCTTTCTTTGATTTCTTGGATCTGGCTTTTCTTTCTGTTTTCTCTTTTGGTTTTTTGGATTTTATTGATCTCTTTCTTTTTTTACCTTCACCATCACTATAATCTGAATCACGATGATCAATATCGTCCATATTGTCATCCTCTTCTTCTTCTGGTTCCTCCTCTTCTTCTACTTCGTAACCAAGATAATTTGGGTCCTTTACATTAGATTCTACACCCTCCTCATCTAGTTTTGGTTCTTCAGAAGTCACTTCTGTTTCACCTTCAACTTTTGCTGTAAGTTTCTTTAATCTTCTACGAGATTTTGGTTTCTCATCAACCTTTTCTTTTTCTTTTTCTTTTTCATTTTCATTGAATAGATCATCTTCATCATCACCCTCTTCATTATTGGTTTGTTGTGGTTCCTCATCCATATCCTCTACATCTTTTTTAGACTTTTTCTTGGATGATTTATGATGTTTATGTGATTTTTTCTCTTTTTTATCTGCCTTCTTTTTTTTCTCTCTCTTTGATCTCTTTTTCTCCTTTTTGGAGAGTTTTTGTTCTTCCTCTTCACCTTCCACATTTTCTGTTTCTTCCTCTACATTTTCCACTTCTTTACTATTTTCAACAGTTTCTGTTGTTTCCTCATTCTCTTTACTAACAATAGAAGTAGTATCTTTAGTTGAAGTTGATTCTTTTTCCTTTGACTCTGTATTTGTACTAGTTTCTGTTGTTGGTCGAGATAGTTTTTCATCCAAATCCATTTTTGAATTGGAATTGGGTTGAGAATTTATAAATTCATCATCCTCAACAAGCATACTAGAAACTGTATCTGAATCTTTTCCCAAATCTACAGAATTGGGATTTTCATCGTTAAGTGGTGGAATTAAATTTGTTTCTGGATTATTATCTATTGTATTGATACTATTTTGATCTATTGAATCCTCCATTCTTTATAAAATCAAAATTGTTACAATGTCAATAAATAAAACTAAAATTTAAAAAAAAAAAAAAAAAAAATTAACTTAGCCACTGTTTTAAACTAATAACTTGTTTCAGATTTTTTTTTTATTCCAACGTTCAATGCATTTATTTTAAATATGAATATTTTGGAAAAGCTACAAATAGTTTTGTAATTTCAACTTGATAGACTATGACAGAGGTATTAAGATCAACTATTAGATAAAACTGATTGTTGATCTTTACCATTTGGGTAAAGTATTTTTCATAAACTCAAAAATTAAATGTTGATGATATAACATCAGCAATGGATTCATAGACTTTAGAAGCCTCACCAGTTTTTAAATCAATTTGCAGTACACTCAATTCTCCTTGGGTTGCTAAACTTGAGGCTACTAAATTAGAACAGTGCATAACAGTTTGAGTTTTGAGGAAGACCAACTACTGATTTTGTTGGTAATTCTGATTTTTCATTAATGTCATAGGTATCGAGAGTATATTTACCAGAATTAGTTAAATCAATTAGATAATAAGTTTCGGAATTCACACATCCAGTTGCCAAATTGAATTCATAGATGTTATATTGATAAATGAAGATGTCAACGAAGAGAAATTATAAATTAATATAACTTCACTGTAATAGTCTAATTGACCACCAATATATACAGTATTTGATTCAGCATCATAGTAAGCCGATTGTAACTTTCATATCCTTCCATAAAATTTGAGGTTCTGTTGAATTTAAATATTCACCACTTGAACTCACAGTTATAATCACAAGAGCTTCATGCTGTATATAAACTTATACATAGTATTGCAAACTTTATTACAAAAAAAAACAAATTCATTAGTATTTGGTTTATATATATAAAACAAAAATTTAATTTATGTATGTAAATTAAATTTAATTTATGTTCAGAATCAATTGTTAAAATACAATCAAATATCAATCTAACTCTTGTAAAACATGTTCAAATTATCTCTGGTTCTACTATGTCTTATTGGGGTGGTGGAGCTACTGCACCAGTTAACACTTCAATTTCCATAAAATCAGTATCAAATGCCAATGTGACTGTAGTCTTAGTTGGTAAAGATGTTACTATTCAATCTTATGCTGTTAATTTTGATACTCCAGTTGGTGAATTCAAAGATTTGGTATTCTCCAATGGTAACTCTACTCTCACTGGTGGTTCTATGATTTCTGTCCCAGCCATCTCATGTAATGAAGAAGCTTTAAATAAATAGTAATGATAATAAAATGAAAATATTTTTTTGATAGTTATGATTAAGTTTAATATTAGAGTTAATTCATTTTGGTCTTTACTTGGAAAAATATAAATTTATAAATCTTATATCCAAAATATAAAATTTTAAAAAATAGATAAATATTCTTAGCCACTTATTGAAATATTAGTATTTACTAGAATTTTTTTAATGATCATAAAGAAAGAAAATACCTTTACAAATAGGAAAATTTTTAGTGGGCCCATCATGTTTCAAAGTTTAATTCATTTATTTTAAATATGAAGCTTTTGAATGAACATCAAATAATTTTGTAATTTCAACTTGATAGACTATGACAGATGTATTAAGATCAACTGTTATTAAATAAAACTTACTTTTGATCTTTACCATTTGAGTAAAGTAGTTTTCATAAACCCAATAATTATATGATGAAATAACATCAGCACTGGATTCATAAATTTTAGAAGCCTCACCAGTTTTTAAATCAATTTGCAGTACACTCAATTCTCCTTGGGTTACTAAACTAGAGGCAGCTACATAAATTTGATTATTAGAACACAGTGCATCACAGTTTGTGTTTTGAGGAAGACCAACTACTGATAATCTTGGTAATTTTGATTTTTTGATAATGTCATAGGTATCGAGAGTATAGTTACCAGAATTGGTTAAATCCATTAGATAATAAGTTTCGGAATTCAAACATCCAGTTGCCAAATGAACATTCATAGTTGTTGTATTGACAAATGAAAATTTCAACCAAGAGAAATTTAAAATAAATATAACTTCACTGTATAAGTCTAATTGACCAGCAATATATACAGTATTAAATTCAGCATCATAGTAAGCCGATTCACTATTGTAAAAAGTTTCAGATCCATACCCAATATTAATAAGTTCTGTTGAATTTAAATATTCACCACTTGAACTCACAGTTATAATCTCAAAAGCATTTTGCTGTGTATATAAACTTATACATAGTATTAGAAACTTTATTACAAAAAAAAAAAACATATTCATTAGTATGGGGTCTATATATAAAACAAAAATTTAATTTACATACATTATTATCAGAATCAATCGTTAAAATTTGAAAAATTGATAATTTTTTACTATTAATTGTTGGCATCGGGGTTGTGGTAAGGTCACCAGAAGATACATTAAAAACAGTCATTTGATAAAGGCCATCATCCAATTCAATAAAATATAAACTTTCTGGTTGTGAGTTTACACCAATTAATGTACTCTAAATAATATTGAATATTAATATTAAAAATAATTTAATTTAAAATACAAATAATTACAATTAAAAGTACTAGAGTTACAATTATCAATTTCATTTTTGAATAAAATGAATAAATTTTTGTTATTTGGACTAAAATTTAAATATCCAATTTTATTAGGATATTTTTTAAATTAAATTAAATTGAATAGATATTTACTTTTAGTTAGAGAACATCAGAGAAAACTTTAATTCTTTTTCTTTTTATCCCTTCAGATAACTCATCTTCATAACTAGATTTTCTCAGTAGTTTTGATTCAGAATTAGTCTCTGAAACAATAGATAAATAGATTGCAATGAAACTGTTAACATTATATATTCATATATAAAAAGTAATATTAACATTATATTTTTGGTTTAAAATATATCAATTATTAATTATTATTTCAAAATATGTTAATTAATTCTTAAATGATCCTTTATTTAATGAGTATATAAAAGTTTTTTTTTATTTTTTTTTTAAAAATCTCAACTGCGTAGTTCAAAATTTTAAATAAAAAAAAATTCGACCACGTTTACTAGTTTAAACAACATTTGTTCATTGCAAAGCTGGTAATTAAAATTGAATCAAAAACTATCTTTTTAGAAAATCAAGAATATCTAAAAAGTATAGATAAGATCTGTAAAAGATAGGTAGTTAGTTGGTTAATTAAATCAAGACCAATAACATCATCAAAATTTTAGTCTTAAACACAACTACAATCTTAAATTAACACATTGGAATTTTACTTAAAGAGTAAAATTTTGATGGTCTAGAAATAAATTTGCCACGTTAATTAAAAAGGAATTAAATAGTTATTATAAAACTACTACAAATTCTTTAAAAATTGGGGTTCAATTGAATCAAACCACGTTAATGCCAACAAAGCCCGTTTGAAATTCTAGTATAAATAGAATTGAATTCACAACAAAAATACATCAAATATCAAAATTCAAATCAATTAAATAACAATCAAATATCAATCTAACTCTTGTAAAAACATGTTCAAATTAACTCTAGTTCTTCTATGTCTTATTGGATTAACAATGGTCCAATCACAAACTATTACAGCCTCTTCATTAACTGTAAACAATGCCTCTCTTGAAGCTTCTGCAACTTCAAAATGTTCTTTTGTATTCACCTTGGGTTTAACTTTGGATGGTGGAGCTAGTGCACCAGCTAACACTTCAATTACCGTAAAATCAGCATCAAATGCCAATGTGACTGTAGTCTCAGTTGTTGGACCAACTTCTGGTATTACTGCTATTCTTGGTGCCCCTATTCAATCTTATGCTGTTAATGTAGATACTCCAGTTGGTCAATTCAAAGATTTGGTATTCTACAATGGTAACACTGCTCTCACTGGTGGTTCTATGATTTCTGTCCCAGCCATCTCATGTACTGAAGAAGCTTCATCTCACTCATCATCATCAACACTATTAATCAGCAAAATTTCTGCTGCTATTCTTGGTGCCACTTTATTATTAATCCATTAGACTCCTCGTTTAAATAAATAAATAGTTATGTATTAACTCTTATAATTCTTTATCTTAATGATAGATTTTATCACAACTCTGGAGATTTCTTTTCTTCCTAAGAAAACAGCTATAGACCTTCTATTAAACCAAAATGAATTCATCAGTAACTCTTCATGGTTCAAACAAACTTTCATCATTAAACTCTTTTTAAATTCAACACAATCAATATTGGCCATCTATAATATGGAAGTATATAATACAATATATTCTACAGATAAAAATATTGAAAAGGTGAACATTGTCATTATTATAAATCAAAGGGTTGTTTATTGTAAATAAGAGGCAAGTGGGTTAACTACAAATAATTTTGTAATTTCTACTTGATAGACTACTTTAGAGGTATTAAGATCAATAGTTATTAGATAATACTGACTGTTGATTTGTACCATTTGAGTAAAGTAATTTTCTACTGCCCAATAGTTATAAGATGATACTACATTGGAACTGGATTCATAAATTTTAGAAGCCTCACCAGTTTGTAAATCAATTTGCAGTACACTCAATTCTCCTTGGGTCTCATAACTAAAAGCGGTGATATAAACCTGATTGTTAGCACAAATTGTATAACAAGTTGTATCTTGAGGTAGACCATCTACTGTCACTGTTGATAGTGACTTTTGATTAATGTCATAGGTATCAATGGTGTAGTTTGTGGAACCACTAACTTCCATTAGATAATAGATATCTGAAATCATACATCCTGATACTTGTTGACCAGCAATGCTGGTTACATTGATAACGGAAGCTTTCAATGTATCGAAATTATAAACTAATATTACTTCACTGTAAAAGTTTACTTGGCCACCAACATAGACAATATTTGATTTAGCATCATATTGAGCAGAGTTAAAAAACCAATAGGTTTCGGTTTCTTGTATAACCAAAACAGGTTCTGTTGAATTTATAAATTCACCGCTTGAACTTACAGTAATAATAACAAGTGCTTCTCTATCTTTATAATCTTGTTCACATAGTATTACAAACTTTTATAAAGTTAGTGTTAACAGTTTTAAAACAGTGTTTCTATTATTATAATACATACATTATTATCAGAATCAATTGTTAAAATGCTATAAATTGAGTAGTCTTTACTAACAGTTGGCATCATGGTTTTGGTAAGGTCACCAGTAGCTACATCAAATTCAGTCAATTGAAAAACGCCATCATCTAGATTAATATAATATAAACTTTCTGGTTGGGATTTTACACCAATGAATGTAATCTAAATAGTGCTCAATGTTAATATTCTATTAGATATATACAGTTAATAATAATTACAATTAAAAGTAATAAAGTTATAAGTAATAGTTTCATTTTATAAGATAATAAAATAATGATAAAATAGTTTCGTTTAAATACTGTGACCTAAGCTGATGAATATTATGATAATTAATGATTTGGGAAAGGGTATTCTTTGCAAAAGAAAAAAATATCTAAAATATCTGTTACAATATTACCGCACCGATGTCATATTTTTTTAATTTTTTTAATCAATCGGCATTGTAATTTAAATTTTGTGTACTATGAAGTGGTGATAAAACACAAAAGGAATGAATAGAACAATAGATTGTGGAATCGTCTATGAATGGAAATGGCACTCAACATGTTCTAATAAAGTTCAAATTTAATCATGTGAGACAATGGAAGCATTGAAAGATTAAACAGAACACAACATCATAGAAATCCTTACACAAAAATTCTATTTTTTTTTATTTTGGGCAGATATTTATGAAGAATTATAAAGAAAAAACAAATAATAACAACAAAAGAAAAAAAAACAAAAATTACTACTTGCAAGAAATAAACAAAAATGACTATATTATTCAAAATTCAGAAATAGAAAAAATCAAAATCCTTCTAGAAGAGGGCATTTCTATCAATTACAAGGATAAAGATGAAAAAACAATTTTGTGGTGGGCTGTTTTCAACAAAAACTATGAATTGGTTCATTATCTGATTAACAAAGGTGCAAAGTCTTACATACCAGACAAGCTCGGAAAAACGCCTTTTGAACTTGCAAACCAACTAGCCTTAGGCGGATATCGTGAACCTGGTGAGGAGAATCCTTACATTAAGATTATTGGGTTATTGAATCAAAAAAATAATACAAACCAAGACGATATAGAGGCATTAAGCAAAAGCATGAATAATTTAGGCTTGCATAATAATATTCTATCCTCAAATTATTCCTCTCTATCCCTATCACAAGAACAACAACAAACCAACACTAGTAATATTAATCAAAACCTAAACATAAATAAGAATAAAAATAATAATAATATTAATGGGAGTTCAAGTACAGATAATATTACCACTATCAATAAAGAAAAAACAAAGACAAATAACATCCCAGAAAAAAATCCTGAAATAGAAAATAAAACGACCCTATGCAGAATTATGTAATTTACTCTTTTTCATTCAAATTTTAAAAATTGGTTTCCTGTATTGAAACCTGTAACTATTAGTTGATTTAAAAAAATTGATTAAAATCAAATAAATTTACTTCATTTTGTCATGAAATCTCTCCAACAACAAATCTGCAATGACATCAATGAACTGTGTAACCATATTGGCAGAGTAAATCATTTGTGAATCGCGATGATTTGATTTTGACTGAGATCTTCATGTTATACCAAAATGGTGATCAGAGGAACCAAATAACTAACCAAAGAGAGGCAGCTACAGTGCATACGGTAATAAATTTAATTTCACTGTTTATTTTTATTGCAAATAATGTGAGTATTTTGATTAGGGTGAGAGATTTTTAGATTTTTTCTTGCTTTTGAAAATATTAGAGTGTTGGTGTCAGGTGGTGGATAAAGATCATTTGAAGAAGGTGTTGGAAAAATATATACAGGTTTACTGGAATGTGATGAACGGGTAATTGGTAATGAAGAGCTCTTATTACTTGCTGACAATGTACTTGTTGTACTACTATGACTAATAGTCTTTATAATCTTATCTAAATCTTCAACTGTATAGAGTATTGTTAATTGTTTGGCATCCTTAGGACACTCACACATTTCTTCAAAATGATATAAGCATGCTACTATAGGTTGTTGTTGTTGTTGATTATCATTATTATTGTTTTTGTTATTATTATTATTATTATTACAGTTTTTACATTTTAAATAGGTTAGGAAACAATCATATTTACAGACACTACATTGAAATGGTTCAGTTGAAAGTAGATCTTGAGTTGAATGGTTTGCATAGACAGTTTCTAGGGATAGTTTATCTTTGAATTGAGCTCTCAAAGCTTGTTCTTTGAGTTTGATTTTTTGAAATTCTTTTACTAACCAATGAGAGAGGTCAGGTGATGGATTTCTAGAGGCAATGTTACAGAGTAATTGCTCTATTGAGAAGACGGATGATCTATTGGTTTTTTGGTATCTCTCTACGGAACTGGTTCCAAAAGGTATCCAATCAGCAGGTGCAAAATTTACAGCTTCGGCCAGTGTAAATCCATGTGAAAAACCTGCATGATAAGCCTGAGGAAAGGTGATTACATATTCACCAGGTGCCTGTAGTGTCTTGTATACAGGTACTTTGTTTCTCTTTAGAAGGTCAGGGGACACCATGGTAATTAGTAGATATAAAAGATTGGGATTCTTTACAAACAGTTCGGGTACTGATTGTTTCATTACTCTCTCAAAGATATCCGATGCTGAACCAGGTACACCATACCATGTCTTGTAGGTACCCTTGTGAAGATAGTTTATCGAATACAGGTAATTATCTTCATTGTGCCAACAGAAACTTGAGAATAACATACCAATATACATCATTGGGTCCGTTACACCTGAGATTGTGTCTGTCAAATGTGAAAATAATGATCCTTCCATCTTTGGTAATTCATTTAGATTCCAATGATCAACTTGATAATCTGATTTCACAGTACGAGAGAATCCACTAGAGTGTGAGGTAACATCTAAATCACTTCCATAGTGAACTTGTACACATTCATCACCATTCTCTACAATTCTCCAAAACTCATTTTCAACAGAATTTGGATCATTTTGACCATTATCAAACCACTTTTTAGTGAAATTATTTGCCAAGATTTCAAATTCCTCAATAGAGTAGATATTACCTTCATAGAACCCAAATTCTTCACTACCATCATCACTTTCATTTTCAACTTTAGAATAATTATTCTCAATATCATTATCAATAGAATTGAAATATGTGTCATCAATATGCTTTTCTTGATTTTCATCTTCAACTTCATCATCTTCATTATCATTATCATTTTCAGATTCTGAATCTACAGATTTTGAAAATTCTTTAATAATATCATTTACAAATAGTTGATTATCAATTATTGTAGTCATATGAGTTGTCATAAATTGTCTCTTTCTCTCTAGTTCATAGTCATCCAAATAGTCATGATAGTAAAATTTTAGAGTTTGAATTGGTTTTGTACAAAAATCAGTGATTTTCATTGCCTTGACTACATCTTGCCATAAACTGTCACGAGTGCATATTTGTACACCACCCCTTCTATTGACCTCCAAAAACAATGTGTAAAAGTCCAAATCTCTTCCATCGTAGACTGGAATAGATTTATGAACTTTTCCACGTTTCTCTAAAAATGAAAAAAGCATTGACACAAAGAGTTCGGAAGGTCCATCCCAACGTGTCTTGAGTTGATGAATATTTTGTACTTTGGTTTTAAATCTAAATTCTTTGGCATTGATATTCTTTAGATAGGGTTCCGATGGAAATGGTGGTATAACTTTACATATACCATATTTCTCTGCAATAGGTCTGATACTCTCAATATACTTGAGTGGTGATTTAAATTCCTCAACTGTTGGATAAAATACTGGTGCTTCTGGTATCTTCCAATCAATAATTGTTTTGTTACTCCAAGTTTTCTTTTTTATAATATAAATTAGTAAATATAAAAAATTTGTTTGTTTTAAGACTTTTTTTAGTTTTGGGTAATAGTTACTTTGGATTTAGATGTATTGGTTGGTAATTGGAATGGAATTGATCCATTACTTAAATTACCATTGGAAATCATTGAAATTTTTCTTTTCTTTTGAGATGATGTAGGGGATGTTGAAGAGGGAGACGAAGGGGTACCTGGTGATTGAATTGGTGATTTTGGAGATTTAGGTGATTTTGGAGATTTACTAGGTGATTTAGTTGGTGTGTTTACAGGTGACTTTCCTGGTGATTTAATAGGTGATTTAGAAGAAGATTTTGGTGATTGGGATAATGCTGATTTTAAAGTCAATGTTGGTGACTTTGTAGGAGATTTTGGGACAACTTTTGGTTTAGCAGGTGTCCTTCTCTTACTGAGAACAGTTGACATTTGTCTGCCAACTTTTGCCTGATTTGCTGTCATACTTCTAGTTTTAATTGGTGAAGGTTCATCTTTACTAGGTGAAATTGTTTTGGCACTCATAACTTTACTTTATTATTGTCAATAACAAATCTATTGGCAAAGTTAAAAGTGGTTCTATTTGAATGATGATTGTTTTAATCTTGATTGTAATAGGTAAAAAGAAATTTTTTTTTTTTTTAAATTTATATGAGGGGCAGTTTACAAATTAACAACAACTAAATATATATAAATTTAGAATTCACTTTAAAAATCGTAAAAAAAATATCTAAATATATTTTTTTATAGGATTTCTATTTAAAAGTTGTAATTGGAGATGATGAAAACTGTCAGTGCGGTGTTCCTTTCAAATCTCTTTTACCAATTCGAATGATAAACCAAAAAATATTAAAAATAAAAAAAAAAAAAAAAAAAAAATTAGGTGTAACGATTTTTTCATTAAAATTTTATCATCGTGTGTGCAATTGGTGGAGGTCCCTCATATGAACATGAATTACTTTGAAAACCCACATTTTTGATTGAGAAATTATTAGAATCCGGATTTTTGTATCATTTTTCACTAAAATTCTTGTCTTTGCAGATCTGATTACATATTTAACTAACTAGTTTTTGTTTTTTTTTTTGAACCCAAATAAACTAGTAATATCAGATATCTATCTAATGGTATTAAACATGGATAATTCATTATCTTTAAATTTTGGAATTTGTAAAAATGTTTCCATTGTTCTGTGGAATATTTAAAATATGTTAATTATTATATTTATATATTCAAATTTAGTTATATTATAATTACATTTTTTTACCATAAACTTTAATTTGTCTAATATGAGTATCTCTACCATTTTGATGATTTGCCAAAATTGAGATTTGAAAGAGATTTGCTTTTAATGGTCTAATAATTAGGAGTGGAATATTAGTTAAGATTGTTTATAGTGGATGTGTTGTTCTCTTTAAATATATACTTATTATTGAGGCTAATGGGTATGTCTATCCAACCTACAGGTTCTTCGAAATCAGTAGTAATGATTTCTTGTAGATCGTGAAGAGTAGTGCCTGCTTTGATTTGAATCTTTGAAGGTGTATATGATTCATCCATTTTATAGTTGGAGTAAATTAATAGATTCTCAATAATACATTTCTTTGGAAACTGAATGTTAATATGATGAGGTTGTTGTGCATCTGATTGCCAATAGGTTTCCAAATTGTTATCACGTAATTGTTCTACTCCTGATCCAGGTTTAGCAGATGATATAGTCCATGTTGCATATTTTCCAATTTCAACTTTATCACTACTTTCCATATCACTTAAAATTGATTTTTGATGATCAATCAAATTATCATTAATTATTATATTCATATTATTATTTGTAATCATGATTTACATTATCACTATACAAAACAAAATGTTTAAAATAGAAAAAAAAAAAAAATAAAATCTAAAAAAAAGAGCGGGTGTTTAGAATTTAAAATGAAGATCATGAATGTTTATATATTTAGATCCTGATGTTAATTTAATTGATCTAATATAAATTGACCATAAAGACCTTCTCTGAATTTTGAAATAAATAGGATAGCAGCTTGAGTGGTATCAGGTGTTGCATTTGGTAGTAATAGTTTATATTTAGTACAGAGTTCCAATAGGAGAGTGTTAATATTATCACCATGAATTTCAATAAATTTAGGATCCAAATCTAAAACCTTTAGAAAGGTAAAATTTTTCAATTGACAAAGTTTAAAGAGTAAGAAATCGGCTAGAACCTCAATGGGTACTATTTTCTCATGAATTGCACCAATGAGTGACAGAGTAAGAGCTCTGTTGGTGTCTTCTAAATTACCAGGAACCATAATACCGGGTGTATCAACTAAAAATGCAGGTGGATTATCACATGCTCTAAACCCATTAATATCTCTAGTTACACCGGGAAGTGCACCCATTTTTGCAGATTTCTTTCTACCACTAGCTGATCGAATGGCATTGATAAATGAAGATTTACCTACATTTGGTAATCCTACAACCAACATGTTAACCTCCTTTAATAGTGGTGTACGGAGGTAACTAGTATTGGTAGGTACTCTCTTTTGATGCAGTTCAGCTGCTCTTTTTAGTATCTGATAAGGATGTTTCTGAGATGACCTATTATCAAAGAATTTACTTTGTGTAAACTCAATGTCATGTACTGATACACCACTACTTTGAAGTTCACTACTCTGTATCTTTTCTTGAAACTTTTTTAGCATTGATTGATTGGATAGATCTGATTTATTAAAAACAATCAATCTACTCTTATTTGATCCTTTAGGTAAAAGTTCATCAATAAAAGGGAATTGAGTGGACAGTGGTGCTCTAGCATCTCTAATTTCCAAAACTACATCAATAAACTTCATAACCTCTTTGAGTTTATATCTATTTTTTATCATATGTCCTGGAAACCAATTAATTCTCCCTCCATATTGAAATATATTCCTAATCATGTCATCACCTATATATTCTTTGTAATTATGGAGTACTAAGATTATGAAACTAAATGGTCGAACTAAAAATTTTGTGAAAAAAAATAAACCACAACCATTTGATAAAAACGATTCACGAAATCAAAGATCATGATAAATTGTTATAAAAATTTATTGGGGTTTGGTTCTGGTGGAATAAATAAATTTTTTAATGTAAAGAGTCAAAATCTAGTTGGTCATCATTGGAGAGAGTTAAATTATAGTTTTAGAGAGTATTCAAAGAAGGCCAGTAGTTCAAATAACAATACTAATAATAATAATAATGAAAAAGTAGTATTGTCATTAGTTGGTGTACAAAAGAGATTGGATGAAGGTAGAATACTGTTAAAGTCTACTTCATTGTCTTTCTTTTACGGTTCAAAGATTGGGTTACTTGGTAGTAATGGTAGTGGAAAGTCAACACTAATGAAGATTATAGCTCAACAAGACACTGAAATTGATGGTGAGGTTTTATATTCAAAAGACATGACAGTGGGTTTTCTACATCAGGAACCAGAGCTAGATAACGATAAGGATGTAGAAGGAAATATATTTGATGGAATTTCAGATAAAAAAGAGATTTTAGATGAATATGACCAAGTGGTTGAAGAATTAGAAGAATTAAAATCAAGTGGAGGGAAATCTTCGGAAATTAAAAATTTGGAAAAGAGAGAAAAGGATTTACAGAATCAAATTGAGAAGGAGAAGTTATGGGATCTAAAGAGAAAGATTGCGATTGCAATTGATGCATTAAACTGTCCACCTGGTGACAGTCCAGTTCACTCCCTATCCGGTGGTGAAAGACGTAGAGTTGCACTCGCACGTCTACTTCTTTCAGCACCCGATGTATTACTATTAGACGAACCTACTAATCATCTAGATGCCGAATCCGTTGCATGGTTAGAAAGATTTCTAAAAGATTACAAAGGTACTGTCATTGCAGTTACTCACGACAGATACTTTCACGAAGCTGTTGCCAATTGGATTCTAGAAGTCGACAGAGGATCCCTTATACCATGTAAAGGTAACTACTCAGCATGGTTACGTCAGAAAGAGGCAAGACTCAATGCAGAAACCAAGAAAGAAGAATATAGAAAGAAAGCTTTGAAAAAGGAACTCGAGTATCTTTCAGGCGGTGTAAAGGCACAAACTAAAAAGAACAAAGCTCGTATTGAGAGATATAATGAATTGGTGGAATCTGCTCCTGAGAAATACAGAGAACCTGGTAGAATCGCAATTCCACCTTGTCCAAGACTGGGTACTGATGTTATAGAATGCAAGGATTTGTCTGTTAGTTTTGATGGACGTGTTTTATTTGAAGGTTTGAATTTCAAGATTGAAGCAGGGTCGATTGTGGGAATTATCGGACCTAATGGTACTGGAAAATCAACATTATTCAGATTGTTAACAGGTGACTTGAAACCTGCTAAAGGTAGTATAAAAATTGGGTCTACTGTGAAACTAGGTTTTGTAAGTCAATCTAGAAGTTCATTGAATGATGATAACACAATCTATCAAGAGATCTCTGATGGAAACGATACAATGAATATGGGAGCTGGTAGACAAATTCATATTAGAGAGTATATAAGTAATTTCAATTTCAAAGGGTCTGATCAAGATAAGTATATAGGGTCACTATCAGGAGGTGAAAGAAATCGTGTACATATTGCCAAGATGTTAAAGAAGGGGTCTAATGTATTGTTACTTGATGAACCTACAAATGATTTAGATGTTGACGTGTTACGTAATCTTGAAAATTCTCTTGAGGATTTCCCAGGTACTGCTATAGTCATTAGTCACGACAGATGGTTCCTCGATAGACTTTGTAGTCATATCATTTCATTTGAAGGTAATGGTAAAGTTGTGGTATTTGAAGGTTCCTATACAGACTATGAAGAAGATCGTCAAAAAAGAACTGGAAAGAAATTTGATCCAACCAAGATCAAATATAAAAAGATTCATACAGTCTAGACCTATTGATCTATATCTTTATTCTTATTAATATACAAATAAATTACCAGAACATAACTTTCTGTTGATTTCATCTTTAAATTGTTGAGAAGTAGTCTCTTTGAAACTTAGATTTACAATTTTTAATGTAACTGATGTGATTTCACTCAGATCCTTGTTGAGTGTAATGTGTAACTGCCATTCCAATTGGAATTGTTGGTCTGGTGGCGCAGTTGGTAGAGATTCTTCCTGTCTACTGTGTGTTACAGTTACTGTGTCTTTACCTTCGAATATCGATATCTGCCATCCATTTGGACCTCTCATGTCTTTAGTCATGTGAGTGAGAAGGAATGGCACTTTAACTTTAATTTCAAAGCAACCAACATAGATGATATTCTGGTGAACCAATTTTAGAATTTTTACAACTTTACTCTGTTCCATTTGATCAGAATCACCAAAACACTCTTTAAATAGAGACCCTAAATGAAGTTCATAGTCTGTTGGTTGTTTATAGTTTTCAAATGTTTTAACTACACGTTGATAAGTCTCTTTAGATTCGAATATCTCTGATAACTGAAACAAAACAGTTTTTACACGTTTCCATGTTTTTGTATCATTATTCTCATCAGGTTGAATCTCTAGTTTATCTACCTCTTCTTGACCTTTTAAATCAAAATATTGGCTGAGTTTCAAACTTAAACATTTACTATTCTTTCTCTTTTTCTCTGATTCTACAGTCTCAGTTACAACAGCTACTGTAGCTTGTGTTTTCTTCTTTAAAGGTTTATTAATTGAATCTATAGTTATTCTACCAGCAAGTCTAGGTAAATCTTTATAAACTGGTAATTTATCAACTTTTCTTTTCCAAATCTTATCAATTTGTATTTCTAATGGAATTTCAACTTCTGGTTTAGGTAAGGTATATTCTTTACTCATTCTTCTCTATATTTATATACTTTATAAGTTTAAATTGTAAAAAAAAAATCTGAATTTTTATAAAATAAGAAAATATCTAATAAACAAACCCAAAAAACCCAATTTCAATCCCATATCAATCCATTGTCCTCCAAATATTTAATATATAAAATCTCTAAATTTAGAACAAAATTTTGTTGTTCAAAGTTTATTTATTTTTGATTGAAAATAGAAATTTGAATTTTTATAAAAAAATTGAAACAAATTCTTACAGGAGGAAATATTATGTGCTATAGATCAAGATGTGTCTATAGATAGGAATAGCCTAAGTAATATTACAATAGATGGGAAATTTGTGGAAGGGAAATTTAGTATAAAAGTAGATTCGTCAAAAATTTCTGAGGAGATAACTTTACTTATTAAGATAGGACGTGAAGATGAATTTAGTAAATCATGTTTAATATCTGAATTATCCTTGATACCAGTAAAGAGATTCAAATCTTGGAAATTGAATTTTGTGCTACTTTGCAACACGATTCTAAAATATGGATATTTAGACTATTAGATGACAAATTGTATCGCGAATGTGATATATGTATTAGTTTGATTGATAATATTGTCACTTTTGAAAGCCTAAAAGACAGAATAAGAAGAATAAATAATAACCCATTTTCTGGAGACGAACCTGATTCTCAAAGGCAGATATTCATAAATATAAATACCCTACATCCTTATAGTATAGATGATAATATTCTGACAACTACTTTATATTTTAATGTGATATCCAGATCTAAGGGAGATAATGTGAGAATGGAATTAAGAGTAGGAGAGAATTTCGAAAATTCCGAACTCTTAGGAGAAAAATTTCTAACATGTACAAAAAAACTTATGATGAGTTCCATAGAATTCAAATTACATATAGAACAGGATGTTATCCTATGGATGGGAATATTCAATAACAATTCTTTAGAATGATATGATCACATATATGTAAATCTAATCTATGATCATATCAATCATTCCACAAGAATAGATTATGAGACTAAATATTAGTTTATCCTCCTGAATTAACAACATCTGGATCATATATTTAATCATGGATGTTGGCCACAAGATTTGTATCTGTATCCTATGTTGGTGATATTTTGTTTTTTCTGCTAAAATTTTCAACATGCATATTTAATTCTCTATAATTATTGTTGAATTTAAAATTAAATTTATTTTCTCATAAACAACCTTGAATCATACTACCCCTTTAGTTTATCTTTTCGAATAGTTAAATTTATTATCAAATTAAGTTATAAAACTTGAAGACTAAAATACTTACAAAAAAGGTATTAGTTAAATAAAGATAAACATCTATTGTAACAAATAAACTTGTTAAAAAAGCCAAAATTGGTGAAATTTTGGGATAAAATTTACTACTGACCAATCTACAAACACATTGAATTCTATCTTTATAATAGATGTTTATCTTTCTTTATATTTTATTATATGAAAAGATTAATCAACCGAAAATGGGTAAAGAGTAGATTCATGTTTGTGAGAAAAAAAAAAAATATAAATAAATTTAATATGTTAAAAGTATAATTTTTAATAATAAAAAATGTCAAATATTACTACACAGCCAACAAGTTTTAACGATACTGATTTACCAAAAGAACATTGGAATAATGAATCAGTTCAAAAATGGTGTGAATTCATAGAAATACCTGCTTATGATATACTTATTATTAAAAATATCAAGTTAGATGGATATAGTTTAATATTTTTGTTTAAAAGTGGAAATTTAGATAAAAAATTAAGGGATTTAGGAGTATCAATCCCTTCTTCACTTAGAATTCTTGGAAAATTCAATCTACTTCAAACACAAGGTAAACTAAACTTCTATCACTAACCCAAACACTTTATGTTCATTTATTCTAATATATTTTGTAAAATAAACCTCAATACAATTTAAATTTATAACTAAATACAGTAGGCTCACAGGGAGAACAATATCAGAAAGGTATTTATTTATTTTGGATCTCTAAGAGGATTTTTTGTTGACAATGAAGTTCTAATAAAATTTCTATTTAAATAGTTACTAGTTCACATAAAAGAAATTTTATTGATGTTGATGTAGATGATGATGAAGAAGAAGTATTTGTATCTATTAAAAAGTATAAAGACATGAAGGAAAAGCTTTTAAATATCATCAAAGACAAAAACAAATTATTTTTGATACTACCAATGTAATTATAACTCACCATCTTGAAAATACTCATATTTAAGTAGGTATTATTAACATTTTAAATAATCTTAAGGAAATCCAAAGGTTAAAAACCCTCAAACTGTTTAGATAATAATAACTTTTTTTTTCAACCTACCTCTTGAACCAAATTCTTCGCCACTAGGAAACATCAATCTATTAACAACCAATTCATTCATTATATAATCAACCACAAGATAACCAACAACCAAAATATTCTAGTAGTTCACTCTTTGGACAACCTCAACAACAACAACCTCAACCTCAACAACCTCAACAACAACAACCTCAACAACAACCTCAACAACAACCTCAGCAACAACAAGAAAAGAATAGGAAGTGCACAGTCTTATTAAAAATATAAATTTTATTAAGACTGTGCACTTCCTATTCTTTTCTGATTTATGAATTTATCAGTCATAAATTTATATTTTGATATATCAAACAAAATTGAGAAAATCTTCAATATAATTATAATCATACCACACCTTACTATTTAAATATATATTTTATTTACAAACCCTTTTAGTTTGTTGAAGATCCACTTAATAATAGGAAATTGCATCAAATCGTAGGATTTCTGAATTTTGTGTAAAAAATTTTTAAAAGGTTGGAATTCAAATAAAAATGATTTGGTCAAATGGGTTTTCTAAATTTAATTTATTATTAATTTTTTATATTTTTATATATATTCATTAAATAATAGTTTAGCTAAAAAATGATTAAAGCTAGTTGGTCAGATGAATCAGCATTTAATTTAGAATTGGCATTAAAAGAGTCTAGAACTTGGATTGAAGCTGTAGTTGGACAGAAATTCCCATCAGATGATTTTCAAGCTAGTGTCAAAGATGGTGTATTTTTATGTAAATTAATTAACCAGATAAAACCTGGTATAGTTCCAAAGATCAATCAACAACAGAGTGATTTTGCAAAGAGAGAGAATCTAACCTTTTTTATAAAGGCTGCTAAACAGTTGGGTTTGAAGGATACTCAGTTATTTGATACTAATGATGTCTATGAATCAAAGAGAATTAGAAATACTGCAATTTCATTGTACTGGTTAGGTAGAGCTGCTAGAGGTATTTCAACTTACAAAGGACCTCAACTGAATCTTTTGGCATTTAAGAAGATGAATTGTTCATCTTGTAAGAAACCAATTGAAGATAAAAACTATTTGGCAACTTTAACTCAACAGTGGCATACTGCATGTGCTGTATGTTGCAATTGTAGTTGTAATCTGGATCCACATAAACCATTCTACATGGACGATAAATCCAATCCATGGTGTTCCAATTGCATGACTGGTGCAATGAAGATTGGAAGTGGAAGTGGTACCTCTTCACCAGGTACTGGAAAACATAAGCATGATCACTCAGACTCATGTTCAAATTGTCATGGATCTCTAGAGAAAGGATATGTCCCAGAAGGTGATCAAAAGTTTTGTGCAGCCAAATGTATTTGTGATCTATGTAAAGGACCTTTACTTTCTGATTTCTCAGTCATTGATGGAAAAAAAATATGTAATGATTGTTCATGTTCCTCATGTGGAAAATCTCTACAAGATGGTTATTTTGAAGATGGTTTGGCTAAATTTTGTGAACCTTGTGCCAAAAAGAATCAAAATAAGAACAACAATTCTCCTTCATCTTCTTCAAAATCACCAACACATGATCATAGTCACCATAACCATCCTCATGATCATGGTCATAAACCAACAACAACTACAACAAACAACATGAATACCAACAACAATAACAATAATAATAACAAATGTAAAGTTTGTCCAACTGCTATAGATAAGAAACCTAAAAAACATAATGATAGAGACAAGTTCTGTCAGCCACATGAAGATGAAAGATGTTGTGGTAAATGTGATAAGGAAATTGTGGGATCTGCTATTGAGGCACATGGTAAAAATTACCACGCAGATACCTGTTTCTCTTGTGATAAATGTCAAAAGAAACTAGGTCCTAAAGATACTATAAAGAAGTCTTCAACTACTGGTAGACCATTATGTGGACCTTGTGCAACTCACTCTAAAGGGGATTGTGCAGGTTGTAACAAACCAGTAACTGGAGGTGGATTAGAGGCTCTTGATGACAAGGTTTTCCACCCAGCTTGCTTTAAATGCAAAAAATGCCAAAAACAACTTACTGGAGACTACGTTGACATTAACAATGAGGCTTATTGTCAACCATGTTCTAAATCAGTTCCACCATCATCTTCAACAGGATCACCATCATCTGGTGGAAGTCCATTTATAACCAGTGGTTGGGGTGTAAATGATAAATGTTACAGCTGTTCCAAAGGACTTTTTGGTGAGGTTGCTAAGATTCAAGATGTCTACTACCACAAGGGTTGTTACCATTGTCAAGATTGTAAATGTTCATTGTTAACTGGATATTATCCACATGACAGAAAACCATATTGCAAGAAATGTAGTGACAAGATTCAAGAATCACAATCTAGTAATTGTTCAAAATGTTCAAAACCAATCATATCAGGAGCTATTGTAAAAGTTGGTACACATCAATATCACAAGGCTTGTTTCTCATGTACTACTTGTAACAAACAGATTGGTGATGGAAGTACATTTACTAGATTTGCTAAACCATATTGTCGTGATTGTTTCAATCTACAAAAATTAGTTTGTGTCAAATGTAGAAATCAAATAACAGATGAATACCATGAGTCACAAGATGGTAAGACTTATTGTGCTAAATGTGCTCCTGTTGAGAATACTCACATTCACGGTGCAAAGATCAGTAATGGTTGGACTATAGATCCACGTTCAGGAAAAAAAACATTTAGATAGAGTGAAATGTAAATTAAAATATTGTTATATGTGATCTTTTGTACAACTAGGGTCTGAAGTTCTATTTATTTAAAAAGTCTCAAAATTAAATATCTTTTTTTTATTAAATTTTTCTTTTTAGAGTTTCTGTCGTCATGTTATTTAATTTAATTAAAGGTAGAAATAAACAGATATTTAAAGAAGATACAGAGAGAGTGATTGTTAAAAAGTTTAAATATGTAATTGTGGGTGGTGGAACTGCTGCTTATAATGCTGTGAAAAAGATTATAGAAAATGATACAAATGAAGAGATTTTAGTGGTATCTCAAGAGGATACAGTACCATATAAACGACCACCACTTTCAAAGGAAATATGGTCTAATGAGGACCCTAATTTATTGGAATCTCTTGAATATACAGATTGGAGCGGTAAACTATCAAATGTGCACTATGATCCGGAATCAATGTATGCCAAAAGTGACAATATACATTTAATAAAAAACAAAAAGGTTGTTGATATAAATTTAGAAAAAAAAGCGATTCAGTTATGTCATGGTATATGGTATGGTTATGATAAATGTTTGATAGCAACTGGTGTAAGACCTGGCAATTTAGATTCCTATACTGCTAAAAATGACAATAGAATTACGACCTATAGATACTTGGATGATTTTAAAAAACTCTATAATTTTGTAAATCAAGGTGATAAACATATAACCATAATAGGTGGAAGTTTCTTGGCTAGTGAATTGTCATGTGCCATAAATTTAAATGTAGGAAAGAAAAAGAATATAAAGATTACACAAGTTGTACCTGAAGATGGTGTTTTATCTGTATTTTTACCAGAGTATCTATCAGAGTATGCAAATAGCCAGATGAGAAACTCTGGCATTCAGTTAAGAACTAAACAGATTGTAACAGATATTTGTGAGTCACCTGATAGTGGTAAACTATTGGTTAAACTAAATGAAGGTTCAGAGAGTTTTGAAACTGATTATGTAATTGTTGATGTAGTTATGGTGCCTAATAGTAATATATCCAAATCAAAGAATTTGGAAATTGATTCCACAAATGGTGGTATTGTTGTAAATGCAGAGTTACAACATAGATCTGATATCTATGTTGCTGGTGATGTTGCCTCTTATTATGATACCTTAACCGGACAAAGAAAGAGATTGGAGCAAAATGATCACGCTAGAGCCACAGGTGAATTGGCAGGTATTAATATGAGTAGTAATCGTAATCTACCTTATACCTACCAACCTTCCTATTCCAGTGAACTGACTCCAAACTTTATTTTTGAAGGTATTGGTAACACTGATGCCAAATTAAAAACCTATTCAGTTTGGGAAGATCCAAATAACCAATCATTAAATACACCCAACAACAAAAATAAGATTAATATATTCTATCTCAATAGTGATAATATAGTCGTAGGTGTAGTATGTTTTAGAAATTTTGGTAAAATGAATATAGCAAGAGATATTATCTACCAATCTAAACCAATTGAAAATTTAAATGAACTAAATGATTTAATTCCATTTATTCAATTCAAATAAAAATTTTTATTAATTTTTTTGATTAGATTATTTGTGTAAAATGTTTAAAAGTAATCTAGTAAATCAAAAGGATAGAGCAGCGATTGAAAAAGAAAATATCAACTTTCAAAGTACACTACCCAATATTATATTGATTAAAATATTAAATCATTTATTAGATGATTTATACTTTATACAACATCATCATAGACTAAGAAGGTTTATTAAAGTGTTTTCTTTGATTAATAAGGACTTTAAAAAAAATATATTGACTAAAGTGATAATATACTCTAAATATTGCATAGAAAAGAGTCATAATATTGAAGAGTTTTTAAAGTTATCAAAATACATTACTTTCTCAGATGGTATCTATTTCTATGCTAGTGAAAAAACAATTATCACCAAAGAATTAATGGGTACACTAAAAGAGTATATATATACTCATAACATTCCATTTCATGTGAATTGTAATAATATTGAAAATGGTTTAAAGAAATACATGATTGAATATCTTGATGATGTATATAAGGATCAACTGAAATCTATAATAGTTTCAAGAATTAGGAAGCCCTCAACACCAGTAGATCGAATAATGTATAAATCCAATAAGGAGAAAGTTAAATTAAACTCTATAGAGAGTATAACCTTATTCCCAAATAAAGAAATTACACCTTATCAGAACATCATAGACTGTATAAATCCACTTACTGTAAGGAGTTTAAATGTAATAAGTCAAATGGTAATGGAAGGGTACCATAATCTTACAACACCATTCAAACATTTGAAAACTTTACACTTCACAACTATATTTTATCAACAAATACCATTAATTGCCACAATAGTTCAACAAAATACTCTTCTAGAGAATTTTGATTTCTCTATGGGATATAATGGAAATGAACAATTCAGTTTATCTCCTCTTTTTAATGCTCTACGTTCTCATTCATCTATCACAAAGATTATAATGTATATAGAAGATGGTAATCATGCAGAGATATCTGAGCAATTGGTTGATTACCTAAATTCTAATAAGACATTAACTGAACTGGTATATAATATTACTCTGGATTTAGACCTAGAATCCTCAAACTTTATACCACTTCCAAAATCCAAAATTACCAACCAAACATTGAAATCTATTATAGTACCAGTACCTATATTTAATATATTCGAACTTTGGCAAAATGTAAATCCAAAAATGATGAAAATTCACAACTTTGCCACTTCATTTACATCCAATGTCTCCTATACAGATATAGATTATACAAAAATAGTAAGCCTCTTTCCAAATTTAACCAATTTAATAATCAGAAATATTCAATTGGATCACGTAAATTGGATTGATAATCTCTGTGGTTTAGCATTACCGAAACTGCCATTAACTATCCTTATTTTACAGTTTGATGATTATCTAAAATTACCAAATATGAATATAATAAGTTCCATACAGAATAGTAGGACATTAGTAAATTTGTCCATATCTATTAATGACCAAACAGATCCATTGGATTTATTCAAAAATTCAATCCCAACTCTGAACTTTGTATCCATTAAAAAAGTGAAAATGTCAGATTCAATTGCCAAAGCTATTTGGGATAATAGAAATATAACTAGTTTGGATATCTCATTTTACGACTTTCCAAATGAAATTACATTTCTCACCAATTTAATCACAATTAATAAGACTATTCAGCACCTAACCTACAATTTTTTAACTTCCCTCTTGCCATATTCTGACAATTCCCTCTTACCCACTTTCTTAAGTTCACTCGAAAACAACCAAACTTTAAAATATTTATCACTCATACCAATGCCATTCCTTTCACCATATAATGATACTTTTTTTCAGTTAAAAAACACTAAAATGATTCAATAATAATTGATTTTATTTTAACAATTAATTTAATTATTATCATTATAAATTTATGTCATTATTTCAAAAAAAAAAAATATGAACTAAATTTAAATACATATAGTATAAATTATATAAATTTATATTTTTTTTTTCTCTTATTATTATTAAATGAACAACAATACAAGTATAAAAGAACCAAATTATAGATACACAGATAAATCAGTAGAGATAAAAAGTCTCATAAAAGAGAATGAGGAAGCATTCAACTCAACAATAGATGAATTATTTTGGTATGCTGCTGCAGCTTTGTGTGTTTACCAATCAAATAAAATAGAAAAAATAGATAATCCTAAAAAAGACACAGAAATTATGATTCGACAATTCATTAAACATCAAGACACATGGGAAGCTGATTTAAATAATTTAACCCCAAAACATAAATTAGCAAGAAGACAAGTAATTCAACATTATATAGTATTAAAAGATGTATTTGATCGTAAATACGCACCACTTTCAGTTGAACAAATTAAAAATTGGCACAGAACTCTAATGAAGGAGATTATACCAAATAGTGGTGATTACAGAAAAGATGGATGTATGGCTGGAATGAAAATCTTTCCTGAACCTACCTTAGTTTCAGAAATGATGGATTCTCTAGTTAAACAATATAATTTATTTGATAGAAATCATTTTTCTCCATATGCAGTTGCAGCTTGGTTATCTCACGCATTTGTTAGTATTCACCCATTTTCTGATGGTAATGGAAGATTAAGTCGGTTACTAGGAAACTATGTTATGTTTTCTTATGGTTTTCCTTATCCAACTCCTATATCTAATGTAAAAAGGGCTTACATGAAGGCACTTAGACTTGCAGATCGTGATTATTCCAACGGAAGAGATACCTCCCACCTTGCTTTCATTTTTTTAGAAAATTCTAATATGGTTTTTTCTAATTATTTAGCAAATAAAAATTTGACTCAAGAATTCAAATGAAAATATAAATCACTTCGAATTGTTCAAATGAATAATTTTAAAAGACTATCACTTTTTCATTAATGAAAAAAAAATCCATTGATTTACTAATCAAAATTGGGTATATTAACTTTCTAAAAAAAGTCAAAATTAATATGTAAATATATTTAACATTTTAGTTTACTTGGTCTTCAATCTACTAAGAATTAAATAAATATCCAAAATACACAATTTTTGAAAGCTCTCACCAATTTAATAACAATTAATAAGACTATTCAGAAACTATTTTACAATCCTGAATCATCCCTCTTGCCTGTATTTGAATTTCAATACCTACCCACTTTCCTAAGTTCACTAGAAAAAAGCAAAGCTTTAAAATATTTATCAGTAAGAAAATTCCGCCTATTATGGTTATATGTTTATCACCTTGATTTACAAAATATAGAGTGTTTTAAAATCATCCAAGTATCTATAGATTGTAATTCTATTGTCATTTTTAGAAGTATAGGAATCTAAATTACCAGGTCTTACTTCAGTTGCTATCAAACACTTATCATAACCATACCATACCATTACATAACCGAATCCCTTTTCTTTCTGAATTTTTATCAACAACTTTATTGTTTTTTATCTAATGTATGACTTTCCAAATGAAATTACATTTCTCACCAATTTAATCACAATTAATCAGACTATTCAGCACCTAATCTACAATTTTTTAACCTCTTGACATATTCTCACAATTTCCTCTTACCCACTTTCTTAATAAAAAAATAAAAAGTTGTAAAATCTACAGAAGCTATGGTGGAATATTTCTTGTGTAATTTAAAAATGATATTCTATAATTCAAATAGGTTAATTTATATATGTTTTTGTAAAATTTTAACCCCCTTTTCAAACACATTTTATGTTAAAACCAAATTTAACACTATTCTCTTCAAAAATTCTGTTTATTATATACAATCTTTAATAAAAGATGTATATATTTATCTTAATAACTTTTATTCTAAAGATATCTATAAATATTGGTTTCCCAACATCAGAAAATTTAGTACTAATAGTTATGGTTTAGAACTTAATTCTGAACATACAACTGGAGGTTTTGATTTTAATGGTGATGGTAAACAAGTAAGTTTTTAAGTTGAAATTTACTATATATAAAATCTAACCCTATTATAAATTAAGGATTTTATCACAACCGATCGTAAAACAAATAAACCATATGTATTTTTTGGTGATATCTCAAGATATGGTGGCCAGAGACCTTTAAAAGTTTCAATGATTGATGGAATCAATGGATTCAGTATTGACTTTGATACAAGGGATCTTGTGAATTCCTTTATTTGTGGAGATATAAATGGTGATGGATATGATGAAATTATTATTCGTGAATCAAAATACAGTCAATTAAAAATAATTTATGGCCATGCAGGACCATTTAAGAATGATTTTTCAACTTTTGATGGAATTGGTGGATTTGAAATTGAAAATAATGTGATCAACCCCACTCCCTATTTAGTTTTATGCGATCACAATGGAGATGGTATAAAAGATTTGATATTTAATAACCTAGATGAAGTTTATGTTCTCTATGGACTTGATAATGGTAAAAAGTATAAAACCAATTCTGGTAAATTTGATATTAACTATTTATTAAATGGAACAAATGGACATATTATGCAAAATAATTCTGTAAATCTTGGTTGTGGAGATTTGAATAATGATGGAATTGATGATTTGTTAATACTTCAGGAAACTGGTATTGGTAGTGTTACTTTTGGTTTAAAAAATTATCCAACCAAATATAATCCAGTATTAAATGGTACAACTGGTTTTACAATGGATATACAAGGTCTTGAATTTGTTCTTCAGAGTGGTTTTGGTGACCTCAATGGAGATGGATTACAAGATATGGCTGTTTTTAATAATGATTCAAGTTCAATTTATCTGATTTATGGTAAAAAAGGTGGAATTTGGGAATCTCATTTTGATATCAACTGTGGTAACTCATCGGAAGTTGTTAAATGGGTCCTAGATGTTTCTTCACCTCAAGAATTATGCTCTTATTTGTATGTTGGTGATTTTAATGGGGATGGTATATCTGATTTATCATGTAATTCAATTGCTCTTGAATATACTTGGGGGGTTTATGGAACCACCCTGAAATTACCAGCTGTGTATGATTTGAATATCAAAACATCTCCATTATTTGATGATTGTAGAGGTTTTATAATATTAAAAACGCGATTTACTTATTCAGCCTGGACTGATTTTAATAATGATGGTATTCAAGATTTAATTTTATACTTTGGAAATAGTATGAATTATATTTTATTTGGTGATAAAACTATATTCTCAGCATCGTTGAATATCATTAATACTTCTATTGCCTATAACCCCAATGGTGAATATCGTTTCTTAGAATCTAATTTTAATCCAAATTCATCTGCTTGTATTGTTCAATTCATTAATTTTAAAGTTTTGGGTATTATTGATCCATCGGATCAATTATCATTTTCATCATCTAACACTACATCATCTGATGTTGTTAGTATTTCAAATGGTGAGTTACAAGTATTTAATACAAATAGAGATCCAAAATTTTTACAAAGTCTGTCCAACGTCTTGTACAAAACAAATAGAAATTCATCCATTACTACAATTTCAATTACATATTTAAATATAATTAATGATACAATTAAAATATATACTTCCAATCCAACTATAACTACAACATCACCAGTCACTGCCACAACAAGTACTGCTACAACAAGTACTGCTACAACAAGTACATCTGCCACATCTGCTACATCTGCTACAACAAGTACTACTGCTACAACATCACCAGCCCCACCAGTCACTTCAACTGCTACAACATCGCTATCCACTGTTACATCTACTCAGGTTCTACAAAACAACACAGTTAACAATGATTGCATTTGTATTAGAGGACAAATATGTTTACCAGATTCACATATCTGTGTAAATGAATTTGATGTGTATCAAGGTGGATCATGTTTGCAAAATTCATGTGCTTTAGGTTATGATTGTAAAGAAAAATCAAATCAAATCTATAAATGTGTTAAACAAGATTCTTGTATTACCTGTGCTGATATAACTTGTAAATATCCTCGGCGTTGTATTCTAGTTCTAACCACTTCCCAAAAATGTAAATATCAACCAACTTGTTCAAATTAAATAATAATAAAAAACTTCAGAATTAATCCAGGTAAAAATTTAATTGAAAGCCTCACATATACACCATATTTGATGGTGAAGTTCTGTAGCTCCATAAATTCCCAACTTTGCTCTATAATAATCTCTGCAAATACAATTTCAATTATAATTCTAAGAGTTATCAAATAAATCATTTATTTTTAAAAATTTAATTTTTGCCCAACAAAATCATTTAATTAATCAGGGAATACCACCCAATATACTATTTATTAAAATATTAAATCATTTGTTACAGGATTCCTTCTTTCTTAACTATTATAATAGCAGATTAGGGATTTATAAATGTGTTTTCCTTGATTAATAAAACTTTAAAGAAAATGTATTGACCAGAGTGACAATATGTTCTAGATATTATATTAGCAATACCAATGAGGCCCAAATGGTTTTAAAGTTATCAAAATACATTACCTTTTCGGATGGTATTTTGTTTTTAGTAAATAAAAAACAAAATATAAGCAAAGAATCAATGGTTTCACTAAAAGAGTATATAGATACACATAAGACTTCATTTAATATCATTTGTAATGATATTGAAAATGGTTTAATAAGGTACATTATTGAATATCTCGATGATGTGTATCAGGATCAATTGAAATCTCTAGTTGTATCCAAAGTTACGGGACAATTATCAATACCAGTAGATAGAATAATGTATAGATAACGAAAAGGTTCAGTTTAACTCTATAGAGTATAAAGTTATTCCCAAACAGTGAAATTGGTTTTATCAGAGTATCTTTGACTGTGTAAATCCAGTAAGTGTAGAGTTTCGATATAATATATCATAACCTTGCAAGACATTCAAACATTTGAAAGTTGAACTTCTCCAACTTTTTTATCAACAAATACCATTAATAGTCCCAATAGTTCAACAAAATACTCTTCTAGAGATTTCTATTTAGGATACATTGGAAATGAACAACTCAGTTTATCACCTCTATTTGATGTTCTACGTTCTCACCCATCTATCACAATGTTTACATTCTTCATAGGAGATGGTAATTTAACTGAGATTGCAGAAATATTAGTTGAATATCTAAATGCCAATAAGACATTATCTAAACTATTCTATAATATTTATCGGGATTTGGATATGGAACCAATATCAACTGACCCTATACCAGTTCCAAAATCTAAAATTACCAACCAAACACTGAAATCCATTTCAGCTCCTCTATCTATCTTTAATATATTTGAACTTTGGCAAAATGTAAATACAAAAATGATGAATATCTGTACCATCTTTTAGGAATATACATCCACTGTATCTTTAAGAGATATAGATTATGCAAATGTATTAAACTTGTTACATGTTTAACCAACTTAATAATTAAAGATATAAAACCAGATCAAGTTGAATGGATCCATTTTATCACTGATAAAGAGGGTCAAATCTACCAATGTCCTACTAGTTAGTATTGAACTGATTATATTAATAGTTGGTAAATTTAGGTAATTAGTAAACTGTAAATTGAGGTTGGTTAATTGTAGTTTTGGTAATGCTACACAGAGATTTACTACCCACTAGATTTATTCAAAAATTCAATCCCAACATTGAACTCTGTATTCATTAAAAAAGTGAAAATGCCAGATTCAATTGCCAAAGCTATTTGGGATAATAGAAATATAACTAGATTAGATATCTCATTTTACGACTATACAAATGAAATTACATTTCTCACCAATTTGATCACAATCCTGAATCTTCCCTCTTGCCAGAATCTAAATTCAATACCTACCCACTTTCCTAAGTTCACTAGATATAACCAAACTTTAAAATATTTATCACTAATGCCATTCTCTCCACCATTTAAAGCTACACTTGCTAAAATAAAAAAATCTAAAATGATTGAATAATTTTTGATTTATTTTAACTACAAATGGTAAATTGGGTATTTGGTGAACATTCTATATTTGATAATCTAATATGGCTGGCATGAACACGATATTGTGGGTGACATTGTGGAGTCCAAAAGTTCTTTGATTGTGATCCTGATTCTGAACCCGACAGCGAACCAGTTGCTGAAGTTCCACCGGTAGACCATTTTCCAGAATCTCCACTACCTGATCCTGATCCTGTAGCTGAACCAGTTCCTGAAGTTAAAGGTAAAATAGATGTTGATGATGCCGTTGCTGTGACTCCACTGGTACCTGATGACGATGAATAAGGTTGATTGGGATCATAGTAATTATTAATAGTTAAATAGGTGCTATTACAAGTTCTATAAACCCAGTATTGACCCAAAATGGCAAATGGCTGACTACAAATATTTAAAAATGTGGTATGGGCTATCAATGGCTCACTATTCGATTGGCAGTTTGGTCCATAGATTAGAGTTGTAGTTGTATTTTCAGCAATATAGAACTTCTCAGAACAGTTCATTGAAAATGTACCTTGACAACTATTCATAGTAATTGTCTGATTATTAGAGAATTCATTACATGTAAGGTCTACATAATTTATTTGAACTACTTGGTTATTAGTATAGTCACATTCATAAACAATACCAGTTCCAGTGCAAATTCCAGTTTGAAAACTAGTGACTAAATTGATTTGATTATAACAATTATCTGATAAACCTTCATCTGTATAATAAATATTATTTACCCAATCTCCAACAGATAATTGACAGAAATTGGCAAAGATCAATATTATAAATAAATAAATTAAATTTAATGTTCTAAAAGATGACATTATATGATATAATACCTCTAATGAGTTTTTTTTTCAATTTCCAATTATGAATTTTAATATTAAAAATATCTCGGCTAATGAATAAATAGTGATCGGGTTTTTAACCCTTAAAACCTGAGTGTTTTGTAAATATTGAAAAACGGCACCAAACCGATATTTTGTATTTAAATAAAAAAAAATCTAGATTTTTTCGAATTATTTTCAATACATTTTGTTTATTTATTACATTTAGGGTTAAAATAGTTAATTTAGAAGAGTTTATCAAAAGTTGGTGTTTTGATCAAAATTAAAAAACTTGATAAATGATCAAGTTGGAAATTTTGAAACTTTTAGGCCAAAATGAATAATGATAGAGCAATCTTCATGAAAGTTTTTGCCATGACATAAACATTTGTATGAAGATCGATTTTCTGGATGATGGCAATGTTCATTAGAACATTTTGCTCTATTTTCTATTATCAGTTTAGGAACAGTTGTTGGTGGAGCTTCTATTTCTTGTTCCCCAGAGAGAGAATAGACAACTTGGAGAATGTATTCTTTAAAAGATAACACTTTGGCATTGGGATTACCTTGAGTAGATTTAATCTTATAAAGAATCCAAGTATCATAGAGCATCAGGTAAAAGACATCATGAAAAATAACTCTCCAGAATGTTCTAGCTCTCTGTACATTTCTATATCTGTTTATCACCATCTTAGACGCATCAACAAAGTTGTGACAAAAGTTGTACACATAGGCAGCTCTAGGAGTTGCAACTTGGGTAAAACCATCTTTTGATCTAGCGGTTTTTACAATATTCTCTATTGGGTTTGTGATATTTGTACCCCAATAAACAATTTTATCAGGTTTGGCTCTCCAACACATAATAGTCATATTATTGACAGTACCATATTTCACAGCATGGAGATCTTTGATTCTCTTTGCAACAGTGTCTGTAAACTTGTGTTTTTGGTCTTTATATTTCTCTTTATGATCTTTGGCATTATCAAAAAGAGCTGGAAATTGTTCACCAAGCTTGTTAGAGGCTATAGAGACCAGAAACATTCTATTTTGTTTTTCTAGATATATACAGTTTTTCATGGACCCTAAGAGACCAGCATCAATGATAAAGCAATGGGTTTTATCTCTTTGTAGTGAATTTTCTGCATCTCTTAATATTTCTTCATTTAATATTTTACCATCTATTTTACATCTTTCAGCCATCAAATGTTCCACAATAAAATGATAGATATATTTGTTTGAATCAGCAACTTTCCAGAGAATGTTGCCAACCCTATCAGCTTTACCTGGAATTCTTTTCTTTAATCCACCTTTTCCCATCCATTTGTATAAGTCGTCATCACATGATATATTGGTACCTGGTTTGTAATATTTTTTGATTGCACCCAGTGCGTAATCAATAAACCAAGTGAAATCTGTTTTTTTAACTGTTAGCACACCATCAATAGTCTCTCTAGTTGCAAATCCTTTAAGGTGAATCAATCGATCAATAGCACGAAATCTAAAATAAGAAAGTTTCTTATTAAAATGTGGAAAATACATCCTAGGCTTTAAAAGGTCTTTCATATCTGTACATCTAACTATACCTGCAAATAAAAATATACTTATGTATAGCTCTATATCTTTTCGAGTTATATTTTTGTACACAGTTACCCACGGTGGGTTGGTTGCCTTTGGCCACATAGCTTTCTCAGTATGTAGCTTATGGAGATAGCCATTGGACGCATTAAAGATCTCTTCTATCAAATCTTTAAAAAGTAGATTGAAAAAATCAACAGGATCTTTACAATTCTCTGGAATACCATCTATATTTCCTGATTCTTCTTCAAAATAGCTCTGGTTTGTCTCTGTTTTGGGTTGATTATCACCAATAGGATCTATAGGATCTGGTTTCATTTCTTTAACTACATTTGGTGTAACTCCATTAAAAGGATCATCTCCTTCAATTTGGGTAAGAGTAATTTCACTATCTTGATAACTAAAATCATAAGGAATATAATCGAGATCATCTCTATAAATGTTTACGTTTCCTGTTCCTGTTTCTATTTCGTTTTCAAGGTTTTCTTCTTCTTCTTCCTCCCTAAGAAAATCCAGTTGCATATTACTAAATGCAATAGTTGGTTGACCAATGTTTTCGATTTCTTCTATTTCTTCTATTTCTTCGTTTTCGTTATTAGAAGTATGAGAATCAGAGATATTGGTTGTTAGATTAATAACAGAGGTTAATGTACTCACATCTTGTAGTGCTATTCTTTTTTGGGAACCAACAATTGTTAGAGGGGGTGTTGGACTAAGTGAAATATGAGATTGTGAACTCAGTGGTTGAGGAATTTCAGAATTTAATGGTTGTGGTGTTTGTGTGGTTAATGTCTTTTTGGGTCTTCCTCTTTTTTTGGTGTTGGTGCTATTATTGTTATTGTTATTGTTATTGTTATTGTTATTGTTATTGTTATTGTTATTGTTATTGATATTGTTATTGGTAGTAGTAGCGATGGGGCTAGAGTTATTATTCTGGATCATAAGTTGATACAATTTTTGAATCATATTGATATGATGTAGATGTTGTTGTTGTTGTTGAGCTAAAAACATTTGTTGTTGTTGCTGTTGTTGTTGCTGTTGCTGTTGCTGTTGTTGTTGAGCTAAAATAAATTGTTGTTGTTGATGTTCATTCATCTTATCAATACACTCTAGTAGAGATTCCATTTTTGATGTGTTAGGTGTGCTAAGAAAAAAGTTTTTGATGTTTTTATTTTGAAAAATTGGCACAAAACCCATTTTCAGTTTTTAAGGGTTAAAAATAAAATTTATAAATATCCGGATAAAACACCGAATAATCATCTTATTTTAATAAGAATAGAATATTAATATTGAAAATTCAATTTATTATTCCACTGAATTGTTGTATGGCGATATTAAATATTGATTTAAGACTTTTAAAGCCTGAGGTGATGAAACACCTGAAATATGATGTAAATATTGACTGTTGTTCGATATGGTTTTTTTTAAATGTTCAAATGCACTTTTAGGTATATCCCTCGATTGAGAATTAGACATTGATAATGATTTAATACTGTGATTCTGATTAATTACAAGACACATTTGTTCAATGTATTCTATTACATTTTCTTTACTATTTGACAATGTCATGTGAACATACTCCAAATGGGAATTGGAAATAACTGATGTTGTGATTTCACTATACTTTTCAGCCAATATTCTAAAAAATCCAATTTTCCTAAGATTACGAAGTTTTAGGTTAACCAAACTGTTAAAAGAATCGGCAGTTACACCAACATGAATAATTATACTTTCAAAGTGGTTGTTATTAGCAAAAGATTTCATTACCATTGAACTTAACTCATGGTTATATTTCCATTGATATGGTGTATCCAAGGTTAATTTGGTGAGTTTTGGGGAATTCAATTGTATTATTTTACATAGCTCCTCATAACTCGTACCAAAATTGTCACCACTAAAATTTAGATTTTGGCATTGTGGGTGAGTGTTACTAAGATATTCCATTGTTGGGTCACTCAGTGACACTATTTTTAAATTTGAAGGTACATTTTTCCATAAATGGTGAAGAATTTCAGGATCAATGTTAAAATACTCCAATCTCGTGTTGGTAATGGTTGGTTGTTCGTTAGGGAATTTGATTATATCATTAGCAGAAAAATCGATCTCTCTTATTGAATTGTTTTGGTTGATACTCTCTATCATATTCTTTAGGTTCAATGAGCAACCGTTTAACTCTAATCTCTCTAGATTTGATGTTTTACATATAACTTGTAAAATAGGGTCGGCATCACTAGAAATGGATTTATAAAAATTAATAGTCAATCTAACCAATGAGTTGGCAGTAGATACCATAGTGAAAATATCAGTAGGTACCAGATTGGATATCTCCAGTTCCAATGAACAAAGGTTATGGAATTTTAAAATGGCTCTACATGTAGATATAAACCCAAGAGTTGCATTACCTTTTAATGTGAGTTTCTTCAATACATCAGGAAATAAAGGTATCTCATTTAGAGTTGATTCTAAATCGATCTCCACAGAACTAAGATGCTTATCAAATGGAAAGTTTATCTTTAAATTTTCTACTGATTTCAAATGATTCGGGTATTTAGGTTTTTTGGTAACCAGATGCGTAATTGTATCTCTATTATAGGAATATATAGTTAGTCTCTTCAAATTGGTAAAGTTGGAAGGTATATCAGGATAACCCCGGAATAGAATTAACTTTTCTACATAGGGATGGTATTTTAAGGGTAGATTTTTTAGTATTACCAAATCTGATATCCTTAACTGCAAACCATCCTTTATCTCCTCTTTAATAAAATGATCTAATAAAAAGTGGTCACTAGTGTTAATCAAATGATTTTGAACTTTTACTGCAATTGATTTCCATTCTTTACACACTAATTTTAAATCTCTTAAATGTGCAAAGTATGATTTATAATTTTTAAATAAAGGGTTTAAATATCTTAATATATAAACGATTATGTACGGAGGAATCATTGAAAATTATTTTTAACGACGAAATGAAAAAAAAATGAAAAATAGGCCCTTAGTGAAATTTAGTGAATCTGTAGTTATTTACTAGAAATACTTTAATAAATAATTATTTAAATATTTTTATTTTGAATTCTTAATCAAAACTAACGGTACCTGGTTGTTTGTATAACATGAAACAGTTATCATTTGAAGCATTTAAATACATGTATCCACCTAATCCCCAGTTTTCACCCCAAGAATTTTTAATAATCCAATAATCATCAGCAGTGTTATAACCAGTTACAACAACGACATGAGTAGTACCATTGTGAACAATAGGACATGAGAAAATACCAGATTTATAACTTCTAAATTCTGGATCGGCTGAATTTAAACTTACGGTGACAGGCCCTTTTTTAAGTTCTTGAATAATGGAATCCTTTCCAGCTGGGATATTGTACCAACTATTCCATTTAATAACTTGAGAACCTGGATATTGTGTACATGTACCATTTAATTGTGTATATGGAGCAGTTGTTTCATTAACCAAACCAACATCAAGGAAATCACGGAATACCTTATGTGGCCAACCTGATACACATTTATTCTCTAAACAACTAACAGATTGTTGTTCTGATAAATTAATAAATGCTGCTTTTGGATCGCCTCCATATTTTATCAAATATTTAGCTTCAACTACACCAGTTGCTGCAAAACTCCAACAACTACCACAATTTTGTTGTTTTTTGGGTGGAGTCATAACATTTCTAGCTCTCCAATCACTATCATTTGGGTTTGGTGTTGGTGTTGGTGTTGGTGGTTGAGTAGGTGGTGGTGTTGTTGGTGTTGGTGTTTGAGTAGGTGGTGGTGTTGTTGGAGTTGGAGTTGGTGTTGGAGTTTGGGTTTGTGTTGGTGTTGGTGTTGGTGTTGGTGTTGGTGTTGGTGTTTGAGTAGGTGGTGGTGTTGGTAAGGTTAATCTCCATGGATCTAGTCCTAAATATCCTCCAAATGGATAGTAACCACAAACAAATTTGGTATTTAATAAACCGCAAGAATCTTTAGCACATCCAACACTTTTACTATTTTCCGACATTGCCTATTAAATATGATATATTAATACAATGAATCTAAATATAACTAATAACTTTAAATTGGCAAAGTATATTTACAACTAACCAAGATTGACAAGGTTTCTTTTCTGATTTACAATAATGTAATTTCCAATCATAGTTTGTTTCCATTGATTTTACAGCTTTTAGAGTATTCTTTAAACTGAAACCCCATGAACTTGAACTTCTCCATTCAGAAAAGATACCATATAAATTACCAGGACTTGAAGTATTACAAACATACTGTTGAAGTTCATTTGCAATAGTTTGGTTCCATACCAACACTGGTAAAGTCACAGCTGGTTTAGGAGATGGGTTAGATCTCCATGTAGCATGAGTATCTAAAATTAAATTAATATCAGTGGTATCTAAATCAGCACTAACATTAACCATTAAAAAACAACCAATAATAAATAATAAAAATAGTATTGAATCTTTCATTTTTGTTTGGTGTAATAAATAAATAAATAGTATAACAGGTTAAATAAAAATGAAGAAGGGAAAAAAAAAAAATATCCCTAAGATGAATCTGATCAGTAGAAAGAAGTTTTGGGACCAATTTGTTCTAACTAAAGGGTGAAGAGTTGTCGATTCCAAATAATTACTTAAAGTTTTTCTGTTTTCATTGAAAGATCAAGATATTTAATTAATTTATATTAATTAATTGGATTAAGGGCAGAATGCCTTGCAAAAAAATTAATTTTAATAAAAATCTAATTGATTTACCAAGATATTTATAAAAATCAAAAAGTTGTTTGGATTGATTGGTGTGTCTAAAAAGTGAAAAGTAATTTTCAATTTGTGATTTTCTCTGTACCCACCTTATTTATTTATTTATTTTATTTATTAGTACACATCAAAAATATGAAATTTATTATAGTATTAATATCAGTTGTTATACTTTTTAATTTTGTTACAGCATACGTACCTTCTGATAACGATCTTTGGAATTCATTCATCAATTGGAAAGATGCATATGGAATTGTTTACAATGATGACGAAATTCAAACTAAATTTAACAATTACAAAGAAACTCTATTTGGATTAGTAGAAATACTTTCCAGAAATCAAAAATATGATGACATTAATTTAGAGTACCCAAATAACTCAACTTTACAAGCAAGAGATTTAGAAGCCCTAAATGAAGTTGAACCCATTGTAACTTATCCAAATTCAAATACACCACAATGTTTGTATTTATAAAAGAGATTGTATTTAATTTGGATGTAATACTAACAAATTAGCAATGTTGTGTTATTTTAAACTACAGATGCAATGAATGATTTTGGAGATGTCTCAAATGCTGATTATTTACAATATTATGCAGGTGGTGATTCTAATGCACCAGAGAGTCTTGCTATTGCAGGTGCTGCTTTATCAGCTGGTGTTATTGCTGCCATCACTGCTGCTGGTACTGTTATTGTTGGTGGTGCTATCGCAGGTTCTGTTGCTGTTGTAAAGAAGTATCGTAAATCAGATTCTGAGAAACCTGTAGAGATTGAAATGACACCACAACCAAAAGAAAAGAGAAAATCATTCATTGATATTTTTAACTTGAAAGCAAACAAACATAAATCAATTACTGCTAGATCAGTGCCTGCAAATATTTAAATTTATATTAAATAAATTCAAATAATATTTTCTTGATTTAATTGATGCTTTAAATGAGAAATAAAAAAAAGTTTTTTTTACATTATAATCACTGAATAGATTTCTATGAAAAACTATCACCACTTTTAATTTAATATTTATTAAAACAACTCTTATTCTATTATATTGTAATGTCAGTCTATGAAAGAGTATTAAAAAATAAATTTCTTTTATTTTTAATATTAGAAAAAGTAAAAGAGATAAATAATGAAATTGGTATTAGTGGAAACAGAATTATACTACAAGATTTCTATAGGGTTGGATATCACCAAATAAACAGAGTTATACGACAAGATTTCTATAGTTTTGGATATCACCAAATATATTCTATAAAATGGATGTTAAACAACAATCATATTAATTTACTAAATGATAAAATTAAAACCAACTCATATTTGAAATGGACAAATAAATCATTCAGATTGGTTTTTTCAAGGTTCAAAAACACTGCTGGTACAGAAGACGACTCAGAGAGTAAAACAATGTTTAATCTAATCATTAAAAACTATAGAACTCAGTTACAGGACTATGATCAGTTTTGGTTAGCTTCAAAATGTCATAATCTCTGGCTATTATCACATCTACTAAATGACACCAACTTAGTACTTGGTCTATTACCATATCAGTATTGCCTTAAACATGGGTTCTTTGATGGTTTTCAAATGTTAATCAGTCATAAGAAATCAATGACAAAAAAAAAACTAATTGAAAATCTGCCTAGATTGATACAATATAGCTCCTATAGTAAAATTACTATCATCAACCAAGTATTTCAATTTATAGTTAATCACTTTGAAATTGATGAATTAGAACATAAACCTACATCTTCCGTTATCTATTTAGCAATCAGTCCCAATATATACCATATAGATAATAATCTATTAAAAACCATCAGTCCCTATTGTACATTTACCAAAGAAAGTTTTAAAACTCACACCTTTGGGTTTGTACCATACCATATGAATCCACAAGACACTCTAAAAAAGTTGTTAACATATTTTGACAACTACTATTATCTATCTGATAAACATTTCCCATTAAATAATTATTTTCAATCAAATTACCTAGAGATTAAAACATCATGTACCCCAGATGTTAATAATAATAGTAGTAGTAGTAGTAGCTATATTAGTGGTATTTCAGAATATATATCAAATATTTTCAAGAACAAATTGGTACTTCCTTATTTTGATTATAGTGATACACTTTTGGATATCTTTATCAGGAACAGATTTAAGGCATTTGATACTAAACATCCACATTCAGTAGTTTACTATTTGGTAACTGGAAATCTAAAACCACCAAAAGAATTTGCTCAATCACTGAATAGTGCCGTTGAAAGAAAACTTATTTTTGATCTCTATGTAACTGCGATACCTCAGCATAAAAAGAAACAGTTTATTGAAAGAATATGTATTGATGATATAGATCAAAAAGTCTTTTTTGAAAAACTGTTGTATCTAGGTAAAAGTGAATGGGATAATGTACTCTATATGATTGAACTAAACTATAAAAACTATCAACCAAATCCACCTCATAACAATGTGTTAAATATGTTACAAATGGTATTTAGAAGTAATCCACCATTGGATTTGGTCCGTATGATATTTGATAGAGTAATCAAAATGGAATTTACAATGGATTTGTACAGGTGTAGGGATATGCAGAGTTTAGAGGTATTAAAGTATCTGTTGACCAAAAAAAATGTTACCATTAAACAAAACTTTAATTTCTTTACATTCTATCCTGCATTCCACTACATGATCACCAATAGTGATTTCCAATTCACTAGTCAAGCCTATGAGACCTATAATCTGGAGATTATAGACTATCTCTTAGTGAACCGACCTGATTTTGAAATTCCAGATTTTAATATGGAATTAAGTACCAATTACACCCTCTTTAAATGTCTAGTTGAAAGAGGTCCTGCATATGCTTTTAGGCTAAATGTTGATATTGTATCATTTATAAAGGATCAAAAGATTCCATATAGAAGTTATATTAATCAGTTAAAGTATCATCCATATGAACTTCTACAATTTCTCTCCAAGTATAAACCAACCGAAGATAAATTACCAACAAATTTCTATGATATTGTTGGGGAATCTGGTAACCAAAATCTAATTGATTGGGTATTGGAAAACTACCAACAAAATCCTATCCTATCAATGATTAATATAATAATAGTTAACAAACACTATCATATCATAGATAGTCTCATAAAAAATCGACATTTACATTTTTGGTTTGTTTTTAATATAATGGAAATTAAAACAACAGCTATAGTTAACCAGAAATTTAATATTTGGATGTTGATTAACCAGTATTTCCCAGCTAATAAATTGTCATTGAAATCACTCAGGTTTACAAAAATGTCATTCCTCAAGCTAGTTTTGGAAGAAGGTGAAATTGATCTATTAAAAATATTTATTCAATTAAAAAAGAGATCAACAAGATATGCAGGATTAAGACTCCTCTCAGATAAAGGATTTTTGCCCACTACAAGTCAAACTCAAACTATTTCCCTGGATTATAAGTATATTGCTGAGATTGATGATTTGTATCCAAAATATTAAAACCAATAATGATGAAAATAAATTTTGTAGTAGTAGTTGTAGTAGGCTTTTGAAGAGAGAGATTGAAAGCATGTACCTTTGATTTTGATTATGTGTTCTAGAAAGGTGTTGCTTTTTAAAAGAGTTTAAAAGTTTGAGGTTTTTTGGGTTCCTTTTTTTGGAAATGTTTTACAAAAGTCTCTGCAACAATGATTGGGAAAACAATAGATGCTTCACAATAAATCTTTACAGGTTTAGCATCAATTTTAATTTTACCCCAACTGACAGCTTCGTCAGGTCTTGCACCAGAATCTGAACCATCAAATTCCTGACCAGTATTAATGTAGACTGCATAATCTGCACCGTTTCTAAAGAGATTGGCATTACAAATGTGATGTTTAATAACACCACCACCTAGAATAATGATACCAGTATGTTTGGCATAGGCAGCATGATTGTTAATGGCACGAATATCACCAATGAGATCTACTACCAATCCAGGTGTTTTATAGGAATGGAAATACATCATGTCACCTATAGACCCATCAGTCAAAGCTGGACAGAATACTGGAATATCGTTCTTCCATGCCCAGTAGTAAATAGAGTCTTCATTATTAATCTCTTTACCTAATCTATTAATTACTTTACTGGGTGTCCAAAGTGTCTTTTCAGTAGTTTGTTCTTCAACCATTTTATCCAAAATTGGTAGTATCCAATCTTCAAATTTACAATAGTTATCATTGGGTACCAATAAATTACCAATTCTATTCAACCCTTTTCTACGAAGGTCTGCACCATTTAAAGAAAACTCTCCTAGAAATGTAGGTGCAAGACATTTTATAAAATCTTCCTCAACACCTCCAGCAGTAGTAACAATGACATCAACCATGGAATGTTGTACTAAATATTTAATAATCTCTCTAACACCAGATGACACCAAATTTGAAGTATATCCTAAGAATATTTTACATCTAGTTTGTTTTCTCTCTTCTGGGTCATCATCTTGTTCATCTTCTTTCAATGGCTCATCTGAAAGTCTCCAACTAATCATTCTATTAATCTCTTTGATTGCATCTGCCAAACCTGATGCTTGAAAACCAGTAGTTTTATAGGATTCAAATAGTTTTTCATAATTTAAACCCTGATTGAAATCATAACCTCTAATCTCTGGTTTTCCTTGTAAATCAGCACTATTGGATTGTAAGAATACTGCATTTTTAGCAGAATCCAATTCTTTATCTGTATTACTACTATTGGTAGATGTCATTTTCTTAATCAATTGAAACAAAAACGAAAAAAAAAATAAATTATCATTATTTATATATTTGAATTTTCTCAGATAACTTAAAACCCTTTGAATATTGTGTTATAATTTGTAATTTTAAAAGATAATATTATATTAAATAAATAAACTCTCAAATTTAAATTTAAAGAAATACTTAAGTGATAAATGACTTATTACCTAAATAAAATTTCTTTTTTTCTTTTTTTTTTTTTTTTTCACAAATATCACACCTCACTGATCTAAACAGGATATTAGTGCGCTGAGCTTCTCAGTATCTATTTCATCAGAATGGAAAATTTAAATAACTTTCAAAGAAATTTATCAATTGGTAATGATTGGATTTGGTCATCAAAATTAACAACCAATGACAAAGTAGCCAAACTACATAATGTATGTCAGGATAAATATGATCGTTTATATGATTGCGAGATGAAACTTGATAGTGATTGTACAAATATTTATAAGGAATTTAAAACTTGTTTAAATTCCAATGTTTGTCCATATGAATCACAATTAAACTTTATTCATTGTGGAAGTAGTGAAAGTTACAAGAACTCTGTTTCATGTGCTGAAGCTAAAAGAAGTTTAGATAAGTGTATGAATATCTCTCTTTCAAAGATTTGGACTGACAAGATATAATACACAAACATACCAATACCACAACAGGAATTCAAAAATTACCAATATGTACATAAAGACACAATTTTAAATTGGTAATTCTTACCTCTTTATATTAAATATACACCCATTCACACATATATAAAATCAAAAGAAATCTTTCGAAATGTAAATAAAAAGAAACAAAACCAAAGGAAATACAAATATTTATTAAAATTATCAAAATCAGTTTGATTTTGAATAGGATAGTTGTTGTTGATCATATGATTGATTATAACTAACTTTAATATCTTGAATAGAATGATTTTGGTCATAGACTGGCTCTAGTGTTGGCATATTAAGTACAGAGAATGGTGGGATATTTAGCTTCTCAACTCTTTGAATTACTTGATCTCTAATTTTAGTGTCAATGTAGAGACCATAGGTATCAATTAGAGATTTGGCAGCAGGTAGATCACCCTCTGCTTTAATTCTCATAATTTCAGCCAAGAGTTTACCAGCACATTCTCTAGCCTCTTCAAAATTGACAACACAATAGTAGGTCTTTCCATCTCTGTCACGACGTTCAATGGATTTTGAGTTTTTGAGAATGTAATTGACAATCAATTGTCTGTTTTTCATGTGATCTTCTTCGAGTTGATCTGAATCTTTTACTTTTCTCAATTGAATGAGAAGTGCATTTCTAACCTCTGCCATATATAGTTGTTTGGCAACATCTACATGTGGGATAACACCAGTTTCAATGAGAATAGGATCGAATATATGGTACCAAGCAACTAAATCAGCTCTGGCCTCTTCCAAAGTTGAAAAGTAACCAGTTAGACATTTAGCAGGATCATCAACATATACAACGCCACTACTATGTCCACAGACTTCATGTAGTGATGTCATTACAAGATCACTTAGACCACCATAACGACTATTCAAATCTTTCTCATAGTCATCATAACAGAATTCCTCTGAGATGTCATTTTCAAATGCATCAGTATAGGTATCAGTTACATTCTTAATGACAATGGATTTTGATCCATACTTTTGTCGGAGTTGGTCTTCGTTAGGGAGATTAACACCTATTGGAAGTCCACCAGGGACACCATTGATAACATTCACAATATTGATATCCAGTGGTTGTACATCAGTTTTTTTATACTTTTTATCCCATGGCATACGATCTTCAAAATATTGAGATTTCTTACCTACAATTGATATTACCTCTGTCAACTTTGGATCTTTCCAGTAGATTATAGATTCATATTCAGCTCTGAGACCTAATGGATCTGTATAGACCTCAATGAAACCCATAATAAAATCAATTTGAGAGTGATCAGTTATCCAATGAATATTGAACTTTCTAAAATCCTCCAAATCACCACTCTTAAAGTATTTTATCAAAAGTTCTACAGTTTGTTTTTGGGTGTCACTTTCGGCATAGGGAATTGCCAATTGAAGATACTTGATTACGTTACTGAGTTCCTTGTGATATTTACCCTCTGAAATATTCAATGATTTGTCGCCAGCTCTCCAAATCAATGGTTTAATGATACCATCATCACCTTTAACCAATGAGCTATTTAGAGGGTTTTTATCATTTTCTGGTGAGTTTACAAACTCTTGAACCTCATGCAGAGTTAGATTCTCTGAATAGAAATTTACAGCAGATTCCTTTATCCAATCTTTTTCAGGACCTTTTTCAGTTAGAATAGATCTCCAACTCTTGTCTAAAACCAATGGAGATATTCTCTGCAAATACTCTAACAATGTCTCTTTAGTAACTGATTTGATTACACTTTGACCACCATCACAACCCAAACAATACTCTATCAAAGATCTCAACTGATCCAGTGTCAAATTCAAAGTATACTTAGCACCAGTCCACATATTAAAAGGACCAGTACCAAACCAAAACATGTGAATATACTTGTGAACTTCTTTAAATGATTTTTCAAAATCATCAGATAACTTATTATTCTTTCTATAGGTTAACAAAAACTCATAGACTTGTTCTAATAATATTCTTGATTCCAAAACCAATCTATTCTTTTGATCTGAGGCTATATCTCTACCTGCTATACTAGCCAATGTGAGATAATACGAAAATATCTTTTGATTTAACTTCAACTCTTGAAATCCATCAATATGTAACTGTATAATCTGATGATCATCAACTCTCTCTAATTTTACTTTTCTTTCAGACATTATTTGAACCTCAAGATTTAAATTAAATAAATTAAAAAAAAAAAAATAAGAATGAAACACCTCTCCCACACTCCTATAGCTATTAATGGGGGTGGAATTGTAAATTGTCATTTTTTATAATCAGATCAACAAGCTTGTTTATTATTAATTTGTTCTTTTTTTTTTGGTTTTGATGCTTATTCTTGGTGATTGTTATTGTTGTTTGAGATATTATGAGTTGGAGCATAAACTAAATCATCATCAAAATTGAAATAAGAATCATCAAAATGATTAATTTGAACAAGACCTTCCTCACCACCAGTTGCAAATGTTTTACCATCTGGAGTAAAAGTAACAGAATGTACTGGACCAATGTGACCAATCAATCCTCCAATTTCATCTCCATAGGCAATATGATAAAATCTTACTTTAAATTGAGATGAATCTACTCTAGATGTAGTTACAGACTCTGCTGATTGACCACCACCAAATAATATATGTGGTTTAATTGGTGAAATACCTGCTGTGTTAATTGGACGACCAGTATCAAATGTCTTTAGAATCTTAAATGTCTTACTATCATATAACTACAATAATCAATAAGGTTAATCTCTATCTATCAATCTATCTATCAATTTTGAATCTTACTTTAGCAATACCATCTTTTGAACAAGAAACAAACATAATCTTATGTTTAGTCCATTCAATTCTTTGTACTGGTTTAGTGTGTTCTATAATTGTATTAATTAAAGTTTTTTTCTCTGTATCATAAATACGAATGGCACCATCTTCGCATGCTGCCAAAATAGTCTTATTTAGTGGTCCCCAAGTAGCCTGGAGAATTTTGCAACCGGGTGTTGGTAGTTTATATGCAAAGTTGAATTTCTTGGCTACATTTTCTGGTTCGAAATCTAAAATATGAATACATGCTTGAACACCCATAATCTGATCATTTACAACTAAAACTTGTTTATCACCTTGTGCAAATTCAACTGAACGGCAAACGACATCAAATGGTACTTTTTCTAATTCTCTACCTTCTTTTACATTGAATACTCTCAAATGAGCATCACCAGATGCTGTAACTAAATATTTAGAATCCTCTGTTTTATTTTATCAATCATCATTATTTTTGTACAGAATTGTTGGTATATTGATATCTATTAATATCCTCTTATCTTCTATTTTCAAACTATCCATCTAATCTAAAACATACGTGAAACATCAATAGCAAAAACCACACCATTACATCTGTAGGTACCAATTCTTTGGCCATCTGATGTATACCATAGTGATACTGAATTGTCTTTACTAGCTACAAAACACAAATCACCTTCTCTGTTGAACAAAACCTGTGTAATTGGTCTATCGTGAAGACGTAATGAAATTGGTCTCATTTTATGATTATATGTTTCCCCAAAAAAAAACGAACTACACTAAAAAAAAAATTAAAAAAAAATAAAAAAATTGAACTCTCAATTTACTCAAACACCAAAAAGTATTTATTTAACTTATTGGATTCTTTCGTTATTATTGAGAAAATTAATTTATTTGAACAAGCTTCATTATAATATTCTATTTATTACTAATTAACCATAATTTAATATAAAGATATATAAAATATTATTATAATTTGCACAACTTCAAATTGAATATTTAAGTTCATTGGAGATTTCTTGAATTATTTCCTCAATTAATTTGGATTTCTTTAATATATTTCTCTTATTCTCAAAAACAAATTGTTATCTTGTTAGGTTTGTTATCTTATAAAAACAAGTCACGTTTTTGATTGTTGAAATTTTATCAACATAAACATTCCCGTTGAAAAAATTTGATAATATAGAACAATTTTTTTTTTTTTTTTTTCTTCTTTTATTCCAACCTTACTGCACACATATTAAATTTTTGCTATTATATATTATTTACACATAACACCACATAAAATGCAATTCCAAAATAATAAATATAGAATTGAATTTGGTATGATGCCAAATGATAATGTTGTAGTAAAGAAAGCAGCATTTACAATTAAAATTTCACCAAAGAATAAGAATCACCAATTTGAAGAATCTGTTCTTCAGTCTGTCCAACAAAGTAAAGAAAAAGTACAACTAAGATTAGCCTACGAGGGTAATATCAATAGTGAAATTCGTCAAATTAATAAGGGTACACCGTTAAATTATAATGTCTACTATACTCCACAGTCCAAGTTAATTACCATTGAAGCCAGAATTAATATATTGTCATCCAAGCATGAGAACTCTCGTTTCAATCTCATTATCCAGTTGGGTGAGAAAACCTCTCTACTCACCGACCCCATTAAATGTGTTAGTAAGCTCTTGGTTCCAAAATCAGCTGCCGAACAATTAAAAGAGTCCAAACAAATATCAGTTGCCAATGAAAGTCATAGTAACAAAATCAAAAAAACTCCAATTCAAAGTGGTACAAAGCCAATTACATTCATTAGAAACAATGAAAAGAAATTGATACAGTCCGTCAAAAAGCTCAATGAAGATAAGAAAAAGGACAGAAATCTCATTCAGCTACTGTATAAACAAAACTTGGCTTTGGTTGAACATTTAAATTCCATTTCTAGTGTAGTCAATGTCTTGGCACGTTACCACAATGAACATCTCCAGACTTCATCTTATATCCAATGTGAGGAAATGAACTACCAAACCTCAAATACCAATACCCATTCCGATGATGTACTCAATCCAATGTCATCACCAGCCCTCGTACCAACTAGTGTCTGTAGTCAAGATGAACAAGAATACCAAAGCCAAGACGACCAAAACAATTCACAATATTACCCAAAAGTAAATACTGGTAACATGACATTATCTGATTGCTCTGAGCAACTCTACAGTCCATGTTCATCTGAAACCGACCAGACCTACACTAGAAGCGTTATTGATGACTACTCAGTTCAATCTACACCATTGGTCTATGAACAATCATCACAATCACAAGCTGAAGAACACCATCAAGACAGTACCATTAGTTATGGTAAACCATGTTCATTGCTCAGTTCATCCACTTCAGTATTCCCAAATATAGAACTGGATTTTCCAAATTTCTTGGGAACCTACTAAAGTGTAACAATAGAAAACAAAAAGGAGCTCCTGAAAGAATAGAGTCCTGAGAAACAAGTCAAGTGTACAATTTACAATGTGATTATCTAATCTCGTTCAAGTCTCGCTGGTAGATATGTGGAATAGAACCAACTGAAGAAAATAGAAAACAAAAATAGTTTTTAAACTAGAAAGATGTAAGAATTGGCCAAAACATGATTATATTATATTCATAATTGACCCAATAACTAATTAATTATTCACTTCTACAGAATCTCCAATTTTAATCTTATATAAAGCCTTCAATCCAATCCCTCTGTGCGGTGGAGTATTTTATTATTAATCACCTAACACCTAACCACACTATATATACTGTAATACTACTTTTAATGCCATCTTTTTCTTACATAGCATCAGTCTAGTATCAGTTACAAAAGTATAGTTTTTAGTTTTTTTCTTTATTTCATTTAAAGTGGGTTTTAATTCAAATTACTCTAATATCTTGATCATTATATTAAACAACTATCTCTTTTTTTAATTTTTCATTTTAGATTGTCTAAACTCAATATCCAATTGATAAAACCAAAAGCCTCCCTCATCTAATTACCTAACTCTGCTTGAAAGCTTTCTTTGTAGCCCTCTTCTTGTTCTAGGACCTCTTCATGCCAATTGATCTTTTCATTTGTCTAATAACAACAAAAGGTATTGTATAAAAATTTATTTTTATGCGTAGGTATAATGCAGATGTTAGGTAAGGTAAGTGTTACTTTCATTATGTTTTTATTTTAAGGGATAAGGTTAGTATTATTGGTTAAGGATATCAGTTATTTATATTATGACTCAATTATTATTGTCTCTTTCGTTATTTGAATTGAATTTTCAATAAATTAAGTGGGTTTGATTGTTGTTTTTGTATTAAAAAAAAAAAATTTTTTTTTTTTTTTTTTATTTTTATTAATTATCTTGAACACAAAGAATGTCAACAGATATCACTGTAAAGTTAGTCAATAACAAAAATACTGTATTAAAAGAGGCAACATTTAAGACTGTATCTGGTAAATTACCAATCAAAGAAATTGGTAGACATTTTCAAGTTAAAAATCTGATATGGTCAGATATTGATACACCTATAGCTACTGATCCAAAAAATGAAAACTTGAGTGAGATGAGTAACTATTGTTTTTTTTTCATTGATTGTCTTTTTCTATTCCTTAAACATCTAATATTTTAAATAAAACACAGCATTTGTAGGTATGAAAACTTTAAATGTAACAGGAACCGCTCTGTAGGAGTGAAAATTATAATTTCCAAAAATGTACAAAATAATAAAACAATCACAAATTAATTAATTAAATATGACCTGTATCTCAAAAACACATTTTTGAATTTAAATAAAAAATTTTTTTTTAAATTTCAATTTTTTTTTTTTATTTTTCAAAATAGAAATTGAAATCAAATAGAGATTCAACATTTCAACGAGGGTTAGGTTAGTAGTAGAGAGCAGTCAAAGTCAAGGTACAAAGTAGAAGTTGTTTTTTTAAAAAGAAAAAAAGAGGTAAGTGAAATTCAAATTCAATTTTTTATTTTTAAACTTTTTTATAAAAAACTCACTCGGTTTTCAACTTCGTTTTGCAGTAAAGAATGTCAGAAACACCAAGCAGTGAAGGAATCAAATGTTACAGGTTAGTAGTAATTTGAATAGTTTATAGGATGTGGAACACTTGGTTTTGGTGCAGGGATGTGATAATTAACTATATGTGTTGTTTTTTTTAATATTTTTACAATTTTTTATCATGATATTTTTAGATGTCAACAAGTAGGTCATTATGCCCGTAATTGTCCAGTTGAACAAGATTTATCTCAAGTTGAATGTTACAAGTAATTATAATTTAAAAATTTATAGAATGATCTAGAGTTTTATCAGTGTTTTTATTGATGAAATGGTTAGATATAGAGAGGATTGATTAATTAATTGATATTGATGATGATATAGATGTAAACAAACTGGTCACTTTGCCAGAGATTGTCCAGAAGGTGGAGCACCATCAGGTGTTTTCAACCAAAGCAGTCAAGTAAAATGCTACAATTGTCAAAACTATGGACATCTTGCCAAACACTGTAAAAATAATGCAGATAGCAATCGTTGTTTCACTTGTGGCGGTTTTGGACATCGTGCAAAGGAATGTCCATCTGGTGGAAGAGTTAGTTCAAGAGGACCACCAAAATGTTACAAATGTGGTAAATTCGGTCATATTTCTAAAAACTGTGACAGCAACATTGACAACAACAACAACAATAACACTTCAAATTAAACTTTTAAAGTTTCTTATTATTTTATTATTATACATGTATATATCTTCTATCTCACTCTCCCATTTTAATATAGCATATATACTCCACTTTTCAACTAAATTTACTTTATAATTTAGTCAAATTTTTTATAATTAAAATCTTAAAATATGGTTCCAAACGCACCAATTTTTATTTTGGTTTTTGTTGAACAACCTATTTCTATTTAGTTTGTTTAGGAATGGAAATGAATCTCTAACTACTCCACCATAAATAATTGAGTTTCGATTGATGGTAATTATGACATTGTCAGTTTTTATTTTTTTAAATTAAATTTCATTGACTAATCATTGAGTTGCAATTAAAAAAACCGAGAGTCGATAAAAAAAATTTTTTTTTTATTTTTTTTTTTTTTACTCATTTACTCTTCAACAAGTCTTTATAAAGTCTAGAGTTTATTTGCTTTTATCTCTTTTTTAAATTAAGTTTTCAATTTGATTATTATTTAGATAAACACAATTAAACAAAAATGTTCACAAGATCAATTAGCAAAATTATTAAAGTTTGTATTTTTATTTAATCACAAAAAAACAAATAGAGATCTATAATCTTCTTGTTGGAATAAGAGAAACTAAAAGATGTATAAAGAGGATTAAAGATAATATTTGTAAAATTAGTTTATAGAGAGTAAAATATTAACCTTTTTTATTCATTTTTAATAGTCCAACAGTATTCGTAATTATTGTTCAGATACCAAATTAACAGGACCAGTTGTTGGTATTGATTTGGGTACAACTAATTCATGTGTTGCCATTATGGAAGGTAAAGAAGCCAGAGTTTTGGAAAATGCTGAAGGTGGTCGTACTACTCCATCAGTTGTCGCTTTTACAGATGATGGTCAAAGAATTGTAGGTCTACCAGCCAAAAGACAAATGGTTACCAATGCAGAGAATACATTGTTTGCTACCAAACGTCTCATTGGTAGAAGATTTGATGACCCAATGACACAAAAAGATATTTCCATGGTTCCATATAAAATTATCAGAGGTCCAAATGGTGATGCTTGGGTTGAAGTCAAAGGTAAAAAGATTTCACCATCTGAAGCTGGTGCTATGGTTTTGACCAAAATGAAGGAAACTGCCGAACAAAAACTCGGTGGTCCAGTTACCAACGCAATTATTACAGTTCCAGCCTATTTTGATGATGCTCAAAGACAAGCTACCAGAGATGCAGGTACCATTGCTGGTTTAAATGTTGCACGTATTATTAATGAACCAACTGCAGCTGCTTTGGCCTATGGTTTCAAATTAGACACACCAAAGACCATTGCTGTCTATGATTTGGGTGGTGGTACATTTGATATTTCCATTTTGGAAATTGCCAAAGGTGTCTTTGAAGTCAAAGCTACCAACGGTGACACTTTCCTCGGTGGTGAAGATTTTGATAACGAATTACTCAACTATTTTGTCAGTGAATTCAAAAAGGAAAAGAACATTGATTTATCCAAAGACTCTATGGCCTTACAAAGACTCAGAGAAGCCGCTGAAAAAGCCAAATGTGAGTTATCCTCAACTATCCAAACTGAAATCAACATTCCATACATTAGTGCCGGTCCACAAGGTCCAGTACATTTCAATATGAAATTGACTCGTTCACGTTTCGAGCAATTAGTAAACGGTTTGATTCAACGTACTGTTGAACCATGTCGTATCTGTCTTAAAGATGCCAACATCACTGCCAATGACATTTCTGAAGTCATTTTGGTTGGTGGTATGTCCAGAGTTCCAAAAGTACAAGAATTGGCCAAACAAATTTTCAACAAAGAACCATTCAAGGGTGTCAATCCAGATGAAGCTGTAGCTGTTGGTGCTGCCATTCAAGGTTCTATTTTATTGGGTGTCAACAAGGGTGTTGTCTTAGTTGATGTCACTCCACTCTCTTTGGGTATTGAAACCCTCGGAGGTGTTTTCACTCGTTTGATTAAAAAGAATACAACTGTACCAGCCTCAAAGACTGATACCTTCAGTACCGCTATGGATGGTCAACAAGAAGTCGAAATCAAAGTATACCAAGGTGAAAGAGAAATGGCTGCTGATAACAAATTGCTTGCTAAATTCACCCTTTTCGGTCTACCACCCCTTCCAAAGAATGTTCCACAAATTGAAGTTACCTTTGATATTGATGTCAATGGTATGTTACAAGTCATTGCCAAGGATAAAGCCACTGGTAAAGCTCAACAAGTTCGTGTACAATCTAGTGGTGGTCTTTCTAAAGATGATGTTGCCAGAATCCTCAAGGAATCTGAAATGAATCAAGAAGCTGATCGTGTCAAGAGAGAATTGGTTGAAGTTAGAAACACTGCTGAAAGTGCTGCCTACTCCACCGAAAAAGATCTAACTGAATTCAAAGCTTATATTAACGAATCTCAATCTGCTGAAATCCGTTCTGCTGTCCAATCCCTCCGTGACTCCTTATCTAAAGACGATAAGAACCTCATTGAATCTGAAACTAAAAAATTACAAGAAAAAACTAGAACCATTTTTGAAGCTGCCTACAAAGCTAAAATTGCTGAAACTAATGCTAAATCAAATGAATCAAACAATAACACTTCAGGAAAAGATAATAACACTACTGAAGCTGAATTCACTGAAAAGAAATAAATCAAATTTGAATTATAGTTAAAATATATAAAAACAAAATAGATCTACTTTTTTCTATAAATTAAGTGATTATAATTATTTGTTAGCTCATATTTTGGACACTTGATTTGGATTTTAAATGAATTTTCATTTTTCGTAATTTCCCTAATACAAAAAAGATATTGGGTTGCATTTAAATATATTTTCAGTTTTCATCTTTACATATAATAATTTTTAAATTATAATGAGTAATAATAGTACAGATACATATCAAACCATTCAAGATACATCAAAGTCAGCAAGAACTGATAAAAATATTTTATATAAACCCAATAATAGTAGTTATAGTGGAGGATATGATGCTATTCAAGATACAGCACCAGTTAAAAAGCATAGAGGATTACATTATGAATATTTGACACCTCTAATGTATGCACCTGTATTTTATCTTTCTAGACTACTATTTCGTGACAGTAATCCAAGATTGAATAAGAATATTTGGTTATTTGGTATTACAGCATCTTTAGCACATGGGGCCTATCTGCTGAATAAAAGTTATTATCTAGAAGATGAAGATGACAATGTAAAAAACTAACAATAAATATTAAATCATCAATCCTATTTATACATTCAAATTACTACTATACTTTAGCTGGTTTATTATTTATCGAGATTATAACCTAATGGATTGTTTTTACAATGATATTGTAATAACTTTAATAGTTCAGTATTAAATTCCTCTGGTACTTCAGTTTTACTCAAAGCCCAATTAAAAATATCTGGATCTGGTTGTTGCAATAATAAATCATATTCTTGTAAATGTTTCTCTGATAGTATATTTATATTCTTTGTTGCAAATGATCCCAATAATAGATCATTTTCTAACATTCCTCTTTCTTTACTTTGATATAATAACCTTTTACGTAACTTTTCAATCTCTGTTATATTATTATAATTCTTTACTGTGGTTGTATAAAAACAACTATTGTTAAGGCTTAGGATAGCTTTATTGTACCCATATATTTGTTTACTAGTAACTGAAATGAATCTCGACAACATCTTATTTCAAAAAATGAAATGCAATAATGAAAAATTTTTTTTGATTGTATTATAAAACTACATAATTACTATTCTATTTTATTTAATTTAGATTCAGAATCTTAAATTTACTTTTTTTAATAGTTCAATAGAACTATTTTAATTATTTATATTTGAAATGGTTACAGGTTCATCAACGATAAATTCACCGTCGTCACCTTGACGACCTAAAGCGACTTTAATAAATACTTCCTCAAGTGAGGAATTGGAAATACCCCAATCAGTGATATGTAATCTTTCTTTGTTCTCCTCAAAGGCAGAGAATATATTTGACATTTCAATGGATCCATGTGGGACCTCATAGTTACTAGTACCGGCAATAGAAGTCAATAGAGTAGCTTGAGGAATTAAATCCATAAGATACTTTTGGGCCTCTTGTTCGTAACCTTGCTCGGCATTAATCATAATTTTGTAACCTTTAGAGAATCTGGAAACCAATTCAGAACAACCACCAATACATTTCAATTCACCATTGATAAAGATACCAACTCTCTGACAGAGTGCTTCGACTTCCTCCATTGCATGTGATACCAATAGAATTGCACATTTTCTTTTATATGAATTGATGACGTCCCAAAGACAGGCTCTAGAGAATGGATCTAAACCAGTTGATGGTTCATCTAATAGTACAATCTTTGGATCACCAATAAGACCACATGCAACTGAAAGTCTTCTTTTCATACCACCAGAGTATTGACCTGATCTCTTTGAGTTTTCTTCATGTAGATTAACTTCTTTCAAACCTCTATTAACAGCATCAGTGAGTTCTTGACCTTTAAGATTTTTAATTCTACCAAAGAACAATAGATGCTCTTCACCAGTCAAATCATCCCATAATACATTATCTTGTGGAGTTATACCCATAATCATGTGAATCTTATCAATCTCAGTTCTGATATCCAAACCAAATATTCTAGCAGTTCCACTAGTTGGTGGGAACAGGCCAGAGATACAAGATACAGTAGTTGATTTACCAGAACCATTAGTACCTAAAAATCCAAAACAAATACCTTGATCAACACCCAATGCCAATGACTTTACAGCAAGTTTCTCTTTGGCACCACCATGAGCTGGATAGACTTTATTAAGATCTAAAATCTCCAAAGCCAACAATTGATCAACTTCTTTAATTCTACGACGTTCATCTCTAACATCACGTGGTTCGCCTTGAACATTTTCTTTTAGTTGTACTTCATTAGTCATTGATTCATCTCTTTCACCAGTCCAAAATGATTTCTTTAGGAAGAATAATGGGTGTCTTTTTACACCATAATCTGATGGTAATACCTCTTCCAAATATAAAGCCAATACCATAAAGATGATAGCTTCAACAATCATAAAACCAATAATTTCATCAATTTCATTTCTAGAGTCACTCATGGTTGAAATTTTTACACCCACACCATCAAAAGTTACTTCTCTACGGAAAATGTAAAGAGCTCTAAACAGTACAAATGGAGGTACAATAGATATGGCAAATAGAGAGCTATCAGGAGTAGATGGTGAATCTAAAATCTTTAGAATCACATTACCAGCAAGAATACCAGTACCAAATACCCAAATGTATCCAATGACAGTACCAACTTCAGTTTTGGAAAAGAAGACTGATAGGAAAAATGCAAAACTTACCAACAAATGACCCCAAAAGAATATTATTAAAAATATTGGTAGACCATTGTTCATAAGGAAGTATTTAAATTGAAATATACTACCAAATAGCCATACTAACATCATGGATATCAAATAGATGGAATAGGAGAAGATATAGGTTACCAACCAGTAAGTTTTCATTTCCAAACCCATCATTTTCATAATTTCTCTGAGTTTCTTTTCTTTTTCATAGAGAACCAATCTTAAAACTACTGGTAGAGGTAGTTGGAATATGAAAATATATAAGATGGGCCCGAGAATACTGACCAAATCAAAGGCCAGAAGCTTTTCTTCTCTAGGGAAATCAGCAATACCGTCAAACCAAACTTTAATTGGATTAGTAGATACCATTGACAAATAAGCTCTGCTGGCTAAATGTAAAAGTGTTGGTAATTCTTTACCAAAGGAGTTGGAGTTATTGTACAACAGTGATAATTCAAAGTTATTGGAATCTACATTTTTAAAATTGTAACCACCGATATAAGGATTGGTCTTCCACTCGTTATAAGTGAGATCATTAAAAGTAACAATACTGTCACTGACATTATTAAGTGTCAATGGATTGATAATAGATGGTGAATACTGACAATAGGTCGCATATCTTCCAACAAAACTGACTGCAAAAATTAAAAATACAATTCTTTGATCGGCATATGCTGTAATGTTAGCTGTCATATCAGGAATAAAACTTTGGTCACTAGAGTCAATGTATACCAATGATCTTGGATACACACCAATAGATTCCTTACATTCTTCCAATGCAGTTTCATTTGATTGATAGAATGCAGGTAAATAAGGTTGTGGGTGTAGATCCTCTGGTGTCTTATAACCCTCTTGATCTTTAATAAAATTGTCTACTACTACTTGCAAAATAAATAATAATAATATCTAAAAAATTGTGCAAAGACACAGAGTGTGGGTTAGTGTTGATATTTTTTGATTATTTTTTTTTTTTTTCGTTCGTGTTACATACGAGCAGTAATGGTAATATAATTTGACAGAGATTTGTCTTATATTGTCTCCATTGATAGGTAGCTGATTTTCTAAACAATGCATTAAATTGGTTATAAAAATTTCTTTTAGTTCTTAGTTCATCAGCAGATGTAATAACACTATCAGTTTGAGCATAGTTAATGGGTACAAAATCATCTTTTGAAGATTTTGGTTTTTCAACATTGTTGTTATTACTGATATTATTAACATTGTTATGATTTGGATTTATACTAGTATTAAAATTTGTACCATCACTATTTCCCACGGAACTGGTAGCATCGGAGTCAAGTAAGTGGTTAGTGGAATTACCAAAATCCGCCATTCTTCTACCGTTATTATTATATATCTATCAAGATAATTTCACCACTCAAGATAAAAATAAACACAGAGAAAAGAAAAAAAAAAGATAAAAATAACTGACCACCCTTAAAAAAAATTATATGAAAAAAAATTTAATATTCTCATGTTGTTGTAATTGAGTGAATAAAAATAGAAATGATGACTTGATCAGAAAAAAAAAAACAAAAAATTTTATTTTTGTAATTGTTAAAAATATAACTCTGATCATCATCCTGATTAATATCTTGTTTTTAAATTTTAAAATATAATCTTATAAAGTTTAAAATGTTGATTAATGTTCCTTAAACTCAAGAAAAAAGATTTTCCTTCTTCATTCCAAAGGATTTTTGAAATAAAAAATTTAAAATTCATTTTAAGTCCACGAAAGTTTCACACATGAAGAGATTATTACTATTTATTTATTTATTGATTGTTAATATTGAATGTAAATTTATTATAAATAAATTAACAATTCCCACAGTTAGTGATCAACTGATTCAACAATACTTTAAAGAATGGATGACCAATAATAATGTACTATACGATAACGATCAATTCTTATATAGATTTGAGATATTTAAAAACAACTTTCACTATATTAGAGAATGGAATAGTGGTGATTCACCAACTATTCTAGGATTAAATGCATTTGCAGATTTAGAAAATGAAGAATTTAGATCATTATATAATATGTTACCAGTTGCAAACTTGGATGATTACTATCAAAATCATCCTCAAAATATAGATGTTAAAAAACAATTTTCTTTCAAAAGTGCACATGGATATGATCTAGGACCTAGACCCATGTCTTTTGATTGGAGAAAAAAGAATGCTGTCGGACCTATTCAAAATCAAGGAAGAGTATGAAAATATCCTTAACACACCTACACCACACCACTTTTGAGATCTCAAAAGTTAAGAAAGATTACTAATATTGTATGGATTAGTGTTCATCATCATGGGCATTTTCAGCAGCAGGTGCAATGACAAGTACACATAAAATAGATTCAGATCCACTAGGAGTGGATATTACAATACTATCAACACAACAATTATTAGATTGTGCAGGACCATATGGAACAGAAGGTTGTTTATATGGTACACCTGACCAGGCATTTGATTATGCTATCAATTCACAAGGAATGGTATCATCATTAGGTTACCCATACGAAGGATATAACACCACATGCAGATCCTATGAAACAGATGTAGTTGCACAATTTGATAGTTTTGAATTACTGACATCTGGAAATGAAGAGGATCTAGAGATTATGTTATTGAAAGCACCTGTATCTGTGGTTATTGATGGTGGTTTACTATCATTTCAGTTGTATCAAGGTGGAGTCTATTATGAACAGGCATGTAATAATCTTACACTTACAGCTTCATTATTAGTTGTAGGATACAGTTATGCTACTTTAAGTCCTTCAGGTATACTTTCAGGTTCAACTGGTTTGACAGGTAACAGAATATCATTAAGTGCACTTGGTGGACTGTCTTCATCTGCTGATAGCACCAGTACTGGGTATACAGCATCTATATCATCATCATGGGCAACCTCATCAGATTCAGCATCTTCTGCATGGGGACAATTAACCTCATCATCTGGATATTCAGGACAATTAAATCAAAATCAAAATCAAAATCAAAATAATATTGAACAAGATAAAATGGGAGGAAATGGACAGAGTAGTAAAGAACAAATGAATACTATACCCTATTGGACATTGGTTAATAGCTGGGGCACAAATTGGGGTGAAAATGGTGTTTTATATTTAATTAAAGATTATCATAATGCTTGTGGTATAGCTTCTTTAGCCACAACTATTAATAGTATACCAAATAACAGTAAAGATAGTAGTAACAGTGCTGCACCATCTGAATAAATATTTATAGTTTTACTTTTTTTTTATAATTAATTCTCCATTCTTTGATGAATCAAATTTAAAGAGATGTAGATAAAACTTTATTTATAAATAATAACTTGTCATTAATATTTTTAAATTCTTGCTCAGATAAATTGGAAGCATTTACTATTCTAATGAGATAGTCAACTTGATTAAATATTCTTTCAAAGATTGGTTCCAAAGCCATTTTGAGAGTAGAGAGTTGATCTTGGTCTGGTGTTGTTGTTACCTTGGTATCTAGAGGTATTGGATACTTGTTATCTTGAAATAATTCCAATAGAGTTTGTTTAGTGGCCCTAATGGCTTTACCAATATCTACAGTTTCTTGAAGATTTGAAGTCTCCATCTCCTTTTTCATTTGATTGAGACGATCAGTGATCTCTCTAGACACATTATCAATGGATTTGGATGGACTGTTTTGTTGTTTTCTGGCAACACTTGGAGATGTTGAAGGAGAGGTACTTGGTTGAATATCAATTATAGATTTAATCTTACTGAATAGTTGAGCAGTTTGAATAATCTGTTCTTTGTAAACAAATTGATTTAACTTTAGTTTATAAAAGTAAATATAGTCACAAATCTCATCGATTGCGGCTTGAGATGCACGTTTTAACTCTAAAAGTTTTTTCTCTTCCTCGTTCTGACCTTGAAGTGGTAATTGAATGATAATGACAAATGCCTGTGGTTTTGGATTGGTGGTTAATTGTGTCTTGACTTCATTCTTTTGTATAGACAAAGACTTTTCAGATGCCTCTACAATATTCTTTTTGAAATCTCTCAAAACAGTTGATAACTTAATTGTACTATTATAGTTTTGTTCCTTTTCAATTTGTCTTACTATATTCTTTAGATTATTCAATAACTGATCAGAAATCAAAGTGTCCACTGTTGATTTGATTTTGTTTACTTTATCTGTTGTCTCTTGGTCTAGTGATGTCAATGGTGTATAATTCACTACTGATGTTGAACTAGATGATGAGGTAGGCGACTGAGGTGTATTAGTGGAATTTGAAGAGCTACTAGGTGATTGGGGTACAACTGGTTGTGTAGGTTGTGTAGGTTGTGTAGGTTGTGTTGGTTGAGTAGGTTGTGTAGGTGGCTGTGGTTTTTGTTTAGTAATCATTGATGGAGGTTGCTCTACATTACTGCTAGAGTTGTTTGTAGACTGTGGAGTTGGTGATGTAGGTGTATTGGGTGTAGATGATTTACTAGTTGATGGTAATGGTTTCTGTTGCGATGCCTGCAAAGGTGGTTTAATTTTAATAATAGTTGTCTGTTGTGAATTTTGTTGTTTTGGAATAGTTGGTAATGCCAATTTTGGAGTTTGTTGAGGATTGGTTGCATTTTGTAACTGAGTTTGTTGTTGAATAATCTTATTCAAACCAATAGTTGGATGGTTAGCATGTTGTTGTGGGTTATTACTAATAGTTTGTTGAGCATTTTGATCTAATGGATGAGAAGAGGAGCTGTTCAATTGTGGTGCAATGCTAGAGAGGATAGTTGAAACCTTCTGGTTTGGACCAACAGGTGGTTTTGAAATGGTTTCAAATTCCTCAATCCACAGTCTAACAATCTCCTCTATAGTTATTTTATCTGATTTCATATAGTACATTTCCTCTTCTGGTCTTAAAAATACAGGTGCTAATATAGACGATAGTGATACTGAATCCATTTTTGTTGATGAATAGTTACTATGTATCTTTTGTAAAAGTCCAAATATATTCTTTATAGCACCTCTAAATCCAATTGGTAAATATAATAATAAAAATCTGTATGCCCATATTCTATCTGCTGGTGTTAAAATTGCTATATATTCAAATATTATTAATACTATTATACTAATTTCAATTATAGTTGTATATAAATAAATCATACAATGAGTTAAAAGGAAACTGTCATATAAATTATATGAAAACAATGGTTCTGGTAATGAAAATAAATATTGCTTTAATAATTCTGCAATGACATGAACATTCTGAGTAAATGTTGATAATTGAATTTGTTCTGGGTCACCTAAACTTAGATCTTTTGTATATCAATTCTTTAGATTAATAAATCAAAATATTTTAATATAAATTTCAAACATGATGTTAAAACAAACCTTTTAATAAATTCTTTTTAACTGACTGAATCTCATTATCAAATTCTGGGTGAGGTTTAAAAATATGTTCTAAAGGTGTTGTTTTAGCCATGAGATATTTAACAAACTTTCCCAAAATAACAGGACCACCTTCAAGATTTGGATTAATTGGTTGTCCAAATAAAATACCATTAGCACCATTAATTAATGAATTGGTACCATCAGATGAAACATTCATAGAATTACTTGATGATATACTATTACTGTTTACATTTGATGTAGTACTACTATTATATGCATTATTACTGCTACTATTTAAATTTGATGATGTTGATGGTTGTCCAAGTGGTCCTAATCCTGATAATTGAGTAGTTGGACTATTCACAGTCACAGTAGGTGGTGAAGTAGTTGATGTTTTTTTATTATTCCAATTGAACATATTGGTTTTTTGTCATCAAACAAATTGAGGGTTACTGAAAAAAAATTTTAAAAAAAATCAAATTTAGATTTGTGGTGAATTTATATATTTTATTTAATACATTATCTATATCAATTGAGTTATATGTTTAAATTTAGATTAATATTTTAAATGATTTGTAAAAGTCATTGGAGTGATCAAATTGAAATAATAATCACGAATAACCAGCCTTTGGAAATGAATTTTTCCCTAAAAGATAAGGGACTTACATTTCTTTAATTCAAAGGAAAATTTTAGAAGTTTTAAGATGATGTTAAAAACCAATACCGAATAGTTCAACTTAATATACTTCGTTATTTGAAATCAAAAATATCTAAGATATCTTTGGTATTTTTAATAGATTTTTTTGTGAAAGAAAACTCTTTAGAAAAAACGTCAAAACCCTTACATATCCTGCTACCATCTTATAAACTAGTTTCGTAGGGTTTTCCACATCATTATTTTAGAATTCTAAACGCTAAAGAAATACAAAAATGATGAAACAATTAATATTAGTTATATCATTGATTGCTATTGCATCAACATTGGTGTCTGCAGACTATGTCAACTATTATGCTTACGAAGATGTTGACTATGGATACAGTTGTCCAAATGCCAGTTTAATTATTAACATGTACTCTGTTCAGACTGATATATGTTCATACCAAAACTCAATTTTCACATGTGACTATGAATCACAAACAATCATTCAACAAGATTTCAGATCACCAGGTTGCAAAAACTTTATAACTAATACCACTATTGCATGGAATACTTGTGATGTTTTTGGAATCACTTATAACTGTACTGCAAATTTACCAGTTGTAGCAGGAACTCTAACTAACCTGACACTAGCTAGTAACTGTAATAATGCCAGTGATGTTATTTACGCATCTTCTGTATTCTTGAATGAGTGTCGTGAAGATTATCCATATTATTTTGGACAGACTTGGTATTTCAGTACTTGTAACAGTACTTATGCTACCACTTATACTTACTATGATCCACAACAGGCTATCTCAAGTAGCAGTGGTGGTGGAAGTGGTTCATATTCATCATCATCTTCTTCTTCATCTGGTACTGGAAGTTCTGGATTAACTGTACAAGAGATTCCAGGTGAAAAGAGCTCTGCTAGTAGTTCAGCAAGTAGTTCAGCAAGCAGTTCAGCCTCAGGATCATCATTTAGTGGATCACAACAAACTGGAACTAGTGGTTCTTCCAACGACTATTGGGTACCAAAATGTGAATCACAATATTTACAAGGTACATCATATACTCAATTAACAACTCCAACCTGTTCTCAATCAACTCAAACATTCACAGTTTGTAACTAAAATCTTCTAATATTAGATTTTAATGTATGAGAGATAGTGTATTTTTTATTAAAAATCAAAAAGATATAATAAATCATTATCAAGATTCATTACAACAGTTTCTAAAACTTCAGTAATTCTTTGAACTCTTTTACCAATTTTACTCTGATCTTCTGAGGTTTCTTGTGTATTGTTCATTAGTTTTTCGATGAGTTCTTTGTGTGGTGCCAATTCAAGATTAAGTCTCTCTCTGGTATTGTAAATGGCTTTGAAGATGTGTTCAGTGAGAGTAGATAGCAGACTTTGATAGTCAACATAGAAGAGATAAAAAGTACGATTTGCAAAATGGTCATTGGATCTTGGAATCTCTTGAAGACGTAAAACGTTGCTACTCAACATATCAAAAAGTAGTTTTTTACATTCTTTCATTGGTATCATTGCAAGTTCTGCAATGTTCTTAACCTCCAGATAGTTTTTAATCAACAGTAGTTTGAAGACTCTCAAACCAGGTTCAGAATATTTCTGTCTAATGATAGATTCAACTAGCTTTTGTTTAAGTTGTTGAGTAATCATACCTACATTTACCTGATAAGCACCTAAATCCGATGCAGTACTTTGTTTGGATTTTGACTGCATCTTTGTTACTATAGGTGGACGTGTAGCTTGCATAACCATAAGATAATTCTTAAATTCTGCAATTTCCATTCTATCATTGGGCTCCAATTTGGAGTTAAATTCAGCTAATATATTCTCACCATAGATTACAGTAGTCATAGTATCTTGATTTGCTTTTAAAGATTTCTTACAGAGTTTGATCATACTGTTAAAGAGTAGACCTGAATTTAAATTATTTTTCTGAACTACAAAATCAAAACAAGCTTTCAGTTTGAATTCCAAGATGAATTGACTATAGTTAATTGTCCACAGAACCTTTTTCTCATCATTAATAATTCTCTGTTGCTGTTCTTCTGGTGATATAACCGTGTATATAGTTGCCTTCTTTTTTGGTGGTTGACCAAGTGAATTTTCATTTTCGACTATATCCACAGGTGCAGACTCTGAAACTAACAATAAATCAGGCATCTCCTCATTATCATCTCCTACATTTTTTCTTTTCTTATTTGCTTGTGTTTTTTTTGATTTTGAAGGGGTAGGTTTCTTTGGTTGTGTAGTTGTAGAAGTTTGTTCAATTTCCATTGGTATATTTGGTACTAAATTATTTATATGTCCACTACTATTATTATTATTATTATTATTATTATTGTTATTATAGTTATTATTAATATTATTTAAATCAGAAAGTACATTATTGTTACTAGCTGCTGAGATACTTTTGAAACTACCAGCAGGTAAGGTAAATGCACTTGTTTCTCTCTGCTCATTCTTTGCATCACTACTAATGTTACTTGACATCTCTGAATCTGATTTAATTTTTGGTATTGCAACTCTCATTATGAATTGATCTATAATCAAACTATTAAAAATCTCTTCAAAACGTTTGTTTAGAGATGGCATATCATAAGTCTCAGAGTTTTGACTATAGTAGACAACCGATTGACTTATAACATTCTCCATTGTCAATCTACCATGATCCATTAACTCCTCTATTATAATAACAGCATCTTCATTCTTGTACTCTTTAATATAATTTATAAATTTTGGGAATCTAAGACGATGAATTGCATTTGCTATATTTGCCTCATATATTGCATCTGTCAGACGTTCTTCACCTAAATATTTATCCGATAAATATTCTTCAAAATAAACTAGATTATGTTGAACCAATACCAATAATGATTTTTTTATCTTTTTATGATTCATATCCTCTATAGATTGATTTATAATCTTCAATGAAGATTTACCTCTGTACACTAAAAAACTATATACTTTCTATTTCATAAATCAGTCAATCAAATTCTCTTCAAATTTAATACAATTCAACCTACTGCTACATCTGCACCAAAATATTCCTTTACAATTTCAACAGCAGTTCTTTCTTTGTAAACCATTGTTCATCTGTGTGAAAATCAAAAATAAAAAATCATTCAAAAAAATTCAAATTTCAACTGCGATAAAGTTAAAAAACTAAGAAATATATATAAACTTAAGAATACATTTACTAAAGTTTAGTTTATTTAAATAGAAAATGAATGATAATATTGTTGTACTATGAAGAAATTATGATTATTTTATACATTTAATAATGGTAGAATAGGAATACAGAATTGATTAGATAGGAGTAGCCTATGTAATTGATTAGTTTAGAGTACAAAGATCATTGAGATACCAACAAACATGGCTGAGAAGAACATTGAAATGTTGAATAATGATACAGATCCACTGGTTGGTTCTGGAGTTTCAGTGACTTCAGCTGGTTTAGTTGGAGCTGGAGCAGCTTTACAAGTTACATTTGGTAGAGTTACATTAGTGTCAAAGACCATGGCAGTCTTATCATTCATTAATTGGTATTTGGTGAATTGACCAACAGCAGTCTTGGCGGATAATTCAAAGGTATAGAGGGTATCAGTAACTTTGATTGGGCTTTTATCTGAAACTTTTTGATCGGCTTTTGGCATTCCAGCGACTGGATCAGATACTAAATTTAAAACAAGAGCCTTTTCTTCACCAGCTGTGGTTACTGAGACATTGAATTTAAAATTAAAAGTACATTTATCACTAACTGCTTCAACTGTGGTACTGTCTAATTTTACAGTCATAACTTTACTGGCACCATAGACTTGTGAGATTAATAATACAACTAAGATAATTGATAATTTTAACATTTTTTGAGTAAATTGTAATTGTTTATAAAAGAGTTAGAATAGTTTAATTGTTTTAATTTGTTTAATATTTGTTGTGAATGAATTGAATGATTTGAAAATAGAAGACTCATACCAATTTATACTTGAAATTTCTTGGCTATAACTTACAATTTACAATAAAATTTTTTAATACTAAGAGACAAAGAAGAGATTAAAATCTCATTTGGTTCCCACATCTAAAAATATTCAATTTTGGGGTTAATCATTTTTGTTTTTTTTAAATATAAAATGTTGTGGTAGTTCATCTACCCACGATTTCATGAATTTATAGAAAATTGCAATTAAGTAGTATTTTTAATCTCCCTGACTACAAGAATTAGATTCAAGATAAAATTTTGTCTAGTTTTATAACCAAGTCAAATAAATCAAAAAGACTTTCCTTTTTAAAAAAATTTAAACCCAATAATAAAATCTCTAGTTTTATGATCCTACAATATTTTTGATTTCTTTCTATTTTTCAAGGAGATGAAGGTATATTATGTTGCAATTTAATTAAAATTTTGGGTAGAACTAGCATATTCATACTCTTTATTAATCATAAAATGAATTTCATCAAGATTCTTTGGGATTTAAGATTTAATTAGTAGAAATTAAAATCAATGAAACAGAATATTTGATTTGATAAATATAATTAATTTTATTATATTATAATATTTATTATTTTAATAATTAAAATTAGGTATTTTTTAGGAAAATAATTATTTTAACATAGATATAACAAATGATGAAAATAATTTATTTTCCACATCATTTTAAACTGCAATGAATAATAGTCATTTACCATACATAATGAGATTAAGCTTTATTATTTTTCCAACAATTATATCAAATATTAAAACTTCGTTAGTAGTTTTATCCAATTACACTGATATGCAACCTATTAATGCTCCATTATCTTTGAATATAATAGAATCTACAATAAATCAATGGTTAGATGATAACCCGCACTATCAAGTATACTTAAATGGGATTAAATTTTCTTGAGATCAGAACTTAAAAATTAATTAATAAAAAAACATGATACAGATTTTATATATATAAATAGGTGAATTTATTTGGGGTGAGGGGTGAGAGGTGAGTTGACTTTTGGTATTTTGATTTATAGTAAGTATGAATGAACTCTCATATGCTCTCTCCATATTAAAGCTTGATGTTCTTTAGAGCAAAAATAAGTAGGACAATTATAACATTCCAACATTGATTCATCACCACAGTATGCACATGGTCTTTGAGGTGGTTGTTGCATCTTATACTTTTCATTAATGAGATCTCTGGCTTTTTTCTTTTCCAATTCATATAGTTCAATTTGTTGAGGTGTTTGTATATTTTGAGGGTAAAGTGAATGTTGATGATGATGATGGTTATTGTTAGTTTGTTGATTATTGTTGATTAATGACGACGACGATGATGATTGTGTATTACTATATTGACCTTGTTGGAAATTTGGATAACTTTGTTGAAACTGATTTAAATTATTCTGTTGTTGTGGTTGTTGACTATTATTACTACTATTGACAGTATTTTGAGTGAGACCAAATGTATTTAAACGTGTGTTGGTTGGTGAAAAAATGGAATTTGAAAACTGAGTTGAAAACATATCAAGATCTTGTCCTGAAAACATGGATGAAACTGCAGAATTCATTACTTTTGTTGAGTTTTGACCATTTTGATTATTATAAATACTATCTTGTAAAAAGGTGCTAGATTGGTTTGAGAATGTGTTTGACCAATTAAATAATCCATCTTGGTTGTCTAAAGTAATTCCATTATTTCCATTCATATTATTGTCTTTAAATGTACTTGAACTGAACATTGTTGAGTTATCCCATCCAGATCCATTACCTGAAAAAATATTAAAATAGTTACTATTATTTTGTGGTTTTTGTTGTTGTTGTCCATTTAGTGTTGAAGTGTTAGTTGGAATTCCATTTGGTTGTGGAGTCTGTTTAGTTGCAGTTTGTTGTGAAAGTGGTTGATAGGTTGGGAAGTTTTTACTATTTGCTTTCATTGCCAAAAGTGATGGTGAGAGTGGCGTATTGGTGGTTTGTGTGGTTGGTTGATTTTGTTGTAATTGTTGTTGTTGTGATCTTGGTGAAATTGGTTGTTGTGGATTCTGTGAATTTACTTTTAAAATGGAAATTGGTGTTGTTAAAGGTGGTGAAGTTGATTTTATAGCTTTAGACGATTTTCCAGAAGAAAGAGTTGGATAATCTTCCTCATACTGTTCTGGGATAATTTTAATAGAGTCATTGATATTGTCGTTGATATTTAAATCTTTTGTCGTATTACTGTTGGTTATAGATGTTGTTGGTAAAGTAGTCACATTTTGTAAAATTCCTGGTTGTTGCGTTAGGATGTTTGTTGGTGTGTTTGATAAAATTGTTGAAAATGGGATTGTTGATTGTGAAGGGTTTGGTATATTACTTAAAATTGGAATAGGTGTTGATAAAGGTGTCTGTTGTGTTTGTGATGTATTTAAATTCATTGGTGGTGGTATTATTGTAGTAGTTGTTTGTTGTGATTGTTGTGATTGTTGTGATTGTGATTGTTGTTGTTGTTGTTGTTGTTGTTGTTGTTGTTGTTGTTGTTGTTGTTGTTGTTGTTGTTGTTGTTGTTGTTGTTGTTGTGTTGTTATTGAAGGTGGTTGTTGTGAAGTTAATGTTGGTGAATTTGATAATTTTGGTGGTTGAGTAGAAATTACTGTTGTTGTAGAAGGTAAATCAGTTTGAACTGATAACTTTGTATCTTTTTTAGTTGATTTATCATCTAATTTCTTATCAGCAGTTTGTACTGAAAGTTTTTTGTTTTGTTGTTGTACTTGTTGATTTTGATTTTTTTGTTGCTTATTTTTCTGCTTACTATTTGGATTCACCCATTCACCATCATTTCCATTGGTGGATTTGTTAGTGTTAATATTTGGATTAGGAATCATACACATCTGGCACTCGACAGCCGATTCATCCTCATTAATGTAGGTACATCTTAAACATCTCCACTGACCAGGTTTTAAAACAACTTCTTCATCAGCTCTACTTCCATTACCATTCATCTCATCATCGGAAAATGACATATTCTTCTTTTCATTATATTCTTCAAAGTAGGCATCCCACAGAGGTGCACCAAAATCCGATAAAAAGTTTCCTAATTTTTCTAGTTTTGGTAAAAGCTTATTCAGTTGTTCCAGTAGTCTTGCTCTATTGGATTCTGATATTATTGGTTTTGAATCGTTTTGTGATACCTCAGGACCTACGGCAGATCCTTTGGTTGTAGATAGTTTTTCGGTTTGTGTTATAAATGGCATGTCTTCTACATATTCAATAGTTTCGACAATTTGTAAATGAAATCTTATCACTGATTTTTGACCTTGTGTCAATTTTGTTGCAATCTTTTCATCCAAATGCGATGGATTTACTGTTACTGTATCTTCTCTATTATTTTTATTTGGTATTCTAATATCTTTAAACTCATTTATATCTGGATATTAGAGAAGGTAAATTAATTTCTAGCCTCTATAAATCTAAAATATTGAATCATCAAAAGCAAATACTTACTTGCTTTTAATTTTGAAAGTCTTTCTTTTACATGTCTTAGTTTACAATGTTTTTCTAATAAAATAAAAACTTGTTCTTCAGAAAGTTCTTCGTCTTCTTTTGGCATTAAAGTTGTCCACTCTGTCCAAATACAATCGATAACTGATTCAATATCCATTTCTACCAATTTACCTCTTCTTTTAGCTTGACAAGATCTATTTTTCAAATTTCTATCACCCAAAACAATAAGACAATCTGCTTTAGAACCTGTGATGATTTCAGCTAGATTCTCAGTTTTAATCGCTTGACCATTTTCCTCAGTCTTTAAAAATACATCGATACCTCTTTCCAGAAACATATTTTGTACATCTTTTGAAAATCTAAGAACTCTTGGATCAGCCGCATACAAGACCACCAATTGCAGGAAAGGTCTTCTTCCTTGCATGCGACTTGGATTTGATCTGCAATTATATGATATAAACTCCTCAGTGTCTTCCAAAGGTAAATTACCAAGACTAGAGGTTAAATTTAAACTATTCAAACTTGTGCTACTATTGCCTCCATTCATAATAGAATTATAATTGTAATCAGTTACATTATTACTGTTACTACTATTATTTGTGTTGGAACTATTAGAGTTACCACCTGAATTGTTGTTACTTTGTACACCACTAGTGTTTCCATTGCCACTACTAATGTTATTGGTATTAAATGATTTTTTTGAATTAATCTTATCTGATTGGGTTGTTATAGAACTGTTATTACTACCACTATTTGATGTGTTGTCTTTATAACCACCACTATTAGATGAGTTTACCTGTTTATCTGAATTTGATTGAGCTGTATTACTAGAATTTGATGAGCTGGATGCTGCACTTGAACCACCACTATTAGGTGGATAGGTATGCGAAAATCTACAACTGTCACCTAATTTACATGTACCTGATTTAAAGTATTTGCAAATTACATAGTACCTTGTCCCTGGCCAATCTTGTTTTGAACTATTATTGCTACTATTCATCAATTATTATATAATTATTTTTATCGTGTTTGTGACTGTGTGTAAATATTTTTATAATTCTGTATATTTGGAATTTCAAAATATCTTTATTGTACAATAAGATGAGATTTATAAATATTTTAAATCTAGATATATAAATCATTACACATGTATATCTTACTTTTTCAAATTGTATCTAAGATCAAAAAATTGTGAATAATATGAAAAAATAATGAAAAAAATTTAAAAAAAAAAAAAAAAAAAAAAAATTCATCTGTTTCGTATTGAATTGAATCGAGAATTGATTTTATTATTATTTATTATGTTTTTTGAATTATTAATTAAAGTCATTGAGATCCATGATACCATATTGTAAAAAGTCATTCTTTAAATTTTGGACTAATTTGATGAAAATATCTCTTTTGGCTTGTTGAGGTATGATAGTTTCCCATGAGTTGCAATTTAGGAGGAAAAAGAATTCAGTGAGGTCTTCTCTAGCGAGTATTGTTTTGAAATCATCTTTTGATTTGTAGTCCATCTTGGTGCTATCAATCCAAGCTAAAACACCATTATCAAAGAGTGTTTGAAGTGATTCTTTGGATTTAATAGTACTTGATCCTTGGATAGATGGTGGTGTGTTAAGCAATGGTGATGATGTTGTGATTGTTTGAATTGGAGATGATGTAAGTGTTGGTGGTTGTTGTATTGGTTGGATTACTGGTGTCATTTCAATGTCATTGACAACTGTATTGACTTGTACAGATTCAGAGACAAAGGAGTCGTTAAGTATATTTCCAATGAGTGTCTCTCTTCTCAAGATTACCAATGTGGAATTGGTCTCGAGGAATCTTTTATCTTGTTCAGCCAATATAATATTACTATTTGAACAACGAACATGTTGATTGTCTTTCTTGATCTGAATAGAGTGTTCAGTACCTTCCAAACCTTCAATACACATGACGGAATGTACAACATAATTGTTCTTAATACCCTTAAGTTCAGTTGGTAGATTGATATTTTCGTTCAACTCAATGGCATTGTAGTTGATTTGACCTGCTTGATTGTGTCTGTATAATGGGATAAAGAGATACTGAGGAGCTTCTAAGATTTCAAATTGTACCGCATGTTCACATCTCTTTGGAAGAGTTTGTGAAAGATTTCTATAGAGAATATCTTGAATTGATTTTGGACCGCTGTGAGTTTGGTATCCGTACAATTGAATGACACAATTCATTTCATCGTGAGTGACTTTACATGTTTTACAAATGGATCTGACTGACCAGGTAAAGTAGTTACTAATCTTTGGATCAATACGTGAGAGAATGGAGAGGAATACCATAAGAGTAGTAGCTGGATCAGAGTGTTGGAATGGAGGTGAATCCAATTCAAATTGTTGATCTAATTTCTCAATATCAATTGGAGTGGCAATGTTAATATTCTGAGCTCTAGTCTTGAATCTTGCAAATAAATATTGGAGACGGTCATGTACATGTAATTTCTTTTTAGAAATGAGATTAGTGAATTCTGGGATATAACGAATCCAATTGTAGATACAGTGTCTAAAGTTATTTGGTTTTTCAATTGGTTTGATTGGTCTAAGACAGATACCAGATTCACCAATAGAACTGCTAATGTTAGTTTCATTGTTACCCAATAACACCTCTTCTTGGTCTTCGTCATCTTCATAGTAACCAGATTCATTATTAAGATCATCTTCATTTTCTTTGAATACAAATACCTTATCTTCGTCATCTTCCAAATAGGTGTCTTTAACATCAATTTCGGAATCTACAACATTGTTATTGTTGTTGTTGTTGTTGTTGAGTTGACTTGTCAATTTAGAATCCAAAGACAATGGTTCCATTGTGATATCATTTTGCTCGGAAATGTCTGGCATAACTTCATCTTTCTTATCAGCATTGGCAGAAGTTAGAGATGCAGAAGTTGGAGGTTGATCAAATGCAGTAGAGAATGGTTCGACATATGGTTCAACTTTTTCGACATCTTCAAATTTCAAGAGCAGGGTAGAAAGCACCTCGTGAATAGTTCTCAAGAAGATTGGATAGGCATTGATAGACATCAATTTATCAGTCATTCTATCTGATTGTAACTCTGGATATGGTGATTTAATTCCACCAGAGACCTCTGGAAGTTTCTCAGAGAGCAAACAATTGGCATTGGATTTAATCATTTGAATGGTTTCATTAGAGAACAAGTGTTGTAAGAGAGCTTTAAGATAATCAATGATTGCTTTGATATTGTCTAGATTGGCAAAGGATATCAAACGAGATTTTACCTCTTTAAAGAATTCAATGTATTTCTGGTTATTAAGAGAGAATGAGAATTCAGGGAACATTGAGCTGTACAAGTAACCACAACCCAAGTATTCTTCAATAACTCTATCAATAACAACACAAATGGAACTAACAGAGAACTCTTTGAAACTGTTGAGGATCTCCAATGGTAATGAGGTAGCACCTGTAAATTGAACTATAGTTTCTTTTGGATTAATTTCATCCTTTTCAGTTCTCAACAATTTCAAAATACTCTTAGACAAGTATCTACAGAGATCATCAAGGTGTTGGTGATTCTTACAGTTGGAAATGAACTTGTTCATTTGAATAGGATCTACTCTCTGGCTGTATGCTTGTCTGTCAATAGATTCCAAAAGCGAACGAATTTCCTTGATGGATTGTGGAACCAATTTAGAAGTCAATGGATCATCCTTCTTCTTCTTTTGATGACCCTCCAAGATGGTATTTCCAAGATTAAAGGACTTCTTGAATGGGAAAGTACCTTTGTAGGATTGCAATTGTGCACCAGATGATTTACCAGCAAGGAAAGATGAAATGACTTTAGTCTGAATGTGTAACCAATCTGGATGGAATTGTTCTCTGTCAAAGGATTGGTAGTAAGAGATATTCTTGTAAATGTATTTTTGATAGAACTCTGGAGTGAAATCACTACCCAACAGCATGTAATTGTCACCATATTCAATAGGTACATCAGAGATATCATGTTCACGTAATTTACTCTGGAAACCTTCGATAATAGTTCTAAAGTATTCAGGCAATTCCAGATTTTCAACTAACAATACACATTGGTTTTGAGTGGATTCTAACCAAGAATCAATCAAATTGATAATCAGACCGTTACCACCCATCTCTGCTGTATTTGGTAACAAATAAGATAGAGCAGTTTCATCATTGATTGGATAGACAACCTTTTCATTTTCAGCTCTGGCTCTGCAACCACCTTCCATAGTCTGTAGATGTTTGCTAATCTTGTCCCAGGCAATGAGTAATCTCTCCCAAGCGTGTTTAAGAGTGGCACATGATTCAACAGATTCATATTCATTGTCAATGAGATACTTGACAGCTTCTTTAAAGTTGAAATCTACATTTTCATATGGCAAACGATCAGAGAAGTGTTTGTAGAAAACTCTGAGGAAGTTTAATAAATCAGGGAAGTATTTAGAGATACAAATCTTCTCAATTTTGTGAGAGAAGAAGTTAAGAATACCCAATTTATCACCTTGGTTCTTTGAGAGAAGATCATTGATATATTCATAGTTGAAGATGGATGATGAATAAGATCTGGTACAATCTTCACGAATCTTGAGAATCTTTGCTAGATATGCAGATTGTTGTTCAATGATTTCATTGAGTTTGGCCTTGAGTTTTGGATAATTGGTTTGTAGACCACCAATCAAAGGTACCAAATACTGTTTCTCATAGGCTACAACCTCTGGAAGGTTATCAAAGGTAGATCTCATGTGTGGACTATCAACTTGATAGGATTCTTTCCATAGAGCATAGACATACTCTGAGAGGAAATGACCTGGTTCAATGTGGAGATTGATATTCTCTTGATTGATTCTGACTTCATTGATGGCAGTAATACCTCTTTCATAGACATAGTCAATCAACTTGGTATGACGTTTGTCTTTAAGTTGAGTACAGAAATGCAAGTGACTACTAAACAAACTATTACAGAGATCTGGTGTGATACTGACAGTGTAGGCAAATATAGACCATGAAGTTGAATTTACTATATACTTCTTCAAAACATTAGAACCCATAGTGGAAGTCATATCACCAGCATTGGCATCATAATAGATCATACCACAATCTCTGAAACGGTTACCAACATCACAAGCAATAAAGTGTTGGCCTGCTACATTCAATGGATTTCTAGTGAGATTGTACAAGTAACATTTGTTATTGCAACCAATAGAGGCAGCGACAAAGTTGATAATCAACTGAGCAATAATCTTAGTTTCTGATAATTTGTTTTCAGATTTCTTCAAAATGTCATCAAACTGAACACCCTCGGTAAATTGTGAGAACAGAATCTTTTCATAGAATTTGGCATATGGATTCAATTCAAAGTGATCACAAATCTGTTGAGATTTCATAATGAATTGGTAAGCTTCCAATGGTTGATTACCTATATAATCTTGATAGAGACACAACATGAGTGACATTCTAAAGAGACCTCTTAATTCCATTGAGTTTTTACTCTCGTTCATGAATGGTGCAATATCTGGTTTAGGTGAACGTGTAATAGCCTCACGAATACGTCTAAAGAATACACCATGTGGATTATCATGTTGGAACATGAATGGCATCAAACAACTATCAGCAATAGTTACATTACTATCAACAAACAATTCAGTCAGACCAAATTCCTCAAGGAAGTGTTTGTCCTTTAAGATATCAAAGAGTGCCTTTTCACTGCTAATCTTATTCAAGAAAAGTACTTGATTCTTCTTGTTTTGGTATTCTACTTGTTTAGATTGTTGTTGATCTTTACCTGTTACAAGGATCTCCTTGAGCATTGTAATATAGTTCTTATTAGATCTGACACTGTCCAATGTCTTGTTGACATCAGATGAGATGTTTTCACAAAATTGTTGGATGAGATAGTTTTCCAAAGAGACAATAGTGATTCTAGAGTGAAGATTTGCTTGATGCTTGTAGGCTCTCAATTCATTGTTACGTAGATTGACAACATCATTAATCATCAATTTCTGGTTTCTATACAATTCAATGTTGACATAGAATAATGTGTTAGCCAATCGGGAGACTTTAATTTGAATCTGTACACCAATGAATTTCTCAACGATTTCAGAGGGTTTAATTTCAGTTGGACTGTAGAATTCAGTGACTTTCTCTTGTTGGAATATTTCATTAGAGAATTCACGGAGTTTACCCTTAATAGTGTCATTACTGTTGAGATAGGTCAAGATGATATGAGAGAACCAACCAGTTGGAATCTGTGGAAGTTTTGGATAGGATCCATTACAGATTCTCAAGAAATCCCTAATGTTCTCATCAGTCTTGTAGGAAATGTGTTCGATAATCTCAAGCATGCAATCAAGAGACAATGCAAGTTGAGGTTTACCAAGATCTTTACTCAAGTACTGATTGATGGAGAGCAAATGTTCAAAGACTGGGATGAGTTTGAAACTAGCCAAATGACTCATACTCTTGTTCTTAATCAATGATTGTACAATGAAATGGTAGTCTTGTTTCTGGAAACTAATAGAAGCATTCAAGAAGATTTGGTATAGTGACAATACCAAAATGATTGTATCTTTCATCTCTGGAGCAGTTGACATTATAAAGTCAATTGGTGACCGATTGAGCATCTCTCTAAATGCAGTAGTCCAGTTAATCAGTTGATCAATGAGTTCATCATTCTCTGGGTTCAAATGAGAGTCTTTTCCAGTAATTTGATAGCTATCAAATATTTTTTCAATCTGACTCTTGAGTAATTGGTATGAGAATGTAATGATATTTTGCTTCAATTTGGATATATCCAAATTTGATTTCTTTGGATCATCAATGACATTGGTAATACTTTGTTCAATTAGAGTAGTGAATTGACTGAGAATCTTGACCTTATCAATATTAGAGAGATTTAATATTGGATAGATAATAGAACGAATAAAGTAAATGGTATTAGCATGGTAGTAACTGGAGGTGTAGTATTGAAGAATGGTATTCTCTTTGATTGGTGACAATTTCTTTAACAAAACTGTAAAGAATCTAGAGAGTTCAGTTTCAACCTTGATTGTTCTAATTAGATAATCAATAGCAAAGGCATCTTCCAAAGATGGATTTTCATTAATGAAATCTACCAATTCATAAATTGGGTTACTCTTAATGTAGGATTGGAACATCTTGAATACATTCAATGGTGAACGATTCTTTACACTGTTTACTACATGGCTAAAGTAGTTACCCAAAGTGGTACTGATGGCATCGTACAGAGGGAAGGTAGATTTAGTCTTTGGATCCAATGGTTTAATCAAACTAATTGGTTCAAATCTCTGTTCAATTCTGTTGGAGATCTTTGGTAATTTAGTACTCTTGATAAAGAGTGTAACTAATAACTGTTCACGTGAATTTGGTTGAATCTTAAGTACATCACCATAGGATTGGTAATTTACCAAAAGTTTAAAGACCTGACTGATAACAGGGAAGAAATAACTAGTCAATGAATCTTTAATAGAGTCGATAAATGAACGAACTAATTTACCAGCATGAATTAACTGAGAGATATTGTTAACGATACCAGAGAGAATATTCTTACTATTCCAGTTACGAACAAACTGATCAATAATCTGGTAGTACCATACTTCATTGTTCTTAAACAGTTGAGTCATACCTTCTTCTCTCTTCTTTTTGTCACGATAGAACTGTTGTTCTGCCATTGAGAGTTGTGGAGCACCTCTAACCATTGGAATGATATATGGATTCATATCAAAACATATAGTATGTAAATGTTCTTTAAACATATCTTGGAATGTCTTGTAGATGGTTTCTTGTGGAATATGATTCTTTAATCCAAAAGCTTGTGCAATCCAAGATCTGATATCAGAGTCAATAAGAGTGCTCTCTGATTTCTCAGTTAAAGTACTATCAGTATTCAAACCCAAAGAATCAATGTACAAGAATTCAGTGTTATTCAAAAAGATGGAATTGATCTTGCTTTGGTTGTAAATTGAATACTCTGGTGGGAAATGACAAATCAAAACCAATAGTTTACCTGGATGATTGTTAAACAACTCTAAGACATAACTAATCTGGTTCTGATTGCTAATAGTCATATCAGCAAAGATCAAACAGATGGTTTGTGTCTTTGATTCTTTGAATTGTTCAATTTCAGCTCTACATTTAATAGAGGATTCAATGGCATGCAATTGAAGGAGTTTGAGATTCTCTTTAGTGAGTTTTGGATTGTTATGTGACAATGTCTTGTAGAATGTTCCTACATTCTCAACATCCTTCAAACGATGGAAAGTCAGAGATGTTCTGGTATAGAGTACCCATTTGTTGGTAGTATTTTGTTGAGTGGTTGCTGATTCTGGTTTTTGTTGCAATTGAATAAATTCATTAAAGATGTGGTTCAAGAATCTCAAACAATTGAAATGCTCTTGACGAAGGATATACTCTCTTGTATATTCTTTAGGTAAAGATTTACATTTAAAGATAGACTCTGGTCTGGCAATCTGAAGAATCTTCCAATTGAATAGACGATACTCATTGGATTCAACAGTGTTTTGATCATCTGGGATATCAGAACTTATATGGTATGGTGATATCTGAGTACCAGTTTCCAAGTTCAATTTAGCCTTCTTTGCAATTAAATATACCAATGATGATATAGTCTCTTTACTGTATCCAAAGAGTAAACTATTGTTGGTAACTTTTCCGTGGAATTCTTCAACAAAGTGTTTGGCACTGGTGAGTAGTGACTCAAAGAATGCAACCTTGTCATGTAGAACCTTGGATCTTAGACAGTAATCCAAAAGATGGTCGACAGACAAATAGTATTTCTCAAATCTATTGAGCCATGGTAAATGGGTAGTCTTCATTCTACTCAATGGTAAATGTACGATAATCTTGAAGTTTGGATGTACAGTACAAAATACAGAGTGAGTACCAAAACTGACATTGGCAATGAAATGTGCATTACCTTCAATATCATGAATCAATTGGAAGTATCTATTAAATACATCATAGAAACATGCATCAATAGCTTGGGTGTTAACAAGTACTACAGTACCACCAGTTGACATTTCATTCTTAATCTGACTGACGACAGCCACTAGAGATTCAGTGCTGTTATCTTTATCAAAACCACCAACTCTGATGACTTTATGTTGAATACCAAGTTCTCTGAGAATCATCAATGAGGTTTCATTCTCAGTTGGATCAATTAACATCATGTAACGGAATGCACAGGTATTTGGATTCTGATCAACTTCAAGAGTCTCTTCAAGAGATTCACGAATTCTGTCAATGGTATTATCAATTCTTGGTGGCATTTGAAGATTCAAGTTCTTAAAGAACACAGCAACCAATTGATTAAAGTCATTATATGGAATACCATTGAAATGTCTCTCCAGTGAATTCAATAAACCTAAAGGTGAGATACAATTTTCCTTTTGATAAGATCTCTGTAAATGTCTTAAAAAGAATACAAAATCTCTTTGATGGAATAGATTGAGCTTAGTAGATCTTGAGAAGTGATTGACCATTTTGTAACTCTTTGATAATGCATCACAAATGGCATATTCATTGGAATTGAGTTGATGTTTGTAACCAAATAGACAACCAATAACCAAAGACTTTTCATCTTCGTCACTGATAGTTGGTGGATGAACCAGTACAAGCATACGATTGGTTTTGGCAGCATCTAATATCTTGTTGGATAAAATGATAATAGCGATATCTTCATGTGATTGTGATTCACCAATCTTTTGTGAGAGTTTATCCAAGTAGTCATGCATGATTTTCATTGGAGAGTCTTTTTCATCGACGAGACCAGCCTCATCAAGATGAATGACACAACGAACTTTGTTGTCTTTAGTTGAACCCAAGACTTTTTGTCTTTCAATAGCACGATTCATAATAGATTGAATTTCAATATCAGTAGTGTGACTGGTACATTGGTAACGATATGGGATGGCATTTGGCATCTCAGAATAGAAACTATTCTTATCGGTCTTGTTAGCATTAAGGTTCTCTAAGACAATAGAGAATGAAAGAGTCTTACTGCAACCTGGTGGACCAATGATACATAATGGGATATTGCAATTAATTGAAATGACAGTAAAGAAGAGATTCAATTGTAGAGAATCAGTTCTGGCAATACCTTCTGGGAGTTTAGTCTTCTCTGCGACTGCACTGTAGATGAGTTTGAAAATCTCCATAAATGATTTACGATATAGTAGACGGTCAGCACCAACTTTACGAATGTAATTGTCAAAGTTAACAATCATTTCGTCTCTCTTTGGACCTTCAGAAAGTCTGTAGACATAGGTCATTGCACAGGTACAGATAGTAGCTAACCAATGTATACTGACATAGTCATCGTTATCCAATTGGAAGAAAGCAGTTAAAAAGATCATTGTGGCAACTTTGGATTTAAAGAATTTATATAAATCAATAGCTCTAGTGAGATCTCTAATGGATACATGAGTACGTGACTGATGTGCAGCTCTTAGTGATCTCTGTCCTATAAGAATCATCTGTAAGAGATCCTCTTTACATTGTGCCAATGTCTTGCTATCGGTAATATCAGCAATGATACTCTTGAAATCAAAGAGAGTTCTCAAGAAGGAAACTTCAGATTCTTCATTGAATTGACCATAGTCAAAGTAGAGAAGTTTCATTGAAGGTGGAGTCTGTCTGACTACAAATGAAAGATCGTTTGTAAAAGTCTGTTGCTCACCAGTGTAATTGATGGTATCTTGAGAAACTTGTAGAGGGTTCATAGCACCAATCCAGAATATGTTACTTGGTAATGGGCCCTCACCATCAATGGTACCATCAATGAAAATCTCATTGATCAAAGCCAATGTGTCATCTGGAGAGGTATTAAACTCATCAATAAACACAACCATCTTCAAACCTTTATCAATAGTCAACAATTCCTTACTGTCTTGAATGACCTTATTGGTGAATGACTTGAACTCTTTGGAATTCAATTTCTTGTGCATAATGATACGGTGGAAGAGATTCTTGAATTTTACAGAACAAATCTCAGCAACCATCTTTTGTAATTGCTCGATAGTGTTAATTGACTTTTGTTCTTTACTAGTGAGAATAGTATTCAAATCAGATTCCTTACTAATGTAAATCAATTTGTTATTTACAAGAATCTTTCTCATGCAATCCTCAAGTTCAGAGAGTAAATTGAATTTGTACTTTTGCAAGAATTCCAAATGTTCTGGAGACTTTTGAACTATACCACTGTTTTGGTTATTGTTGTTCTGAACTGGTGGATTGACAAGTGATTGACCTGGTTTTTGAGTCTCTGTGAAAGGTGGTTGATAACCATACAATTGGAAGAGTGCTTCATTAATATGGTCAGCAGTACAATCACCTGGTAGACGGTCATAATGCTTATCACCAATCTTGATTGGCTTCAATTTGAATCCAGTGTTTCTAGAGATGATTGAACTTACTTTTTCTTTGAGTTCATAAATGATATCAGGGATAGCATTATTCTGAGCATTGATGAGTAGGGAATAGAAAATCAAGATAAATGTCTTACCAACACCAGTGTCACCAGTGAGAATAAGTGAACGTTGATTTTTAATCTTGTTATTCAAAATGATCAATCTCTGACTGAGTTCAGGTGTCAATACATAACCATACTGATTAGACAAATCACCAACAATATAAGTTCTAGTGGTGATACCAAATGAATTGGAAATTACCAAACGGAATTCATGTGGTTCCTTCAAAGCTTTATCAATAGTATACAAAGAGTCTCTCTTAGAAGCTGGAATGATTTGACCCTTGTTATTAGAGAAATCAATGAAATCCAAAATAGCCTTCTTGTTATCTTTATCAGCTAGAATACTTCTGGCAGTAACCAATGGTGGGTTCTTCCAAATCTCATTGGCAGAGCTAAAGTTTGGATCAGACAACTGAATAGATTCCAATAACAAAATGTAATAAAGTTCCTCCAGAGACAACAGTTTATCAACTGTTTTAGTATTGTTATGACGATCGTAGAACTTTACAACAATACAGTATTCATGATAGTCATCGAGGAAAACTAAACGTTCGTGTAAGAGGGAGAAGAAGTTCTTTCTGGCAATACAGTTTTGTGGTTCAGAGAGGAATGCAACTTTTTGTTTGGTGTATTGTGCAAGTTTGACCTCAATGATGTTTCTTACGTATTCAAGATAACGTTTCAATGTGATGTTACTACCTTGGTCCAGAGTTGGTGTATTATAGAAATTACAATCAATATAGGAGAAACATTTCTTTTCGATATTGGATATCTCCCATTCGAGTTTAGTATGATCGTGGTGTTCAGCTAAATGTACAATCAATGGAATAGACTGTTCTACATATTTTGGATAGGTTAATCCTGGTACTTCTTCAAGAGGTGACCCAATTTCAACATAAACTGATAACTGAAGATTCTCTGAAATATTCAAAATCTGACCTTTAGCACCAAAAATGAAACCAAAACCAATGAGTGGGTAAAAGAAGTGATTGAGAACTTCAAAATCACACAATGGAGAGAATATAAAATGAATACTAACTTCCTTGTCTTTTTCTTTTGAGAATTTGGAAATCTTTTCAATAAGACTGTTTAGATCAAATTCCAAACGAATGAGTACATTTATACAGATCTTCTCTTTACAAAGACTCTTGATATAGTGAGTCTTACCAGAACCAGAAGGACCCTTGACAATAGCAAGTGACTTGATACCATTTTTGGTTTTATTGTGTACCCATTGATCTTTGAAATTCTTCCATTCGGTATTGAATTGTTGCTGATAAGTTGGCAAGAATGAGAAAATCTCAGAGTTGGATGTAGACTTTTCAGTACTGACAAAATAGACTTTAGCAAGATTCTTAATGGATCCGTTATTGTAATGGTCACTAACCCAAGAAAGAAGTTTTTCTTTTTCTCTTGGAATACCAACTAAAAAGAATGTATTGTCTGGGAACTTCTCAACAATTTGAGTGAAATAGTCAATGTCAACATGGAAACTATGGGCAAAGAACAATTGGTATGGGTTAGGCAGACAAGAGTCATTTAACTGCATTAGAGTGTTAAAGAGATTAGACTTATTCTCCAATTGAAGATACATGAAAATGGGTTCAGTTTCAGAACGAATAGGAGGTTGATCATCGTCATCAATCATTAGAGCCTCGAGAAGTTTTGGAATGAACATATTCAAAAACAGTGGTACTTCAACATTTCCTTGATTGGCAAAGAAATCTTGTTGATTCTCTGTGATTACCTGTGAGATGATTTCACTAGTTGATGTTGGAATACAGTATTTAAGGTATGGGAACATGATTCTCGTGAGTTCCACCAGAGATCCGGTATTAGCTTTAAAGAACTCTTTTAGAGAACTATGTAAACTTGAAATACCAGAAGCACGAAGTAACAGTAAATGTCTTGGAAGTGATATAACATTGCTATTCCACTCTTTAATCTCTTCTTTGAAACGAGTTTCCATATTATCGAGATTGGTCATTTCAATCTGACTGATATTCAGAATAATAGTACCATTGACATAGTCTGGATGATAGACTCTGTCCAATTCCAAATGAAGTGCATGTATTCTCTGCAAGAGTTTAAAGAGATAATCAAAGTTCTTAATCTGTTGAGCAATCTCTGGTGTAATTTCCTTGGCAGAGAAGATATTCAAACCTCTAACATAATCCTCTACCTTGTCCTGGTTGAGTTGTAATTTTGAATCCTTAATCTCAACTAACCAACCATCAGAACCAGATTCACATTTTGTAGAATTACTAATAAATTTGGAACTTGACAAAATCAAAGAAGCAATCTGCAAAGAGGATTGACTGTTATAAGCACCACCACCAGTCTTATAAAGAGCTTTAATCTGTGATAAATTTGCATTTACAAAATGCAACATATTGAAAGCCTGGGTGGTATTCTGTTGATTGAGCAATGTGGAAATCTTGAAACAAAAGTCTTTAAATGTGAAAATTTTAGCACCTTGAACTCTCTTTTGTTCCAAATCCATCTTGATCTGAATCAACTCCACCAAAAGATTTTTAGTGTAGATGGTGTTATCCAATAAAGATGAATTCTTTTGATCACCAATTAAATTCGATGTGATAATGTGACCTGTAGAATCAAAACTCTTTAGATCTTTAAATGATGAAAAGAACTCCATCAAATCAAATGTTACATGTTGGAAAAAGGCAAAGTGATGGTGATTCAAGTTACCCAAAATCTCAGCCAATTCATTAATAGTTACAGTGGCCTCTGCAATAGACTTGACACGAACACTATCGAGTCTCTGTTGGATAGCTTGTTTGGCTTTATCCAAATCAGAGATTTGAATGTAGTTTTGAACTCTACTAAAGAAATCATAAATCTGGGAGACATTAGTTCGGACACCAAACAAAAATGTAGCCTTGTCAATAAATGTCTTGATTGTTGTGACAGTATTGTTATCAAATGCCTTGTTAGGGTAGAAATAAGAGAAGATACTGTACAACTCCTTTTGATAACTGACTTCTTGAACTTCATCAGCAATATTCTGGAAGATCTCATTCAATGGCATAGAGGTATCTCTATCAACCAACTGCTTCATAAACTTTTGAGCCTCTTCACATACTTTATCTAGAGTATTATAGTCCTTCTGTGAGAAGAATTTGAAAATGGCCTCAAAGAAGGAAGATTTCTGATAAATGTGGAAAAAGATGAGGAAATTGAGATTCTGTTCGGAACGAAGTGTCTGTCCATTAGGTCCTTTAGCAGTGAGAACTCTCTTTCTCTGAACTGCAATCTTTTCGATAATTTGTTGTTGATTTGGATGATTTTCATCAATGGAGAATCCAAACTTCTCATTGAGCCACTCAGAGATCTTAATGAGATTGGTCAACTCTGATAACTCTTGGAAATACTTCTTCTCGAGTTCTTCAATAGTCTCGTGCTCAAATTTACCAAATGAAATGAGAATCTTTGATAGATTGACATATTCCTCTTTCTTTACTGGATCATAGTTGGATTTAATTTGAACACAACGTTGGTTGAGATCTACACTAAATACTGAAATGTGTTGATGATATTCATACAATTGTGGTGACCAATGTGGGTAATGGTTACCAGTGAGAGTTGACAAAACACTTAATTTGGTGATGGCTTCATTGTAACCACGGTTACCAGCCAACACAAACTGTTGACGTGCTTGTAACATCTCCTTGAAAAACAAGATAAAAGGCAGACCAACCGGGATATTGTCATTATAGTTGTTTAGGAATCTCTGAAATTGTTCGAGTAACAATGTCTGGTTAAGTGCTTTACCTTCATTGTTGATGAACAACTTCACAACATGACTGACAAAGTTAAAGTAGTTTTGGTAGTTTTTCTCAGAGAGTATAGTGTTCTTGGGACTATTGTTAAGGAAGTCAACCTCACCTTGAGCGATATCCGAGAGACGAGATAGTGAATTAAATGTCTTGTCAATCATTGGAATGTTGATATTTGGTAAATACAAATACATGGAAGCTGCAACAGAAAGTGGGATAAATTTCAAGAGTTTTCCTTGAACTTGTTGAATGTGTTCCTCTTTGGATTTGAAGAGTTCAATGAAGGCTTTGGTTGATGGGAATACTTCGTTCTCAGGAGAGAAGATATATTGAATCAGTGACTTGAAGAATTGGAACAAAATAGGACTGCTACAAATCAATACAAAAAAGTATTGATACTCATCTCGGTTAAATAGATAGAAGTTGAAGACCAACTTGAGTTCCTGTAGCATTGCACCCTCAATATGTTGAGTGACAATCTCTTGTTCAAAAGTTCTCTTATCAGCCAACAGCAGACGAATAAAAGCATGATAGCAAATAATTCTACCTTGTTCATTCATTACAATCGATTGTAAAGCTCTAATGGCAATTTTAGAACGAATGAGGGCAATATCTACATTCTCGACTTTGGCCATATCATTATTGATCTCAGTTACCAAATCATAGTAACACTCTCTGTTGATATCTACATCCTGAATGATCTTTACCATTAATTCCAAACCCTTGATAGCTTGTTTGTTCTTTGGAACTGGTAATCCCAACTGGTATCTATTAGCAAATAATTGCAAGAGAGCTCTCTTGTAACGAAGTTTCTCAGTTGCTGATTTGGCAATCTCTTCTATAGCCCTTATACCGTGACTAGGCAAATTCTGGAGATTATCAAACTCGTTCATGGCATCATCAAAAAACTTTTTATATCTCTTATCAATTTGGTTTTCAAAATTGAGATAATCGATAAATGAGATACCAACAAACAATTTCATTTCAAACTTCATCTCTTTCCATCTATTACTTAAAAATACAAATATTATTTGACACAATGATAGATCAATATGTTTAAATATGACCTGAAGCATTTTCAATACAGTTTCTGGATTCTTTTTAGATAATGCTGATTTATGATCACTTTTTAATAGTAAAATAAAATAGAATAATTAGTACAAATGTATTTAATATTGGAAGAATTTGAGTATAAAACATACTTATCAAGTTTCATAAAAAGAAAAGTTTGAGGAATGACATAATTGTTATGGTAACTAACCATTCCAATTAGACTTTCAAATAATTCCAGATCTTCAACTGAAGACTTTCTCTCATGGTTGTGTCTGATCACATCCATGGCACTACTTGGAGAGATTTCTTGTTGGAATAGTTTGGTGATAAATTCTGAAAATAAACCACCACCAACACCAGATGTAGAGACTTTTGATGAACTGGTTCTAAGTTGTGGTCCACCGCTATTATTGTTGTTGTTGTTATCAACTTCAGGTCTATCACGGTCACTAGATGTTCTAATACTGCCTTTACCTTCACTAGATGTTCTAATACTTCCTTTGGCTTCAGCAGATGTTCTAATACCACCACCAGATGTAGTAGTAGTAGTTGTTGTAGTGGTAGTAGTTGTATTATCATTATTACCACCATCATCTTTTTTATTCTTTTCAACATCACCTTGAATTTCGTCTAGGTTTTGTTGGAGTTGTTGATTATTGTTATTTACAGTGAAATTTTGATTATTTTCTGTTGAGGAGGTTGTAGTGGTAGTAGTTGTTGTAGTTGGGGTGGCTGTTAGACCATCACCAGCAGTAACACGATTTCTACTATCAATATCGGGTTCTCCTTGTTCGTTAGCTTCAACAGATTCATTAGCCATTCTATTATTGTTGTTGTTGTTATTGATGGCCATTAAGATATCAGAACTTGGAATATCTTGGTGAGCTTCTTTAAATTTTTTATGAATATGTTCATCACGATCATCTTCACCTAGAGCACCACCTGCACGAGCAGTTGAATCATCAGAGTGTGCTGACCGTTGTTGTTGTTGTTGTTGTTCACCCATAGCCATCATCATTGGTACAACAGAATGTGCGTGATCTCTTGGAATAAATCCACTATCAGCACCACCTTCAGCACCTGGTCCAAAGCCTTGTTGTGGGGGTTGTGGAGGTCCAACGACCACACCTTGTCCACCAACTTGGAAAGGTACAAACATATTTTGTTCTCCACGGTGATGTAAATGTGGCATGTGACCTAATATACCGACACGATGGTGATGACCAGTAGGTACAGGTGGTGAAATGGGACCTTCTGGAAGTGGTTCTTCTTGTGGATCTTGACTTGGTGGTGGTGGAATTCCTTGTCCATCCTCTCCTTCATCATGATGAGGTGACTGTCTTTGTTGTTGTGGTTGATGTTGTGCTGTTGGAGTAGTATTTGGCTCACCAGCTGTCATCAGTGTCTCATCACCGCCAGTAGGATTCAAAGTTCCCAATAACTTCATAAACTCTTGATATTGTTCCTGTGGAGATAAGTTACTGTGTTGCATTCTAAAATAGGTGAAAAATGGTTGGTGTTGCAATGGAATCTCTGGAAAACTATTGCCATCAGCTCCGACGGGAGGTGTATTCTGACCACCATTGTTATTATTGCTATTATTGTTATTATTATTGTTATTAAACATTTTCTAATCTGAATCTATATATACGATTTGACCAGATAGAATGAATAAATAAAACAAATAATAAAAAATCTTATAAGTTTGACAAATGAGAAAAAATTAAAAAAAAAAAAAAAAAAAGATTTTAAAAAAAAAAAAACTAATGATTTTAAGAATTGAAAATCTAAAAATAACAATTTTTGTAGAAATATCAAACTATTTTATTTTATATATATTTTAATTCTATTATTAATTTAAAAATATTTATTTAATTAAATTGAATAAAGTTTCTTTAAACTATTCAATATTTAATTTTTTTTAAATTTTTTTTTAATTGTTAAATTTTGATTTCCAATAATGTTGAATCAAAAGGCACTGATTTTTAATGAACTTATACAATTACCCGATTTTGATAAATTATTAGTACATGAAAAGCTTAAACAGCTTTTTCCAACTTTTGATAATACAAAACTAAATGAAAATAATCAAGTTGAAATTAGAAATACCCTAGAGATTAGTTTTAGAACATTTTTCAATGACTATATAGTAGGTACTAAGAAAAGAGAGAATAAGAATGAAAGAGAAATTAACTTATTTAAATAAGAAAAAATTCAATAGTACTCAAGATGTAAACAAAGCAATTAGACTATCATCCATTGTTGTAGAGTTGGGTTATTTGGATGCTATTATTGAGTTTCAGATTTTTGAAGATTTGTTTGATGGTCAACCTATAAGTAGAGCAATAGAGTTATTTTCATTACTGGAAATGAGAAAGGATATATTGGCACAGGATGCAAGTTTGCATGAAAAAGGTAGAAAAAAGAACTTGTTTCTAAAGGTTTGTATAGAGTTGTTAAAGAGACTGTCAAGAACCACAAATCCAGATTCGTGTGGTAGAATATTGATATTTTTGGCAAATGTATTCCCACTTTCAGATCCAAGTGGTTTGAATACTAAAGGTGAACATAACACACACAATGAGATTTTTGATTCCATTGATAAATCTCTTAAAGATGCTGGCGAATACTCTGACCAAGCTATAGATTTTAAATTCTACAGAGACTTTTGGTCATTACAAAGAGTATTTCAGTCACCTCAATCACTTTTACAGTTTCCAGCTCAAGGTCAGAACCCAACCAATATTCCAACACTTATCAAGTCAAAATGGGACTCATTTATCGAGTCTTTAGATTTGGTATTAAACGCATTCTCAACATTAGTGAATTTAGATGAACTTGTAGTTCCAGATAAAATTCAAATTAATAATAAGAAACTTAATAATGTAGATATAGAAATGACAGATAAAAGCAATAGTAGTAGTAATAGTAATAGTAATAATAATAATAAGCATTATTTTTGTACCAAATATCTAACAAATCCAAATTTAATGGAATTGCAATTGAAAGATTCAACATTTAGAAGAAATATATTGACACAGGTATTGATAACATTTCAGTACTATGAAGTCAGTTCTATGAAGTTTCCAAACCTCTTTACATCCGATCAAAAACAACTGCAACAGAATTTGATATCCAGAATCTACAAGATATTGCTGTCTACTCAACCAGACGGTGAATTCTTTTCTAATAGTATATCGAATATATTAAAGAGAGAAAAGAATTGGATATATTGGAAGAGAGATTTCAATTGTAAATCATTTGAAAAACCAGCTTTAGATACCTCAGCTCTATTACAACAGCAACAACAGAGTGGTAGACTGGATAAGAAAAGAAAATTTACACCAGTGATGGGTCATTCCGATCTTGCAAAGATTTGGAAATCCTCTCAAGAAAAGGATCTAAAAACTACAAATACTGTGACTATAGAGTCTCTAATGGCACCTCTGATTAAGGAAAATGAAGAAATTGAAGCTCAGGAAAAGAAAGAACGTGAGAAACAACAGAGAAGAAAAACTAAAGAACTGGAAAAAAAGAAGAAACATGATGAACGTCTATCAAAATATGAATTGGAAAAACAGTCTAACCCTAATTTACCACCTCTCGAAGACTCAGATGAAGATGTAGTCATTGATTCTGATGATCTTGAGGATTTAGATGATCCAAAACCACTGTTAAAAGAAGATAGTGTATATGTTTGGAAAACACTTCGATGTATAGGTAAAAAGAGATTAGAACTCTTTAGATGCTCTAATTTTGATGATATCATTCAAAATGTTAACAAACCTTCCATAAGTAGTCCAGTTAATAAATCCAGAAGAGCTACAATCATTGATAATTCAACTCCAACAACTCCAACTCCTGTAGTCACTCAAGAATAAATAAATACAATATATAAAAAAGATTAGTTTTTTATTATACAAAAATTTAAATATTTTATTTTAGTGGTGTGAATTAAATACAATTTAAATCATGTTTAATTATGAAGATGGAATACTTGTGTCATTGTTGTGATTCTGAGGAAAACTTGAGAAAAATGCAATGGAATTACTATTATTTTCTTTTAATAAATCAAACATGGAACCATAATTGAGAATATAACCATCATCTTCATCAACTCGAGAACAGGAACTAAAAGTTGGTGTATAAGTTTGTAATTCCATTAAGACTTGTGTGAAATTTCTTGGTGCTGATGGACATTCTGAAAAATTATAGTGTGAGATGTATGTTTCATCTTCTAAACATTGAGTATTACTATTATTTGGAGAACTTATACAAATAGTAGGTAAAGGTGTTGTACTACTACCTCTAATACTGTTTAAAGATTCGTTTTTAATTTCTGTGCAATTATTATTATTTTGGTTATTTGAATCAAACATTGTGTTATCACTTGATTTATTCATTCGATAAAATGTGAGTGGTTTACTGTGTATTGGACTATGAGAAATTTTATTATAATTATTATAACGATTGATTTGTTGAGTTTTTCTTCTTCTATGTGTTCTTTTTAAATTATAATTATCATTTAGTAAATGAACAATAATATTTAAATTTTTTATATTATTTTTAATCAAAGTTACCTTTCTTAGAGAGATATCTTGATTTTCTTTTCTACCTACTTCAGATAATTTTAAATTTTGTTGTATGTTTGTATTATTTATTTTTTCTATAATTGTCATATTGTGTGGTGGGGTAAGGGATAAAATGATAAATAAATTAATTAAATTTTTTTTATTGTTTTTTTGTGTGGGTGTCTTGATTGAAATTTCAAAAGAGAGAAAGGAATTTGCAAAGATAATTCTGGAGTTTTTACTGGGATTTTCAATTTATTTTAAAATTACTGATATAGTAGTCACAAAGGTATTAGTAATAAAATATGTTGGACCAATTATTTGTATACATTTCAGTTGTGGCAGATTAAATGCTTTACTAAGAGATTTAACAATCTATGATATAAATGTTAAAGCAATGACATGATAGAAATTCTTTGAAACCAATATCAAATTTCCATCGTACTTTTTTCAAAGCATATTCTTCTCTTGTAAATGAATTTCAATACAATATTAAATTTTTGAAATAACTTATGTACAAAAGTATCCAACATTTACTACTAAAAGATATAAATAAAAAATATCAAAAAAAAGTGTTTATATGTGAAGTCATGATCTTAATTATATATATATTGTATTGTAGGATATTTAATATCTTGAAATTAGTTTTAGAGCATGTTCAATTGGATCATACCAAATAAAAAAGGTACTGTTGTATTGGTGAATGATTGTTTCAACTTGGGCTTTGGTAATAAAATCAGTAGTACTTGCAATCTCCATACATTTGATTTTTGGTAACTTTGTAAGACCATTTTCAAAGAGTTCCATAATGTATTCTAGATTAAAGATAGTTGATTCTACTCTTAGTTTTAGATATTCTAAATTTTTACAATTTCTAATGATGTGGGAGATGGAGGGTTGGGATTTAACATTTCTGATTGGTCTTAATCCCATTCTTAATGTTTTTAAATGTGGTAGACTGTTCAGTACATTATAGATATCAGCAGGAAACTGATGGAAGAACTTTATACTATTGATTTTGGACCCTTTTAAAGCGGTATTTAGTGCATCTATTACCTCTTCTGTTGGATCGTTGCTATAACATGATAAAGAACATGTTAGAGATTCTAAAGATTCGTTGGTAATCTTTGGTATGTGGGTTTTTGGTAAATAGACCTTAAGTTTCTTTAGTGATTGGTTTACCTGTAACAAGTATTTTGCAAAGTGTTCATCCAAAGGCTTTCCACAATGGTATCCTAAATACTTTAAATTACTATTAAAACTAAGATATTCAATGAGATGTTTTTCAAGAGCCATTAGGCTACCTTCAGATGAGTTTTCCAATGGCAAGAAAAACTGGAATGTATGCAAATGGAAGAGATCTGAAATGCCATTGCCATCCTTAAACATTGCATTGCAAAGTTCCTCTGGTGAGAACATTAAATTTGCTAATTGATAGGAGTCACTACGAATAGTGAGAACCTCCAAATTAACTAGATTTTTAAATTCTTTCAATAGAATTAACATATCTGGTGGATTTTGAATGGAGATAGCTCGAAATACCAAAGTTTTCAATTTAGTCAGTGAACAAATGGTTACTATAAAGTCAGGGTCAATTCGGACACTAATGAATTTTAGAGTTGTAAGATGAGTAAAATGACTTTGCTTAGCATGTAATGGTTTAAGATAGTCATTGTACATAAAATAGGGTTTAAAAGTGATAGATTCCACAGTAGAACAAACACAATCATAGATATCATTAATCATTTTTTCATCTAACTCTATGAATACTGTTTGATTCAGTGATTGGTTGATAGAGAGAGTCTTAAGGCTACCAAAAAATATTTGATTCAACTCTTCAGCAGTCCTATTTTGGTATCCTTTTTTAACCAATTCAACCAAATTCACCAATGAATATCCTGCACAGTCTAAAGACTTTACTGTATTTAAAATGGAATTAGACTGAATCATCGATGTAAAATACTGGTAGATTGATTTGGCACTCAGTGTCATTGTAGGAGGTGCCTTAATATTATGTTCTAAATGTTCTGAAATTACATGATAGAAATTTCTAGATACCAATAATAGATTAAATTTCCATTGTACCTTTTCTGATGTATCATCATCTCTTGTAAATTTATTTCCAAACCACAGATATTCTACAATCATTTTTAAAGGTATCAATGGTATCACACCATTGTTATTATTAAACTGTATATCTAATTTTTGTTTTGGTGTAAAGTAACTCTTTACGCAATTCATTGATCTTTTTATCAAAAATAGTATATTTAAATAGTTTAATTAACTATTTTAAAAAATTCAAAAAAAATAAAATAAAAATAGAAGTATTCATTTAATTTAAAAGCAGAAACTAATCATTCTTTTTATTGAGGTTTAAATGAGGTAATTAAAGAAGTGGAGATTTAAAAAAACGAATCTTGAGAAGTTTGGAAAATAAGCTTTCAAATATCAACATATGGACCACACCATCACCGTAGATGGTCACGTGGTTTTAATAACAAGATAGTAAACCAAATGATGTTGATGCTTCATTTTAATCCTTGAAAGCTGATCACTAAAAATCAAATAAATGTTTGATACTTGGTCCACACCATCACAGTAGATGGTTATGTGGTTAAACCAAATGATATCAAAAAAATTTGAAATTTGGTGATTTGATTTGAAATCTCTATATTCTGTTTAACCTGTCATCTAATTTCTTTAATGATATTCTGTACATTTTCATTTAAACCAACTTTAATTTTAAATAAAATAATTGAATTTGTTGATGGATTCAATCCAAACAAACTAATTTAATCTATGTATTAATGTGCTAATGCTGAAGTAAACTAATTAAATCTAAATCATGTTGATTATAAAATTATTGATCTGTTGTTGTTAAGATACTATTAAGATATCCTAATTAAACTCTATTGATTTCATCCACTAAAACCAATGGAGCTTTACCTGTGAAAATAGATGTCTTGAAGAAGACCATCTCTGTTTTGGTTGTGATAATTTCAATATCATCACTGGTTGAGGATTTACCTTCGTAGGTAACCCTCTTCAGACCACCATGTCTTGAAATGAAATCATTCATATCGGAGGACTCCATGGCAAGAAGTGATGATAAATCCTTGAAATTATATTTAGCATTCTTGCCTTTGCTTTTATAAGCCTTTGAGATTGTTTCAATGGCTTGATTTCTGAGAGCTGTTGCGTTTTCATCCAAACAGCAGCATTGAAGGAAAGTTCCTGATCTTTCCAATTTGAACAATCTACAATAATTGTTAGATTGAATGTTGAGATATACATCCAAAGCAAACTTAATTGATGGATGTCTGATAATTGATGGATGAAGACTACCAATAATAGTATTAACTTCATCATCGTTGTAGAGGTTCAATAATAATTGATATCCTCTGTACTCTGGTTCATTTGGGTGAACCTCGTTTTGAGTTTGTTGATAAACTCTATAAAAATCCATTAGAGATACCAAACACTTGCTGAGCTGCTCTCTATTCAATACCGGATCAAAAAGAGCAGCATCTAGACCACGAGAACCAAGATAGAATTGGCTTGAAATGTGGAATCTGGTACATTGTTCTAAAACTTTAATACCAATAGTACCATTACATCTATGGATTGCCAAATCCTTTCTAATGGCTCTAGATCTATCAAAAATGAAGCTATAGGTTGATTCAATACCATTATTTCTAATAAGACCAACCAAATAGTCCATAGCTGAGGAAAGAATATCAGGTGTTCTGATATCTTCCTTATTGTTTGTTGAAATGGCATCAACTGATCTTTGGAACTTCTTTACCAAGAAGTATTTGCCATTTTCTTGTTTTTCGAGGTGATGAATATCACCATTGTCAATTCTGCATTTTGACTCTCTAACAGGACAAAATTCTGCAGAATAACCACCATCTAATACATCTGTAGTTTCTTCAACCATACTAGTAGTTTTAGAAACCTCAACTTCTTGGGCAATATTCTGTACATTGATCTCACCCAGACCAATTTCACCAGCAGATTCATTTTCTTCTTGTTCAACCTTTACTTCATCTTCTTGTTCATCTTTTTTTCCCTCTACACATACATCCAATTGTTGATCAGCAACTACAACATTTACAATGTCCTCGGTTTGAGTAGTTGTGGATTCTACTGTGATTTCTTCTGTCTGAGTACTAACAGAATATACAACATTTTCCTCAGTTTGAGTGCATGTTGATTCTACTGTTATTTCCTCAGTTTGAGTACTTGTAGAATTTACAACATTTTCCTCTGATTGAGTACTTGTTGTTTCCATGACAATTTCTTCAGTTTGAGTACTTATGGATACAGTTGTGGGTGTTGTAGTTGCGATATGGAGAGCCTCTCTAAGATCAAAACTCTCTTTGTCCATATCTAATACCAAATGAACATAATTTTCAATGAGGAACATTGAATATGCATTGATATGTTTTAAATGGTTATTTTGTTTTAACATTGATTTATATTGATCTGCCAATTCGCAATATGCTTCATTAAATTCTGATTCTTCTTTAATCATACTTTTGGCTAATGTATAATTCTGTTTTTTACCATTTTTAACTTTTATCTTCAATGATTCAATTTCCTCTTTTAAATTGAGTATCTCTTGATCTCTAGTTGAGCTATAAAAGATATTGAATAGATTGGATAGAGGCATTGTGTAAGAGTGAACTTGATATGTAATTAAAAAAAAAAAATATTTTTTTTTGGTAAATGAAATTTGAACAACTAACTATGATAATTTATTTTTTCATCGGAATTTCGTTTTTAACAAAATAAAATTACAATAATCTAAACAACCAATTTTACATATTTTATGAATAGAAGATGAGATTCAGATAAATAAAATTCTTACCTAAAAATTCAATATAACTTTGGTGACTAATATCTATTTTGACACATAAATCATTACACACCACCTGATTATTAAATAAATTAATTTACTAAAATAAAATCAAAGGAATATCGAAAATTTGGGAAATGAGTCACTTATCTCGGAACCATATTCTGAAATTCTTAAATGGGATTCTGAGTGTTTGAATTTTCAAAATAAAAAACTATAAAATCCACACAAATTAAATTTAATTTTCATTTTCATTTATCAAAATATAAAAGAACAAATGTCTGAAGCATTCAAATATGAACATAAAAAATCTGATATCACAGAAGAACTCTACCAGTATATGATAGATCATTGTGTTAGATGGGATAAAACACAACAAGAGCTAATTACATGTAAGTTTAATCTAGTTAACTTCAACATTTATTTAAAAGATATTAATATATTATTATTATATAAATAGTGACATTGAATCATGAATGGAGTATAATGGGTACAACACCAGATCAACATACATTCTTCCAATTTCTATTGAAAATCTTAAATGCCAAAAAATGTATTGATGTAGGTGTATTTACAGGTTTATCTTCATTGGCAATGGCATTGGCTCTACCAGAAGATGGTAAGGTTTATGCTTTGGATGTATCAACTCAATATACAGATCTTGCCAAACCCTTCTGGAAGAAAGCAGGTGTTGAGAATAAGATTGACCTCAGAATTGCACCAGCAGCAGAGACTCTACAGAAACTAGTTGATACTGAACCTGGTACTATAGATTTCATTTTTATCGATGCTGATAAAACAGGTTATGATACCTACTATGAACTAGGTTTGAAACTTATTAGAAAAGGTGGTGTCATTGCCTTTGATAATGTCTTCCAATCTGGCCGTGTCCTTAAAAAACCACTTCCAGATATATCAGCAGTTGCCATAGACACTCTAAACAAAAAACTATTAAATGACCCCAGAGTCTTTATCAGTTCCCTTCCAGTAGCTGATGGTATTACCTTAATCACCAAAATCTAAATTAAACTCTTAAATGTAATGTAAAAAGATCTAATTAATAAAACCACAATATTTTTTAATTTAAATTAAAAAGGTAGAACTACTATTTATTATAATTATCTTTTTGTTTATTTTGCTTTCTTTATGGCTTCATTTAACTCTGGTACTGCTTTAAAGAGATCACTGACATAACCAACATCAGCAACTTGGAAAATGGGAGCCTCTGGATCTTTATTGATTGCAACTATAACTTTTGAATCTTTCATACCTGCAAGATGTTGAATTGCACCACTGATACCCACAGCAATATAGAGTTCAGGAGCAACAATTTTACCAGTTTGACCGACTTGTAAGTCATTTGAGACAAAACCAGAATCAACAGCAGCTCTAGAGGCACCAACTGCACCACCCAGAGTATCAGCCAATTCCTCTAACAATTTGAAATTCTCACCTGATTTCATACCTCTGCCACCAGAGATTACAACTCTAGCTGATGTGAGTTCAGGTCTCTCTGATTTCTTAACCTCTGAACTATCCCATTTCACCTGAGTCTCTTGAAGAGATTTCTCAACTAATGGAACAGCCCAATCGTTACAATTGACAACTTGTGCTGATCCACCCTCAACAGGTGCCTTCTCAAAAGCTGTTGTACGTACAGTACCAACTTTACATTTATCACTTGATTTTACAGTTGCAATGGCATTACCTGCATAGATGGGTCTAGTGAATGTTTCTGAGTCTTTTACAGAGGTAATTTCAGAGATTGCTGAAACATCAAGAATACCTGCAACACGAGGTACGAAATTCTTACCAAAGTTACTGGCAGATGATAATATATGTGATAGTGATTCCTTTTGTTGTAGTTGAACAATAATGGGTGTTATAGTCTCTGCTAGTGAATGTTCAAGTGTTGGATGATCAACTGTATAAACTGATTTAACTCCTTTAACTTTACATAAACTCTCTACAATGCTATTACATTTACTACCTGCAACTAAAACTGAAATCTCACCACCAATCTTACTGGCAGCTGTAATGGTATTCAATGTACCACTAAGTAATTTTCCACCATCATGTTCTGCAATTACCAATGTCTTGCTGGAGTAATTTCTAATAAAATGTTGATTTAATTTAATTGAATTCTTTATTACTTTATTCAAAATCATCTCTTTCTATATAATTTTTTTTGATCTTCAACACTGTCACTATCTGAACTGAAAAAGAGTAAAAAATTTTAAAAAATGAAAAAAAAGTATTTAAATATTATATTCATATACTTTATTAACTCTTTCATCTCAAAAGTTTATTATTATAATAATGATAAACTATTATTATATTTTTAAATTTTTTAAAAACTTGAGTTATTTCAATCAATGAAAGTTCACAAAAGTGAAAATCACTAAAAAAAATTTTTTTTTTTTTTTATTTTATTTTTTTCTTTTTATTTTGTAGTTGTAATTATGTCATTTAATCAAGATTATATATCACATCCAGTTTTTGGTCAAGTTGATTACTTTAACAAAAAGAATCATCAACAACCAAACCAACATACACCATATTATAGCGTACACAACCACCATCAAACAGATGCTGGTAAACAAAAAACATTGTAGGTTTTTAGGAAACATAACACAGATTGACTTTAGAAATTAAAGAAATAGATAGATAGATACTCTATTTATTTTTTTAGTTTTTGTAGAATTAAATTATTAATATAGTTTGGAATAAATATTAGAGATCCAATTGTAACAGGTTCATCAGTTATTGCAATTAAATATAATGGTGGTATTGTCATGGGAACTGATATGTTATGTTCCTATGGTTCATTGGCTAGATTTAATTCTGTACAGAGACAAAAACAAGTTGGTACTCATACTGTTATTGGTGTTAGTGGTGAATTAAGTGATTTCCAATCCCTATCCAATACTCTGGATGATTTAACTACTGACGATTTTTGTATTGATGATGGTTCAAAACTTAGTAGCCAAGAGATTTGGAATTATATTGCACGTTTATTTTATAATAGTAGAAACAAAGGTAATCCACTTTGGAATACTGTTGTTGTTGCTGGTAATCAAAATGGTAAAAGGTAATATATTTATATCATCAATTTTATTTAAAATGATATAGTACAATAACTAATTTAATTTATAAAATATATATATATAGTTTTTTAGGAAAAGTCGATCTTGTTGGTACATGTTATCAAGATGATTTTATTGCAACAGGTTATGGTGCACATATTGCATTACCACTTTTGAGAAAGGAATATGATGACAATCCAAATGGTTTATCACAAGATCAAGCTGTTAAATTGATTCAAGATTGTCTCAGAGTACTCTTTTACAGAGATGCAAGATCATCAAAGAGAATTCAAGTATCCGTTGTAGATTCAAATGGTGTTAAAATTTCTGACCCAATTGAATTGGATACTTATAATTGGCATAGTGGTGAGGCTGCTGTTCGTACTTTCCAACAAGTTGCTTTAGGAAAATAAAAGTATTCCTCATTAACATTATAATATTCTCCCTCCCCAACCAAACAACAGACAACAAACCATTATTATAAATACTTCCACCCACACTCTACCCCACAATCTAATAAAACTTCAAAAATAATTATAAATGTATGTTTAGAATATTCTTTCTTTATTTTATATCTTTGGTAGGTATCAATGACCTTATAGAAATATGTAAATATTCTTTTGGAAACCAGTGATAGAGATTCGATATCTCTACAGGAAGACTTTGTCTGAATTGGTCAATCATCTCATTAATTATTGTACAGTTATTGGAATTGCTTGACAATTGATGAACTAATGTTGATTCAGGTTCACATTGGTCAATGTAATGTGATGACTTATTACTGTTTTTTGGATTATAATTAACTTTATCTCTCCAATATATATCTAAATCATTTGATAATTCACCAAGTATTTGATTTGATACAAAATTATGGTTATTGTGGTCAATTAAATTATCCAATTGGTCACTATTAAATGTGGGTATATCAATTTTATAGTTGAATGGTGGAATTAGAGCTCTATTGTTAAAATTAATTACAGATAATTGATCAATTCTTATATTCCTTTTAGATGAAGAATGATGGAATTTCAAAGTAAAATCAATAGTCAACTGATGTAATAATCTAAATTGTTCTAATGTTAAACTATGATTTTGGTTTAAACACGCAATAGTTATTTTTAACCATTTTGTACCAATATTCTCTTTAGAAAGTACATTTACATGTTGTTCCAATGTTGATTTTAATTGTAATAATTCTTTGGTATAACTTTTGAACGCAATGGTTAATACACCGTTATAGGCTATAAAAATTCTATCAATTTCTATTATACTTGTAAATTGAAAATGAGTTTTAATAATTTCAATAATCTGATTTTCATAATTTGTCATCTTTCATTGGTTTGGGGTAAACATGAGTTTTTATAAAAATTTTTAGTCAGTTCTGCAGATGTTTACTACAGCGTGGTAGTTTGAAAAATGAAAACATTAAATATAAAATTAATTGTTGAGTTTTTAGTAAATGCAAATAATTATAATGTAGATATTGAAGATGATGATACACTATTTCAAAAGATTTATGATAGATTAAATGACTTTTTTAAAGACTCTGAAAATGATCATTTTATATCAGAATTAAATATATTAGAGTTAATCTCAACATCAATTAATAATCATTTAGAGAAAATCACTAAAGAAGATGATGAAAGTAGAGGTCTAAGAGTATTTTCATTAAATATTAAAGTTCTGGGGATTATTTTGTCAAAAAGAGAGGTTTATAAAAGTGATATTGAATTATCCAAATCAACCATTCAAAAACTATTAGAGATTGTAGATAATGAAAATGCAATTGTAAAAGAGAGTGCTTTGAAATCACTTTCCCTCATTGATAGTAAATTAAATATAATCAGTCAACTATTCGATTACATTATCCTTACCAATTTAATATTTGAATCTTTTCAATACCCATCTACATTTATTGCTAGATCTTCAGTTGATTTACTATCAACCATCTATAATAACTCTTATATGTCACACCCTCAACAAAATATCACAACCATACAAAATATCATAATTAAATATATTAGTAATCAACAACAAGATCAACAAAATGATGATATTCAGTTGTGTCTTTTAGATTTCATAATCAATCAAATTCATAGTAAATCTCAAAATGAAACTCAATTAAATTTCATGATTGTAATGGTATGTCAATTTACTTTAACAATTAAATAGTAGTGTAAACTAATAATGTTAATGTTTAGATTCAAAAAGTTATTGGATTACTACTTTGTGATAGTAGGAATATTAGAGATAGAGTTTTAGAGTTAATATCTATTTTATTAGATGAGATATCAAATAACCAACTGATGCTCCAAATGATTGTAAATAACTCTATGGCTGATTATTTTCAATCTATAGTTCATAAACTATTATTGATACCTGAACTGGTATCAACTGGTATAGAATTAATTGGAATTTTAGATATAACATCTTTATTTTCAGCACAAAATTCATTATTTAAAGATTTTGTAAATAATCAGTTTAATATTAAATCACATGATGCTTTAAGATCTATTAAGAGAACTGATGATTTCTATTATTCACTATTTCAAACTACTAAACAAATAGTTGAAAAATGTAATAGTAAATCAATATCAGTAAATTTAATAGTAAATAGAGACTATTTAGAATGGTTAATTAGCCAATCTGTAGATACAACTTTAAAAATATCACATAAATCAATTAAATTACTCATTGAATCATTATCAATAATTAATCTAAAACATTGGGATTTAGATAACAATCAACTAGTATCTAATCTTTTTATAAAATTAAAATCATATAGTAACTCTAGATTATTAGTAAAAGAACTTTTAAATGCAATATATCACCAAATTCTAAACAGTACCACAACTAATAACTATCCAGACCTATATGATCAATTAAATTTACTATTAATGAATTTCAATGGTGATATTCGAGAATTATCATTATCATTCTTAATTCAAATTTTTAATAATAATAATAATAATAATGAGATTATAGAGTATCTTTTAAATAGAAGTATTGTAAAGATAATAATTAGTAAATTATCAGATAGTGATACTTATGTAAGATCATCTGCATTGGAGTTGATAAAAGTAATATCAATGAAGAAGAGTGGTTGGGATCACCTTGTTGAACAAACTGAATTACCATTTCATTCATTGGATCAATTGCATATCAATAATCTTCAGAATACAAAATCACTGGATATCAATGACAATCTATTGAATAACAATAAAATCAATTTAACCAACTACACTAAATTCTATTTGAATGAGATGGAAGGCGATTTCAATGGTCAAGTTCATAAAATACAACATTCCAAACTTTCCATTGTAGATTCAGAGACAATGGACGAAGATCTACAGTCACTGGGTTCAAATGATAGTTGGGAATGGGAAGACAGTGAATTTAGAGATCTATTGTCTAGAACTACTGAAGAACCACTTACATTTATGAATGAAGATTCAAATCAACAAGATACACAAATGGGTTACAATGAGCTAAATACTCTATTGAAAGACTATCCATTCCCTTACTGTGTATTATTGTTTTTTAAAGATCAAGATAGTTATCCTAGAATCTCATCAATTGAATTACTGACTCATTGGTTGGATTTAGAATATACCAATACATTCTTTCAAGATTTGGTAATGGATCAACAAGTAAATAGAAAATACTCAATGAATGCTCAAATAGCTTCACTGATTACTGATAGTAATTGGGAGGTAAAATTAAAATTTTTGGATTTCATTATAAAAATCCTACAGAGAAAAGGTATAGATTATATAGTGTCTCTAGATATAATATCACTATTACAAAACTCAATTAAAAATCAATTGGAGGATAAAATAATTAGAAAGAAGTCATTGGAACTTTTGGGGAATATTCAGCATGTTATTACTACAATTGATAATTACCAATATAAAGAGTATAAACTTCAGTTGGAACAATTTGATTGGGATGTCTATAGAGAAGAATGCTCTGATCACAATCAATTCACACAAGAAGAACAAGAAGATATTTCCATTTTATTGTTAAGTAGTGATAACAGAGACACTATTAATAAAATTGATTGTTATTAGATTTTAATTAATTTAATTTATTAATGTTACAAGTTTAGAATGTTGGTCTTAAACCATTTTGATCAAATAGGTTACAAGTACCTGGTTTAATTCTCATGAAACCTGATTCACCCCACCATGTTCCCCATGAATTTTTAATGAGGAAACTATCCTCAGCACTATTGTATCCAATAACTGTAACTGCATGATTAGGTGTATTGGAAGATGAGCATTGATAGACACCAGTTTTATATCTTTGGAAACCATCGTCTACATAGAGACTTGCATAAAATGGACCACTTTGAAGTGCTGTAATGAAATCATTTTTGGTGTTTTTAACTGTAAGTGAACCTGCCCATTTAAATGTAGATTTTGAACCTACTGAAGGACAACTTTGTGTAACTGCTTTATAAGGATAATCAGCCTCATACATTACACCACTAGATTTTAAAGCTGACAAAGCACTATTTCCATTACCTCCATTACAACCATTGCTTGCACAATCTACAAAATGTTGTTCTGCTAAATCCAATGTTGATAGTAAAGAATTTCCATTTTTGATTAGGTAATTACTCTCCAGTGCAGCAGCAGTTGTAAAACTCCAACAACTACCACATTGACCTTGATTTCTAATTGGAGTTACATAACCTTTTTGTCTCCAATCTATATCTCCAGCTTGTGTTGGTTGGTTGGGAACTGGTGTTACAGGTGGTTGAATAGTTGGACTTGATGTCATTGGTTTAGATGTAGGAGTTGGTGTAGCTGGTGTAGGACTATCAGTTGGAGTTCTTGTAGGTCTTGGTGATCCAGTGGGACTAGGTGTTCTTGTAGTTATATTTATACGCCAATCAGAATCTATCTGTGCTTTGGTATATGGTGGAACACCTATTAAACCACCTTGTGGATTATAACCACATACAAAGAAATTAAAGTTTTCACACCAAGAAGTTGCACATCCAACTGATGTAGAGGCATTCCATATAATACTAGGATACATGAAACAACAAGTACCAGGTTTACAATTCAGAGTATTCCAATCAAATAATGGTGCTGCACTTTCAAAAGCACTTTGAACAACTGGACCAGGTTCAAATTTATCATTATTTACTCTATACAATGCAAATCCATAGTTACTACCAACTGGAACACTAAATTTACATTTACTGACAAAATCTTGGACAAAGGATTCTATTTTATTATCCCATTTCACCAAGTTTAATGGTGACACTGGTTTAGGACCATGAGTTACACCAGCTTGTTTTCTTGCTTCATTATGAGCATCTACAATACCCTGCTTTTGAGAATCGGTGAATCCACCTTGACAATAGTTTACAATTACTACTAAAATTACATATATTACTATATAGTTTTTCATTATTTAAATTATTAATTTGAATTTACTTTGTTGAATTATTAATAATTTTGAATTTGATTTGGGAAGTATTTATACTATTTTTAAATTTTAATTTCCAAGTTGATTGGCTCTAATTACAATAATGGTTATTCATTGTCGGAGAATATAAAAGTTATTATTCAAATAAATTGGTATTTACCTTATTGTCAAAAATCACAATACCACATTTCACCCCACACCTTAACTAGACGATTGTAAAAAATATTATAGGAGTAATTTGTTGAAAATGACATATCAAAATCATCAACACACCCACATTTTTTTTTTCTCCTCTATTTAAATTTCATCAGATGAGGTTTTCTAGAATAAAATTTCAATTGTGTTGTGATATATCTTGATGTCCATTTTTGACAAAGAGTTTGAAAAACATTGGTACAAAATTCAAATCTTGATACTTCTACCGAATATATTCTAATAAACTGGTTAAATTCAAATAAAATATGTTTTGATATATATTTTAATATTTACCAAGATTGTCAGAAAAAAGACAAACAAACCAAACCCAATTATTTCAATTAAAATTATGAAATTGAATAATTATAAATAGAAATAACTTTTGATTAGAATTGTAAATATATTTTAAAATCATTAAAACCTGTATTTCTATAAAAATGAAATCTATTATATTTGTATTTTTAATTGTATTATTAGTTTTGGTTAGTAATATCCAATCTATCAGTGATAAAGAGTATTGGGACTCTTTTGGAAATTGGAGATCATGTTATGGAAAGAACTATGATAGTTCTGAAATTCAAGAAAAGTTTAAAAATTACAAAGATAACTGTGAAAAGATTAATCAAAATAATGAAAAGTATTGTGATACTCCAAGTTTTGATGCAATCATTGATATCAGTGACTCTAGTTTGAATATTAAACTATTAAACACACTAGATATTGCAATGGAACAAGTAATTTCAGTTTCATTACCTACTTCAAGTGTTCCAATTCGTAAGTATTATTTCAAATAATCTAATTTAAATTATCTGAAAATTAGCATATTAATTGTAAATTTTGGAATATAGAATCATTAAATGAATTTAGTGATATGAGTTATTATGAATTTGTATCAACATATACTGGTGCTGAACCTGCTGAAAGTGCTGCTGTTGCTGTTGGTACTGCAGGTAGTGTACTTTCAAGTGCTGCTATTGTTGGTATATCTTTAGCAGGATGTGCTATTGTTGCTAGTGCTGTATCCACTGGTATTTATATCCACAAGAAAAACAAAAAGAAACAAGAAGAAGAGGAGAAGAAAAAGGAAGAAAAACAAGTTGAAGAAATGAAAAAATACCTTGAAAATATCTCTGCTGTAAATCTCTTTGATATGACCCCTGGTTCGCATAAATCCATCACAGGTAGAGGAGTTCCAATTCCACTCCAATAGAGGGTGTGTGTTGAGTGTGAATCGATGGAATTTTCAAATTACTTTTTTTTAATTTTCATAATAAATTGTCATCATAATATTGCCTCCACCAAAAAAAAAAAAAAATCTAGATTTCTTTTTTACAGTGTCTTATCAACCATCGGTAATATAGATAAATAGTTCACTATTATAATATAGCACTATTTGATAGATTCCTAAAAGATGGGATCATCATTAAATAAACCACTTGGAGTGAAAAGTCAAGACTATGAGAATCAACAATCCATGTATTTTGATCCTTGGAAAATACAAGGTGTTGAAAGTACATTTCATTCAGCCAGATCAGTTACACACAGAAGAAGAAATCATAGATTATCACCTTTGGAGAAACTAAAAATGAAGAATATACAGTCTCTTAATTTTTCAGTTACAGATAATCTATTGTTACGTTCGGAAAATGAAAAGGTAACACGTGGAAGACATCTACAAAAGACATTTGGTAAATGGATTCTGTGTCTTATATTAGGTGTCGTTGTTGGATGCATAGCATATATAATCAAGACCATTGTAGGTCTATTACAAAATTTGAAATTTCATTTTGCAAATCAATATGTAATGGAAGGTTTGAAGACCAAGGCTTTTTTCACATACTTTGGACTGAATATAATGTATGTCCTATTGTCTTGTATAGTTGTTATTGTATCAGGGCCCATGTCAAGTAGCTCTGGTATACCAGAAGTGAAAGGTTACCTAAACGGAGTTAAGGTCCCAAAATCAATGACTTTTAAATCACTGTTTGGTAAGATTGTAAGTTTGACTCTATCTTACAGCTCTGGTTTGTTTTTGGGTCCTGAAGGACCATTTATACATATAGGTTCAGCAGTTGGTGCTGGAATATCACAGATTAAATCATCAATGTTCAATTTGTACCCTAAACTCTTCTCTTCGTATAGAAATGATAGAGACAAGAGAGATTTTACAAGTATAGGTGCAGCAACTGGTATAGCTGCTGCATTTGGTGCACCAATTGGTGGTGTACTCTTTAGTATTGAGGAAGTTAGTTCATTTTGGTCAAGTCAATTGACATGGAGAACCTTTTTCTGTTGTATGATTGCAACCTTCACATCGAATTTCCTTCTACAAGGATCAGGTACCTCTCCAGTACTACACGATACTGGTTTATTGACTTTTGGTTTCTCAAGATCCTATCTCTATAGATATTCAGAATTGGCAATGTTTTGTCTTCTAGGTGTTATTGGTGGTCTATTAGGTGCTCTATTTGTATTTCTAAATATTCATCTTAACAAATGGAGAAAAGATAGACTTTCAAATAATCCATGGTATAGATTAATTGAAGTATGTATTTCTTTTCTATGAATAATTAATTAACCCCCCCACTAACACTCTATAATAATTTCTACAAATTAGGCATTAACTGTAATTATTATAACATCTATTGTATGTTTTTATGCATCATTTTTATTTGAATGTAAATATCTTTCCAATATTGTCGTGGAGCCTAGTGTGTGTGAAGACCAATCCAATACTGAAATGGTTACCTTTTTTTGTCCACCTGGAATGTATAATGAATTGGCGTCATTATTATTTGTAAATCCAGATTCAGCATTAAGAAGACTCTATTCTAGAACTATAAATATGTTTACACTACCACCTTTGATTGTGTTCACATTGATAAGCTTTTTGTTGTCAATTTGGACTAGTGGTCTATGGGTTGCCGGTGGTCTTTTCGTACCTATGATGATGATAGGTGCAGGTTTCGGTAGATTCACAGGTCAGGTCATTGGATTGTGGTTCTCTGGCATTGACTCTAGTATCTATGCATTGGTAGGCTCAGCTGCAATGATGGCTGGTTACTGTAGAATGACAATTTCATTAGTTGTAATTATGGTAGAACTAACAGAGGGCACTCAGTATTTGGTGCCTTTGATATTGGCAGTAATGATCGCCAAGTGGGTTGGTGACTTTTTTGGACAATCTTTATATGAACATTTAATGGAACAGAAATATATACCATTCCTTCAGAGTTTACCTCCTCATGCTACATCGAATGTGCGTGTAACTACTATAATGACTAAACAAGTGGATGTTCTACCTGAAGTTGCATCAGTTTCCTTAATTCTTCAAATGTTAAAATCCAACAATCACAATGGATTCCCAATTATAAATACAGGTGAAGATGGTACTAAACGTCTGTACAGAGGTATGATGTTGAGACAACACATTTTGGTTTTGTTAGACAATAAAGTTTGGTATCACGGTGACAATGGAATCAATCAGGAAATCTATCTGGATGAGACATTTGACTATGAAAAATTCCAATATGAAGTACAAAAGAAACCTCCACCTGTTAATGACCTTCACTTTACACCAGCTGAAATGGAAAATCTCATTGATTTTAGACCATACATGAACAGCTCTGGTATAACAATTCACAATACTTTTTCATTTGGCGAAGCTTATAAACTCTATCGAACCTGTGGAATTAGGCATCTACCAGTCATTGATATAAATAATGAAGTAGTTGGTATCATTACAAGGAAAGATTTATTATAAAAATAAAAAGTTTAGTATATACTTGAGTTATCAATTTCATTTTTTTTAATATTTTATTGTTGTGTGGGTATCATTCAGAAATATTAGATGTAAAGCATTCCATATCTATTGAATCTTTAGATAGTTTTTCATCCTCTATATCAACATCATTTTCATTATTTTTGGTAGTAGATTTGTTAATTAAAGATGGGCTTATTAATATTTTAATACCAAGGTTGTATTTAATATATACATCAACTTTCTTTAAAAATGTGTAATAGAGCTTTGGTGGGACATTGATATTTGAATCATCCTGATTTGGAATGTCAGTTTGTATATCCAGGTATTTTAATAGTGGATATGTACCTATTCCAAATAAACCAATAGTTACATATACCAATATAATAAGTGTACTTTGTAATTGGTTATAGAAGGGTGTGAACTTTAAAATATCTTCTAAAGATTCAGAGTATGTTAATGCACCTCTTAAACCACTAAACCATAATACAATTTGAATTGGTGTTGATATTTTTGTCCATTTTAATCTATTAGAGAGATAAAATGCAGGGAATATAGCAATTGCTCTTGTAATTACAAAAAATACCTTTAAAAATATGAAAAAAAGTTAGTGTATTGTGGAATGGAATATTTTATAAATTTACTTACTATAGTCCAAAGTATTAATAGAGGTGATAGTACCCAATGTAATTGTGGAAGTGTTATACCAATATAAACAAATACAATAATTTCAGCAATGAATGAATAGATTCTTAGAATTTTAACTATTATTTCTTTTGAATCTTCGGATAACAATATATAGGTATACTGAGCCATTACCATACCTCCAAAGAAACATGATAGAATACCAGAGAGATGAAGTGAATCTGCAATGGCATGTGATAGATAGGCACTAACTAATACATATATACACTCACATATTGGATGGTTATGTAAATGTACGTATTTTAGTGTAACTGCTAAAGTTAAGGATACAAATACTCCTATTAAAGTACTGCATACAAATGTAATTAAAAAGTATAGAATAGGCTTCCAAATCTGAGAGAGAGTGTATTCTAACACAGATTCAGAGAGTATCAGTGATATAGCATCATTTAGAATACTTTCACCTAATACCATTATATAAAGTAGTGGACTTACACCCAATACTTTAAATATAGATATAGTTGCAACTGGATCTGTTGCACATCCCATTGCACATAATATCAATACCTCTCTCCAAGGCAGTTTAGGTGATATTCCAATTTGTCCAAATGACCATAAAACAACTGATGTACCTGCAAATGATATTAAAGTACCTGGTATTGCCATATATAGTATTGACCCTACATTCTTGAAAAAGTCACTCTTTTATGTGAAAAAATATTAATATTCTGAAAAATAGATCGTGTGTGGTGTTTCTAAAGAATGCTACTAACTTTTGGTAAAGAAACACCTGTTTCAAATATGATTATTGGTAATAGAAATTGGAAGAATAAATGTGGGTTGTAGTTTAATATAGGTTCAAGGTATTTTGTATCTCTAAAAGGTAGAGTTATTAAACCTATAATCACACCATATACAATAACTACAACAGATTCTGGAATATAGTGTTTGTTGAGTTCAGAATGTATATTAGACAATATTATTGCTCCTATGATAATTCCAATGAAAATAATGATACTAGTGCTAGTTTTAGAGTTTTCATTTTCATTTTGATTTTCAGTGGATGGAGTTTGAAGGTCTGTAGTAGTTGAAGTAGCTACTGTGCTAATGGTTAAAAGTGTTATTATTATTATTATTAAAGTAAGTTTTTGTCTAGTTTTAAAACTCATTATTTGTTGTTAAATATGTTTATTTTTAACAACAAATTACAAATGTTATTCCAATAGTTGAATAGTGATATCGAATCCAAAGAGAGTATTAATGTTCATGAAAATTAGTAAACACAAAATTTTGTGATGACTTTATGAAGGTGTGGGTTGCTGCTTGATAAAAACAAACTTGAAATAAAAAAAAAAAAATTCTTTTCTGATATGTTCATATCTTTTAAACGACATTGTAAATCTTTTGCTGAAAAAAGATATAAACGTTTAATCATTCTTCATATTTTCACTATTTTAAAGCATTACTTTTTTTTTTTTTTTTTTTTAAATATTTTCCTAAGTTTAGAATTTGGGATGGTCGTGATTACAAATGTTGTATTATTTAGGGAAATACTTAAATATGTGAAATATGATTACGATATATTTGCATTGATATCAACATGTAAACTATTGTATTCATTTAGAGATAAAATTCGATTCAATAAGTTTCCAGTCATTCATTTTATGAAAGTTCGTGAGCTTTCTCAACATAATCTACCTAAATTCTACAGAAAGATTAAACTTAATCATGAATCCCTCTTTTCCCTCTGGGCAAAACATATTAAGCCACATTTTAATATTCTCAAGTTAAATTGTATTGGAAATTACACACCTAAACTAAATAATCAAATAATTGAAATCACCAATGAAATAACATCCATTCGCTTACCACCATTCACCAAAACACTAAAAAAGCAACCTCTACCACCCAATTTAAAAACATTGTCTACTTCCAACAAATTTCAAGATGTCATCACTCAAGATCAATTACCAAAATCTTTGAAAAAATTGACTTTAAATCATGAGTTTAATGATAACAACCACCTACTACCAAATTCTCTTCCTGAGTCTCTTGAAGAGCTCAATTTAAACACTTCCTATTTGCACCCACTAAATACTGATATTCTACCAAAATCATTGAAAACACTTTCCGTTAAATACTTATTCAATCATCCTATTCAATTTGCATCTCTCCATAATCTAGAATACCTGGATTTAGGTAATGATTTCAATCAGGAATTAACTGAGAATATGCTTCCACCAAATTTGAAAACTCTAATTTTAAGATGGTTATTCAACAATAACAATAAACCCATTCGACCTGGTGTGTTTCCAATGGGATTGACATATCTTCGTATGGGTTATCATTTTGAACAAGAAATTACAGAGTTTCCAACATCTCTAAAATTTTTGTATTTGGGAGGTACTTTTAATTTCCCTCTCAAAAAAGGCTTACTAAAAGAAGGTTTATTAGAGCTAATACTATCATCATCCTATACTCAACCTATTGAACCTGGTGTTCTACCCTCAACATTAACATACATAGAGCTTCCTCATAGATACAGAGAACCTCTTAAAAAAGGTGTTCTACCTCCCAATCTAAAGAGACTAAAGGGACCCATGCCATGTTTATTAGACGAATCATTACCCCAGGGTGTATTAACGTATGTATTCAATATATATATTTATATATACCTTTCAATTTGTACTAATTTCATGAAACTTTATAAAAGGGTAACTTTATATAAGGGTAATCATAGTAGTTATCCAATGTTCCCAAATTCGATTAGAAAAATGAATATACATGACCTAAAAGGAGGTAAATTACATCAACTTCCAAATCAATTGGAAAAACTATTTGTAGATCATGGTGTAATTCCAGTAGATATACTACCATTATCTCTTAAAAAACTGAGAACAGGTGTTGAATTCAATCACCCTCTTAAAAAAGGTGTTTTACCACAAAATCTGGAGAAATTGATACTGGGAAATAGTTTTAATTCTGAATTGGTTTTACCACAGTCACTAAAGATTTTAGAATTGGGGAATAGATTTAATCAAAATTTAAATTTACCAGAAGGTCTTGAAAGCCTTTTACTTGGTAATGATTTTAAACAACCTATAACATTCCCTTCTTCATTACAATATTTAACTTATTCAACTCGTTGTCATTTGGATCCAAATTCAATACCAAAGAATCTAAAACGGGTATATAAATTTTAAAATCAAGACCCAAAATAGTTTTATTGGTCTCTCATTAATGTAATATCTAGATATTAAATAAAATTAATATTTGGTGGGATTATAGTCGGCAGATCTGTTACACTATTTTTATAAAATTTTTTTTAAAATTTGGCATATTCACAACTCACACAACGATATTTCCGATTAGTTTAAATAATACACCAACCAAAGTGGATTCGAATATTTAAACTATGAATAATCAGGAATCTACTTCTAGTATTCCCAATAATATTAGTAGTAATAATGTGGAGGGATTAGATGACCAAAGTAATTTTGGGTACAGTAGGAATGGTTCTATGAGATCTAAACACATGTACAGAGATGATGTTAGTGTTGCTTTTCAAGATCACTATTCAAATATTCAAAAAATACATCAACATCCTGAAACTGGATTAACAACAAACCAAGCATCTGAGTATGATACTTTTCTATATATATACAAAATATGACATAGCTTAAAAGGTTTATTAATATATATAATTTAATATACAACTAGAAAACTTATAGATTTAATTCAAAATATACTCAATGAAAAGGAAATGATTAATCCATTTCCAACATTTCAAATAATGAAAAAAGAATTGTTTAAAGTAACATCACTTTTGTATATTTTAGGTGTGGTAATGTTGGTTGTTGCTTATGGATTAGAGGCTGAGAAGGGTATAAAATCAGCATATATAATAGTGGAAGCAGTGTTATTGTTAGCATTTATATTATTGCATTTATTTATGCATATTAGAGAACAGAGGCTGGAACATAATGAAACTATTGCTAAAGCAAGAGGACATTTACAGAGATATATAAAGTATGGTGATGTACTACAAGATGGTGTTACAGTGACTTCGGAATCTATTTCATTGGTATCTGTATGTAGAGATGAAAGATGGAGAAAAATACCATTGAATATGTTAGTTGAAGGTGACTTGGTATCACTAAGAGAAGGTGAGAAAGCTCAAGTCGCACTTCAATGTATTGAACCTTCTTTTAGAGAAGTTCATTTTGCACCTAATGAAATCTATACTTCAGAGACACTAGGTCATAAACTACAATTACTTCAACCAGATATGCAAAAAGAAGAGGTTGCTCAGTTTGTAGAGAACCTTTTTAATTCTGGTAGATGTTGTTTTCAAGTTAAATACACACCCATGATAAAACAGATTGAAATGTCTATTGACGAACCATCGGTAAAGAGACCTATAAATCCAGTAATCAACGCAATTAATTACATCTATGTTGTAATTGAAAGATTTTTATGGATTTCAGTTGGATTCTCTTTGTTGGCGAATATATTTAGATCTATATTCCAAAGTGAAAGAAATCTAGTGGATCTTCTTATTATCAGACAGGCAAATCTTATCATTGCCTTTAGTTTTGTAATGTTACCTTGTGTACTGTTATTAATCACCTATTCGATTGGACATGCAAAGTTATTGGCACTATTTGATGTGCTTCAAGAAAGATCACTAAAAGGTGAGATCAGTGATAGTCATCCTGCTCTAAACTTTGATACAGACTATTCAGATGACAAAATACCTGATATTCCATTCAAGTTAATGATAAACTATTGGGAGGCTATTCTCAGTAGTAAACATGTTGCATTCTCACATTCATCTAATCTACTACACCATGTTGCTAGTACCACTGTCATTTGTTGTATTGATAAAGATGGTATTGTATCTGAACCTGTTAACACTGTAAATGAAATTTGTTTTCTTGAAGATGAACCAGTGTGTTTGGAACTCTCTGCAGAGTATACCCATACACAATACTCCATTTCCTTTAATGACAGTTCATGGAAGGACCATATCAATGCTCTTAAACCTCTTGGATTAGATTGTCTACTAAACAGAACATGTAGAATTCATTCCATTTCACCTAATAACAGTAGAAGTAATTCAATGTTACATCATCTACATCACAGTTCTCAAGTGTATTCAAGTGACCAAGCATCTAAAATTCAGTTAATTCGTGATAGAGAAGTCAGTTCAGATACCAATACTCAATGTCTGTGTCTATTGGCGAAGGAAATTGGGTTCAGTGAAGATGTCTCTAACCAATTCATTAAACTTAAAGAAATCCATACACTCACACAACATCATCAAAAAGATGCAACTAAACAATCGGATTCAACATCGAATCTAAAGATTCTAAATTCAGCAGATCCTTCACCATACATGATATCTCAAGTTGCAAAGGATATAAGTTCAGAGACTTTACAACTTCTCAGTAAAGGCAGTACAGATTTGGTTATTGAACACTGTCAGTTATATTGGGATGGTGAAACCATCAGAGTCTTTGACGATGCAGCCAAAGAGAAAGTCAAACAAATCTATCATAAATGGGTTGTAAATGAAGGTCTATCTTCTATATCCTTTGCCTACAAACCAATTGAAAACAAATTTAAAAAACTATTCACCTATGGTTCAATCAATAGTCCATTAGTAGATGTCAGATTCTCCAATAGTAATTTACTGAACTTAAAATCCCCTCAAAAAATTGAAATTCCATCCATTTCCCAAAATAGTAAAAATTTAAATTTACCAAACTCTTTAAATATTAATAATAATAATAGTAGTAATAATATGAATAATAATAACAATAATAGTAGTAATAATAGTAGTAGTGCAAAATCATCAGATATACAACAAACAACACCTCCACCTACTATTGTAAACAAAAAGATTAAAAATAATCTACTTTCACCAAAATCTGATATTATAATAGTTGTGGAATCACCACTTCACGGTAGTGGTTCAGCCGAACTCACTCCAAAACCTAGAAAGAAACCATTCCTCAGTGGTGATAGTTATCTGAAACCAAAATCATTAGTATCCAAATTGAAAAAGAAGAGTAAGAAATTAAAATCCGATCCCATTTCTTTACCACCTGTAGAATTGGAATATGAAAGTGGTGATGATTTACAAAAATCTCAACCACCCTCACCTCTATTCTCAAAGAGAAAACCATCTATCAATGAGAATAACAATATTCAGAAAGTATTTGCAAAAGATAAACCAACAATTACAATCACCAATAATGATGATGAAGAAGAAGAAGAAGATAATAATAATAATAATTCAAATAGTAATGAGGATGTTACAAACTCACAAACTTCATCAAATGATGAATCAAATTCAGTTTCATCGGAATACTCTAATAATGATAGTGAAACTGAAAGTGATGTTTTTAGTAAAAAAGATGACTCTTATTCTGTTAGTGAAACTTCAGAATCTGATGTTAATAATAATAATAATAATAATAATAAGAAAAATAGACATTTATCACTACCAAAATCTAAAAAACCTGATAATAACATTAAGAAAAACAAATCAAACAAAAAAAAGAATATTATTAAAAACAAGAGCTACGATGAAGAAGAAGATAACGAGATGGAAGAGAATCTAGATGATGCGGATAAAGAAGATAGTCAATTGGTAGTAACTGGCAATGATGAAGATGAGGAAATACAAGAAATTAAAATAACCACCATGGAAGATGATACAAAGATAGTAAAAGTAGAATGCCAAGATGAAGAAGATGATGAAGATATTTTGGATGGCAGTAACCCAATTTTAAAAATTAATGATATTGATAACCAAGATGCACTCGAGCAGTTACAAATGAACCAGATTTTTATTGGTATGGTTGGAATGAAAGAACTTCCAAAATCACATGCCAATCATTTTATAGAGGTTTTGAGAAACGCTGGTATTCGTTTTGTATATTTCTCTGATAAAGATAGAAGGTCCTCAAATGGGTTTGTAAACAAATTGGGATTGGAAACTGATTGGAATTGTTGTATATCTCTTCGTGATCCTGGTCCTGATGAAGTACAGATACCTGATGGTCCTTCAAAATTACCTAGAGGTATTTCATCAGTTCGTAAACATTTAGAAGAAGTTGATAATGTTCCATTACTAGTTCCAATGTTTTCAGATTGCACTCCTCAATCCAAAGAGGAAATGATTAAAATCCTTCAGGAAAATGGTGAAGTTGTATGTTGTATTGGTAGTGCTTTAAATTATGAAAATACCAATATATTCTGCCAGAGTGATTTAGCATTTTCATTAGAACCTGCTGTTACCAGATGTCTTGGTGTACCACTCTCCAAATCCGATCCAAAACCACTCTTGACCAGTAGAAACTTTTTTGAAACTAAAGAGATTACACATCATCTACCAATGAATTCCAGTCATATTGACACCAAGAGAGTGCCTTCAGAGTACCCTTCTACACACTCACTATGCACAGATATCACATCTCTTCCATGTTCCTTGATTTTCCATCGTCGTACTGATTTTAATGAGATTCTAAAGTTCTTCCATGTTGGTAGACAACTACTTACCAACACCAGACAATGTCTACTATTTATTCTATCTGCCAGTATGTCATTGGTATTAATGACATTCCTTGGTGGTATTCTAGCACTTTCCATGACAGATGATCGTGTGATTGGTGAAGTCCCTCTAACAGGTCTACAATTAATGTGGTTAGAGTTTATCATTATACCAATACTTGGGTTCTCCCTATTGGCGACTCCAGAAGATCCGAATCTAATGAAAACTCTATCTCCAAAGAACAACTCTGAATTCAAACACATCCCTACATTTGCAAGATATATAGCCATTAGATTAGTACCTTCTATACTGTTAACTACCTTCTTTTTCCTATGGTCTTTACATTCGTTAACTGGTGTTAGTTGGGCAAATATCTTTGGAGGTAACTTATCAGAGTGGTCAGATCACCGTAGCTCAATACCCTATTCTCATGCACTCTTGGTATCACAGAATATTATGATGTTTGCCTTTGTCTACTACCTTTGTATTACAAGTATCAGTTTTATACATCATACTCAGTCCATTCGAACATTTAATCCATTGAATAATCATATTTGGGTGCTATTAGTATTATTAAGTCTTGGTCTTCAAGTTGCATTCTCATTTGTGTCTCTAAAGGTCATAGATGGAATTCACCTTCTGACCCACATTGGAATTGAACTTTATATCATACTATTCTGTTGGGCTATAATGGTTATACTACTAGATGAATTTGTAAAGAGACTCTACAAGAAATGGTTTGATGATCTCCAATTGGAATTAAGATTAGAATTTGATACAAAACTAGGTATGCACAGTCCAATCTAAACAATAAACATCTTTGAAAGTTGTATTTTAAATTCTTTTTTTTTATTTATATAAAACTTTAATTTAATTTAAGGATAGGGAGGGAATACAGGGGTAGGGTATGGTGAAAACTGAGAACTCTATTGATTAGGAGAGCAACATGCCAACAATGATTTTAGTTGTTGTTGAACAATTTCATTGGTTTGTTGTAATAGTGCATTTTTGTTAACTAGAATTTCTTTTGAACTCTTTAGTCTTGATGTATCCTCCATCAACTGTTGTACTGTATTAGTTGCTTTGATGCCAAGGTTCTCTAGTTCTTGAACTTCTTTTTTTAATTTTTTATTTTCACTTATAAGAATTTCCCTTTCCCTCTCCATTCTTTCAACTTTAGTTAGCAGTGATCTGAGACTAAATGAAATTGGGAAATTATTTTGTCCATTACTATTATTACTATTAGAACTAGTAGATTCACTTGACAAATCCAACTCTTTAGTTGGTGGTGTTTGATTTCCATTTTCAATAGTATTTAGCTTTCTCTTTCTATTTGAACCTACACTATAATCTATACCATCTTGTTCATGTTGTTGGTAAACTGATTGTTGTTGATATGATTGTTGTTGTTGCTGCTGCTGTTGTTGCTGTTGTTGTTGGTATATTTGGTAATGGTGTTGTTGTTGATATAAATGTTGTTGTTGTTGTTGTTGTTGTTGTTGTTGTTGTTGTTGTTGTTGTTGTTGTTGTTGTGAATAAAGGTATTTGTCATGACCATTTTTATAATTTCCACTAGCAGAGGAGGGATATTGTGATAAGGGTTGAATTGGTTTTTGAACATCAACAGGACCAGTTTTTTTTCTTCCAGACTTTGGTTGATTTGGTGGTAAATCCCTATTAAAATTGTTGTTGTTGTTATTGTTATTGTTGTTGCTCTGGGTTGGCAGTGTTCTTGGTTGTGGGATTAATGGTTGTTGATATAGAATTTGTTGTTGAGTTTGTTGTGGTTTTTCTTCATCCAGAATCATTTCAGAATCATCAGATTTATTACTATTATTATTATTTTGATTTGGTGTGCTACCTATTAGAATATTAGTAGCCACCGGTGTTGTATTGTTTGAATTTGGTCCAGCAAATGTACTTGATGTTGAAGATGAAGTTGGTGCTTTTAAAACAACCAAATTACTTAATTTAATTTCATTACTACTATTACTATTGTTACTATTACTATTATTACTGCCACTACTACTATTGTTACTTTCATTTGAAACCTCAGCTTTAATACTTAGAGAGCCACTAGTATCCATTGAATCACTATCATTGATACTATTTTTTTCAGATAAAGATTCAGCATTATTACTGGCAGAAGGTGAACTATTATTTTCAAAAATAAACTTTGGTAAACCTGAAGATAATGGCTCCTTACTAATAGTTTCAATTAGTGATTGTGATGATGGTGATGATGATGTTGATGATGAAGTTGTAGTATTTGAATTTTTAGAAATGTTTTCATAATCAATTTTTTCAATTTCAACTAGATCACTATCAGTAGTCGATATTGAATTGGATATAGCACTGTTATTAGCAGAACTATTACTACTAGTAGTAATTTTGTTTACACGATCAACTAATGATAAGCTATTATCACCTGTTTCCATTTATTTTTAAATAAATTTGTTTAAATAATAATGGGTTTTAATCAATATTTTTATTTTATATAGTGAAAAAAACCACTAGCACCAACAAGAAAATTTCTTCCCTTTGTGGTGATTAGGGTTGAATAAAACATTACACACACACTTGTATTGGTTCTTTTTATAGAAATGAAAAAAAATATAAAAATTGAAAAAAGTGATAAAAAAATTTTTCGTTCGTTTTTCATTTCATTAAACAATGTCATCTACAGAGGAACCACAACAAAATCTAGAAAAAGAACTACCAACTGTTAGTTTTGTGTCCAAAAATGATCGTAAAAAATATAGAGATAAAAAGAGAAAAGAAAGAAAAATTAAGAGAGAAAAGGGTGGAAAAGTAAAAAAAATAGAGAAACAAGAATATCACAGCGATTCTGAGAATGAAAATGATGAATATAGTAGTAATAGTGATGACGATAACGATTATAGTCAAGATAGTGAATCAGAAACAGAAGAAAAAGAAAAAATCACCAATAAGAAACCAGTACATAAGAAATTAAAAACTAATAATAGTAATAAAACACCAGAGGAATATCAATCGGATTTCTCTAGTAAGTTACAATCCATTTTGAATACTCAAGGCGACAAATCATCAGGTAAAGCAGTACCCATTCTGAAAAAATATACAAAATCACAACAGGAAATTGATAAACTCAAAAAGGAGAAAAAAGATCTCAAAGATAAACAAAAAGAGAAACAACTGTTGGCTAGTAAAGATTATAAACCCATTGAAATATTACAAACTCCAGAAGAAAGAGAACTTTCAAAAATTGCCAAAAGAGGTGTTATTAAATTATTTAATGCAGTTACTAAGCATCAACAAGGTGGTGATATTGTAACACCAAATGTCGATGAGAAATCAAAGAAAAGTATGTTATTTATATTTTCTATTTGTTATTGATTACATTGAATCTCCTCTCTTTCTTTAAAAATACTAACACTACCCCCCCTATAAACACAGTTTCTAAAAATCAATTTTTGGATACTCTCAAAAATGCTAAAGTTAAATCACTAAAAGAAGAGGAAAATAGCGACGATGAACAAGTTAAAAATGAAATATTTGATGAAGATTATATGTACAAAGCTGAAAATTATACTGAATAACAAATTTTAATTTATTCAATTATTGGTATATTAAATAATAAACTAATGATGAGTAAAATCTAAAATAATCAATCAAATTTGTTGGATTGGATATATATTATCTAATCATGCCCTTTTTTAATACCTATCTATTGCAATCACACTCAAAACTACAAAAAAAAAAAATCTTTATAAAATTTATAAAACTTTGATCAAATATGATAAATCGTTGTATGTCAATTGATAACAGGTATTCTTTTGGATTTGTTGTTTTTAATGTTTTGCAGTAGAGATGTTGAAACTGACATTTCAGTGTTTATATTTATACAATTGAGTAAAAACTGCAAACCCCTACAAAGCCTAAAAATCCAAACTGACTGAAAAAAAAAAAAAATTTTTTCCAATTCATTTTTTTTTCTCTTCAGGTCTATTTCTATCTTTTTTGTATATAATTGTTTATTTTTTTTAATTTTCTAGTTCAGAGGTACCATACTACACAGATATATACAGGAAGAATGTCATCCAATGCAAGTTCATTACTGTTAAGAAAGCAATTAGCTGAATTGAATAAACATCCAGTCGAAGGATTCTCAGCTGGTTTAGTTGATGATTCAAATATCTACGAGTGGCAGATAATGATTGTAGGACCACCAGATACTCAATATGAAGGAGGTTTATTTTATGCTACATTGACATTTACCTCTGAATATCCAGTCAAACCACCCAAAATGAAGTTTACCACTGAAATGTGGCACCCAAACGTTTACAAGAATGGTGATGTTTGTATTTCTATTTTACACGAAGGAGAAGATATTTATGGCTACGAAAAAGCCTCTGAAAGATGGTCACCAGTTCACACTGTTGAATCCATTTTGGTTTCTGTAATTTCAATGTTGTCAAGTCCAAACGATGAATCTCCTGCCAATATCGATGCTGCTGTATGTATCCATTTTATATAACTATTCAATCAACATACCCCCACCTCAACTACTAACCCTTTTTTGGAATATATTTTTAAAAAACTACAGAGAGAATGGCGTACAGAAAAAGATGTATTTAATAAAAAAGTACAAAGAATTGTAAGAAAATCTCAAGATGCCTAAAACAAAATAAAAAGCTTTTAGATAGATTTGGAATAATACAACAACTCCTGTACAAATTGTGATTTTTATTTTTATTTCATAGTCTACAATAATATATAATATATAGAAACCTAAAATATTATAGTTCATCTTTGGGTTTGTGTTGTTTTGGAATAAATCCCCTACCACCATCTATTGGTTTTGTTTTAAATTCTATATTTATATCCTCAGTTTTTGTTATGGGTATTGGTATATCTTTTGGAATATAACTTCCTTTATCACTAGTTGATGACTGTGATTGTGGTATAGGTTCAAATGATCCCAATACCCTATAATCTTGAATACCATTTAAATCTTTTTCTACATTCATAGTTAGTACACCCTCTCTTCTTTTAACCTGACCCCTTAACCTTACCATTTACATTCTGTTCTTGACTAGATTTTGGAATTATTGGATCTAAACCGCTATAAACTTTATTATTTCCATTATAACTAGAAACAAATGTAAAAACTATAATTAAAATTAAAAAATTAAATAAAAGAAATTGTTTAATCATAACTAATGAATTGTAAAAATAAAATTAATTAAATTAAATTTTTTGTTAAATAAATAAAATTTTTGTTTGTATTTTTTTTTTTTTTTTTTGATCATCAAAGGCATTTTTTTTATACACACACAATGATTTCCTCATTCAGCAAAAGTTTATTAAGTAGTGGTGCTAAAAGATATTTTACCACTAGTACCAAACCATTTGTTTTAATTGATAAGAATACTAAAGTTATCTGTCAAGGTTTCACAGGTAACCAAGGTACTTTTCACAGCAAACAAGCCATTGACTATGGCACTAAAATGGTTGGTGGTGTATCTCCAGGTAAAGGTGGTCAAAAACATTTAGATTTACCAGTATTTAACACTGTTAAAGAGGCTAAAGATGCCACTGGTGCTAATGCATCAGTTATCTACGTACCACCACCATTTGCTGCCAAAGCTATCGAAGAAGCTATTAAAGCTGAAATTGAATTAGTAGTTTGTATCACTGAAGGTATCCCACAACAAGATATGGTTAAAGTAGGTAGATTCTAAATAGAATAGAGATGTTCAAGCTTATTAAAAAGAAATTGAGAGATTAACCCACATTCTAAACCTCATAAAAAAAATCAATTTTTTTTGTGTGTTTCAATGTATTATAGGTTAAATATTTACTTAATCAACAGAATAAAACTAGATTAATTGGACCAAATTGCCCAGGTATTATTAAACCAGGTGAATGTAAGATTGGTATTATGCCAGGACACATTCACAAGCCAGGTAAGATTGGTATTGTTTCAAGATCAGGTACATTGACATATGAAGCAGTTGCACAAACTACTGCAGTAGGTCTTGGTCAATCTACATGTGTTGGTATTGGTGGTGACCCATTCAATGGTACCAATTTTGTTGATTGTTTGAAATTGTTCACTAAAGACCCACAAACTGAAGGTATCATTTTAATTGGTGAAATTGGTGGTGAAGCCGAAGAGGAAGCTGCTCAATGGTTGATTGACAATCCAACTGATAAACCAATTGTATCTTTTATTGCAGGTCTATCTGCTCCACCAGGTAGAAGAATGGGTCACGCAGGTGCTATCATTTCAGGTGGTAAAGGTGATGCCAACTCCAAAATCGATGCTCTCAAACGTGCTGGTGTAACCATTTCAACTTCTCCAGCCAAATTAGGTGAACACATGTTAAAGAGAATGAATGAATTGAAAAAATAAGATAATCAACTCTAAACTCTTAAAAAACAAATACTATAAAAGATCTTATATTTTCAACACAATATTGTTTTAGTAATTTTTATAAAAAAAAATCACACACTACACTCCCCATTATTTAACATAAAAGTTCAAATTCTATCAACATCTATATCAATCTATACTTTTTTATTTTTTGTTTTTGTCTTTCGTTCGGTGGTCTGCCGAAAGTTCGTAAAAACCAGTAAATGAAAAATGAAAATTTTTTTTTTCTTTCTCTCTCTTTTTTTTTTTCTTTAAGATAAAAAACAACTTTTGGTTTAGGAATCACACCTATTTGTTGGAGATTTAAATAAGAAGAAGAAAAGGTAAAATTCATACAATAATCAAGAAATCATTACCATTGATCAATGGTTTTACATTTTATGTGGACTTCAAAACAGGCATCAAAAAAAAAGTGGAGAGTGGAAATTTCAGTTTAAAATATGATAATTTGGAAAATTCATATTTTAGATCAAATCAAATTAGATGTATATTCAAATTGAAACCCTCTCCTTTATCTACCCTCACTATTCAACACTCGCAATGATATTAAACAGTCTGACTCCCAATTCTTTCGTCAACAACTTTTTTTTTTTTTTTTTTAATAAATCAAAAACATATCTTTGTTTTTATACACACACTCTTAGCACTATTCAATTTCATTAGCTTTCAGCTTGTTGGGGTAAAATATATTTTAAACAAACAAAACAATTGTTGTTGTTTTTTAAAAAGAAAAAAATTTTAATTTAGTTATTGGTTTTTATTAGATTATTTATTTGTTTTGTGTTAATTTTATGATAATTAATGACCAAGTAACCCCAAAAAAGCAATTAGTACTTACTTTTTATTAAAAAATTTTTTTTTAATTTAGTTTTATAAAACTTTATATTGAAAACAGAGAAGAAATATCACATTTATATTTTAGTTCTCTCTATTGATATATATTTTCAAAATTTTTTTTAAACTCAAATCAGAACAGTTCTATCTCTCCTATTTATCTACCTCTCACCAGCTTAGTATTTATATTTTTTTATTCAGTAGTCTACTAGTAGAAAAATACAAGCAATCAACAGGTTTTACATACAAAGGCAAATTAAATAGATCACCATTCTTTTTTTAATAGATAGTTTGTTATAATACCCGCCACAGACCACCTTTACATATATACAGTCAGTCTCTCACTTTTAGTAATATAAAAAAAGATTAAGCAAAAAATGACAACAGTTGAAACATCAAGTACCACTACAACTAGTAATGTTGAAACTAGTTCAACAGCTAGTACCACTACAACCACAACTACCACTACACCACCAGTTAAATTGGAAGGTAAAGCACTTGAAGAGGCAATTCAAAAACAAATTGAATACTATCTCTCCAGAGAGAACCTTGCCAACGATTTTTATTTAACCAGTAGAATGAACAATGAAATGTTTGTACCCATTGATATCATTGCCAATTTTAAAAAAGTTAAACAATTGACTACCGATATGCAATTGATTGTTCAAGTGATGGCAAAGAGCAGTAACGTCGTAATTGATGATTCTAAAACAATGATGAAACCATCATTTAAACTACAGAGAAACGTTCTTATCCTCCGTGATATATCAGCAGAAACTCCAGTCGATGAGATCAAAGCCATCTTTCAAGGTATGGACAAACCAATCACCTCTATCAAACCAGATATTGGAAAGAATTGGTTCATTACCTTTGAGAATGAAGATGATGCACTATCAGTACACGAACAAGTCATCAAACTGTCCTTTAAAGATACCCCAATCAAAGCTAGAGTCAAATCAGAGACACTTTTGAAATCTAATGGTAACAGAAATGGTACTACTGCAACTGCTGGTTCTACAACTGCCACTACCTCCCCTTCTTCTTCTTCTTCATCATCATCAAATACAACCACAACTCCTCCAACCACTTCAACATATAATCAATCAAGTTTTTCAAGTCACAGACCACATTACATTAAACAATATAATAATAGCGGTAACAGAGGTGGTTATTCTGGTGCATATCAAAATGGTTCTTGGGATAACACCCAACAACAACAACAACAAGTTACTACCATCACCAATCCAGATGGTACAACTACAACTGTAACCAGACCACCATATCATGAACGTAAACCACGTAATTATAATAACAATACTAGTATAAATGGTAAAGATGGTGCTACTAGACCACCAAGACAACACAGAGATGGACATAGTTTTAATAATTTTCATCATCAACAACAAACATCTCTGCCTCAACAAACTAATAATTTAAATAATACAACAACTACTACAGAAAACAATACAAATAATATAACAGATAAATCGACTAGTGCAGACAATAAACCAACTACCACCACCACCACCAATAATACTCATAATAATACTCGTTTACAAAGAAAGAACCTAAATCAAAATGGATCTTCTAAACCACATTCATCTGCACCAAAAGGTACAGAACAACAATCAACTCAAAATAATAGCAACGAATCAACTCATACACAAAGAAAAGGAAGTGCTTCCTCTTCAAATTCACAAAGACCAAGAAAATCCTCATCATCCAATAACAGCAGTAACAAGAAATCTGGTGGTTACTTTGACGACAAAGAAAAATCCAAAGCATCTTCTTCTGCCAATAATAGCAACAATAATAATAGCAATACATCAAATAGCAGTTCAACTACTGGTCAGAACCCATCTTCTCAACAAACTGAGCAACCATTGACTCCACCAGGTCCACAACATTTCCCACCTCTAACAAAAGGTTCCGATGATCAAGTTCCACCAGTCACTGAAAAGAAACTGGAATGGGGTCCAACCGATAAAACCTTTACCATAGAGGCCATTCCCGTTACTACTCCACTTGCCAGCACCAGTTCTTCTGCAACTACTGCTACCAATCAAAATGCATCTTCATCTAGTTCACAAGCATCAACTGTAGCTGCTGCTACTGCCTCTAAATCTCAATCTTCGTCCTCTTCTTCGTCTTCCAACAACAAAAAGCAATCCTTTTCCTCAAAGAAATCTCCATCCAAACCAGAAAGAAAAAATTCTCATGACAAGTCTGAGAAATCAAACAATAAAAAAGACTCTTCACCATCCACCTCTCCAAAGACTGAATCAACCAATGCCAATGAACAACCAACTGCCAATGGTAATTTGAATTCCTCATCATCTGAGAAAAAACAACCAACTTACGCTGATATCATTGCAATGGCTGCCGCAGCTCAAAATAAACAACCAATTTCAGTACCAACTCAAACTATTGAACAACAATAAATCACCCATCACCAACTACTCAACAAATATCAAATACAATACTCCCTCACACCCCCTCCACACTATTCATAATCAAAAAAAAACAATATCAACAAAAATATAAAGTAAATAATATTCGCAACAATATCTAACAACCACAAACAACAAAACACTTCAACAAAAAAAGTATTTATATCTTACTTGCCACATTCGCCCCCTTTAACTCTCAATTTTTTTTTTTTTTTTACACTTCCTCATTGGGATTAGAATTGACATCTCCTCTCCAAACCATCAAAAAGTCAACATAGATATATTCCTCAATAAAACACACTAATTAACAATATAAATTAACCACTTATTACTTATTTTGTTTTCTTTTGAAAGAAGAGGACTCTGGAATATCATATAATGAAACCGATGCTAATAATAGACAACTGAATATTCGTTGTTGGGACAGGTTTGAAATCTTTAATTCAAATTTATTGTTTGTTAAAATACTAATTTTAGAAAGACACACAACTGATCATGTAAAAATTCTTTTTTAAATTCACATAAAATTTTTTTTATTTTTTTTTGTTTTTATGTGTGTTTGTGTAATGTTATAATCGATAACACAAATAATAACAATGATTCTTTTTCACATCATCAAAAATTATATTGTTATCTATAAATGGTGAAGACTGACCTCACAAGTGACTTCATATTATTCACAATGATGAGCTAAAGAATATAAAGTAGATTTAAACAGATCAGATACCACTGAATAACTGGATCTGTTCTAAAAAAATAAAAATAGAAGGTAATTGTTTAATTGATGAACAGGATTCTATTGATAGACTTTACACCAGGATCACTTTTCTACGTATTTATCAGATCATATTAAACAAGCGGTGACTAAGATATATCTCATCTTTGTTTATTTTAAAGATCATTAGCAAATCTATTGAACTAGTGCTAAAAATAATAGGGCCCACCCTTTTTATAGCACTACATACCAGATCTAATTCCGGAAGTAGAAGGTTTGTGTTTTTTTTTTTTTGCTTCTAAAAGATCTTTAAAAATTGATTGAAACGAAATATCTTGAAAATTGTGCAGAATGATAAGGGAAAACCCCTATTTTTATTTTCACAAGTGATTTGATTTTTTTCAAGTTTATGTTCAATGGTTCTATGGGTGAAAAGATCTTTTTACAAATTTAGACAATGCAATATTTTTTCATATATAAATTAAAAAAATTTGTTATATTTTATTTTATAATTAAATAAGTTTAAAACAAAAAGTTAAACTTAATTATTCAGATCTCTTAGAGACACAACGAAAGAATCCAACAACACACAATACCTCAAATCTTTATCTTATTAGATTAAATAATTTTTTTATTTATTTTTTTTTTTTTTTTTTTTGAATTTTTAAATCTTTTAAATTTTTCAGGTGTCACCAAAAGACTACATATCCACATAGATATTTTGAAAAAATCAAGTAAATTAATTAAACACAGAGTAGAGCCTTCAGAAAAGAAAAATCAAAAAAAAAATTGAGTCTCTTCACTAACATTGCAGAACACAACAAACAAGAAATATAGTTAAAAATAGACTTTACAAAGAATAGTCTGCCTCTCAAACCTTTAATATATTCCTGCCGGATATAAAAAAGAGGAGATAAAGTCTTTTTATTAAATACGCCAACATTAAATAGCAATAATAACAATAATTATATTATTTATATATATAAGAATTTGGGTAAGTTCATATTTAAACTCATTTATTAATCTGTCTATCTATAATGTTTCATATATAAATATTTTTATGTACACCCACACCCATCATTTATTAGTTTATTTAGTCTTGATACTTTTATTCTTAAAAGTACAACATTAACACACCCACATACACAAAACACACCCACCCCAATCTAAACTATAAATTTTAAATCTGTAGAAAACAACATGTTGATCAAAATAGAAAGAATTGACACCACACACAACAATAGTAACTTCCAAATGTTGCAACATAATCTATAGTCTCGCAACTAAAAGTACTACTGCATTAAGTTGTTGTATTTTTTTTTAAAATTATAATATTGTGTGTAGGGGTTGTCTTTTCTCTAATGTACAAGACATATTAGGATTATTATATTATTTTTGACTGTTGTTGTTTGTTGTTTTTCAATTTAAAAAAAAATCACTTATACATCGGGTAGTAGAATCATAATTCTGATAGAATTGGAACTAGTAATGCATATTACACCACTGCATTATGGGAGCGGGGTGCTAGATGCTTCTAAAAATAATTTCAAAAAAATAATGTGTTGTGTGTTGTGTGTGGGGGTTCAAATGTATAATTACTCCTTTGCTTTATCAAAAGAAATTTTAATGTTGTTTTTTTTATATATTTTTTTTCTATCTATCACAAAAGGGGTCTACAATGAATTATTAGATTGAAAAATCTCACTCTCACATAATACAAATATTATACAATACCTATCACTTTTTTTTTTATTTTATTTTTGACTCTTTAACAATATCACCACTATTAGTGAAAAAAATTTTAATTCTCCCATTTTATTTTTTTTTCTCTCTCTCTCTCTCTCACATTCTTTTTTCTCTATCTCTCATCCTATTTAATATTATTACACCTTTTAAAATTCTATCAATTGATTTTTGATATCTCATCCTCTCTATCTCAAATATTTTTAATTCTTTTTTTTTTTTTAAAATATTTTTTTTTCCACAATTATAAACTAGTTTAGTTTTTTAGACTTTGTTTATGATATAATTCCTTAGTGAGAGGAAAGAAAAAAAAAAATCAATATCAATTGCTAATCTCCAAATTCATAATAATAATAATTTTTCAAATCAAAAAATCACCTGCTGCCCCACACCAAACACAAAATTTTATATTTTTATATAATTTCTATAATTATAATAATTTTGCACATATTAATTAAAATAATTTAATTTTTTTTTTCCAACAAATTAAATATTATCAAAAACCTTTTTGCGGCTCTCCATTAAAATATGTTGCATTCTTATTGCCCCATTTCAGGTCAATATATAATGACTAGTCAAAACCCAAATAATATGAACTCCAGTCAGAATTCCAACCCCATGCAGGGTGGAAGGGAGTATGGTGAAAGTACCACTACAATATCTATAGTTCCACCAAGCGCTCTGACACCAACCCTCAATTCACAACCAATCCAACAGATACAACAAATACAACAACAACAACAGGTTATTTCCTCTCCAATGATGGGAAGTGCCAAAAGAAAATTTGAAGAATCAGACAGTCAAATATCGTACAGTGACTATTCTTCAATGCTAAAGAACCCTGTTTTGGTATCCTCTCCATTGTTGGTAACACCCAATACACAATCACCTGGATTGCAGTCAGTTCAAATGGCTTTCCAAGCTGCATCTTTGTCTGCTCCTTCTACACCTTTAACCATGTCTCCTTCACTTCATCCAACATCTCCAATGTCCCCCTCCAAAAAGAGTAAAAATTCTAGAAATTCTGGAAAATCTAAATGGGGTCCAACAACTTTACATTTATCTCAATCCTCAATTCCAGAGGAACTCCAGATGCCTTCACCTAATAGTAGTACCAGTAGTTTGAAAGCCAACATTATCAAGGGTCCTTGGAAGGAAGAGGAAGATGCAAAGTTAGTAGAATTGGTTAATAAAAACGGTCCAAAAGAATGGTCTAGTATTGCTGCAAAGATTCCAGGACGTATTGGTAAACAGTGTCGTGAAAGATGGTTTAACCACTTGTCTCCAGATGTTAGAAAGACCAATTGGACTCCAGAGGAAGATAAAATTATAATTGATGCTCATGCAAATATGGGTAATAAATGGACTGCCATTTCAAAACTACTAGATGGTAGACCTGCTAATGCCATTAAGAATCACTGGAATAGTACATTGTTGAAGAGAGTTGGTGGCGAATCAACTAGTTCACCAAGAACTAGAAAACAAAAATCTGATAAATCCGGCGATAAGGATAAGGTTTCTACAGAGGATGAAGAGGAAGACGAAGATGAGGACGAAAATACCTCTCCTGCTCTGTCCCCAATTTCATTGTATTCCTCTGACAATTCTGTTCAAATTCAAAATAATATAGTTCACACCCCAACTCAACATCCAAATATTTCATATAATAATATTCCACCTTTTGTATTATCATCAAATTCCACTACTCCCTATCCAATGTTGGATCAACAACAAATTCAACAACAATTACAACAACAACAACAGATACAATTACAACAACAACAACAACAGCAACAACAACAACAACAACAACAACAGAAAAATACCGGCGCTAATGGTAATACTGTAATTGCACCAAAAATAGTGAGATTACAAACACCAAATTCTTCACCATCTCTGGGATCACAACAACAAACCCAACAAACACAACAGCTATCTAAAAAAGAACAAAAGAAACAATTACAATTACAACAACAACAACAGCAACAACAACAACAACAGCAATTAGAACAATTACAACAACAACAACAAGAAAAGATGCATCAACCTCCAATACACCAACAAATTGAACAACATTTACAACAACAAGTATCACAGTATCAAATACCAATTCAGAGTAATATTTATCAACAACAAGAATATATCATACAACAACAGCAATTACAATATTATCAACAACAACAGCAGCAACAACAACAGCAACAACAAGATTATATATATCACCAAAATTCACAACAGACACAAAATAATGGACAACAACATCAACATAATAGTCACGTTTTACAGGGATCTACACAAGAGGTACCATACTTTGATCCCTATAATTTTATTCAACAACAACAGCAACAACAATTACAACAACAGTCTCTACAACATCATCTTAATCAACAACAAGGACAAAATCAACAACAACCAACTCAACAAAATATAGACCCAAATTCACACACATATGCTCAAGATTACAATCATGATTTTTTACTTTTTGGTAAAGTATCACCTACCCCTTTTATTGGGTATCCTCCTATAGGAACCAATATAAATATATTTCCATACTCCTTTATAACTTCTTCATCGTCATCATCATCATCTCCACCATTATTATCATCTTCTTCTTCTCCTACATATTATCCCAACTATACCCATATTAATTTATAATACAATATTCCATCCTAAAAACCCCACCAATGCGTAAAATATATTAATTAACTTTAATTTTTATATTATCTTCTACTTCCACTCCTTACTCGATTGGATCATATAGATTCAGATCACCAAAACGTAAATATGCCAAACCAGCTACATCATATAAAACAAGATCAAACTAGCTATCACCAAATTTCACAACAACATCACCCCAATATATTACAATCACCTACTCAAACTCAACAAAACAACCAACAGGATCAAAAACATGTAAATTCTTATGATATCTCTGGATTATTTAATCTTGAAGTTTAAAATAATATTAATATATAAATATTAAATTCACTGGTCACCATCACCATCAACAGTTGTAATTAATTCACATGGTTTGAAAAGCGCAATCTCAATACCCATTAATACACCTACACACCATTAATAATAGTAATATAATTATAATTATAATATCGCGAAATCAATACATATAATGAATATGTATTTGTAAAAAATCAATCACTCCTTAAAGCTTTACTCTTTTTGTATATTTAAACACCTCAATCTTTTTTTTAAAAAGGATAATATATTTGCCAATATTTTATAGCTAAAATAAATAATATATAGTTTCAAAAGATCTTTTTTAATCTTTACTTTCTTTCTTTTGTTTTTTGAAACTAATTTGTATAGACTTTGAAATCAATTTTTCATCAGTCAATTTTACCCATTGAAGTCTATAATCCCATCTATATAACAGGTGTATTTTATCAAAATATGTAAAATAAAATAAAAAAAGAATATATGTGTTTAGATTTAATATAATAGATATGTATTTACTAAATCCATATATGTGGATAATATAAATTTGAGTGTTAATTTTATAAGAGAGTGGGTTATATAAATATATCCATTTATTTTTAGTTATATACAACTTTTTTGATTTTTCATTTTTTACATTCTTTAAAATCTTTAATCTTAAATAATTTTTAAATTAAAAAGATAAGCGGAGGATATGAAATTAATTAAAAAGTCATTAATTCTAATTATAATTTAAAAGTGTTTTTAATTTTGGTATAGATAGGAGATAAGATTCTGACAAGACAAACTTTTTATAATTTCGAAAGGTAATAGTTTAGAAGTCTCATAAAAACAACTAAAATTATATTTAAACATTAATTGATTTAAACAAAATAGAAAAATCTAAAGAAATTATTTAAAAAAGGTAATAGAACAGTTCTATTATTCTATATGATTTTTTTTTTATTTTTAAGTTTATTTTTCATATAGATTTTAAAATTTTAGTATTTTAAAATTTAGTTCATCAAAAAAGAAATTAGATATCCACCTAATTTTCAAACCAGTAAAATCAAAATTGTGTTTTTTTTTTATTTGCATATTTTTCGTTTTTCTAGATTAGAGAATGTTTTTAAGTAATCAAATTGTTAGTAATGCTAGTGGCATTATCTCACAGGTGGTTCCAAAGGTTGTATGTCCATACATGCTTTATGGCATGAAATCGTATTGTACAAGTAGTGCATTACAATCTAATAGTGACAATATACACCCATCAACATTGACACCCGAGAATGCCAAGGATTTCTTTGAGAGATGCCCTTTTGCTGAAGTTGTTGAAACTGAAATTAAAACTAATGTAGGTGATAATTATCATAATTTGAATTGATTGAAACCTTAAATAGCCTGAATTAATTTTAACAAAAAAAAAACCCTCCTGCCCCTCATATTCTAAATATGAATAATTATACAGCAAGAAAGAGGTCTTGAAGTTCTATCGACTTTAATGAAACCAAAAGAAGAGATATCACAGGTTTTAAATGATATGATTGAGATTAATGAAAAGACTAGCCAAAATAGTTTAAGTTCAATGATCAATAACAAGGAAAAGATGAATTACCAATCCTCTTTTGAGGGTGTTATCACCAATCTCAAAGAAGAGGGTAGATATAGAGTATTTACAACTATTCAGAGACAAGTAGGATCATTTCCCTACGCCAAAAGATGTCCAACTGATGTTGAGATTAATAATAATCAATTTATGAAACCTTCAGGTATGACACTAGTCAATCAAGTTGATGTCGAATATGATGAAGAAGAGGAGGTCGATGAGGATGCCCAACTCAATGATGTTGCAGTTTGGTGTAGTAATGACTATTTAGGTATGGGTCAAAACCCAGTCGTAATCAATACCATGACAAGTAGCATTAAAAAGATGGGTTGTGGTTCTGGTGGTACAAGAAATATTAGTGGTACAACTAGTGAACATGTTAAATTGGAAAGAGAGTTAGCGGATTTACATCACAAGGATTCAGCATTGGTATTTGGTAGTTGTTATATTGCCAATGTAAATGCTGTAACTTCACTAGCTGCAGCATTGCCAAACCTCATGATTTTCAGTGACGAAAAAAATCATGCTTCTCTTATTGAAGGTATTAGAAATAGTAAATTGGAAAAGAAAGTCTTTAGACATAATGATATTAGACATTTAGAAGAACTATTACAAAAACAAGATATTCGTAGACCAAAAGTAATCATTTTTGAGTCAGTATATTCTATGGATGGAACTATTGCTCCTATTAAAGAGATTTGTGATCTAGCTGACAAATACAATGCATTGACTTTTATTGATGAGGTTCATGCTGTTGGTTTATACGGTGACAGAGGTGCTGGTGTCTGTGAACGTGAGAACCTCATGAACAGAATTGATATCATCTCTGGAACACTTGGAAAAGCATTTGGTGTATTTGGAGGATATGTGGCTGGTGACAAACATCTTATCGACACCATTAGATCACTCAGTCCAGGGTTTATTTTCACAACTAGTATCCCACCTTCAATAGCTGCTGGCGCTAGAGCTAGCGTGAGCTACTTGAAAAAGAGTAAAAAAGAGCGAAGAGAACATCAAGAGAGAACTCAAAAACTTAAACAAATGCTCAAGGATGCAAGATTACCATTACTTGAAGCACCTTCTCATATTGTACCTTTGATTGTTGGTGATTCTACACTCTGTAAGAAGATGTCAGATTACTTATTGGCTAAACACAATATCTATGTTCAACCAATCAACTATCCAACTGTACCAAAGGGAACTGAAAGATTCAGATTAACTCCTTCTCCAGTTCATGATGATGAAACTATGAAACATTTAGTCAATTCAATGGTAGATTGTTTTGATAAATTTGGTATTCAAAAACTAAAAGAAGGTGAAACCTTTAAATTAAATTATCATTAATCAGCTATTTCAAATAATATTAAATTTATTGGTAAAATATTTTTTACCTTTAATATATTTAACTTAATAACAACAAATAATAAATAATAAATAATAAAAGAGATCCAGATTAATAATAATTCACAGAAACTTTGATTTATTTTTTATGGATCTATTTTTTGTATAAACTTGGCAAACATTATGGATATTGTATCATGAGAGATTATTGATTTTCATCCATTTCGATACCACCTTCAACAAACATGGATTGTTTTCTATTTTCATTCAATAATTTCTTGAGGAATGGAGTAGAAAGAGTTAAAGTTTCATCTACAGATCTGATAACACTTTCTAATTGTGCAACTTTTTGAATGTGTTTTTCGAGATTCAATAAGGTTTGTGGACCACTGAAATCTTCTGGATTCTCATTGAAAGAAACCATACCATCTTTTTGATTAATAGTAGCAAAGATTTCTTTATCTTCAATCTAAATAATTAGTGAATAACAAGTGTTAATCTTTTAGAATTAAAAAAGGAAAGAGGGAGAAAGGTATGATACATACCATTTTTAATACAAATTGCTCGGTTTTAGCTGGTGGTAAACCAACTTTTTCAGAAATATCACGAATGGAGAGGGTCATAAAGGTTTGAGTGAGTTTTTTAATGTTTCTACGGGTGATAGATTTGATGGCAAGATTAACTAAACCAAAGTTTTTGTCTCTCTTGAAGGACTCTTCATTTTGAAGTGCTTTAGTTTGAATATCTACTTGATTGTTAGTAGAATAGGTGGTAGAGAAATCAATATATGGTTTACAGTGAGTTTTAATATTTCTTTGAACAACATTTGATGTAATTCTTGGGAATGATGGAGCAACACCATATTCAATGAGATGAATCAATACATATTTCTTGTAAGCTTCAATTGCAATTGAGCTTAATGCAGTTGCTGGTGCGGTAAATACCTATTTATAAATTCCAAATATTATTAGTCATTATAGTTGGTAATTAGGTGTATTAGTTTTATACATACAAATTTAAAGGCATCTAATGCTTTTTTATAATTTTTCAAAGTGGCATAGATAATACCAGCATAATAAAAGTAGGTAAGAATATCTTTAATATTGATTTGAGTTTGTTCTACATTGAATTCATTAACTTCAGCATCAATGACTGGTAATGCTAAACTATAGTTTTTAGAGAGTATACAGAGTTGTAGGAAATCAGAATGTACTGGTGTGAGTTGTGTTGGTTTATCAGTAAGAGAATTAATAACTCTCTTCAATGGTGCAATACCCTTAATCTCCAATTTTAATTTAATAAGATACTCTGTGAAATGTCTAGCTACTCTGCAAACTATAAATATAGATTTGTATTAATAATTCCATTACTTAACAAAATGTGTCTCTGTATTTATATTTACCTATTGTTCCTGCTACTTTAATTTGCTCAGGTGCAAATGTCAAGAAAAAGTTTTGAATTTGCCCTACAAATAGATTTATATTTTTATTTGGATCAGAGATTTTAGCATTCCTATAATACAATAATAATGTTAACTTTGTCTCTAGCTGTCAATAATGATATGATTTTGTTAATTTATATTTACAATACAAAAAGATAACCTAATGACTGTAATTTTGGATCCAAATGACCTAAAGCTGCATCAAGACTATAAGATGATGAAAATTAATATAAAATTGCCACTATTGAGCCTCCCACTTATGAATTCCATACTTTTGATGTGATCTCTCAAGAACCTCTTCAAATTTAGATAAATTGGCCTTTAAGGTCTTTGGGTTATTAGTATTTCTACATTCATTAATGAATTGCTCCATTTCAGTGATCAACAAATTTTAATTTAGAAAATCAAAAAAAAAAAAAAAAAATCTTCATTTTGAATTCTTAAATTTTTCATAGTATTCAGCTCAACACTATAAAGCCTATTAAACTAGTTATAAGAAGGATTATTAAATATAATTATAGAAAACAGATAGTTGAGAAACTTATATTCGATTCACCTCTCTAGAAATGCATCACCCACCCATATATTAATTATTATGATACATTTGTTTGATGGTTTTTTATTATTTTGAGTGAATGAATTTATAATGAAATTAATTTTGAAAAACATGTTGGGACTTCATTTTTCAGTCAGGAAAACTAATATCAATAAAATTAAACTTACAGATAGGTTGTCTTTCTGGGTGTTCTGCATCAATGGGATCTTCTAATCAATGGTACATCATTATAAATTACAAATCTACCTGGTTGAATTGGATCCGACTCTATAGGATCAAGGTTTAATAATGATAGACATAGAATGGAATATTTGAGGTTAAATTTTTTATTAATATTAATTAATTTCTTAAAAAACAGAGATCAATTTTTTACACTCAACCAAAAAATTATTTTAAACATTTTTATTTCTCACACAAACACTTGTACATAAATTTACATATAAAAGCTTTAGAAAATGGCTCATGATTTAAAATGTAAGTATTAGAATTGAATCTGAGAATTGTATTTAAAAAATTATCAAAAATACTTACATAATTTTCATCATTCATAAAACGACAGAGTATGTTCATTTTTTAGAATTGAGTGATTGTTAAGAGTGATTGATTTAACATTGTATTATAATTTTATAGTATTATAGGACTTTCATGTGCATTTGCAATTGGATTATTATTTAATATTTTAGCATGTGTAGTATCACATTCTGGATTGCCTATTATTGTTGTTATAACCTATTTCTTGGCACCATTCCCCAACTTGATATGTACACATAGAGACTCTTTTTCAAGTGAAAGAGGAACACCAACAGATTTAGGTTTATTTTTAACAGGATTTTTAATTGCTGCCGGTTTTGGTATACCTTCAATTTTAGCACACTCTTTTCTAGTATGTATAACATAAAACACATCTTAACTCCAAACAGCAGATTTCGAAATATTTATACCTAATTATCATATAAAAACTATAGATAAGTTATAAAGCATTATGGTTTGCACTTGCAGGTGGTGTAACAGTTTATGCAACCATTATTGGATTCCTTGCTTATCTAGCTAAAGCCAATGAAAGTGAAAGTGAAAGTAGTTGGTAAAAAAAAAATTATCACAAAAACTATATTGTATACATCTCAAACTTCCCCACATTTCTCTTTTAATAAAACAAAGGATCAAATCAACAAAACTGATAGCCTCATCAATATATTTATAAAAGATTTGTGGTTGATGTTAGGTGTGAGAATGTAATTTATTTCATTTGCTTTAATTGATTCATTAGATCTTGTAAATTTGTAGTTTCAGAGACTTTTACAGTATTTTCACTTGTGACTTGAACTGTTGGTTTTTTTTCAAAAGAGACTTCAAAAGATTGATTGGTAAATGTGGTTGATTTAGTTGTGGTGGTTTGAATTGGTTCATCATCTTCCACTAAAGTGATTCCCCATTCATTTTCAGTTGATTTCTTTGTTTCTACTGGTTTTTCTTGTATTTTTGGTTTGATTGGATTCAGTTTAATATATTCTTTGTAAGCAGCTTGGTGTTTAATACAGAATGAGTTAGTGCATTCTGGGTTTGGTTTCATATTGTCTTTTGGGAAAAAATCCAAAAGTGCATTGTACCCTAACAGTGAAGATACTTCACCAAAATCCAATAGATATTTCAGTGCATTCTGTACTAGCATACCAGCTACAATACCCATAGTTGTAGGTAAAGAAGCTGCACATACACCTTCTCTTTTTAGAGTTGATTCGTTTATACCACTGGCAACAATCAGTGGTGGTACACATTGAAAACATGCAGACTCACCTGGAACTATAAATTGAATGTGTCCTGAAATTGCATTTTCAGAGACACCTGATTCCATCCATGATTTATTGAGTTCCAAACAGGCTTGATTGATAGCTGTACGTGCTTCAAAGTTATCAACACAACCAAGAACCAGAGATACCTCTGAACCTGCTTGTAAACCTCCATGTTGAATTCTCTCTTTGAAATGTTCAAAATTGTCAATTGTTGTGATATTGTAGTTGTAGGTTTCAAATTGAACATCTGGATTGATGGATTGTAATGTCTCTTGAGCTGCTTTAGTTTTTGATAGACCAGCTTGTTCAGGTCTGAAAAAGAGACGATTCATATTTGCAATCTCAACAGTATCATAATCGAATAGAAGTAGTTTACCAACACCACATCTTGTGAGCATCTCAGCAGCTACACTACCAATACCACCTAATCCAACTATTACTACACTCTTGTTCTTTATATCTTCATAATTATTTACAATACCCATTTTTTTCAATGCCATCAATCTTGAATATGGGTTACTGTCAACTACTTCACTACTCATTTTATCAATTTTATTTCTATAAAATGGTTTTGTAGTGTCTTGACTTGCCATATTTCCTTTTTTCTATAGAATTGTTTGATCAACAATAAAAATCAAAATAAACTGTGTCAAACTTTCATTTTTTTAATTTTTGATATCTTGAAAGAAAAGTTATTTATCTTTTTTTATTTTTAAAATCCACATAGTAGAAAATGTCAGAATCTACAGATACAATAAATTCTATAGGTAAAATTGAATTACCTAACATAGATTACAATGAAGAAAATCCACATCAAAAAAATATAGATTCAATGTCAAAAGCCATACCTAATCTAACAGATGGACTGTTATTATTGGGTAAGGTACCCATTGATGCAATCAGTTTAAAACTTATAGAATTACAGTAAATACCATATTCCTATTGCCCTGGTATAAAACTAAAAGTAACTATATATTAATATAACACTCTTAAAACAGAAAAGAACAATCATTACTATTAAATGCACTAAAGAGTGAAAATGTTAAACTATCAAGTATAAAAAATGTAGATACAATATTAGAAAATGTATGTTATTAGGGATTTATTAAAAGTAGAGAAGGAGTATTAACAATCTAGGATTGGATATCAATAGTTTTCTAAAATAAATGAATATTTAATTAAAATTCAAGTGCTGAAAAAGGACATGTCAGCAGTTCAGGATAAATTAGGTAAAATTAATGAAAAGGCAAAAAGTTTAAAAGAGAAAAAGAAACAATATGAAATTAGTGTACATGAAAGAGTAGAGAAACAATTACAGAGAGAAAGAGATTTAATAGTTAAACCATCTTCACAAACTATACAAACTAATATTTCCAATAATACAAAACCACAACAACAAAATACACTAAATTCAAATATTAGTCTTTAACAATAAAATTATAGAGAAGAATCCTTTTTGTAATATTTAATTTAGAATAATCCATTCTTCCCAATCATCTCCAAGATAGTTTTTTTTTTCTTTTTTGCAAACGGACCAACAGAAGAATCTCCCTTTTCTTGAAATCATGAGGCTCATCAGTATATTTCAAAAGAGGTTGATCAACCAGACCATAAACAGCAACCAAATTCCACCTAGAAAACAATTAGTCAGACCAAAAAGCAGTTAAACCAAGAAGGATATTTTGAAATAAGAAATCTTGAGAATTTAAATATACTTTTAAAAATTAATGGAATACTAATGGACTAAATCAATAACCCAAACAGGCAATACCAATTGCCACAATGTTTAATTATAATTAAATGATTACCAAGAACTTTCAACCATATCCAAAACCAAATTGATACTTATTGATTAGCATCAACTGGAGTACTACTTAGATACAAGAGTAAGAGGTGTATTGTAATTTGCAATACAAATAGAAAGAGCATCACACCAACGCATTGGTCAAGCTGGGTTTGATTAATTTTGTTTAGAGCTCAAGCTCTAGCTCAGGCTCTAGCTCAAGCTCTAGCTCAAGCTCTAGCTCAAGCTCTAGCTCTAGCTCAAGCTCTAGCTCTAGCTCAAGCTCTAGCTCAAGCTCTAGCTCTAGCTCTAGCTCTCAGCTTTCAATATTGAATTTTGAAGAATTGTTTCAAAGATAAAACAGTTACATCATATCCTATTCAATTTCAAAATAAAAGAACATCATTTTTATAAAGCACTTTATACCTTTTTTAGGTAATCTCATCAAATAAGATATGAAAGAAAACATAAAAACTTTAAAGACAACAACTTTAAGGTTTTCTCTACATAAAATATCAGTTTCAAACACTAGATATTTTAAAATATCTACCCATCTTAACGAAAATATCTCATCTTATCAAACCTATAATAAGGATTCTAGAAGTGTTCCTCCTTTTCATTTGAATTTTCCCAACTTTTTTTCCAACAAATTAAATTAAAATTTCATTTTTTATCTAAATTTTAGATATTATCAGATAAAACCATCAGAGATATAAATTTGTACAATTAAAAATATGGAGGAACTTACTTATTCATTTGAAAGTTTAGCTACAAAGAAAATGACAATTAGAGGTCCAGTCAACCCATTGTCTACACCAATCTATTTGTCAAGTACCTTTGTTTTGGAGTCAGCAAAACACGGTGCTGAATTGAGTGAACAAAAGGAAGTCTCAAAAGGTTCATCACCATACTTGTACTCTAGATGGGGTAACCCAACAAATGATGTATGTCAAAGATTGATAACTTCATTGGAAGGTGGAGAAGGTACTATTATCACAGCATCTGGTATGAATGCAATTACAACTGCTGTTCTATCCCTAGTACAACGTGGTGACCACATGGTAGTCACTAGAAATGTCTATGGAGGTGCTTACGAATTCTTTACAGATATTTTACCAAAACTCTCAGGTGTCGAAGTCACTTGGGTAAACCAAGAAAACATTCAAGAATATATCGATGCCATCAAACCAAATACTAAATTATTCTATGGTGAAACTATTGCAAATCCATCAATGGTCACTTTAGACGTTGAAAGATTAGCTAAAGAAGCTCAAGCAAAAGGAATTGTATCTATTTTAGATTGTACATTTTCATCAGTCTACAATATTCAACCTATTAAACTTGGTATTGATATTGTAATTCATAGTGCTTCAAAATACTATGGAGGTCATAGTGATTTAATTGCAGGTACAATCACTGCTAGAACTCCAGAGCTTTTAACTAAACTCAACCATTTCCACAGAATCTTGGGTGGAACAGCCAGTCCAAATACCTCACATCTCTTACAAAGAGGTATTAAAACTCTATACTTAAGAATGAAACAACACAATCAAAATGCATTGGTTATTGCTAAATTCTTGGAAAGTCATCCAAAAGTTGAAAATGTATATTTTCTAGGACTTGAAACACATAGACAGCATGAATTGGCAAAGAAACAATTTGGTGACAAGGGATATGGTGGTATGATTTCATTTGATCTCAAAGGTGGTTATGAAGCTGGAAAGAATTTTGTTGAATCACTCAAATTGATTACTCTTGCTGTAAGTCTTGGTGGTATTGAATCTCTAATTCAACATTGTGCCAGTATGACTCACACAATGGTTCCAAAAGAAGATAGATTAAAATCAGGTATCACTGATGGTATGTTACGTTTCTCTGTTGGTTGTGAAAATGTTGATGATTTAATTAGAGATTTAGAAAATGCTTTTGCAGCTGTAAACTAAACCCAACACTGAGATAAACAATGAATTTTTTATTTGATCATATAAAATAAAAGTTAAAATCATTATCATTTTACATTAATTATTAATGATTTTTAAGAAATATAAACAGCTGAACAATAATATTTATTTTTTATTTTAACCCCCTTTTCAAATATTTTATGCAAACAACACATTTAACACTATTCTCTTCAAAAAATATAAAAACAGATTTAATATTTATAATCATTCTTTCATAATAGATGTATATATGTATCTTACTAATTTTTATTCTAAAGATATCTATAAATATAGGTTTCCCAAAATCAGAGAATTTATTTAATGATACTAATAGTTATGCTTTAGAAATTTATTCTGAATATACAACTGGAGGTTTTGATTTTAATGGTGATGGTAAACAAGTAAGTTTTTAAGTTGAGATTTATAAAGTGTTAATATTTATAAAATCTAACCTAGATATAAATTAAGGATTTTATCACAACCCATCAACAAACCAATAAAACATATGTATTTTTTGGTGATATCTCAAGATATGGTGGTCAGAGACCTTTAAAAGTTTCAATGATTGATGGAATCAACGGTTTCAGTATTGACTTTAACAAAATATATCTTCGGAATCACTATATATGTGGAGATATAAATAATGATGGATATGATGAACTTATATATCGTACAACATTCGGTTTGTTAAATATAATTTATTGACATCCAGGACCATTTAAGAATGATTTTTCATATTTTAATGGAATTGATGGATTATCAATGGATATTGGTTATTCTCCCTCTATCACCTACCCCTCTTATCAAGTTTTATGCGATCATAATGGAGATGGTATAAAAGATTTGATATTTTTAAGGCAAGATGATGTTTTTATTCTCTATGGAATTGATAATGGTAAAAAGTATCCAGCAGAATCGGCTGCTAAATTTGAAATTAGCTATATATCAAATGGAACATATGGACATATAATGGAAAGGAAAAATACTATAAATCTTGGTTGTGGAGATTTGAATAATGATGGTATTGATGATTTGGTATTACTTTCGGATACTGGTAATAGTACTGTTATTTTTGGTTTAAAAATTTATCCAACTCAATATAATCCAGTAATAAATGGTACAACTGGTTTTACAATGGATATACAAGGTATTGAACGTGTACTTCAGAGTGGTTTTGGAGACTTCAATGGTGATGGATTACAAGATTTGGCTGTGTTTAGTAAGGATTCAAAATCAATTTATATGATTTATGGTAAAAAAGGTGGAATTTGGGAATCTCATTTTGATATCAACAGTGGTAACTCATCTGAAGTTGTTAAATGGGTTGTAGATGTTAATTCACCTCAAGATATATGCTTTTATATGTATGTTGGTGATATTAATGGAGATGGTATATCTGATTTATCATGTAATGTAAATTCTCTTCAATATACTTGGGGAGTATATGGAACCACCTTGAAATTACCTGCTGTTTATGATTTGAATCTCAAAACATCTCCATTATTTGGTAATTGTAGCGGTTTTTTAATATCAAATACGGGACTAAGTTATTCAGCTTGGACTGATTTTAATAATGATGGTCTTCAAGATTTAATTACATACTTTAGAAACAGTCAGAGTTATATTTTATTTGGTGAAAAAACTATAATCTCAGCATCGTTGAATATCATTAATACCGATATTGCCTATAATCCCAATGGTGAATATCGTTTCTTAGATTCTAATTTTAATCCAAATTCATCTGGAATTTGTATTATTGAATTCATTACCTTTAAAGTTTTAGGTAGTATTGATGCCTCCGATCAATTATCATTTTCATCATCTAGCATTCCACCCTCTGATGTTGTTAGTATTTCAAATGGTGAGTTAAAAGTATTTAATACAAATATAGATCCAAAATTTTTACAAAGTCTGTCCAACATCTTGTTTAAAACAAATAGAAATTCATCCATTGTTACAATTTCAATTCAATATTTAAATATCATTAATGATACAATTAAAATATATACAGATCCAAATATACCATTCCCCACCAAGCCAGTTACTACATCACCAGTCACTGCCACTGCTACATCACCAGTCACTGCCACTGCTACATCACCAGTCACTGCTACTGCTACTGCCACAAGTACTCCACCAGTCACTGCCACTGCAACTGCAACATCACCAGTCACTGCTACATCACCAGTCACTGCTACATCACCAGTCACTGCCACATCACCAGTCACTGCTACATCACCAGTCACTGCTACTGCCACAAGTACTCCACCAGTCACTGCTACTGCCACATCACCAGTTACTGCCACTGACACTAGTACTCCACCAGTCACTGCTACTGCCACAAGTACTCCACCAGTCACTGCAACATCACCAGTAACTGCTACTGCAACTGATAGTGCTACATCACCAGTCACTGCTACTGCTACTGCGACTGCTACATCACCAGTCACTGCTACTGCCGCTAGTACTCCACCAGTCACTGCTACCGCAACTGATAGTGCTACATCACCAGTCACTGCTACTGCTACTGCGACTGCTACATCACCAGTCACTGCTACAACAAGTACTCATACTACATTAGCTACAAGTACTACTGCTACATCTGCTACAACAAGTACTACTGCTACATCTGCTACAACAGGTACTACTGCTACTGCTACAACAAGTACTCCACCAATCACTGCTACTTCAACAACTACTCAAGTTCAACAAAATAACACAGTTAACATTGATTGCATTTGTATGAGGGGAGAAATATGTTTACCAAATTCTCATATCTGTGTAAATCAATTTGATGTGTATCAAGGTGAATCATGTTTTCAATTATCATGTGCTTTAGGTTATGATTGTAAAGAATACTCAAATCAAATCTATAAATGTGTTAAACAAGATTTTTGTTTTAACTGTGCTGATATAACATGCAAACCTCCTCATCGTTGTATTCTAGTTCCAACCACCTCCCAAAAATGTAAATATCACCCAACTTGTTCAAATTAAAATAACAATAAAAAACTTATTTATATTATCTTAAAAAATAAATTTATCAATTTTAATCCTTCTTCTAGTCTTAATATTTATCGAACCAAATGCCAAACCACACTATCACTCTTGAGTGAGGCTTAAAATATATTTAATATTGTAGCAATAATTCATACAAGGTACTGTTAGGGTTCCATCTAAATCTAACCCCTATAATTCTTTTTAAGTTTTGAAATTGAAATGAATTTTTTATTTGATATATATATAATATAAAAGTTTAAACTCATTATCATTTTACATTAATTATTAATGATTTTTTAGAAATATAAACTAGAATCAATTGGCTCGTACCTACCAAACCATCAATTGGTTCGTACCAAACCCGACATTTCTTGAAAAACTACATTTCTTTTGGATTTGTAGAGACCCTTCTTCATTTGAGTAGTTTTCTTGTATTATCGGAGAGGTGGAGATGGAAAATGAATTTAATTTCCTTGATATCTAACTATATGCATAGGAAGTTATAGATCTGACCTAAGCAGGTGATAAGGAATTAAGTGATAAAATTATAGGTATCAGTTCTCCAACTCAATTTGGTCATCCAAAGTGGAGGTCTTTCAATTTACTATGTTATTGTTTGTTATTGCCACTATTGCTTACACCCCACTTTCTGGTAAACCAATTGTACTACCTACTTTCCATTTTACAAAATAATGATAAAAAAGTGTTGTAGTGAAAACAAATTATAAAAATACAATTTAATAAAATTATTAATTTATTGTTATAAAATTTTTATATGTTTCCCATTGGGTGTTTTTTCAATTATAATTTTACAAATTTATTTTTTAATACACCCACTATTTAATTTGAATATATATGTATAAAAAATGAGATGAATCCAAACAATATTTTTTAATGAGTTTTGTGTGATTTAACAATAAAAAGATACTCTATGTTCAATTAGGTGAACAAATAATTTTTTTATTTAATTGTATAATTTTATCACCCTTTTCAAACCATTTTTTGTAAACAACAAATTTACACTTATTCTCTTCAAAATTTTTCTTTTTCTTATTTTCATTCATAAATAATGTATAAATATATCTTTCTAATTTTTATTCTAAAGATATCTATAAATATTGGTTTCCCAACAACTGAGAAATTATTTAATGATGCTAATAGTTATACTTTAGATGTTTCTTATGAAAAAATAGTTGGAGATTTAGATTTTAATGGTGATGGTAAACAAGTAAGTGTTTAAGTTGAAATTTATAAAGAGTACATTTTATATAATCTAACCTAGATATAAATTAAGGATTTTATCACAACCCATAAACAAACCAAAAAATTATATGTATTTTTTGGTGATATCTCAAGATATGGTGGTCAGAGACCTTTAACAGTTTCAATGATTGATGGAATCAATGGTTTCAGTATTGATATTAAACCAAGTGATATTTTCTTTTATTATTTATGTGGAGATATAAATGATGATGGATATGATGACATTATATTTCGTATGACAGACTATCAATTAAAAATAATTTATGGCAATGCAGGACCATTTAAGAATGATTTTTCAACTTTTGATGGAATTGGTGGATTTATAGTTGATCTTGTATATGATCCCCAGAACCTTTACATTCCATATCAAGTTTTATGCGATCATAATGGAGATGGTATAAATGATTTGATATTTAATTACCAAGATAAAATTTTTGTTCTCAATGGAATGAAAAATGGTACAAAGTTTCCAACCAATTCTGGTAAATTTGAAATTAGCTCTATTTCAAATGGAACATATGGACATACAATGCCAAACAAAAATTATATAAATCTTGGTTGTGGAGATTTGAATAATGATGGTATTGATGATTTGGAATTACTTTCGTTAACTGATAAAGGTACTGTTATTTTTGGTTTAAAAAATTATCCAGATCATTATGATCCAGTAATAAATGGTACAACTGGTTTTACAATGGACATAAACGGTATTCATTATGTTCTTCAGACTGGTTTTGGTGACTTCAATGGTGATGGACTACAAGATATGGCTGTTTATAGTAAGGATTCAAAATCAATTTATATGATTTATGGTAAAAAAGGTGGAATTTGGGAATCTGATTTTAATATCCAAAGTGGTAACTCATCTGAAGTTGTTAAATGGGTCAGAGATGTTTCTTCACCTCAAGAAATATGCACTTATTTGCATGTTGGTGATATTAATGGAGATGGTATATCTGATATATCATGTAATGTAAATACTCTTAAATATACTTGGGGAGTATATGGAACCACCTTGAAATTACCTGCTGTTTATGATTTGAATATCACAACATCTCCATTATTTGATGATTGTAGAGGTTTTAAAGTATATAACAATTCAGTTACTTATTCAGCTTGGACTGATTTTAATAATGATGGTCTTCAAGATTTAATTATATACACTACAAAACTTAGTTATATTTTATATGGTGAAAACAATAACATCTCAGCTTCATTGAATATCATTAATACCGATATTGCCTATAACCCCAATGATGAATATCGTTTCTTAGATTCTAATTTTAATCCAAATTCATCTGGAATTTGTAATGTTCAATACATTTCTTTTAAGGTTTTGGGTAGTATAGATCCATCTGATCAATTATCATTTTCATCATCTAGCATTCCACCATCTGATGTACTTAGTATTTCAAATGGTGAGTTAAAAGTATTTAATCCAAATAATGATCCAAATTTTTTACAAAGTCTGTCCAACATCTTGTTTAAAACAAATAGAAATTCATCCATTGTTACAATTTCAATTCAATATTTAAATATCATTAATGATACAATTAAAATATATACAGATCCAAATATACCATTCCCCACCAAGCCAGTTACTACATCACCAGTCACTGCCACTGCTACATCACCAGTCACTGCTACTGCCACATCACCAGTTACTGCCACTGCTACATCACCAGTCACTGCCACTGCTACATCACCAGTCACTGCCACTGCTACATCACCAGCCACTGCCACTGCTACAGATACTGCTACATCACCAGTCACTGCTACTGCTACATCACCAGTCACTGCCACTGCTACATCACCAGTCACTGCTACTGCTACATCACCAGTCACTGCTACTGCCACTACCACATCACCAGTCACTGCCACTGCTACATCACCAGTCACTGCTACAACAAGTTCTACTGCTAAATCTACTACAACACGTACTTCTACAACAGGTACTCCACCAATCACAGCTACTGCAACAACCACTCAAGTTCAACATAACAACACAGTTAACATTGATTGCATTTGTATGAGGGGAGAAATATGTTTACCAAATTCTCATATCTGTGTAAATCAATTTGATGTGTATCAAGGTGAATCATGTTTTCAATTATCATGTGCTTTAGGTTATGATTGTAAAGAATACTCAAATCAAATCTATAAATGTGTTAAACAAGAATTTTGTTTTAACTGTGCTGATATAACATGCAAACCTCCTCATCGTTGTATTCTAATTCCAACTACCTCCCAAAAATGTAAATATCAACCAACTTGTTCAAAATAAACAATAAAAAACTTATTTATATTATCAAAAAATAAATAAATCAAATATCTGATGTAAATCAATTTTAATCCTTCTTCTAGTCTTGATATTTATCGAAAACCCACACTATCACTCTTGAGTGAGGCTTAAAATACATTTAATATTGTAGCAACAATTCTCTTATTATCATACTTTGTTCTTAATATTTTTGAAATATGAATAGACCCACTAAATATATTAATATTAATATTATTTTATTCAGTATATTGAGTTTTTCTAATGACACTAAGACCTTTTCTGGCGGTTTCTAATTCTTTTTCTAAACGTAAAATAGACATTTGTTGTTCCATTTCTTTGACTTTGAATGCGGTAACTGATAGTTTTTCAAAATCGATTTCCTCTTCAGAGGCAACTTTGGCAGCAACAGCTTTGGCAGCAGCTACAAGGAGTGCAGTTGCATTAGATACGTGTTTGGCTGCGTTAGTGAGTTTATGTTGTGATGGTGAATTTACATCCGATTTGGATTTACATGCAGCAACCAATTGAGAAGTAGCAGCAGTAACTTGTTTACTGTTGGCAATTAGTGCCTCTTCGGTACCACCTTGAATTTCAACACCCGATGCAGCTTTATTAGCAGTATCTACTAATGCTTTGGTAGAGGCAGCAACTGATTTTGCAGCACTAATCAAACCTTCTGACCAAGTTGGATCTTTTCTGTACAATGGACCACCAGGACCTGAGGCTCTACCTTTCTCAACTCTTTCTCTTTGTGCCAAAGTAGCAGCTTGAACTAGTGTTGAAGTTGCACTGGTAATTGCCATGGCAGCTTCAAGAATAGCTTCTTGGACGTCTGGCATATCACCTTCTTTCTTTTGTGGTCTCTTTTGTTTAGCAGCCAAAAGAGTGTTGGCAGCATCTTCAATAATCTTAGCAGCTGCCAAGAGTTCCTTCTCAGCTATATCATCGAGATCGAAACCATCCAAATCTTTTGAACTTGGGCTTGTAACTGCAGATTTATCAGCTTGTTTAATGATATCATCAAATTGAGCTACACCAGATTTCAAAGCATTCATATTCTGTAATAGTCTTTGTTTGTCTTCATCATCTTGACATTGACCACCTTGTAAACGAATAGATTCAAAGAGATTACCAGTCAAAAATCCAATCTTTCTAGCTGAATCTAGGAATTTAGATTGTAAACCATTGTCAAGGATCAATCTACTGGCACCTTTAGCATCGTAGAATAAGTTCTTTAGACTGTCACTTACTTGTGAAACTGCATTGAAAATATCCATTTCATTATCGCTGTCTGATTGTTGACATAGTTGAGCTAGGAGATTAGCTTGTGACATGTGTCCTTGAAGATCTTCAATAACAAGTGCATGAGTGGACTCTTGGTTACCTAGATTATTTGGATTCTCAAATGAAGATTGATAACTATTCAATGCTTTTTGAGCCAAATTAAATTCTCTTTCTAGACGATTGACTCTTTGTTTTTCAGTGTAGTCACGAAGAGCAATCAATTGATCTCTCAATTGATCATTTTGTTTAACAACTTCATTTGTATAGCTATCATTGGCCTCTGAAACATCTTGTAATCTCTTTCTGGCATGGTTTAGCTCATTAATCAAAGCTTCTCTTTCAGAGAGTTTCAATAGTAATGAAGCATTTTTATCTTTCTCTTCTTGTAGAAGTCTCTCAAGTTCTTCAATTCTGGCTTTGAGAGCTTGAATTTCAGTGGTATTACTAACTTGTTTAGTAATAATCTTAGTGATAACTCTAGTTTTACCTTGAGAATCTGTGGTTGAACTTGCCTGTGATTTCTGAGCTTCTTTATCTTGGTCCAATTGAGCTTCTTTCTTTTCCAATTGAGCTGGAGTTGAAGTGGATCTTTGTCTTTGAGCATCACCAAAGGTTACCCATTGCTGGCTAGACTGTGGAGACAATTGAGCTTGTTGTTGTTGTAACTGCTGTTGCATCAATTGTTGTTGCTGTTGCTGTTGTTGCTGTTGCAATAGCTGTTGTTGTAACAATTGTTGCTGTCTTTGCTGTTGTAATAGAGCCTCTTGCTGTTGCTGTTGTTGTAACAATTGTTGTTGTTGCCACATATCTTGTTGTTGTTGATATGGGTTTCCATAGACAACTGGAACAGTTTGACGAATAAATACAGGTGTTGGTACTGGTACGGGTATTACCTCTTGTGGTGGTAACTCTTTTTTAATGGGTGGAGGTGAAATTTGTTGTTGTGGTTTAGGTTTTGGTTGTTCTCTCTTTTTTCTAATGAATTTGGGGGGATCTGGTGGAAGATTTGGTACGGCAATCACTGAACTAACACTGGTTATTGCATTAGCATTGAGGTAAAAGTTTCTAAGGGTTTGATATTGAGTGTAGAATCTCTGAATGGCAAATTCAATGACTTCCATTGTATCTACCTTGTCAACTAGAACAGTAAGGTAGTGAACAATGAATATATAAATTGCATAACTATCCAGAACCAATGGAATGAAAGCTGAGGTCTTACAATCATTATAAGGTGTGGCACTAACAACGGTATTGTGAAGTCTAAAAATGGCATCAAGTAGATCCATAAAATGAGAACATGCCTGAAGACCTTTATCAATGTCTACATCATCAGGTCTATGAGTTTTACTGTAGTTTTCCAATGATAGGGCACCATCATACTCTGGATGTGCTAAATGAAATCTAATCTTATCAATCATCATTGTACAGTACTCTGAAATCAATCCTCCATATCCCTTTACATCATGTCTATTCCAATGATCTCTCAAATGTTCAAACCATTGAATTCTGTTATTTACTTCAATCAATGCATTCTTTGGTCCTTCTTGAACAACCTTATGTATAGTAATCAAAGCCTTATAACATACAATATCATTGCTATCTAATGGTCTTTTAAAAAGTTCCATAAAAAAACCTCTACTACTGTTTTCATTATAACACTCTAATACAATTGCTATATATTTAGAATTTAATATATAATGTTAGTTCATCAATATATATATTAACAAACTGATTGAATTAAATCTATCTAACATCAAATAATTTTGATACTATACATCTAACATGTTTTCTTTTTGGTGGAACAGCTTTAGAACTTGTTGCCTTATGAACTATTGCTTCAAGTTCTGACATTTATTAAAAATAATAAAAATAATAATATTTAAATGGTTACAAAATAATTTAATAAAATGTTGAAAGTAAAAAAAATTTGTAAGTTATTGCAATTAAATTTTATTTGAAAAAATTGGTTTTGCAAATTAATTGAAAATTTTTTCTTTCATCGATGTTGATCAATTTAATTACATTTTTTTATTTGACATTTCATTATATTTTTATAATAATTTATATCTTTTTGAATATTTAACAAAGGTGATATGTTTTAATTTTGTGAGAGTTGTTTCAATAAGTGGTATTGAGGGAGAATAGTAGAGTTGAAAGTTTGGAAGAATAGATTCAAGATATTTTTGAAATTTAACAATTACGGTATTCTCTGAAAGACATTCAACTAGTTGCAACTGAATTAGAGTTTTTATACCTTGAAGTGTTTCGAAAAAATTTTGCATTCGATGTATTGGAACCTTTAACAATGTTAATGTTTGCAAATAACAATTTCCTTCAAGGAAGTTGTCACTTGGAGGTAATATAAAACCATCACATCTCAAGGCGAGGTTTTTTAATGTTTTGTTATCCTTTAGAGATGGAAAATGTTGAAGTTCAAAAGATTGAATTGATAAATCCATATGAGTGATATTTGGTGAAAAGGTAATATCCTGTGATGATTGGTAGTTTAGCAACTCTAAATGTGTGATAAAAGGTAATCGGTAGATGGAGGATAATACATCATGATGTTTATACGCTTGTGCGAATAAATGTAGTTCTTTAGGCTTGAGTAAATTTAATAAACCAATATTGGTTTGGTTTAGTTGTTGAAATGTTGTAGTGAGTTTCTGAATATTAAGATTTTGGTATACCTTCTCGTCTTTAGGTACAACAAATTTTGTGGAAACATAGAGATTTAATATAATTTTAATTGGTAATCCTTCGTATATACTGAGAATTTTAGTTAGATCATGTTCAAATTGGGTACTGATACCTTCAACTATATACTGAAGATTTGGGAAATACTTCATTATCATTCTCTGACCATCATCACCAATACCAAAGAACTTTGCCATCACACTTCTATTTATATCATACAGATTTAGCATTGTAATATTACTAAACTGACATAGATTAAATGTTTGTGGTAATACTATATCTCTATTGAAAACAATCTCTTTTGTAGATCTTTTATCTTTATGATCAACAATTACACTTGAGAATATTTCTCTGTCATTTTTTATTGAGAATGATTTTCCATTTTGTTGTAATAATAATCTATACAATTCATTACAATTCATCTTGTACTTTAGTTGAGATGAGAAGTAAAACCATTTCTTACTAACCAAAGCAAAGTCTAAAATGTAAATAATAGAAGTATCTCTATAATCTCTATCATAGAAATCTTTAAATTTAACATCCTTTTGTAATGAATGCCATATAATTTTATGATGTAAATAATCTGACAATAATATTGAGTTTTCCATTATTACAAATTGGAATTTAAAAACAATAATTAGGAAAGAAATTCTTGTAAATTCTATAGTTTTTTTTTTGTTTTTTCAATATTCACTCAAAGGTGTGTTAATTTTTTCATTTTCTATTAAAATGTTAAACAGCGAGTTTGATTTCACAAAACAGGAATACCACGACAAAGAAAAAGAAATACATTATAAAGATAATATATATAAGATTTATTGGAAATCAGCAGACATTGATAATATAAAAAAAGAAATTGAACAATTACAACAAGAGGAAAATGAATTGCAAAACAAACTAAAACCATATCAAGATGAAGTCAAGCAACTAAAAGATCAGTGTAATGAACATTTAGAAAATGTTCATACCTATAATGAAATTAAAGATTCTTGTCAGAGTTTAATAGGGGCTTTGGCAACTGCTAATGGACTTACAATTGTTCAAATGCATAAACAATTGGATATTAAATTAGATGACTGAGACTATTATCCTTTACACCTCAATTGAAGTAATACACACAATACACACTCTCTATTTTGTACATAAAACCTAAATCAATACACCCTATTTATTATAATAATAATGATTATTTTAAAAAATTATTATGTAATTGAATGAGTTGTTTTCCAATTTGTATTTCAATAGGTTGATGATCATTGGTTTCACGAAGAATAACTAGAGGATCTTTAAGTAATGGTGAATAAAATATAACTCTATCTCTATAGTTGGATAACAGATTTGCAATAACTAGTTGATGACCATAATTAGATAGAGATTGCATTGATTTTGTTTTTAAAAGTTCATCATCAGTTTCTAATTTAAATGTTGTTATAAAGCTTTTGGGAGCCCATAGGTGTACTATAAACCCTATGGTTTTAGGTACTGGGTCTAGACTAATAGTCAGACCTTTACTCATGGACTGTATCTTATGTTCTGCCATCTTTGACAATGGTATATAGAAATCAGATACAGCAGCAGCTGCATAGACAATAAGATTCTTACCTAGAATAGATAACTCCATTGATATACCTCTTAGATAGTAAAGATACTCTCCAACACTTTCAAAATCCAGTCTAATCAAATGACCTGAATCTATATACTTTTTCCAGGGTAGATAGTGCCTTGACACCTGATCATAGTAGTGTTCAGATACCTTTACATGCTGTGTATTCTTATCATGTTCAAGAAATGTAAAAAAACTATCCGATTCGTGGTACATTAGGTTCTTTATAAAAGGTTGTAAAGAGTTCTTTCTAGAAAAGAATAGAACATGGTAACCCTGTTCTAAAAAGTATTCAGCTGTTGATGAACCTCTTCCACCACCACTAAAATTGTCTAGAAATCTAACCATATTCTTCTCAAATGGCACTATTGTACCACCAGACTTACAATAACAACACATCAGTTAATATCATCATTATCAAACCCCTTGTGACAGCTAATAATTTTGAAATCTAACACATACAGTTATAAATATAACTCTGTGTTTTAACTCTTTAGCTGCAATTGCAAATTCTCTTATTTTCTCAATATTTTTATCATAACCTTTTGGTAGTACTACATCATCAAAAAATGATTTTAGTTGATCAATTAGTTCTGTATTCATTTTATAAAAAAAATTAAAAAAAAATATAAATTATATATTAAATTGGGTTGAATTTTTAATTTTCCCAAATTTTATAATGATTATACAATTTCACAAATAAGGAAAAAACATGAAACAAGATAAATAATTTTTTACTGTACAAAAATGTTATCTTGTGTTATAATATACTAAATTTATGAAATTATTACCTAGATATTTTTAAATACAGATTAGATAACGTCTAATAATTTTTAAATATGTAAAAATAGATCTATTTTATAATATTTTAGTAAAACAAAATTCTAAAATATCATACTTTGATTATACAACTACTTTTTTGGAGAGTATGGAGTTTCTATCAAAGTGTTCGAAATACTTTGCAATTTTCACAACTTCTCATTTTTAAAATTAAAATTAGAAAATATATAATATTAATATTAATAAAATATAATTATATCAATGCGGAAATTATAAACAATTCAAGTACAGATGATTTTTGAAAAAAAGTTTAATATACACATGTGTATCGCTGACACATTTTGTTGACACTCAATATTATTTAAAATAAATCTTTTAGTCTTTTATTTCCTTTTATTTTTTTTTACTAAAAATGAATAACAAACAAACGACGATCCCTATAGTAGATACCAACTCATCAAAAACAGACACCAATTCATCAAAAAGAGACACATGCTCACCAAAACCAGAGACCAATTCAAATAGCCATAGTAAAGGAGGATATGACACTTCTGGATCTCAAGATAAAGGGACAAATTCAAATTGTAGAGGATCTAAATTTGTTGGAACTCTAGTTTCTCAAGTAGTTACTGGGCTTGTGACATTGTTTGATATATTATCTTCTAGTAAGAAGGAAGCAAATGAAAAGCAAATAGATAGAAAGTTAAGAGAGGCAACAGGAAAAGCGCCATATACATTTCACAGAAGTTATAGTCAGTGTATGGCCGATATCCATGAGTTTGTAAAACAACACCCTAAAGATTACTCTACTATCTTTTCAAATGGAATGAAAACAACTGGTAAGAGAACTGAACATTTTAAGAGAATAAATGATTGTCGTAACTTAACAAAAGATTATTGGAGAACAATAGGAGATTGGTGCCTCCAATTTCCAGAATATTTTGAGAATAACAAAGAATTGGTAGCAAGATATAAAAAACAACACCAACAATTCACAGATTTAGTACAACCTCTTGACAATTTAGCAGGAAAAAATCCAAGTGAAGATGATGTATATCATATTTTTCAAGATGATGAAAATAACTCTTCAAAATAGAATTCTATTCTTTTCCCACATTTGACTATCAGATTGTCACAATCCTCCATTAGAACCAATCCAATTCTCAAGTTCAGACTTTTATTCACATATAAATGTATTTATTACATTATGTATCTAGAGGCAGAAAGCTAAAGATCATATTGATTCGAATAGTTATCCTTTATTAGTTGATCTAACAGCTCTGCAGAATATTTAACAAACAGAGAAAAATAAATATTACAAGTTTATTTTTAAAACTAGTATATATTATTGTTTACTATTTACATTTATAGAAGAAGTATTATTACATACTAAATGTTCACGTAGAAGATTTTGTAATTCTGTAAAAGATTCAACAGAAAAGTCAGCAGAAGTTGCATGTTTTCTATTAGTTTCATTTAACAGTAGACAAGATATGGATCCAAATGATTTACTAGTTGTTACGTCATCAATAGAATCACCAACAAAAAGGAACTGGTCAGGTTGTAAATTTAAGTTTTTTGAGATTTCATGTGACCCTGATGGATGTGGTTTAGGTTCCACTGATTCATCTCTACCAACTAAATGATCAAATTTATATGGCTTTACGTGGTCAACAAAGTATTTTATATTCTCCAATGAGTTTCTAGAGTGAATGGCTTTCAGTAATTTATTCTGTTCCATAAACTCTAGTAAATTAATTGTACCACTTTGTATCTGCATTATATTTCTAGCCTCTAATTCAAATTCATATATAATCTTGTGTGCTCTTTTGTTTTCTACTGTATCCCATTTCTTTATTTCCCTCAATACATCTATACCTTGACTAATACCCAATCTTTCTCTTAAAATTTGAAAATTCATACAAGGTACTGTTAGAGTTCCATCTAAATCGAATATAATTCCTTTAATTCTTTTTAAGTTTTGAAATTGAAATTGATTTGATATCATTGGGTCTGTTAAAATAAAATGAAAATTCAAGTGATTATTACCGATTGGGTAAAAGTGATATAAAAAAAAAATCTATTTTATTGGTTATTTGCAATTTCTAAAGAGTATTCATTTATTTAATAAACTTCAAACAAATGCATATCACTCTTTTATTATTTAAATATATTTTTAAGGGAGAATTTTTTGGGATTGTTACTAGAAATGTTATTGGTTTTTGGTGATAACACACTATTTATATTATTATTATTATTTGAAGGGGATGATGCTTTTTTTTGATAGATAAAATATTTGTACAAGGATTTATAGTGTGCTCTAATTGCAGATGCCACTAGTTCAGAGAGCTTTGGATAAAAGTAGGTTTTGAAGGATTCAAAGAGTAGAGTGGCTATTGAGAATTGACCTGATGTTATACAATTATTCATTAGATTTTCAATAGAGTTTTTACATTCTTTTTCTTCATTTTCAAGACCACTACTTTTAACCATTTCCACATAGAGTACTGCAATTGATAGGTGATCATTATGAAATGCAGTATTGAGAATTGAAAATGTAGAGAATGCCAAATCTCTAAATTGTTCAAATAGATAGTGAGTAACTTGATATCTTTTTGATCTTACAGAGTGCTCTAGAAGTTGATCAATAGAGAATGCTTGGCAGTTGGAGAGCTCTATCATCATCTTTTTAGGTGGTTGATCTTTCAGTGATTTCTCGTTGATAAAGTATTGTATAACCTGAAGATTACCACATTTGACTGCGTTGGTGAGTGCTGAGAAGGGCATCTTAAAGAGTTCAGGTTCATGTAGTGCTAGAAACTCAAAGATTTCAGTGTCACCTATGAAACCTGATATCTCAACTAAAAGTTGATGGTAGTATCTAGACTTGATATCATTGATGTGTGGTAGATTCTCTTTAATAAATTTATAAAACCAATAGAAATCCTGTGCATTGATGTCTCGGATGACTTTAGAGTCCATTTGTATATTCAATGAAAGGGTGTTATCTCTTTCATAAAAATTCTCAATACACCATCTAAAGATTCTAAATGACTTGGTTTTCAATTGAACTGGTGTGTGTGATGCATAGGTTTCTTCAGTTAACTTGGTCTGACCTTTAAGAACCCTAGATAAGAACCTATTAAAAGATTCAAAACCATTGAGATAGATGAGAATCTCAAAATTTCCAGAATGGAGAATAGAGGCAATTTGTGTATTTACAGTGAGATGAAAGAGTACAACTTGGTCAGGATCTAGATTTTGTTGACCGTATAATTCATACAAAAAAGAGAACTTTGAAAGAGAGCCACTTTCAAGGGCATCCATAACAGAGTCTCTTGTAATTTCAAAATTTTTATCACAAAGGAATTTTAGAACATTTAAAGAGGCATGTTGTGATGATCTACCCATTGTAAAAGGTACCCATACCACCTTTTTATCTGGTGGTATAGAATGTTCATTGAACTCGTATAACCACTTACAAACATCCAAATGATCATATCCCGCTGCATTGTACATTGAGAATGCTGATAGATGGTCAGTCACCTGATCTGAGAGTTTCTCTACTAGATATATAATCATATCCAAGTTACCTACACTACATGCTATATCAATGATTCCAGACTTATCCATGCAAATTGAGAGTAACTTTGTTTGTTTTTCAAAAAAGTATTTTACAAGTTCAAAATGGTTACCTTTAATACAGGTTTCTACTAATCTGGATAGACACTGTAGTTTAGAATTACCATTGTTAAACATGAATTCTACTATATCCAAATTACCAATTTCACAAGCTTTCGTTAGTATCAGATCACATTTTGCAATCTTTGAACATAAGGTGGTCTTTAGTGATGGTTTAACTAATTTACTCAAAAGTATACTATCGATGTCCGAGAGTATCAGTAGATCTTGAATCTCTTTTGACATTCCAGTGGATTGTTCTTGATGTGACAATAGTATATTTAACCATTGTATTGTCTTTAAATCTATATTTTTACATTCTTGAACGAGATTTCGGATGGCATAGTCACTAAAAGACGGCTTATTATAATGTTTTTTCCAGTTTTTCTCTAGTAAAAACTGAATGATTGGTAGACTACCACCTTTACAACACCATTCGAATATATCTTGTGTGTGAAATCCTATAGGACACAATTGATAGAGACTTTTAAACTTTTCAAAATCTTTTACTTTCTCTGCAATCAAATTGAATGATCTGGTGGTAAAGTTCAATTGTAAACCTTCGCCTCTATTAATCTTATCCATCAGTAGAGTTTGGTGACCATTATTAATCAACCAATCTATACTATTGATATCACAATAACTATATGATTGAAGTCCTTTTTCTTGATTAATTATTCTAACCCATCTAAATATTTCATTAAATAATATCTTATTAAAAAACACGGATCGTATTAAATATTCATGATCCATTTAATAAAGACTTCTTAACAAATGTTTTGTATTATTAAAAAAAAACTTTAAAATCGATTCAAATTATTCTCACCACAAACCCCTCAATCACAATGATTTTTGAAAAAATATCTTTCAAATAAATTTTAATGTATTAATAGTTTGAAAATCATCCATATTATCTATCAAATTATTTTTCAAAACCCTTCTAGATCTATCTCCATACAAGAAGAAAATTAAAATAAAACTTTAATAATATTAAATAGTATAATAATGAATAAATTAGTTACATTAAAAATACCTTGGAAAATTTCTAAAGAAAAGCTAGACCTATTTACATTGAAAAATAATTTACAAGGAGAATGTGAATTAAGTGGAAATGATTTGAAAATTCCATTTATGAAAGAAATAAATTTATGTTATATAATACCTTTTTTCAGCTTTACTTGCTATACTATGGGGAATTTAATAAAAGTAAATGAAAGATTGATAATTGATTATAGGGGTACAATAATTATAGTAAAATCAACAGAATTACCTGATAGAATATCATTGGAACTCTATCGTCAGTTATCAAATTGGAATATTTCATGTCTGAGGGTAAAGGACACCAAAGGAAAACTATTGAATTTTAAAAGTTGTTTTCAAATTTCAAAGAATCATTTCAAGTAGGTACCTAAATTTAATTAAATTGTGAGTTTGGGTATTAATTGAATTGAAATAGACATGCAGATGTTTCTTTTATGAGTAGACATAAATTTTCAAAAATTCATAGCAAGTATTTGGCAGAGGAAGGTAAGAAACCAGTTCAAATAGTACCAGATTTCATTATTGAACATTGTCAGAGTTCCAAAGCTATAATAGTAGATTTACAAAAGAAGACAATGTTAGAATGGATAGAATTTGGTGTTGAATCTGCACTTTTGGTTGATACAGAAAATAGACAATTTTACTACTATTGTAGAAATAAATATGATCCAGTTATACCACATTCACATTCCATCAATTCTATTGTAAATTGTAAAATACAACAAGATGGTATTCTAATGTGTCATGGTATAGTTGAAGGTTTTGCTATAGATATATCAAGTTTTATGAATGATATAGATGCTGATAAAATAACAAATACTAGTATCCTTCATCATTTATATATTCCTATCCATTATACATTCGAATAAAAAGGCCAATTTTTATTTTTAATTGTTGATAATTGGCCATTTAGCATAGGAAGCAATACCACAGTTATTGTTTCTGTCTTTACTCATATAGATGTAGCCGTCGATACCCCATTGTCTAGTCCATGAGTTTTTAACAATCCAATAGTTATTTGAACCTGAACCACTGGATGATGAACCAGAGGTTGATGGAACTGGAGTTGATGTAGTTGCACCATCTGAACTTGTGACTGATGCTGACCAACCTCCACTTTGTGATCCTGAAGTTTGATATGCTGATGATTGTGATGATGATGATGTACCACTTCCAGATGCAGTAGTGGCAGTTGCACTACTTGTAACTGTACCAGACCATGAATCTTCAGATGCTGATCCGGTACTTGTGGTATCATTCGATGGTATACCACTTCCGTAACCCACAGCCAAAACATCATGAGTTAAAAATGTAGTTGAACATTTTGGTTCAAAGTAAATACCTCCAGAGTACAATTGGAAACTTGGTTGAGCTGCATCGATAGACACACTAATTGGTCTTTGAGTAACCATATATTCCAAAGCCTTCTCTGAAAAGAATGGTAAAACAAAATTAAAGTTATCAATAGTGGCACCTACATTATCAGGATTGAATTGACAACCGTCTTTACCATTCTCAGCTGTATATGGATAAGAAGCCTCAGTGTCAATACCGCCATTTTCAATTACATATTTATAAGCAGGTGCAACAGCTCCACCACCACAACCTTGATTACCAGTTACATTAAATGTACAATCCATTAGATTCTGTTCAGATAATGTAACCATATTTCCAGTTGCCATAAAATGTGCAGATTCAATAGAACCAGTGGTACTAAATGACCAACAACTTCCACAAGCACCTTGGTTCTTTACCTCACTGACAGCACCCTTAGTTCTCCAATCTACCTCAACACCATCAGAAACAAAGTTATTTGAAATGTGACTATGTCCAAATATACCTTCTAACACAGTATCTCTTTGCATTTGTTCTACATCATATTTTGGCATCATATATGTGTTTACAAATTCATCATTACTCAAATCAGCAAATAAATTTAATCCCAAAATAGTTTCTGATCCTGTGTATAATTATAATTAATAGGAGTATTAGTGTCTTTCAGAATATTGAAGAGGTTTGAGAATGTCCATTATACCTTTTGAATTCCATTCGTCAACAAAATCCATATTATTTTTAAAGATTTGATATCTCTTCAAGAAATCATTTGCAGAGTATTCTTTTTGATAGGTGATCATCCATTGTGTAAAGGTGTTTCTGTATTCAACTTCAGAAAATTTAGTACCTTCGATTGACACAATCACTATAGTCAAAACTAATAACAGTAATGATACAACTGTTTGTTTCATTGTTGTTGCAATAATGTTTTGGAATATTGGGAAAAATAATTTCGATTAGAATGAAGACAAAGGGTTTTGAAAAAAATTATTAAATAAAAATATCTTGATTTTTTATTCATGTCTCGTAACTATTTTAGAATAGATAGGATTTAAATTTTAGAGGGGTTTAGTTTAAATTCATTAAAATTATAATAAAATTAAATATCATAGGGATTATAAATAATAACCAAATTTGAAATTCAATGGTGTGTGGAAGTGTGTGCTAACATTGTTCAAAAAATTGATAACTTTTTAAATAGATTAGATTCCAAAAATAAATTTAAAAGGTGAATCTTGTAATTTAAAGAAATGATCAAAATAAAGATTGAAGATAACATGTTATGAGTGATGTAATGCCATTGTAACCCCAACAACGACTTTTTGATGAAAAAAAAAAAAATAAAAATTAATTTATTTTAACAGTTTAACAGAAAGTTAATCATTTTTTTATAAGACACTGTTTAGTATAATATCGTGTGTGGTTATTTATATTTTTTTTTTCCCATTCAATTGATATAAATCTGAAAAGATGTTTCAGACAGTCAAACAATTATTAGGTAACTTGCAATTTCAAATCTTTTTTTTTTTTAATATTACAATATTAATAAATTAAAAATGTGTATAAAACAGAAAAAGGAACCATAGATGAAAAAATCAATACAATTAAAGGAAAATTTCAGGCAGCTTTGAAAACCTCTTTATCTAGCTCATCATCTAATTCATTAGGTTCAGTAGGAGCTGGAAAAGAAAGAGAGAGAAAGTATATATTGACATTCACACAATTGTCACCGTTGGGAATATGTCCACCACCACTACCATTGATACAGGTAAACCCTAATCTCTTTAAGAGGATTTTAACAGAGTATGCTGATGTACCATTTTCATTTTATTTTGAGGAGATTCAAGAACCATTTCCAGTCATTCAACTACAGATACAGGAACAGTTACCACTGTTGACAGAAGGTGAACCTAGCGATGGTCTACATCACTATGATTTCAATATACAGGAATACAATAGAAAGAGACAAGACCACTCGGTGGTACAGGATATTCGACCTCACTTTTTACGAGGTTTTCAGGAACCTATCCAGACATTTAGTCTGACACCAGCTCATTTGAAAGCACTTACATTAACAGACTTGTACAGTTCCGCAATGTCATTATCTCACCTATCTTATGTGTGCATTCAAAATGTGCAGTTGAAAGGAAAAACTAAAAAACAGTTATTTAGAACACTGGTTCAGACACCAATGCTAGAGACACTGATTCTCAAGTCACTTAATATTGGTAGTATTCAAAAGGCTCATTTACCAAAGCTTAGATTTTGTGATTTGTCCAATAATAAGATTAGATCACTACACAGTATGAGAAAACTCATTAATAGTTCTCCGAATATGGAGGTTTTGGATCTCACTGGAAATCCATTGGCAATGAAAGAAGAGGAGATTTACATTTATAGATTACTGGGTAAATTACCTCAATTGGAAATTCTAAATAAGAAAACAGTCACCATTGAAAATCGTTTAAAGTCACTGTCAGGTCACAAGAGAGCGATTCTAGAGCAGATTCGTTGGGAATTACATTTAGATCAACTGGCGGAAATTCGTCAACTCAGACCTATAGAAACAGGTTGGAGACCACAGAATATTCAACAGATAAATCTACCAAATCAGCAATTGGGTTTCTTTTATGTAGGAAATATGCCTAATCTCAGAAGTTTGGATTTATCTGGTAATCTATTGACAGATATTAGTAGTGCAGGTCTGGAGAAATGCGATCACCTACTGTTTGTAAATTTCCGTAACAATCAATTGATATCCACTGCCGATCATACACCATTGTCAGTTATTGCTTTGATGCCTTCTTTGCAATGTATAAAGCTTGATGGTAACCCTAGATGTCAAAACTACAGATCCAAGTTAATATATCTCGGTAGAAACAGTAAAGGTACCAATAGATCAACTGGTTTGATTCAAATTGATTCTCAAGTTGTTACCAGAGAAGAGAAGATTGCTGCCATTGAACTATATGAACCTGGTCAGGTTGATAGTGCTGCTTCCTATCTCTGGAAACTGTTACTCATTGAGAGATTCGGTCATAAACAACTCCAAACCATCCCTGATTTCTTAGCATATGTGAAATCTCTAGAGTTGGCAAGATGTAATGTAATGAGAGCTGATTTATCCGTGTTTCATCAATTGGAGGTTTTAGATCTAAGTCAGAATAAATTGACACATTTACAAGGGTTAAGTTCATTGGTAAGATTAAGAGTACTTAATCTCTTTGATAACCCTGATCTGTTGACTGGTCCTGTTATTAGTCAAATGGTTGCTCTAGAATCCTTGGAATCTTTTATATTCCATGTCTCTAATCCAACCCACCAGAGAAACGGATCTAAGGACTACCGTAGATCTGTTCTAGCTGGTATTTTACTCAAGAATAGAAACTTATCATTACTGGACAACAATGTCATTAGTTTTGATGAAAGGGTCCAGAGTTACCTGGACAATAACTTCCCAATTGAAATTGTAGAAAAGTATAGATTCTTTTTGGCATTGACTGTAAATTGTACATTACCATTTAATAGAGGTTTGTATCCTGACCAAGTTGAAATTGGATCTCAATACGATCCATTAGTCATCACCTCACTTTTAAGACTTCGAAGTTGGTCTCTAACAAGTCCAGCTATGAACCTTAGAGTCTTTGAAAATGTTCAGGAAATTGATTTATCAAATAACCGTTTGACTGATTGTTTGAATATCGGGTTACAATCACTAGTTAACCTCACCAAGTTATCTCTTATAAACAATCAGTTGGCTAACCCTATTCTCTTGATTGCTCAACTCCTCGATGGAATGCAGTCATTGGAGATTATTGCACTTAGAGGTAACCCCATCATGATGAAACCTGAGCATCGTTTATCTCTTATAGGCCACATGTCAACCATGAAACAACTGGACCACACACTCAAGGTCATTGACACTGAGATTACAATCTACGATAAAGTTGAAGGATGGAAACTCTCAGGTGGCAGCATAACAGAGGCAGAGTCATTCAAACTCTCCTACATTTGCATGATACGTGATTTAAATATCTACGATTACCAAATTCAAAACCTAGAGCTCTCAGATTGTGCATTGGAGTATCTGGATGTAACTAATCTCGTAAATCTCAAAACACTCTTATTACCCAACAACCGATTCAGACAGATGCAATCTATAAAGTCTCTCCATGCACTACACGATTTATTCGCATTAGACCTCCGATATAATCAATTTGAACAAATGCTTGATATGGCACTTGGAATTCAACCATTACTGTCTCTTAGAGTCTTAGGTATCTATGGTAACCCATTCCCTAAATCATCTATTACATACCGTATTCAGTTCCTGTCCTTGGTCCCAGGCCTATTCAAACAACATCAACATCCTCTTTCTATTTTAGACTCTCAAGAGATTCATCCAGAGGAACTAGTAGAGAGTTCACTGTTGGTTCAAACATGTCCATGTCAAGATAAACGAGAGTATCTATTCCACATTTCAATGTTAAGAAAAGCCCCAACAGTCCCCTTTGAAATGTTAACTGAACTCGATCTCTCCAATTGCAAAATATCAATACTAGTACTGAGATCACTCACCAAACTAGTTGTACTCTCTCTTTCTGATAACCTAATAACTGACTCCACATTACGTGACTCCGGTATTAACAATCTTCAAGAGCTAAAAGCTCTAGATATTAGAAATAATCATCTTAAAGATCTATCAAATCTATGTAAAATAGTTGATTTATTAAATATTGAAGTAAGTATTTATTTATTAATTATACAATATAATATTAGTAACTTAAAAATACTAATTTACATCAAATAGTCACTATTTGTAGAAGAAAACTCATGTTTTGATAAAGACAATCAAAAATCTAGAATTAAATTCTTTAAGAAATGTTCAAATTCCAAAGTGATTACAACATTAAAATATTTGAATGGAAACCAAGTAACAAGTGTTGATACTGAAAAATTAGGTAAATCAAAACGAAAATAGATTAATTTTAATTCTAGGGCTTTAAATATGTATTTATGTATAGTTAAAAATAAAAACGAAATAATATTCTTTAGATTATTAAACAAACAAATATTATATAACTAGTTAATAATGTCAAAACATTTACTATTTAATCTTTAAAATTTAAATTTAAAATAAATAAATAAAAAACCTACTAAATAACTATTTATTTTAAATGGAAATATTACTATTTTTCTTTTTTCTTTTTCAAATACTTTTATTTATTAGTCAATTAATATTTGAAGATGATTTTAGAATAATAAGAAAACCTAAATTGAAGAAATATATAGAAATACCTGTTATTTCAATTATTCAGGTAGAACCTAAAGATGATTCAAAATTAAACTTTGATGAAGAATTTTATATGGATCATGTATTTGATTCACAATATGAGGAAGTTGTAAAATCAGAACCCAAATTAAATTATAGTATTGATAATAATGAGCATTTAAAAACTAAATATACATCACCAAATGTTCAAACCGAGAATCATCAAGATGAAAATAATACAAGTGAATCTACTACAACTGAACAACTCTCTATTAACTGCACCAATAAAAAGCTCTCTAGAAGGCAAATTAAAAATAAAGTATTCTTTGAAAAACAAAAATTAGATAAACAAAAAAGAATACTGAAAAAGAGTTTAAAAGAACAAGGTTGATAAATGGTATATACATTTCAAAAATAAAATCTATAAATTCTTTGGTAACCAAATAAACTCTTTTCCCTTCTTCATTTCAGTTTTTCATCTAATAAACCAAATTACTTAACTACACCCTTGATAAAAAATAAGTAGATACCTTTAACAAAAAGAATAAACAAATAGTTATATGTTTAAATTAAAAAAGTTAATAAATTCTTTATAGTATGACAGTTATATTTTTCAAATTGCACCCAAAGGATCTTTTGAATGTGTTCCATCATCTTCTTCGGTTTCAAAATGGTCATCTGCAATCTCTGGCAATGGCAATTCACCCAACAACATATTTTTAATATCCTTAATCTTAGCAATGGCAATCAATAAATTATCTGATCCTTCCAATGACAATGATGAGGTAACTGATGATGATGATAAAACTGGTGAACTAGTATTAATATTATTGCTATTATTATTCAATGTTGCATTTTCAATATTATCTTGTGTTTGTTGTTCTTGTTGTTGTTCTAGTTGTTGTTCTTGTTGTTCATCTTCAGAAATGGGTTTATTAATAGTTTCGACGGTATTGGTTGTTGAAGTTAAAGATGAAGGAGTATTGGTTTTAATAGATTTTTGTAAAATTGGAATAATTTCAGCCAATGAATTACCCAAATACTTTTGAATATTTTTAAGTCTTCTAATCTCTGTATTTGTATTTACTTTAGTAGGAGTGATATATGAGTGTTTGGTAGTTGATGATATAGTTGCATGTTTGGCATCAGTAAAATAGTTATTTCTTGCAGTGTTTATACTCATAGATGTTGCAATTAAATCAACTTTTTTTGTTTCTTGTGTTGGTAATGGTAGTGGTGTAGGTTGAGGTGTTGCTTTACTTGTTGATGAGATATTATTACTGGTGGTGATATTGGTGTTTGCGGTATTGGTATTGGTTGGTTTAATTGATTCTTGTACAATTGGTGATTGAGTTAATGGTGTTGGTATTGTAATATCAAAACTATTGGTTTTAGGATTATAGGTAGTAGTAACTGGTAGAGATTGACGTTTAGAACGAATATCCTCTTTAGTCACTACTCTCTGAGTTGGTGGTGTTTTAGCACTAATTTGTGATGAAAATGGAATAAATGATCCCAAATCGGAAAATGAAATATCTGAAAATATATTGTTATTGACTACTTTGACTTTAGATTGTTGACTGGCTGTAGTCTCTTTTGAAGTTGATGTTGAATGTTGATTTGTAGTGGAGTTAATTGGATTGGGTTTATCAACTGATGGTGCTTTTACCAGTGTACTAATAACTTCATGATGGGAATCCTTAATCATAAAAGCCTGTTTAACCAATAAATACACATCCTCAACTGGTGGATATTTATAGATTCTTTTGAGTGCGTATATACTATCAGAGTGTAGTAATTGGTCTCTAATGTATGCCAACATTGATATACTGAGATAATCAATCAAAACCAATTCATCACCATAGGCAAATACACAATCCCATATATTCATTAGATCCTCTAAATGAAATTCTCTGCCAAAAATCAACCTAATCCAACGTAGTAGATAAATCTGTGGTTCAATTTGCAGAGATTCCAAATGTTTATACAACTCGAAATCCTTTTGTTTCAAGAGTACAGAATGTATATATTTGCATTTTTGTACTGCTTCGTTGTGTTTGGATTCATCAGGTTTCTCTTTGGGTTCAAATGGCTGTGCGTGTATTAAAAGTGGTGAGCTTACACTACCAAAAGATCCAGATAGATTACCAGAGGATGCTGATGGAACTAGTCCACCTCCAAGTGGTGTTGAACTAGTATTTATAGGTGTTGAAGCTGTACTACTGGATCCAGTTGAAGGTGTACTGCTATTACTAGCATATCCTGCTGGTGAATACCAATCAGCTGTATATTTCATCAATGTTGAGAAACATGCATATATATCATGTTCAATATAATTGTGATCGTAGATTTGGTCGATCAAATGCTTACTATTCTGAGGTAAACCATCAGCACTTCCAACCACACTATCTCTAATAACATCATATTTCTTATATTCTCTATCATATAAATATACAATAGGTGCTAATAATTCATGCATACCCTGTCTATATGATATAATTCCATTGGTTTTTGAATATACAAATAAAATTCTTAGCATTTTCTGCAGTAATACATTTTAGAGGAGGTTAGTATGACTGCGACCACGTCAGTAAAAAAAAAGTTGGAAATATTGAAAACACATACCAATCTATTATCTTGATTTTGAAAGAATTCATGATCGGGATAGGTTCTTTCTAGATCAATCTCAATGAGTTTCTGAGTTTGTTGATTTTGGAAGAAAACTTTCCAAGGAGAGTTATCGTTTTGTGAAAGTGGATCATAGACATCACCCGATTTTCTAGGATCAAACATGTGTTCTTTAACTAATTCATCATATGAATCTCTTTGTTTTTTAATATCTTTATCCCATTGACCTACTCTATCAATATTTAAATTACCTAAAAATATCTAGATATTTGAAAGTATGCATATTATATATTTGCATGTTATTGATATTAATATATCATCCTGGGGGTATACGAATATATCCTACATGTTATCATTGTTCTAAAATCACAATGTAAGATGCAGGGAAAGGGGGAGGAAGGAAAAGATGTACAAACTCTCCATATAAAACCTCTTATTGGTGAGAATCTAATCGATCCTGAATAGGCAATTTGTTTTAAAACCTCTATTGGTTTCTTTTCTAGTGGTATAGTTGAATAAAAGAGTCTATCAAATTCATTTTTAAACTCATTAACTTTTGGTCTAGTTGGTTCCTCTTGATGCATATGGTCATCGTGTGATTCTAGTTTTCCTTTGACCACCGATGAAATTTTCATATCTTTGTTACTGTTTTTTGTAATATCCATAGTAAATGTGTCACCACCATAATTACTAGTACCTGAATTACTGTTATCCATTGACCCTATTAATTGATCACAAAGATATCTAACCTAAATAAATGAAAAAATAAAAAAAAAAAAAAATTATTCTTTTTAAAAAAGTAGACACAAGTTGATTTGGAAAAAGAATTGGAAGAGTAAAATGATGGATTATCAATACCTACTATCCATCAATGTATTTTTAGTATTTGTAATTGTAACATTTGCACAACCTTCAGTTAATGTCTATCCATGCCAATATGGAGACTATGGAATTAATTTCTCCAATACTACACATTTAAGTAATTTCAGATTGGTTGATAACTCAACTGTTGCATCTGAACAAACCTTTGCTAGTGTTTGTTATGATGAAGAGTATTTGAATATCCAAACTACCAATTTTGACGATAACATTTATTCACCATTCACCGACTGCAATGATGACTTGTACAAGGCTGATGCATTTGAAGTCTTTTTAGCCTATGGTAGCAATCAACCTGAATTTTATCTAGAGATTGAACTTTCACCTATGGGAGTGTTATTTGTCTCTAAAATCTATAACCCAGGTGACGCATGCTCCACCATCTCAGGTACACTTATTGATTGTGGTCAATCTGGTATCATATACAATGCCACTGTCTATGACCAATTTAACACATGGGTTGGTACATTAAGAATACCTTTAGAGTTAATCTATCAAACTTCTTCATCTTCCTCTTCCGAAGGTAGTTCTCAACCATTAACACCATCAACTCTCAGATTTAATATGTTTAGAATTGATGTGCCTCTAAATTCCCCAATGCAATTTGCATGTTGGAATCCAACTGATGCCAATCCTCCATGTTTCCACATACCATCTGCATTTGGATACATGAATTTTCAATAAATTACATTTCAAATAAAATTACAATTTATTTATTTGAAAATTATAAATATTTAATTTAAATTAAAATGGTATATAAAACTAATGGTAATATAAATAGAATAGTATTTGAGTTAAATGATGGTGCAGAACTGATGGAATCTTCTTGTACAGAACATGAGTCACCAGAGAAAGTATCATTACACTTACATAAACCTTGAGTTGTATCACAAGTACCTTGGCTATTACATGGTTGAGCATCGGTACCTGATGGACAGTCAATAGATAACTGCAAGATATCAGTACTGGATGTTACCTCATTAACAGATACAAATACTGATAATAAAGTGTTTTGTGGTTTAGTTGAAGGTGCAACCCATTGACACACAATATCAGAGCCATTCAAAGAAGGTGATGTACAATCACCGTCACCAATTTTAACAATAAGACCAGTATCTGCAAAATGTTGACCTGTGATGGTTACTGATGTGTTTGTTGATAATTTAATGTTATTAGGTGTAACTTTAGTGACAACAGGTTCATGATAACTGAAATTCAATCTAGAGAATACTGAACTGTCTTGAGCGGAAGTACTCTGGATTTGGAATTTACCTGATCCTTCTGGGATTTCACAAATGTAAGAAACAGGCTCCTCAAGTGTATCACAAGTTAAATCTACATCACCAGGTAACATTTTAAAGGCTGATGTCAGTGAGTTACCATATATGGTAGTTACACCATTTCCGTCTAAGGATGGTCTTGGGGTTGCAGAGATAAGGTGTGGTGGAAGAAGGAAATGTGTTACACAGGATTTTTCACCGACAAGTATTTCGACACCTGAAGCTGGGTAGGTACCAATTGGAATCTCTACAGTGAAGTTATAGAATTCATTCTCAAATACCACACTATCAATTTTAGCTCTAATGGCAGGATCTCCAAAATTGACTACGAGGTATTGCAAATTCGAACCACTGTTGATAACATTCATGAAAACGTGAGTTTCATTTATAACACCCTGTGATTTAATAACTGGTGGGATATATTCATATTCTAAGGTAGCGTTCCTTCCGTTATATTCAACTAGGAATAAAGCACTATCATCAATTTTATCGCTGGTTGTGAAGTTAAATACTCTATTTACACCAACAGTTTCAACTCTAGTTGAGACATTACCTTGGGATATAAAAATGGGTGATCCTGTAAAGTAAACAGTCATAGATACTTCAGTTGGATAGTAAAAGATTTTTTCCGGTTCAAGCAAATAAACGTAAGGTTGTAGAGAGATGTTATCACTATATGTAAGGTTCTCAGCAGTGATACTAAACAGACCATCAGTCAATGAGTAAGTGTCTTCACCCAAAACTGCATATAGATACTGTGATGATGAATAGGTAACTGATACATTTTTTCCATCAAAAGTTGCAGTGTAGGTTATATTTTGGAAATAGGATCCTGAAATCTCCAATGTATCTCCATTTTGTTGAACACTTGTTATTGAGGGGTATGCATTCTCACAAAGGCTGCCATAAAATCCTTCTGAGCAATAACAAGCTCCAGATTGACAATAGCCATTACCAGAGCATGAAGAAGGACATGCACTGAGATACTTGGTACATGAAAGCTCAGTGTAACCTGTCATTCTACATAACCCAACATTTGCAAAATTTATTGGATTTCTAACGACCTCATATTGACCATAACTTATATCCATTCCATAATAATTGACTTGTGATATAGTGCCCATTGCAAAATTTGCTATTAATTGTGTTGGAATGCCTCCTGACATGTAAATGTAAGGGAAAAGGTATTGGTTTTGTAGTGTATCAACAACTGCATTGGTAACACCTTGAGGAAAAGGAGTTCCATGTTGTACAGAGTATTCTTGAGTTCCATTATTTATGTATTCTCTATAGACACTATAGGTTGGATCCTGAGCTCTTAAATAATATAAAGTACCTTGTTGAGAATTTACTCTTAATCCATTAAATCCACCACTGTTTGGTTCCACTAAAACATTTGTACTATTCAAACTAAATTTAACCAAATCAGATGAAAATGGTAAGTATCCAATGGAATTGGGTTCATAGACCTGACTTTTAAAAGTGATAATAATTCAAAACAAATCAATGTTAATATTGAAATCAAGTTGAAATTGAATATATTATAAAAGATACTTACATTGGACCTGTTGGGGATGCAGCTGATGTGTACACATAGACATTATTATTTGAAACTGAGATGGATGGTGGTAAATCACCATTTTCATCTAATTGGAATGATACTATAACAGTATTTCCTACACTTTCTACAATATTTGACAGGACAGTGTAGCCTTTACCCTGATCATCCAAGTACATGGAAGGTGCAGAGAAAGGGGTACCATCAGAAGTCATTAAGGATGCAGTCATTTGATTGAAATTTGCTTGTCTAATCTCTGTGGAATATAGAACAAAAACCGAACCACCTTTAGTATAGAGCAGTTTAGGTAAAGCATTACACTGATTACAAAGTACCATTGTGTTATCAATTTCCAATGTTGTTATAGAACTATTATAAAAATCAGTAATTCTGTATCTATTAATCATTTTCACATTTGATGATTGTGAATAGAATGTATAAATGTATTGATCATCTGCAGTCATAGAAGGATCAATATTATTATTGACACCTTGAAGTGTCTTTGTTATTTTTTGTCCATTAATCAAAAATATAAAGACTGATAAAATAATAAAAAGTTGAATAAACTTATTCATTCTCATTTGTCTTTAAGACAACTTTTAAACTAAATTAATGAGTGGGAAAAAAAACATAACATTGTATTTTATAAAATGATTTAATAACGTCAATATTCACAAAAATAAAACCTCACCTTTCACAGAATTAAAATTTTTTGAAAATTAAAAAAATATCTCTTTAAGTGATCATTTCTTTATCTAAAAATAAAAAATCTCATTTTCTAACTTTAGTTCATGATTTTGTTAGATTAAATCAAATAATAATTAAATTTCAATGAAATTTATTTTTTATAACCTTCAAAAAATAATAATCACGTATTCAAACAAATTTAACTCAAATTTCCCCAATTCACCATCCGTTTTGATATTTTTAAATTAAATCTTCATGATTATTCTATTTATATGTAATCTATTTGCTTTGAAATAGGTTGGTATCAAAAATTTCGAATATTAATCTATAAGTACTGGAACAGTTACCATATATAGTAAATTATTTTAAAAAAAAACTTTTTTTTTTTTTTTAAATTTTTTTTTTAATTTAAACGAGTCTCTTTTTTGTTGTTCAAAATTCGAAGACTCAGTTATAAAACTCTACTAATCAAAGTACATTAAAGACTAGTTAGTTATCAATCCCCTATATATCTTCTTTCGCCATATCATTTTGTTTTCTTTAACTTTGTATTTGTAAATACCAAAAAAAAATAATACCAACAAATATTCAAGGAAACAAACCTGTATCTGTACATCAGACACTTTCAGTTTTAAAATAGATAGCTAAAGTAGTAATAATACTAAAAAAAAAAAAAACAACTTTTGATAGATATTTTTATACCAAAAACATACAATTGTAAACTTACTTGTTGTGGTTTTTTTTTTTTTTGACAATTTAATTAATTTTTTTTTGTTAAAATTGTGGTTAGTCAGGTCATTACATCTTATCAAATAATATCTTTTTTTTTGTCATTTTATGTTTTTTTTTATTTTTTTTTTATTTGTATCATTTTGTTTATTCTTAATATTTCTATCTATCAATCCAATTTAATACATTGAATTGATATGCTTATGTTTTATATTTTATATATCTAAATTATTTTTAAAAAAATAACCTTAAAATAACAAAAGAGATTTATTAGTAATAGTAATGGATGATAGCCATTCATATGGATCTAAAGGTCAAGGTTCAACAATAATTTCACCATCTATAAACAGCCACAGAAAACCATGTGTAAAGAAAAATCGCGTGGAATTTGTTGGCCAATATGAAGTTGGTAAAACTCTTGGAAATGGTACTTTTGGAAAAGTTAAATTAGGAACCAATGTATATAATAAAGAAAAGGTAAGTTTGATGATCATTTAATCATTATACAAAAATAGCCAAATTGTAAAAATATTAATTTAGTATTTTGGCTATTTTTAGGTTGCTATAAAGTTTATAAAATATAACAAATTGTCATGTAAACAAAAATTGACATATCTAAGAGAAATTGATATAATGAAACTTCTTGATCACCCAAATATTGTAAAATTAATAGATGTTGTAGATCGTGTAGATACAGATGGTACAACTTATCTTATAGTTGAATATATAAGTGGTGGAGAATTATTTGATTATATAGTAGCTCGTGAATTCATTAAAGAGAAGGAAGCTAGAAAGTTTTTCAGACAGATAATATCAGCAATTGAATATTGCCATGCCAATCTTATCGTTCACAGAGACTTGAAACCTGAGAATCTTTTATTGGATTCAGAAGGAAATATCAAGATTTCTGATTTTGGATTATCAAATATCATTCAACCTGGTAAATTAATGGATAGTTTCTGTGGATCACCTCTCTATGCTGCTCCTGAAATTCTAAAAGCTGAAAGGTATTATGGACCTCCAGTGGATATCTGGAGTCTTGGGGTTATAATGTACGCAGTCTTGTGTGGAAACCTTCCTTGGGAAGGTGAAAATCAGGCTGAGATTTCACATAACTCAGTTCATGGTAGATATCAAGACCCTACTCATCTCTCCAAAGAGGCTGTTCATATTCTCAGAAGAATGATTCAACCAAACCCCAAAGACAGGGCAACATTAGAAGAACTGAAACACCATCCATGGACTAATATTGATTATAAAAAGATTCCAAAATCCTATTTACCAAAACGTGAACCTCTCCATGAAATTCGTGAAGATATATTTTCACATTTGGTGAGTTTAGGGTTTCCCAATACTCAAAGATCTCGTGATGCCATTTTAAGAAATGAAAAGGAAGATTTGGTCAATGTTTATCATCTACTATTGGATAGATTTGCAACTAAAGAGGTTGAAAAACTAAAATCTAATTTGAATCTAAATTCTATTTGTCAACAAGTTATAAATAAGAAGTCAAGTCCTTTGAAAACTTCAACTGGAGTTGGTGCACCTTCTAGTAGTGGAAGTTCAAGTACTACACCAGTAAACCAAACTACTGAATCTACAAAACCAATTTCATCACCATTACTTGCATCAATTCCAGAGGATGCCGATCAATCCACTATAAATGCACAAGTACCTTCTAAATTCACAACAAAGTCACCTCAACCTACACTTCACCAGAAACAATTAAAAGAACTAATTAATGAAAAAATTAAAGAAATTAATATATCAGAATTTAATATTGAAGAGGAGGATGAAGAGGAGAAAGCTCTCTCTCCTAAAGCAGTAGAAGAGAAGAAACTAAAAGAAAAAGAAAAAGCAGACAAAGAAGAGGAGGAAGATGATGAATTGAACCCCAAGAACAGAAGACAATCAACACCAGTTCATAATGGTAAAGAAAGGTTTCCAATGCTTCCTAGTTCTCTATCTGCGCCAGCTGCAAATTCTGTAGGAGACTTTGGAGGAGTATCATCATCTTCTTCTACAGCAAACGCACCACTATTTCTTAATATACCAAAACTATCAATTACAGAAACCCAAAAACAAGAGATTATCAACCAAATTCTTCACGAAAAAAGAAGACATTCCGTATCCAATTATCAAATTAAAGAATCTGACCAACAATATGGATCACACTCACCAATACAGAGTATTGATTATAACCGATTTAATTTTCATCACCAGCCAATATTCTCACCATCACACACAAATAACAATATAAATCAGCCTTTACAACAACAGGTTCCAAGTATGTCTAATGCTGCAAACATGGATCAACAACCAGTTGTAGAGGCACCTAAGACTAGAAGAATGTCATTGGATTCTAGGGCCAATGGTGATATTTCTAAACTAATTGAAAAGAATAAGCATTTGGAATCACCTCGTGTCTCTAGTGGAATATTTAAATCATCAACTACCACCACCAAGTCACCTGAAAACACTATTCAAGAGGTTAAAAAGGTTCTTGAAGATTCACCTCTATTCACAAAGAAAAGGGGATCCTATGTATTTATTTGTTTCGACGATGAAACTCATGTTAAATTCCAAATTGAAATTGTCAAAATTACCAATTTGGAAATCACAGGTATCAAATTTAAAAGAATTTCTGGTGATACATGGAAATATAAAAATATTTGTACAGAATTAATAAATGAAATGAATTTTTAAATTCAATAACCTATTAAAGTAAAAAAAAAACAAAAGGTTAAAGATTAGTCAAAAGTTAAATACCAATATCAAAATTTGTATTTATAATTTATTAAGCTTCTAAAATATCATGATTTTCAATTCCTCTCATAATATTTCTATGGATGGATTCATTGAATTCAGACATTTGTTCTTTGTGTAATGCATGACCTGATTTGAACATTTTGAATTCTGTAGGTTTTAAATACTTATTCAAATGTTTTGAGTATTTAGATTTTAGTAATTTGTCATCTGTGGCACCTAATAAACAAATTGGGAATCCATGTCCACCTAAATCCTTTAAATTTTTCTTTGACATGTAATGTGAGAAAATAACTCTAATATGACCTACTGTACCAAACATTCTATTATTATTTGGAAATGATCTTTTTTGTTGTGGTACACCTTCACTTGATGTATCAGAGCTTGTATCTTCACTATTTGAAATTTGATTTCCATCTTTTGTTTTTGAAGTTCTTTTTGATCTTTCCATAGCAGAATCTATAAGAAACTCTCCATTAGTTTTACCTTCTACAGAAGATGGTGAATCTAAAAACTCTTTGGTATATAAAAATGGAAGTGTGGCAGCGAATTTAGATCTAATATCTTTAGCTGTAAATACCTTACATAAACATACAAAAGGTTTAAAAGGAATACTAAAATCACCGGCTCTGGTAGATGACATAAATAAACTTTTAATACGGTCAGGTATTTTATTACACAATTTCATTCCCACCATTGCACCCATTGATATAGAAACACAATGAAATTTCTGCCAATTTAAATGATTGACTAATTCAATTGCATCTTTTGCCAATTGTGTACTGGAATAGTTACTTTTTGGAATACCACTTTTTCCAATACCTCTATTATCAAATAAACATATTTGTAACTCTGGAAATTGTTTTAAATATTCCAATTGATTTATAAATTCACCACAAGGAGTAATAAAACCACTGATTATCAGTACTTTTTCAGGTGCATCATGGTTTCCATGCAACTCATAATACATTTGAAATTCTCCTCTACCTTTAGCAACTTCCAAAAAGCTCATTTTTAATTATACTATTAAAACTAATTCTATAAAATTAAATCTAAAATTAAAATGAATGATTACTGGTAACTTTTAAATAATTAAAACTTAAAATTTAATGACATGAATAGGTGAATTTCCCAATTAAATATTTCTAATTTTTAATTTTAGGAAGTATACAAATATCTGTAGATTACCTATTACATTATTTTCCACAAGGAACACAAAATTTTGATAATTTATTAAATCTTATAACAAATAAACCAATGTTTTTAAAGAGTTGTGGGTGCTAGTTTTTTTTTTTTTTGTATTTAATTAAATGGATGTTTTTAGATGGATCTATTGATATTTTTAATAATTGCTTCATTAAACTCTATTTTGTTTTCCACGTTTATAACATGACCAGCACCATCGAATACAATAAACTCTGCAGGTGTTAAAATTTCTCTTAGATAATGAGAATTTGAGGTTTTGACTAAGTAGTCGTCAGTACCTGTCATTATGCATATTGGAAAATTCTTATCTTTAATTTCTTTTAGTCTTTTCGTGGAGACAGAGTGTGTCATTACAGTTTGAATATGTCCCACCACTCCTCTGAGTCCAGGGGGTTTCTGCGTTTTTGATTTTTCAACATAACTATCCACTAAAACATCTCTATTGGTTCTGGTAGGTTCAATCAAAGAGAGTTTATCAAGATATTGTTGAGAATATAGTACAGGTAGCAGCAAGTGACCTCTCTTTCTTGCATCACCTGTAACCAAAGTCTGACATATAGTAAGCATTCCTCTAACTGGTGGAAGTGAACCACTGTGAGTTACTGCTAATACCAAACTCTTTATTCTATCTTTTGCTAGATAACTTAGCTCTAAACTTATCATACCTCCCATTGAGATACCAACTACATTAAATTTATCCCATTTTAAATGGTCCACTATTTCTATAATATCTTTTGCCATATCGCTCGATGAATAATTTGAAGTTGGTTCTCCACTTTTACCTATGCCTCTGTTATCATATACTAATATTTCATAATCTTTCTCTTTTAAGAAATCCAATTGGTGATACCACTCTGAACATGGTGTCAAAAATCCATTTACTAAAACTATCTTTACGTTCGATTGAGGATTGCCGTGTAACTCATAATATATTGTAAATGGTCCTCTTCCTTTTCCAATATCTAAAAACATTTTTTTATTAATATACTAATAACTATAATAATACAATGAATATATATTGTATGAATATAACAATCAAATAAACCTATTAGGTTACAATGAAATATTAAAAAAAAAAAAATTTTTTAATTCATTTATCTTTAAACTAATATGTCGACATAGCACCAAACTTGAAAAATTACATTCTCAAAAAAGAAAGATTAATTAAACTAAAAATGAAAATAACTGAAATTAAAGGTGATTTATTTACTAATGTTGTTGAATCTATATGTCATTGTGTGAGTGTAGATTTAAAGATGGGAGAAGGTATAGCCTATCCCATAAGTCAAATGTTTAAACCTGACTTGAATAATCTTAAAAGTCAATTTAAAGGACCTGGTGAAATTGCAATTCAAGACGTATCACCACCAGACAACAGATACATTTACTATCTGATAACTAAAAACTATTATTATGAAAAATATGCGGTTAACATGTTACCAAATTACATTACACTATCTCAAAGTCTAACGGCAATGAAAAATCATATGATTAAAAATAAAGTGGAATCTGTCATTATGCCAAAAATTGGGTGTGGACTAGACTGTATGGAATGGTCACAAGTAAAAGAAGTTCTATGTGATACATTTAAAGATACTGATATCTCTATCAAGGTTTATCATAGATCATAAAATCGCTATAAATCTTTATAATATACACAAACAGCAATGATTGAATTTTATTAAATTCAAAGTATGAAATAATAAAAATTAAAACAAAGAATCTATAAATATTTATTCTAAACGGAAAGTGGAGGATTTATCAAAGTCCTATTCCAATAACATCATCAAATATTTCTGAATTCCATTAGTGATATTTGATTTTTTTTTTTTAAAAAGAAATTTTGCGGATCTAGATTCGATTTTGTCAGATTTTGATTGACACTTCAATGGTTAAAAGTTTTAATTATTTTTTTTTTTGTTTTTCCATCGATGTTGTATAATTTCATATCATAACCCACATAATAGCTATTAAAAATACAAGTTTTCTCCACATTTTCATTCATTACACTCACAAACACACTTCAAAGTTATAAGTCGTTACTTATAATAACAAAAATTTTTTTTTTTTTTTTTTTGATCTGTTTTCCCACACCTCCCCATCTCTTTAAACATAAATCACTAATATACCAATATCAAATCAAATTATATAACCATAGATATATTTTTATTTTATTCATTTTTTATATATATAAAAAATATTTATTTATTTAGAATATAGTCATTATAACAGAGGTAGTCTATATTAAAAATCTCCAACCTCCAAATTTTATTTTTACCCTCCAACAAATCATTTTTTTACAATTTTATTTTTAATCGATTTATTGGGTTGATCAAAATAAATAGTGGTATTCAATTTACATCTATATATACACATAGAAATACAAAAAAGACAAATAGAGAAGATATATATAATAATAATATAATCATAGAGAAAAAATGATGGAATCATTGTTTGAACACATTAGGGAACCCCTACAGATGATTTTCTATGATTGCAGAGCAATTATCAATATGATTACAAGAGAGGAGGATTGCCAAAATGAAACCAACAAGATTATAAATGATGCCAATAAGTTTTTTCAGATTATAAATGTCTATCTTCAAGCACATTTATATCCAGATGGATCTGTACAAGTTCATAATCAACCACAGAAATTGGAGGCAAAGAAATTTCAATTACACTGTTTAATAACATCATGTAATTCTATGAGATCTTTTCTCAACAAGTTTGTTCAGTCATCAAAATGTATTGATGTTGGTACAAACTCTACCATTTATAATCTAGTCAAAAATAATCTAAACTCCATGATTCCACTACTAGCTGAATCATCTAGAAAGATAATTAAAGTCTTAAAAGACGATATAAATAACCAACAATCTGAAGATGTATGTTTAAATCAAAAAAACAAAAACCCCCCCCCACAAAGATGTGTTTTCACAATGAATATTTAAAAACTAACCCCAACCTTCACACCAATACATTAAAATATAATTATTTAGATGATCATGACAATTTCAAGTAAATTTGTAACACAAATGAAAGCATTGACAGAATATTGTTGTGACCCTGTAACATTAAATAGAGATACATTTGAATATATGAAATCACAATACATGTCAACATGGCAACAGTTTTTAAATTTACTCAACGAATGTCTATTGGATATAGGCAATGAGATTATAACACTCACCAAAACAGTTTTACAACTTGCAGATGACCTTGGAATGATATTCCAATTGACACTGAGAAGCTACTCTCATCCAACCGTTCAAATTGAGGCTCTTCAAATGAGAGCTGATATAGATAAATGCATACAGGAGATCTGTGGTACCATTAAGGTTGTGTTCCCATTGCTCACTCAGTCCATTAAAAGACAGATAAATGCAGAAACTCTTCCATATTCCATTCCTTTAATTTCACATGGCGACGAATTGGATGGTGCTGATACTGACGATCATCACAGTCTAGGGTCAGGCGGTGGATCTAATCGTTCATCTATTATATCCATTGACAACTCAATTAAACATTCCAGTTCCAATTTGGAAAGTTATCTATCTACAAGTGCTGGAATGTATCAGCCTAGTAGTAGTAAACAACCAACTCGAATTGACTCCATACCAAAATCATCGTCACTTAATGAAATGTCAAGTAGTGGACAGACTAAACCTCTAGATAACGGTCAGACTAACAATAAGTCGTGGGGCGACATGCCAATTATCGTCTCATTAGACAGTGACGATGAAGATGATCAAGAGAATCTCATTTGGTCTATGGCAATCTCCACAGTCTCCAATGACCCATTCCAAAAGAACAAGACCGAAGAAAAGAAAGATACTGTAAATGGTTCTGAAAAGAAGAAGAAGTGGTATCACAAGATTATCTCAAATGGTAAACCATCAACAACAGCACCAAATGCACCTGCTACAAATAGTAATCCAACTATAACAGTTGGAAATCAATTAACACCCACACCTATAACATCACATAAAAAAACACCATCAACAACCTCACTTGTAAATAGCTTCAACTCAAATATCAGTTCAACATCAACTACACCATCATATTCATCACCAATCTCGTCGTCACGTCCTTCTACACCATCGGTAGAACAGTTGATTACAACTACCAGTCAGGCACTGGCAATCCCAAATCCAACAGTGGAGATCTCCATTCTAACTACCAGTCCCTCCTTATTGTCCGCTGGAAACGGAGGGTCACAGAGAATAATAAAGAATGACTCTTTCCTCAACTTGGCATCACAAGGAAACTCCATCACCCATATTGGCGATGGAGATGACGACGATGATTATGAAACCTCAATAGATCTGAATGACACTCCCATTGGTTTCAGAGGTTCAGTTCAAGATCCAAATGTACAATTATTCGAAACCAATCAAAAAGACTTCACCATTGAGGACATTGGCGACAGATCTAAACGTTTTAAATCCGATAGTAGAGTATTGGGTAACGGTCAACAAAAGATCACTATAGGCTTTGAAAACAACGAAAGACATATAACTCACTACGAAAGTCACTTCTACGGACAAGATCACTTTAATTTCGTAGGTTTGATACCGGAGTTGGGTGGCAATGTTATAGTCAGCATAAAGAAAGAAGTTGACAATCTTGTAGGTGACAAGAGACACAGAACTCTTATCATCACTAAAAACTCAACTGAAAAGATTCTATTAAAATCTTCGTCTTCCAAAGAAGGTGATCTACAAAAGGCTATACTCCAATACCTCAAGCCCATTGTCAAACTCAGTAGTTCCTCACTAAAATCAGTAAAAACCGAATCTCTCCAGACTAAAATCCTCCAATTTGAAAAGAATAATTGTAAGAAACAGTATCACTACTTTTTGATGTTTGCAGCTGATATTCAATCCAATTGCACTCAAATGCTAAACAATGATAATGTCTCTAAGGAATTTACTGATTTCCACAGATTCCTAGGTAAGACTTTCCAAACTAAAAATTGGAACAAATATTCAGGTGGATTGGATATCAATCATAATCTCGATGCATCAACTGCTGTCTACACTGAAATCAATGATATTGAAATTGTATTTCATGTCTCTTCAATGATGATGTCTCACAGACGTAAAGAATTCCTCTCCAAAAACACAACAGTTATAGTTTACCATGAAGGTTCAAAACCTTTAAATTTATCAACATTTGATCAAAATAATCGTATGTATATACATATATCTACAATTTAATTTTTATATTTTCCAAATTCTAACTCATACACTTTTCTTTTAGAAATCTTTTTTGAAATTAGAAAAGTTAAATATGATGATGGATCAAATATTTATTATAAACTTGGTACCAGTTATAATCAGAATATATCACCATTTGGACCAATGATTCCAGATCCACCAATATTTAAAAAAGATCTATATTTCAAACAATATCTCCTAACTAAGTTAATCAATGCAACCAATTCATCATTATTATGTAACCACATTAATAAGGATCTTGTTAAAACTAGAGAAATAGAATTAAATAATATTATTTCTAGACGTCCAACTAGTACACATTAATAATAATGAAAAAAACCAATCTGCCAACATTATAATATTCCCCTCACACTTTAAACAACATTATAACCTCTATCACAATGTTGTTTTTATCTAATACAAAACACTACCACATTGTAACATATATAAAATTTATATATAGAATGTTGATTTCAACTATAGTACTAAACTACTGCAACTAGTCAACAATAAAAGTAATGAAAAGAGATACACAAACTATCTCCTTGATTTATAATTTAAAAGTTATTTATTTCTTTCCTGACTTTTGAGTTTCTTTCTTTTTTCTATTGTTTGTTGAATCTTGATTTAACTTGTGTAATTTCTCTTGTGCAACTGTATTTGATTTAGCATTTGCATGTTCTTTAAACCAATCATCTCTAGCTTTAGCTTTTGCTCTTTCACCACAACCATGAATTTCATAGAGTGCATGTTGTGTACAATACTTTCTAGAACAAAACTGACATACCCTTCCAAGAACTTCAACATTTTTACCACAAACTTTCATACCACATACTTTTAAATCAATTTCTTTTGGTATCTCTATTGAATCAAACTCTTTTAATAATTCATCTGCAGATTTAACTTTGGCTTTTGGTTTTGATGATGGTACAGTTGTAGTAGTGGTAGTAGTTGTTTTAGGTTTGGATTTCTTCTTTTTCTTTGATTTATTATTATTATTATTTGGTTTTGTAGTTGTATTGGGTTTTGATTCTTCCTCTTCCTCTTCTTCTTCTTCGTCCTCACTATTTTCCTCTGAGATTTTGTTAATATTATTTGTTTCAATTTTTATAGTTTCAGATTGGATTGGTTGAGGTAATTGCTGAATAACAGAGGGTTTTTTAATTGATATTGATCTATTGTTTCCTTCGCCCTCACTGTGATGTAAAATATTGAATTTTTCAGCCAATTCATGTACCAATAATCTTTCAAATGAACTTAAAGAACTTGGGAATGAATAAAAGGTATCTGATGATTTTATGAATTTATCAAATATTCCTTCAATTTTCACTCTTGATGCTTCCTTTTCTTCTTCTCTTTTCTTATTTTTAGCTTTTCTTTCCTTTTGTAAATCTGCTTTGGATTTTCTGGCTTTTGGTGTAGGATTAGTTGATGCAGTTGATGTAATTGTATATACATTGTTATTGGTTTGTACAAATGTATCTTCATCAGATTCGACAAATTCGTCTTCTAGATATTCCATTGCTGATCTTACAGTTCCATACTGTTGTAGATATTCAACCATTCTCTTGAGTGGTGGATGAATGGAAACAGTGTCACTGTCACATACCACAGCAACATGTTTACGAGCTCTTGTAACAGCCACATTTGTTCTTCTATCCTCTGAAAGAAACCCAATCTTGTGAGGTGGTGCATTGGATCTAACCATTGATATAATAATAACATCTTTTTCACGACCTTGAAATCCATCAACAGTACCAATTTCAACTTGAGGGTATTGTTTATGTATTGCAGATTTTAGTAATTTTACTTGTCCATTATAAGGTGTGATAATACCAATATTAATCTGACTCACACCACTATGAGTGAGTTTTTCAATATGTCTTTTTACAATTGTAACCTCACCTTGATTGAACTTTGATTCTGACTCTTTATCCTCAGACTCCTCCAATTCACAATCAGCAGTATCAATCATCAAAAGTGGAGATGTAGTTGCAATAGTCTTACGAATAGATTCCTTTTCTGAATATAGTAAATGAGTGGCAACTGATTGGTCAGCCTCCAAATGTCCTTGATAGAATTCCTGTGAAGACCAATTCATAATATACTTATTCATACGGTACTGAATAGAAAGTAATCTAGAGACTTTATCACCAAATTTCTGAATCACTCTCTCAAAGAGTGTTGTAGAAAGACCTTTTTTAGCAGCTTCATCAGAGTGAATAGTTGGTGGTAATTGTTTGTGATCACCTGCCAACAATACTCTGTTACCTTTTAGAATTGGTATCCAGCAGCTTGCCTCCAAAGCCTGTGCACATTCATCAATTACAACCCAATCGAAATCATCTTTACCTCTTAGCGAGTAATCAGAAGCACCAGTATTGGTAGCTAGTATAACATTAGATTTACTAATTACCTCATCAATCAGTATCTTTTCTCTGTTCTTTAAATCAGTTCTGAGATTCTTCAAATCTTGTTGAATTTTAAATCTACCTTCTTTTGTAAATTTGAGTTTATTACCAAGATCTTTAATCTCCTTTCTGAGTTCTCTAATGATTTTACCTTGCTCGCTATTCTTAGTTTTATAGTCTAGAGTGTGTTTAAAGAGACTAGATAGAATTCTAGTAGGGTGACCTATTCTAGTGGCATTTACCAACCCAGGATATTGAATGAGTTTCTCAAGAATATTATCAACTGATAAATTTGAGGGACCACATGCCAGAACCTTCTTACCTTGGCTGACAACTTGCAATATAAACTCCACAACGGTAGTTGTCTTACCAGTACCTGGTGGCCCGTGAATAAGTGCAATTTCATTCATTCCCATTGCAAATTGAATTGCTTTAACCTGAGAAGGGTTCAGCGACCCACTCAATATTTTCAACGGTTTGGAGTCTTCCCAATACCCAGTAGGTTTCACATCATTAAATATAACATTAATTACTCTATTACTATCATTTACATAGTTTGCCGACCCAGTCACTGATTGAAAATTAGATTTTAACTGTTTTAAAGAATCTTTGATTTTCTTGTATGTTACATCGTTTGCCAATTTATCAAGTGCAAATGTACTGTTGTCTGTGAGATCATAAAGTGAAATCTCTTGATGTTCGTCTTTTAAATCCTCCAATGAAATGATAATCTTCATATTATCAACTCTATATACAATAGCATGTCCAAATAGGGATTGTGTACCAGGTTTGGACTTTGAGTATCTCACACCTACTATATCACCAGGTGAGAATTTATGTGGTGGTAATTCCTTTTTATCTTCATATGAAAATTTTAATAAATGTCTTCCACCTAGACCTGAAGTGACTGAATTCAATTTGAGTTTCCTTATTGTTATACCCTTACTCTCCAATTCCTTATTGGTAAGTGTATTAAAATTAGATATGGTCTCATTTACCTCTGATTGTTTTTCCATATCCAATAACTCTATAGTTTTTGTTATATAATCCTCCATTCTTTATATTTAATATCAAATCTCAATCTGATTTCAGTCCAACAATTAAATTTTATTTAGTAATGAAAAAAGAAAAAAGTACTAGAAAAAAAGTGGGAAAATGTTATTAAAAATAAAATTACTAAAATCAATAAGTTATTTTAATATCTAAGTTCTCTTTATTATTATTAAAATATTATTTTAATCTAAAATTTTAAGTTGGTGGTGTTCAATCAATTTAATTTTTTTTTTTTTATTTTATCATTTATAATTTATTTCATTTTCACAAGAATATAAAATTTATTATATATTCTTTAAAATAAAAGAAACGTCATATTCAAAGCTTTATACCAACGCTTTTTTGAAACAGATTAGTAGAAGATCCTTTTTGATTGGATCAACAGCAGGTTTAGGTTTAGGACTAGGTATATTATTAGGATTTTACGCAAGATACAGGTATATTAAATCAATGGCATCATCATCACAATCTACAACCACTACAACTACACTCAACAATACTCAGAATACATATTGGGGTTATTTATATAACTTATTTAAATTGAATAGTATGTTTAAAATCTATTTATTAAATAGCTATTTATTAAATAGTAATAAGATACTAATTATACTATAAAGATTCATTAAGTGAACCTGATCCTATTGAGGAAACTAGAAAAACATTATTTTTATTAACAGAGAGATATGGATCAACACATCCTTCATTTAGACAAGGGTCATATAATGAAGCTGTGTCTTTTGCAAAGTCAAAGTTTAAGATATTGTTGATTTATATTCATTCATCTAAACATCCAAACTCACAACAATTTTGCAAGTATGTTGAATTTAATAATAATTGGAATATAGGAACTAGAGATTAATTGTTATGGTTATTAGGGAAATATTATTTACAAGAGAATTTAAAGAGTTTATTGATAGTACATATGTAATTTGGGCTTGTGATATTAGTACAAGTATAGGATTCAAGGTGTTTAACGCCATGAGAGCTAGCACATTCCCATATCTGGGTATGCTTTGTTGTAATAGTATTTCAGGACTCACTCAGGGAACTCAAACAAAGATTGAGGATTTCTCGGGTGTTTCATTACAATTACCCAGAGATCAGATTATGAGCAATATGACTGGAATTTATGAAATATATGGACCTCATTTAGTTGTGGCCAAATCTGAACAGGATCAAAGAGAACAAGACAGATTCATCAGACAGGAGCAAGATGAAGCCTATCTCATCTCACTGAAACAAGATCAAGAAAAGGAAAGATTAGAAAAAGAGAGACTTCAAAGAGAACAAGAAGAGAGGGAACGTGAGGAACAAGAAGAACAAGAACGTTTACAAAAGGAATCAGAAATGTTAGATAGAAAAGAGAGTAAAAAGATTAGATTTGAGCAAGAACCAACAGGACCAGTTTCAAAAGTTGCTATCAAACTCTCAGACGGTACAAGAATTCAAAGAAACTTTTTGAAAACTGATACCATTGGTGATATAATGGATTACATTGATACTAAAATTCAAGAACCCATAGATAACTATATCCTAATGACTTCATATCCAAAGTATGTTATTTTTATTATCCTTTAAAAAAAAAAAAAAACTAGATATTAACAATATTAAATTTAATTTGATCCCTTTTACAACTTTAAATTTTAAATTACCCCAGGAAAAGTTTAATGAATTTAGATAAAACAATTTTTGAAGAGGGATTGTTTCCTGATGCCCTTTTGTTCTTATCAGAAAAATAAAAAATGATCCAATGTAAACAGGATCCAATTACGTTGCTTAAGCAATTTACTCCCGATTTTTTAAGAGATTGGAAAGGAAAATTTTTTGCCACCCAGTTTCCTTTTTTTTAAAAAATTTTTTTTTTCTCCATATTGATTTTATTTTTGTTATTTTAAATTAACTTTACACGTACACAATGGGTTTACAAACAGATCAACAACCATTATTACAACAACAACAACCACAACCAGTACAACCAGTACAACAACAACAACCACAACAACAAGAGCAACAATTTGTTGGATACCCACCACAATACGCTTATGCTGTTCCATACCCACAAACTAATTACACTGGTTCATACAATGCACCACCACCACCAGGTTTCTACCAAGGTAACACTTTCCAACCAAACCCAGTCGTTATAACCACTAGTCACAGCTCACACTGCAGAGACAGTTCAGCTGATATCACTGGTGCTCTTATTATGTAGGTATTAACTAATATACATTAAAAACACAAAAATAATCATTAAACTAACATTATAATTATTCAATCAATACAAATTATAATTTATATTGTAAATGTTAAACAAATAATATAGCTTTATTGGAGGTTTCTTTTTATCATGCATTTGGTTAGCCGCATTCATGTATTTGAAATCAACACACTCAACAGCTCGTTTCCTTTCTATTGCATCTATCACTCTCTTCTTTATTAGTTTAATTGTTGCAATTATTGTTATCTCTGTCATGTTATCTGCACCAACTTACTACTACTCTTATTCCTCTGAATCTTCATCATACTATTAAATTAGTAGATAAAAGAAATATTGGAAATCCAGTAGACATGTTAGTGTAATACCACATGAAGATCAATTTTTGTTTTCTAATTAATTATTTAATATTATTATTCATTCATCAATATTTTATTTTTTTTGATTATTTCAATTATAAAATAAACTTTAAAGATATGTAAATTCAACTCTTTAAACACTTTTTTTTTACATAGTAAAAAGATAAATAGATTAGAGTTGGATTATGTTTGTTCAATTTAAAAGTTAATTGGTGTTTATTTTAAAAAAAAGACATTATAAAATATATTGTTAAGGGTTATCCGATTTGTTTTATACAAATACATATTTTAAAAATATATGTATTATTGAATGGTGTGAACTTCTAAATTACTAGCTAGCTACTACTATTGATTGGTAATGGTAATATAATCATAGTGTGATATTGGGTTATTAATGAAAATATCCTCAAGGATATCAGTACATGTGTTTTCTTTGATATCAAAGCAAATGATGGAATCACATCCTTGTGAGATAAGATAAATTAAATCATTACCATCGTAGTAGAGTTTAGAAAAGAAAACTTCACCACCATAACAGGCCTGTAATTTTGTTGATTTTCCAGTTGATGGATCATATTTATAGAAATGAGATTTATCTGATGATGAGAGTAAAAAGAAACACTGGTACTTTGGACACCAACAACCAGAGTTTATAATATAACTACTAATGGGTATCCTTGCAATACTTTCAAGTCTCTCCGTTACGACATTGAATCTATCAATTCTATTAATGTAATTGGAATAGTCATCTTCACCACCAATCAAATAGATATCATTACCATCACGACACAAGGAATGATATCTAGAAGACACTAATAGCTCTGTATTTACTACTATAAATTGATGTTTGTGTACATCGAATTTATAAATTTTTGTGTTTCTCCCGCTTGGTGTGTTATCTGATTCACCACCAAAAATATAAATAAAACTTCTGCCGTCGTAGATGGAGGATTGTGAATACAATTCCTCATTGTCTTTGAATCTTTCTGTTTTCCATTCCAGTTCAGATTGCTTGAGATTCAGAGTATAATACTTTTCTTCTTGAAATAGATATATACTATTATTAACTGTATTGTTTTGGTAGAAAAAAGAACTGACATGATTCTTTATACCAGATTTATTTTTGTCTAGTAAGAATTGATGTTCACCCGTCTTTAAATTAATTCTTTCAACACCTTTATCCTTGTTGTATCTATAGAGTATATTTAGTTCACCACCATTGCTATTGGTATTATTTGAATTACTAGTGTTACTAATAATTGTAATACTATTTCCACTGTTACTAATCATTGTTGCGTGGTGGAGATAACAAGTGGTGAATAATTATTAAAATAAAAAAGAAATCAACAACAAATTACAAAAAAAAAAGTGATTCACACACCCACAATTCCATTAATACAAAGCAAAATGTAAAAATACATTTTCTCATAAAAATCATGATTTATTTTGATGAGCTTAAACCCAATGGATATTTTTACCACATTATAAAAAAAAATAAATCAATTGACAATCTTAAAGGCTCTTTTGAAAATCAAAAAAGTATTACTCAATTAATCATTCAAATAATTTCCTTTTTATTATTACCATTTGATTAATGGTTCAAAAATGATTTCTTTGCTAAAATATATTCATCAAAATTATTCCAAAATTCAATTTGAGCAGTTTGATCTAAATGTCTCTTTGATTTACTAATCTGTTAGATTATTATTATAAAATCATATAGAGGTTAATATTATTGTGTGTTTTATCAAAAAAAATTTCAGATAATACAAACATTTAAAATTTTTACATCCCATGCCTTGACAACATCAGGTAGAGTCACATCATCAAACTTCAAGTAATAACCTTTGACATGTGATAGTAAATCTACTGGATTCGACCATTTGTAATCTTTAAACTGCCAAGCCTCACCTTGAACAAAGACAGCAGCTACTCTAGGCCAATCCTCAGGCTTCAAAAGTCTAACATTATCATACACCTCATAGATGAGCTTAGAATTACCAGGTCTCTCTAGAATTACTGTATTGGGTTTCTGTATATTTTGTGCACTGAGTTCACTCTTTTTATCCATTGTCGATGCAAATTTGGCAGATTGAAGAAAGTCTTTGATATTGTATAATGATAGTGGTGCAGTTAGTGTACTTGGTACTATAATAATTGGTGTTTTGTTCTTTAGGTCTTTTCCAGATGTAGAGCTACCACTTTGAGGGCTATTGAGACCTGGTGAGGAGGTACCGTTATGGTGACCATTAATTGGTTTTCCAGCACCACCAAGTGGTTTCTTTTTCTCTTCGTCTGATTTCAGTTTCTTAAAGGAATTTAAAATGTTATTAAATTCAATGGTCGATGATTGGGTTACTGATACACGATCTGAAATTTGTTTCTCACGACTGATTATATCTTGAGTCAATTTCTCATCTGCTAATAGAAAATCTGATTTCTCTAAATTGGCAGCTAATCTCTTTTGTTTAATGGATTCTATAAATGTGTCTTCGGTCTCTGTCACAGTTTCTGGTTTAATTCTCTCCAAATCTATTCTATGTGAGAACTCTAATTTTTCTTTTTGTTGTTGTTCTGTTAATACCAATTCGAATAAATCCACACTATGTAAAATCAATGAGGCTTTCTTTGAACTATCTGTTGAATAATCTACAGATGGGATAGAACTTAACATATCAACATCTTGTTGCTGTGTAGATTGTGCCTGTTGCTGTGTTTCTATATCAGTCATAACAACATCTCCTCCTTGCTGTTGCTGTTGTTGCTGTTGTTGTGTTTGTACTGTAGATGTAACTGCCGATGATCCACCAGCTCCAAAAATAATCTGTGGAGATGTTTCAATCTCACCATATAGATATGCTAACAATTCCTTTTTATCATTTCTAGATTGAAGTTTAATCGTTAATATCTCTATGATCTTCAATAAAACCAAAATAACACTTACAATGCAACTGGAGTTGAACCAGCTTTTGTAACTGCCAAAATATAAGGACCACGAGACAAATCCTTATGTAAATGACATAGATATACAGCATGTAATTGTAAGAAACCACCAGTTGATGATTGAAAATTGGTTAGTGTATTCTTTGCAAATCTTTGTTTTCCAAATACAAAATCATTTCCATCAATTACCACTGGTTGGTTTGACAGGATTGAATTCTTTAACAAAGTTAATGGATCAGCCATTGTTATAGATTAGTTGTCAAATCTTTGAATAAAAAAAATGACAAATAAACCAGTCACACAAAATGAAGTAAAAATTGTAAAAAAAAAATTAAAAATTCATTTCTATTTATAATCAAGTAAATTAAACAATCTAGAAAGATTTCACATAATATGGCGTATTGGTGGTTACTAGGTTTAGCTGTTGCAAAAAAAGTTGTTGTTTATGGTGCTGCTAAAGTATATATTTTTAAAAATTTAAATTAAATAATTGAATAAATAAAAATAAATTAACACTTTCTAAATAAACCAAACAGGCATATGGATTCCCAAAATTATATAGAAATTTAAAAAGAGCAAATTCTCATTATTCTAGCGAATCAATAAAAGGATCTGTAGATTCAATGTTGGGCGGAATATTTAGATTACCTACCAATATTGCAAAATCATTAAAAGGTGAACCAACCCCAAAACCAATAATAACTGCAAAACCAACAAAGAAATCAACCAAAAAGACTACTAAAAAAGATGAAAAATAGTTACACAGAAGTTATGTGTTGGTCAATTTGGATTTAGGTTTGGAGGTACCTCCTTATCTTCATTTACACGACAGTATTGTGGGTACATGTATACACTATTGAAAGTGTAAACATGTTTATAAACATCTCTTTTAAAGGTTCGGTAAATAAAGAATAATCAAACTATCGGTATTGATTTATTCCTTATATTTTAAATAAGAAGCTACAAAAACTTTAAATATTTTAGATAAATCCTCTATAACAGTTTCATCTAAATTCTCAATAGTGTCTTTCTCAGTGTGCCAAACACTAGGGAATGGTATTGGTATAAGATGTAATACTGGAATATTATATGGTAAAAAAGGTATATCTAAAAATAATGTTAGGGCGGGGGATAGATTTCAATAAATTTGATATAAGTTAATACATACGATCATCTTGAACTTCATGTGTGAGATGTCGGTCTTGAAAGTATTTAGTAGCCTTATAGGAAATCAATCTTTTGGATTGCATCTTTTCCTCAATCTCACAGAGATGTTTGAATTGGTCTAGAGTCTTTTCATAAAAGTAATAGAATACAGGTGATGGCGATCCAATGAGATCTAGTAACACAAAGATATCTACACTTTCATAGAATGGTTTAACTTCACCTGTCTCTTCTTTTACCAATTGTTTGAGAGATAACTGGTCAGCTAAATGTCTAGACCCATACAATGAATCTGTTTTTGTCCATTCTTTAAAAGCTTCTTCACCATCAAAGAAAATCAATTTCAAACGTCTTTGAGATTCCATTAGAACACCACTATCTTGCATTTTCATTGCCAAATCAATCATTAAAGCACAAGGTACAGCTGAATCAATAGCAGCTTTAAATGACTTTCCAGGTATAATTTTACTGTCATAGTGAGCTGCTATAATCATAGTTTGAGAGTGTTGGTGTGATGTTGTTCTACCATCACCAACTTTACTGTCTACAATGATATTGGTGAATGTCTTCAAACCATTTGGTGTCAGTTCTTCAAATGTATCCAATTCAACATCCCAGAACTCTTTATCAAATTGTGATATCAAATAGTTTTGAACTTCTTTGTGTTGTTTTGTATCTACTTTTCTAACTACTGCCAAATTCTTTATATGTACATCTAATTTATCGTGTGTGCTCTCACTGTATTCTTTTAATATATTATTATTGAGTTTTGAGAACTTTAATTTCTTATTCACACTCTCTGAATTTGAAAATACACTTGTTATCAATAAAATGAAAATCAAGATTTTTATTCTCATGAAGTGCATGTATTTTTAACAAAATCAATTCTAACTCATCAATTAATTTTTTTAATTAAATTGTTAAATAAACAGAATTTTTTTAAGAATAAAAAGATGATTTGGATGAACTTATAGAACTTATCGAACTTATTGAATTTATTAATTACCCTTGTATAAGTTTTCTTTTTTATTATCTACACAGATAAAACTTACAAAGGATGCTAGAAACGCAATAAGAAAATGATATTTTTAAATATATAATGGAAATATTATAGATAGTTTCATATTTATGAGTATTTAAAGCAACAACAATAATTTACTTTAATTTAATTCCTAAAATTTTTCATTTTCATTTCTCAACTTTTCTCAAATTTAATCAGTTCATAATTTAATTAGATGCAACCCATAATTTAAGTAGATGCAATATAGAATGATATAGGTCACTTAAAAATGATTTCAAATCAGAAATATAAACAATTAAATTCAATTTAATCAAAAAGATTTTTTAAAATGAATTAACGTTAAATCTCATTACAACATTTCGATATCACTTTTTAAGTGCCAGAATCTGTTGTTACTTAGAAGATATGTACACGTATATATAAATCCTATTTGAGTAGAATGGGGTGTTGTCCACTCTTACTCAAATTAATTTGCCTGTGTCTTTTTCAGTGAAAAAGATACAAATAAAATTAAATTAAAGAAAACAATTGTTGGTCATTAAAATATGTGTAGTATATGATTTGTTTTGGTTGTATTACAATTTGTAATGAATAAATTATTTTTATTATAATAAGAAATGGATGGATATGTAATGATGTTACTGTTGAATTGGGTCTCTTGAAATTATATAAATTTGATCTTTGGAATTTAAAACTGTAGATGAATGTGGACATGTGTAGACATAGGGTGCTGGTGCAGATAATGGGTCTTTAGATCTATATAAACCTAAACAAAGATAGTTTTTCAATTGTAAAAAGTTTTTAAATAGTTCACCATAGGTTCTACCTTGATAGGCGGCTGGTAATGGAATGAGTCTACTGTATGTCTTAGAATCTGGATTACAATATTGATTGCAATTTGATCCTAAAAAACTACTAAATGATTGACTGAGACCATTAACACCATAGATGAGTTCATGTGCAACGGTATTAATTGACTCATGATAATGAGATTGACATGCAATACTATCCAATACTGTATAAGTTGCAACATTTCCACTGGCGTAATAAGGTGTTGAAAAGAACTCTGGTTTCATAAATGTCTTTTCTTGAGTAGCTTGTAAATAGGTATGGAATTTCTTGTCACAACCAGCAGCTTTTAGATTCTTGTCCTCTAAGAAACGAATATTTGGTTCGTGAATCAGTTCAATAATGATCTTTGCCTGATTGTTACATTTAATGATATCAATATAGGATGTCAATGTAAATGAATCTACAAGATTCTCTTGCCCATGTCTTTCATAGGGATTAGAAGCAATAATAATAGTTTCAGCACTCTTTGCACCACATTTCACCAAATCGACATTATTTGAACTGGAACCATGAATAAACGCAATTAGTGGTAGTGTTTTGATAGACGAGAACCAAGATTCCTCAGGTTGCTGTTTATAAAGAATGACAATTGGTTGAACACCAGATTTTGAGTTTACACCACTATTCTTTATAGTACTGACATAGGGAAGACGTAACTGGTTGAGAAGGAGATCCAAACCTCTGACTGAATTACAAATGATTAACATGTGACCTTTCATTTGTTTAGTGCCAGCTTTCTTATCGTATTTACCATAGAGTGTAAAAGTCATCAGAGAGTGCTTATCAATAATGAATCTAATTCTTTCCAAAATTTTTTCAGTTCGTGGGTTTTGAGTTTTTTGAGATGAGATATCAGAGAGGAGAGCAATCCAATCTCCAGAGTACTCTTGAAGACATAGGTTTCTAATAAGTTCCTTTGGAGAGAGTTCTTCTTCATCTTCACCTTTGAAATCAAAAATGGACTCATTTTCCAGTTCCTCACTGAGCTGATCTTGGGTTGGGATACTTACTAGCGACTGTTGTTTGACTAGATTGACAATAGACTTTGAACGACCACCTATAAATGATTTCAAACTTTCATTCATCACCTGATCTTGTGATTTCTCAGAGGTTCCAGGTTGGTCAATTTCATTAATCAACAACTCCAAATCAGGAACTGCAAGCTTATTAAAGAGAGTTCCAATCTTTTTTCTGAGGTAATGGTATCCCTCTTGATAGAGATTATCTTCTCCCCCGTAGAGACCATTTCCATAGGTTTTAGATTCCCTCGATTGAAAATCTTTAGATTTATAGACAGTATGTGAAATCAATACCAAACTCATACTTTCTCTCAACACTGTATTATTAGGTGGATTCATGTAGAATTTACCTCTGATCTTGTTACTATTACGTGAAGTTGAAGAACTATTATTTGCAGCACCAACATTGATTCCTGCATAGCTTCCACCACTCAACTCCACATAAGACGAAGACTGATGCATAAATTTCTTTTTTTGTTGCTGTTGTTGTTGTTGTTGCTGAACTTCTTCGTCAGTTGGGATAAATAACCCTAATAAAAGACTACCATTACCAAAGTACATTGATAATATGACATCTGATAACATCTCACCAATCAGGAATTCAGGAACACCCAATACATAGACAGAATGGTTGCATCCATAGTAATACTCAGTCAACCATTTTTGAGAGACAACCGATGGAATGTTTCTAGATGTGAATAAATTGGAAAACAGTACATTATAACCAGGACATATAATAGACTGGGCCAATAATGCAGATCTAAATTCCTCCTGATACAAAGTACCTTTGAGGAAAGGTGACTTGTTTTGGTTCTTGCTAGTCACCAAATGAGAGAATATCTTAATGTTTCTATTCATACTCTTTACTGCATAACTACAGAGAATGTTGTCAGTGTCACCAGAATCCCATGCAGGTGACATTAAGAAACATGCCTCAGCTTTCGATATCTTTGTACGTTGAAGATCTTGTTCAAACAATGGTGAACCTATTAAATAGACCAATCTATTCTTATAAAATGGATGTAAAAGCAAAGCTTTCATTTTATCATCCGGTGGATTTGGACAGAGTATAACCAACTCTTTCTTTAGTTTACCGTATCTCTCATGATAGAATTCCCCTAAGAAATCTAATAAATGTGACATTGTAATATCACCACTCAAAACCACATGTCCAGTAATACCAGATGATGATAAATTTCTTAAAAATGCTATTATTATAATTCAAATTAATTATTATAAAATAAGTGTTATTATTAATAAACCCTAGTGTTAAATAAATAATGATACATACGTGAGTCTTGTTGTAACTTTTCCATAAGTGCAGAGATGTGATATGGAATTAATACACCAGCACCAATTGATAGTGCTAATGTTATTGTAATTTGACCTAGAGCTGTAGTTGGATAAATGTCACCATAACCAACAGTTGCCAATGTAATTACTAAAAAGTAAACTGTTTCATGAAATTGTAGATATTGTCCATTTGGTAAGGTTTCAATATTCATATAGAATCCTGCTAAAACCATTATAAATGAAAATACTACTATAAATGCTTTAAATGTATATTTGGTTACCTCTATAAATAAATTAATAAATTGTTAACAAAAATCCTTTTTAATCTAAATTTAAATTATTATATTACTAACCATTTTTAAAGTAATGTAAAACTCTAGATAATCTAAGAATTCTAACAACCCGTAGTACTCTTAAAAATTGAAAGGTATCAAGTATATTTGATAAATCTCCTGATTTGATATCAATTAGAATTGGTAAGATTGTAATCATATCAATGATTGAAAAAAATGAAAAGAGATATCTTAATCTATATAGACAGATAGGTAATGAATAAAAAGATGTAAGTAATCACATGATAGACAATGAATATCTGAGTGTCGGAGAACGTGGTTTTTTTTTTTTTTTCACTTTTTTTTGTGTTTAGATTTTTTCCCCATTCTCCCCACGATATAATTTCTTCTGATTTTCAGACACTTACTTATCTTTGGTGATGAAAAAGTCCAATGACCAATGCAAAAAGAAAAAGAAGATTAAAACAATTTCTAAGATGTTGTAGGCAAATGGTGCCTTATCCATATAGGTACCATAGATGAATAGTAATACAGAGATGACACTAAACAAAACCTGTGCAAATTCTATAAATTCTCCAATGTGTGTATAGGCTAGATAGATTTCAAGTTTTGACCTAAAACTGAGTTTATAAGTCTTTTGTTGCTTTCTTCTCAGTAGTCTTGTGATGATAATTGCCAATGAAAGTACCAACAAAATAAATGCTAAAAATAAAAGTAATGTAACAATATTGTTCCATATGGCTCTGGCTCCAATTGGTTGTTTTGCCATGGTTTCCTTCTTTATACTATGAGAGAAACAATGCGCTACTATATCTCTATTATTATCAAAAATTTAAATTTGTACTCCTACTAGTTTTTGATTATCAAAGTTCCCTATTCATAACTTTGGAATAAAATAAAAATAAAAAAAAAAAAAACAAATCGAGATGTTTTTCACAAGGTTGCAAAAAAAGAAATCGATTTCTTCCGGATACCTTCAAAAAAAGTGTTACAACAATAATCAAACTATTCAACATTTTATATTTAATATTTTGTAATTAAATTTAATATTACAAATCTTTAATTCAATGAAACTTGAATATTAATAAACGTTTACATATTTATTAGAATCATAAATATTCTGAAGATATTTACCAAATAAGTTTAATAATGTCGTATATTTAAACATTTTGAAATAGAATTAAAGTTTTTTTCATTTTTTTATTAAATTTGCAAATTATCAGAAGATGACAAAGTGGACACAGAAAAAAGAGTTTGGAAATTTTTATGTTGAACAATCAGAGGACAATAGCAGTATATGTCTATTGACTTTAAATGACAATGAAAATAAATTTAATAATGTAAATTTAAAACATTGGAATGATGCATTGGATTATGTTGAAAGGTATATGTTAATGTTGTGCGATACATTATATAATGTACATTTAAATAATATTAATAGTCATAATGTACATATAGTATAGAAGATGTATCATGTCTTGTTGTAACTGCAACCAGTCCAAAATTCTTTTCAACAGGTTTGGATTTAGATTGGGTAATGTCTGTTGAAAGACCTGTATTTGCAGGCTTTATCAAAGGTTTCCAAACACTTTTGGCAAGATTACTAGTGTTCCCAATGCCAACTGTTGTTGCAATCAATGGTCATGCATTTGCAGGTGGCGCAATGTGTGCAATGGCTTTTGATTTCAGAGTAATGAAAGAGGATAGAGGTTTCTTCTGTCTACCTGAAATTGATATTCATATACCTTTAACTCCAGGTATGGATATCATTTTACAGTATGTACACTCACTATAATTCTCAAATAATCATCTTTAAAAAAAACTTGGAAAGGTTTCTGTCTAACATTTTGGTTTTGGGTAGGTCTAAAATCACCAATAAAATTCTTTATAGAGATGTTGTATTATTAGGAAAAAGATTTGGAGGAAAAGAAGCTGCTAAATTACAGTTGGTGGATTTTGCAGAGAAGGATGAACTCAGCAAAGCAGTAGAGATTGCAGAGAAGGTTTTCAGTAAAGGTAAGGATAGACACACTTATGGTGCTCTAAAGAGAGAAATGTTTAGAAACCAAACTACAGTCTTACGTGCTGGTGAATTTGGTGAATCCAATAAAATACAATCTAAATTATAAAAGTAAATAAAAATGACCTCTCACAACAATGTTGTTTTCCAAACTGTAGTTTCCAAGTAATTTTCCCTCTTTTTTAAATTTTTGTCCCATTTGTAAAAATCTCAGAGTGGTGAATATGAAATGAATCAAGTATTGAAAGAATTTAAAATTCCTATTCATTTTGAAGATATTAAAAGTTCTTCAGGTGATAGATATAGTTGTACAAAGATATTTGATGTCAATAATGCAAATGAAAATCTTATATACTCCACATTAGAGTCTATTGCAAATAGACTGAAAAAGAACTACAGAGATATCTTGGATCATCAAAATTTTGATCCACTCTATTCAATGATTCTTCACTTGAAGTCATTAAATTCCGAACAGAATAACCAAATATTTGGTATATTGAGAAATGCACTCACTCAATTTTTGGTTAATTATAAACAGGAGTTTAAACAGCCTCAAAAGGTTAAGGAAAATGATGATAAGGAAGAAGAGGGTAGTGAAGAAAGAGAGAAAGAAGAAGAGGAAAATGAATTTCAAAATGAGGAGGATATAGTCAACAGAAACAATGTTACAACAATTATAAGAAATTGTTTAAAGATTTTAGTATTTTTGTTACAATTCTATGTACAATTGAATAATATAAAAGAACAAGAACCATCACAAGGTATTTCAACACCAGGTGCAAAAGGTAGAGGATCAAAGAAGAAAACTAGTGGTGGTGAGTTAACTTATACCATTGAAAACAGTAAAGAGGCTATATTGGTACTGTTGAATAGTATAATGGAATTGAATATCAGTAACATTCTGTGGAGACTGAACTATGCTGAAGAGGAATTCGTTAATTTGATCTCAAAAATCTGCTATCAGATGCTAGAGAATCCAATTAACCAAAAGAGTGATGTGATAAAGAAAGTTATATTCTCAATTCTGGGTCAATTGGTAACTAGTTACAATCACAAGATTTACTTTACATCGTCTATGATCAATTTGATCCAGAGTCATGAGAATTTGGCGGCTGTTGTGGCAGAGATGTATTCGTATATTACAAAAGAATATAACAACACAGCATTGGTATCTGATGTAATTAGAGAGATTGCCAAACAGAAGGATCAGAAGGATACTGGAACTTTTAAGTTTTTGGCAAAGTTTATATCTGAACTGACTGAACGAATTCCAAAGTATATATTACCATTGTTTTCATTGTTGGCTCTGCACTTGAATGGTGAGTCTTATCTAATGAGAAATGGTGTGACTGAATCTATTGGATATTTAATTAGCTATGCTATAAAAAACCAAAAAGAAGATAATAAGCATGTAAAGGATGAATTGTATAATATACTGTTTGAAAGGGTATATGATAGTAACGGGTATTCCAGAGCAAGTGTGTTGAAGACTTTAAATAGCCTCGTTGAAAATAACCAATTACCAAAGATACACTGTCAGACATTAACCAAACTGGCAATTGGTCGTGTTTCTGATAAGACTTCACAAGTCAGAAGAAGAGCTTTGAAATTATTAGTTTCACTCATTACACATAACCCATATAGTCCAAGTCTCAAACTGTCGTTATTCAAACAAAAGAGAACACAATTTAATCAATTGATTACACAGATTAAAAAGGATAATCAAAAATCTAATGAGGCTAAAATGGAGGTGGATCAACAACCTGTAGAAGAAGAACAAAAAGAAGAACAAGAAGAAGATGATGCACTGATAAAGAACTGCGTTATAAAATATATCAACAGAGACCAGTTTATAGATTTGATAAAAGACACTATCTTTGATAGAATCAAAGAGCATAAAGATTATCCACTACACAAACAAATTGAAACTTTAAAGCGATTTAAAGATTGGGTGGAAAATGCCATTGAATTTATAGAATTGATTATGAACTCTGTTGGTAGTATTTGTCAACTAATGGGCAGTGTAAATAATAGTGATATTCTGGAAAGTATCAATTTCTTTAGAGAATGTGTAAACCTTGGTATTGAGAATAGTAATATTGGTGTATCTAAAATGTTATTATTAATATGGAATAAGGAACCTGATATCAAAAATGCAATCATTAATGCATTTAATAATCTTTATTTGGATGTCAATAGACATTCTCAATCAGGGAATGGTTCGGTGTTACCTAAACACTACTATTTTGTTGCCAAAGATCTCATTGATCTCACCAAGAATGCAAATTTAGGTGAGATAACTAGTCTTGAGGAATTGGTAAATGAATTTCAAAAGAAATCATTGGTACATCCTAAAGTGGTTCAAGCACTCTGGGATCTATTCTCTCAGAAAGTTATCAACTACACCAAAGAGGATAGTGTAGGTGCACTAATGATTCTCTCTATGATTTCAAACTGTGATCCCAAGATTCTAACTGACAAGATCAATATGATATTGTCCATTGGTTTTAAAGATGGAGTGGACCACTCTAAACCTACAGATGATAAAATGGAGATTGATGAAAAAGAAAATGAATTCATGTTGAAATATGTAATGATTATTCTACAAAAGCTCAGATCACAAAAAGATGTACCAAGATTCAAAAACAATCAATTGATTTTTGAAAAGATTACACAAGAGATTCTGTCATTGAGTCCTAATAGAACCATCAATGAATGGTTTATATTTGCAGAGCAGGCTATCAATACCATCTATAAACTCGCTGAACAACCTGATTCCATAGGTGAAAAGTTAATTAAGACATTTAGTGACCGTATATATCAACAGGATATACAAAAGACTGATTTTGAAACTCTAAGTAAATTTGTGTTTCTTATTGGTCATTTGACACTAAAACAGTTGGTACACATTGAAGAGATTCAAGCTGAAACTAGAAGATTAGCACATGAAAAGGAACAAAAACAAAAGGAACTTCTCGACCAAAAAGCTAAAAAACAGTCATCAAAGTCCAAAAAGGAGCAAGAAAAGGATAGGGCCACTCTAGTAGCTGACTCTATTGACAAGGAATTAGGTATCAATCAAGCTCATGTTGAAACTGAGTTTGAAAAAATGCAAAATCAAGCTGAAATGGATCTCACATTGGAATCAAATCTCATTGGAAACTATTCTAAACTCATCTTGGCAATCTGTTCAAATTATAATAATTTCTTTAGTGTATGTATTAATTTATGTAGGATAAAATCTAGATTTTGAAGATACTAACTATTTTTATTTGAATAGAATGAAACATTACAAAAGAGTGCTGTATTGGCATTATGTAAATTGATGCTTGTTAATCAAGAGTTTTGTGATAAGAATTTACAATTACTCTTTACTATATTGGAGTCATCAGAGAATGAAACTATTCGTTCGAATATTGTTATATCATTAGGCGATTTAGCATTTAGATTCCCAAATTCTATTGAACCTTGGACTAATAGAATATATAATAGATTATCGGATAAGAATGTAGCTGCAAGAAAGAATTCGTTATTGGTTCTAACTCATTTGATTTTGAATGATATGATTAAAGTTAAAGGTCAGATAAGTGAGATGGCACTATGTATAGAAGATCCAGATGAAAGAGTCTGTAATTTAGCTAAATTGTTTTTCACTACTCTTGCTAATAAGGGTACACGTCTGTATAATGCATTGCCTGATATTATCAGTAGATTGACAAGTGGTAGATCTGATCAAGGTGGAAACACACCTGCTACTACAACATTGAATTCAACAAACAACAACCCGACCAACTTTGACAATGAGTCTATTAGAAATATTCTAAAGTATCTCTTTGCATTCATTCAAAAAGACAAGCAATGTGAGACTTTAGTTGGACAATTGTGTGCTAGATTCTCAATTGCCAAGACACTGGTTGAATCTCAGAATATTGCATTTTGTCTACAGTTACTAAATTACAATGACAAGGCAATTAGAAAACTATTGGATTTATATAAATCATATCAAGATAAATTACTGGATCAAGAGACTTATGGATATATGTTAAATATTATATCAAAGACTAAAAAGTCACTTCATTTACAGAAACAAGCAACTGAACTAAAACAAGTTTTAGATGAGTTGGAGAAGAAATTCAACTCAATTGATAAGAATTCCGATGGTGAACAAACTGAAGCTTCTATAAATCATAATGCTACTAATGCAACAAATGAACCACCAACTAGTAGCATAAAGAAACCAGTTAGTAAACCTGCAAAAGCTAAAGCTAAAGCTAGGGCCAGACAAACAAAGAGTAAAACTATTGTGTCCTCTGAAGAGGAGATATCTAGTGAAGATAGTGAAAATGAGAATCCAAAATCAAAATCCTCTAAATCATCAAAACCACTTCCACCTCCAATTACACCAAACAGACCAACTAGAAATGCTAAAAAAGTATTGACTAAATTACCAACTCCATCTTCAAGTGAAAATGAAAGTTCTAGTAATGATGTTAGTGATAACGAAAATAATAATAATACTACAAGTAAACCACCAATAGTATCACAAGAAATATCTAGTGAAGATAGTGAAGAAGAAGTTAAAGTACAAAAGCCACCACCTTCATCAACTAGAAAGAAACCAGCTCCAAAAAGAAAGTTACCAACTTCTTCAGAAGAAGAGGAGGAAAGTTCAAGTGAAGAAGATGACGATTCTGATTATGAAGATACTAAAGTAAAGAGAAAACCAGCAGCAAAATCTAAAGGAAGAAAATAAATCCTAACTTCAATATGTATATATAAATAAACCATAAGCCATAATTGGATTGTTTATTTTATTTTAATATTTCAATTATTGGAATTGAAGTTTGAATTTGGCTATATTGAGAATCTGTAATTTGAATTTTAAAATCCAAGTCTAATTCAATATCAATTCCAATAGAATCTTTGTTATGCCAATTAATTTCTGGGGGGTTAATATTTGTACATGTTATTTTTAAATAACTTAAAGTATTTATAGTTTCATTATAGATATTCAACAGTCTTTCAAGACATGTTTTGATTTCTGATTTATAAGGATCCATATTCTCCAGTTTTGGTTCCTTTACTATTCTACCATAGATTTTGGTTTTTTGTGGTAAATGGAATTTAATAGTTGAATTGGTTTTTGCATTGTCATAAGCCTCCTGTACTAGTCTCAGAGATGCAGAAGTTATATTATTCGGTAGATTAAATGGAAGTTGTGTGTTTTTATCAATATATACATGATTTTTAAATGGATCTTGAGGTCTAAATTGTTTATAGAATCTATTGTACAATGTGTTTTTAACGGATTGGTAAGGGTCACTAAATAACATTTCAATACGATCGTATTGTTTTTGGTTCTTTATGGCAAAGAGATAGAATGTGATTACAAGCGATTCCCTCGTAGATTGAATATCATCTATAAAGTATTTTCTAGATGATGTTATCATTTCAATTTGACCATTCTTATTTCTATTAGACTTTAACTGTGTGAGATCATGTTGTAAATGTCCAACTGAGAGAGTATGTTTCATATCATTTAATATATTATTACCATACTGTTGCTCTACTCTCCAACATAATAATAATCTGGGATCTTTGGTTGAAATTTTCTCTAATAAACTTTTACCTTTCCATTTATTTATATTAAGTTTATTTATTTCTAATAATAGATGAGTTTTGTCCATTGGTAAAATTTAATAAAAAAAAATAAGAATATTGATTAAAGGATTGATTCATGATGATAATTTTTGTAGAAATTAATCATAAAAATAACTAAAGATTGTAAAAATTTAATATAAATTAAAAATTCAAGTTTTCAATGCAATATTTGATTATCTGGTCAAAAATCCCAAATCATTAACTTTAGTTCCCAATCTTCTTTGAATTTGTCGTCATCAAAAAAAATTAATTTAAATTAAAAAAATTTTCATTAGTAATAAACACATTTTTTGTGAAAAGAAGTTAGAAACATTCGAATCAAAGAAATCGAAAGTTAATTAAAGAGATATATAATATATAATAAATAAGAATTAAAGGATGATAGAAGAAGAAATTTTACTTAGAAATCAAGAGATTAGTAATACTAGTACGGGTAATAATAATGGTAGTATAGGTAATAATTGGTATATGTTGGCGCTGTTTATGATAGGTTTATTCAGTGCATTGGCATTCGCAAATACATCAACTAGAAAATCATTGACATCTATGTTAAGATATTTGGGTATTGGAGTAAAGAGAGTACCTAGAGTTATTAAAGAACTAAAGAGAAAAGGATTTCATTTCAGTGGTTTAGTGATACCTCTGATTTATTTGTTGGGTTTGAATTATAGTACATTTATCACTAGAAAATTTGCATATACTCTCATGGGAGCTATATCATTAGGTTATTTTATTTGGGAATGTTTGAGAGTTTACGTTCCACCAGTTGGTAGATTCTGTCAACGTGTATACGGTCACATGATGAGAGAAAAAGAAAAGAATGGTCGTTTCAACGGTGTTTTATTTTATCTTATTGGTACTGCTGTAAGTCTCTATATGTTTAGTCCATTGGTTGCTATTGCATGTTCACTCTTTTTGATTATTGGTGATTTTTGTGCAGCGCTTGTTGGTATATCATATGGAAAAACAAAGATTGGAAACAAATCACTAGAGGGTTCTTTAGCAATGTTTGCAGTTTGTTTCTTTATTAGTTTAGGTATATTTTGGTCATGCCCATTAGTTGAACAGTTATCACTCTATGGTGCACTTTCAGCTACATTAGTTGAACTTTTAAATCCATCATTTATTGATGATAATCTTACAATTCCATGTTTATCAGGTTTAGCTATTCATCTCATTGCAGCTAGATTACAAATAACTATTCCAGATCCATCAATCATGGTTATGTAAAAACAAATAATAATATAATAATAAATGTACAGTAAAATAATATAGGCAATCTATATAGATGGTTTTTTTAAACTTTGGATTATTTATTTGAATATATTGAGGGAGGGGATAATGTGGGGAAAATTAAAAATTTAAATTATACAAAGAAATGTGTGTGGGATTCATTGAAGTTGCTTATTTTGATTTCTTTGATTTTTTGTCCTCTTTATCTTCAGATTTCTTACTTGATTTTTTTGATTTCTTTTCTTCTGGTTCTTCTTCTTTCTCTTCAGATTTCTTACTTGATTTCTTTGATTTCTTTTCTTCTGGCTCTTCTTCTTTCTTTGAGGATTTCTTTGATTTCTTTTCTTCAACTGGTTTCTCTTCTTCTTCCTTTTTAGCCTTTTTACTGGATTTCTTTTCTTCTGGCTCTTCTTCTTTCTTTGAAGATTTCTTTGATTTCTTTTCCTCTGGCTCTTCTTCTTTCTTGGAAGATTTCTTTGATTTCTTGTCTTCAACAGGTTCCTCTTCTTTCTTTGATGATTTCTTTGATGATTTCTTTTCGTCGACATTCATAGCCTCTGGTACAGTCTCAACTGGTTCAGACTTGTGTTTCTTGACAACTTTTTCGTCTTCTTTCTTTGAAGATTTCTTTGATTTCTTGTCTTCAACAGGTTCCTCTTCGAGTGGTCTCTTTTTGGAAGAAGATGATTTCTTTGATGATTTCTTTTCATCGACTTTCATTGAGGTGTCATCTTCGACATCGTCCATTGGGAAGTCTTTTTCAACTTCTGCAATGACTTCTCTCATGACATCTAGATTTCTCTTTGGAGCAACACCAGAGTTAAAGAATTTAATACGGTCGTCAACTTGTTGTTTCAAGACTGCACCAAATTTGGAGGTGGCATTTTCATTGAAACAATCAATTCTGGAAGCGATAGTGATTTTATTGGCAAGACAACGAGCGATTCTTCCCTTGTGTTTTGGAGCGTTACTAATGAAACCACTGTTGAAAATGATACCATATTTTGGTGTTTTTCCACGAGATTTAATGGCACGGAAGAGAGCTTTCTCAGCACCTAGAATCTGAACTGTGGAAGCTGGGTACTTGGCAAGAGAAGTCAAAGAACCAGCACGAGCAATCAAACGAGAACCAATACGGTCACCAACCAAAGCCTGAACATTTGGAGCAATGATATTCATCTTTTTGGCGAGATATTGAGATAGCTTTTTATGGTATTCCTCGAGTGAAATGACACGATCGGCAAAGTGCATCAAGGACTCTAAATCAACTACAGAGATGGCACCACCCATTGAAGTCTTGGCAGCTTGTACTACATCTTTGGCCAATGATTCGTCACCACCTAGAATCTCTGTGATCTCTTCCAATGATTCAGAGTTTAGATTGGCCTTGTTTTGAATGAATTTTGCCAATTTTACAAATCTGATATTTTGTTCTGGTCCTGCTGGTAAAACCTTAATGAGTTCTGGGAAATGCCATGAATACCATTCTCTCATTCTCATGTAGAATGTATTCAAATCCTTATCCAATGTGTCCAATAAACAAATACTTTGAATAATCATATTATCTACTTTGTGTACATTAAACTTAACTTTGGATCTAGAATAACTGTGTCCAAGACCCAATTGTGCTTTAATTTGGTCACTATCTTTTAATTTTGTAAATGAGTTAATGTGATATCTAATCCATCTAATTATTTCCTATAATATTTATAAAATATTTTTTTAAAGTCAATGTGGGGTGTGAGAATTAATAGATGTTCAAATCTAGTCTTTTTTGTGGTGATCTTAAAACATACTGCTGTTTGTGAATCAGAAATACAACCAATAGATAAAGTTTGTTGGATTGATGCTGCTAATTTATTATCAGATACACCCAAAATAACACCTGATGATTTTGGAAAATTTTGTTTAAGGAAAGTTTGTAATAATTCAGTGACAATACCTTCTGAGATTGTGTTTATATTTTCCAAGGCATTTTCTGCAGAGGTAAATGGAACATTTGCAATCTTTTTACAGATTTTACTGAATTTAGCAAAGTCTTCTAGAGACTGTTGGTTGGATTCATTGAATTCTGCAATTGATTCTTTACCTGAAACGCTGAAAATATTGAAACCAGTGGCAGTTTCAAATAGAACGTGAGTTAATGCTGGCATTATTTATTGATGGAGAGTAGTGATTATATAATGCAAATCGTTCGACTTTCGTTAAAGAAAAAAAAAAGGAAAAATTAAAAAAAAAAATACGAGTGAGAAAGTCACGTTTTTTTTTTTTTAATATTTTATGATTTGTTTTTGTAATTTCATTTGAGATGATTGTTTTTCACTCTCATATTAAATAAACAATGAACCAAACCAAATCTAATGAACCTTTAATACCACCTTTTAGATTTGCTATTGTTGAAGAGGGTTTATTTAGAGGATCATATCCCACTGATAGAAACTTTAGATTCCTAAAAAGGTATATACCTTCTTCAATGAATTTACAAACCCAAAAAAAAAGAGATTCTAATTATTTTGAATTCTGTAATGTAGGATGAAATTAAAAACTATAATATCACTTACACCTAAACCACCAACAAAATCATTTTATACATTTTGTGAGAGATATGGCACTAGTACCAAACATTTCTCAGTTAGTAAATTTAAAGATGATGTTACATTGTCTGCATCACAGGTTGTGCAGTTATTGGAGATTATGATTGATCCTAGTAATTTCCCAATCTATATACATTGTTTGGATGGTGCTAATGTTACAGGTACTGTTTTTATGTGTCTTAGAAAACTACAAAATTGGAATTTGTCTACTATTTTTACTGAGTTCACTAGGTTCACTAGAGGAGGTACAATTGCAAGTGCTGAAGCAGAGTTTGTAGAGACTTTTAAAGCAGAGATTGATGTGTCACCTAAAATACCACAATGGCTATGGCAAGGTGTCAGAATGACAAAACATCCAACTTTAAAACTAAGGTTAATGGGTGACCAGAATATTATAACACCTTCTGTAACTGGTCAACCACAACATCAGCAACTACAACAACATAATACACCTGTGACACCAACTTCTACATCACTTTTACAAAATATAAATTCATCAACTAATCAACTTTTAAATAACCCTATTCAATTGACAAAGGATCCTATACCGATGCATTTGGATTCTAAATCAATATCAACATCTGTACAACCATCTCTGCCACAACAAATATTTAAACCTATAGCATCTGTACCTTCGAATATAAGCAATACAATGCACCAAACACCAACTACAACATCACCACAGACAACTACAACAACAACCACACCAATTAGCACTTCATCCATCATTCAGAATCCTAATAACAATAATATCAGTAATAGTAGTATAACACAGGTTTCAGTACCAAGTACCCCAACATCAAGCACCAAAGACAAGGACAAAAAGAAGAGAATTGATGATATTAAATTACAATTTGATTCAGGTAAATTCCTAATTCAAAACGAATCTAGATCATTAGAGGCTCTTTCTTTGGAAAGAAAATGTACAATAGCACCATTACACCAATCCCAACATCTCAGTAGTCAACCTACACAATCAACTACCAGTCAATCCACAACACATTCACCATCCCACACACCAAGTGAATCTAAACGAACACCATTGATATTTTCCTCTTCTAATGTCTTTAACAAATAAAAAAATTAAAATTATATAATAATAATATATTACATAATAGATTGGAATTTACGTAACTTTTAGTATAATATTTCTAGAAATGCAAGATTTAGATAATTAATAAATATCTATCGGACATATATCTGTGTCAGTTGACACAAATTAAAAAAAACAGTTTTTTCATTTTGGAACTAATCAATAACCTTTCATATCGAACCTTTACTTTTTTTTTTTTCTTTATATACTGTTGGTATTATAAATATGTCCAACAATTCTACACCTCCACTTCCACAACATACTTCACAAAAGGGTATGCCATTACAAAAAGGACCCCCTCCACCTGTACCTTCTACTCCCCCACCTACACATCACCAATCCCCACCACAACAAGGATACCCACCTCAACATGGATACCCACCACAAGGTTATCCACCTCCACATCAAGGTTACCCTCCTCAACAAGGTTACCCACCACAACATGGATACCCACCACAAGGATATCCACCTCAGCAAGGGTACCCTCCACAACAAGGGTATCCACCACCCCCACAACAAGGGTATCCACCACCCCCACAACATGGGTACCCTCCACAACAGGGATATCCTCCACCTCCACAACATGGATATCCTCCACAAGGGTACCCTCCACAACAGGGATATCCACCCCCACAACATGGATATCCTCCACAAGGTTACCCACCACAAGGATACCCACCACAACCAATTCCACAATATCAAGCAGTTATTGGAAATATATTACAAGTGCCACCAGGAGCAAGATTTACAGCACCACCTGGATCAGGTCAACTTCAAATTAGAATTCAATCAGCTAGAAATTTAATTGCAGCTGATCTTTCTGGTAAAAGTGATCCTTATGTAACTATACAATTACCATCAGTTAAAAAACATCAAAAGACAAAGGTTATAGATCAGAATTTAAATCCAACATGGAACCAAACATTTACAGTAGATATCTCAAATGCACAACATGATCTTTTAGTACTAGAGGTATTTGATAAAGATACTATTGGTAAAGATGATGAGATTGGTTATGTAGCTATTGACCCAGCACTTCTTCCAAGAGGTGTAGAAGTCAGTACCAATGAGCAATTGAGTTTTGTTCAACATGGTACCTTACAAATTGCATTGACAGCTTTGAATTTTGGACTTGAGGGATATCCACCACAATACATTAACGATTATATTCAGTGGAGAGGATCTCTGGTAGCAGTATCAAAGAATGGTAAAGTCAAAAATAAGCAAACAAAATCCAAAACTAAACAACCTAAACCATCGGGTCCTTATGCATCTAAAGTTCCTCCAGTTGGTTTCTCAATTGCAAATGGTTATGTAAAGAAAGGTAACCATAAATCATCCTCTGGAAAATCAAAATCAAAGAGTAGTAGTGGTGGAAACGGTGGGAAAGTTTTAGATTTCCTGGGTACAGTTCTTGAAACTGTTTTATCTGATGATTCATAACCCAACCACTTTATAATAATTATTATAAGGGGTGGGGAGGGGCTGAAACTGTCAAAAAATGTAATGTACAACTCATGTCAATCATTATTAATCATGATAATACATATCTTCAATCAACCCATATATCTACATACACCCACACCAACAGTAACCAAGAAAAACAAGAACTTTCACACTTTTTGTAAAATAAAATCATTGAAAATAGAAAATTTGACATATGGTCTGATTTTGGTGCATGATGTTTTGAAATTAACAGAATTATATTTCTGAATTATTAAAAACTGTAGTACATTTCTTTAAGTTTAAATTACTATAATTTATAACCTATTTAAATGGTTTTCTAAACCAAAATTCTTTTTATTTTATTTATTTAAACTTTATCAATACTATAATATTAATTATTTATTTATTTATTAATACTTCAATTTAAATATATTGTAAAATATGAGTAGACCAATAGTTCCATCTGGTAAACCTGTGCCCCCACCACAAGTTGGATACCCTCCACAAGGTTATCCACCTCAACAATACCCACCACAACAAGGGTACCCACCACAACAAGGGTATCCACCACAACAAGGGTATCCACCACAACATGGATATCCACCACAACAAGGGTATCCCCCTCAACAAGGATATCCACCACAACATGGATACCCACAACAACAAGGGTATCCACCTCAACATGGTTATCCACCTCAACCAGTTGCAGTTGCATCTCCTGCTAAAGTTGTTGGAAACAAATTTGTATTACCTGCAGGTGCAAGATTTACTCCAGCTCCAGGTGGTGTAGGACAAGTTATTATCAAGATTAACAGTGGTAGAGCTCTAATTGCTGCTGATTCCAACGGTTATTCTGATCCATTTGTAAAAGTTTGGCACCCAAGTCAAAAGAAAACTCAGTCTACTAAAGTAAGTATATATTACACCATTGTGGATAAAAATATTGAATAATGATATTTATATACTTCTCAATGATCTTTCATTTAGGCAATTAATAAGACTCTTAACCCAGTATGGAATGAAACTATTGTTCTTGATATTTCAAATCCACAATATGATTTAATTGTATTGGAAGTGTTTGATAAGGACAAGTTCTCTAAAGATGATCCATTGGGTTTTGTTGCTATTGATACTTCTTTACTTCCAAAAGGTGTTGAAGTTACAACCTCTGAAAAACTTAGTTATGTGCCAAGAGGTGAAATTCAAATTTCAATTACTGCCTTGAACTTTGGCGTTGAAGGCGCCTCTCCATCATATCCACAAGAATATGTCAGTTGGAGAAACAACTTGGTATCTGTATCCAAAAAAGGTAAAGAAAAAGCCAAACTTGCTTTTAAATATAAAGCTCACTTCAAAAAACTTCCAGGTCCATATGGGTATGTATATAATTCTTATTCCCAAACCAATCTATTATATCTAACATTCTCTTTACCTAATCTTTTATAGTTCTAAAATTGCACCAAAAGGGTTTTCAATTCAAAATGATTGGGTTAAGAAGAATAAAGACTAAGCACCCACCCAGATAACTAATTTGTAGTTAAGAAAAAATAATCATAAAAGTCAATAAGATAGGGATTTGTCCCTTATTTAATTTATTACAAAATATAGGTAATTAAACAAATGGATTACTATTATAATCTCTTTATGCGGAAGAGTTATTACCTGAGTGACCTTCATTAACTTTAATACTACCGTAAACTTGAGCATTGATAATCTTGTTGTTGTCTTTGTCAAACAAATCTAGTTTGAAATTACTGTAACCAGACTTGTTGAGCATAATACGACCTTTACCAATAAAGTCATTGACCAAAATATCTTTGTCATAGAGTTCGAAAATCAAGTAATCATGAATGTGTTCTGGACATAATGATACAGTTTCAGAGTGGTTCCAAACTGGACTCAAAGTCTTGCTTTGAACTGAAGTGGTGAATAAGTGAGTGGTACTGAGGATACCCTTCTTCTTTGAGGCATAAACCTTGACGTATGGGTCACTGAGACCATTGGAATCAGTGGCAACATATAAAGTTGCATTGTCAACGGTGATGGTGACTTCTCTGTAGTCTTCATATTTTGGTTTGTATTCAAATTTCTTACCTTTGGATTCCTTCTTTTTCATGAGGTAACCAAGTGGACCATTTTTACCACCCATGTAACCCTGTCTGTTTAAATCATATGAATCAGTTAATTAATTGTTCCCATATATTCTGTGATGATAAAGACTTACTTGACTTGGGCTCTCATAATATCTTCATAGATTGACATGTTTAACTAATTATTATATTCTACAAATAAAAAACTTTGAATACTATTTTTAAAATTTTGATTTCTTTTTAACTGATCAATTTTTTTATCAAAAGATATTTTTCGACGTTTTGTGAATTTTTGTGGTTGGTTGGAACATGGGAAATTTTCAATGAAAAACTTTTCGTAAATGGTGGATTACACCATTGTTGACAACCAATACTCAAAAAAAATGTAATATGACTAATTCTGTATTGCGAATTAAATGCAATCAAAAAGAAATTTTATAGATTAATTAAACAATTAATACCAATGAAAACTGAATTTTCATACTTTCCCTACAAACGAAGAGTTTTTTTTATATCCACCCATAATTTTTTTTTTATGCAATATAATTCTAGATTCCCATATTCCAAATTGAAAATTGAAATATATATTAAATTCAAATGAATTTTCACCACATAATAATTAAATAGAATGAAATAAATTTTATATTTAAACACTCTGAGTGAATATATTTTCATAATTAAAAATTTGAATTTCATCCCCCTTTTATTAAATACTTTTTTACAATTAAAAATGTCAATAACAAATAAAATTTGTACAATTATTGGAGTAGGTCCAGGTATTGGATGGTCTGTTGCAAAGAAATTTGCAAAGAATGGATTTACATTAGCAATTTGCAGTAGAAATCAAGATAAACTTGATAAATATCTATCAGAATTAAATACAATTAATAAAGGAAATCACATTGCAGTTCCAATGGATGCAAGTGACCCTGTATCTATTGAACAAGGTTTCAAAACTATTAAATCAAAATTAGGAAACACAGATTTATTGGTTTATAATGCATCTACATTTAAATATGGGTCCATTGAAAAAGTTAGTGCTGATGATTTTCTCAATTGTTTTAAATCCAATTGTTTAGGTGCATTTGTATCTTCTCAACAAGTACTACCAGGTATGGTTGAAAAGAAACAAGGAGCTATTTTATTCACAGGTGCTACAGCAGCTCTCAGAGGTAGTGCTAATTTTGCAGCATTCTCAACTGGTAAATTTGCATTGAGATCTCTCTGTCAATCTATTGCAAGAGAATATGCACCAAAAGGTATTCATGCTGCAATCGTTCACATTGATGGTCAAGTTGATATCAATCGTGATTATTCACAAAGACCTAAAGAAGAATTCTTAGACCCAGATGCTAGTAAGTACCTCTATTTAATTTATTCATACACTAAATCATACATGTTTACTAATATATCTTCTATAGTTGCAGATACATATTATTCTATCTTTACTCAAGATAAATCTGCATGGACTTTGGAATTAGAACTCAGACCAAATCTTGAAAAGTTCTAAATAAATAAATACTTTTCAGACAATTGGAGTTTAAATAATTAAACTTAAAATTTAGAGGTTTTAATATTGATATTTAATATCAAAAATGTACCTCATTAGTTGATATAATTAAATCAAATTTGTTGGAAAATACAGAAAAATCGATTTCAATTTAGTATCTAAAATTAATGTTAAGACGGTGGTATATTATTTTCAAGTAGAAAAAAACATACTTCGAATACACCTAATCTTATTAATTCAAAATAATAAATAAAATGGTAAAGAATTTATGTCCTCTGATTAAGGCATTAACATTAAATTTTGATATTCAAAAACTCTAAATTGTATGTTTAATTATTTATATTTAATGAATTATAAAGTCTACTCCAATAAAACTATTATTTAGATATTGTTAAAGATCTGTTACTTAATATTTTTAAATTAAATTTAAATTTTTTTTTTTTAAATTTGCAATACAAATAATGAGTAGTACTACAAATAATACAATAAAAAGAAAGGATAGTACTGGTAGTTCAACTTTATCGAAAAAGCCAGTAACTTCCAGTACTACTAGCTCTAGCTCAATTAAAGAAAAAGACAAAGATAAGACTAAGAATCCTTTGTTGGGAGCCGCCTCCTCTACAGCTTCTCTTTCAAAGACATTCCCAGGTCCAAAAAGAACAGGTTCTATTACACCAACCATACCTAAACCTGATTTTAAAACTACCAGTAGTACTACTGGAAGCAGTAAAGATATACCTTCAACAACTCATACCACTTCTACAAGTAGTACTACAACAACCTCTACATCAAGTGTAAAACCAGTAAAACCCACATTAATGACTACTACAATTGGGTCTTCTAAAACTACTATTGGTTCAAAGGGTACAAATGAATCATTGGTTAAACCACCTTTTACAACATCAACTAAACAGCCTGCAACTACTACTACTACAACAACTACAACTAGTGGTATAAAACCAGTTAAACCTACATTAACAACATCAAGTCAGACAAGTACAGGACCAAAGACACCTAGTATTTCGCCAATACCACCACATACAGGAACATCACATACACACACAACTTCTATAAGTTCAATTTTGTCAAGTCCTTTGATAAAGAAACCACCAACCAGTGGTAGAACTTCAACTAGTGGAAGTACAAGTCCACTTAGAACTACAGTTACAACACCAGGTGGAACAAATAGAAATAGATTGACAGGTGACAGTTTGTTAAGAGCTGACCCTTCACAACTTAGAGACAATATAAAAGCACTACAGAGAGAAAGAGAAGATCTAATGAACAAACTACACGAAATCGCCAACAAATCCTCAGATAAAGAAATTGAAATTATACAACTTAACAGCACCATTACCAAACTTCAAATTGACTTGAAAACCGTCACACTCGAAAGAGACACTCACAAGCAAAAACTTCAAAAATCTGAAAAGGATTATGATATTGAAAAAGAGGATTTGAAAAGAGCTTCAAATGACGCTGAGGATAAACTAGTGGTTGTTAATGAAAGATTTAAAGAACTAATGACACGGTACCAAAACACACTCTATATATTGCAAGAGAAAACAGTTCAATATAAAGAGAATCTAGCTGTTGCCCAAAATGAATTTAATGAGTTGAAATCTACTAATGAATCATTGCAGAAAGAGAATGAAGATCTTAAAGCTCAAGTCATAAAACTACAACACAGTCAATCAACATCAAAACCAACCTACACCACAATAACCAACCCACAAATTACCACAACTCCAAACATCAATACAGGTTCAAATTCAGTCCATCAACTATCTTCAAATTTAAGTACCCTCTCAATGGATAACAGTCACAAGAGTTCATCAACACCCTCATCATCTACAAACCCTACTAAAGTAGTACCAATGAGTCTAGAAGATTTACAGAAATATAAAATAACATCACCACTAAACAGCAGTAGTATTTCTACAATCAGCAGTAATAGTATACCTTCTACTAACCCCTCTAAAGTAGTCCCAATGAATCCACAAGATTTACAACAGAAATATAACATAACATCATCAAACAGCAGTAGTATTTCTACAATCAGCAGTAATACAACTAGCAGTAGTCAAAGTATTCAGAGTCAACCAACAAGTGGCAGTAAATCACCAGTTTCATCATCACCAAGTAAAGAATCACATGGTAAATTCTTTAATTTCTTTACGTCTAAATAAACCCAACCATGACAATTTTGTACAATATAATGCTTTAAAATTTGATAACAAATTATTTTTATATTTATTTTTAATTGCTGTCATTTAATTGTAAATATGATACTAATGCAATGAGCACAACCAATGTTGAAAAAGTATATAAAATTGAGGTTACAATTGGATTGGTATAATAAATGAATGGTATAAGACCACAATCTTGAATGAATGGAAGTGAGAAGATAGTTGATTGATGTTCAATAATATTTTCTTTTGAATCAATTAAAATAGAATTTGGAGATACGGATATTTTGATAATGGAAAAGAAACCCATCACCATGAGACCAATTAAAATAATTCGCTTTACTAAAAGTGAATTTAATTGATAAATATTCTCATGATTGTCACTCTCTGATCTAATCAGAGGAAATGAAGGAAAAATTGGTTGTACAATACTATCATTGGATAGTGTACACTCTACAATGATAGGAGGTGATATAGAATTAGTACTAATATCTTCTGGTACTGTTTGAATAGTTGGTGATAATAATGGTGAATTTGAGTGTTGAGTTTGGTCACATTGATTTTGATTTGTGTCTAGGATATTGGGTTCATCTTCAAATTTATTTCCATTTTTATTATTATTTTCATGATATTCTGTATTCTGAAAACTATTTTGAGGTGGGAAATAGTCCTCTTGAATAGATGGTGGAATGTTTCCTAATAGAATTTGGTTTATTGGCTGACTGTATGGTATAGGTACAGCAACTAAACCAGGTGGAGGGTAAAGTGGTGGTGCTTGGATTACTACTGAGGTTGGAGGTTGTAAATAATATCCATAATTATACTGAGGTTGGTCATATCTATAATATTTTCCACTGCTATTAAATATTGGATTATTGTATTGAAATGAATTGTCAACTTGTTGTTGAATCGGCCTACTATTTCTACGAGATGGTGGTTGGTATACATTTCTGTCTATCTCCTTTTTTACTTTAGTTTGGTTTTTAATATCGTGTGCATCACCATTTCCCTCAATATTTTGTATAGTTTGAGGATCATTACTAATAGTATCGGTTTGTATATGATTACCAATACTATTATTATTAATATTTTCAATATTACTGTGATTGGTGTTTTTATTATTTACATTATTATTATCTGAGGTTGGTGATGAACTATGTTGTTCTTCTACAGCTATATCCTCAACTGTGGCAATAATTTCAGGAGATGATGTTTTTAAATTTTCAACTTTTACATCCATAGATTCAACATTCGGACTCTCTATTGGTTTATTGACATCTTGTACAACAGGAGATGTTTCTATTTTGATTTCCTCAGTACCAATTGGCTCAGATGGTTTTACTAGAACCCTTTGAGATTCTATAAGGGCCAATGAACGATTTTTTTGAAGATTATAATTATAGTCTTCATTGAAGGTAATTTCATCAAGTTTAGGGACTTGTGGAACTATATTCTTTTTTTCAGTTATAGTTGATAGATTGGCTAATTTTCTCTCCAATAGCTTTTGTTTTAATTCATATTCATAAGCTTTCATTGCCTAAAAATATCATGTTAAAACTATTTATCTTCAATTTAACTAGAGGTAACATACATCAGTAACAACAGGAGGTAATGGCGCCTTTACACTTGGTGTAATTTTGACAGTTCTAACTATATCAGGTTTAGGATACTTTGACATTAGTATATGAAATTGTAATAATAATGAATGATATACACACTAATATTATCAGAAATTATCTCAAGTATCCAAATTTCCAAAGATTGACATTAGTTTTCATTGAAAAACCATTCAAATAACTAAAAAAGGTTGTTACTTGAAATTTTACTAAATTTATATATTTTGGTTTCAAATAAACAATATTATTTGTTTCTTTAAATTGTTCTCTTTAAAGGAGATTAGATCTTTCATTTTTAATTATGGTGAGTGAAAATGGGGAATCGATTTCTAAAGAGTTTCTAAAATTTTTTTTTGCACATCAATTTTGCTTGCGTTGCAAAAAACACATTAAAAGTGTTGCAATTGCATAAACAAACAGAGTAATGAAATTTAAAAAATATAAATAATACAATTAAAAAATTAAAAATGTCAAGATAAAATTTAAATATATATATATAAAGCAATTAAAGAATAAAACAAGATGAATATTTTTAGTGAAATTGGTAGATTAATTGGTGATTTGATATCTGGTATAGTCAATCTATTTGATGCTAAAAAAGATTATAGAATTTTAATGATAGGTCTCGATAATGCAGGAAAAACAACGTAGGTATTTCTAATTTTCAAAATCATTATTTGAATAAATATTTATATTAAAATGTATTTCATAGAATTTTATATAGATTAAAAATAGCAGAAACAGTTTCTACTATTCCAACAATTGGATTTAATGTAGAAACTATAAATTATAGATCAAATATTAATTTTACAGTTTGGGATGTTGGTGGTCAATCCAGAATTAGATCACTGTGGAGACACTACTATCAGAATTCCAATGCCATTATATTTGTTTTAGATTCCACCGATCGTGATAGAATGACAGAAGTAAAAGAAGAGATTGATGGTCTATTACTAGAAGAATGTCTTAAAGGTGTACCTATTTTACTTTTATCCAATAAACAAGATTTACCAGGATCACTCAATTCCAATGAAATCTCAACCATACTGAATCTCTATGCCATAAAAGATCGTAAATGGTATATACAGCCTACCTGCGGTATCAATGGTGATGGTCTTTATGAAGGTTTTGATTTTATTACTAAATCCCTAAGAGACAATAAATAATGTAATATAAATACTGTAATTTCTAAATATAGACATTCTGTCACATCTCTGGGGTTTAACCAATAATTTGATTTTTTTAAAAAAAATTTTCATTTTAACTTTTCCAAAGAACAAAGAACATACATTTATTAAAATGACTACTTGTTGTGAAGAATTACATCATGATAGCCACCTTTCACCAGGTTTCTATTGGTTAGGAAACAATACCCTCAAAGTCTCCTTTTTATTACACAAAGAGAATAGAGAAAGATTTGTACAGAGATTCTTATCAAACAGTATGGGGTCTTTATAGATAATTCTAGATGTTGAATATATCAGTACTAATTGATAATTGATAATATAGATAAAAATATAGATGATAATTCATTTTTGTTATTAAAAGGAGGTGAAAGTACCACAGATTATGAAAGTGATCATGAACCACTATTTAGACAAGAAAAATTCTTTTTCTGGGGTTTTGGTGTTAGTATTACAGATTGTTATGGTTTGATTTCATTGAATTCTAATGGAAAAGCTGAATCTGTTTTGGTCGTACCTAATTTCCCACAAGATTACGCCGTGTGGTTTGGTACTATACATGGAAAAGAACATTGGAAATCTATATTCTTAGTTGACCATGTTTTGTTCCCTGAGGAGATGAAGGATTGGTTGCATGCCAGAGGTACAAAGACATTGTATACTCTAGACGGCAACGTAAACAGTGACTCTGGTCAGAGTCTACACAAACCAACATTTGCAGGAATTGATGAGTTTACATTAGACAACAAAACAGCCTATAACGACTATACTGAATGTCGTGTAATTAAATCTGCAAAAGAGATGGATGTCATTAGATATGCTGTTGATGCAACTGTTGCTTCTCATATGAAAGTTATGAAGGAGATCAAAGCCGGTATGAAAGAGTACCAATGTGAGAGTACATACCTCCACAATGCCTACAGTGAATGGGGTTGTAGAAACACTGGATACACATGTATATGTGCTGCTAACAAAAATGGTGCTATCCTCCATTATGGACATGCAGGTGAACCCAATGCCTCAACCCTCAAAAGCGGATCCCTATGTTTATATGATATGGGATCTGAATACCACGGCTACACAGCAGACGTCACCATTACCTTCCCTGTAAATGGTATATTCACAGATGACCAGAAACTCGTATACAACGCAGTTTTGGATGCCAACAGACAGGTTATAGCCAATATCAAGCCAGGTGTTGCATGGTTGGACATGCATTTACTAGCTGAACGTGTGATTCTAGAACACCTTGTAAAAGGTGGTCTACTCAAAGGCAGTGTAGAGGATTTAGTTAAAAACGATGTAGGTTTGGTATTCTTCCCACACGGGTTAGGTCACTTTTTTGGATTGGATACCCACGATGTCGGTGGATACCTAGATAATGCTCCAAAGAAAGTACACTCATTGAGAACTACTCGTACTCTTAAATCTGGTATGTGTATAACCGTCGAACCAGGTTGCTATTTTATTGATCATTTACTCAATAACTTGGTTTTGGAGAAACCTCAGTTTGTCAATATCGAAGTTCTCCAAAGATTCAGAGGTTTTGGAGGTATTCGTCTTGAAGATGATATCCTAGTAACTGATAATGGATCTGAGAACCTTTCTGCAGCCTTGCCCAGAACCGTTGAGGAAATTGAAAAATTCATGTCCAAAAATTAAATTAATTTACAATTTTTACAATATTGTACAAATTGCAGTCATTTGCATAACTCCTCTAATAGAAGGTTGGAAGTAATTTGAAACACATCAAAAAAAGAATTCTTTTTGTTTTTTTTTAATTTTTTTTTTTTAATTTTATTACATTGCATTCCATTCTTTTAGATATCGCGATTTGTGTCACTGCAAACTCGAAGTTAACTCTTTTAAAACCAAAAAAAAATTTTTAAATTAATTTTTTAGTTTTTTTATTTTTTTTACCTTTATTACTAATTATTTGTTATTTTTTAAAATTAAATAATTTTTTTTAGTTTTATAAAACATTCATTTTTTAAAATTTTACTGTATCTGTACAAATCTTTATTTATTTTATTTATTTTTATGATACCCACTCACACACCTCCACATTGGTCATTAATCTAATTTAAAGTAGGTTCAACCTCAAACTCAGTTTTTTTTTTGAAAAAAAAAAATTTTCATAATAATATTATAGTTCAGTTCCATCTCAGAACCAAGGTGTTGAAAAAAGGTTATAATTCAACATTTTTTTTTCAAAACAAAAAATATTATTGTTTTATTGTCAATAATTATTTATTCATTATTATTATTTGTGTGTTTTTGGGTTTATCTACAAAACAAATCATTGATTTAAAAAAAAAAAATATCAGAAAATTAATATATTTATTTGTACATTAGAAGAGAGATATATAAGCAAAAATAGTAAATAGACTGATGAATTAAAGTTTATTTTTCAATAAAACTATAGTTTACCAATTGTAAAAACAATACCAACACAAAATATATTTAGATAGATATATATAAACAAATACACATATAGGAATTACAATATATTCATTGAAAATTTTAGAAAAAAATGGAATTTAATGAAAACAAAAGGGATTCATTTTCAAATACTATACAGCCAAATGATAATCGAGATCCACAAGACGTTAACTCTGAAGGTAAATTTTATTTTTTTATTTTAAAAACTAGGAGGAACTCCATCCAAAAATTTTATTTTTAGATTGGAAGAAAAAATTTTTTTATCATTGTTCCAACGCCATTGTATTAATACTTCTTTTTTTATCCCACATTATTTTAAATAATAAATTTAAATATATTTGTACTTTTATATTCAAATACCAAAAACATTTTATAGTCGCAGGTTGGATTTTAGATTCACAGGGTGTCAAAATGGAACAACCACCCATTAATATGAATAACTCTATAGACAGTAATGGTAATACTGATTTAAATAACAGTAATAATAATAATAATAATAATAATAATACTCAGAGTCAAAAGAAAGTAGAGAGATTATCACTACCTTCTTCATCTGCAAAAATTGGGTATAGTGATTTACCCAAGAGTGAAGATGTCATTATACCCATTGAACCAAATGATGATTCGGGAGATAGTTCATCATTTAACGGCACAGATAGTAGTAGCGGTGATGGTAGTCCACCACAGTCACCTACCATGTCATCTTCTAGTCAGTCAACTATAAATAAAGCATTTTCACCTCAGAGTACCAGCGGAAATGTTTCACCAAATTCTCAGAGAAAAAAGAAAGCAGGAAGCTCATTGAGAGCTACTAAACCCAAAAAGAAGGTTAAACCACTGAAAAAACAAAAAAAGAAAAAGTATATTGGAAATAGTAGGGAAATTTACATTAATCATCCAGAGAGAAACACTCCATTTAAATATTGCGGCAATAGGATATCCACTACCAAATACACACCATTAACATTTATACCAAAGAATCTGTATGAACAGTTTAGAAGAGCCGCTAATTTTTATTTTCTTGTCATTGCAGCTATTCAATTGATTCCAGGTTTGTCACCTGTCAATCCATATACCACTTGGATACCTCTGATATTTGTACTGTTGGTAACTGCAATCAAGGAAGGTATTGAAGATTGGAATAGAAACAGTTCAGATAAGACTGTGAATAATCTACTAAGTCACGTTCTGAGGGGTAACCAGTTTGTGGATATCCCTTGGAAGGAGATTAAAGTTGGTGACATGGTTCGTGTCAATAAGGGTGAGAGATTCCCTGCTGATTTGGTTATTCTAAATAGTTCGGAACAACACGGTGTCTGTTATATTGAGACTGCAAATCTCGATGGTGAGACTAACCTCAAACAGAGACAAGCCATTCCAGTGACATTTGAGAATCTTCGTAATGAAGAGGATCTCTCCCTATTTAGAGGTGTCGTGGAATGCGAGCATCCAAATAACGTAATCTATGTCTACCACGGAACCATTCAAATGTCAGATCAAGACCAAACACCTAAACACCCCTTAAACGCCACCCAAACACTCCTCAGAGGTTGTGTTTTGAGAAATACAGAATGGATCTATGGTGTTGTTGTCTATACTGGTGAAGACACTAAAATTATGCAAAATTCAACTGATGCACCATCCAAGAGATCAACTCTAGAAAAACTAGTAAACAGGGCTCTAATCAATCTCTTTATTATCATGTTTGTAGTCTGTGTTGTTGGAACTGTTGTAAATATAGCTTGGACTAGTCAGAACAGGGAAGGGGCTTGGTATTTAGGTTTCAAATCAGATGCAGTAAGAAAATCTGCACTGAATTTCTTCTCATTTATGATTGCATTTGCAGTTATGATTCCCATTTCTTTGTATGTAAGTTTAGAGTTGGTTAAAGTCGCTCAAGCTGTGTTCATCTATTGGGATGTACAAATGTATCATGAGGAATCTAATACACCTGCTAAAACACGTACTTCAAATCTCTCTGAAGAGTTAGGTCAAATTGAATATGTATTCTCTGATAAGACTGGTACTCTAACTAGAAATCAAATGGATTTCCTAAAATGTTCAGTAGGAAAGATGGTCTATGGTCAGATGGAGAAAGATGAAGGAGGATCTTCGTCTGGTGTAAAATTGAGTATTCCATTACAAGAGATTCCAGGTGCTGATCCAAAGTTCCCATTCAAGGACAAGAGAATTCTAGACCATTTACAAGAGGATCCAAATTCAGAGCAAGCCTATTTGGTTAACCATTTCTTGACACTATTGGCAACTTGTCATTCTGTCATTCCAGATAGACCTGATAAAACTGATGAGAATAATATTGTCTATGAGGCATCTTCACCTGATGAAGCCTCTCTTGTATATGCTGCTAAAAACTTGGGTTTTGAATTTTGGTCTCGTGATCCTACTGGAATTTTTGTAAATTTCAAAGCTCAGAAAACGGGTATTCAAAGATTTGAACTTTTGAATGTATTGGAATTCAATTCAGATAGAAAGAGAATGTCAGTTATATTGCGTACTCCAGAAGGTAGAATTATACTTTATTGCAAAGGTGCTGATACAACTGTAATGCCATTACTCAGATCGGATCAAGATGATCTCTATACAGTCACACTTGAATTCCTTCAAGATTTTGCTACTGATGGTTTGAGAACTCTTTGTCTGGCTTATACCTATTTAGAGGAAGATGACTATTTGAAATGGAATGAAATCTACAAGGAAGCTGCTATTGCAATTCAAGATCGTGATGCAAAAGTTGATAAGGCTGCAGAGTTAATTGAACGTAATCTCACATTGATTGGTTCCACAGCTATTGAAGATAAACTTCAAGTTGGTGTTCCACAAGCTATTGCCAATATTTCTAAAGCCAATATCAAAGTTTGGGTACTTACTGGTGATAAACAAGAGACTGCTATAAACATTGGTTTCAGTTGTCATTTGTTGACCTCAGATATGAGAATTATCATTCTCAATGGTAAGACTCCAGAGGAAGTAAGTTCACAGATTCAAAATGCCATCGATGCCTATTTCACAGAGGATGTAGATCAGAATCAAAAACATACCGGACATGCACTGGTTGTTGAAGGTACTTGTCTAAATTTTGCACTTGAGGGTCAATTGAAAGAGGTCTTCCTCCAGTTGGCATCCAATTGTAAAGCTGTGATCTGTTGTCGTACTACTCCACTTCAAAAAGCACAGGTAGTAAAGATGGTCAGAGATACATTGAGAGCTGTCACCTTGGCAATTGGTGATGGTGCTAATGATGTAAGTATGATTCAGGCTGCTCATATCGGTGTAGGTATCAGTGGTAATGAAGGTATGCAAGCAGTTATGGCATCTGATTATGCTATTGCTCAATTCCGTTTCCTCTACAGACTTTTGGTTGTCCACGGTCGTTGGGATTACAAGAGAAACAGTCGTTTGATGCTATATTGTTTCTACAAGAATATGGTGTTTGCAATGACACAATTCTGGTTTGGTATATTCAATGCTTACTCTGCACAGACAATCTTTGATTCTTGGTCTATTGCTATATTTAATGTAGTGTTTACAGGTCTTCCAATTATAGTCTATGCTATTATGGACCAGGATGTAAGTGCAGAGTCCTCAATGAAGTATCCTCAGTTGTATGCATCCGGTCAGAAAGACTCTGAGTTTAATCTCAAGATTCTCTGGTTTTGGATTGTAAAAGCTTGGTTCCACAGTGTTGTTATATTCTTTGGTATCTACGGTATCTACAGAACCGGTGAGGTTTTGGTCTCTGATGGTGTACCATTAGACATGTGGGCTATGGGTCAGAATATATTCATTCTCGTTGTGATGACTGTTAATCTTAAATTGGCTCTTGAAACTCGTTATTGGACTGGTTTGACTCATTTCTCAATCTGGGGTAGTATTTTAATATGGTTCATTTGGATCAGTGTTTTAGCTACTATTCAAGGTATTGGATCTTCATCCAGTGGTGAAGTCTATCATGTTGCCTACCACCTATTCTCATCTGCTAATTTCTGGTTGAGTTTGGCACTGTTACCAGTGATTGCATTGCTACCTGATATCATTTATAAATACATCCAAAGAGATCAGAAACCTTATCCATTCCAAGTCGTTCAGGAATTTGAGAAACTCTATGGTAAACCATCGAATATCATGGACACTAAAGTACTTGAACAACAAGATAGAGACATTAAAAAGAACGATATCGAGCAATTCTCTATTGAAAACTCTCAAAGTATTGACAACAAAAAGAAAAAGAAACGTGTACAATTCCTTTCTTGGATAAAGAATAACAAAATATTGAAAAGACATTCTGGATTTGCTTTCTCACATCCAAATCAAAACTCTTCAAACAAAAAGAAAGATAATAGTACTGTTACTGATTAATCCTTTTTAATATAAATAAAATAATAGTCAAAAAGATATAGTATGTTATATATATTTACAAAATTCTCTATACTTTGAGAATTATACTAATCTTATTAATATTTATTTGGGTGGTTGTTGCTGTTGTTGAGGAGGCATTTGTTTAGGTGCCATTTTAAAAGGTGATGGTACTGATTGTTGAGGAGGTGCACCTTTGGGTACAAAGTTTTTGGTAATTGGATCTAAAATCCATTGTTGAGCAGAGAGATTGTTATTTTCTGTAAATTGCATTGTAAATTCATTAATCTTTTCTACTATTCCTGTTTTTCCTGCATAGAGATTCAATATCTCTTTATAAATGGTAGCATATCCTCCACGCAACCTCAGAATATCACCTGGTTGCACTTGATCACCAATTGCATCAAATAAAGTCATATTTATACATGCAGTTTGATCAGCAACTAATACTTGATATAATATTCCACCTTCATTTCTTTTAATTGGTGGTCCTTTATCAACTACAATAAAGACTAAATTTAAATTTCTTGCAAATGGTTTTATATCTATAATTCTAATGTTTTGTGTAGGTAGTTGACTATTTGGTGGATTATTTGGTAAATTCATAGGGGAATGAACAACTTTTTTATTATTTTGATGTTAATTTTCTCTCCCAAAAACAAAAATTTTTTATTTTTTTATTATATTATTCAATATTGATAATTATTTTTATTTATTTGTTCTGAGATATTTGTTTTGATTGATATAGAAATTAGATATTGGACAGTTAAAATTGACTATTTCAATATACACTGTATTTAACTTATAATTTCAGAGGAAATAATGGGAATCAAAAATTGTTTATATCAAAGTGGCTTCAATATTTTCTTTTGTGTTAAGTGTGAATGTTTTTCCATCAAAAATTACCTCAAATATAAAGTAGTTATCTTTGAATATGGATAAATTCTAAATGAGATAATTTTGATCCATTAGGGACTAAATTTAATATGATGGCTGTATGTAATTGAAAATCCTCGGCATTGTATTACAGATTGTTGAACTAATTCACCATTCTCCAATCTCAAACCAGATTTCAATTCAAATACAATTCTTTTTCCATACACATCCACAATATCTACTCTTGGATGTCCAATACCTTGATTGGAATAAAATCAAATTGAATTTTGTATTCAAGTTCCTTGGTAAGAGTTGTTTTGCCACTTTTATATGACCCCTGAACTAACCAACTCCACCTTGGAGTGTTTTTCTATATTAAATATCCAATTGTAAATAATTTGGATTAATGTGATAATATTGTCCAAGATATACTTGGTCTACAAATGTCCAACGTTTTTCAACAGCTATTTAATACAAAGTTAATATTTAGTCTCAACTTCTAAATACTATACCGTATTCAACAATACACATACCTTGTTTAACTTGCTGTCCTTGTGTACATATAGTGTGGTTATTTTTATCAATTTTCATTTTAACCAGGTTATAAAACATGAATTACCAAAAGAGTTAAATACAACAAAGTTATGATAAATTTATATAAACATCTATTGTATTGTAAAGAGAATTAAGGGTTTGCAACTATTCACAAGTATCTGTATCTAGTCATATTATTTGACTCTCTCGTCACATTTCACTTTTTTTCTAATCGACCATAGATGCAGAAAAATAAATAAACAAACACTATAATTGAAAAGCAGTAGTTTCCATTCTTAGAGAACTACTAGAATTTTTAATTATTATTGGAGATTATCAATCGATATTCCCTATCACTATATTAGCTGGAACTATATACTAGGAAGGAAAATATGATTATCTTTTCCTCAATTAATTCTATATTTATTTAAAATAATACCTTTGATAATTGATCAAGGAAATTTATTCTATGTTTAAATATATCATACTGATCCTTGTATATAGTGTCACCATGAGAGTTTGATTTTTTAAAAGTAATTAGATATTTAGCACCTGTACTAGTTTCAATGGCTGATCCCTTTAGACTTTGAATGACAGAGTCAACATGAGATCGTTTTTCACCCTTTTGAGAAAATGTTCTCTGGTAGGGATCTGCAATGAATTTATTAACCTCATCACAGAGAATACATTTTTTCTTTTTCATACAGTTTGGAACCTGTATAGTCAGTGAGTAGCTAGTAACTTTCATGTGTTGGAGTTCTTGATTCATTTGTTCGGAAGTGTATCTACACAGCTCCTTGTAGGCATCCATATTGAAATTATACGGAATATTTTGAGAGAGACCGAGTGTATTGTAAACCAATTCCAAAAGCTCCGCCAATTGCTTTGGTTTTACAAATTGAACTAATTTCTCAACTAGAAGCGCTTGGTAACTAGGTGGGAAGAACATGTGAACTATCCAATAGATCAATAAACGATCACTAGATATTCCCACTCCAAGGGCCTCTATATTGAATGTTGTATAGGTTTCTTTTAGGAAATCACCAACTATTGACTCCTCAAGTAGTTTTACAATTTCTGAATATTTTACAATGGAATATACATTAGGAGTGCTACTTGAAATCTCCGTACGATAGTGGTCCAAAAGTATCTTGGCAAAGTGGTTTTGGTCATCTGATAGTGGAATTATAACCGTCTTAAACTCCTCTATCTTTAAACCAAGGAAACCCTTTGGTTGTGACATTATAAGATTTAGACACCATTTTTGAATGGGTATATCAAAGAGTTCAGGATAGTCTTGTCTTTGGTCGAGAAGAGCTCTGATATCAGCTATGGATAGTGGCTGTATAATACTCAGTTTTTGTAGAATATTCTCTTTGGTTACATATTTTAGACAACCACTTGCACTTTGTTCTTGTATAAACTTTGCTATACTAGTTCCAGTAGGACTGAGGAATTGAGTGAGACTTGTTGGAAAACTGTTGTGATAGAACTGAGTCTTTCTGTCAATTGGTAGTGATTTTATATATTGTTCAAATCCCTTAAATACACCTTTCATACTACACACCAAATCTACAGTAACATCATCGTAAATGGACTTTCCTCTATTCTGTCTCTTTTTAATTCTCTGTTGAATATAAGTACTTAGGCTCTCATCAGAAAGTACTTTTTGAGAAGAGACTTTTGGGAATATAATTAAACCTTCTTTATCTACATAATTAATCTTTCTAGTGATATCATTTAGCACAATTTCCTGATCACTTTCAAATTCATGTGCCTTCAGTGGAAACATGAGATCATTGTCAATTTCAACACCACCTCTCTCTAATTGATATTGTCGCCATCGTAGATTTCTAGCATGGACATAAAAAGACTCTTCGTAAGTGTTATTGTAGTGGTTGGTTATGGTTATATGTTTTTCAACTGAAACTATGCATTTAAAGACAAAGACTTTAAAATGTTTTTTTGCTCTTTGTATCCAGTATCTAAATGTTTTTTCATCGTCGTCGTATTCGTCTCTGATGTATAATAAATATGGTGGTGCTGTAATTTGTTGTTTATCTAAATGACCTTTTGCATCATTACTGTAGAATGTTGATGCTAACAAGTTGACTGCTTTCTCAACTTTCTCAATCGGATACAACAAAGATGCTGATGGTTTCAGTGATTTACTATTTGAAATGCCATAGAGAAGACATATTCTATATCCCTGTGATATAGTCTCCATTTTAACATTTACATCATTGAAATAAATGACGCAGTTGACATCAAACATTTCCCTCTCTTCTGATTTAAAATTTACAATAAAAGCTTCATCACCATGCCCTAGTGTCAGATTACCTCCAATATGCTGAATACTAGACATTGACAGATAAGCAGTTGCAAAGTATTTATCATCTTTAATCTTTGGTACATAATCACAATCTTGACCCAATATATAAAATTTAACTAATTCCAATCGGATATCTGAATCATCTGCTATACCTAATTGATCTATATTTTTTAATATTTCTGTATCCTCCCATTTATCAATTTCAAATGATTCTATTGGTATTTCCCACACATTATGTTCTGTATATTATTTTATTTTTTTTTTTTTTTTTTTTGTATATATATTAGATCACTGTGATTTTAAAGTATTTGAACAGATATATATATTAATTAAATAAATAAAATACTAACCATTTTCAGATACACCATAATTCTCAATTATCTCTAATAAATAATTCTCTTTGATTGGTAAATCAAATGATTTTGAATCTGAGTTGAATTTAATTTTTATTGGGGAATGATCGAGAGATTGGAGAGTGTCATCTTTTTTTTTCAAATACAATTGTTCTTCAAAAAAGTAACTTCCCCCAATAGGAGGCCTTTCTAAGTCCAAAAGTTTTTCTTTTAGATCATTATATGACATTTTCCAATCTCTTCAAATGATTTGTCGATAAAAATAAAGAAAAAATCAAAAAAATAATGAAAAAATATCTTTTTTGTATCTAATCGGTAAAACAATTCACCAAACAAATTAAATATCTAAATTTTTCATCTACTCAAATAATATTTAACAATTTTCAAATGTTTAATTTTAAATAAAATAAAATTTATTTATCAAATGATTTAAAAGTTATTTAATTTGATTTATAAACTGTAGTTAAAAAATCTTTTAAGGTTGTTGGTTTTCTTCCAAGAAGAGTTGGTAAATCAGTTTTATCAGTTTCAAATTCATTTTGTTTAATGGCTAATGCAAAGGCAATACTGAATTCTACTAATGGTGATGGAATTACCTTTCCTAAGATTTCTCTGTAGGTTTCAACCTCTGGTGAAGTGTATGGAACTAATTTACCTGAGATTTCACTTAAGATTTTAGAAGCATCTGTTAAAGTGTAACTTTCATTATTTGCCAAAACGTAGGTTTTGTTGAGATGGTTAGAAGGATTCAAGAGAATATTTGCAGTGGCTTCAGCTTGGTCTCTTCTTGTGGTATAGTTAGATTTACCTTGTGAAGCTGGGAAGAAAATACCTTGAGACAATACAGATGGTCCAAAAAAGAATTCTGTCAGAACATCACTGTAGAGACCATTGACCAATAAAGTGTATGGGATACCAGACTTTTTAATTAAATCTTCAGTTTGAATATGTACACTGGTTACTACATTGTGAACTGGTGAACTTCCATCTTCAGTTTTTCTAATAAAACTAGTATAGAGAATGTTTTTTACACTAGCTTCTTTGGCAGCTTTGACAACATCTTGTTGTTGTTTTAGCTTATTTACAGGATCATTACTGGAGATGAATAGTAACTGATCAACATTCTTAAAAGCATCAACTAGGGATTGGTAATTATCATAATCACCAACTCTGATTTCAACACCTTTCTTTTTGTATTCTTCACCTTTGGAGGGATCTCTTACCAATGCAACAATATTCTTTGGATTAACTTTTTTCTCTAACAAAAAGTTGATTACATCTTTACCATATTTACCACTTGAACCAGTTATTAAAATTGTCATTTTGTTTATATAATTTATTTGTATTTAAAATTTTATTAAATTATTTAATTGATTATTTAATGTTTAATATTAATTTTAAATAATGTCATATTTATAGTATTTCATTTGAGTATAGGAATAGTTTTTGAGAACTAAACAAATATTCGCAAACACTGTTCGCAAAATAATTGAAATTCGCGAATAAAAAAAAATTAGAAAAGGAAATGTAAAAAAAATATCTATCATGATGATTTTTAAGCAAAACACTAAAGTTTTATTATAACATTTCTACAAACTATTTTTAATATTGTTCACTAGATTTTTATGTTTTAGATATTCATAAATCTCTGGGTAGTCTTCTTGTTTGAACTGAGGTAATTGGCCAGCTTTATTGTTTTCATATATATATTGAAAGATGGATAGTTGACCTTTTCTAGCAGCCATATCAAGACAATCGATATCAAATTTATCAGAATGATGTTGGTTAATGAATTTAATGAATGGTAAATTACCAGATTTTACAAAGCTTGGAAAAGGTGCAAAACTGTCACATTGTACTGTCCTCTGAATGTGTTCTGCAATTTTTAGATTACCAGCCAAAAGAAGATGCATCTTTTCCAATTTGATTTTGGGATAAGTTTCCATAATGTATTTGAATACTGGATAGTTTTGTGATGTGATTGACCATGATATTAGGTCTTGATGTGTAATGTCGTAGGTTGTCAATAGAGAACTATGTTTTTCAAGGAGATGTATAATTAAATCAACTCTACCTGATGATACAACCTCTCTTATATAGTATGTCATTCCCATGGATATTGACTTTTTTTGATGATAGAAAACTATAAAGTCCATGTCCTCTGGAGAGGTTGTTTGTGCATCTATTTTTACATTTAGTTTTCTGTTTAAAGCGTGTTGTTCTACTAGGTATCGTATGGTAGAGATATCAGTTAAAGTGAGTGTATATATAGATTTTAAAACATTATCGTGGAACCCTAGTGACATTAGTAAACTGACTTTTTGATGATTGTTTAGGTGGATAGTGTCATCTGGAAGTACACAAACAAGATTCACATTTGAACCTTTCTCATTAAAGTATGTGTATATCTCTTGAATGACCTCTACAGACATTTTTGGATAAATAACAGGTGTGGTTATATACCCATTAACCAGACACCATTTAATTGTCTCTTGTCTATTTTTAGTTGGATATAATAGCCATTGGGATGAAATGGTAGCTTTAGGGTATGCACTTATATAGCTTGTAAATAACTCAAAATCTCCAATTTTGAGTAAAAATTCAACTATCATCTGAGAAGGAATTCGAGAAATGGATATTATATTGGTTATAAACTGGTTCTTTTGCTGTGAGTATACCAGTGCATTACTTATATTATAAACTACGTCTTTGGGTATTGTGGGGTCAATGGATATAGATGTATCAAATACAGATATTGCCATATGATACGACTGTTGACTTCCACTATAGTACTTTTTATAGAGATGTTCGTTTCCATATTTACATAGAAATGGACCACATATATCCCAGTTGATTGAAAGTGAAGGATGGGTCAAATCATAGATAAATTCAATGAGTTCTGCATTAGCAGATTTACAAGCATTTTCAAATTCTTGAGTAGTTTTTAAAAGTTTTCCTTTTAATCTACTATTGTTGTAGTATAGTAGTTTTACAATTTCTAGATTTCCACCAAGTACAGCACAATTAAAGGTATCGTAACCTTCAAACATCCAGCTGCCTACAAATTTATAAATAGCTAGAAACAATTTATAATCTTGAATTTTTTGACATAGTAGTTTGATCCCATTGACACTATATGAAAGTTGAAATCTGTCATGATCTACCAATGATCTTTTAAACTTTTCTTTAAATAATTGTATATAGTTATTCTCGATCATCCATCGAACTGAATATATTTCATCCCAATTGTACACCTTTATATCTTTATTAGATATTCTCAATCTGATACTATATAATCTAACATGATCAAAAATAACTTTACATATGTATTTGTTATTAAATACTTGTGAATATAAACTATCCATCTTCACATAGTTAAATAAATTATTCCAATCAAAAAAAAAAATCAAAAAAAATAAATCTTGATCTCCCCAAACAACGAAATTTTAAAACACTATGGTGTTGAATCAAACGAATCTTAATCTATGTCCTAGGTATGAGAGTTTATAGTAAGGTGACTTATGTACAGAGAAGAGGAAAAGGAGAGGAAACAAGAAGAGGATAAATGTTGTATTCGTATGGTATTTTTTTTTTTTTGAAGGATGATAAGTTTAATCAAATTTAGAAACCCATAACAATACTATTGTTTGTCATTGGTTTATAATAATAGTACAGTTAATGGTGTTATTTATTTGACTATGATATTATGGTTGATTTTTTTTGTATGTTATTTTTTTTTAATATTGTTTTTAGGTGAAAGAGAGTATGTACAAGTGTCTATCCCAATCCACACCCAATCAATTAGTAGATAGATATGCTGTCTATCTACCAGCCCCAAGACCACCATGATCTTCTTGAACAGAATAAGTTATCTGCTTGTTGATTTCCTCCAGCTATATAATTAAATCCCAATCAAATATGTATGTATATCATCCAATCAATGTGAATTTATAATTTAAATTTTTTTTAAAATTATTATTTGTTGATGTTGTTGATTATTTGACGAATTGATGACGAAATTAGTATAAATGTGCAAGTGAGATATGTGGAATTTTCATTGAGACAAAAAATGAAATTTATAATTTATTATTATTACTAACCTTGAAATTCTGGGGTAGCAGAAGCTCCTGAAGTCTTTTTCTTTGGGTGTGGTGCAAATGTTGGAATGGTCATTAAAGATATATATTTATTATTTAAATAAATTAAAAAACAATGAAAAAAGAAAAAAAAAAAAAATGTTTTAGGACTTTTGATTGGAATATTGTGATCCTATTCCCTCATTCTTAAAAAAAAAAAACAGTGCGTGAAATGCAAGGATGTAAATTTTAACTAGTGATTAGAGCTCGGTTAATTTCTTGTCAATAGCTTCCTTAATTATAGGATCTGTGTTAGATTTTTAAAAATTAGAATTAGAATTTTAAATAAGATGGTTTTGAATAAATATTTGTGAATTGTCAATTTACCCACTAATATACCCCTATTTTCTTAAAAACCAAAAAATTAAAAAATCTAGATATTTTGGTTTTACAAAAAAAAAAAATTTGTGGGGAGTGGGTTGGACAATGATTGTCAGATTGGATCACTTACCATTGATATCGTAGTTTTTGTCATTGATTTCCTTGATGATTTTGTCCAATTCAAATTTGTTACGAGACCATGAGATTCTACGTGGAATATTGTGTTTATCAAGTTCGGTGTATGTCATAATTTTACAAGGATCTTTATCGCATAGTGAGAGAATGTCACTTTGACGATTGAGCTTTTTGAAGAACTCCAAACCTGTGGATTTCTCAATGAACCCTAGAGGCACTTCAAAATCCTGAAGTTCCTTCTCATTGGATATATTTTCATTGGGAACTACAAAAGCACCCAAGAGTAGTGGTTGTTCACTTTCATGACTCTCAGCTAATATAACTTTATACAAATGAGTTGGTACATGTACATTGTTGCCACCTATGACTTGATGTTTAATATACTTTCTCTCTGAAAGTTTACTGAATTTCTGACGTTGTTTCAATTCCTCTTCTGTGAACTTTTCAACTAGATTTGGTAGGAAAATAGGTCCTGAAACAACCACAACATTCTTGTATCTCTTTGTCAGAGTTGATTTAGCAAAGACTTCCATTCTATACCAGAAGTTGGTGTTGTTTTGTAGGTCTTGAGGGACTATATTTGCATTCAACAAAAATGTGTGGTTCATAGCTTCTTGTGAACCCACAAAATCACCTGCAGGTATCATGTGACCTCTGCTCCATCCCGATCCTAGATAATCACTATTCTGTGACTTAAACTGATCTGGAACACTGATAGTGTTACTATTAAACTGAGATTTCTTTCTATCAGCAATCTTATTCTTGAAATCGTCTAAAGAGATCCTCTGCATGACCCAATTTGGAATCTTTCTCTCCCAGTTCATAGAAGTGATATAGCCATCATAATACCATAGATTATTGTGACATGGTAGCCCATGTTTAATCAAATCCCTATGTAATTCATTATAAGGAAGTGGTGAGCCGTGGTTCAGATCTAGTCCCTGTCCTCCTGATTCCTTCAAATTTTGAAAATATTCCCTAATATTCAAAGTATCCAATAGATAATCAAAAACCCATTGTCTCTGATGAAACCCTTGTAATTCTTTACCCATGTTATCTCTTTGTTTCAGTAGACTTTGATAATTGTCTTTCTCGACTACCAAACTCCTATTTACTTCATTTTTAGCATCTTCGCTCTTTTTCAATAACTCTTCTTTCTCTTTAATCAATTTTTCATTTTCTTTTATAACATGACTCTGTTGATTTAAAGCAATCAGAGAAAATGTTGAAACTGCTGTTGCACCTATTATAATTGACCTTTGAATCATCTTCACAAATATATCAAAATGAAAAATCTTTTTATTTAAATTCTTGTAAAAATTGAAGTTTTGCAGCACTTTAGTTATTTTTTTGCCAAAACCAAATGCAATAAACAAAATCCATGTGAGAGTTCAATGAATCAATTATGGAATGTTTTATATACAAATCAAAAAAGGAAAAAAGTACCAAATTTTATAGAAGGATATATCAGTTATAATGGAACAAAGGTCTCTTTATATGCAGACAATAAAAACTATCTAGATGCCAAATTTGTTAGTAATCTACATATTGAAGAAGGTTTGAGGATTGAAACTGATGCCTATTTGATTGATGTTGAGTCTAAAAAGGATGTATCAATACGAGTCACAGAGACACCACCACCTGTATCTACACCTACTCCTAAACTAGTACCAACACCAGCACCAAAAGTTTCATCTAAAAGAAAGGCATTTGTAGTACCTGTAAAAGATACACCTACAAGACCTCCATCACCACCTCCAGTTAAACAAATACCAACTCAATCTTACCAACAAAAATTTCAATATACAGAAAATAACAGTGACGATGATAATGGTGAATACAGGCAACCATCTCTATACACTCAACCTAAACCTAAAATAGCACCTACCAAACAGAATATTACATCTCAACTTCAACTTCAACAAAAACCTCAACCAAAACCCCAACAACAACAACCAAAACCAATACAACCTACACTAACTAAAGAACCAACGGATGATGAAGACGAAGATATTTATGATATGCTTGCATATTCTGATAGTGAGAATGCTAATAAAACAACATCACATAAATCTAAAGAAACTGTATCATCTTTGGATATATATGATATGTTAGGTGAAGGTTTAGATGACGATGATAATGAAGATGATAGAATTACTACGAACTCAAACCAAATTGAAAATAGTAAAAAACTCAGTAGTAATACAGAGAGTAATGAAAATGAACATATAGATGAAGATGAACATTCTAAAAACCTTTTCGATGTTTTTGGTGGTGGGGAGACCTCTCATCAAAGTTATGATGAACCATCATATGAGCCTCAACCTAAGAAATCTATTTTATCAACACCAGTTTCAAAGGAAAAATCACAAAGTAACAGTCTAGATGATATTGTTATTATGCCACCTTCTCCTACCAGATCACCTTCTAGATCACCTCCACCATCACCATCACCAACACCGAACATCAATATGAAAAATAGTCAATCTACAATTATAAAAGACGATGATTTTGATATGGATTTTATAGTTGATCATGAAGATGAAAATGATGTACCACCATTACCCAATAATACTTTATTAAATCAACCTATAGTCAATATACAGTCTAAAAATTTACCACCATTGAAATTGAAAAAAGTTCAACCAGTGATGATGGATACAAGCACAGATGATAACTTTTCACCTAGAAGTGATATTCCTCTTCAAATTTCACCAAAGAAACTAACTTTAAAACTCAATAGTAGTATCTCAACACCAACACCATTAAAATCACCTTCATTTCAATTGAAAAGGAAGTTACAAGGTGATGAAGGTAATAGTACAACTACAACTACAACTAGTACTACTAAATCTACAGTACAACCAGTAGTAAAGAGAAAGACATTTACACCACCAAACAAAACCATGATAAAGAATATTCAAGAGTCTATATTGTTCCCTGATTCTATAATTGTAAATATAAGCAAACAAGAGAGAGACTGTGAGATAATGGACAAGTTTGATTCGTTACAAGATTATAGGTTTAATTTTGTTAGAGCTATTAATGAGGATTTCAATATAAAGATGATTGATATCGCTCAGAAATTCTATCAGGGTTGTTTGTCATTGAACTGCTCTGCAATGAATCCCATGTGTAAACATGGCTTGAAATCACAAAGACTTATTACAAAACAAGGTGATAACAAGGGAAGGGAATACTATTCATGTGCTCAGCCACGTGAAAAAAAATGTAAATATTTTGAGTGGGTTGATCAAGTAAAGTCTGCAAAAGGTATGGAGATTGACAATACTCTCAGCTCACTACCTCAGTCATTTGTCATTAAAGAAGAGAAGTTGACCCCTGAATCGGAACAATTTTTCAAAAATAGAGGTATATCAGTATATTTTGATATGGAATTTATAATTTCACATAAATCCAATTCTAATAATAGTAATAGTAATAATAATCCAACTATTTATTTGAAATTTAAAAAAAAGAAATTTACGTCGTATGCTAAAGATGATATATGGATAATATCAAGTAGTAGGGATTTTTCAATGAAAACCACACTGTTTAGATCAATTTATCATGCACCTTCTGATCAGGGGTTTATGGAGGTAAGACCTATTGATGTTAATAATGAAGATTTGAAGAAACTTCAAAAGGCACGTCAAGTCTATGCTATTCAAGGTCCTAATGCCTCTTCAGAGTTTGCAATGTTAGATAACTTACAATTGGAATCTTTGGAAAATGAATTACCAATTCTTCCATACATTTTAAATCCAAGTAATCCTGGTATAATCTCTGAGAATCTAGAAGAAGCTGTCAAAGCAGAAAGAGATCTATTCGCAATATCATTAAACTATTCTGAAGGTTTGGCAATTGCAAATAGATTTATTAAAGATTATACACTGAATATCGATCAAAAGAAAGTTCTATTAGGTAAGTACACTATTATACTCTTATATAGTCAAAGGATACCATTTGTATTAATTAAATATGTGGGGGTGATATTTTTGTGATATTTTTATGATTTTTTAGAGTGTTTGAAGTGGTTTCATTTTAAAGATAAATTGGAGGGCTTAGATGATGAAGAAGAGAGTTTTCCGGTGATATTGGTACATGGTGTATTTGGATCTGGTAAAAGTACATTGTTAGTGGTTATTATTCTGTTTATTGTGGAGTTATGTGAACAAGGTCAGAATGAAGATATTAGGGTATTTATATCATCTCTGACGAATGTGGCTGTTGATAGGATACTCCTGACCTTGTTAGAACACCATTTTAATGATTTTCTAAGAGTTGGAAGTATAAAGAAGATTGCTAAACCTATTTTAATGTACACTGTACATAGTTCAAGAGGACCTACAACTGGTACTAGTATATCAACTAAACAAGATGAGGAAGACGCAATTAAAGAGATTAATCATCTGATGAAAACTGAAGAGGGTCTTACGGCGGAAGACAAGAAGTACTATGAGAAGATTATTGAAGATATCCGAAAAGGTAACATGAAGAATAGAAGTGAATCTGTAAAAACATGTAGAGTTGTTGGAAGTACTTGCATAGCATCTACATTTAGTGTTATGGATAACAATGTCTTTCCCATTGTGTTTTTGGATGAATGTTCACAGATGCAAGAACCATTGTCACTGATTCCACTGTCAAGATGCAAGAACTCCAAACTCTTATTAGTAGGAGACCCTAAGCAACTTGAGCCTACTATTCAATCTAAGCCCTCACAATCTCTTGTAACATCTGGAAAAGGAGGTTTGGAGAAAACTCTATTTGTAAGATTGAAAAATTTGAAAATCAATTCCATTCTACTGAGAACTCAGTATAGGTGTCACCCGAATATCAGTAAGATTTCAAATCAACTATTTTACTCTGACGAGTTGATTGATGGTATAAGTTCTTGTGAGAGACCTAATATGGTACCTACACTACCTCCAGTTGGATTCTGTGAAGTTGAAGATGGGAAAGAAATACAACTTGATGGTAGTTATTACAACGAAGCTGAATCAAATGTTGTGTGTCGTCTCATTGAGATATTCGTTGAAAAGGGTATCCAATTAGACCAAATTGGAGTTATATGTCTATACAAAGCACAGGCATTTAAAATCAATGAGATCCTAGAGAAAAAGTATAAATCAAGATCCACTCAGAATATAACTAAACCTCAATCATATGAAGATGAATTGGATATTGATAAACTCATTAATGGTGATATAGATTTAGACAATGACGAAAATGTAGATGATTTTGAAGAGTATGATTCAGAAGAAAATGCAGAGAAACCAAAGAAAACCAATAAGATTCAAGTTTCAACTGTTGATGCATTTCAAGGTGCTGAAAAGGATATCATTATCCTCAGTTGTTCTAGATCATCTATTGCTGGTGGATTCATTGATAATCCACAGAGAATCAATGTTGCCATCACCAGAGCAAAAAATCATTTTATAGTAGTTGGTAATGAAAGAGTATTACTTGCAAGTCCACTTTGGAAAACTATTCTATCCAATTCTAAAAAAACTAGGTCAAAGACTATATTGTCTAACAAACAGTTTAAATTTAATTAAAATCCTATCGGCACTTTAGAGCACCTTTTAGGCCCGACCTGATGTTTTTCTCTAAGTTTTTTTTTTTTTTTTTTTTTTTTTTTTTTAAATTTTAAATCATCGCAAGGTAAGTTTAGGACTACATATATTGTTTTGTTGAACCCCCCATTCTCTACATCACTACGAAGTGAAATTCATTTAGATTCACATCACACACCATTTTTATAAATTATAATAATCTTTTTTATTTTAATTTTATTTATTTGGAAAACTTCACACTAAATTAGTGTATACATGATATTTTTTTAATTTCTGTATTAACATATGAAATAAACAATCTTCTAACATCAATTACCTCATTATACACATTACTATAGTAATGTTCATTAGTCTATAGAGAGAAGTTTCAAACACAAAATTTCAAATTATAAACTAAAGAGAAGGGAGGGATAAAATTATTAAATCATCTTATAATAATAACATATATACCACCACCACCACTACCACAGTAACTCAACTCCAATAGCTAAATTTTTAAAAGTACATTATTTTTATATTTTATATATTGTTTGGTTTATTTGTAAACAATTATCATGCTTTTTTATCACTTTGAGAATCAAAATAGTAGCAATAACAGTAGTAGTAACCATTACAATAACAACAAATCACACTCTTGGCAATCTTTTCAATCCATTGGATAAAGGAAATTCAATTATAACATATCTTTTTTAAAAACTTTATAACTATTCCCTTCACAATATCTCTTAAAAATCTTTTTTTTTAAAAAAACATTCTGCAAAAAAAAAGCTTACATTTCAAAAGACATTCACTCACACACCACCACCAGCAGCACCACAGTGTATATAAAATAATATATATTTAAACCTAAACACCTATCAGAGGAACTATAGCATAAAGCTTAGACAAACACTAATTAAAGTAAAAAATGATGAAAGCGGCATTAGAGGAATATAACCAGAAACATGGAGGATCTTCCAATAGCAACTATAATACATTACCTCCTATTCAGAAACCAGATACAATGCAGGATGACACAACTAGGAGAAGGAGAGGTGCAACTGTAATTGGTAATGGAGATAGACCTAATTTCAACTTCCAAACCACTGATACCAGTGGATCCTCAACAACCAGCAGCGGGGCAGGAGACACAACATCAGGAGGAGTCGGTGCAAATGGAAAAGAGAATGAAAGTTACAATTCTATAAAGATGCGTTATCTCCGATCTCTAAAAATACCAATTTCAATACCCTCTAAAGAACCTCAACAAAATATATCAGCATCCGCACCCATACCAATACCTATAGCACTGAACCTCAAAGAATTTGATTCAGATGACTCTGATTCTGAAAAGGAAGACGAAGAAAATGGAAATAGTGTATACAATCCCGATCAAGACCTTAACAGTTTCCAACCAGGAAGCTTATTAAAACAATCAATGTTAAATAATAGTAATACACTTCCTACCAACACCAATAACACCAATAACAACAAAAATACACAACCAAATAACCAATACAGTAGTATAGGCAGTGCTTTGGCACAAGCCAACTCGAATAAACCACTGGGTGATATCTCTGTTGACGATAATAGTAGTAATAATAGTAGTAATAGTCGAACAAAATCTGATGAAACTGAAGTAGTTCCTGTCAGAAAGGACTCTAGAAAACATAAATTTATTCCTCCTCACGAATTAATGATGGAAACTAATACAGGTACCATTGAAAATATGATAAATCATTCTCTACCCGGTAATAATAGAAAGAAATTTGGTCAATGATAATCCTCTATACAGTTTACTAAAATACACTATAATAATAATTTTATTGAAAAACAATATTCCGATCGACATACAAAATAATAATAACTTCAATACTATAATGATTGCGGGAAAACACAACCCCATCCACACTTCTACTCCACATTTTCTTTTGAACAATTAAAAAAAATTAATTTTTTCTATTAATTTTTAAAAAAAATAATAAATATATATCTATATATAACTACCCTCTATTTATGTAAAGTAAAATATCAATCACTGTTATTACCAAATTTAGTATATTTTAAAAGAATTCTTCATTGTCTGAATACACTATTTTTAAAAATTTAAATTAATTCGAAAGGGTGTGGTGGTGTGGTGTCCTAAGAAATAATAAGTAAATTGGAATAATCCCAGGGTATGTACTTAATTTAGTATGATTATAAAAATTCTTTAAATCTCCTTGTAATTTATCTCAATTTTAAAATCTATTTAAAGTTTAAATTTATTGGTAATTTCAATATTCAATTAAAAATCAATTCTAAAACTATAAACTACAATGTCAATTTTATGTAGGTAGATCTTTTAAAATATTTTCAAATAAAATAATTTCTATACTAATATTAATACATACTTTTAGTATCAATTTCCTCTATTGGTAAAAGTTCTACATTTAAACCAGAAAGTAAATCTATAAACTATGCTTCCACTGCTGAGAGCATGAATATCAAACTAGGAAACAATCAAATATGTGGTGGTATTACTAATTATGGTTCAATTTTCGGACTTCTTCCAATACAATTAACATTCTTTTAAATAAAATCAATATTTGTACAAACTAGTTTTTCCAATGATTTATAACCACATATGTAAAACATTTGACAAATTAATATTTTAAATTTTAGAAATATATATTAAATTCTATTGAAATTAAAATTTTGGAGATTATCTATGAAAACTAAAATCATAGTAATCAATTGTCAATGATAAAAAAAAGAGTATAAAGAGAAACGCTTTGAAAATGAAATAATTCAATTCAATTAAATATAATTTAAAAGAATAATTAGTTATCTTAATTTTGATTTTACTAGAATAGTATTAAGAATAAAATGAAATTTGCATTAGTATTTGTTGCAACAATTTTGTTAACTACTGCCATTGTTTCTGCTAATAATGGTAATGATGGTGTTCAATGTGGTAATCAAAGATGTGGAAATGACCAAGTATGTCACATTAGAAATGGTGATTGTAACTGTGTTAGTGACCATCAAGTGGAAGCATCTTTGAGATTTAATAGAATTGGTAGTTGGACTAGAGACGGTAGACAATACACCCAATTTGATGTCACTATTACTAATCATAGTAACAGAAACATTAGACAAATCAATATCAGAACTGATGAAACTTTTACTTTGAGAAGTCAAAATGATTTATGGAATATGGTCAGACAAGGTGACAACCTATCATTACCATCCACTCAAACTATCAATAGCGGCGCCTCTTACACCTTTGGTTTTATTATTGTCGGAACTCAACAACCAAATCTGAGAATCAGATCCATTGTTTTCAACTGAACTCTATAAAGTACCTTTTGTCATCCTAAACTATTAAGATTTTTTTTTAAATAATAATAAACACTTAAGTTATTTTTATTTTTTTTATTGATAGTTTAGTATTGTCAGTTAATCTCATCGATAAGATCTTTTTTTTTGATTTGAAATTTTTTGTGTACTTGCATTTCAATGAAAAAAATCCAAAAAAAAAATAAAAAAGAAAATTAAAAATATCAATGTGTGTGCATATGCAACAGCCACATTATAATAAACAATCAAAACCTTTTTTGAAATTAAAAAAAAAAAAATTTTTCCTTTTTCCTATTGAAGCCAATTTATCACATCATTTTATTAGTGATACATTGAATTATATATAAAACAATAGAGGTAAATAGAAATCAATTTCTGCTAATTTCCCAAAAACATCAGAAAAGAAGAATTTTTTTTTTTTTTAATTTGTCTCTAGATATTTTAATCCACTTATCAAAGTTTGATTCTTTTTTTTCATTTTCCATCACCTTTTTATTAATTTTTTTTTTGTGTTATTAATATTAAAAATATCACAACAACAAAGAAAGCAGTTATTATTATATAATATTTTAGATCGTATAGAAAATCAATAGCAAAAAAATATTTATTTGATATTTTGAGCGTAAAACAACATTCCCCATACCCCCGTATCATCATATAAATATCAAACGAATTAATCACACACACACCAATAAAACATAAAACCACCCACACGCTTCTATCTATAAATTCAGAATTCTTTGATTTCAAATAACACACCCCAACACCACAACATTTTTATTGGTATAATAACTATAAAACTATATAGAATAGAGTAAATATTAAATATTTCTTCACTCTCTGTTTTTGTTTTTGTTTTTTTGTACCCAAATTTGATTTTTTGATTCACATATATCCATTTATCATTGTGCACATGTAACGTGTGTTTGATACAACTCATTTTTAAAAATATCAAAAATAACAATATCAACAGTATCAATAATTATCTCTTTTTTTATTTGATACTTTACCCAAATAATAAAATTTCAGTTAGAACCAATGTTATTTTTTTTTATTTGTCAGAATTGTGTGTTTATTAGGATGAACATCCCCCATCTCATATCAGCATCATAATTTTTATTTATTTTATCGGGATTCAACGTTGATATTTTTCTATCTAATTTTAATTCAACCTGAATGTCATTATTTGATTTTTTTTTTTTTTATTTAATATTTAATTTTAAAATTTACCTTTCTGCAGTTTTTTTTAATTTAAATCACAATATTTTCTTCAATTTATTGTAGATTCAAGAGTGTGAATCAAAAAATTCCTTTTCATATTATTTTTTTTTTCTTAATGTTATTTTAAAAGAGACAACAACATTTTATATATTTAATTTTATTTATTGTACATAAACCTAAAAGACAGAATTTATTTATATTAATTAATTAAAAAATCAAAAATTTAAAAAAAAAAATATCAGATCAATCATATTTTAATCCAATCAGTAGATAGCAATTCTGCGACAGAAATGAATACCAATGGTAGTCCTATTATACTACAACCTCTTTCTACCTCAACTACACCACCACAGATGGTTGGTAGAGAATCAGGTGGCAACCAGACACTACCACTAGGACCTTTACAAATGGGTGTAGGATCCACTGTACACAATAGCCCAGGTTCACCAGGAATTTTGATGAATAGACCTGATGGCAGTATACATAATAGTCCACTGCCATCACAACAGCAACAATCTCTACCACAACACAGCAGCCCCAATAGTATGAATAGCCAACAATCCATGTCTAATGGTGGCAATGAGGATTCAGAAGAAAAGAAATTTATGACCAATTTGCATAAATTCATGGAGATGAGAGGGTCACCAATTGAAAAAATTCCAATTTTTGATCACAAGGAACTCAATCTCTATAAATTATACAATTGTGTAACTTCAAGAGGAGGTCTAGAATCAGTTATTGAACACAAGTTGTGGAGACAAATTACCAATGATCTCTCTGTAGATCCAGAGAGAACTGACGCTGGTTATCGTCTCAGAATACATTATCTTAAATTCCTCTACCCTTATGAGAGAAAACATTTTCTCAAGTCATCAGATGATGAAAACTTTGATTTTGACCTCTTTGAGAAGAAACTCTCCAAAACACCAGCCGATAAGAAAATGTTACACAGAAAGAAGAAGTTACAACAACAATTGATTTTACAACCACCTCATTCCCATCATCATAACAATAACAATAGTAACAGTAATAGCAGCCAACAATCAAACAGTCATCTCTTAACTAATCTCAGTAACCCACAACCACATTTTAATAGTCCATCTAGTGGAAAAACTACACCAGAATCATCATCTCCTAATGCACTTTTATCTTCCAATAACTTATGTATAAATAATAATAATAATAATCAAAATAACAGTATAAATAGTATAAACAACAGTAACACTACCAATCATAATATTAGTAATAGTTTTCCAAATAATGAATTTATTAATCAAATGAATGAATCCTCATTTTTAAATGTATATAATAGTTCAATACTGTCATCACCATTATCACCAAGTTCTTCACAACCTCTTAATAATAATAACAATAATAATAATAGTAACACTGTCATTTCACCTCTATCATCTTCCAATCTATTTACTCAAACATCACAATCACCTTCACCTTTACCATCTATTAATCAACAAACCCTTTTTGTAACCTCCACCACATCACCACCAACTGTAAATTTACAACATCTTGAATTCAAATCACTCAAAAAATACAATAACTATCATAAACTCAAAGTATCCAATACTCCATCTAAAAAGGAACTCCTCAATGCCGTTTTGACCCACTTTGTACAACAGAAAATCGACACTGAAGAGGGAATCATCAATAATTTTCTCAAGAGAATTAGATCTGATGTTAGAGTTAGACAAGTTGAAAGAGTTTAAACCTAGTTATACCTGTTCAAAATATCACACATTCCAAAACCATCACCACCACCGCCACCATTATCGCATCTATCTATATATTTATATATTCCAATTGTTGTAGTTGTAGTGTACTATTTAAACATATTAGAAATTTGTAATCATTTCCTCCCCCACCTCCCCTATTTGTTATCAATCAAAAAAACAAAAGTTCAAAAAAAAAACAAATTGTTATCTCCACTCTTCCTCCTTTTTGGTAGAGCAACGGCTAATAATTGTACATAGAATATTTCTATTATTTCATTTTGGTTATCATTTTACTATATTTTTATCAACCACCTTCTTTATCCTTTTTTCAATGTTTTTCCAGAATTGTTTATGGTTTTTTTTATAAATGTATAATATTCCATATTCAAATAAAAGAACCAATAAAACCAAAAAAACCCTCTATAAAAAAGGATCATCTTAGCTTTTACAATACAGAAATATTTATTTTTTACTACTTTTTCAAAATTTATGATTGAGAGGTATTTACTCAAATTCCAAAGATTTTCGATAGAGTATTTGCCTTTTGTGCCTCCTGAGGTTTTGAACTTCAAGGAGGAGAATCTTTAACCATGTCTGGTGTGAATTTTGTAAAACAAGTCCGTGGTATTCGTTTGTTAATGGTTGCACAAATGATTCTAGGAACTTTTTTTTCAAAATCAAGCAATAGATTTGCACAATCTCTTGAGTTTTGACATCATTATTGATGCGAACATATTTAGCAGTAGATTCAATATCCATTATCAAGATCAAAGAAGAGACTAGTTAACTATAGGAATGATTCCATTTGAGTAATAGTCTGAGAGCTAGTGATAGTAGTTGTGTTTGCCCAAAAAGGTATTTATACAAGTTTCTAGATTAGTTACGGTACCAAGTGACCAATCATTTCTTAAAAAATTTAAATTGTTTGATTGATTTATAATTAACAGATGTGAGACTTCTAGCACGTTGTTAGGGTATTCCTAAAGAGTATCTTTCTTAAAAAATTTAAATTGTTTGATTGATTTATAATTAACAGATGTGAGACTTCAAACACGTTTGAGAAAGAATTAAAAACAAAAATTTTTTTTTTATTAACATAATATTAACATATATATTTTTTAAATGAATAGAACTAGTTGGGTACATTTTGGAGACTTAATGGATAGAATTACATTCGAAAATGCAAATAGATATATAGATATATTACCAGAAATAAGAAATTCAATACAACTATCCATTCCAAAACAACCAATTCAAATTTTCAATAATAATCCTGAAAATGAAAATGTCCAGGCCATTAATTTAGATGATCCTATTGATGCAGAACACCCTCTCCCAGAAAGAATTTATGTAACATTGGGTCTGGTTCGTATATTTGAAAAAGCTACTAGTGATGAGCCAATACATACATATAGCGGTGGTGTTACTTGGGATATAATAAAAGACACTCTCCATCTAACTAAAGGAGGTCTTATAAGAAGAAATAATGTAGCCAAAACTATTGTTTCTCCTCCTTATCCACCTGGAGACTACCAGCTTATAAATTCTAAATCTATTGTAGGTATTATTTTGTAAATGGTTTCCAACCCAAGACTAATGGTTTTATTAATTTTAGTCTATCTTTGATTGTAGAGAGTAAGTGAAGTCATTAGGAAATTCATGGTTTACTCCCCTATATTTTTCTGGAGTCTCACAATAGGTTCCATTATAATAGCATCAATAGCCCTTTCAAAAAAATAAACACAACACTTTATTATTTACCAATTGCTTATACTCTTCTTTCTATTCTTCAGTTTTCTATTCTTTAATTTCTGCAATTTTATCAGCAAAAAGTATGTAATCATACATCTTAAATCCTTCAACCTTCGACTATTTATCATAAACCAATTGCATATACTAGTGCTGGTAATCCATGTATCTGCAGATTTTTCAAAGATTCATTGGGAGAATTTTCATGTAGAAAGTTATAGGAAATCATTGTTTATGGCCCTGAGTGAGGTGTGTATGAGAATATTTTTTTGTAATTTTATTGAGAATAGGTAGTTATGATATAGCTGACAAATTCCTTCCAAGAAGATTCCCATTGAGCATAGTTTAGATCTCTTTCAGTGTCGTCATAGAACGCAGATTGGTCAAGTGAATTCAAAGCCAACTGTTTAAGTTGTTTCAAATTAAGACCAGCTGAGAAAACAACTTCAAAGAAATCCAAAGAGGTACCTGCATAACCATAGATGGCAGGATCATCAGATGAAATGGTTACAGTAACACCACTGTTCATCAAAGATGCAACAGGATGTGATCTGATATTGGTATAAAATTCCAGAACTTGGTTACTAATTGGACAGATTTCCAAACCAATATTCTTTTCAATTAAAACCTCCATTAAAACTGGATATCTTTGAATTGAAAATCCATGTCCAATTCTTTGACTGTTTAATAGAATGGCATCATACAAATTTGTATTATTATAGAGAATAGTTTCACCAGCATGGAAATAATAATCTAAAGAATAATATTGATCAATACCAGCTTCATAAATTGCTGCAAATTCATCAATATAATAAATTAATGGGTATCCTAAATCTTCTGGACCTGTAAATATAAATATTATCAAACATTAGAACACTCCCCTCTTTCTTAGATTTTTTTGTTTTTTTAAAAATTCATACCATCAAGGTCAAAACCAATAAAAGTATATGGATATTGGTTACGAAGTACCAAAGATTCTTGAAGATGTTTCATAACTACATCTTTTGGATTGTGTCTAAAATCAGCACCTATAATTTTAACATTGAAACATGGCATATTGTATTTTTGTTGATTTTCTTTAACTAGTCTTTCTACAAGTTCAATGTACCATGTATCATTATAGGTAGTTCCATTTAGATTGTAATAGGTTGCAAATGGTTTTCTCAATTCAACATGTTGGATATTGTCACCAATCATTTGGTCAATCATATGTTGGAGATAACCTTCAGCTATAGGAACATATGTAACCAAACCAGAGGTCTTTGAGAAAATACTATCAAAATTTCTCCAAAGTTCTACATAGTCACCAGTATCTCTGCCTATTAAAGTCAAATTAAGATAAAGTTGATTATCAAATTCAGTAACATTGGCTTGTTGTGATCTGACAGTCTCTAAAAGTACCCAATCACCATCATCTGGTTGTTCATCAAAAAAGTAATAGGAACCGTAACTGAAATTGGCGTTGGCTTGTCCAATATAATAATAACAATTTGGAAGATAGGTACCAACTTGAATCAAATAGTCATAGGTTGCTGATGAATCTTGATGTAGATGGAGTGCGCTACCTTTAGGGAATTTCTGTAAAATTTTAAAAGTTTCCATATTTTGAATAGTTGATGCTTCCTAAAGTTTCCATTTAGTTTAATGTTAATTAATTGTTCACTAAAAAAGTACTGTGGGATGAAAAACTTTTGGGTGATGGTGGGATAGTTTAAAAAAATTATAGCAAAACCTACATATAAAGTATTGTATGATGGTGGATCAATATTACTGTAAGTTAATTCATCATTCAGAACAATTTGCTCAAAAATGCTATTTGCTTGTTCTTCTTGTGTTGTAAAATATACAGTTGAACCAATTGCCAATTCTTGGTCGTCTTTAACTAGTTTTGATCTTTGTTCATAATAACTACTAAGATATTGATTATCATTACTGTTACTGCCCTCACTGTAACTACTTCCACTAGTACTAGCACTAACATTGGATCCAATTAACATCAAATGTAGGAGCACCGCCAATAACAATGTTTTATGATTTTTCATATTAATTTTATTTATATTGGGGGTGAGACGTTATTTAAAAATCAAAACAAAAAAAAATTAAAATATCACTTACTTGTTTTTAATAAAATCACAAAAAACAGTTCTTAGAGTTTTTTGGAAGATTCTTAAACAACATATGCAAATTCCTTTTGTGCAAATCGAAACATAGTTGTTCTAGATTAATGTTTTTGTTTTTAAACAATTATATACACTGAAAGTTTTATTTATCGATTATAAAGTATTATTAGTAACCATAAAATTTTACTGTTTGTTGGTATTGATGTTGATTGGGAAGGAAAAATTGGTTGGTTGTATGTGTCAAAAGTTGTGGTGTGTTGGTGAGGTGTATATAAGTTGCCTACTGCAATTCTAATATATTAGTTGTTATGTTATGGCTTATTGATATGCTGTGTGTTTTAGTATTGTTGCTGTTGTTGTTTTGTTGATAAATAATAGATTATAATATTTAAATATTAAGGCTGGAAAGTGGAGAAATAATACCCAAACTCTTAAGATGACCAAGATTGCTCAACAATTTCCTTTACTTTACGATTATATTCCCTTTTGTTTTCTCTAAACAATCTTGCTGACTCTGAATTTGCAGGAGAGTTTGGATTTGGATCACATAGTAAAGATTGAATAGAAGTTAAAATAGCTGCAATATCATAAATTGGTGACCATTGGTTCTGTAAAATATCAAGACAAATAGCTCCGTCTGTGTATACATTTGGGTGAAACATTTTTGATAAAAATCTAACTTGGGGTGGGTCATTTGGGTATTCCTCTGAAAACTGTAAAGATAATTTAAATGTACCACCTTCCCATGGAGTATCTTCTGGTCTATATATAAGAAAAAATTTAGAAAATACAAAAAAGTTAGTAAAATCTGTTTATTCATATACTATTTCACTTTCATAACTATCAACCTACCCAAATATAACTGCATGCCACATTAAAATATTATTTTCTTGTGGAGCTCCTGAGATACCTGCTGGAGGATCGTTTTGGAGTCTTTTAAAATCTCTCATTAGTCTTCTTCTTGCGGGTGTAGACATTTTATGTATTTATAAATATATATGTATAGATTTGTTTAGAAGCGCTCTTTTTTTGTTTATTTAAAGTACAGTATTCGTTAAAGAAGTAAATGACTCTTTTGTTGTTGTGTTGTGAAAAAAAATAAAAATAAAAAAAATAAAAAAAAAAAAAGAGGGATCACAATAATTCTTAAAAAATTTGTTAGATCTCTGAGAATTTAAATGAAATTTTATACAGATTCCAGAAAATGAAAGAGATAATAATTATATAATAACTTTTGAATATAGTTCACAAAATATTAGATAAAACCGAGCAGAATTAATTAAACACTTTTAAAAGTGTTTATTTCAGGAGGAGGAGAACTTTTGCATTTTTAGCGAAGTGTTGATAAAATGTATAAATCCGCACAACTTCTGTACAAAACTATGTCTTTAATTACCCTTATTAGATAACAAATGTTCTTATGTCTTATAGGATATAACAGTGATTGATTTGAAATTAGTTACCAAGATTATTGGGAATAGTAAATATCCTATAAGTAGAAAATGTAAAGAAGATCGATATTCTTGTTTATGTATTTTAATTGGGAAATTGTAATGTCTTTTGTAGTACAACAAAATTCTTGTTTCTATAAAACGTTACTAGGGGTTGCATTATAAAAAAAAAAAAAATAAAAATAAAATTTAATTTCCATCAAAACGAGTCGTTTTTTATTCTTTCGAATTAGGTTATTAACAATCGATATAGAAACATTTTGTAAATAGGTAAAATGAATAATCAAAATTCATTTAAATTTAATTTGTATGATGCATTACAACAATTAAAATGGATAATATACAATAATAAAGAGGAAGAAATCTCAGTTAAAGATTTCGCCAGTTTAGAGTCATTATTCAAGAGATCTGAAAATGAATTTACTAAACAAGATAAAGTATTTCTAATGACAGAAATTGCTTCACTCCTCATGACTAATCCAAAATACACATTAGTTCTTTCCAAACTATTTCGACCAGTGTTATTGGATATCGTCTCTAAATTCCTAGTATCACACAAAAACAATACTACACAACAATCCACCTCTGAAACTTTACAATCAACCATTCATATTTATTATATATTTTCAAAACTTTTACAAACCACACCACAACTTTTAGGGTATGCATCATTTTACAAATTCAACATATACATATATATATAACCTAACCTCTATTATATCTATTGATTTACTTTAGTATTATAATTGAATATTATAAAAATATACCAAATATATTTGATTTAATAAATTTTATAAATATAAATCAAACTAGCGAAGACAGTTGGATAGAATTGGTTCAGGGATCATATAGATTCCTACAATTTAATAAGAAGGCATTCTCAACATTATGGAATTGGTCACCATTTTTCTCACTTTTAGAGTTACAAAATAACAAAATCAGATGGTATGTTCTAAAATGCATGTCAATGATTTTACATCTTTCAGACCAACAACTCAATACCATCAAAACATTCTATCAAGAATATCATTATGATATTATACAATACGAAAATGAATTTTTAAATTTAGAATCAAAGAATTTATTCACCACAAATACAAATACAAATACAAATAATAATAATAATAATAATAATAATAATAATAATAGTAATATTTATATAACAAAGGAAGATTTAAATTCGAATATAGTTGATATTTGTGGTATTTTATTATTAAAGAAATCAAATTCCTCAAAAGAGGAATCTAAGGAAGAAATTAGTACTGGCAGTACTTTAATTTATACAGAGACTGTTAGTCAGAATTTAAATTCATTGGCAATTGCTATTGGATTAGGAAAACCAATTTTGATAGAGGGTGTAACAGGGTCTGGTAAAACTACAATGGTTGAGGAGTTGGCTAGAGTTACTGATAATCATGATATGATAAAGATACATTTAGGCGACCAAACTGATTCTAAAGTGTTATTGGGTACTTATATAACCAGTGAGACACCTGGTGAGTTTAAATGGCAAGCTGGTGCACTTACTCAAGCTGTAATGGAAGGTCGTTGGGTGATGATTGAAGATATTGATTTGGCACCTGTTGAGGTTCTTTCAGTGCTCATTCCTCTTTTGGAAAGTCGTAGTTTGTTTATTCCAGGTAGGGGTCAAGTTGTAGAGGCTGCCAATGGATTCCAACTATTCTCAACACAAACTCTCTTTGGAACACACAGTCGTGATCAACACTCAAGTTTAACTAGTCATTTATGGTCAAGAGTTGTCATTGAACCTTTGACTACAAAGGAAATGAACCAGGTTTTGGTGGAACTGTTCCCTAGTCTCTCCAAGATTGTCAGTAAGTTTATTGACACTTTTAACTTACTTTTACGTGTGTTATCAGGTCAGAACGTTTCTCTTGAAAATTCAACTGCTGGAGATCAAACTGAACATTTACACATTCCAACTAATAGATTGCTGTCAAGTAGGGACTTGATCAAATGGATAAAGAGATGTAATGCAAGATTGGCAATGTCGCAAGTCAATCAATACTTTAGCTCAACAATGCAGGAGATTGTGTTTATTGAAGCTATTGATTGTTTCAGTTCAATGATTTCCAAAAAGGCAATTAGAGACAAATTGGCTTTGATTATTGGTAAAGTTTGGGAGATTCCAATGGACAGAATCAACTATTACACTGAACTATATAAACCATCACTTTTACTAGACAATGAGAAATTCTCAATTGGTAGAGTACAATTGCCACTCTATGATAATGGTCAGTCTCAATTGGTTACAGTTGATAAATCCAAACACACTATAACTCAACAGACAAATTCAACCGATTCTACTAAAACTAAACATGGTGTATTTGCACACACTATGAATGCTCTAAGACTCATTGAAAAGATTAGCATTTCCATTCAATTCAATGAACCTATTCTATTAGTTGGTGAGACTGGTACTGGTAAGACATCAGTTGTCCAATACATTGCCGATCAATGTAACCAGAAACTGGTAGTTCTCAATCTCAATCAACAGTCTGATAGCTCTGATCTCATTGGTGGTTTCAAACCTGTGGAAATGAGACTTTTATGTTCACCTTTAAAAGAAAAGTTTGACCAACTCTTTAAAACTACATTCTCTGAAAGTAACAATTCAGAGTTTCTAGAGAAGATTCATAAATCCTACATCTCAAAGAACTGGAAATCATTCATTAATCTACTCTCCAAAGCTATTAAATTGGTAGATACCAAATTGGAGAAAGAAGCTGGAAATAAGAAATCAGCTCGTTGGGGAGACCTTAAAGAACAATGGAAGGTCTTGGCTAAAGAGATCAAACAGCTGTCATTGCAATTTGAAAAATCAAAAAACAATTTTGCATTTTCTTTTGTCGAGGGTTCTCTTATCAATTGTCTTCGTAAAGGTTATTGGGTACTTTTAGATGAAATGAATTTGGCAACCTCTGAAACACTGGAGTCTCTTAGTGGTCTATTTGATGGTGGTTCATTGACTCTCACTGAAAAAGGTGAAGTTGAACCTGTTCCACGTCATCCTAATTTCAAGGTATTTGCATGTATGAATCCTCCAACAGATATTGGTAAAAAGGATCTTCCACCTGGCATTAGAAATCGTTTTACAGAGTTCTATGTAGACGATCTTGAAAATAGACAAGATCTATGCTTGGTTGTAAAGATTCTCATTCAAGACCTTATACCTCATCCTCCTATTGAAGATATTGTTGATTTTTATCTAAAAGCAAAATCAGAGTCACAAACCCGTCTAATGGATGGATCCAATCAAAAACCTCACTTTTCATTACGTACTCTCTCTAGAGCATTAAACTACACTAGAAACACTTGCAAGAGATTTGGATTCCAAAGATCTTTATTCGAGGGTATAAGTATGAGTTTTTTGACACAAATCAATCAAACCAGTTGTAAAGTCATGGAGCAACTCATTCAACACTATATACTAAAAAACCAAGACAAATTCCAAAATATACCTAGACCACAAGAAGGTGAACATGTAAAGATTGAACAGTTTTGGGTTGAGGTTGGAGACCTTCCAGCTCAGGAACCTAAACATTATATATTGACACCAACTATAAAATCCAATTTAAATAACCTCTCTAGAATTCTAGTTTCTCGTAGACATCCTATATTACTCCAAGGTCCTACCAGTAGTGGTAAGACATCGATGGTTGAATACATTGCCATGAGAACAGGCCACAGATTTATAAGAATCAATAACCACGAACACACTGATTTACAAGAGTATCTTGGTCAATATATATCCAATGAATCTGGTAAATTAGTTTTCCAAGAAGGTATTCTAGTTGAAGCTGTTAGAAAAGGTTATTGGGTGGTTTTGGATGAACTTAATTTGGCACCATCTGAGGTTCTAGAAGCATTAAATAGATTACTCGATGATAATAGAGAGTTGTTCATTCCAGAGACACAAGAAATTATTAAACCACATCCACATTTCATGTTGTTTGCAACTCAGAATCCACCTGGACTTTATGGTGGAAGAAAAGTACTTTCTCGTGCTTTTAGAAATCGTTTTATTGAATTGCATATCGATGATATTCCAGAAAGTGAATTGGAAGAAATCTTGTGTAAACGTTGTAAACTACCACCAACTTATTGTAAGAAACTTGTGGCTATTATGAAGGAGTTGCAGTTGAATCGTCAGGGTTCCAGTCAGGTCTTTGCAGGTAAACACGGTTATATTACATTCCGTGACCTTTTCCGTTGGGCTGAAAGAAATCCTAGTAATTATGATGAGTTGGGACTAGCAGGTTACATGCTCTTAGCAGAAAGACTCAGAAAAGAAGAAGAAAAACTAATCATCAAACAGGTTATTGAAAAGCATTTGAAAATTAAGATGAATCTAGATAAGGTTTATGATAACAATGGATTGGATTTCAGTAAGATACTTTCACAGATTGAAGGTCCAATTCAAGATGGTGTTGATAAGATTGTTTGGACAAAATCAATGAAGAGATTATACACTCTTGTTGGTCAATGTCTGCTCTATAAAGAACCTATTCTTCTAGTAGGTGAAACAGGGTGTTCCAAGACAACTATATGCCAACTTTACTCCCTACTCCACCAAAGAAAATTACAGATTCTCAATTGTCATCAACACACCGAAACTGCTGATTTTGTAGGTGGTTTAAGACCAGTTCGTGGAAGAGACCAGATTCAAACCCGTGCTCAATCTTTAATTAAACAGTATCTATGTGAAATTGTAAAAATGGAAAATGTAGATACATTGATTTCTGAAAGTCCCTCTTTGAAGGATCTAATCGAAAAACATGTGATACCTCACTACCAACAATATCCAGCTGACCATTTACTTCCAGAGATTGATAAACTCTACAAACAGTATTGCTCACTATTCAATTGGGTTGATGGCCCATTGGTAGAGTCAATGAAAGAAGGTAACTATTTCCTAATTGATGAGATATCACTAGCTGAAGATGCAGTACTAGAGAGACTAAACTCAGTACTGGAACCATCAAGACTACTTGTTTTAGCTGAGAAGGGTGGTTTGGAAATTGAAGAACTTCGTGGAACTGAAAACTTTAGAATTCTAGCAACTATGAATCCTGGTGGCGACTTTGGTAAAAAAGAACTTTCTCCAGCCATGAGAAATCGTTTCACTGAGATTTGGGTACCTGCTATATCCTCTCACTCTGACTTGGAACAAATCATTGAAGAGAGATTCGAACATACTCAATTGAAAGGTACATCTAAATGGATGTTGGAATTTTTTGATCACTTAAATTCAATTCAAAAGAACAAACGTATTATATCACTTAGAGATATTCTTTCATGGATTGCATTTATGAATCTATCAGTTTCCAAGAAACTACTTGAAGTTCCACACGCTTACATTCATGGTGCTTGTTTAGTTCTTTTAGATGGGTTTGGTATGGGTTCAAATTCAAGTTCTGAATCTGATGGTATGAAACTCCGTCAAAAGTGTCTTGAACATTTAGTTGATCAAGTTGCAGGTAGTGTAAATGAACCTAAGGAGCAATTCCAATTGCAATTTTTACCAACTTCCAAAGAGTCATTTAAGATCATTAAAGACTCTACTAGATTGGGTATCCATCCATTTTACATTTCAGTTAATCCTGAGGTTATGGTTGGTGAATTGAACTTTTCATTGTCAGCCCCTACTACAAGTAAGAATGCTCAACGTGTTCTAAGAGGTATGCAACTACCAAGAGCTATTTTAATTGAAGGTTCACCAGGTGTTGGTAAGACTTCACTCATTACTGCACTTGCAAATGCAACTGGAAACCAAATTGTAAGAATTAATCTTTCTGAACAAACAGATATAATGGATTTACTAGGAAGTGATTTACCTGTAGAAGGTGGAACTGGAGGACAATTTGAATGGAGAGATGGTGTCTTTTTGGAAGCTCTTCGTCAAGGTCATTGGGTTTTACTAGATGAACTCAACTTGGCATCACAGTCTGTATTGGAAGGTTTAAATTCATGTTTAGATCACAGATCTGAAGTTTATATTCCAGAGTTGGGTAAAACATTCCCTTGCCACAAGAACTTCAGAGTCTTTGCATGTCAGAATCCTTTACATCAAGGTGGTGGAAGAAAAGGTCTACCCAAATCATTCCTCAATCGTTTCACCCAGGTGTATATCGATCAACATGACAGTAATGATTTATTATTTATCAGTAAATCTCTGTATCCTAGAATTCCAGAACATACACTAACCAGTATGATTACATTCAATTCACGTCTCTACCAAGACTCTATGATTTCTAGAAAGTTTGGTAGTAAAGGTGCTCCTTGGGAATTCAATCTTCGTGATATTTTCAGATGGTGTGATTTAGTATGTCTAGATAAACAGTCAATCTCTGAACCTGCACGTTTTGTTGATCTTATTTACTTGCAGAGAATGAGAACTCTTGAGGATAGAGAATACATTAAAAACCTCTTCCAAGAAGTATTTGGACATTCTGCATTGGATGAAAGACATCCAACCTACTCTATCACCCCACAATATCTACAAATTGGAAGTAGTTTACTACCAAGATGTTCTCAACTCTACCAACCACAATCCCAAAAGAACTATCAACTTCTCCAAAGACTTTTAAATCCACTTGAAAACCTAATGAAGTGTATTGAAATGAATTGGATGAGTATTCTCATTGGACAAACATCATCATCTAAAACCTCTGCCATTAGACTTTTAGCTGAACTCACTGGTAATACACTCTTGGAATTCTCAATGAACTCTGCAGTTGACACTACTGAAATCCTTGGTGGATTTGAACAGATTGATTTAGTCCGTTACCAAAAGTCGATTGTAGACCAAACATATATGTTACTCTCCAAGATCTCAGCTGATATTCTCTTACAAATTGTTGGTAAAGATCAAGAGCAAGTTAAAATCATTACCACCTCCATACACGATATTTATCAAATTTGGTCAATATTCGAGTCCAGACTAAAACTCAACCAATCTAAACAACATCAAACTTCAATTGACTTGGACCAGTTATCATTGTTGACTCAAATACTACAAAGACTTGAAAAAGTACTTTCTATATTCAATCTAAATGATAGCTCTAAATTCTCCACAGAAATTTCTAATCTAAAGAACCGTGTTGAGAAATTGAAAACTATAGAGAAAGAGTCTGTAACTGGTTGTTTTGAATGGGTTGATGGTCTACTTATTAGAGCACTAGAGAGTGGAAGTTGGATAGTTATTGATAATGTAAATTTCTGTAACCCAACTGTTCTTGATAGACTTAATCCACTTTTAGAGCAAAATGGTGTTTTAATGTTAAACGAACGTGGTATGGTTGATGGTGAAATTAAAATTGTTAAACCACATCCAAACTTTAGAATCTTCTTGACTATGGATGACAGAAAGGGTGAAATCTCTAGAGCCATGCGTAATAGAGGTATTGAAATTTACATTCCAGAAATCAGTGACATTCAGTCACTTGATAACCAACATTTACTCATTCAATTGGGCATCAAGTCAAATCAATTGACACTGTTAATGACTAAATTCCACCTAGAAATCTATAAGAAATTCTCAAGTACCATTGAGAATCCTGTTACTACTTCACAGTTACTCTATTGGGGTACATTACTGATGGATCAGTTACAAAGAGGTTTCTCCTTGTCTCAGGCATGCCATAACTCTATGGAACAGATTTATATTCGTCCAAGAAGACATGTCAGTCAAAGACAACAAATACTGAATCTCTACCAACAGGTATTCACAATCACTGGATTGACAAGTCTAACCATTGATCTTACACCATCTATCTATCCTACATTCATTAAAGGTTTAGATTACATTACAGATTCCATAACCTCTATGAACAAATTGAATTCCAACTATCTAGAGTATTACCTGAACACTGATAGCAACCAAGAATATTTAAAAATCTCTGGTAGATATCTTATTGAACAATCTAATTTGTCCATGTTGGAAGATACTGTAAACTATCTGTCTACAATCTCCATTAGTAATAACACTGACTCCAACCAAAAGTTTGTTGAAATTTTGAAATTGTCAATTCAGAAACTTTACAATCACCCAATATACAAGACATTTGAACAACAATTGTCTCAGTTCCTTGAAAAACTAAACTTTAATCTCATCTCATTTAGAGATTTGATCAAGTACCAAGGAAATCAATGGATAAATAACCAATCCCTCTATCTTCTGGTACAAGAAAAAGTTGAAAACTATGCAAACCCTCAAGAAGTAGATTCACTTAGAAACCAATGGACAGGTTTGAAATACAAGATGGAAATTCTAAAATTGTTATTAACCTTGTTTTTGGATATGGTTAAAAAGGATTTTTACTACCAGACTAAATTCAATCAACAACAAATCAAAAAACTGTCACCTCTTTTGTTGTCTTTTGGATACTCTAAGAAATCAATTCAAAAAGAATCATTACCATCAGGTAACTATAATGATTTGATTATCTATCTATTCAATTACTTTAAATTGTTAGATGAACAATTAGAGGAATGGTTGTACTTGGATACCTACAGTCACATTGTAGTTGACCAATTCAGATCTCTTATTCAATTGGCACATAATTTCTGGACTTCTCTATCACACTATCAACAGACATTCAATATTGGTGAATTTATAGTTCGTTGGAAATGGTCTAGAAAGGTATTGAATCAGTTTACAACCAGTACCGACCAATACAAGTTAAAGACCAATTTATCAGTTCTAATTGACAAAATTCACACACACATTCAGTCCTATCTAATGAATAATAATAATAGTTTATGGAAGAATGGAGGTTACCCAATTCCAATGAAGATTGATCAGTTGAATCAAATTGATCAACAGTTCCTCAAAATTATTGATAGAATTCATTTTAATTTTGATAAAAAAGAGTCACCTTTATTACACCCAGTTCACGGTCTTACTCAAGATTGGAAGAATAATCTAATTGAAGCTCTAACTACTTTGTATTGGATAAACTACCAATTCAACCAATCCAACATTACTGAAAATCAGGAATCTAAACTCTATGATCTCATTGCAACCATTGAAAAAGTACCAACTATTTTATCGGGTAAATTACCTGGTGGAAATACTGTTGAACAAACAATGCAAGTTGAAGTTACCCAAACTTCATTCGAACCATTGACTATCAAGAATCAGTTAATTGGGTTGTGGCCACTCTTGGATAACACATGCCATATTAAAGAGTCAAAGATTATCTCTCAACTATTATCTCTATTGTTAGTTGATAACCAAGATATTCAAACTGGATTCATGAAACCACATGCAATGGTTAAACTATTTAGTGAGCTAATTCAACCTCTACAAGAATTTATTCAACTTTCTAAAGATTCCAATTTACCAAGATCACCATACCATTTGGTATTCTATCAGAAATTAAAATGGTTAATTGAAAATACATTAGCTCTCCAAAGTACACCAGAATCTATAAAAATCAGTATCATTGAAATGCAATCTATTATACATTCTATTGTAAATGTATGGAATGCATCCATGTGGAATAATTCAATGAATGATCTATCCTATCTCTCTAAACCTACAATACCATTGTACAAGTACCAGTTACAAAGTAGAAATGATTTGGCACGTGGTCCTGTAACTACCAAGTTTGATACCATAAACCTTGGTTATGGTCCTGCTCGTATGTTCCAATCCGTTCAATCGCTATACTCTATCTATTTGACTAACGATTGGAAGAATCTCTCTATCCAAGAAGTACCAATCAAGATTGAACAGTTAAACCAAATGATCAAACATTTGGCATCTCAAACTACTTCAACACCCAAAGACACCAAACTCTTTGACAATGAATGGAAATCACAAATTATTCTGTTAATTAGTACTGTATCCATGTTTTATAAGAGCTTTGTAGAGAATAGAGATATATTATTGAACCACTTCTCTCAGTTATATGATTACCTATTCAACTCGGCCATTGACAACACTCATTTACAAAACCTTCTTAAACAGCTAGTATCCTTAATTGTGAACTCCAAAGATACTCATTTCAATCAAATGGCACAACGTCTCTTAGTACCATGTTTTGAAATTATAAATAACATGGTTGTAGATTTCCAAAATGTCAGTAGAGATCAACACAAGTTGGGTAAATTTAGTTTGCTATTGTCTACATTTAGATTGATTTATTTGATTCCAAGAAATCCAATTGATCCAACTCAGAAATATAGTGTAACCATTGACTATTCATCAGAGGTTTCTAATCAATTACGTGACGAAATTCATGTTCGTACCGAAATTGAAACTCACACAACTGGTAGATCAACTAATATGGTTGTTGATCAATTAAAAGACAAAAAACATCTAATTGATCAACAATTAACTATTCAGAGAAAGAAGATTACACTCAGACCTGTTCCATCTCAATTTGATCACATTCATAGAGATTTAGAACAGTTTTCACAACAGTTTGCTAATCAAGATAAGATTCTGGATTTAATTGCACAATTTGAGAATCCACAGTCTCTCAGTAATTATGAGATGGCACAGATTCTCTTTGATACTGAGTCCATGTGGCAAGAGAAATCTAATCATTTTATATACTCTTTGGACAAGAAATACTATCAGAGATACAGGGACATTACAGTACCTGTTACAACCAGTATCTATCAGATGAAATATGGTATTCGTTTGATGGCTGATAGTTTCAATCAAAGATTACAAAATCAGTCTACACAAGGTGTGAAATCTGATATACAAAAACTCTTGCTATCCATTGCAACTTATCCATCTGTGAACCATGAAAGTGCACTGTTGAATCAGACTACTATCAATCAATTAAAAGATTTGATGAAAATCAATCAAATGACTAACCAAAACTTCAGTTTTGGATCAACAAAGAGTTGTAGTAGTCTCATTGGGTTACTATTGAATAGTACACTTACTCAACTGTATACACAACTTTTGAATACCAATCACTTTACTCTGGAGTCTTATCAATCCTTAGACACCATCTTTAGAATCTTTGTTGAAGAATGGAGATTCCAAGATGACCAGAGAAAGAAGAAAGCAGAGGAAGAGGCTCAGACCTTCAAGTACCGTGTAAAGACTCACAAAATGGAAACCAAAGAAGAAAAAGATGAAAAAACATTTGTTTCTTCATTCCCCAATTTCTACAAGGAATTTGAAGATCTTGAAACTATAGCTTACCCAGATCAAGATCAACAGAACCAAGATGATGACAATACCCAAGACACTGAAACCAGTACTGAAAATGACTTATTCTTCAAGAACACTATCAGTGATGAAGATATTCAACATCTTTGTAAGATTCATAAAATCATTTTCCATCATCTAGATGGTATTCCAATTCCAAAGAACAATTCAACTATTAGAATCTCTGATCAAGATAGAAATGAACTATTCCAATTGTTCTATGAATGTCAACATTTATTAGTAAAGATTCTCAATCAGTCTACTGGTAACTACAAGTTTGATGAAATTACTCTACCAGCTCATATTCTATCTGCATCCAATCTAAGAGAGACTCTATCTGTTGCTCCATTATCCCACATTACCTATAGTAAATTGGATAAAGGTTTCAAATTCCTCAATCTCTCTGGATACCTTTCTGGTGGACAATCTGGTAAAGTCATGGTAGATGAAGAAGAAGACCACCAAATTCTCTTCAAAGATAAAAAGGCATATAACATCTACAGAGATCCAAATATCCCTGAAATTGGTATCATTCGTAAACCTCTTGATGAAATGAAATCTGATGTTCAAAAAATTCTCTTGGAATTCCCAGATCACCCCATCTTACAATTGGTTATTAAACTCATTGACAGACTTTTGAATTACCCAGCAACTGATCCACTTGTAAAGATTTTAACAGGTTTGGAACTTCTATTGAGAAAATCATTGGAATGGGAGTCATATGCATCCAAAGCTCTCTCCATTAGACCACATCTCGACCAAATAAGTCGTATGATTACTCGTTGGAGAAAGTTAGAAATTGAGTCATGGCCTTCTATTTTCTTGAACCAAGAAAAGATCTATGAAGTAAATGCCTTGAAACATTGGTTCATTCTATATAACCTCATTAATGAAGAACCAGAACAAGATATTCCTCTATCTGACCACTTGGAAAAAATGTTTAAATCCGTTCAAGAATATGTCTATTCATCAACTCTTGGTGACTTTTTAACACGTTTGGATTTAATCTATACATTCTACCTGCAATTGAATACTCAAGTTCGTTTGCAGCCATCTATGTATAAGGAGAAATTGGCTACCATTATATTCAATATCTACAAGTACTTTAAGAACTTTATTCCAAGATTTGAACAAAAACTCCAAAAAGAGATTAAAGTAATCGAGGAGAAGGCTGTAGAGTTTATAAAGTTGTCTAGATGGGAAGATAACAAACTTCTAACCCAATATGATAGACTCAAGAATCATATTGAAAAATCACATAGAAACTTGGCTAAGGTTACCATCAAGTATAAATCTGTTCTAGGGTTGCCATTAAATGAGGTTTTCTCTCAAATTGATACTGAATTGGATATTCCACAGAACCAATTATCCTCATCTAAACAAAGAAATATTAAATCTAAAGGTAAAAGAATTCCTCATAGATCAAGTCCACAATCTGTTCTATCATTTACAGATTGGGCAGAGATGTCAAGTTCCATTTTCCTGTGTCAAACTGAAAATGTTCCTGAAATTGGATTCGATAATGGTAAATTCGATCTACTTAATACTGATTTGAACCAAAACAAAGTTGCATTGTATTACAAGAGATTAAAATCCATTACCAAATCAGATCTCCTAGAGTCTGATGCCTTCAAAGCTATTAGAGAAGGTTTAGTTTCATTAGATGAACTTTCTGGTGATATCATTGAACGTTTGGAATACCTTTCAAATGACGCAAATAAGGCTAGCAGTAAAGAGAAACAATTGGCTTTGAATTTGTTGATTAGTAAACTTAAAGATCTATCTTTGAGTTGGAATTTGTCCAAGTATCCAAAAGAGCAAATTCAAGTAGCTTACATGTTCAATGTTAAATATCTATCTCCTCTGCAACTACCACAATCCACCAATAAGAAATTAGTAGTGGATAATGGAAAAGAGTTATTAAATCAAGCTGATTCTTATTTCTATCGTATTGTCTCCAGAGTTCATAGACTCCGTCAATTGTCTTTGGAATATCATGCTGATGTCTCTCAAAGAGAAATTCAAAAGACATCTGGTATTGTAGAGCATTTACTTTCTATAATCATTCAACAGAGAAATGAATTTGTAAGCAATAATGAAACTTGGTCTTCTATAGTTTCCATAATGGATCTATTAGCCCAAGATCCTCAACAACCTGACGACCAATTCATTCACAATCAACAACAGGTCTTCTTGTGGTTAGAAAAACTTAGAGTATTCACTAATAACACTCAAGAGTATCTATCAGAACTTGTGTTACTCTCTAGAAAGACCACACTAAATTCATTATTGGGTATTGAATTAATGCAAATTCAAGGTCTTGTTGAACAATCTAAATCACAATTGGACAAATACCAAAGTAAATTTAGAAACCTATTAAAGTTGAAAGAAAGTAATGAAATTTCTAGAGTTATCATTATCAAGAAATCTACATTTAATTTCTTGGAACAACAAATGGTACAATTCAAGTCAGTTCAAGAAAAAATTAATAATATCCTCCTCAACAAACACTATGAATCTATTGGATATCTTTTGAATCCTTTATCATTGCTACATAGTGAGTTAAATACTCTTCAAAATCAATGGACTGTTGACTATCCACAGTTACTACTGAACCCAGTAGAGGAAGATCAACAATCAATTAAAGAGTTCCAAGAAGTCTATGATGAATTGATTAAGACAATCCTCTTAACAATTCAATCTCAAAAGACTATTGCCAATCAGATTGTAATCAAAGAGTTTAAAGAGGATGAAGAGGTTACTGAAGAGGATAAAGAATCACTCTCTTATCTCTTACAAGAGGGTAACATTTCTAAGTTATCTGAATACTTAAATATTCAATTTAGTAATTTGAAATTGAATCAATTACTTGTTGGATTAAACAAATTACTCACAATAGTAACTGGAGATTTATCAAGTGACTCTTCTCTCCTAGCCTATAGAAAGATGATTAATCATCTCTATCCACTATTAAATCAATTTATTTTGATTGTAAATCACCAGTTCTTAGACCAGATTAGTTTCCACAAAACACTATGCAAATTGGAGTACATTATATCAGGAGTATTTGCACAATTGTATTCTAAAGGTTTTTGTAAGACTGAACAAGGTGAAGGTGGTGATGATAATACCGATCAACAAGGTAAATTTGAAGATGATGTTGAAGGTACTGGTATGGGTGAAGGTAAAGGTAAAAAAGATGTTTCTGATGAAATTGATGATAAGGATCAACTTACTGGTACCAATGCCGATCAGAAAGAGGAAGAAGATGATGAAGAGAAGAAAGAGGAAGAGGATGAAGAAGATCAAGAAGACACAGGATTTGATATGGAAGACAATGAATTTGAAGGAGAAATTCAAGATAAGAAAGATCAAAAGAAAAAAGATGATGACGAAGAGTCTGATGATGATGAAGATGATCATGATAAGGAAATGGGCGAACTTGAGAAGCCTGAAGATAATGTAGTAGATGAAAAACTATGGAATGAACAAGAAGATGAGAAGGATGAAGAAGAACAAGATGAAGAAGGTCAGACCAATGAAACAAATACCGATGAATTAATGGCTAAAGATCAAGATAAAAAAGAAAAGAAAGATAAGAAAGAAAAAGAAGACCAAAAGAAAAAAGATGACAAGAAGGATAAGAATAAGGAAGAACAAGAAGGTGAAGATGGAAGTGATGAAGAAATGGATACTAGTGATAAAGAGAAGGATGATGAAGGTGAGGAAGGAGAGGATGGCGAAGGTGAGAATGAAGAAGATGTCGTAAATGAAAATCAAGAAAAAGAAGATAACCATATGGACCCTAGAATGGAAGATCAAATGGAGATACCTGATGATCTCAATCTAGAGGAAAGTAGTGGTGAAGAAGATAATAACCAAAATCCTGAAGACGAATTCCACGATCCTCTAGATGATATAAAATCAGATGAGTCTGGCGACGAATCAGAATCTGGAGGTGAAGAAAAAGATGGTAAAGAGAATGATGGAGATCAGTCTGATGACGAGAAAAATAGTCAAGAAGAGGAAAATAATCAAAATCTTGATAATCAAGTTGACAAAAATGTTGATTCTGTATTACCTGAAGATGAAAAGGATTCAAATGAGCAAGAGGAAGATGAAAAGAAAGAAGAAGATTCTACTGCTCTTACTAATAATGAACAACAAGAACAAAATGAAAAAGAGTCTCAGCAACCATTAGGTGTAAAAGATAAAACTGGTAAGAAATCTAATGTCTCCAATCAAGAAGATGAAATGAAAGAAGAGATGCCATCTGAAGAGAACCAAACTGATAATGATCAAGGTGTTTCACTTCCAACTGCTGCTGATCAGGAATCTGGGGCACTAAAGAATATGAAAGCCCAACCCCAGCCTCAACAACAACAACCTCAACAAAAGAAACAACAGCAAAAAGTTGATCCTAATCCATATAGATCACTTGGTGATGCTAAAAAGGAATGGGAGAAGAGACTTAATCTCTTACAAGAACAAGAGGATGAAGAGGATTCTCAAGATAAACCAAAACAACAACAACCTAAACAAGGTGAAGAAAACCAACCACCACCTGATAACCAACAATATGAGTTCCTTCAAGAGGATCAAGATGACAAGAATCAAGAAACTGAACAAACTATGGCTCCTGCAACTGATAATCAACTACAAGATATACCACAGAAACCTGAGACCTTACAAGAGGAGGATGATGTTGAAATGGAGAATTACAATAACCAAGATGATATGGAAGTTGATAACAAGAAGATTAAGCATCAAGATGACGCCAATCCAGATCAAAAAGAAGAAGAGAAACAAAAGAAAATTGCAATGTCTAAACTTAAAGATCAATTAACCAGCAAGAATAAACTGGAATTGGAGGAAGCTAAAAAAGAAGAAGACAATGAAGAGACTGGCGATAACACTAAAGATGTAAAGAAAGGTAATCTTGAAAACATAACCAATTTTGATAATATTATGCTACGTGATCAAGATGAAATGGATGTTGAAGAAGTTCTAGAAGAGGAAAATGTTGAAGAAAAGAAACTAACTCGTGAAGATCTTGAAATTATGAGACAAGATCTAGAAGATTTCAAACAAAAACACAAAGAGGAAAACACACCAGAATATGGAAATGAATTGTGGAAGAAATATGAACAATTGACTAATGACCTTTCACAAGACCTTTGTGAACAACTCAGACTCATTTTGGAACCAACATTGGCAACTAAACTACAAGGTGACTTTAAGACTGGTAAAAGAATCAATATGAAGAAAGTCATTCCTTACATTGCATCTCAATTCAAAAAGGATAAGATTTGGTTACGTAGAACCAAACCCAATAAGAGACAATATCAAGTATTATTGGCAATTGATGATACACAATCTATGGATGAGTATCAATCTGGTCAAGTTGCTTTAGAGGCTTTAACTATGATCTCTAGAGCCATGTCTAGATTAGAAGTTGGTCAATTGGGTATTGTCAGATTTGGTGAAGATCTCTCTTTGGTTCATTCATTTGACCAAGTTTTCTCTGATCAATCAGGTCCAGATATTATCACACAATTCCAATTCAAACAGCCAAAGACTGATATGGTCAAATTCCTCTCAAAGACCATTCAAATTCTTGATTTACACAAGAATCAGTCTTCTGGTGCTGGTGATGCTATGCAATTAGTATTCATTGTATCTGATGGTTGGTCACTAAGAGATCCTGAAACTACCAAAAAACTTCTTAGGGAAGCTTCAAACAAGAATATCTTTATAGTATTCATTGTTATTGATAATCCAAAGAATGAAAAGAATAGTATTCTTAACTTTGAAGTATGTATATTTATCACTACAATCCTTGGACATTTTAAACATTTTACTAACATTAAATCTTTTCTTAAAAAATAGTCAATTTCATTTGTAAATAATAAGGTACAGAGAACAAATTATATGAGTGAATTCCCATTCCCATATTATGTCATTCTAAGATCCTTAGAAAATTTACCAACTATTCTATCAGATACTCTTAGACAATGGTTTGAAATGATTAAAAATATAAATTAAAAACAACGACAATAAAAATTATATAAATACATAATAAATAACTTTAATTCATTTCTTTTGGCGATGTTAGATATACATGTTTACTAGTTTTTCAAAATTTTAAGTTTTCTTCCTATTGAACGAGCAAGTACCCTAGGACCTACTCTGTCTTTAAATACATAAACTGCTGCTGAAAGGGCTGATAAACCAACAACACCAACAACCAAACCAACAGTCAATGGAACTGTGATTGATTTCTTGGACTTTGAACCTTCACATCCTTGGTTTGGTGGATTTCCACTTTTTAATAATACAGCAAGTCCTTTCTCAGTTTGTTCAGTTTCAATTGGTTTACAGGGTGGATATTCAGTTTTGGTTTCTTTGTTGTAATAAACAACTTCAATTTTCTTGAATTGGCTGTTATTGGATGACTGTGATGTGATGATTTGTTTGGTTTGATTGGTATCTGAAATAGTATCTTCAATTCTGATTTTCAAAGTTCCATTCAATAAAATATTTTCAGATATATTGAAATGTGAATTTTCAGAATCAGTTACATAAGCAACTGTTGAACTACTTTCAGATTGTGTTAGATTACCAATGATAATGATAATGTTAACCTTTTCGGAATCACCTAGATTTCCTTTGTTTACAACTTGACCATTAATCTGTCCATTTCCTTGCAATGATCCTGCATTTACTGTAATTACTTGTGATGATGATATTGTGAAATTATTTAAGGATATAGTACCATTATCTTGAACTAAATATTCAAAAGTACTATCCTGTTCAATATTTAATTTACCATTATTACTGAATTTTATATTAATAGTTGTTGAGTTTGGACCATTAATGGTAAATTCACCTCTATTCTCTATTATATAGGTTTGATTTATATCCACTGTTGTTATATCAGATTTCAAAATGAATTGACCCTGATTAGTAACACCTGTAAGTGATAGTTTAAGTGGACTCTTGGATTCAACTGTTCCACCACTATTTATAAATGTTGTATTGACAATGGATAAATTAGATCCAAGACCTAATATAAATATACCCGATTGGATATCTATAACACATTTGGTACATGAAAAATGACCTTCTGGCATAATTTCAAGTACACCTTTTTTAGCAGTAAATGAGGAATTAAAACTTGTGAATTTGTTAAAGATTACAAAATTACCAGATTCTATTACAGTATTACTATTATTACATACTACATCAAATGCAGTGGTGAGATTATCACTGACAGAAATCTCTGAATCCACGATTCCTAAATGACCCAAACTCAGGAAGGTACCATCAACATTGATATTAGATCTGGTGATCCAACTTGGAGTTATTAAAGATGCAAATATCAATGATTGGGTGATTGTAACTTGTGTATCTTCAAAATTGAAACTACCATCTTGGTCAACATATAGAATTTCATTTACCAAAATCTTGGCATTGCCTTTAGTTTGGATACTGGCTTGATTAGTTATACCAACATTTGAATCAATTTTCAAAGTTGCACCATCTTCAATGAATAAACGAGATGCATTGAACATCATAAGATTTTTAGTCACAGATATAAATGAGGAATTACTAACTACAATCTCAGATGAATTGGCACAAATAAAATAGGAGTTCAAATTCATTATTGAACCTTCTAAAATTCGAAGTTTGGCAGAACCAGCTAAACCAACCAAACTAGTTACATTAGGATTCTGTCCTTGAATAGTTAAATTAGAATTTAACAATTCCATAAAACTAGTATCAAACATTCCAAACATTCCATCAATTAGATTTATACTAGAATCCTCTGAAAATAATTTAGAGCTTTCCTAAAATATCGAGTTTAAAACTAATGTTAATATGAACTGTAGTATTAGCTATAAGAGTTAAAATGTACCTACTGCTAATCCAATATAATATGTTGCTGTATATCTTGAATGGTTAATGATATGAAATTCTGCATTTTGTCTCAATAATATATTGAAGTTTGAAGTAATGGAACTCTTGTTTAAACTTATAATGGAATTCTCCAAAGCATTAAGTTGAACACCTTTTAAAATACCTTGAGAGTCTTCAAATATACATTCAGAGGATCCTTGTAGATACAATTGAGCATAAGATGTATTGGAGAAACCTGGATATACAAAATTAAATTTTGAACCTCCTTTTACAAGTAGGCTTGATGAATCCTATTTAATTCAATTAGAATTCTTAATTGTTTTAAAATATACATTTACAAATAAATACTTACAGCCAATGCAAAATACTGTGCTGTTACATCCAAAGTTGCATTCTCCAAACTAATTTTACCAGATTCATATTGTAGAACATCCAAAGCACTTGGTATACTTACTTTATCCATTACATTAGATCTAGAATTTTGTAATAAAACTGTACCATTATTTGCTAATCCTCTAAAATAAGTTGAACCAGCATTATTATAAAATTGACCAGTATTTTTTGAAAATAATGGGTATGCAAATTCAACCCTAGCACCTATTATTTATTAATATTAATATTATATTTTCAATTTAAAGTGAATGTTATTTAACATACCTGGTTTGTTTTCAAAATAATTAATCAAACCAATAGTTCCATTGGTCATATTAAGTGTTTTAAAATTGTTTACTGTTCCAAAAATTAAAATTGAATTTAGAAAAACGGTTTTGGTTGGTGTAGTGGTATTGAAATTAAGTGTTCCGTTGACGTAAACTATGACATCTTGTCCAATTACACTTCCTCTTACTTCTAAAGAAGTTTTTGCAGTGGGTGGTGTGGTATCAGATGTATCACCAACTTCCATTTTATAAAAGGAGATGTCATTTTCAGCAATGCATACATCTCCGTTAGTTTTAATTAATACTGTATCTGAAAATATTGGTATTTGTGCTGGAAGCCAACTAGTAGATACACCCCATACACCAGAAGGGACTGTGTTTTTATACACTAAGAGAGCTTGTTCACTACACTGAAATAAAAATATTGATACAAAGATATATACAAAAACAAATAAACTGTTTCTTTTCATTTGAAGTAAAATGGATTTGATTATAATAAAATTCCTTTTTTTAACCCTTAAAACCTGAGTGTTTTGTAAATATTGAAAAACGGCACCAAACCGATATTTTGTATTTAAATAAAAAAAAATCTAGATTTTTTCGAATTATTTTCAATACATTTTGTTTATTTATTACATTTAGGGTTAAAATAGTTAATTTAGAAGAGTTTATCAAAAGTTGGTGTTTTGATCAAAATTAAAAAACTTGATAAATGATCAAGTTGGAAATTTTGAAACTTTTAGGCCAAAATGAATAATGATAGAGCAATCTTCATGAAAGTTTTTGCCATGACATAAACATTTGTATGAAGATCGATTTTCTGGATGATGGCAATGTTCATTAGAACATTTTGCTCTATTTTCTATTATCAGTTTAGGAACAGTTGTTGGTGGAGCTTCTATTTCTTGTTCCCCAGAGAGAGAATAGACAACTTGGAGAATGTATTCTTTAAAAGATAACACTTTGGCATTGGGATTACCTTGAGTAGATTTAATCTTATAAAGAATCCAAGTATCATAGAGCATCAGGTAAAAGACATCATGAAAAATAACTCTCCAGAATGTTCTAGCTCTCTGTACATTTCTATATCTGTTTATCACCATCTTAGACGCATCAACAAAGTTGTGACAAAAGTTGTACACATAGGCAGCTCTAGGAGTTGCAACTTGGGTAAAACCATCTTTTGATCTAGCGGTTTTTACAATATTCTCTATTGGGTTTGTGATATTTGTACCCCAATAAACAATTTTATCAGGTTTGGCTCTCCAACACATAATAGTCATATTATTGACAGTACCATATTTCACAGCATGGAGATCTTTGATTCTCTTTGCAACAGTGTCTGTAAACTTGTGTTTTTGGTCTTTATATTTCTCTTTATGATCTTTGGCATTATCAAAAAGAGCTGGAAATTGTTCACCAAGCTTGTTAGAGGCTATAGAGACCAGAAACATTCTATTTTGTTTTTCTAGATATATACAGTTTTTCATGGACCCTAAGAGACCAGCATCAATGATAAAGCAATGGGTTTTATCTCTTTGTAGTGAATTTTCTGCATCTCTTAATATTTCTTCATTTAATATTTTACCATCTATTTTACATCTTTCAGCCATCAAATGTTCCACAATAAAATGATAGATATATTTGTTTGAATCAGCAACTTTCCAGAGAATGTTGCCAACCCTATCAGCTTTACCTGGAATTCTTTTCTTTAATCCACCTTTTCCCATCCATTTGTATAAGTCGTCATCACATGATATATTGGTACCTGGTTTGTAATATTTTTTGATTGCACCCAGTGCGTAATCAATAAACCAAGTGAAATCTGTTTTTTTAACTGTTAGCACACCATCAATAGTCTCTCTAGTTGCAAATCCTTTAAGGTGAATCAATCGATCAATAGCACGAAATCTAAAATAAGAAAGTTTCTTATTAAAATGTGGAAAATACATCCTAGGCTTTAAAAGGTCTTTCATATCTGTACATCTAACTATACCTGCAAATAAAAATATACTTATGTATAGCTCTATATCTTTTCGAGTTATATTTTTGTACACAGTTACCCACGGTGGGTTGGTTGCCTTTGGCCACATAGCTTTCTCAGTATGTAGCTTATGGAGATAGCCATTGGACGCATTAAAGATCTCTTCTATCAAATCTTTAAAAAGTAGATTGAAAAAATCAACAGGATCTTTACAATTCTCTGGAATACCATCTATATTTCCTGATTCTTCTTCAAAATAGCTCTGGTTTGTCTCTGTTTTGGGTTGATTATCACCAATAGGATCTATAGGATCTGGTTTCATTTCTTTAACTACATTTGGTGTAACTCCATTAAAAGGATCATCTCCTTCAATTTGGGTAAGAGTAATTTCACTATCTTGATAACTAAAATCATAAGGAATATAATCGAGATCATCTCTATAAATGTTTACGTTTCCTGTTCCTGTTTCTATTTCGTTTTCAAGGTTTTCTTCTTCTTCTTCCTCCCTAAGAAAATCCAGTTGCATATTACTAAATGCAATAGTTGGTTGACCAATGTTTTCGATTTCTTCTATTTCTTCTATTTCTTCGTTTTCGTTATTAGAAGTATGAGAATCAGAGATATTGGTTGTTAGATTAATAACAGAGGTTAATGTACTCACATCTTGTAGTGCTATTCTTTTTTGGGAACCAACAATTGTTAGAGGGGGTGTTGGACTAAGTGAAATATGAGATTGTGAACTCAGTGGTTGAGGAATTTCAGAATTTAATGGTTGTGGTGTTTGTGTGGTTAATGTCTTTTTGGGTCTTCCTCTTTTTTTGGTGTTGGTGCTATTATTGTTATTGTTATTGTTATTGTTATTGTTATTGTTATTGTTATTGTTATTGTTATTGATATTGTTATTGGTAGTAGTAGCGATGGGGCTAGAGTTATTATTCTGGATCATAAGTTGATACAATTTTTGAATCATATTGATATGATGTAGATGTTGTTGTTGTTGTTGAGCTAAAAACATTTGTTGTTGTTGCTGTTGTTGTTGCTGTTGCTGTTGCTGTTGTTGTTGAGCTAAAATAAATTGTTGTTGTTGATGTTCATTCATCTTATCAATACACTCTAGTAGAGATTCCATTTTTGATGTGTTAGGTGTGCTAAGAAAAAAGTTTTTGATGTTTTTATTTTGAAAAATTGGCACAAAACCCATTTTCAGTTTTTAAGGGTTAAAAACAAAATGATGTAAAATAAAAATTAAGATATTTTGGCTTTAGAGTCTAAAAAGAAATTTCACAATGGGGTTCAATTTTATCCCAATCATCTTAAATTTAAAATAAAACTAAAAATATCTTTGATATTTATTTTATCTAGATATATATATCCGCTTGTGGTACTAATGTTTTGTAGTTATTCTTTTTAATTTGTTACCTATAGATTTAACAAACAGTCTAGTACCAAGTTTCTTTTTGAAAACAAATACAGCAGCGATAATAACAGATAAACCAACTACACCAACAACCAAACCAACAGTCAACGGAACTGTGATTGATTTCTTGGACTTTGAATCTTCACATCCTTGGTTTGGTGGATTTCCACTTTTTAATAATACAGCAAGTCCTTTCTCAGTTTGTTCAGTTTCAATTGGTTTACAGGGTGGATATTCAGTTTTGGTTTCTTTGTTGTAATAAACAACTTCAATTTTCTTGAATTGGCTGTTATTGGATGACTGTGATGTGATGATTTGTTTGGTTTGATTGGTATCTGAAACAGTATCTTCAATTCTGATTTTCAAAGTTCCATTCAATGAAACATTTTCAGAAATATTGAAATGTGAATTTTCAGAATCAGTTACATAAGCAACTGTTGAACTACTTTCAGATTGTGTCAAATTTCCATTAATAATTATAATGTTAACTTTTTCAGAATCACCTAGATTTCCATTGTTTACAACTTGGCCATTTATCTGTCCATTTCCTTGCAATGATCCTGCATAAATGTTAATCACTTGAATGGATGATAGCGTAGAGTTTTGAAGAGAAATAGTACCATTAACTTGTTTTAAATCTCCAAAGTTACTGTTTTGGTTGATATTTAAATTTCCACCATTATTGTTGAATCTCAAATTGATAGTTGTGGAATTTTCACCATTAATAGTAAAATCACCTTGATTTTCAACTAAAAATGAATTGGTAGTATCATCGGTTGTGATATCAGATTTCAAAATGAATTGACCTTTGTTGGTGATACCTGACTGAGTAAGTTTCAGTGGACTACTTGACTGAACTGTTCCTCCACTATTAATAAAAGTCGAGTTTACAATAGTCACATCAGACAAATACCCTTGTATGAAACTACCAGCTTTAATATCAATTTGACAATTGAAGCATTTAAAGATAGATAATGATGATACTTGCAAATTTCCATTGGTTGCTGTGAAACTAGAATTATGACTTTCAAATTCACCATATATAAACAAATCACCTGACTCAATGAAAGTTCTACTACCATTACACTTCATTTTAAAAGCAGTATAGAAATGTTGGCTTACTATAATTTCAGAATCTAAAATTTGTATCTCTCCAAAACTTGAAAAATTACCATCGACCGAGAATTTTGATCTTGTAATGAGACTAGTATAGTTCTGTGCTATGGTTAACAATGATCCTGATACTTTTACTGTGGAATCTATAAACCAGAAATCTGCTTGATCTTTTAGGATTAAATTCTTATTCACAAAGACTTCAGAATGGTCAGTGTGGAAACTACCATTACCAGCAACTTCTACATTAGCATTAATAGAAATACTAGCTCCTGTTTCTAATAGCATCCTACCAGACTCACCAATAAATAGTTCTTTGGTAACAGTTATCTTTGAATTATTAGATGCATACACAACACCCTGTGTTGAAATCACAAATATAGAATCTAAATTAAACAAACTATAATGGCTTACTACCAATATAGATGTTCCAAGTACACCAATAATTGACCCAGCTTCCGGATTTTGTACTTGAATTGTCAATTTTGAAGAAGTCATTACCAATTTAGATTGATCATACATTGCAAACAAACCATCAATAACTGTAATAGATGAATCCATTGAATTCAATTTTGATTCATCCTGTAGTTTAGAAATGATATTTATCAGTATTTATATAGTATTACTTTAACTACTAAATATGGGTACTTACTCCAAATGCAAGGTAACCAGTTACTGTTAAATTAGAATTTCTAAATAAATTTAATTCCGAACTTTCATATAAAAATATATAATAATCAGTATTCAATGTACTTCCATTTACATATATTTTTGAGGTTTGCCAAGTATTAATTTTTACACCTTGTAAAATTAAAGTTGAGTCTTCAATATATGCTAAAGAATTATGATCCATAAACCATCTTGCAAATGTTAAATTGGTTGTACCAAATTCTGGATAAAAATATTTAAAAACCGATCCTTGTGTAAGGATTAAAGATGATGTATCCTGTTAAAAGTATTGTCAATATTGTAAAGTAATATTAAAATATTATTAATATATTACTTATACATACGTATAACAAAAAATAATTTGCTGTGGTGTTTACTGTTGAATTTGTATATTGTAATCCTGAGTCTAAACTCAAAATCACATCAAGTGATCCAACTGAAGGGTCGATTCTATCTAGAATATTATTTTTACTATTTGAATATAAAACAGTTCCATTAATTTGTATACCATGAAAATGTGTGGTAGCCTCAGTAACCACAATGACACCTATATTAGTTATAATAGTTGGTGGATTAAATCTTAAATATGATCCTATACAAAATATGTTAATATATTATTAATAATTTTGAATATTATAATATACCTACCAGGCATAGTTTCAAAGTATCCACCAATTCCAACAACACTACCAGCAGTTATGTATAGGTTATGATAATTATAAGCAGATCCAAAAACATATAGGGCACCAAGAAGTGATACTGTTGATGTTGGTAATGTACTATTAAATTTTAAAGTACCAGTTGAATACACTGATACCTCACTTGCAGATAGACTTGCTCTGATTTCTAGAGATGTATTGGTTGTAGTTGATGAACCTATATAAATGTACCCAACAATCACATTACTATCGGCTACACAAGTATCACCAGTTGTTTGAAAAATTGCTGCATCTTGGATACCAGGTATAATTTGTGGATCCCAACTTTGCACATTATTCCACAATCCAAATGGTAACTGATTTTGATAAATAATATCTTGTTGTCCTAAAGTGATAATAAATACGTTATAAAATAGAAATAAATAATATAGTGATTTCATTGTTGGATTGAAGTGAGAATAAAATGTTATTTTTTTCGATTTACAGAATATGACGAATAGTAATTGTAACCTCCGTGAAAAAAAAATATCTGGAAATCACGTAAAAAAGTTAGTTTATTTAGCAAAAATAAATGTTTTAAAAATATCTCGGAATTGTGATTGTGATTGATTTTCTAATTAAAACAAGCTATTTTAAAAAAGGTAAATCGATTTAGTTAAATTTAATAAATATTATAATTCAAAATCACCTTTATCAGGAAACATTGTATTAAAGAATTTATAGAGATCTTGGTATATTTGGTCTGGTGTAACATCGGATAATCTATCATTTAAACATACAGTTTTAGGATGATATCTTGTTATATTAAAATATATCTCTCTAGTCTTTTTAATATCGTCATTGATAGAACCATAAAAATTTATTGGAGGGGGTAGAAAATGCCTGTAGTATTTCAGTGCATACTGTTGAAATAGAAATGGAATTTGTGTATCATTATTGGTTCTAAATCGATTCTGAGATGTAAATTCAATCTCATTTCTAATTTCTCTATACATTCTCTTTAGTATATTCTTATTCCAAACTTGTAGACCGTGAGTAGGATAATATCGCTCTTTATCTTCTTCCCACTGTCTATTTAAAATTGAATTACTAAATGCTATAGATTTATGCCAAACCCCTTCTGGTTTCAATACTGGTGCTTTCCACTTTTCAGGATAAACAGCAATCCCATAATCATCATCAAAAAAATCAGAATAATTTACTATTTTTTAACTAGTTAGTGACTTAAATGAAATTGGAAATGACTCTTATGTACATACCATAATTACCAAAGAATATATCATCATTTAAATATAAAAAACAATCGGAAACCTCGTCAGGTAGAGAATGAAAATTTGATTCAATGGCATTGGAATTAAATGATGGTAAATGTGACCTATTTTTAAATAATTGTTGATGTGTAATGAAATGTATATTTCCAAGTGAATTTAAATTTATCCAATTTGGATATTGATTATCTGTTATAATCCATATATTATTTATAAAAGGTACATATTTCTTTACACTCCTCAATGAATATTTTAAACCCATTAAATCTCTATATCTAGGGTTATCTTTTAAAATTGTATTCAAACTAGTTTGTAAATTCCAACAAAATAACATTAGAGATATAACCTATGGAATATTGAATTAATTCACTATACTTACTCTCCCCCCTTTTTAAAATATCTACTTAATATATGAAATTTGTCACTACCATTAACCCATGTGTAAACTATATCAATTTTATCACATTTTATAGGAATTTTTGACCAATGTGTATAGTTACTATCATTATAGTCTGGTAGAAATATTGATTCTGGTGATGGTTTAAATTTTTTATAATATAGTGCTATTAAGTGTATATTTAATAAAGTTCCTGTAACTATAAATATAATTAGAAAAAATAATATGTGATTTAAAATTTTAGAATCACTCATTCATTAATTAAAAATAAAAAAATTATAAATAAATTTTATAAAAAATATATCAATCACTATAAATGATGTGTAAACAGATAAAATTAACCCATTCTCACATTTTAACACAATTTTGATTTGTTTGACATTTTTTTTATTTTTCTTTTTAAATTTCAGTGGTGAAAAATGTACAAAAGTAGACAAAAACAAGATGAAGGAACTCAACACCAACAAGAATTTCCAATAGTTTGTCCAACATGTTTAGGTGATAATCCGTACATGACAATGACAAAGATTGAGAATAACAGAAAATGTAAGATTTGTTCGGTTCCCTACACAGAATTTAAATGGAAACCAGGTACCAATGCAAGATTTAAGAAGACTGAGATATGTAAGACCTGTGCAACTGTAAAGAATGTATGTCAGGTGTGCATACATGATTTGCAATTTGGTCTACCTGTACAATTGAGAGATGCAGCATTGCAAGGTCAATACGAAAGTACACCAACTTCAGATATAAACATTAGATATCAGTCAACACTCAACCAAAAGGCAATAGAGAATGGTGAGATTAACTACGACGATTTTCAACCAACAGAAATGTTAAAACAACTAGCACGTACACAACCATACCACAAGAGGAATGAAGCACATGTGTGTTCATTCTATCTGAAAGGTACTTGCAACAGAGGTGATGCATGTCCTTATAAACACACAACTGAAAAACATGATCCAAATCTAGCAAACCAAAATATCAAAGACCGTTACTATGGTAATAATGATCCAGTAGCATTGAAAATGATGCAATCCTATAAAAACCAACATCCACCAAAAGATAAATCCATTACAACACTGTATCTAACCAATGTAGATACAGAACACATTACAGAGCAAGAACTAAGAAATAATTTCTTTACATTTGGGCCAGTGGAATCTATTAAAATTCTTCCACTTCAAAAATCAGCATTTGTTAAATTGGGAACTAGAGAAGCTGCCGAATCAGCCTTTCAAACTCTACACTCTAATTTAATCATCAACGAAATACCAATTAACATACAATGGGCTAAACCACCTAAAAACAAAGACAACAAAAATAATAATAACAAACAATATAATAATAGCAAACAACCTCAACAAAAGAATCAAACTGAAACTATATCAAAACTATTTAGTAGCTATGCAGATGATGAATCTGATGAACCTGAAAAACAACAAGACAGTAACAACAATAACGATAATAGTAGTAATAATAACAATGAAGATAAAAATAATAGTAAAACTGAAGAAAAAGAAGAATCTGTTAAACCTAATCCAATTAAAATTAAAAGCTTTTCAACATTGAAACTAAGTGCAAATCCAACAGTTTCAAATCCACAAGAGCAATTGAAACCTTATTATGCATCAATGGATCCAAATAACTATGGTGGAAAGTATTAATAAAAATAGGATAATCTTGTATAATTGTATACTCTTTTTTAAAAACAAATAATATTTGATTTTGTCCGGATTTATTCTAGTTTAATAAAGTGGAAACAAAATTTAAACAAATATGTGACCATAGCATTAGTCCTCTAGATTTTGATGTAAGTAACCACAAGAAACCACTCTTGCAGAGTACACTTGTACATGTCCATTCATCAATACATAATATTAAAATAAAAATAACCATTACAATGTGACTAATTAATGTATAAATCTTATTAAATAAATCATTCTGTATTGTGTGTAAAAATGTGTTGTTAGTATAGAAACAAATAGATAGGAAGGTAGGAGCAAATCTTACATTTAAAATTTCAATATATTTTGGAATTTGTTTAACTACTAATTGACCTATGAATGCAACAAGTAATGGAATGTAAAGTCCAGATACCAATTCACCGTCTAATGCATATCCAGGATGATTTTGATTTAGATAACGCAGAGATGCATCAACTCCAACAGTATAAAAGAATAAAAGTAGCATTAAATCTCTGGATAAATAAGAGAGTAATGGTGATTTGGATACCTGACTAGTATAGGATTTGTTCATATAAACAATAAATGCTTCCCAAAGTAACCATGAACTACCAAATGCAAATAAAAAGAATAACTTTGCTCTAAAATTCCACAATACCAAATCAACCATATTCCACAATTGTCTGGTAGACTGATGTGAGCCTTGAATATCACTCAATAGTTTTTGAGATGATGGTAATATAGTTAAACTGACTAAAATCAGTGAAAACATGATAGCTCCTATGAATCTTGAGGCTCTGAATGAAAATGGTTCTCTTACATATCTGGTTTTCTTTAAAATGTTTTCGAGATTGAATCCCTGAATAGTTGGTAGACTGTTATCAGCTGTTGGTTTATTATTATTATATATCTCTGTTTCATCGTCACTTTTATCCTGTATAATTGGCTCTTGTTCTTTTTTTGGATCTTCTTTGAGGGAATCTACGTGGTCGTATATATATCCCATTCTATTTTTTGTATTATTCTGAATTCTAGCTTTTCTAGCTTCTCTTCTCTTTTCCTCTAATGTTTTCTTATCTAAAACCTCCCCATTATTATTTTCGCTATTGTCAATGGTACTCATGACTTTTTCTTAAGTTGAATTCAGTAAATATTGTAAACAATAGTCTGTAATAAAACAACTCTGTTTGTGTGTTGTGTTTAAAATTATAAAAATAAAAAAAAAAAAATGAATTGACGATCTTCAGAATGAGTCATTTAAAGGTGTGGAGGTGGCCTATCTGAGATATCAAATTTTGATTATCTTATAAATATGTGATTATGTACATGTGATATAACCTGTTTTATTGGGTTATTTTGTTATTTGAACTATAGTTTTCTGAAGGAATTCAATGATACCAACTTGTCCATTCAACAAAAAGAAATCGTTATCTCCAGTTTCAGGATCCTCAACCCTACAAAGCGGACAAGTATTTGACTTACCTCTCCACTCTTCTATACAATCTGAACAGAATGCATGCATACATTCTCCAGACACATTATCAGCTTGGTTATCAAAGCAAATTGGACACAGTTTATCTTCATCTTCCTCTTGTCCTTTACTAGTTTCTTCTATTGTTACAATACCACTACTACTACTATTATTTTCAGTCTGTAAAATTATATTTTCAATTTCCTTAGGTTTACTCTTTTTACTACTAATTTCTTTAGTATTACCATCTTTTGTTAACACTATTGATTCTTTATCTTTATTCTGTTTAAAGGATCCTGTATATTCTCTAATTGCTGAATAGAATGCATAAAATTGACCATAAGTCAATGTTGCCTGTAAAATTTTATTATTTGTATCACTTTTGTTATTTGGGTCTTCTGTATACTTTATATGATATATATGTTAGTATATTCCTTGTTATAATTGAATTCATTAGAAATACCTACAATTAAACAATTAACTTTTGTTAATAGTTTCCAAAAAGTATCTTTAAAAATATCTGGTTCCATAACCTCAAGTTTAGATTTAAAATTTGGACTCTTTCCATCAAACTTGTAATTGTTTATTCTGTACAAAAGTATCTTATTAGTACAAATTCAAAAAGAAGGTTTCACAATACTTACAATTCTTGTACCACTCTTACATGGTCTTGAAATTCTATAAGATTATTAGCTTTAGCTATTTTTTGATTTTGGTTTCCCATCTTTTTTATTATCGGTCCGAATAAGATATTCTTGAATGTGAATGGTATCACTAAAATTAAAAAAAAAAATTAAAATTAAAAAAATGGATACTTTAGAGAGATACCTAAAGTTGTGTGAGGTAGACCACATTTCTAATAACACCAAGAAATGTTCATAGGTTATTTATTTACAACTACACAGAGTATTATTGATAAAGCGGGAGGTGTGAAGGAGGGGGAAGAGGAAGGGAAAAAAAATATATGAAAAATGAGGTGAGGAGAAGAGAGAAGGAAGTGTGTTGAGGTTTTACTTATATTATATTTATATACTTGAGTTAACAACTACAGGTACCAGACTGATTTTGTTTATTTGCCAAAGAGTTATCTTTGTCACCTAACTGTACACCTAAACTATCAAGATCAGCACTACCAGCATCAATCTTTGATACAATAGATCTTGCACATTTCAAAAAGATCTCTTCAACACCGTCTCCTGAGAGTGCAGAAGTCTCTAAAAATAATAAATCGTTCTCTTGGGCTACTCTTGAAGCTTCTAAAAATGAAACCTCTCTATCTGCATTCAAATCACTCTTATTTCCTACTAGAATAATAGTTACATCTTTACTAGCCAATGCTCTGGCATCACTTAACCAATTAGTTATATGATTATATGATTCTCTACTTGATACGTCATATACTAAAATAACACCTGCTGATCCTCTATAATAACTTCTAGTAACAGATCTAAATCTTTCTTGACCTGCTGTATCCCAAATCTAATGTATATTATATGTTACTAATTAGACGAACTCTAACTATTACAATCCTAAACTATAAACAAACCTGTAATTTAACTGGTTTTCCACCAACTTCTATAACTTTTGATGCAAAATCCACACCTATTGTATGAGTGGATTGGTTTTTAACTAATTTTAAAGTATTAGTATACTCTACTGATATGTCCTCAAATTTGAGTAATATCCATACACTTATTATCTGTAAATCTATAAAGTAAACATGATTTTCCTACACTTGGATCACCAATAATTAAAAATTTAAATAAATATAGAGATTTTGTGTTCATTTTTATAAAAAACTAAAATGAAAAGTTGAGAGAGATTTTAATTTTTAAATTTTAAAATTAAAAAAAATGATTGAAAGTTAATTAGAAAATCAAAATAAGTTATCTATGAATAAAATTCAACTAAAAAGATTTTCTTGAATATAAATAACAGAGAAAAATTTTATAACAAAGGTTTGTGAGATAAAATGACACTTTTTGCCAAGTTTATGTATATGTATTTATGTACAGGTTATATTTGAAATTTCCATTTTAAAGGAACTGATGAATAGGTTAAATTGATAATTGACAAATTGGTGAGAAGTGATTGCTCGAAAATTTCTTTACTCTTACTGGAAAGAGTATTGTAACTTAAATCTAGATCCTGTAGAAATTGATTGGTAGCCAACGCGTTGGCAAATTCTATCCCGACTTGATCGGATATACTGTTTTCTGAGAGATTTAGTTTCTTAATGTGAAGTGTAGGTAGGGCTAGAACTTTGGAAATTGGTAGAGAACCTTCATTGCGCAGACCTGTATAAGCCATCTCCAAGTGAGTTAAAGTTTGATTGAGTTTAAGTGTCTCTGCAATAATAGGTCCAAATTGAGGTGACAGACTATTTTGGTTGAGGTTTAATAGTTTCAGACTACTGTTACTCTGTAATGACTCTGCAATCATTTTAGCACCTTCAAATGTAATTTTATTGGCACTTATATCCAGTGCAAGTAATGTTTGATTGATTCTTAATGCCAATGACAGAGATTCTGAAAAATGGTTGGAAAGACCATTCATTGACAATGAGAGGCTTGTAAGTGATTTATTCTCACCAAGTGACTCACCAAGAAGGTATCCAGTGTCATCTGATATACGATTGTCTGCCAAATTCAATTTTGTCAAATGTTGACAACTACCTAATGAAATAGCTAGTGGTCTTATAAGGAGACCTAGTTGATTGGATTTTAGGTTTAGTACAGAGAGCTTAGAGATTTTAGACGACAAAACCTTGCTGATTGCCACTGAAGATTTTTGTTGAAATGCACAATCACTGAGGTTAATCTCAACTATGGATGAGTTTTCGCAGAGAGCCTCAAAGAGACATCCACCACCTGCATCTTCTATTCTATCCAATTGAATAGATTGTAAAGTGTTATTTAATTTAATGGTCTCGGCCAGATCGATGGCTGCAGGTGTTTTTATATGGTTCCAACGGAGATATAGGTTCTTTAATGTCGAATTGATTCGCAAAGCTTTAAATAGTGCACTTCCGCCATCTGTGTTAATGTTATTGTAAAAAAGATCTATAGTCTCCAAATGTCTATTCTTTGTCAAGACCATCGCTAGTTCATGTGCAGTTTGATAACCAAGTTTATTACCACAAAGATCAAGATAGGTAATAGTCTGGTTATCATACAGCGCCTTTATAACATCCTCCACAATGACATCTTCCAAATTATTATTTCTAAATGATAGATGACATATTGATGTGTTACTCCTTAGTGCCATTCCAATAGCAGAGAAATTATCTTTACTCATCCATTTCTGATAGAATCTAAAATATCGAGTCGATGTCGAGTTCTCAAAAAACTGAGCAAAGAGACTCTTGGAGAACAAATTGGATAGAATAGGTTTGGTAGTTGCCTTCACAAATTTATCTGGTAATTTATCTGGCATTCTATGTTTGAGTATATTCATAAACTTTTGATATGTACTAGACTTGTCAATAATCATTGATATATAATAGAATTGAAATTTCCTACCTCCTTCTTGTAGGCCTTGTGTGACTAGTCCTATAAGACTCTTTAGGTCTTTAGGTGACTTCACGATAAAATAGTGAAATACCTGAGGTGCAATCTCTAATCCCCATAATTTACAAACTAAACATATAGATTCCAAGTCGATGTTATCATTTTGTTTATCTTCTTCGTCTTCTTCGTCTTTTGAAATACTCTTTTTTTTTGATTTACCAAAACCTTTGATACTACTACTACTCTTACTATTGTTGTTGTTATTATTATTATTATTGTCTAATGAAACTAATTGCTGAGGTTTTTGTTTTGATTTTCTAATTTCTAATTTTACAGTATCAAATTTATCTATAATTAGATAGTTGAAGATCTTTATAAGAATTCTGTGAGGTAGATTATTGATATTCAGTATCTTATTGAGTAGGGGTTTATAATAACCACTATCTATACTTGAACTTCTGGAATCTGAATTTGTAGTGTTAATGTCCCCCATTAGACTGAGGGGATCAAACTCTGTCTTTTTCTTATTTTTCTTTTTGTTTTTTGGTGAAAGAGATTGTAGGAAGGCTAGAGGTGATGAAGCCCTTCTCAATCTACCGCCACTGTTACTTTCACTACTGCTTGTCAATGATCTAGGTGAAGGGGGGGACAATGAACCACTTCCTCCACTACTGACCAAATTGTCAATATGAATCTTTGGTGGTGGTGAAAACTCATAGTTGTTTTGGTTTTCAAAACTGTTAACTTTTTTCATTAAAATTTAATGTATAGGATATTATAAGTTTAATTAAATATATATATTGTGTAAATGTTTCGTTGTGTTGTCTAAAATAATTAAAAAAAATTAAAAAAAATCACCCCACTCTGTGGTGTAAATAGCCCACCATTTCACGCTGACAAACACTTTATAAATTGTTATATTATAGTAGATTTAATAAATTCAAATAAATTTACACTATTGCAACTACCTTTTGTACATATTTAAATAAAATTTAAGCTTTTAAAAATATTTTATTTTAAAATATTGATTATATTAATATATTAAAAAATGAAAACAATGGTATCAATTATTATTGTATTTATAATAATATCCAAATTTTCATCTGGTGAAAGAGATGATCCTCAATTGGATATGGTTAGATCCTGTAAATTTAAATTCGAAAATGGAACTTTTTATTATTTATTAATAAAATGTCCTCTTCCTGATTTACCTATTCAAGATAATATTCAAATTATTCCTGGAGATCCTGAAAAGCTCTACCCCTTATGTTGCCCTCAATATATCTAATCATTATAATTTTATAAATAACTCCATAATATTTAATTTTTTGAAAAAAATATTTTGCTTCAATTCATATAACTATCAATACAAGGTTATATTAATTAAATATAAAAAGTGGAAAAAAAAAAATAAATTAATTTTTGTTGTTGCTTTGTTGTTTAAATTTTCTATCGAGATGTGAATCAAAGAAACATGATCCCTCAATAATAGGCTGTTTACGGATATGTTGTAAAAATTTGATTTTTTAAGATCAAATGATTGCCTCATACCGTTATTTAATATTTTTTTAATTTTTTTATATTTTATAAAAAAATAAACATAGGGTTTGAGAGGGTCATTTTTGGTTTGTTGTGATAGTTAGTTAGTTTAGAGATGCTTTCTTTGATATAAGATGAAAGCGATAAAGAAGAATTTTTTAAAATTTACAAGTAAATTTGGATTTGGAAATGCAAAGAACAATGACCAGTCTGATCAGATTATGATACCTGAGTATCGACAAGAGGTCATTGATGAACAGGTACAGGATCCAATTGAATTGGAACAAGGAGAATTCAATAGCAGAATAAGGAGTTTTAAAGATTTCCTTAATGAATCTATTGTACCTGGATATAATAGTATAACTCAACCTCAACAACCTCAACTAAACCTACCGAATGATTTACTTCATTCCATATTTTTATGTATAATATCAAATTCACACATGTTAATAGATGTATCACATATAGGACATCACCATATTGCTGGTAACCATGATACTGGATATATTCTATCACGTGCAATACCATTAATGAGTGGATTATCATGTGCACATATTCAATGTACACCCTCAACAACTTCAGAAGAACTAGTACAACAACTGTTCTTGTCACTTCCTGATAAACTGATGTTGCAACAGCATAGTACAAGTAACAGTAACATTGGTAATCTATTAAATAGTCTCAATAGTAATAATAAAAGAGCTATATCACAAACTACAGGAATCCCACAATCACTTGAACAGTCTCATACTAGTTCAACTAATGCCTCATCAATATCACGATCACTTTCTAGCACATCATTTCAGTCCACTCCACCTAATGCCAAGAGGTATTCTAAACCTTATGACATGCAAATTCCTCCTAGTAAAGCTCAACCACCACCTCAACAACAAATTCCGCAAAATATGGCAACTAGTATAAAAAGTAATTCAAGTGCTATAACCAAAGACAACTATAAGATGGTTGATATTTTAATTATTGATGATATAGATATAGCGCCATTGCAAACTAGACATACACTATTGCAAATGATGACTATAAGAAGGGTGGCATTTAAGGGAATGTCATTTCACATGCCAGAGAAATTTAATATAATATCTACTATTACAACTCCTATAAACACTGTAAATGATGATGATATGGGTTTTAAAAATTCTAGAGATGACAGTGAAGAACTCCAACCCCTATCCCCACTGATTCTCGATAACTTCCTGTTAAACTACAGGTTATTAGAGATTCTCTTTATACCACCACTGAATATACAATGTGATCCATTACTACAAACAATAGAATCAAAATGCATTTTAACACCTACACGAATACAACAACTGAGAGACCATTTCATCTCCAAAATTTATATCGCACATGACATTGATCAGTATATTAGATCTATTGTTGTCAATCTACGGAACCATCCATTGGTAACTCATGGACCTTCGCCAAGAGCAACTCCAACACTCACATTAGCATCAAAGTCATTAGCTATACTCTCTGGAAAAAAGTATGTGACACCTAGTCATATATCAACCATTTCCAAACAGGTACTAAATCACAGAATTCTATTGTATAATCCATTCCAATTGTTAACTGTTGATGAAAAGCAACAGAGAATATTAAATAGACGTTTAAAAAAACAACAACAGAGGCAACCATCACCACAACCATTTCCACTGTCACCACAAATGTCATCTAGTACCAAAAATAGATCACAACTATCCAAAGCAACGCTTCTTCCACCACCTCCATTGTCCATTACCAAGGAGAGTAATGTTAAATTTGATGATGAAGATATCTCAAATATAATTTCACCACAAATGAATCAACCAGCAATAGACGATGAAATTGATTCCTTTATAGTAATCAATATCATACTAGAAAATATATTACCTCCTATTTAAATCTGTAAATAAAATAAAACCTAAAACCCCCCAACCATATCCAAAATATACACTACAAAACTATGTTTTTTTTTTTTACAAGTTATATATACATTTATTTAATGTAATATTGAAGTTAACTAAATGTATAGTATTATTCTATTATATACTATTATAGATGGTGTAATATTCTTTTCGTTTTTGTTTTTTTGGTATTTGTGAATGATTTAGATTTGTTTTTCCCATTCTCTCATTTCCATACCTTTTGGAGCAGAACCTTCAACCTTCTTTTGACCTACTTCATCCCAGTTGGTAGATAAAACTGTACCACCAGATTCAACAAAAGATTTCATCATTGCTCTTTGTTGTTCTTCAGAACCACGTGAATAGATGTCTCTAAATACTTTATTGAGAGCTGCATCACCATCAACCTTGTCATCTTCAGTCTTGATTTCATCCCAATTCTTTTTGGAAGTGTATGGTGAAATTACACCTTTAACTGCTGGTTTAGTAGTTTCTGTTTCCTCTTCTGTAACAACTGCTTTAGTTTCTTGATATTCCAAAGATTCCCAACGAATACCACGAGATTTCTTCATTTTGATCTCAACTTTGGTCTGATAGTATTGAATGGTAGATTCTTGGGTATTAATTTCATCAAAAAAGTCTACATCATAGACATATTCAGAACCAGTAGCCATCTTGAAAGAGATACCAACTGACTTTTGTTGTAATTTAATTGAACTGTTATCAGCAGTAACAAACTTTGCATAAATTGTCAAAATGACATGTGTGGCAGTTTGATACCATTCTGATCTAACTTTACCACCACTTGATGGAATTGGTAATGATGGTTTAACTGGTTCTTGTGGTTTAACGGGAGCAGTTGTAGTTGTGGTGGTAGAGGTAGTTGCAGTTGTAGCAGTAGATGGTTTAGCTGATTCCAATTCAGCTTTAGATTTTCTAATCCATGTCTTAAATTGGCTATTCTCTGAATCTAAACTTGACCCTTTTTCAAATGCCTTTAATGCTGTATCATAATCCTCCAATTCAAAACTAATTTGACTGTTGTGTGTTTTTGTAATGAAATTTGTTAGTTTAAATTATAAAGTTGTATACAAAAGGTTTTTAAGATTACAAACCCTTTTTTTAAATATGATTTGGAATTATTTTCGTCAAGTTTAATAGCTTGATTTATATCTGAAAGAGCTTCTTTTAAGTTACCAAGTTTGTGGTTACATTGTGAACGTTTAACAAATGCTTCAACATTGTTTGGTAATTCTTGACAAGCTTTATTATAACATTCCAATGCTTCATCAAAAGATTCATCTACAAAATATGAATTTCCTTTATTGAGTTGTTCCATTATATATATTGAGTTGCACTAAGAAGTCTAATATCAAATCTGACTAAAAAAAAAAAATCTAAAAATGAAAAAAATAGTCTTGGAACATTATCTTAATTTTCATTCAAATTTCTTAATTTTTTCAATTACAAATTGTTGATAGTTGTAAATATTTAAAAAATAAATGGAATGAATAAATAAATATTGCCATCATTTTTACCTCTATATGTAAAAGGGATATTGTTTTTATTTTTGAATTGTTTCTGTGAATTTGATATTTGGATTAAAATAACAAATTTGAGAGATAGACGAAGAGAAAAACCAATAAACTACTTTACTCGAAAATGAAGGAAGGGGTTTTTTTTCCTTTTAAGCAGTATACTTTCTTTCTCTTAGAGAAATATTACAACCATCCTTTGGGAAAATAGTTGGACCAAAAATAATTTCATCACCACCTGGGGTTTTGTGGTGGTCCCAGTCTGCAGACATGGCTAATTTGGTAAGGAAGACTTCGATTTGATTTTTGGCCAATTCTTTACCTAGACAGTAATGTGGACCAGCACCAAAGACCAAAAAGTTTTTAGCACAGGTTACTTCTTCTTTTCTTTCGGCATTGAAACGTTCTGGATCGAATGTATATGGGTCTTGGAAACCATTGTCTTGGAAATGAGCAGACCAGATAGATGGCAAAATCATAGTACCTTTTGGAACAGTGACATTGTCACCAATGATAATGTCTTCAATATTCATATGTGGGACCATAACAGCGGGTGGACGGAATCTCAAGATTTCATTAACGACTTGTCTGGTGTAGTTTGCTTGTCTCATGGTATCCAAATCCAATTCTTCATTGTTTGGACGTAAACGGAATTGTTCTTCACGAACTTTTTTCAAAACATTTGGATGTTCAGCCATCAAGTAGCAGACCCATACTAATGAACTGGTGAGAGCATCTTGTGAGGCAAACATAAAGGAGAGCAAAGTAAAGATAATAGTGTCATTGGAAAGTTCGTCACGGAGATCTTCTGGACAGGATAGGAAATATTCAACCCACAAGTCAATGAGTGATTGTGGTTTCTCGCCTTTACCCATTCTCAAACGACTGTTATCAATAATGTCAGTGAATAATTCTACTAAACGTACACGAGCATTGATAGCTTTACGCAAGGTAGTACCTGGTAAGTCAATTGGCAAACAGAGGAAACCTTCGTTCATGAGGAAAAAGTTTTTAGCAATTTCTTCTTGAATGTGTGATGGTGTGTTTTTACCGACAAAGACACCGGTAGAGATTGCCATATTCAAATCACGGCAACCAATACGAGCATTAACATTACCCTTCTTGATCCATTCCTTAATGTTTTCAGAAATGATGGATTCTTGGATTGGAAGGTAAGATGCAAGAGCTCTGATGGTGAACAATGGTAACAATTGTTTACGTAATTGTCTGTGGGCTGCTCCTTCAATGAATGGAATGGCTTTTTCAGTCAAGATCTTTTTGGCACCCAATGAGAGATACAATTTAGCATTTTCCTCTTTGAATACTTGTCTGGTGGTTTCGGCATCACTTACAAAGAGAACAAAGAAGTTCATAACACTGGTCCATGAGATTGGTCCGTATTTCTCTTGTTTCTCATAGAATGTAAATGGTGTGAAAATCAATTGGAATAACATACCAACAAATGGTGGAACAAATGATGGTCCTGGAAGTGCACCTTTCTTTTGTGAAATTACATATTGTTGATGTAATGCGATGGTACAAAGAATGACAACAATTCCAACTAAAATTTGTTTAATTGAAAATTTAAAGTTATTTACTAGAATTTAATTGAAAAAAGATATTATGTTAATATATTATTGTACTTGTGTTTTGTGGGAAGATGGGGAAGGGTGGGTGCTTGTGTTTTTTTAAAATATCTTTTTTTTTTTGAATTTTTTTTTGAAAATGATGTTGTAACCAATTACGAAAACCGAATTCCCTGTATTGGCAACATTATACTATTTCATCTTATCTATTGTGCCATCAATGTTGTTTTTTTTTTGTATATTAATTCTATTAATAAGTGACCTACATTTTTGTAAATAACAATTTAAATCTGAACATTTGGTTTTCAAGTTTGCAGAAGAACGTTTTGGTTCGGCAACACTTGCTGTGGCTTCAACCAATAAACCTGCAACTAATAAAACCAATAATGAGAAGATTAAATATTTAGATAGTTTATTCATTTTATTCTATTAATCTATAATAATAATTAAAATAAATTAGAAAATTGTGTTTTGAAATTACTTAATTAAATGAATTAACATTATCATAAATTTGATTTGGAATATTTTTGATGGATCTAATAGTGTGGGTGGAATTTAATACGAACCTTTAATATATTTTATTGAAATTCAACAACCAAAAAACACAATGAAAAAAAAAATAATTAATATTTAATAATTAAATAAATAATAGTAGGGCGGTATTTGTGTAGTTTAGTTGTTGATATTAAAAGTGAAGAGTAAAAAAAAAAAATACTTTATTATGATTTTTTTTAATAATATTGGAGGTCTTTGGTTCGAGTTGACAACAATATTTTTTTTTGAAAAAGGGTTTTTTCTCTGAGTAATCGAACAATATGAATGTCATATGATATTATGGCATGATGGGGTATAAAAAAAAATATTTTCTAAAAAACTCAAATTAACGACTAAATTCTTTTAGACCAGCCTAATCTTTCATCTTAAATGGCCGAAATCTATCATAATTACCAGCATATTCTGTATATAAAGAGAAATTCGAGAACTGGTTAAACAATGTTAGAATATATTAATTGAAATTTAATATTTTAAGTAAACTTAAAACTTAATTCTGGGTTATTTATAATGCATCAGAATCACGACGTGTATTAAACTAAAGTATTCTAATAATATGTAACCAAAAATTATCTGAAAAATATTAATAAAATAATATGGAAAATAAAATTAATAAAAGGTATTTTGCCATATTTTACAGTGTTAATCGGAGTTGCGATTCCTATGAAAAAAAATTAATTAAAATTTAATATTCCTATTATTCTTGAGTCCATAATTCTTAAAAAACTCCGGAGCAATATTGAAAATAGGAATTTTGACAAATTGAAATATGGTTTTACATATTATTAAATAAGAATGTCTGCAAATGAACATAAATTTTAATGGTTAATTTTTTTATCATATTTAAACCACAAAGTGATTAATTAGATTATATTAAATGCTGTTAATTTTCTTTATGAAATTTAGTTTATAAGAAAAATGTAGAGTTCATTTAAGTTTTCCCTCGTTTTTTTTTAAAATTTTTTTTTAGTAACTAATTTTTAGCTGTTGAGCCCCTAATGCATCAATAATGGGAGATAAGAAAAGAAAGTTTCAAGATTTTGAGAATCAACACACTCAGAATATAACAGAACCAACACCTAGTTCGCAGTTGAATGGGGAATCTACTGGTGATTATATCCCCGGGTCAATTGTCCGAATGAAACTTATAAATTTTGTAACCTATAGTGAGGTAGAGTTCAGACCTGGACCAAGATTAAATGTGATTATTGGTCCTAATGGTAGTGGTAAGAGTAGTATTGTATGTGCTATTGCATTAGGACTTGGTGGTGGTACCAATTTACTAGGTAGAGCTAAACAGGTATCTGATTTTATTAAACATGGTTGTGATAAAGCTATCATTGAGATAGAGCTTTACAATAAGGATAAAAATATGGTCATTCGTAGAGATATATACAAAGACAATACAGGTGACTTTAAATTAAATGGAAAGAATATTTCAAAGACTGATTTACTACATAAGGTTAAAGAACTTTCTGTACAGGTTGATAATCTTTGTCAGTTCCTACCACAAGATAAAGTAGTTTGTTTCGCTGCAATGACACCTACTGAACTACTACAAGAAACTGAAAAGGCTATTGCTGTAAATGACATGTACGAAAATCACATGAAATTAATTGATTTAAAAAAGGAACAAGTTCTTTATAAAAATGTAAGTATTGCTCCTTGGTAGGAAGTATATCAATAGATAATTAACTATTGCGTGTTATAATTTAGTCATTTTCAGAACAAAATACAATTTTAGACGATTTAAAGAAACAAAATCAATCATTGGAAAAGGATGTTAAAAAGTACAAGGAAAGAGAGGAGTATTTAGCAATGATAAAGAACTTACAATCTAAGAAACTGTGGGTGCTATTTGAGGAGTGTAGAGAAAAGGTTGTGGCTGCAAAAGAATCAAAGACCAACTTGGAAAAGGAATTGGCAACTTTGGAAAGAGAAAAGTCACATCCAATGCAGGCAATTAGAGAATTGGAGAAAGTTGTAAGAGAGTCTAAGGAAAAGGTTCAGCAGTTGACTACAAAGATCTCCAGTGCTGAAAGTCAAATTCAAAAGAAGAGTCAGTTAAAGGAGAAAATTGTAATGGAGATTGAGAGACATAATACAGAGTTGGATGGTTTGAATTCCAGAGCTGATCAGAGAGCTAATGAAATTAAAACTCTAGGGAGAACAAAAGCAGACTGTGAAAGAGAATTGTCTACTCTGCCCAACGAAGATTCACTTAAAGCAAAAGTTAACGAAATGAATGCATGTCTGAAGGATATCAATCAACAGGCTGCTGAGTTCCAGAATGAAAAATACACCTACCAACAACAAAAGGATCAATTGGAGAAGGAGTTGAATATGTACAAGAGGGAATTAGATAACATTAATAACAAGGCTCATCAAACTCTAGAGTTAGTTAGAAAGAATAGTCCAGAGGTTTTTGAGGCTTATAATTTTGTCAAACAGAATGGTAATATGTTCCAACACCAAGTCTTTGGCCCAATTTGTATGGAGATCAATGTAGAGAATGAAGAACATGCTAAATATCTTGAGAATTCAATTCCACCTTGGTTATTGATGGGTTTTGCATTCCAATGTCGTGAAGATAAAGACACATTTTTGAGGGAACTTGTCGATAGAAAAAGATTGAATCTCAACACCATTTTCCTTCCCAATCGTGTTGAATTGAGACGTCAATTTGATGTCAAACAACTCGATAAAAAGTATGATATCACTTATACACTTGATCAGGTTTTTGAATCATCACCAACAGTTTTTGATGCCATTATGGATACTACACCATTATACAACATGGCTGCTGGTACTAAAGAGACTCTGCGTTATGAAGAGGAAATTATCGAAAAGACAGATGTACCAATTCTATTTACTCCTAATAGAAATTTTTCAAAAACCAGATCCCTCTATGGAAACAGAGAGACATTGACTAAAGTAACCAATGTCAGACCACCAAAATTCCTCACTGGAATTAATAAGCAGAAAAGGAATGAACTTCAAGACAAGATTAAAGATATACAAGGAAAGATTCAACAGATTGTTGAAAAGATCAGACAAATCGATCAAAAAGAGTCAGCTGTAAAGAATAGATCCAAGGAGTTCTATGATCAGAGAAACCAAGCTACTGGCCAACTTGAAGAGAGAAAGAAACTCTATAACAAGATTGCAAATTCCCAAAGACAAATTGATAACTTGTCTCGTGAGGAAGATAATACAACCATCTCTCGTAATATCAAAGAGAAGATTATGCAATGCATTGAGAAAATGGCTGAGAATACCAACAGTGCCACTAAAGATCTATTGGACATGTGTAAAATATTTGTAGAGAGAGATCAACAACATATCAAGCAATCTCGTGAAGAATGTAGATTGAATTTTGAAACTGCAAAATTTGAAGAGTCTCAAAGAAAGATTAATGAAATGCAAGATCGTATCAAGAAAATCACAATGCACTTTAATGAACTGGCAAAAGAGGCTAAACAACGTAAAGCAGAAGCTGAGAAAGTAGCCCCAGTACAAGAAGATGAAGAACTCAAGAAACTCTTATTTGAAACCATCAAGGAGGAAAGTGTTGAAGAAATTGAATTGTCTATAGACCACTACCAAAACAAGGCCAATTTCATCACCAGTAACAATCCAAGAGTTGTACAAGAATACGAAAACCGTTGTCAGGAAATTGAAAAGCTTGAAGATCGTCTCAATAACCATAATCGTTCACTGGAGACTATGGCAACTCAAATGGAGAACCTCAAAAAGAGTTGGATGAAACCAGTAGAGAAATTCATAAAATCAATCAACGAAAAATTCACAAAGTATTTTGAATATATAGGATGCCAAGGTGAAGTCAAATTAGGATTTGATCCACAGGAACCTGATGATTTCTCAAAGTATTCCATTGATATCTATGTAAAATTCCGTGAGACAGAAAATCTAAAGAAATTGGATGCTCATGTTCAGTCTGGTGGTGAGAGATCAGTCTCTACCATGCTCTTTTTGATTTCACTTCAAGAGCTTACTGTTTGTCCATTCCGTGTTGTTGATGAAATCAATCAAGGTATGGATCCAAAGAATGAACGTATGATTTTTGATCAAATTGTGCAAACTGCCAACAAACCTGGTCTACCGCAATATTTTTTAATTACACCAAAACTCTTACAAGATCTAAGTTATAGTGTTAATACAACTGTTTTGTGTGTATATACTGGTCCTTGGTCTATGACTCAAAAGGAATTAGAATATTCCTTGGATTCTGCTATCAATATCAAAACTAAAAAAGTAAAATAAACTGTTTTAATCTATATTCTAAATTAATGTAGGTGTGTGTGTGTATTTATAAATTATTATAAATTAGAGGTAAACTTTCATTTGTACTAATATCTTTTAATCTATCAGAGATTGAATCACTTTTAAATTGTACCATATTATCATAAGATGTATTATATCTATTATTATTATTATTATTATTACTTTTACTACTATTATTATCATCTTCAGTATCACTACCATTTCCTAAATTTATATAATTTGATTGATAGTATTGAGTAATGTCAATTGGACCATCATTTGATTGTTGATCTTCTAATTCATTTTCATAGAGATTATCTATGAAACTGGTATCTTCAATTTCACTTTTCATAGTGGTATGAATGATTCTAATCTGTACTAGAGTTGGTATAATATCAGGTATAAAGTAACCAAGAGTTACAAATACCTCATTGTTCATGTATCTTCCAGTGATGGGTTGATAGAGGAATACTATAGTCCTAATAACAAAGCATCCAGCAAAAATTAAAGCCAAAAAACAGATCTTTGTAACCTGTTGCATCTGACTGCTCCTAATATCCTTATCCAGTTGTGTGAAGTTAAAATACATCCTTATCACTTGCATGAGGAACACCAAACCAATGATTAGGGATAAAAAGTTTTGATATAATACAATTGTTAAATATACAGGTGAACCTTCTCTTTTCTCGTTGTTCACTGTAAAGAATAGTACAAAAAATACTATTTGAACGCCATAGATGAGTCCATTGATTATAATGAATATCAATTTCATCTTTGGTAGAAATTCATTGGTTGAAACATAAGTACGATTATAGGTTTCTATCCAATAAAATAGTACGACCAACAGTCCACTGAGATAGAATAAAAATGATGTATTATTAAGTGTAAATGTTATTGGTCCTTCGCCTGTTACAACTCTCATTATATACCATATCTCTCTTATTGATACAAAACCACATATACATATATGAAATATCTAAATAGAAAAAGAAGTTAGTAAATAACATTTTGAGTCACTGAGTTCAAATGAAGAGTTTATACATACTCTTGATAATATTTTTGCTTCATTCCTATAAAATGTTTTATAAAGTGATAATAGACAAACAACGGCTAATATGGCATATAATATAATTGCTATAATCTCTATTATTCTAAAAACTGTTGACATTTTGTATAAATTTGTTATTTAAAGGTCACAGTGGTTGTATTATATACTCTGACTTTAATAATTAGAAAATTACAAATTACATCAATTTACTCTGGTGGTGATTTAAATTTCAAAAAAAATGACAGAAAAAATGTAAAAGAAATATAAAATCGCTTGACTTTTCAGGAAATGAAGTTGAAACATAAATGTTTTTTCATTAATCAAGAATGTAAAGTTGATCCAAACTTTGGAAAATAATTTTGATCAATTTATTGAAATGAAAGATTGTTTAAGTGCCTGTTGAATATCAGAATTTTTAGTATTTATGTTAAAGATTTTCAGTGAAGAATTATTTTTTAGACTGATAGAGAATTGGTCTATTAGTGATTGATTGTGAATTGAGTTTAATGGAAGATCATAGAAACTCAGTGATTGAAGTGTACGATTATCGTTTAGTATCTTGGTGATTATTGATAGATGTTCTTCAGTTGGTTTGTTTAGTGATCCATTGAGACTTAGTGATTGTATAGTACTATTCTTACATAAACTATCAAGAGTAAGTTGATCAATACCAATAGGATGTGATGTCCAAATAGACAAATGTTTTAGTGTTGGATGTTGGAGTTGGAATAGTTTTTTCAAAGTCTCGTTTGGAACAGTACGAATTTTCAAACTCAAAGATCTAAGTGAACAATTGGATTTAAGAGCATTGATAAATTGATTCCAAATGTTAGGGTCATTGTATATCTGTGGATTAACAGCTGACATTGCATTGGAAACTATACTAGTGGTATGAAGTGACAGTGAGGTCAGTGACTGACTTTTTAATAATGGAATTACTGCACTGTCAAATGAGTTGAAATTGAACCCTGCTTTTAGTGTCTTTAGTGATTTGTGATAGAGTAAAATAGACTTTGTAATTTCAGGATCAACAAAGATTAGTGATATCTTTTCTAGTGTTGATGGAGAATTCCAGTGATTGGCTATAATAGATTCCATAAAGAGATTGGTAATTTCAATCTTTCGGATGCAAGTGTTGGAAAATGTCAGCTGCAAAAGTGCTGGATCTTGATTGGGGTTCTTACATATTGTAAAATCCAGTACAACCCTTTCAAGAAGCCTATTGCTACCCATTAATTTGGTTATGGTTGATTTGAAACATAATGCACGGTTAAATGATACTAGTATTCGCTTAAGTGATTGGTGCTTTTCTATGCTTTCAATTAGAGGGTCTATAGGAGTCTCTTCAACTTCATCACTGGTTAGATCAGCTAGAATAATGTTGAGATCTTTAAGAGACTTGTTATTGTCAAGATAGGTTACCATTGTATTGGGTTTGATAATAACTCTTCTTAGAGTAAGTTGAGTTAGAGTTGTAATCTTGTTTAGCGGATTCAGTGATATTATTCGAGATTTACCATTCCCATCAATAGAAGAACTTTCAAAGTACATTGACTCAATAGCAGGAGCTCTAGCAATGACATCACACAATTGACTAATATCCAAATCCATGTAATAAAAGATTTTAATTTCTCTGAGATTTTGAAAATCTCTAAGAGAGCTTTTTATCAGTTGGCATAGACTAGTGTAATCCAGTAGATTACACAACTGGAATCCAATGCTATTCACAGTGGTTAAATAGCTCAAATGATTAGAGATAGCTACGAAATCCAGTGGTAATGATGGTTGATCAGAAACAAAATCAATGGAACAGAATCTATTTTTAAATACAGAATCATCAAAATTCAATGAACTGTATTGTGACATGTTAAATTTCATTTTTAGTCCAGTCAAAGGTATCTTTTTCTGAGATATCAAATGATTACACAACAGGAAATCATTCATGGTATCCAATGTGAAATTTGGGTAACTGAGAGATGCAAGAATCTTTTGGTACCATTCCTTACAGACCAAACCAAATTCATCAATCATATAACCAATGAGAATATAGTTTCCTCCAAATGATTTTAACAGTTCACCTAATATCTTTTTTATTAAAATATTTGGTAACATGTCTAATGTTTTTTTAATGTTCCTGAAATGAATTCAGAAAATTCTCATCCTCTTTAAATGCTCTTGTAAGTGATCATTTCTCTATTTTTATTTTTTTGATGCATGTTGTTTCTCAATCTTGCAGAGAAATAAAATAAAGGAATGAGAAATAAAAAAAAATTACAAATAAATTTCAAAAATCAAATAAAAAGTATTCTCTTTTTTTTTACATCTCGATAAGATAGATTCTCATATGTTTTAAATAAAATTTATTTTCAACATATTAAAACAAGTAACGTTGTGATTAATTTTAAAAAATGGAAAAAATTTAAAATATTTGATAGTAGTAAGAAACATCTTGACAAAATCCAAAATGGCGCCACTGAGTGAAAACTCAAGTCAGATACGTTCGAGAACCATTGATCACATTAGACCTAGTAACAAGAAATTTAGCAGATAACAAAAGGCCATTCCAATCCATTTAACACTGAGACCACATTTAATAATCAACTAAATCTATTGAGAATGAATTCATACCAGTGACTGATAGAATGTTCATTTTAGGAAAAAAAAGCTGATATGAAAACTAGTTTCATGTTGAAAATTACAAATTTGTCTTTCAGAGAAATCTATCATAATCAATTATGGCTTTTAAAATGTGAAACAACCTGGATATTATCAGTTTCATCAAATTCATTTGTTTTTCGCACAATACACAAGATATCCATAGGATTTTTAAAATATCTAAGTTTAAAATAGAAAATTAAAAATATCATTACACAAGTTAGTATATCCGGACTGACTATGAATAAAAGTTTAGATTGTGGATAATTTTTATTTTATTCTTTATACTATAATGAAGTGTGCTCTTATTATTTTAATATTTATTTCTATTTATTTAGATATTGCTGTCTCTCAACAATATTGTGATGTTGTTGGAGCTTGTGTAGAAGAGAATGGTAAATGCACAGGTGACGGTTACTTAAGTAATTTTTTAGATAATCCTTTAAGCTTTAGATCTTATGATTTAAATTTATTAATGTGTGGAAGTGGTTTATATTGTCGTTATATTAATGATGAATATGGATTTTGTGCTCCAGTTGCAGCAATTGGTGAAAATTGTGATGAACACTCTAATTGTTACAATGGTGCTTATTGTTACCATCCAACCAATCTCGTTTCCAGTCCAAATACATGTCAATGGGCACCCTACCTAACTTTGAACCAATCATGTGAAACAACTTTACAGTGTGTCGAAGGTCTAGAATGTGATATTACAGAAGGTATTTGTGTAGTAGTTCCACTTTCTTCTGATATAACCTGTTCATCACCTAATCAGTGCCTTTCAACTCAGTATTGTAATAACGAAGGTTCCTGTGTTGACTTAATTCCAGATAATGGTGATTGTACAGATCCTGAACTTTTACCATGTGTACCAACATCCTATTGCACCCCAGTGACAGGTGGTGGACTAAAATGTATACCTGCATACAGTTTAAGTGAAAATGCTCCTTGTGAAACCACAAAAGTTTGTGATATTTCACAATCACTATATTGCTCTATTGGTACTGCTAAATGCACAAAAATAGAATTTACACCATCAGATACCAACTGTACCAACAGTAATTGTAACATATTTGAATCATGTCAATGTAATGGTGATGATACTTCATTAGGTAGTTGCAAGTCATTTTTCTTTAAAAACCCATCAGAATGCAAAGCCTCATCAGTAGCTCTACTACAATGTCTATCAACAAATAAGTGTCCATCACTATTCAATCAATATATTAACCCATTAGCTCCCGGTGCATGTGGTTATTCTAATTGTGCCTCTGAATTCTGTGACTATGTAACAAATTGTATACAACAAGGCGAAGGTTGTAATATTGATCCATTAGCTGGAACTATTTGCACTGCTTCATCATCATCTTTTCTATCAGTATCCATTCCTATAGTAGTTCTAGCACTTTTGGTTTCTTTTATATTTTAAATGAATAAAATATGAAACTAAATTAAAATTTATGAATATAAATAAAATTCCTATTTGGTACATTCTTTAATTTATTGATTGTGACCATATATTAATAGTTTCCAATAATTTAAAGTACCATTTTGGGTAGAGGTAAGATATTGATTATCAGTAACTGTTAGTGTCCAAATACCTTTAGAAGACTCACCTAAACATCTCATTGTTGTAAATTTCCAATTATCATAATTTGGATTAGGATCACGATGTTGTTCAGCAAGTATACTATTGGTTTTTGAAGGTGATTCGAGACTCACTGATAACTTACCTCTAATGGGATGCATGGCTGTAAATACAATTTCAACATGTTCAATAACTATATCTTCTGGAATATCCAATGTGGATTTAATAGTCTGACCAGGTAACAATGGTTGATTGACATAATTGATTCGAATAGGTATCTGAATGTATTCATTCAAAGTCTTCCAATTTTGTGTTAAATTAAATGCAGCCTGTGCATCTACTAGTCCATACCCATATTTATGGTTCACCCAGTGTCCAGCACCATTTTGAATCCAATCACTATCCAAAGGGTCATTAATTCTAGTAGACAAAATCAGAATATGTTGAATATCTCTCCATGTCAATAAAGGGTTAGCTTGTAGAAGAAGAGCGACAACTCCTGATACTTGAGGTGCAGTAGCAGAAGTTCCACCAAACCCCATATTACAACCATCTAGGTATTTATGTGTAGCTCCACTTGTAATAATGGAATGATTTCCACCAGAACTTGGAGCAGTGACATGCAATGCTGCACAAGGTTCTGAATAATAAGTATGTTTACCTTGAAAATCACATGCAGCAACTGTAATTACAAATCTTGAATTGGCATAACCATCATAATTACAATTATCACCATTCTTACCACCGTTTCCACCAGCCCATACATATACAGATCCAAGACCACCTCTACCATATTTTATAGACTTTGAGATGGCCCATCTCGTTAGGAATCCTGGGCCATCAAGTCGCATTGCGTCGTCATTAGGACCCCAACTCGACGAATAAATTGCATTTAAATCATTTCTATAACTCAATGCTTTAGCTTCCATAATATCTGTTGTAGGTCCACTTAGTAATCTTATACCTGAAATCATAGCTCTATACGATACACCAACACCACACATTCTATTGTCTCTAGCTGCTACAACTCCAGCAACTGAAGTCCCATGATAATCACGATAGCTTCCAAAAGGATCACTATCATTTCCATTAAAATCCCAAGAACCTTCAGGAAAGTATGCATCTATAATCTCAGTGTGATTCCATTGAAGCCCATCATCAACAACAGCCACAATTACACCGCTACCTGTAAGACCTTGACTGTACAGTGGTAATACATTGATATCAATTGGTGTATCTATAGATTCATCCCTAGACATCTGATCAAAAGGGAATGTTTTCTCGTGAAGATGCCACTGTTGAGGAAATAAAGGGTCATCTGGAAGTGACCACAGCATTATATCTCTGTGAAACCTGTATCTTTGAAATTGTCTTTCCACCACTTTGACACTATCATTATTAAGATTAAGATTATCAATTAAATGCGGAGGTATCTCTACTAGATGATGTTCATCTGATATCGATTCGAGATATCTCAAACCCTGAGTATTTTCAAGTATCTTTTGAATGTCTACTGTAGGATCATCACTCTGCACTATATAATGATCTGTATTGATTTTTAAATTTGCTAATTCTGTTTTCTCTTCATCTGTCAGTGAGTCTATATCTGAGTAAACAATGGTGTTAGAGATGGTGTGTCTGGGGTTCCTTTTGATGGGTTCTTTATTCAAATACCTACCCAAATTATATACATATGATATTAAAAAGACTATAAACAAACAAGAAATAAATATATTATTACAATTCATTTACTTTTATACAAATGAATAATTTAATTTACACATTAGACAGATTTTTTATAAAAAAACAAAAAACAAACTCTTATTTTTAAAAACGTTGATTTCTTGGAGATTCATTTTTGAAAAATCGGTGAGTGGTGTTAGCGTGGGGGGATGGTAATTTATTTATTTTTTTAATTTTTATATTCTTGAACCCAAAGAAAAGAATCTGATATTATTATCCAAAACTTGATAGTGAATGGGATTTGCTCTGTGGAATGAATCATTTATATCTTTTTGTAAGAACTCAATCTATGAATAATGTAATTGGTTAGTTAGAGAGGGGGTTTGTAAATTCAATAAGATGTAAATGTATAATGTATACATACTTGACCATCAATATCTTTAGAGTAACCTGATTTTAAACCATGTATATTAATAGTTAGATCAGATTCGTATTGTAATAGGTTATAGTATTTAGAATCTTCATCACAATCGGAATGAAAAAGGGATATCAATGTACAGGTATTTGAATGTTCTTTAACATAGCTATTCAGATATTGAAGAAAGTTCATTATCAATATGAATGAATCTTGACTGCTATAGTAACTAGTAAGAATATTCAAATTATCAATAATAAAATAACATTTAGTTTGAGTAGGTCCAAACTTTTTTAAAGACTGCTGATGATATTCAATAAATTCTTGATAGATTCTATGTAGAATCGATTTGAGTTCCTCTTGTTTTTGTGTTTTTTTATCTGCTTCTTTTTGAGATTGTTGTTGAAGTAGTGTTGCTGTACTGACATTATCAATCAGTGATTTAATTGGAAATGGTGCAAAACCCTGACTGATAGAATCAAGAGGTGGTTCATCCTCTAGACCTAACTCCTCTAGTTGTTCTATTCTCTGCTCTTTAATCCACTGATAGGGGTTAGAGAGACCATTTATGAATGAAAATGAACTTTTTCCATTCTCCATTGTCAGATTGTATCCAAGTTTTCTACCGACATTGAAGTAGTTATAAAGTGATTGGTTGAGTCCCAACAAAATACAAGTAGAAGTAGATATAGTAGGACCATTACTACCGCTATTGATCTTTGATTGGTTTTGGTTATTCTTAAAGATTGACTGTAGGAAATAATGAATCAGAAATGATCCATCTGACTCCAGTGTATCTGTAATTAATAAAAGTTTTCCTGTGGGTATTGATTTAATAGGTTCGCCATCATCACCCAAAACATCTTCATAATACCAATTCAAATGTGAGAACAAATCCATTTTATAAAAATGAGAAAAAATGTAAAAAATGTAAAAAAACAATGAATAATTAATAATGACAGTGGTGATGTTGGAGGTGAGATACTATATTTGGAAAAAAGTCTATCTTCCATCTTCACCACCTCTAATTACTCCATTATTTAAAAAAAAATTTTGATTTACTTAGAAGCAAAACTTTATAGCCTAGTTTGATAAATAATTGATAGTTATCTAGATAATGATAGGAATAATTTAGTACTAAAAAACTAGTAGTTTTTTATAAAGTTTATTTTGTTTATATAGTAGTTAATTTGTCTTGATGACATAATTATAACTTGTGTAATCTTAAGTAATGATGATCTATTATATTTGAATTTGGATAGTTGTGAAACCCATCTAACAGTTTATTGACACCTTCATTTCATCAGGAAATGATTCCCAAGTATATTATTGGTTTTTGAAAGAGGACATAATTTTTTGTAGAAATGGTTTATTAAAGAAGTTATTAGAAACCGATAATGCTAAAGTATTGCTCTTATTATTTGAATTCCAATTAAAACAATCAGTTTATTTAAATATTGAGGGCTATGACATTGAATATGATAACAAAACAATACCATTACCTTCTTTAGTAAAGGTATATTACATAGTTTTATAAAACTATTATATTAATGTGGTTCTAACTTTCTTTTTAAAATATTTTCATATTTAGGCTTTGAAGGTGATCCAAAACCAACATTCAGGGTCAAAAACAATGGCCAATTTTACCAATTTAGCAAATGAAATGATATTAACAGTTTACCATGCAAAGATTGGAGAGATATAATACCAAAAATTGAAAAATATTATTTTGCTTTATATTTTGAATCTAATATAACTCAGCTTTGGAATCTCAAGGATAAAAACAATTTGGAATTAGATATATCAACACGTTTAAGAAAGTTACTATTTGATAAAGAGTTTTCGGAAGCATTTGGAAAATCAATCTACTACCTTGTTGTTACTCCATCAGAAATATCTGCTCTACCTACTCTTCCAAATCTAGAAGAACTCACATTCAATCTAGATGAAGGTGATAACGATATATCAGATGTTGATAAACATTTGCCATCAAATGTTACCTCTATTGGTATCGTCGTGACAAGTTACCCTACTCAATATAACATTTTTGAGTGAAGATGGTTACAATGGTAGTCTATATATATACGATGTTGCCAAGATGTATGCATCAATCTTAAGAAACCAAAGATTCAAGATACAAATTAAAAGAGGCACTTTCACCAAATACACCAATGAAGTATTTAAACAGCTTCCATTTATTCATGTTGGTATTTATAGGGCGGTATTCACTGATACACTATAAAGAAGATATAGCAAATGTTGAAGATTACATCCTTATTCACCCAAGATTTAAAGACAGATTCACATCATTCAATTTGGTTCAAGTAGAAAGAACAGTTGAAAGAGTTGAGACTGAGGGTATTGCTCTTAGCACTTGGAGAACATTAAATACTCTGGATGAAAATTATCATATCGATGGTGTTGTTCAAACTAGATTAAGAATCAAATTGGTACAACCTCCTCAAACAAGTAGTTCTCACAAGAGAAAGGGTAAGGATGATAATGACGAAAATTTGTCTGAGAAGTATGAATCATTGAAGAAATATACTAGACTTTTAGAGATGGATAATGAGGCAAAAGATAATGTAATTATAACCAAATTTTTGGAAAAACATATTTAGGGTAGGTTATTAAAAAATTGTGGGGACAGTCCCCACACCCCAAGGGATGTTCATATTATCATTATAACATTATCAACGTTGTAACGCAAACTTTGATTTAAATTTGAATTAAATATGAATTTTTTATTTTGGAATTGTGTTGATTTTCAGAAATAAACTCTTGATATTGTTTTAATAGCATAGATTCAGTAATTGTTTTTGTTGATAAAGAGGATCTATTAGCCGTGACCAGATCAGGTAACATTGTGAATGATCTTTCTAGAAATACTGATGTTGGTAATATCCCAAGATAGCATTGGGCCATTTTATAAAGAACTGGAAACTGATCCTTTTAAAAAAAGGTAGGTTGGTATACCAAAAATCTTGAATAGTTAACCTATCTATTTCATTTTTGGACAGTTTAGATAATCTTCAATTTCGTCCCTTTCTTCATCCTCCTCGTCATTCACAATATAAAGTAGATAGTCACTGTCCTCTGTTTCGACATTATCTTGATTATTTAAAATTTTATTTTTCTATAAAGCTACAATTTATATAATTTATGTTAAATTTATTTACATTAAAGTATATTTTTATGACAAAATAAATTAATACTTTGATTTAAAAGAGGTAGATAACTAATGATATTAAAAATTTTTAAGCAACTAATCTACCCATCTTTCTTAGAAATTAGGCATTCCCAAAGAACAAAAAGAAGGCTTTTTTAAAAGTTTTATTGCATTTGAGATTGTAGATGAAAACCTATTTGAATGGAGAGCATATGTAGAAGGACCACCAGAAACAGACTAGTAAGCACAACAACAACTAGAGGAAAATGTAATAAATGCGATTGTACAGAGTTCCAACCTAGAAGTATAAGATCACTTATATGCTTTTTATATATGTCACCTTTTTGAAAGAGTCAGAATTGAATTAGAAAATGATTTTTTAAAAACAATAGAAATCTCTAAATTACAGACTCTTCTGACTGAACTGTTTCAAAACATCACGAAACATTACAAGAGGTTAAATATTGCTATGCAGCTGCAGTTTCTTTAAAGTACTTTAACCAATTGAAATTATTCTTAAGTGATCTCTTCCAACATACCAAAAACATTCAGAACCTCCTTCACGAACTACCATTTACATTGAAAACAAAATGTATATATAAAACTACAATAGAAAATAGAAAATCAAAGAATTTCCTTGAACAGTATAAATTCATTGCCAAAAACTGTACACAACTCTGTCTGCCCTTTCCTAGTACTCAAATAGCACCAGAATTCTGTGAAAGTGCTAATTTTGAAAAACTAGAGAAATTAACATTAGTTAACAATACCTCATTGTGTACTATTATGCCACTCCTATCACCAATTTTTAAATTAAAAACTCTAATTTTAACAATACCACTAGAAATGGATATTTTGAAATTGATATTGCAATATCTAGAGACTCTTACTATCAATAGTAAAACATTACAACCGAATGTCTTCAATATCTCTATGATATTGTTAATACCATTACTTCAGCAAATTTCAAATTCTTTGATTTGGCAATTAAACAATCTAATGACTATAAAAATGGTAAATTGCAACCAACAAATCTCATCAAAACACATTTCATTAAAAAAAAGTAATATTTATTACAAAAAAAATAAATATAAAAGAAACCACAACATAAAAAGGATTATTATTACAAGTCTTTTCATATTTAAGATTTATTTTGGTACTTAAACTTAAATATATTTTTAATCAAATTATGCAAATGAAAAAAAATTGAAATTTTAAGTGGAATTGATTGAATAATAAAATTGATTTTATTTAAAGATTTTCAAAGAATTCAGACATATTAGAAAATCTATTGTTATCTTTGTTTTCACTGTTATCCAATTTAATCTTTTTGGTTTTACTATCCTTTTCTTTTTCTTTTTGGTGCAGGTCAGGAGATTGTGATAAATCTTTGTTTTGGTTGACATTATCTGAAGTTTGATTGGATTTGGTTGTCAGCATACTATCCATAAATTTATTAAATAGTGATCCTACTGATGGAATAATATGAGATGCACCACTGAAAAGACTGGTAATGGCACTTTGTGTATTGATTACAGTTGATGAAGATGTACTTGGAGCTGTTTGATCGGCATCTTCTTGCATCTCATCTCTTTGTAAATCAGCTAGAGTTCTCTTTTTGTCTTTTTGTACTTTTTGTTGTTGTTGTTTTTGTTGTTTTTTAGTCAATTGTAGTGTTGTTGGAATTGGTTGAGTTTGTGCTGATTCTGAGTTGACAATTTCATAACCAATCATTAAATTTTCAAAATTTCTGAGAATGACTCTGGATCGATCGAATATCATCTCTCTAGTTGACCAACTACTGCTGAGGTCTATTTGATGTACTAGTTTATGAGTTTCAGTATTGTATATTAACAGACGTTCTCCATTGTCTGATTTAATGAGATAACAGTATTGGTCTTGGTCAACAGCTGCATGGAGGATATGAAGATTGGCAACGGTGACTAAACTATTACTTTCAATATCCCAAATTGCAGAACTGTGATCGGAATATAAAAGTAACATTTGATATCTAGATTGAGATTTAATGATACTTTGGAACTGAACAACAGTATTTTGTCTGAGAGATGTAAATACCTGCAGTAAATGGAACTCTTGTAGAGACCATACTACAGATACATGTTGGAAAGATACAGTAAACACTGAACCATCTGGTGAGAAACATGGTGTGGAACTACAATCTAGGTTCTTGTAAGAGCCTTGATAGGCACAAGTCCAATAAACCTTGTTGGCGTGTTGTTGACCTCCAATTTTTCTATCTTTTTCTTGTGACCATAGTTTAAAATCGTTCTTTGACTGTGTCAATAGTGTTGGTAGACTAGGATGGAATGCCATTGCGGTTATTTGTGTATAGTGTGGTTGGGCAATAGAGAATAGACATTGGTATCCTGTGTCTGTGTATTGCCAGAACTTGAGATGTTGGGTTGGTACAATAGCATGAATAGGTCCACTTTCAAAAGTAGCTAAAAGTGGTAGAGTAGGATGCAATGAAAAACATTGGACAATAGATTGGTCAACGAGTATACCTTTTTTCTGACGTTTTGACAAACTTTTAGTAACCTCAGTGGAGAGCATGGAATTTAGTGGAGGTACTACTGTAATCTCTTTTTGTACACTATTATTTTGGTAGTTGAAGAACTGAATATTACCAGTACTGGAATTGACCATTAACTGTGATCTGGGGTCTGGAAGCAGCTGTGAAGTTGATGTTTGAGGTTGAATATATCTCAACAGTTTCAGAATAAGTTTATTGCTGAGATTGACTATAGCAATGGCATTGGTATCCAAACATACAGCAGCCCTCTTATTTTCGTAGTCCAGTGAAATGTGTTTAATCACACCTTCTAATCCTGACACAAAATCTTTCTTTCTTATTGAATTCTGACTTATCAAAACTGTGTTTTCAAAACCACCGGTATAAAGTGATGATCCATCTTGTGCATATTCCATAGCATTGATGATACCCTTATGCCAATGAACATAATTTGTAATTTTTAATTGATCAATTGGCAATTGAATGCTTATAGAGACATAATTGATTCTACCAATTGCATTTCCAAACACCAAAACATTGTCATTGTCTTTTTGTGTGTGAATTTTTGGCATAAAACACATAATGGAAATTTGGAATTCCGAAACAAATGGTCTTTGTAATTGTGATTGACCTGATGTGTCAATCAATATAATCTGTAGTTTACCAATGAGTACTGCTATTAATTTACCATCAGGTGACAATGCAAATTGTTTTAAACCCTCTTTACTTTTTTTATCTATACTGTTTTCATTTGACAATTTATAGATTACTTTTCTATCTGAAACTGTGTTACTGTCCCTAACAAGTGACAAAACCTCTACACTGTCATTATATAATAAAAATAACTGATTTTCATTGGTTGGGTTTACTTTAAGATCTCTTAATTTCTGATTTGGTTTCAGAGATATCAAACAATCACCATTCTTTCCTGTTGACTTTATCTTATCTAAAATGTTTTTCTTTACATCAAATGTATAAATATATCCTTGTAATGTAGATACATATATTTTCTGTACATTTGAGTTATTTGATCTCTTTGTAACCATTTGTAATATTCTATCATCTTCCTCAATGGATACAATCACTGTTGGCAATGATAGATTATTTACATTATATATTTTAATATTATTTTCATTGGCAATTAATAATTGTCTAAATTAAATTATAATATCATATTAGCTAATCTTTAATTTTATCTATATAAATATCCTATGTTGATCAAATATATACTCTGTATCTATAAATATTGGTTTTATATTAACAATGGATCCACCTTTTAATGTTTCTATTCTTTTCCATAGATTCTTAGTTTCCATAGTTTTATCTTATCAAATTATGAATCAAAAAACGAGTCGAATCAAAAAAACGACTAATTTTTTTTTTTGATAAAAAAATATGTAACACTCTCATATCGGTATCTCTTTGTTTTGAAATAATTAGGTTTTTTATTTGTATATATAAATTAAAAAGGTTTATTCCAGTCTTACATTAACTTATAAGGGAAGTTCAAATGATTTTTCTTTGTCTTCAGAATCTGAGGTTGGGGTTAAAGGTGAAACGGTTGGGTCGGCACCAAATAATGAGGTAAAGTCACGTTTTGGTGTTGAGGTTTTAGTACTATTTGAGGATATTGAAACACCTCCAAAGAGTGAGTCAGAATCAAATGTAGAGGCACTAGATGAACTTGTGGATTTTGGTTTAATATCAAATGAGAATGTATCATCACCGCCAAAGAGATTACCACCAGTTGAGACTGGAGTGGTTGTGCTACTTGGTGCACCGAAAAAGTCATCAGAGAAGAAATCTTTCTTCTTTGAAGCACTGTTAGAAGTTGTTGGTTTGTCTTCAATTGAAAATGGTTGTTCATCTTCCAATTCAAAACTAAATTTCTTTGGTGTTTTCTTTTCAGCTTCATCTGGTTTAGTGATTGGAGTTGAAATTTCAGATGTTGCCTCTTCAGTTGTAGTGGTGGTAGTTGGTTGTTGTTCTTCTTTAACTTCAGATTCTTTAGTTTCTTCAGTTATAGTTGTTTTCTCTTGTTCTTCTTCCTCTTCTTCTTCTTCTTCTTCTTCAGAATCCTCTTCAATTGTTGGTGTATTTTCATTGTTTGTTGAGGACTCTTGTACTTGTTCAAAATCTTTTTCATCAACTTCAATTGATGGTGGTTGAATCTTTTCAAAAGATTGATCAGATTCTGGATCAGAATCCTTAGAGAAGATATTATCAGTGTCAACTTCCTTTTCGTTGGAAATTGGTTGAGTTACAGCTTCAACTGGTTTAGTTTCTTCTTCTTTTTCTTCAGATTCATCTTGTTCAATTGGTGGTGGAATAGTTGAGTTCTCTTCTTCTTCCAAATCCTCTTCTTCCTCATCTTCACTCTCTTCATCCAAATCCTCTTTTTCTTCTTTAACTTCAACTTTCTCTTGTTCAACTACTGGTTCAACAACTGTAGATTCAACTTGAGTGGTGACTGTAGAGGTAGATGTTTCTGAAATAGATTCAACTGGTTTATCATCATTATCAATAGGTGGAGGAGTTTGTTTTTCTTCTTGTTCCATTTCTTTTAATTCCTCATCCAATTCCTTTTGTAATTGTTTTTCTAGTTCTGGATCAATTTCTTCTTCTTCTTCATCAATATCTATATCTTCATCTTCAACTTTATCCTCTACTTTGGTAGTTACAGTTTCTTTTTCAGATTCAACTACATCTGATGTCTCTTCTTTTGTTTTCTTACCAATATCATCAATTATAGCTCTGATATCAACTGAGTTGGAATTTACTTCATCTTCAAGTTCCTTTTGCATTTTTTCCAAATCAGCATTGTATTTCTTGAATTCTTCTGGAGACATTTCATCCAAGTAATCATCATCATCGTCGTCATCATCATCGTCATTAGTCTTTGAATGTGTTACAACTTCAGTGGTAGTAGTTTCAACAGTAGTAGTGGCAGTAACTGGAGTTTCTTCAACTGGTTTAGTTTCTTCTACTTTTTCCTCTTCTTCTTCTTTTTCCTCTTCTTTTTCCTCTTCTTCTTCTTCTTTTTCCTCCTCTTCTTCTTTTTCATCTTCTACTTTTTCTTCTACTTCTTCCTCTTCTTCTTCCTCTTCCTCTTCCTCCTCTTCTTCTTCCTCTTCCTCTTGTTTCTTTGGTTGTAAGAATTCCATAGTAGTTCTCTTTATGATACCTTTAATTGAATCTACAATATCTTCAGAAGAGTAAGAATCATCAGAATTAAATTCTTCAGTTACCTGAACAAAGACTTGTTGCATAACAGATTTGACTTGTTTTTGTACATCTTCAGTAGAAACTGGAGTAGCAGCAGTAGTTGAGGTAGTAGCAGCAGTAGTTGGTAAATTATTCAATTTCTCTTTAGTCTCTTCAAGATCCTTTTCCAAATTGGCAATAGTAGTCTTATAAGATACTAACTGTTGTTCAAAATTAACTTGTAAATCTTGATTTTGTTTTTGTAGATTGGAAAGAGCTTGTGATTCAGAGAGTTTAGAAGATTCCATACCTTCACTATATCCCTTATTATAAGACTTAATGACTTGTTCCTTCTCATCTTGGTATTGTTTTTGTACTAAATCCAATTGTTTCTGAACAGTGTCAATTCTCTGAGTCAAAGATTTCTTCTCATCAATCAACTGTAACTCGACAGCTGTGATTGCTTCATCCTTTTGAGTGATAATAGATTGGAATTTCAATTCAACCTCTGCCTTAGCTTTCTCGATTTGTTCGTGAACTGATGACATTGCCTGTCTTTCGTTCTCCAAAGTCTCTTTAATCTGGACAATTTCGAGGTTCAATTGAGCAACCTTTTCATCAGACTTCTTTTTGAAACGCATCAAATCCAATTTTGATTTCTTGAGAGACTCTTCATGACTCTTTTCAGCTTGGGTCAAAGAGTCTTGAGCATCCTTGAGTTCGTCTTCCAAAGTCGATATCTTATCTTGATCTGATTTTCTAGCTGATTTATCTTCAAGAGCACGTTTATTCAAAACACGTACTTTGGCATTAGCCTCTTTTTCATTCTGTTTGGCAGCTTCGATATCTTGTTGAAGTTTAATGGAATCATCACGAGCACTGTTGAGATCTTCTTTCAAAGCATCAATATCTCTCTTGAGTGAATTAATCTGAGATTGAGATTTGTTGAATGACATTTGTCTATCAGCTAATTGATCTTCAACTGCTGTTTTATCCTTTTGTAATTCAATAATTTGCTTTCTCAACTGACTTACGTTATCAGTGATAGCCTCATTTCTAGATTCCATCATCTTAGTGTTCTCTTCTAAGAAAGCTTCATTCTTTTTATGGAGGGTAGCAATGTTTTCTTTCATAGTAGTCAATCTGTTTTCCTTCTCAAGGTTCTCCTTTATAAGCTTTTCATTGTCCTCTACAAGTTTGTGGAGGGTTTGAACTAAAAGAACACCAGAGATTGGAATGTCACCCTTGACAATTGGTTGTTGTAAACTATCAAATTTGTTAGAAACCAAGTCCAATTGTTTGGAAAATGATGCCAAATCAGATTTCAACTCCTTCTTGAATTCTCTCTCTTCAATCAACATTTGAATGGTCTCTGTAGATGAAGATTGTTGGACTACAACTGGTTGGGGTGGTGGAGGTGGTGGAGTAGGTTGAACAGGTTGAGGTGGTGGAGTAGGTTGAACAACAGTTTGAGGTGGTTGTTGAAGAATTATAGGTGGTGATGAAATTGGTACTAATGCACCACTGGTAGTCTGTGAGAACATTGTTGGTTGTGTTTGTAATGGGAATTGTGATTGCAATGGTGATTGTCCATATGGATTAGCACCTGGATATCCTTGCATTCCAAATTGATTTGGTCCTCCAAATCCACCATTATTAAATCCATTATTTCCAAAATTATTATTTCCATATTGATTTGGACCATTATTATTACCAAATTGATTATTATTACCAAAATTATTATTTCCAAAATTACCATTGTTATTATTATTATTATAATTACTATTATTGTTATTATAATTATTATTTTGGTTGTTATTATTTTGATTGTTGTTATAGTTATTATTTTGGTTGTTGTTGTTGTTGTTTTGGTTATTGTTTTGATTGCTGTTGTTATTGTAGTTATTTTGGTTGTTGTTATTGTTGTTTTGGTTATTTGATCTTTTAGATTGAGATTCATATTCACTATCGGATTGAGATGGTGATGAATTTTGGAAACCAGTTGGAGTACCAAGTTTAGCAACTCTTTGCATTAGATTTTGTTTGTCATCTGATGGAGTAGGTGAATTATCAAAGATGGCATTTGGAAGTGATGGTTGTGGTGGTACAGCATTTGGGTTAGAACCGATAGATGGTAGAGGTGGGTTCTCTTCCTTCTTTTTGATACCAGTAATTTCAATTTCAAAAATCAAATTGGCATTTGGTGCAATGTTTACATAACCTTTCTTTCCATAGGCATACTCAGATGGAATGACCAAGACTCTCTTGACACCCTTCTTCATGCCAACTACACCAATTTCCCAACCTTTAATAGTCTTACCTTCACCAATAAGAAATCTGAATGGAGCATCACTTGCAATATTAGAGTCAAAAAGACTTCCCAATTTATTGGCAGTCTCTAACCAACCTTGGTATTTAATAGTAACTCTGTCACCGGGTCCAACTGGCTTACCTTTACCAGCAGACAAATCAGATAGATCCACAGAGGCCACACTAGTGAATCCTCCGCTTGCACATTTACAAATTGTCATTTGAACGGCAAACTTATTGGCATCATCTGTAGAATTAAATGATATTGCCCAATTCTGTGACCCATCTGAAAATGTACCGTAGGTATTAGATACCTTATATCCAAAGGTAGCTGAAATTGCAACATTTACTAGATACTTTTTATTGTTGTCATAAACCAACAATTGAAATTGTCCATTGGCTTTAACAATGGCAGTTGCTAGACTGCCAACTGTTGTATATTTTTCACTACCTGTATCACTATTGGTATTAAATAGGTATTAATACATCATTGTAAGCAATTGTGGGAGGGGGAGATGGTGTGGCAGTTTTAAAATTTTTGTTAAAAAATTTTTTTTCCATATTAAAACTACTGAGTTCCCCAGGTGGGACTTTTAAAAATTTGCTTATTTTCAAGAAAAGAATTTACTTTTACTTGAATGATTTGAATTTGATTTACTTACAATTTAAATAAGTGAATTGGGTATGAGATTAAAACTTCCATTGTTGATGATGATGTTGTTGTTTGATTTGAACTTGTAGTTGGTGTGTTAATTTGAGAAGATGAGTTTAATGAAATAGAAGATTGTTGTTTACTATTGATATAGGTTAATGATTGATTTCCCTGTAAATTGCTAGTATCTTTAAATAAGGATCCAAGTTTTTGTGAGCTGGCTGAATTTCTGTTACTGTATTCTTCAGAATCTGAGATATTCATAATGAAACAATTTTAAAATATCCCTTTTATGCAAAATAACTGTAATTTCGGTGTATGAGTATCCTGTTCAAGTTTCTCAATTGTTTATGACTCTTACCAATAAGTAAAAATTAATCTAGAAATTCATATAAAAATATCTAGAATAAAGCCTTTGTATTGTTTGTATATTTATACAAAAAAGATAAAACTAATTATTGACAATAAAATCTAAAAAGAAAAAAAAAAAAAAAAAAAAAAAAAAAGACTTTTTGTCCTTTTCTTTTGATTTTTCAGTTGCATTCACCATTAAGAAGAACAGTACTTAATCATGTTTAACCATTTATTTATTTTATATACACATTAATTTCATTGTTATTTTTTAATGTTGATGAATTTAATTAAATCGATTTCTTTTGTTTTGGTGAATGGTCAATGAAGGAATATAAAGTAGTGAGATTATAATAATAGTAATTGTTTCCTTTTATGAACCTAGAAATATAAATTAAAAATTAGGAACCTTTGATATATACATTATTAAAATTAATATAAATAATTTGTTTTCAAATAAGCATTATTAAAAAAAAAATAATAAACGTTGTTGGAAAGGATTTAAATAATAAATACCTTTGTTTTTTTGTTGTGTTATAATATAGTTTAATTACATACCATCATCATCTATTTTTAAAATTATTGAAAATAATTCATTATATTAATATTTATACAAATATATTGTAATTGTCCACCACTTTACATACCATCAGAAATTACTTGAAAACTATTAATTTTAAAAAGATTTGAATATATATTGGAACTATATATAGAATTTGAGGAAATTAAGTTTTAATGTTGGTATTCTAAAATAATAATAAAACCTTTGATATTTGATATCCAAAAAGGTTGATTGTTTGATTTGTTTTTTTTACCTTTTTGATGTATTTGTGTTATTTGGTGGACATGATGATGGTGATGATGATGATAATGGTTTGCTACTACTACAACTATTTACACTATTTATATTATTATTTATTGTGGCTATACTGATGGATGATTTACTAGTTTGTGACAGTACAGGTGTCGATAGTATAGTAGATTTACTCAAATTACTACAAGTCACTTTTGTAAATGTATTATGTGCTTTGGAAGCAACTTTAAAAGTCGATATAAATCCTCTTTGCATATTCTCAAGATAGACCAGTTCTGAAAAACGAAAAATGAAAAAAATAGAATTTAAAAAAAAAAAAAAGATGATCAATTTGAACTTTCTTGAGTTTAGGGTGGGTTTTAGATTAGTTGTACATTATATTTATTACTTTTTTAATTGGTTAATTGTGGTTTATGGATAAATAGTAGGTAAAAAGTTATTGAGTGTTGTTAAAAATGGAGTTGTATTAACAGTTAATTGAGGTTCACGATTTACAGAAAAGTTTTTAAAAACTTTGATACATGGAAGGACAGTGAGAATTTCATGGAATTCTCTATCAGCAGAATTGTTTTCAACATCGACAGAAACCTCAAAAAACAATGCATTTGGGTATTTTTGTGGAAGACTATCAATATCATCTTTCAATATATCACATAGTACACTTTGGTTTTTGGTATAATATAATATAACCTAAGTTCAAACACACCATTAGTCAAATCACTCCCACATATTCAAATTCAGAAATATAATAATTCAAAAAACACACATACACATTTATTATCATTTCTGTTGTAGGCATTTGATTGTTCATCTGGAGTAGATAATTTAGGGAAATTGGAGTGATAGTTAACTGTCATTGTTATTTAGTTTTGTGGTTGCTTATGTGTAAAGTGGACTGGCAGATCACTTGTTACAATATTTGAAAAAAAATTAAAAAAAAGAAAACCCACATTGAGGGAATATTTCAAAAAGTCCTTAAATATCTATTGTTTGAAAATCTTTATTCAATTAGAAAAATTCATTTTTATACTTCATTGAAATTAATTTTTACATCTTCACCAACCACAAATTCATTCTGCTTTATTTTTTCTGTTTCAAATTTTCAAATTGATTTCTAAATTAAATTGATATGCATATAATAAAATCCAAACATTAGTTTAAAATTTAATATAATCTATAAATATTCAATTCAATGGAATTAAAAATAAATTAGATCCTGGTTTTACTTTGTAAAAATTGGATCAACCCCTCTAAATTTGAGATATATGTCCCTAAATTTTGAGAAATGAAAAACAAAATAAAAATTTTAATAAAACTTAAATTTTTTTTTTTTAAATACACATAAACACTCTTCCCTCATAAAAAAGATATTAATTTTTTTTTTATTTTATTTTTATTTTTATTTTTATTTTTATTTTTATTTAATTAATTTCTATTCATTGTATATTCTTTCTTAAATCAATATTGATAGCTATCAAAAATGACCATTATAACTAAATCCTTCAAGAATGAATATAACCTAGAAAAAAGAAAACAGTTATCAGCTAAAATCAGAAACAGATACAGAGATAGAATTCCAATTATTGTTGAAAGAGCTGCAAATTCCGATATACCTGATTTAAAGTATGCATTATTGATATCATAAAAGTAACAAAATAGTTTAGTAGCTAACTAACCATGTTTTATAAAGTAAAAAGAAATATTTAGCTCAGAGTGAAATGACTTTAGAGAAGTTTATTACAGAGATTAGAAAACATTTTAGCGAAGAAACAAAAACAAATGTATCAAAGGTTGCATTGTTTTTGTTTGTTAATAAATCCAATTTACCACCTAGTTCAACTTTGATATCCACTATATACGAAAAATACAAGGATGAAGATGGTTTCCTCTATATTACCTACTCTGGTGAAAATACATTTGGATAATTTCCAATCTCTTTACACCCACCCGACATTTTAAGGAAAAGAGAGTACTATAGAAAGAAAGAGGAATCGTGTAATATAAATGTAACCAACCCCCACAACAATAAAAGTATAAAAAAAAACACAACAGGACCGGCAACAACAATGTACATAAAATATAAAACAACAATTATAAAAACAATCCACTTAATCATAATAAAATATACATTATATTTTAATCCATTAGAAAGGATAAATATGACCCAATAGGTATAATTAATAATCAAACTACAATGTCAATCACTAGAACTCTTTATTTTTGATATAGTTATTGTAAATATCTAAATCTAGTTATAGTTTGGGTTAGGATGGTTAGGGGAGGACTAATAGGTAGACAAATAGCACTATATAAGTATTAATTTTTAGAATATTATTATTAGACTTGATATCTGAACAAATCTAATTCAGAATCTTCCAATTTTGACCAAGCTTCTTGTGGATCTTTGTATAATTTAACTTCCAATTTAGTCTTTAATATATCGAATTTACTCTTCTCAATTGAGAAGGTATTGGCAAAGTTATACAACTTTTTAAAGTATTTATCATTTGGGAGTTGTAAATTAACCAATAACTAATTAGGATTATAAAGTTAGTTTATAACATTACACTTTTAATTTAAATGTAGGATATCTATACATACTGATTTGTTATCTGGGAATTCAATAACAGAGCTCTCTGCAATAACACCTTTGGCATATATTGATAAATTTATATATTCAAATGACTGATACCAATCGTGTCTACAAGGTTGCATATTCTCATCCTTTTTCTCTGGAATGAATTTATGTTTACCGCTCTTGCATCCTTTAATCTTTAAAAACTCTTCAAAAATTGCTGCTTTCTGTGAGAATGTGTGGGTTAGTGTATAAATTGTTGATGTAAAACTTAAATATTGAGAATTGAAAGATACAAACTGGTTTACAGCATGACCAACCTTTAGAACCTTCATGAAATACAGGTTCACCTGGATGATATTGACAAACTTCAGTTTTTGAAGATTCATCTTTATAGTGGTAATTACATCCATTTCTAGTGCATTTAGCATTCTCTGCAATTATAGCATCCTCAGGATCATTAGTTTCTACATATTCAATCTTTACAGGTACCAATTTCTTGGCAACTGTTGGTTTGGGTAGTGGAACACTATTATTATTACTATTGTTGTTGTTGTTGGTTACTGTAATGGTTTCAGTGGAAGATGGTTGAGGTTTTGGTTGTGGAGTTGTTTTCTCTTTTTCTTGATGAACACCTATAGTGCAACCTGGTATCTTTAAGAATTCATCAAACTCAACAACTCTCTTTTTACAACATGACCAACCTTTGTATCCTTCGTGAAACACTGGTGATCCAGGATGAAAACAGCAATCTTGTCTATCATCATGACTACCGTCATCTTTTAATTTTAAATCTTTATCAAATTCCATATTACATCCATTGTTTCCGCATTTAACCATTGAAACCATTTTTTAAAGCTGATTTGAGATTCAGTTAAATATCTCTAATGAAAATATAAAAAAAAAAAAACTTCATTTATTCAGTAAAATTTCAAACTAACGCTAATTGCAAACAAATAAAGTCATATATAAATGCAGTTTGATCAGCAACTAGGAATGATGGCTATTTTTGAGTTTCTGGGAGATTAACAAACTTTGCTTCTCAATCCCTCATCTTAAAGAAATTTTAAAATAAATTATATTTAAAAATTAATAATTTAATCGAAATGATATTAACTTTATTTAAATAAATTGATTAAATGAAAGTAACCTTCATTTTGTAACATTTCATGAAATTCTTGATTGAGTTGAATTTTAGAAGATTTAATCAATTGAACTGCAAGGGTTGTTGGGAACCTTGCAAGTAATTTAATTGAAGTTTGAATTGAGAGGTAGTTTTGAAGATTTAATAATTGGATTAGTTTTATAAAACCGTTGTCAACCAGGTGTGATAAAAGTTGATCGTAACCATTGTTAGACCAACATTCAAGAACTTTTGGATAGTATTGGAATAGATACCTTAGAGCACTGGGTAAATATATTGGAATTAAATTTTCCCATTCACAATGTGATGTTTGATTGTGAATTTGATGGAAATAAAATTTAAATGATTCTAAATTTCGGCAGTCTCGAATATAATCTTTTGGGTTATAGTTTTTGAGTTCAGGTCTATTTATCAATAGAAATTGAAGTACTTCTTGGTAATTACTTTCGTCTGGTTTACACAATGCCTTTATAGAGCAACCTTCACTTCTATTTTCATGCAAGAATTTTACAACCTCCAAACTACCATTGTCCATTGCATTGGTTGAGCAACCTTGATTTGTATTGTAGTGGAGAAATTTGAGCAGTTTCAAGTTGCCATTGGTTGCCGCATTATCCATTATACGTGGGTCACAAATTTCATTTAATTTATAATTGGTAGAATTATAAATATATTCTATCATTTCCATGTTATTATCTCTTGCATACAGGACAAGGTATTTTGCCAAAATATCTTCATGAAAGAATAGTTTCATATTCTTTTTTAAAAATTTTACCACTTCAACTGATTGGCATTTAAACTCAAAGCCTAGTCTGAATGAAAGTTTACCATGATCTAATAGAAATTCTAACATTTCTACATTGGATTGTTCGAATGCATATCTAGTCACTTCAGAATTGACTGAATCTTGAAATGCTGGATAATTATATGTTGATAATTGTACAGATCTCTTTGTTTCTTTACTTGAATTATTTTTATCAAAACCCACTGAATCAGAATTTATATAAGGATCTCTTTTTGAGTAGTTATTGTAGATATATTTTACAATATTCCAGTGTTTGTTGGTGGCAGATTTAATTAATGATTCTTGAGAATAGGGTTTTCTAATTCTCCATTGGTTGCTACCTCATCCAATGTATGATCTTCGCAACCTTCATTTCTGTTATAATGTAAGAACTTAACTGTCTCTATGTCGCCAATAGATGCCTTATAATCCATTAAAGCAATATTAAACATTTCATCTCTTTGCAGTTGGTGTAAGTGTTGAATAACTTCAAGACTAGAAAGATTTAGCGGTTGGTTAAATTTTGTTGATGGGAATGTGTTTATCATTAAATTTGCAGTTTCAATATCAGGAAATTCATACAATCTATCCAATTCTATTAGACTTAGTTCATCATTTGTCATTCCATCTATAAGGTATTGTAGTATATCTTTATCAGTTATTTTCAAGATCACATAACTGTTTACTTTGCATCCAATCACATTTCTTAAATGTTTAACAATTTCTATGTTTGGTTTCTTATTTCTTGCATGGTGTGCAAGTGATTTATCTTTACTATTATCACTGTGAAATAATGTTTTATAGTGTTGATAAACATTTATATAACTTGAAAAATCTTCAATAAAGCCCAATAAAGATTCTAAAGTAAAGTATCCCATTGGAAAATGTATTGGATCTCTTTTGATGTTATCAATTATTAAATGAACATTTTTTCTTTTCCAAAAATGAAAATGATTAATTTCATCGTATCTATCAAACTTTTCAAATGATGATATAAAATTTGAAAATATTTTGTTAAATAGAAATTTATCTCTGAATACTCTAAAAAATAATAAATCCATTGACAAATAACCCTTAAAAGATTAATGAAAAAGGTTTTTAAGGTATTTAAATTCGTTTTTTTTAGTGTTTGTGTGATTTGAGATACAGTTATATATCTCTCTAATAAAAATAAAAAAAAAAAAAAACTAATTAACTAAAATTTTCTAAATTTCACTAATCACCAAACCAAATAAAGTCATATTTTCTCTGTCAAATTTTGCTTCTCAATCCCTCATCTTAAAGAAAATTTAAAAATAAATTTTATTTAAAATAAATTGTATTTAAAAATTAATAATTTAATCGAAATCATGTTAACTTTATTTATAAATTGATTAAATGAAAATAACCTTCATTTTGTAACATTTCATGAAATTCTTGATTGAGTTGAATTTTAGAAGATTTAATCAATTGAACAGCAAGGGTTGTTGGGAAATTTTTAAGTAAATAAAATGAAGTTTTAATTGAGAGGTAGTTTTGAAGATTTAATAATTGGATTAGTTTTATAAAACCTCTATTCACCAGGTGTGATAAAAGTTGATCGTAACCATTGTTTGACCAACCTTCAAGAACTTTTGGATAATATTGGAATAGATACCTTAAAGCACTGGGTAAAATTGGAATTAAATTTTCCCATTCACAATGTGATGTTTGGTTGTGAATTTGATGGAAATAAAATTTAAATGATTCTAAATTTTGGCTGTCTCGAATATAATCTGTTGGGTTATAGTTTTTGATTTCAGGTCTATTTGTCAATAGAAATTGAAGTACTTCTTGGTATTTACTTTCGTCTGGTTTACACAATGCCTTTATAGAGCAACCTTCACTTCTATTTTCATGCAAGAATTTTACAACCTCCAAACTACCAAAGTCCATTGCATAGGTTGTGCAACCTTGATTTGTATTGTAATGGAGAAATTTGAGCAGTTTCAAGTTGCCATTGGATGCTGCATAATCCATTATATCTGGGTTGCAAATTTCATTTAATTTATAATTGGTAGAATTATAAATATATTCTATCATTTCCATGTTATTATCTCTTGCATATTGGACAAGGTATCTTGCCAAAATATCTTCATTAAAGAAAAGTTTCATATTCTTTTTTAAAAATTTTACCACTTCAACTGATTGGCACATAAACTCAAAGCCTAGTCTGAATGAAAGTTTACCATGATTAAATAGAAATTCTAACATTTCTACGTTGGATTGTTCGAATGCATATCTAGTCACTTCAGAATTGACTGAATTTTGAAATGCTGGATAATTATATGTTGATAATTGTACAGATCTCTTTGTTTCTTTACTTGAATTATTTTTATCAAAACTCACTGAGGCCCAATTTATATAAGGATCTCTTTTTGAGTAGTTATTGTAGATATATTTTACAATATTCCAGTGTTTGTTGGTGGCAGCTTGAGTTAATGATTCTTGAGAATAGGGTTCTTTTCGGTTTTCAAACAGAAACTTGAACATTTCTAATTCTCCATTGGTTGCTACAAAATCCAATGTATAATCTTCGCAACCTTCATTTCTGTTATAATGTAAGAACTTAACTGTCTCCATGTCACCATTAGCTGCCTTATAATTCATTAAACCAATATTAAACATTTCATCCCTTTGCAGTTGGTGTAAGTGTTGAATAACCTCAAGACTAGAAAGATTTAGCGGTTGGTTAAATTTTGTTGATGGGAATGTGTTTATCATTAAATTTGCAGTTTCAATATCAGGAAATTTTAATAATCCATCCAATTCTATTAGACTTAGTTCATCATTTGTCATTCCATCTATGAGGAATTTTAGAATATCTTTATCATTATAAAGTATTTTCAAGATCACATCACTGTTTACTTTGCAGCCAATCACATTTCTTAAATGTTTAACAATTTCTATGTTTGGTTTCTTATTACTTGCATGGTATTCAAGTGATTTATCTTTACTAATATCACTGTGAAATAATGTTTTATAGTGTTGATAAACATTTATATAACTTGAAAAATCTTCAATAAAGAGCAATAAATGTTGTAAAGTATTGTATCCCATTGGAAAATGTATTGGATCTCTTTTGATGTTATCAATTATTAAATGAACATTTTTTCTTTTCCAAACCTGCAGATGATTAATTTCATCATATCTATTAAATTTTTCAAATGATGATATAAAATTTGAAAATATTTTGTTAAATAGAAATTTATCTCTGAATACTCTAAAAAATAATAAATCCATTGACAAATAACCATTAAAAGATTAATGAAAAAGGTTTTTAAGGTATTTAAATTTCGTTCTTTTGTTCTTTGTATAGGTGATTTTGCAATTATCAGCCCAAAACAGTATTCCCCTGGAGATTTGTAACTTTAATTATTTTTTTTTTTTGAGATTTTTTTTTTTTTTACATTTCGTCATATAGTTGGAAGATATTTAGTTAATTAATTGGACAATAGCTTGTTATTTAAAAAAATGATAGAAATCAAAAATATCCAATGAATTAATCAGATCTCAGATCATGTTTAAAATTTTAACAAAAAGATTTTTTTTTCTGACTTTTGATAACTGTTATTTATTGTTGTACTTCTCTTTCTCTCACTCTATTTATTTATTTATTTATTTTATATATTTGTTAGATATAATATATATCAACTTTATTTGAAACCCACATATCACTCTAACACACGTAAAACTCTTTTATTTTAAAGTTAGACTATATATACTTTTGTATTACTCTATTTTTTTTTTAGTGTTTGTGTGGTAACAAAAGATCATCTTACGCACTCAACATTTTGTAATTCACGAGTGTGTTGAATAATTTTGGTTTTATCCATACACATAATTTGAATTAGCATTACTCTATTTTTTTAAATTAACTCTATTTTTTTATTCTATCTTTATTCAAATAATTTATATTGGTTATTTATAAAGATTGTTTATTAAATCACCATTCATCATCATCAAACACAAAAACAAAAACCCCAATTTAATTATTTATTTTATTTATTTATTTATTTATTTACACTATTAAATTTTACACTACTAAATTAATAATAACAATATATATAACAAAAACTAAAATGAGTGCAATAAATCTTAGAATTCTACAAGATTCTGAAATTGAAAATTATGGAACTGCAAAAGGTCTACAGGATCTATTAGAAGAAGTTAGAAATAGATTGGATAATTATACTTTAAAAGCACCTCCACCTTCAACAATTAAAGATAGTAATAACAATAATAACAACAATAATAATATTAAATTTACATCAGTTCAGGTATCTAATAGTCCAATTATATCAAATAATGGAGGTAGTAATGCTAAATATCAGTTTCAGAATAGTAATACAATGTTAAAGGCATCAGATAGGATGAATGGATTATCAACACATAGTACATCAATTCCATCACCAAAACTGATTAACCATTCATTGGCACCTAGTAGTACTGCTAGAAAACCAATTGAATCTTCATTTATAGATGTAAAGAAAACTAGTTTAAAAGATCTATCAACACTGTTGAACAGAAGACGTGATATACATGTTCAAGTCATTAGACAAATTGGATTCCTCTATGAGGCATCTTGTAAATCAGAATCACTGAAATTACAATATCTACAAGAAATATGTCAAGGAACATGCCTGAAATCCTTACTCAGTTTTCTGGCATTCCATCAACCGGCACTTGAAAGTCTAGACTACAACTCACAGATTGAATCCATCAAATTGATTTCAAAACTCACTGAAAACGACTCTATAAAGACATTTATAAAACAAGCTGGTGACATTTCAACTGTCGTATCCGTACTCAAATGGTCGAGTTTAAAACCTACCTATGAGACACTAAACCATCATTTGATTACACTTATCAGTAATCTATCGACACAGGATGCCTGCGCAATGTCACTTCGAAAAAAGGGTGCAATAGGACCACTATTCGCCATCAGTCAGAACGAATCGACTCCCAATGACTTGCGTATCATTGCTTTGAATACCTTAATCATTTTTAGTAGTTATAGTAACCCTAAAATCAGTGAGGCTATTATCGATAGTCAACAATCACTAAAATCCATAATTCAACAAATTATAAAACATTCTCAGGATATTACAGTACCTTCTGAATCTTTAACTATTAAATCACTGGATTTACTCTACCAAGTATCAGATTGTCCCAAAACTAGAGCTATGGCATGGGAATGTGGTATCGATGATTTACTCTCTCTTATACGTGTCTCTGATATCTACCCTCAGGAGCTCAACAAGGGTACCTATTTCAAGACATCCAATACCAAACCTGAAGACCCTTACATTTGCATAAAGGTTCTACTTCAATGTAAAGTTCTTTCATGTCTTGAAAAACTTGCAAAACATGAAATCAATGCCAGTAAAATTGGTATGGCATCGACATATACTATACTTTCGTACCTCCGACCACTGTTTTCCATTCCTTTTGACTTATTCCGATGGAACAATCAAGTCCTTGAAAAAGTTTTAAAATTTGCTATACCCATTCTACAAAATGACAATTTTAAACAAGTTTTTGTTGATAAGGATGCATGTAATACAATGGTCACCATGGTGCAATCTGATTATTTTACACCTGAGGTCTTATTATCATGTGCACAGGTTCTAGGTCAGATTGTTACACCTAAAAAGTCTAGTTCAAGTTCACGTATTTTCATATCCGTTGATAAGATTATTGGTAGTGATGTTATACCATCTCTAATGAAACTCTACAAATCATTCCCAAATGAAAAATCGCTTCAACTACTCATGTGTAAAGTCTTTAAACATCTAGGTTGTCGTGACGAAAACAAACAAATCATCTTCTCCGAAGGTGGTTTTCAGTTACTTCACACACTCTTAAAAACTAAAGATGCTGAATTAATCCTTCAATCCCTTGACTCTCTAAGTGTTCTTTCACTAAATAGTATGTATACCCATCACTTTAATCTCCTTATCCACAGAATATATATTAACCACCTCAATTCTTCAACCTTCAAAAGAATTTATGAGAAAAGTTATTAGATTAGTTGGATCTATACCAGTGTTGATTGAAAAGCTTTCAATTAACAATCAACCAATTCAAAAGTATGCAATTCAGAATCTTTATAATATATCATTGGATATGGAGGGTTTAGAATTACTTTTGGATCTTTCAAGTGGTGTAGGATTACCACCACAATTAATCAACAGTCTATTGTTTCTCAATGATTCAGATATTCAATTATACTCACTAAAGACCATTGATAACTTGATAATTGATGACAATTATCTAGAGTTATTCATTTCAAAAGGTGGTATATTATCTCTTTTAAATTCATTATATTCCAATGATGAAAATGTTCAATATCAAGTTTTGGTAATTTTAAATAAAATTATTCAAAAGAGTAGGTATACCTCAAAATCACAATCACATCTATACCAAAGCATACTAATACTCAATACTTTTAGAAAGCGCACAGGAATCCATTATCAGTGGTGGAATTATTGATAAATTAAAGAAATTATCAACTCATGAAAATGTAGTTAGACAATCTTCAATCCTAATCCAACCATTTAAATCTCTATTAGTATCTGTAAAATCAATACCACCATCAATTATAGCATCACATTCTCCAAAATTAATTTCTGATCAACATCAACAACAACAACATCAACAACAGCAAAAACCACAACAACAACAACAACAACAACAACAACAACAACAACAACAACAACAACAACAACAACAACAACAACAACAACACCACCACCACCAATCACCACAATCTCAAAGAGCTAATGGTATTCAACAACCAACACTACAGAAACAATTATCAAATGGTAGTGTACAAATATCAAATCAGAACCATATACCTAATAGTAGTAAAGATAATAGAAGACATTCACCACCACAACAACAACAACAACAACAGCAACAGCAACAGCAACAGAATAGTGAGGTAAATGGTATATCTCCAGCTGTGAATGGAATTGGTAATCAGAAACCACAGGTATCACCAGATTATAAAAAGATTGAAAATGTTTTATCGAAATTAAATGAGGTTCAGTTAAGAGAACTTGTAATGGATATGATTAGACAGAATAATACAATTTCTGATTTGTTACCTGGTACTATTCGTAATGTACTTAATGGTGTAAAAACACCACTGAATCACCCACAACCTATTTTACTACCTCCTCCACCTCCACCTTTACAACAAGGTACTTCAACTACAGTACCTTTAGTTAATACTGCATTACCACCACCTCCTCCACCAATGATAAATACCAATGGAAATGGTAGTAAACCTACAGGTACTTTTGGAGCTGCTAATAAAACAACAGCATCCCCACCACCTACAATTAATCAATTACAACAACAGATTAAAAACACACTTGGAAATGCTAGTTTGAAACCTGTAAGTGAAAGAGTAGTAAAACCAAAATCTACACCATCAGCCAATGGAGGTGGATTCTCATCACTAATGGACGAATTAAAGAGTAAAGTCGGTACTGGTAAACTACAATTAAAACATATTGATACTCAAGGTGAAATTGAAAACAGAAGAAAAGATCAATTGATGCAAAAGAATAATACTATTCTAAAGGATATTGTGCAGAATGCTCAAAAACGTAACCAAAACAATAGTCAAGCCAATAAGAAGACACTGATTGATAGCAGTGTCATTCAGGGAATGAGAATTTGGAAAAAAGATTTTGAGCATTGGAAACAAGAGGTTGTCATCATCTTTAGAAAACATGAGTTGGTTGTCATTACCCTCTTTAAGATACTAGAGGCTTTAGAAGATTTCCCATTCAAAGAGGCAATGGAAATCTCTGGTTTCCAATCCAGCGAAAAACTCTCAAAGATATTCTTGAGAATAGGTTTCAATTTAAAATCTACAACCTACATACAAAATGGTCACCAATTGACTGAGTATATATCAGTTATCAAACCAACAGGTATTCCAATTAAATTATTATTGTCAATGATACTCGACTACATGAATTAAATTTGATTCAAAAAAGCAACTAATAATAAATTGGATTGAATTTTTTAAACCTTTTTTTTATTATTTTAAAAATATAAATTTAAAAAATGGTATTATCTTATAATAAGAAACTATAATTGCCTAGGCAAGTGGTTATTATTGTTATAACTGAGAATAGAAGTTTTATATTGATTGTTTTGGAGATGTTATTTTCTTTCTTATATTTGTTGATGATTTATTAAATTTTAAAGCCAAAAGTTCTTCACCACTAAAATATGCAGAGTGAAAGGAATTAGATTTGACTTCTTTGGTTCCATCAAGGTTTATTTCTCCCCTAAAATAAACAATAGTTGTATCATCGGTTTTTGAGTATTCGCTTGATAGGTTGATTGGATATCTTCCTTCTAGGTATGCTGGGTAATCAAAGAAATGGAGATTTAGTAAATCAGAGGCAGCCATGATTTCTAAAGAGAGAAGTTTCCCGTCAATATCAAAATCACCAACAATTCCTTCAAAAATCTCATCACTAATATTTATCATGTTTTTTTCTAATTTGATAAAATATACACATAAAATATCTACATTTGGAGAGTATTTATATTGAATGTCTGACCTATATAACATTAGGTTTAGAATATTTAAACTAGTTGTAAAAAAGAATGGAAGTCGAGACTGCTAACACATACCAATCTAAATTGTTATTTTTTTTCCATTTTAAATTCATTCTTGAAGCTTTCTCTATAAGAAAAAAAACACTAATATTGTTATAAATGTATAAGTGTGTGGTTAAAGAATAAATTATAATTCTTATATTTTCTATACTTACTCTGCACTTCCATGAAAATCTCCATTTAATAACGATTCCATTTTGAAAAATGTGATTTAACTACTTTCTGTGGATAGAGTGATATCTGTAAGACTCTATCTGTTTCTAAGTCTTTATTATTATAATTAGTTAATTTATTTTTAATTTTATCTTTGGTTTGAGAATAGAATAGATTATTTTAATAATTCTCAAATTTAATTTAATTACTTAATTTGATAATATATTTAAATATTTGAAAAGATTTCCATAAAGTGGGTATTTAGTATGATTCATCTTAATTAAACCCTTTTTTAACCAATTTTTTGATAATGCATCTTTTGGAGTTTTTTTTCCATTTTAAATGATACATCTTTTTAATCAAACTTTTAATAAACAATTAAATAATGTGTATAGGAATTACTTGGATGGTGTACTTCAACAAAATGAAATAGCAGAGATTACTAGTGATATAAATAGTGGTTGTAGATTGTATATATTGGATGATAACAACATACAAGGTTACAGTACAATTACAAGTCAACTGAATAATATGTAGGATTTCAAATATATTATACCTCGGTTTTGGTGGACTTCACAATGAATCTTATACTAATTCATTTGAAATAGTAAATCATATCAATATGTAAAGCATGATGGGAATAATCTACTATTTATTACAAATAAAACATCATTGTTATTATTAGAGATAAAGAGAAAAGAAAATACTGTAATAACGAGATTTATCTGTCCTCTTAGAGAATTGATACCTGGTTTCATTGATGGTGATGTTCTAATGAAAACATCAAAAATAATAACTGACATTAGTGTAGATATTGCAATGGCAATTAGATCACATCTTTTCATTATACAAGTTAATTTGGTTGAAAATACATATAAAAGCTATCCTATATCATCATCTAATAGTAAATCAGTAATTAGAGATATCTATTGGTTAAAATGTTCTAGTAGACTATTAGTATTAACAACGAGTTCACAAAATGATCAAATGTTTCTTGTAGATGTTATCAATGGAAACAGTGATCTAATTCAATTTAAAACAACAAAGTACAATAACAATGAACAATGTGAATATATGGCTATTGAATGGGTAGATTCACAACATTTTCTAGCTACATCAAGAAAACAAACTATACAATACACTGATTTTCAGAGTAGTGAAATTGTAAAAACTATAAATACACTTTCTAACAATGACAATGACGACAATGGCATAATAGTAATTAAACCACAAATCAAAAAATCTAATACTAGTGGATTGATGTTATTTAATATTAGTAATAATGACAGTAGTGATAATAATGGAAATTACCAATTAAATCTATTTAGAATAACTAATACTTTTGAAAAAGTAACATCGGTGCCACTGGATACTAAATTTACAGTTATTCCAGATATTATTAGAATGATAGATGATCAATATGCACTAGTAAGTTCTAATCAGTCAACTATAGTGCAATGCTTTAGAGTAGATGATAGAGAGTCACTTTCTAGTCAATCTTTTACTGATTTAATGGAGAGTAAAGATAGTAATAATCATTTAAAAATCAAAGGAATTGATATATATAATGACTCTGTATTGTTTATAATTGGTGAAAAATTTAAGGATTCCTTTTCGGTATCAACTAAATCATTCTATAATATTCAATATTTTAAAGTATCTCCAGAGAGGTTTGGTATAAAACTAAAGAAAGATGAAAATGTGGGTGGTACTACTGATAGTAGTAAACTTGATTTGATTTTGTCAAAGTTAATATCTATAGAATCTATTTTACAGCATCATTCCAAAAGATTAGAAACCATTGAAGGAAATATAAAAATATTACAGAATCAAAATGTAAAATAATTTTATAAAAGTACAAGTAGAAGGTGTTTATTAGATATGGGTTTATTCACCAGGTGTTGGTTGAGTGTTTTCCAGTATTTGTAATTTCTCAGATCTCTTTTTGTTGTTCCTGTATCTAATAATGGAATATACGACCACACCAATAAGGAAAACTCCACCTATTGGTAGGTAGATTGCCACAAGGACTGTAGGTGACACTGAAAATGCAGGCTTGCTATTAGTTTCACTGGAAGATGGTGAATATGGTACCATAGGTAGCATGAATGATCCTTGTGCCGATTGTCCATTTACAACTAAAAGAAAAGGAATTTGGCGAGTGTAGTCTCTATCCATTTGTGGGAGTATGCATCTTGTAATACTGTAATCAATAACATCTAAAACAGTGCATATTAAGTTATCTCCAGTGAGAATAACTGAGCAATTGGTAGAGCTATGAGATGTACCTGTAATGATAACTAGTTTTTCTTCTACTGAATATTGAGCTGATGATATAGTAGGTTCTGAGTAAGTTAGTTTTACTGTCCCTTGGATTTCTTCAGATGATAACATTAGAGAAATAATATTATTAGTTCCACTTCCAGGTGGTAGGGTGAACACAATACGCGATCTATCTAGACTCTTTACACCTGTACATGGAATAGCATTTACTTTAACAATGATATCAGAGGAGTTGTAAATTTTAAAAAAGGTACCAATGAGAGTTATTGTGGCACCCCCAGAAGTTAGAATAGGGCCATTGGACTCCAGTGACTTTAATATTGGGGTAGTTTGACAAGATGGACATGGTATTAAAATACCTTGTGATATTTGTTTATCAATGGAAATGGTAATTGTTGATGGCATTTCAGATGGAATGTGGTCACAGTAGATTGAACCTTCTACTGTGATTGATTTACAGACACTTTTACCATCAATATCTTTAATCTCCAGTAGAGTTGAACTACCATTGAATCTATTGTTATTCAGAAAATCACCTTCAATTTTGATCAATGTTGATACTGTTGGACTTACAGCACCAGTGAAATTGAAAATAATTGGTAACAATTGAATATCAATAACATTGGATTTCATTGGTGAGATAATTTGAAGTGGCCCATTCTTTGATTTTGGATTCACAACATTTTTCACATAACCTCTATCAGGATGATCCATTACAACATCTGAACTATTATAGGTATGGTTATTAAACAGTATACTAACTGGTGACTCCAATAGTGCCCCATCAGTTCCATTCAGTTGAATAAACAGAGTTATAGAATCTCTGACTTGAATTTGATTTACAATCGTTAGTTCAGTACTGTGAATTCTATAGAATGTACAACATAATAATAGAATTATATTTAAATAGTTATACATTATTATAAATTTGAGAATTGGAAATAGTAAATATTTTGAAATGAAATGAAAATGTTAATTTTTGCCTTCATTCTTTTAATCAAATGTTGTGTGTTGAATTAATAATTTAGAAAAAAAAAAATTTATTTTTGGAATACTACACTCTTTTCCTTAGGGTGTTTAATTTGGGAATCATTCCTTAGGGCTACTCTGAGACTTAAGGATTAATCTCAAAGTAATCTGCCCTTAAATTCTTGATTTTAATATAGGAAATTAGAATTGATTAAACTTTTGAAACCTAATTTTTTGAATATTTTTACTATATCTCAATCCAATTTATTTGAAAAAAATATTTATATTTTCTTATATAAAATAGAAATATCAACAATAAACCTTTAATATTTTATGTTTATTTCGTTAATGATTTGAGTATAATAATTTGTTTATTTAAAAATAGTTATCAATAAAGCCTTGTGTTGAAACAGTCAAACTAACTATGAAGTTTATTCATGAAAATAAATAAAAAGATAAATTCATTAGAAAAGAATTGGAACTTGAATATGAATTTGTGATATCTCAATTTCAAATAAGTGTGAGATGTACACAATTTCTTATATTAGATAAATTCAAAATTCTGATAAATTATATATGGTTAAGGTTGCACCCTATCTTTTTTTAATATTCAATCAATTGGATTTGTTAATTTGTATGAATATCAAACTTCATTTTCACTGTCAAATTTTGCTTCTCAATCCCTTAAGAAAATTTAAAAATAAAATATGTGTAAAAAAAATTAATTCGTTGAATAAAAAACTATTATATATATAATTTAATCGAAATCATATTAGCTTTATTTAAATAAATTGATTAAATGAAAATAACCTTCATTTCGTAACATTTTATGAAATTCTTGATTGGGTTGAATTTTAGAAGATTTAATCAATTGAACTGCAAGGGTTGTTGGGAAATTTTTAAGTAAATAAAATGAAGTTTCAATTGAGAGGTAGTTTTGAAGATTTAATAATTGGATTAGTTTTATAAAACCTCTATTCACCAGGTGTGATAAAAGTTGATCGTAACCATAGTTAGACCAACCTTCAAGAACTTTTGGATAATATTGGAATAGATACCTTAAAGCACTGGGTAAAATTGGAATTAAATTTTCCCATTCACAATGTGATGTTTGATTGTGAATTTGATGGAAATAAAATTTAAATGATTCTAAATTTTGGCAGTATCGAATATAATAATTTGGCTTATAATTTTTGAATTCAGGTCTATTTGTCAATAGATATTGAAGTACTTCTTTGTATTTACTTTCGTCTGATTTACCCAAGGCCTTTATAGAGCAACCTTCACTTCTATTTTCATGCAAGAATTTTACAACTTCCAAACTACCATTGTCCATTGCATAGGTTGTACAACCTTCACTTCTGTTTTCATGCAAGAATTTTACAACCTCCAAACTACCATGGTCCATTGCTCTGGTTGAGCAACGTTGATTTGTATTGTAATGGAGAAATTTGAGCAGTTTCAAGTTGCCATAGGATGCATTATCCATTACACCTGGGTCACAAATTTCATTTAATTTATAATTGGTAGAATTATAAATATATTCTATCATTTCCATGTTATTATCACTTACATATTTGATAATGTATTTTGCCAAAATATCTTCATTAAAGAATAGTTTCATATTCTTTTTTAAAAAATTTACCACTTCAACTGATGGGCACATAAACTCAAAGCCTAGTCCGAATGAAAGTTTACCATGATTAAATAGAAATTCTAACATTTCTACGTTGGATTGTTCGAATGCATATCTAGTCACTTCAGAATTGACTGAATCTTGAAATGCTGGATAATTATATGTTGATAATTTTACAGATCTCTTTGTTTCTTTTCTTGAATTATTTTTATCAAAACCTACTGAATAAATATTTATATAAGGATCTCTTTTTGAGTAATTATTGTAGATATATTTTACAATATTCCAGTGTTTGTTGGTGGCAGCATTAATTAATGATTTCTGAGAATAGGGTTCTTTTCTGTTTTCAAAAAGAAATTTGAACATTTCTAATTCTCCATTGGTTGCTACATCATCCAATGTATAAAACTGGCAACCTTCATTTCTGTTATAATGTAAGAACTTAACTGTCTCCATGTCACCAATAGATGCCTTATAATGCATTGAATCAGTATTAAACATTTCATCTCTTTGCAGTTGGTGTAAGTGTTGAATAACTTCAAGACTAGAATGATTTAGATGTTGGTTAAAAATAAATTTTGTTGATGGGAATGTGTTTATCATTAAATTTGCAGTTTCAATATCAGGAAATTTATATAATCTATCCAATTTTATTTGACTTAGTTCATCACTTGTCATTCCATCTATGAGGTATTTTAGAATATCTTTATCAGTATCAATTATTTGTAAGATAACATCACTGTTTACTTTGCAGCCAATCACATTTCTTAAATGTTTAACAATTTCTATGTTTGGTTTCTTATTACATGCATGGTATTCAAGTGATTTATCTTTACTAATATCACTGTGAAATAATGTTTTATAGTGTTGATAAACATTTATATAACTTGAAAAATCTTCAATAGAGGCCAATAAAGATTCTAAAGTATGGTATCCCATTGGAAAATGTATTGGATCTCTTTTGATGTTATCAATTATTAAATGAACATTTTTACTTCCACAAGAGTTAATAAATTTCATCGTATCTATCAAACTTTTCAAATGATGATATAAAATTTGAAAATATTTTGTTAAATAGAAATTTATCTCTGAATACTCTAAAAAATAATAAATCCATTGACAAATAACCCTTAAAAGATTAATGAAAAAGGTTTTTAAATTTTAAAATTTTTCACCAAAAACTTAATTCCTCAAAATAAATTTTATTAATAATTATTTATTTATCAAATAATAATGTCCACTAACAAAAAAACAATAGAAAAAATATAAGATCATCTAGAAGATAAATTTAATAAATTGAATTGCATTATTTAAATAATAAATAAATAAATCTTGTTGCCATTTCAACTAAAATCAATAATCTTTAATATTAGTGAAAACTTTTTGCTATACCACGACAAAACTCAATCCAAATTAGTATTCATAGAAAAGAAAAGCCACTAAATTGGTGATTTGTACTTCTGATGGTTAAATAATACATCTAGACCTGGTCTTTTTCCTATATATCACTTTTCAGGTTCTTTAAATAATGTCTTTTTGAAAAGTAATTGAATTTCTTGTGAGATTAAAGTCTATTTCAATAATGTTTTAGTTGTTTTTTTAAAAAACAAAATTAAAAGTTGATTATAAATTATCAAGTTTAACTCTCATTAACAGAAAATTTAATTCCAATTTTCACAGATATAAAGGATTTTGTAGACAGAGTGAAAGCAACAACACAACAACCAACCTACCCCCTTCAGTGGAACTTCGTAGAATCGTTAAATGATGATATCTGTGATAACTACTGAAGGTATAAAAATAAATTGTTTTTTAAAAAAGTTAATAAAAAACTATTATAATAATCGAATACATATTAACTTTATTTAAATAAATTGATTAAATGAAAGTATCCTTGATATTGTAACATTTTATGAAATTCTTGATTGAGTTGAATTTTAGAAGATTTAATCAATTGAACTGCAAGGGTTGTTGGGGAGTTTTTCAGTAAATTAAATGAAGTTTGAATTGAGAGGTAGTTTTGAAGATTTAATAATTGGATTAGTTTTATAAAACCGTTGTTCACCAGGTATGATAAAAGTTGATCGTAACCATTGTTAGACCAACCTTCAAAAACTTTTGGATAGTATTGGAATAGATACCTTAGAGCACTGGGTAAATATATTGGAATTAAATTTTCCCATTCACAATGTGATGTTTGATTGTGAATTTGATGGAAATAAAATTTAAATGATTCTAAATTTTGGCTGTCTCGAATATAATCTGTTGGGTTATAATTTTTGAGTTCAGGTCTATTTGTCAATAGATATTGAAGTACTTCTTGGTATTTACTTTCGTCTGGTTTACACAATGCCTTTATAGAGCAACCTTCACTTCTATTTTCATGCAAGAATTTTACAACTTCCAAACTACCATTGTCCATTGCATAGGTTGTGCAACCTTCACTTCTGTTTTCATGCAAGAATTTTACAACCTCCAAACTACCATTGTCCATTGCATTGGTTGAGCAACCTTGATTTGTATTGTAATGGAGAAATTTGAGCAGTTTCAAGTTGCCATTGGATGCCGCATTATCCATTATATCTGGGTCACAAATTTCATTTAATTTATAATTGGTAGAATTATAAATATATTCTATCATTTCCATGTTATTATCTCTTGCATATTGGACAAGGTATTGTGCCAAAATATCTTCATTAAAGAAAAGTTTCATATTCTTTTTTAAAAAATTTACCACTTCAACTGATTGGCAAATAAACTCAAAGTCTAGTCCGAACGAAAGTTTACCATGATTAAATAGAAATTCTAACATTTCTAAGTTGGATTGTTCGAATGCACGTTTAGTCACATCATAATTGACTGAATTTTGAAATGCTGGATAATTATATGTTGATAATTTTACAGATCTCCTTGTATATGTGCATTTATTATTTTTATCAAAACCTACTGCATATATATTTATATAAGGATCTCTTTTTGAGAAGTTATTGTAGATATATTTTACAATATTCCAGTGTTTGTTGGTGGCAGCTTTAATTAATGATTCTTGAGAATAGGGTTCTTTTCGGTTTTCAAAAAGAAATTTGAACATTTCTAAATCTCCATTGGCTGCTACAACATCCAATGTATAAACTTCGCAACCTTCATTTCTGTTATAATGTAAGAACTTAACTGTCTCCATATCACCATTAGCTGCTCTATTATGCATTACATCAATATTAAACATTTCATCTCTTTGCAGTTGGTGTAAGTGTTGAATAACCTCAAGACTAGAATGATTTAGCGATTGGTTAAATTTTGTTGATGGGAATGTGTTTATCATTAAATTTGCAGTTTCAATATCAGGAAATTCATACAATCTATCTAATTCTATTAGACTTAGTTCATCACTTGTCATTCCATCTATGAGGTATTTTAGAATATCTTTATCATTATAAATTAATTGCAAGATCACATCACTGTTTACTTTGCAGCCAATCACATTTCTTAAATGTTTAACAATTTCTATGTTTGGTTTCTTATTACTTGCATGGTATTCAAGTGATTTATCTTTACTATTATCACTGTGAAATAATGTATTATAGTGTTGATAAACATTTATATAACTTGAAAAATCTTCAATAAAGACCAATAAATGTTGTAAAGTATTGTATCCCATTGGAAAATGTATTGGATCTCTTTTGATATTATCAATTATTAAATGAATATTTTTTCTTTCATAAGAGTAATGACAAATTTCATCGTATCTATTAAAATTTTCAAATGATGATATAAAATTTGAAAATATTTTGTTAAATAGAAATTTATTTCTGAATACTCTAAAAAATAATAAATCCATTGACAAATAACCCTTAATGATCATTTTTAACCCTTAAAAAAAAAATTCTATATATTTATAAATTCTATCTATTCTATTTATCTTTTCAAATTTGAAATGATATCATTTTCCAATAATTAAAAATTTTCAAATAAAATAAAAATCCAAGTTCGATCCAAAATTTAAATTTATAAAAAAAATTTTTTGTATTAAAAAAAGTTTCACCTATTTATACATTCCTAAAAATGAAAGTTTCACTTATTTTATATTTATTCCTGATTTTTATAAATATTTCATTCATTTTATCGGATCCTAATTGCATTATAAACAATCTGGAGGCATCTTCTTGCGATATAAACAGTGATGGAATCAAAGTTTACCAATTTAACAACAATGAAACCACCATTGTGGATCAAAACAAATTTGAAATTCCAGCTCTAGTGTTATTATCTTTTGTTGGTCCAGTTGTTATATCTGAAAATACAGTAGTTCATTACAACTGTCATAAAGTCAACGATTATGATGGATGTATTCAAATTTCAACCAATTCGTCACTGCACAGAAAATCCAGTAAGATATTAGTCAATTTTGATGTGACTGGTGCTATGCTAAATATTCAATATGGCTCAAAATTTGAAAAATTTAATATTACTAGAAACGCTACATTGGAGCCAGTACCAGCAAATTTCTATGTCAATTTTACAGGCCTTGCATCAGGTCAATATGCTTCCTACTACAACTATGACTCTGATTTATATTATACAATTTTGGCTCAACCTGTTTCTCAATCTATTGATCTAAATATTACTACCAATTGTGGTACATTTTTTGGTTCAATTGTATCTTTGGTAAATAATAGTGGTGTTGCTAGAGAATATTTATATTATAAAGTATGTACATACACAACAAAGAAATGAATTTACAAATATATTAAAACTTCAATTTTTAAAGGTTAGAGATATGGATGAGCATTTAAATGTACCCATTTATATTTATATTCGTATTTACCCATTTGATAATGTAAATTATACCTATAATACCTTAACATCACTATTCACATACGAATACATGAAGAATAACTGTTTTCCAAAATATACTAACGAGGTTTTGAAATACTCATTTAATTCGCCAATTCCTACACCTTCACCAACTCCACCAACATCAACATCAACTTCAACAACATCAACAACATCAACATCAACAGAGTCAAACACTCCAACCATTTCTTTATCCAATAAACTCCAATCATCATTTTGGTTATCTATGTTGTTAATTTTGGTTATAACAGTTACAATAAATTGAAAACCTTATTCTATTGATAAAGCAAAAAGAAGCAAATAAATTACATTCTTGTTTATATTACCTTTTCACTTATTTAAATAAATATTCATGTATAATTATACACATCTACAAACATATGTGATTTCCACGGTTAAATATAATTTATTCGAAATGATATTAACTTTATTTAAATAAATTGATTAAATGAAAGTATCCTTGATATTGTAACATTTTATGAAATTCTTGATTGAGTTGAATTTTAGAAGATTTAATCAATTGAACTGCAAGGGTTGTTGGGAAATTTATAAGTAAATAAATTGAAGTTTCAATTGAGAGGTAGTTTTGCAGATTTAATAATTGGATTAGTTTTATAAAACCTTTATTCACCAGGTATGATAAAAGTTGATCGTAACCATTGTTAGACCAACCTTCAAGAACTTTTGGATAGTATTGGAATAGATATCTTAAAGCACTGGGTAAATATATTGGAATTAAATTTTCCCATTCACAATGTGATGTTTGATTGTGAATTTGATGGAAATAAAATTTAAATGATTCTAAATTTTGGCTGTCTCGAATATAATCTTTTGGGTTATAGTTTTTGAGTTCAGGTCTATTTGTCAATAGATATTGAAGTACTTCTTGGTATTTACTTTTGTCTGGTTTATTCAATGCCTCTATAGAGCAACCTTCACTTCTATTTTCATGCAAGAATTTTACAACTTCCAAACTACCATTGTCCATTGCATAGGTTGTGCAACCTTCACTTCTATTTTCATGCAAGAATTTTACAACCTCCAAACTACCATTGTCCATTGCATTGGTTGAGCAACCTTGATTTGTATTGTAGTGGAGAAATTTGAGCAGTTTCAAGTTGCCATTGGTTGCCGCATTATCCATTATACGTGGGTCACAAATTTCATTTAATTTATAATTGGTAGAATTATAAATATATTCTATCATTTCCATGTTATTATTTCTTGCATATTGGACAAGGTATTGTGCCAAAATATCTTCATGAAAGAATAGTTTCATATTCTTTTTTAAAAAATTTACCACTTCAACTGATGGGCACATAAACTCAAAACTTTGTCTGAATGAAAGTTTACCATGATCTAATAGAAATTCTAACATTTCCACATTGGATTGTTCGAATGCATGTTTAGTCACATCTGAATTAACTAAATTTTGAAATGCTGGATAATTATATGTTGATAATTGTACAGATCTCTTTGTTTCTTTACTTGAATTATTTTTATCAAAATCTATTGAATCCCTATTTATATAAGGATCTCTTTTTGAGTAATTATTGTAGATATATTTTACAATATTCCAGTGTTTGTTGGTGGCAGCTTGAGTTAATGATTCTTGAGAATAGGGTTCTTTTCGGTTTTCAAAAAGAAACTTGAACATTTCTAATTCTCCATTGGTTGCTACAAAATCCAATGTATGAACTTCGCAACCTTCATTTCTGTTATAATGTAAGAACTTAACTGTCTCCATGTCACCAATAGATGCCTTATAATTCATTAAACCAATATTAAACATTTCATCTCTTTGCAGTTGGTGTAAGTGTTGAATAACCTCAAGACTAGAAAGATTTAGCGGTTGGTTAAATTTTGTTGATGGGAATGTGTTTATCATTAAATTTGCAGTTTCAATATCAGGAAATTCATACAATCTATCCAATTCTATTAGACTTAGTTCATCACTTGTCATTTCATCTATGAGGTATTTTAGAATATCTTTATCGGTATCAATTATTTCCAAGATCGCATCACTGTTTACTTTGCAGCCAATCACATTTCTTAAATGTTTAACAATTTTTATGTTTGGTTTCTTATTTCTTGCATGGTGTGCAAGTGATTTATCTTTACTATTATCACTGTGAAATAATGTTTTATAGTGTTGATAAACATTTATATAACTTGAAAAATCTTCAATATAGGCCAATAAAGATTCTAAAGTAAAGTATCCCATTGGAAAATGTATTGGATCTCTTTTGATGTTATCAATTATTAAATGAACATTTTTTCTTTTCCAAAAATGAAAATGATTAATTTCATCGTATCTATTAAACTTTTCAAATGATGATATAAAATTTGAAAATATTTTGTTAAATAGAAATTTATCTCTGAATACTCTAAAAAATAATAAATCCATTGCTAAATAACCCTTAAAAGATTAATGAAAAAGGTTTTTAATTGGTTTGATTCTTATATAAATTCGTCCAAAAAAAAATTTTAAACTTTATCACACTTTTTTTAAACTTATTTAACATTTAAAGAAAATTTATTGATCAAATATTAATGTCCACTAACAATAAAACAATAGAAGAAATAGAAGATCATTTAGAAGATAAATTTAATAAATTGAATTGCATTATTTGATTAAACAATAAATCTTGTTGCTATTTCAATTATTGTCAATAATCTTTAATATTAGTGAAAACACTTTGCTATACCATTATAATAAGGCATTTAATATTCTAAACACAACTACCAAAGCATATTTCTCAGCTACTTTAGATTTAGTTCTATTGGAGCAATCACACACGAAGAAATAATCTACACCAACTCCACCAACATCAACTTCAACTTCAACAGAGTCAAACACTCCAACCATTTCTTTATCCAATAAACTCCAATCATCATTTTGGTTATCTATGTTGTTAATTTTGGTTATAACCGTTACAATAAATTGAAAACCTTAAATAAATTAACACCCAATCAAATGAGTTGAATTGAGTAATAATTCTAATTCTACTTTAGTTTTTCTTTGATAATGGTATATTTTTCGTAGATTCCACTATAATTAATTAATAAATTTATACATCAATGTAAAAATGAGAAAATTTTAAACTAAATACTTTTCGAAGATGTCTAGGCATTGTGTTACCATTACATTTAGATATATTATAAAAAAAGATGAGATGAGTGAAATGATTTTTTTTTTTTTCATTTTTTTTTTTTATCTTAGAGAACAAACTCAATCAAAGGTAATGTGATGATCATAAGTGAAATATCATTTGAGATTTTTATAGAAAATTGTTGAATTATTATTAATATCATTTAAAATCATGTAGATTGTTTATTTATTTCAATAAATAAATAAAAACTTTAGAGTTCATCTATCAAACGTAGGTGTATTTATATAGGAAAGAGATTTTATAGACAATTTGCATATTAATATCAAAACCAACTCCATTGAATATAGTTTTATTTTTTTTAAAAAGAAAAGTAAAGGATTTTAAAATAGAAAACAAGAATAACAACTTTTGGAGAAACAGCTTTAGTATATAATATCCTTGAACAAAGTCTATATTACATCTAAAGAATCCAATACATACAGTATATCAAACACCCAAAACTATCAATTGAACAACAGTAACAGAGAGAGATTATATTCATTATTACTCACATCAAAACACTAATATATGTCAACTCCCAACTCAAAAATCAATAATAACAGCAACAATAACAGCAGCCAATCTACTACATTCAATAACAGCAATACAAATAACAGTAATACCTCTAGCAGTAACCCTCAATCTCCATTTAAAGGAAACTCCGATCATGATGCACCTTTAAATACCAGCCCTAGTAGAGGAGCTCCTGGTTTGTCTACCAACCCACAATATCATCCATCTCCAAATGGTTTGTATTCTTTACTTTAAATGCCCAATAATTTTAATAATTATCAATTACAAAGAATCTAACATTAATCTTCATTTTTAGGAATGAAACCAAACTACAACAATCAAAGGTAAAATACAATTTTATTTTTATATTTTTTTTTTTTTTTTTTTTTTTATTCCTATTTTTAATTGCCAACATCTCAACAATTACCAATTATTTATATTCATCAAGAGCTATAAGAAAATTTTGAAAAACTAATCTATTTTCTTCAATTCGTTAATTTATGATTAATAATAGAACATATCATCATACAAACCAAAGACAACCACACCAAAATCAACATCAGGGGCATCCTCCTCACTACTATCAAGCACCACCCTACCAGACACCCCCATATTTTACCTATCAACCACCACCACTGTATCCAACCTATCAGTACCCACCAACACAACAGGTTATACATCATCAAGGACCACCTCCACCTCCTAATACAGTAGTACCACAACAGTTAGGTCACCCTTCCAATTCACCACAATCTCAACCAGTACCTACACAACCACCAGGTGTTGTTGTTCAACAGTCGAATCAGGGACCACACTCACCACAACACATTCAACACACTCAACCTCAAGGCCCACATTCACCACAAAACCCTAGACAATACAACCCAAACACCAACCCTTCACAACCACCTCAACAACCAACACCTATCCTCCCACAAACCTCCCCATCCTCTCAGGTTATAGTTCCCAATCCCCAAGGTGTTGTACCACCTACTAATCCACAAGGAGGCAGCAGAAAACCATCAAGTAAATCAAATGTATGTATACTACTTTAAATTTTAAGTTTTTTTTTAAATTCAAAAAATTTCAAGAAATTTTGTAGAAAGAGATATTAATATCTATAATTTACCATTTCTAGAATATACCACCAAGAACTCATTCAGCACCACCATCAAGTAACGATATACAGGAACACGCAAATAGTTTACAGTTACCAGGTAAATTTGTACCAGATAAGAGTAGACAATTAAATATATCATCACAACATTATATACCCGCTGGAGTTACATATCAACAACAACCACATTTCAAACCTTTAGGACCACCCCCACCACCACCACACGAACCTTATGGATATTCAGTGCCTTATTACCCACAACCACAATACTTTGATCACTACTCTTACAACCCATACTATAACCAACCTATTCCAGGTGGTGTTGGAGGTCAACCCCCCATAAACCCAACACCATACATTAAAGAGCAGAAATCCAGTAGTAAATTAGCTATTATTGATCCACAATCTGGTGAGCAGGTGAACCAAAGTCCACCAAAATCTACTCCTCAGCCACCTCCATTCAGTCCTCCACAATTTAGTTTGGGTAATGAGTCTATTAGACAACAGAAATTGACATCTTCTACAGATGCTCATAAACCACCTACTAGTACAAGCACAACTTCAACTCCAACCAAATCTGTGGACACTAATAAGGATCAAGAAAAAGATAAATCTGCCAAGGAACAACAAGCTAAGGAAAAAGAAGATAGTACTCCTGTCACTACAACTCTTCCAATAGTCAAAGAGGAACCACAAGAAACTACTAAAGCCACAACAGTTGTATCTACCTCAACTACAGTTGAAACTAAAGTTGAAGAGGAGAAAGAAAAGATAACTGTCGCTGTTTCTGAACAACCAATTCCAACTCAACAACAGGTTGAAACTAAAGTTGAAGAGAAAATTGTAGAATCTACACCTTCTGTAGCATCAGAAGCTAAAAAGGAGGTTGAAACTGTAAAGGAATCAGTATCTGAACAACAGAGTAGTAAAACAGAAGATCTCATTGAAAGTGTACAGAAAATGGCAATTAATGATACAGAGAAACCAACTGATGTCAGTGTGGAAGAAGGTGAGATTTCAGAGGAAAAAGACTCAGCAGCCTCTGCAAATACCAGTATTACTACAGATAAGGAAAATCTAAGTTCAAGTACATCTTCTCTTTCTTTGAGAACAACTGGTGAAAAGATTACATACAGTCGTGAGTTTATATATAGTCTCCAACCAAAAGGACCATCTGATGTTCCAAATGCTTTGAAAGATCTAAAGAGTCAGATGGATGCTTCATCTGGTGGACTTAATCGTTCAGGTAACAAGATTGGAAATCAACAACAACGTGGTATGAATATGTCTGGTAACTATCCAAATCAACCACAGATGAAGATGTACCCTAACCAAATGCAAATGAAGAACTATCCTCAACAAAAGAACTATAATCCCAACTTTAACAAATACCAACAACAGATTCAACAGGGGTTCCAACAACAGCAACAAGGAGGCTTCCAACAACAGCAACAACAGCAACAACATGGTTATGGCATTACAACATTCCAACAACCACCAGTTCAACCACCAATCGCCACTCAAGTCAATGAGAATCGTTGGGTTCCAACTGAGGTTAACAAACTTGATGAGACCCAAAAGATTCTCAGAAAAGCAAAATTCATCCTCAACAAGATCTCTCCAGACAAGTTTGATGTTCTCACACAAGGATTGTTGGAGTTGGGTGTCATTGAATCTGAAATTGTTCATAAAGGTACTATTCAATTGATCTTTGATAAGGCACTAAATGAAGCTAAATTCTGTACCATGTATTGTAACCTCTGTAAGAGACTCTTTGATCATGAAAAGAATAAAAAGATTAAAGATCGTGAAGCATACCTTGGCCAACATCCAGAGCTGGTTCCAAAATGGATGGGTCTAGACAAACCTGGCCAAGACCAGTTTGATGATGAACATGGCTTCAAACCAACCTTTAGAAAACTGTTGTTGATGACCTGTCAGACTGAATATGAGAAGGCACACATTGAATTTGAATCCAGTACAGATATTCTTCCAGACAATGCAACAGAAGCTGAAAAACAAGATTTTGAAGAGAAACAGTATATCAAACGTAAACGTGAGTTTGGTCTCATCAAATTCATTGGTGAGCTCTTTAACAAGGAGATGCTTTCCGAGAAGATTCTCCACGGTATTTTGATTGCCCTCATGGGTGAACTCAACAAACCAACAGAGATTAAATTGGAATGTTTTTGTAAATTATTAACTATCACTGGTAAGACTCTGTCCACCAATGAAAAGGCTGCAACTTGGTTGACTAGATACCACAATAGAATGAAGGATCTCACTGAGCTCCCAACTCTCAGTCAGAGACTGAAATTCCTCATTCAAAATGTAATTGATCTCAAGAATAACAATTGGGTTGTCAAATCGGATGAGGCTCCTAAACCATTGAAAGAATTTGAAAACAAAGGTGATGAAGATAGAAAGTCCAGTACCGGTGTTAAAACCAATCTCAAGAATAACTTTATCACCAATTCATTTGTCAATACCAAGTTTGGTAAACCACCTGGAATTCCAAATGTCCCTCCTCCAAGTTCCAAATCACCAGCTAGTAGCACTATTCAACCAATGATTATGAAGAAGCCACCTGGTTTCAATCAACAACCAAACCAACAAAATTACTATGGTCCTAATAAGAATATCTCTATGGCTCAGAATTTGAGTAATCTCAATAATGCCAATAATTCTAATGGAAATTTGGGATCGTCAGGGTCAGGTCAATCATCAGCTAACAAGAAACAACAAGAGGCTTGGGATAAACTCAAACAGACATTTGTTGAAACCATTTCAGAGTATCTGGCTGAAGAGGATAAGTCCGAGTACATTGCCTGCATTGAAGAATACATTGGCAAACAAACTCAAATGTATCCTTATTTGATCAGTTTGATGTTAACCACCTCAATCACTGGTAAAGATTCAGAGATTCTATTGGATCTTGTCATTGACTTGATTACTGAGGATAAAGTATTCTCAATGGATGATTTCAAAGAGGGTTTCTCTTTGTTTGTTCAATCCTATCCAGATCTCTACGAAGACAGACCAGGTGCCTACAAGGCCTTGGGTTCTGTTTTGTATAAATGTTATCAAGCAAAGATTCTTCCTCTGTCTCTGATAGCCAGTCAACTGTCCAAACAAGTGGATCAGATTTCAACTTTTATTAACCAAATCTTTTTTGAATTTATCTCACAATTTAAAAATCCAAAAGAGGCTGCTAATGTCTTTAATGAACAAAAAATTTCAATATCCGACTTCTTTGTTAAAAAAGATAAAAAGACCATACTTGACTTAACGACAAAATATAACAAAGATTTGATATCCTTTTTAGATACAATTAAAGAATATTAGGTCAATAAATAAAAACAAAAACAAAATTATAAATTATAGATATAAAATATAAATTTAGTAACATTTTATTCTTACTAAGTATGTTGTTGTAACTTTTTAAACTTTAGTTTTTTTGATAAAATTGTGTTTTTGTCATTAATATTTAAATGGAAATCGATTTTTATATTGAAGAACCAGAGGAATATAAACCTACTACTGCAGAAAGTATTCGAAAAGATTATTTTGATTACTTTAGTAAAAAATCATTAGGAAAGACTATAAACTTAAAAGAGACAGAACACCATAATGTCATTTCAAAGTCTTATCTCATAGAATGGTTAGAAGGAGAACACAAGTTACCTGAAAAACTAAGAGGAGAATTTTATAGATTTAAACTAGAACCATATTCTAATATGGAGTATTATAAATTAGCTAATAGTAGTAATAAAGCAATCAGTGAACTCATGTATAGAGTCATTTTACAAAAACCAAATCATGAATTTGATTTGGATTGCACATTTATAGCACAAGGATTGAAGAATCCCTATCAACCAATATCTAGCTATTCTTTAAGTGCAATGAAAGATATTAGATCCTCTATAAAAAATTTACCTGATCTACACATTGTTATAGATGCTCTAATTGAAATTCTGCTAAATTCTAAACCAGATTCCATAGAGAAAATTAGTGAAAACCTAATATCATTGATAAAGTTATATATTGATTACAATAATTACCATAGTTTAAAACTAAAGCATTCACCAGATATGGATATGATGTGGAAACAGTGTGCTGAACTATTAACAAAGTCATCTTATACTGTACCAGTATATGTGTTTAACTACTACCAAATTTCGGTACCTATATCATTATCAACACTCATGGATACACTTCCAACATTATTAAGTGTCAAAGATCTATCGTATATATCACCAAGTTATGTCAATTATATTTTCCAAAACCAATCAAAAATCAACATGGAAACTATACATTCTGCCATGATGAATCTATTAGGGAATACACTTAATGATCAGAGTATAAAACTTCTATATCTAATTCTAAATTCTGTTGATTTCAATTTAGTATTCAAACCATTTATAATTGATATATTAAAGTAAGTATATGCATATTCTTTCTGAAACCCACTAAATTGACATTAGTTTTTTATCTCATTAGACAAATTCACAATTATTTCAGTGTATACCAGGATGAATTAAAAGAAAATTTTATTAAAGTCATTGAATCTAATTTTAGAAATATAATAGAATGTGTTGGTATTAGTAAACCATTAGTAGAGTATCTCTGGTCTGATCCAGAATTTTATATATCTAGATGGGATTGTAATCTGTTTGCAACCGAATCTGATTATAATCAATGGTTTGATACCCTTTATCAACTATTCCATAAGTTTAAAAGGTATAGTAGCTTAAACTCATTGCTAATGTATAGCAATTTCATTTCAGTGAAAGAGTTATCCTCTGATATCAAATTGATAATAACCTATGATGACAACCCTTGTCTTCCCTATCTATGGTATAAAAAAACTAAAAATCTGAATATGGATGAACCAACTAAAAACTATCTACACACTCTAATAACAGACTACAAGAGCAAGTCTATCCAAACCTTTCCATTCTACGTACAATACTTTATCAAAAGTTTAAACAAAGATTTGTTTTATTCAGAGGTTGGTGCATTCTTACAAAAGCTTCTCTCTACAGATAGTCCTGATGCCATTTTCACGCTTATGAAGCTACTGTTAAAATTGAAAAAAGCTGGTTTATTGGTGGTTATTAATCTAAAGATACAACTTGTCATTAAAAAGTTGTTGGGTAGATACCTCTATAGCTCCCAAGAGGATAAGGATCAATTACTGGAATATGTATATAGATATTTCGTTTCCTATTTTCCATTAAATGCTGAACAATTTGTTATAGGTTACATAAGAAATTTCAATCTATCGGAAGCAAAAATGGATATACTCTATAGACTATTATGTAAACTCGTCTCATTCACATCGTCCTCAGTCTCATTTTTGAATTTAGCAAAACGTTGTTTTATGTGGTTTAAACCATACCAGATTATAGATAAACTACGATTATTTTCAACACTAGTTCCCGAAAGAATAATGAAATGTACATTAAAGGAAATGGAGGATGGATTTAGTATTCCTACTTATCCAATATGGTTTTACAATCCTTCACCTATGAGCATCCAACTACCAATTCTAGTTATCAAATATATAGTATCATTTCTATTGAATGATAACAATACTAATTATATGTGGAAATTGAATAGTTTAGCAAAGGTCTCTAAGAGTGTATTCAGAATGGTGTCTTACTATTGCCAATCTACATTTAGATCGATGTATTTGCAAAAAAATAATGTACCCAAAAAAGTTACATTGGGTTCACCTTATTGTCTATTCTCTGAACCTGCAATGGAACTGAATTGGTTTCATATAGACACGATGTACAACCACAAAGACATTGAAAGAGTATTACAACGTACTCAAACCTTGGTATTTCCAGATTCCTATTCATTCTCTTTTATAGATGTAGAGTCAACTGACAATATCATCAAGAATCTGACATCACTAAAAAAAGTAAAAATATTAATACACACTAAAAAACACCCACAATTTCATAAGTTTTTGGTGGACTTGGTCAGAAGATCACCAGTAAAACTTGATATTGATTTATGGGCAAATTACAATTTTTGGATATTTCTAATCCAAGATTTACTACCTCACAAGGATAAAATCAATTCCATTTATCTTCGACACGCTCACAACATGATATATTTAAATTTTTATATAGAAGGTTTACAGGTGCTATCAACTATTCGAAACACACAGATAAGCTTTCACATTAAGTCATATATACATCATCAATCGCACTCTAATATAATTAATGATGATAGATTGCAATTCTTTTCTAATGTGAATTCAATACGAGGTGTTAAGATTTTGGCACCATTGACAGTCTACACTGGATTAATATCATTATCCATAGCAAAGTTTTCCAAAATTTCTAACCTACATGGATTCCTTAGATCAACTAAAACACTGGAAATTTTAGCTTTTGAAGATTTTATATTTGAAGAAATGAGTAATCACAAGGAAATTGTTGATTCAATTTCTGAAAATCAAACTCTTAAATCATTGACATTTAACTTTAAGAAGATACCTAAAAATTTGGATATCGATAAGATTTATTTTAATAGAAATCTATTTAGAGGTTATATTAATCAAATCCAAACATGCCATCCTAAACTAAAAATCAAGTGGAATAGTGCATTATTATAATTTAAATGGTTTCTAAAGACTAGTTTTTATTGTACAAATAAATAAACTTTTTTGGAATAAAGTATTAAAATTATTATTTAATTACAACCACAACCTCCACCATTGAGAATTCCACCAACAGTTCCAATGACACCACCAACAACAGGTAATACAACACCTCCAACAACACCACCAACTAAACCAACAGTGGTACCCAAAAGACCACCAATCAAATTACCATTACAACCACCACATGCAGCTGAGTTCATTGATTGCATTGATGACATGGATGATCCAGAAGAGATTCTAGCTGAACTTGAGCTCATTGGTTTAACGTTACCCATTGAAGAAAGAGATGCTAATTAATTTTAAATATTAATATTTCAATTTAATATTTTATTTTAAAACTAAATATTTATATATACCTAAGATTGTCATTTTTAATTAAAGTTTTAGTTTTTGTTGATTTGTTGAATAAAATTGATAATTTTCTAAATTATTTATACTAGTTTTAATTCATTATTAATATAATTATCTATAGACAAAATTGATCATGTTAAACTGAAATTGAATTGAATCATAGAAAATCCTGTGCGTTTCCAAAAGGTTTGTTAAATTTGGTAAAGTTAAGAAGTGTTTTTCAAAAATTTAACCACAAAACACCAAAAAAAATAAATTAGATATCTACATTTATATCTTTTTATTTATTTTAAGATTGAAGAGTGGTAATGTAATTGTGATTAAAATTTCAAATATATTCATATCGTAAAAAATATGTGTTAAATTTTTCTAAACAAATTTTTTGAAAAAAGTGTTGTTTCATTCAATTGCTCGTATATATGATCAGATTTAGAGAAATTAAAAATAGTTTGAATAGAATTATTCCTATTTTTTATCATAATAATAATAACAACCTTTTTTATTTAACAAAGTTAAACTATTCTATAAAATCAACTAGAAGAACATATTCAACCACAGATACATCCACTAATAATACCCTTTTAAATAATACCACTACATCTACAACAACAGTACCAACACCAACTAGTACTCTATTTACAAATTTTATTAAAAGTGCCAATAAAGATGATCAGAATAGAATAATTAATTTAAAGACACAATTAGCAAAGTTAGTTAAAAACAATTTATAAATGATTAGGTATATCAATAGAGGAAAAAGAGGTTATTAATATAGTTATTATACCCTACACTATACACAGGTTATTTGTGACTCAACAGGATATATTAGTAGTAAATGAATTTCTAGTTAATGTAAAAGAGAATGAGATTCCACAGATATTTATAGCATTATTAGGAGAGACTTATGAAATGCTGAAAGGAACAAAGTCACTGGTATCTACAATTAAAGAGATGCCAACAATATATATACAGTACAGTTTAAATAGTGGAAATTACGAACTTGCTATAAAGTTTCATAATTTATTTATAGAGTGGGGTTTCACCACAGCAGATTGGTTTTATCAGATACTAAGATCACTGTTACATAGGGGAAAGTCAAAAGAGTTTACTGATTTTCTAGTTGAGAATATATCTCATTACCCAAAGTATCTACAGAATGTTTACATTCCTCATCAATTGAATAGTCTTCATCTATTGAATAATACATCTGTTAAGGTAATTCTAGAGAAAGCGCATTCCTCTGGACTACTCAGTGACGGATTCATGAAATTCGTAATACTGAAATCAATGGAAATAGAGTCACATAAAGATTTAGTATACCTCTTTTACGAACAGTTTAGAATTTGCCAATTCTCAAAATCTACTGGTGTCTATAAAGCTGTGTTTAGGTATATGATTCAGCAGAAAGATACCAAATTGGCAATGAAAGTCTACCAATCAATGATTGTTGATAAAATTAAACCATTTTCATCAGTTTATCAAGAACTGTTTGAAATAACATCAACACTACCATCACAACAACAACTGTTCAAGGACTTGGTCTCCAAGTTTATCACTAGTAATCATCCAGATAGAATGTCAGTAGACTATGAAATTGCACTATCTATATGTTATAATCACCTAAAATCAATATCATCATCTTCTACACCTAAACATAAATTAATATACCAGACACTCATGGAACAAATGGAGAAAGTAACTGATAAGTCATTGTTGGTATCTATAAATACAATGGTTATTAATATATATCTGCATTTGGATATGTATAATCTGGCGTTAGAAGCCTATGGTAGAGCCATAGTTCAGTATAAGGTACCACCTAGAGTGGAGTTATTGGTAAACTTTATATTTTACCATAAACTACAGAGTTACAAGTACTTTAGAGTCACTCAGACCACTCAAGAAAATGATGAGTTTATAGTATTTAAATATGAGCCAACAGTAAATAGCGAGAAACTTCCACCTCAAGCTAAAGAAGAATATAGAATAGAATTGAAGAAGATTAGAGATCACCAACAACTGTATAAATATTGGATGTTGGAGAGAAACAATTTCCAAAAACGACATTTCCCAAATTATATGGAGTCTATGTATCAGCAATCTAATGCTATATTTGACTTGATCTATATTGAGTGTTTTAAAGAGAAGAAAGAGTCTCAAACACTGTCGTTCTTGGAACCTTTAAAAAAGAAACTACAGAATTTTGATAATGTTTTGTCTACAAGTTTAGCAAGTCCAACTGTAAACTATCAGGCACTGGCAAGCCACCTACAGAGAAATTATATATCTAAAATGACAATACCATATGCAATGGATTTCTTGAGGTTTATATCGAATTTCAAGAACCATGAACCTAACCAATATAAAGAGTTTTTCAATGGACTACCAATTCAGATCAAGGCAATGGTGTCCAACCCAAATTTCAATTTACTTCATTTGGAAGCTGATTTGGATAGTGGGTTACAACAATTGAATATAAATGACCTAGATCTATTTAGAAACTCTGAGAGATTCTATTTTTCACTGTTGACTAGTTTGTCAAGACTTCAGAGATATGATTTGGCATTTGATGTTTTTGAAAAAGTTATCAAAAACCGTATACAACTATGGCCAAATTCATGGATACCTTTGGTTTTAGAAATGTCAAAAGACCGTCTATCTGATTCTATAGTAGATATGATAAATCAGTATCTTCAAGAGATACCAAATTCCAGTGATTTAGATTGTCTTAGACAACCATTATCCAATTACACAATGTCTATATTAAACAAACAAGGAAAATATCAAGAATCGTTAGACTTCTTTAGAAAACTACCACTCAGTTATATAAATGAATTCTCAATGGTTTATGCACTTCAGTCTATAATCCAACTATATCCCATCACTGAAACCACTCCAATAGAACAATCAAGAGAATTTCTAAAACAATGGTTATCAGTCTACTCCCAAGATGTCATTCAAGCTGATGAGGTAAACAAAACCATATTTTATGGAAGACATTTTTATTCCAATCTCATTGAAATCCTATACAAAACCTCAAATAGACCTGATCTAATCAGAGAGCTCTTGAATCCCACTTCACAACTCTACCAAGAAACTCTAATCAAAAAAATGGATCAAAAATATTTTATTTACATTCTAAACTCTGCCAAAAGTCATCGTGAGAAATTAAATTATTTCAAACTGTTACATAATTATCATTTACCAGAGATCTTAGAACAAATTAAAATATCCAATTCCATTGAAAATGATCCTATTGTAACTGAAATGATTGCCAATTCCAAACCTTTGACAACTCCCGATATAAAATCTCTTTCTCAAAAATCCATTAATATACTTAAAGAGATTCTGGACTCAATAAATAAATAATTTATTTACGCTTATTATCTTTACAAATTTTGACAAGACAGATATTTATCCATTTTTATTTGGCTTGTTGTTGAGATAATTTTTGAAATTGTTGATGTGATTTTAGAATATTTTCACGTACCTCAATTTTAGATACATGATCTCTCATCTTTTCTTCTAGGAGTTTTCTTCTTTTACCAATAGCAGCAGGTTCAAACCAAGTTTGAGAATTCAAATGTTTAATTTTTAGTAGTTCATCTTCAACTTTAGACAATTTGGAATATTCTTCTTCTATTCTAGCTTTTTGTACTAAAATATCCATACCAACATTGAATTCTACATCGTTAACCATTTCTTTAAAGGCAGCACAATATAATGGAGAATAACCAGTTACCATTCTTTCACTTTCAATAGACTGGAATCTCAAAAGACCAGAAGTGATGAGATTGTTTAGAGATGATTCGTCACCTAAAAATACATTGAATAGTAAGTCATCATAAGATACAAAATTTAAATTTGCAACTCTCTTCATTGTCTCCCATAACTGAGGTCTAGTCCATTTCAGTTGTTCTTTAGCTCCCTTTTCAGTTCTCTTGGAGAGTCCAAAACCTTCACCTCTGATATCTGCAACTGCTTTTTGTATCATGGATCTGAGTGCTTCATTTACAGGTTCTCCTGATACCAATCTCTGTGAGAGGATATTCAAGTCATAGTATCTACCACCAAGAATCTCCACAATTTGGTTCATTTCACCATCTGATATACTTGTTTTGCTTTGGTCAAGTTTAGTCTTGATATAAGTCTTAGCAGATGATGGTGAAACATCAGCGAGCTGAATGGTATTAATTTGACCTCCGCCTCTATTGTCTAGATATTTCTTGAGAGTATCCTGACCGAATGGATCAGAACTTATAAATACAACATGTGAATTTCCTCTTTGTGTGCTAGTGATTGCCCACTGAATTATAGAGTCCATTATAATATTAGCTTTCTCTTTGTTCTCCATAGCTTGAATCATACCAAATAAACCATCAATAACTATCAGTGGATAGGTATATGGTTCATGTGGATTCAAAGGGAATTCCATAGACTTCTTAGTGAGACAGTCATCGAGAATCTTCAATATAGTCTGAATCTGATAAGCTGTGGTACTGTGGAATGCTGATTTTCCAGTTGGTATAATAGCATCAAAAATACCACTTAAATTACCATAGAATCCAAAAGATGGGAAGAATCCAATGGCTTTAGAGAAATTCTCTACAAATTCCTCATCTGAATTATTTACATCTTGACTGCAATCTACCAGTAATGTATTGATTCTATCTTGAAGAATCTTATCGATCATTGAAGATTTACCAGATCCTTTTGGAGCACATAACATTACAATACTGTTAGGTGGATAATTGAAATGACTGAGAAGTTTCTTTTCCTCATCTCTAGTTTGCCATTCATCAATCTCATCAAAGACATAAGGCTCTGAAAGTCGTCTATTTATGAAATACTCTCTAAGTGGATTAAACAGCAATATAGTCAAAAGTGTAGCTAAAAGACCAATAAGTGGAATCATAATCCTTGGATGTTTACTAAACTGTTCTTTAATCATATTGATTCTGAGCATTTGTTCATATTCAATGTATAGAGTGGTCCCATGTTCCTGTAGGAACTTTTGATGTAAACAATTTCTAGTAGCTATAGCACCCTCCATACGCTGGAATATGACATAGGCTACCTTAGGATCCTTTGAAGATATATAAATATCAGAAATGTGGCCATAGGGTCTAACTTGTCTGTAGAGATCATCTACTGTCATTTCAGCACCTTTGAATGTTATACGTAATGTATAACTAGGTAGCTTATAGTCAATGTCGTCTACAAAAGGTTTACCTTGAACCAACATGCATCTAGCTGGTTTTCTTGCAAAGTGAAAATGCTTGTTACTCTGCTCAAAAAGCATTTGTAATCTCTTACTAGTTCTCAACAATGACAATTCCCTATTCTTTATAATATCAGATTCCGATAATGGATAAGACTCTGTGATGGCATGGGCAGCCTCTTTATCCAATCCATGACTTGTGATTATATCCTTAGCTTCTTCTTTCAAATGTTCAATCTCTTTTATAGTCTCTGTATCATCATCTTCATCAGATTCCTTGATTTTCTCTTCCTTCTCCTTAATCTTTAGAAGTTTTTCGATTTTTGGATCTTTATATTGAAAATGTATATAAGCACCACCCTCTTTAATTCTCTTCTCGATCGATATGATTTGTATATCCTCTGGAAAGATGGAATTCAGCTTTTTGGTGATGGGAATGTGAAATAGAAGTGATCGAAAATCCAATCTACTGACTTTAATAGGATACAGATTGTTTACCCATATTATACCTTGATTATAGTCTTTATTCATCTCCTCTTCTATTGGTCTAGTTATATTATTGAGTTTTGAAGTATCATTAATCTCCCAAGTTGGAGGTTGATAATAATACCTCCTTCCTAAACTACCCAAATTACTATTGTTTCCATATAGTACAGTTTTACTAAAACTATTTATCTTTCCCGCAAAAGATATTAATCTTGATGTCATATATTTTTAAATCACTTCAATATTAATAAAAAAAAAACTTAAAATTTGACAAAGTGTGTTAAAATTTGGCCAAAACAGATCAGAATTACGATTATGTTTCATAACTTAACAAATCAAGATTTCAATATTGGGGAAAAAAAAGGAGGAGTCTTAAGTGTAAATTGTTTATTTGTTTTTTTTTTTTTTTGTTGTTTTAACTTATTGGGAGAGATATTTGGTTTTACATAATAATTTCAGGTTCAGGAATAGAAGAACTAATTGATTTATGAGGTAAAATCTTTCCACCATTGATATAAATCTCATCGGCAACATGTACATCTTCACCTAGTACCGAGGTATTTTCCATACGAACCCATTTACCAATAGTTGAATTCCAGCCAATGATTGATGATTTGATCCATGAATTTTTACCAATAGTAGTACCTTCCAAAACGGTGGTATTAATAAGACGACTTCCCTCCTCAATGACACAATTTGGACCAATAGTTACATTTGGTCCAATGAGACAACCTGGTTTGATGACTGAGGTTGGGTCAATTAAAACTGGACCTACAATACCAGCACCTGTAGCCAAAGTCTCTGAAGCTTTGTTCTTGAGACTGTTCAAATACAGACCCATACCCAACAGAAAATCTTTTGGTTGACCAACATCCATCCAAAAGCCTTCCAATTGCATGCAATAGAGTTGTTGTTCTGCTGCCATCTTTGGGAAAATCTCAGTTTCTATACTAGTGGGTTTAGGTTGAATTCTATTTAAAATACTTGGATTGAATATATAGACACCTGCATTAATCTTGTTGCCAACATAGACTTGTGGTTTCTCAACAAATTTCAAAATCTGACCGTTTTCCTCTTTATAAACTACAACACCATATTTTGAAGGTTCCTCTACTTTTGTGACCATAATTGTACCTTCTCCACCGTGATTCTTGTGATATGCAAGTAAATCTGCAAATGGGAAATCACAAATAATATCACTATTCAATACAAAGAATGGTTCACCATCATTCAATAGGTCTCTTGCCAATGCCAATGGTCCTGCTGTACCTAGTGGTACTGTTTCTTGTGAATATGATATTTTAATACCCAACTATATATATTACATGTCATTGGTTAATTCTTCATTTTTGAATTCAAATATCTAAACAAAAAATGCTTACCTTTTCTTCATAAGGTTTCAAATATGATGACATTAACTGTGGTCTGTAATTAACTGCCAAAACAACCTCATTTACACCAATTTTGCAAAGTGCTTCAATTTGATGAAGAATCATTGCTTTGTTGGCAAACTCTACAATTGGTTTAGGTCTTGACAATGTTAAGGGTCTTAAACGAGTTCCAAATCCTCCAACTAAAATTAAAGCTTTCATTTTACTATAGTATTATTGTATTATATAAATATATCTGTGCTGTGTGAAAAATAAGTTCTACTGATTAATTAAAATTTAATTTACTTATTAATAAATCTAATGTTATTATTATTATTATTTGGGTAAGTGTGGGTGGTGCTAATTGTGTGTCACTATGGAAATTTGAAAAAAATTTTAAATAATGTTGATTCTTTTTTGTTTAAAAATAGTGGTAAAGTGAATTGGAATTGGTAGTGGATGAAAAAACACTAGTGATTAGATTTTGAATGAATAGATGTGTGTGCTTATTTGACAACAAATATGAACAAAAATATCAACTGTGAATTTAGAAAAAAAAATTTTATTTTTTTTTTATTTTTTATGCATAGGGAACAAAGAAATCAAACAGGGTTGTAGATGATGACATTAAGTACCTACATTAAATAAATAATAATAAATAATTTTAATTATATATAAATAATTATATTAACAAATTGGTTTTAGAAATAATTCTTTAATTGAAAAGAAAAATATGTGAGTCAATATTTAAGTTTTTTTTAAATTTTAGTTTTCAAAAGATCTTTTTTGAAATTTCAGTTGTTCAAAGAGGGAATGACACCCTGAGGTGGTTGACTTGTAACTTATCGATAACTTTTTTAAACTAAAAAAAAAATATTTTATTTATAATAATTCATTGATAAATATGGTAATGGTGATTCAAATCACTTTTATTAGTACTAAATCAAAAAGTCCCTAATCGGGTATCATTTTTAAAAAAAAAGATCACTGTGCAATTATAATATTAAATAATTATTTGAATGATGAAAAAATAGGATAGAGAATATAGACACTAAAAGAATACCAGAATTTCTATTCTGTCAAACACATTCCACAAATACCAAAAATAAAATTCAATTGGAAAACGTTAATATTATTTTTTTTTTTTTTGGAACCACGGGTTATTATAAAATTTTTTATCAATCTAGATATCAAAACCATCAGGATATCATTGTAATATTACCATTTACAATTCTCACAAAAAAACCCAAAGACAAATAACAGTAGTCGACAGACAATTTTATAAAAATACACAAAGATGATGTTTGTGTTGCCTGATGTCAGGCAAAAAGATACAGGAATCAAAGGGTATTTGAAATTGATTGATTTAAGATTTACAAGGGTTCAAGAGGAAAAACATTTTCAATCCTACTATTTCTACACTGTTATGAAACACATTCGAGCACTTTGTCTATTTCTAACTGTGGTTCTATTGATTGGAACCATTGTAGATTATCTAGCACCTCTCGATTTGCAACCATTGGCCTACTTTGACAAAGACAATGTACATAAACAAATCTATGTCGAAGCTGACGAAGAAATTAGAAATGAATTCATTATCCGTATGATCATGATTGGAATTCTTTTAGCTTATATTCCATTTACTTTTACCAAAATTTTCAAAAGATTTTGGAAACTGTATACTTCTGTAATATCTACAATTGGTATTTATCAATTCTACTATAGCAATACCTATATACTCTTTCATTGGAGTATATATATATCAATATACATGTTTTTTAACATTTTTTCACATTATACATATTATTTAGCAACAATAATTACTTTAATATTTGTACATGATTTTAGAACTGTACCCGAAAGAATGATTGTTTTATTAGTGGCAGTTTCAATATCATCTGGTTTAGTGTGTATATTTATCTTATACCAAAATGGAAAAACAAAAAAACTTTTTCAATTTGGTTTGTGGAGGATTTTAAAATAGAATTTGATTTACTAACCTTAAAATTTATTATCTTAATAGACATTAATACCAGCAATCATATCAAGTTTAACCTTATTTATTTTTTATATATTTTATTTTTATTTTTATATCGAAGTTGTTGGAAAACCATTTTTTGTAGTTTCAGTTTTGGTATTGGTTTCCGGTGTGTTTTTGATATTTATCACCAGAAAAAGAGAGATTCTCATCAGACACAAATATAGAAATCTAGAGAGTCTAAAACTACAATCTATGAGATCAGAAAAAATTATAAATCAAATGTTACCAGCAGTTGTTGTAGATCGTGTTAGAAAAGAAACAAAAGAAAAATCACTAGTACAAATCATTGATGATAATGAAAGAGAATTATCTGATAATGTTACAAATATTAACAATAATAGTTCAAATAATAATAATAACAATAATAATAAGGAAATAACACCTACAACAGTATCATTAGCTAATTCACAATCCAAAACCACAGTAGATTCCAATAATAATAATTCATTATCTGAAAATAATGAATTAATTGTTGATTCTTATAATAGAGTAACAGTGCTATTTTGTGAAATTGTAAATTTTAATGCCCTAATTGATAAAATGACACCAGTGAGTGTAATGACACTACTCAATGAAGTTTATAATTCATTTGATCGTCTGACGGATGTGTATGGTGTAACAAAAGTTGAACATATTGGTAACGTTTATATGGTTGCTGGAGGGTGTCCTGTAGAATGTCAAGATCATGCTCAAAGAGTTGCTCATATGAGTTTGGGTATGTTGTCTGTTATTAGAAGATACGGTATCGTTCAGGTGAGAATTGGTATACATACTGGTGATGTAGTGGGAGGTATTATAGGAAAGAAGAAGCTGAGTTGGCACTTGTTTGGTGACAGTATAAACACAGCAAGTCGTATGTCCTCTCATAGTACAGTTGGAAAAATACAAGTTTCTCAACCGGTACATCAACTCCTCAAACCCTATTTCCTCTTTGAAGATCGTGGTAAAATTCAAGTGAAAGGTAAAGGTCTGATGAGAACTTTCTTTTTGATAAAAACTAAGAATCTCGATAAACGTTATACCTCTATCTTCTCTTCATTGCATAGAGAGAAACCTTATATACCTCCTGTTGACATCTCAGAGGTTTCCTATGACAAACCTGATGATCAACCACCAACACCTCATGGTCAACCACCCACTCCTTCGTCTGCCAATACCTCAATTTCACATTCACCAACTGCTTCAAACCTAGGATCACTTACACACAGAAACAGCACTGAATTCCTGAAGCGTGAGAGAAAAGGAAGTATTTTCGCATCAGTAGTTCCTCCAAAAGTTTTAAATTTCCTTCATGGTGGAAGTGGCAATAACAATAACACAAGTACCGAAATGACAAGTATTGACTCACCTAGAAACAAAGATCCAGAACAAGGTGGTAGTAGTGGTGCTCCTAAAAAGACTGCAAGATTTGCTAATACTCCATCATCTTCGATATCTAAGGGTCAGAGTCTATCAAATCTTGGTGCACTATCTCAACTTGCAGAGGAAGAAGAACAAGAGATTGAGGCCCAGAATAACCTGTCAGCTGTCAGTGGTCAACTTACAATGCATAATACCAGTTCTGGAAACTTGGAGGCTACAGCTGATCTTGGAAAAGGTGTATCCGGTGGAAATATCATTCAATCGAATAACACTCAATTATCACAACTAGAGAACAAAGTAAAAGAACATTACACACTTAGAAAACTACCATTCCTTAGATTCCTCTCAGATGGTGATGTAGTTGAAAGACAGTTTAAAAAGGATTTTGTAGTTCAAGGATTCAAGAGAATAATTACTGCAATGCTATTTGTAACCTTTTTATTGGCAATGGGCGTCATTAGTGACTATATCTATTTGAAAAAGTCATCTTTTACAGCTATTATCGAGAACTCTACAGTAATGGTTTTGGACAGTTCAGGTAACTTTGTGCCATTGGAAGACAGTTCAGTCGACTTGGGTAGTATAGAACTAGAAGGTACCGATGAAAATGAAATATTTGATGTGGTTTGTGGTGTCAGATTTGCGGTGGTCTTCGCAGGTCTCATTATGATCTATTACATCTCTAAACTCAAAGAATATGCACTTAAAAAATATATAGAGTTCATAGCAGCTGCCTACTTTGTTTTTATATGTGCAGTTATGATTGTTCTCTCTAGTATCCCACCACTGAATTCTATACCCATTGACTCAATTCTCTGTGGTGTTATCATGATGATTATCACAGTTAACTATAATTTCTCAGGTATAAGATTCTGGTTAGCTAATCTCGTTGCTCTTACTTGTATTGTGTTCTTTGAAGTCACTATATCCTGGAAACAGCCAAGTGAATCTGAACTCTACCTCTCACATAACTATTACCTAATGATCACAGTTGCCATTAACATTCTAACATGTTATAGCGAGGAAGTTATAACCCGTCAGAACTGGGTTCATAGAAAACTAACTGAAAAGGAACAAAGAGAAACGGAGAAACTTGTACGTGAAATTTTACCTGGAAATATAATTGATCAAATGAAGGGACAAGATCCAAATAAACCAAAACCTGTGGATACAACTGGCACTAAACCTTCAGAAAGTGCTTCTAGCAGTAGTAATTCAACTCCTCAGTCACCTGTCAACCCAGGTACTGCTTCAAGTCCATCTGTAAATACACAAGATTCCGAATCGACACCTCCTTCATCTCCAACTTCTACATCACTAATTTCATCAAGACAATTGATTGCAGATGTATTTGATAATGTAACTATATTCCTCTCGGATATCGTAGGTTTCACAGAGATGGCTGCTAAATTGTCACCTAGACAATTAGTTGAGACACTTAACCAGATCTACTCGACTTTTGATGCCATTGCACAGGAGAATGGAGTATTGAAGGTTGCAACTATTGGTGATGCCTATTTGTGTGTTTGTGGATGTCCAGAGAGATTCCCAGACCATGCTGAACGTATTGCAAAGATGGCAACTACAATGCTAGAGAGTATAAAGTCTATCAGAACACCAGATAACTCACCTATTCGTATGAGAATTGGTATTCATTCTGGACCTGTTATTGCAGGTGTTGTAGGTATTAAGATGATTCATTATCAGCTATGGGGAGACTCTTGCACAATTGCTCAGCAAATGGAGTCTGGTGGAAAACCAGACCATATCCATGTCAGTGAGTCCACTTACAATCTACTGAAACATAAATACATTTTTGAAGAGCGTCCAGAAGGTACTATTAAAAAGAGAAATTTTAAAACCTACTTCCTCACTCGTGAAAGAGTCAGCACTGATCCACCTCCACCTCAAAATACCAATTACAGACCCAGAGCCATAAGCATAATCAAAAAAGATCTCATACAAATCAACCCCAGTGCATCCTCCAATAGTTCTCAAAACAGTCAGAATTTCGATGAAATTGATACCAATCTCAATACAAGTTCTGAAAGTGAAAGAGAGGAAATAGAAGAGGAAAACAGTTATTCTACTGATGATGAAAACGATGATAGTAATAATAACAACAACAACAACAGTATTGTTGATCATCAAATAATAATTTCAAAAAACAAATCTGAAATTGATAATATAGTTATTGGCTCTTTGAGTCCTATTAAAGAAAAGCCAGAAGAAAATGTAGATAACTGTTAAATTTAACAATAATAAAATCTTAATTATTTATAACACTTGTTATGTTATTTAATTCTTTATTTATTTATTGAAACTATCCATGTCAAATTTATCTAAAAATGTTATTGCCAGTTATTTTTACAATTTTTTAAATGTTTTTTTTTACGAAAATGTTTTTTAATATTTACACCTTATAATCATGGGTTTATTTGATGGTATTAATGATGAACCAAAACCCATAAACTCAAGATCTAAAAAATCTGTTCCCAAAAATAGTAATCCATTAGTTTTTGTTCCATTTTCAAGTATTGTTAATAACATTACATTTGATACCAGTGTTAATAACAACAATAACAATATCAATAACAATAACAATAACAATATCAATAACAATAACAATAACAATAACAATAACAATAACAATAACAATAGCAATAACAATAACAATAACAATTTCATTAATATCCAAAGAAATGGTAATAGTAATAGAAGAAAAATTTTTCCAACTGGAAGGTCAGCTATTTTAGCAACTGAAATCAAGTCATTGTTAATTACAACAAATGATATAACGACTGGATGTCTATATTGTGGTGATAAAGATGTAAATCAAAAAAACTATAAGCAACATGAAAAAGATTGTGTTGAACTTAAAAAGATTGATAGTGATCATGATGCAAAAAAGACTGTAGTTATAGCACAGTCAGATGATGTTTTAGAGGGTCAGAATCAATATTTTATCCTATCGGATCATATTCTATCTATGATTTTAAGTGCACTGATTGATTTTCATTTTGATAGAGTTAATATCTTTAAAATGCTAGTAGAGAAAATTTCAATGGTTTGTCGTCGTTGGAAAGTCATTCTGTTGCCTAAAATACTGAAAAATAAGGTATTTACAATCAATAGTCCAGATGATATGAATGTTTATCACACCTTGTCAAAGTACTCTATGAGATTAGATTTGGCAGTGTCTAGATGGAATAGGAACCCATGCCTCTACAATTTATATGTAGATTCAATGACTATTGGCTATGAGTTAATAAGTACTCTTCTGATAGAGGATGGTCAACCTATAGAATACCCATGTTTGAAAACACTTAAAGTAGAGAGACCTAATAAACTTGTTAATTTTATATCTATTTGTAGATTAGCTAGATTCCCAGTTCTACAACATTTGGGACTAATATTCCAACAAGATAAAGAAGATATGAAAAAAAACAGGGATAGTGATTTTATGGTATTGGATTTTGAAGAGATTCTTAAAGAGTTCGAAAATACCTTGCTTTCTGTACATATTGAATTGCCATCACCTTACAATCCAGTTAATATCACTAGTGGTTTACATCTACTCTCTGTTGTGAAATTGGTTAATTTGCATGTTTTCGTGAAACAAATTGTGGAGTTGCTCACTACCTCCTATTGCAATATAACGGATTTGTCGTTAATCAATTTAGGATTTTGTATGGAAAAACATGGAGATTCCAGAGTGGAGAACGATATATTAGTAACGAAACAAATCACAAAGGTGTATAAGGCAGCTCAGATAAACACATTTTTAAAGAAATTTAGATTACTTCATCAACAAATTGTTACAATGGAAACAATAGTTGAGCTTATAAATAATAATTCGAATTTAGTGTCACTGGAAATTGATGCTAATGTCTGCCTACCGTTTAACTGGAAGCATTCTATTACCAATTCTACATTGGAGCTATTGCAACTCAAGATTAATAGAGTTCAAAAATCAATGGTTTTTGAAATGTGGAATTGTGTATCCAATATCACTTCTATAGATGTAAACAGAATAGAGATATTTAGTGACCAAGAAAATTCAAATGACAATGATAATGATACATTTTTATATCTACTCTACAACAGTATATTACACTATCATTTGGATTCACTCCATCACCTGGACCTATTTATTCGTAAAAATGATGAAATCGCATGTATTGTAAATGAAATCATCACTCTAAACAGAAAGAATTTAACCAGTATAATCATAACAGTAACAGAGGATCACTATAAGTCAAACAGTGAGAAAACAATTTTGACATCTTTATTCACTTCCATTGGAAAGAATAACCATCTGAGAGATTTTCAACTTCTTGGTACCATAGTATCCAGTTCTATTGTGGAACAATTTCTGGATTCATCACATCCATCCATTAAAAACATTACATTTGACTATATTTCCAACTGTTTACTTCCACGGCTATCACAATCTCTTAGAAATAATAGAACTATTCAAAGATTTAAGGCAAACTATATCACATTGGAGTTTGAAACTAGACCATCAATTCGTGAATTTGCACAAATTTTCAAATTTAATCACATTCTAGAGAGATTTGAAATACCAGATCTTTTCATGTTTCCAACACCTCGACTCGAGTTAGGTCTTTTGCAAGCATTGGAAACCAATGATACCATTAATACTTTAATAGTAACCAGAGACCCAAACTTTTTATCCGAGTTTAGTAAAAATAAACTTATTAAATTTTAATTCAATATTTAGATACAAAACAAAATGTCAGATATTCAAAGAACACCATGTCTGACATTTCCAACTTTATCTTTTTTAAAAAATTTTTTTTTAAACAGAAGAATGGGTTTGTTTGACGATGATAAATCAAACAGTGGCAGTAAATCTATTAAAAATAAAAAGAAAATAGAAAGTAAACCAAAGTTAAACACATCACCATTTAGTAACTCTCCTTTGTTTAAACAAACGTTAAGCAGTGATAGTTCACCTTCACTTGGTGGTTTAGCATTCTTTAATCTCAGTCCTTCAAAGCCAGTTACAAATGAAATCACAGAAACTAGTAATACCAGCAATGAAACATTTAGTAATCAATTTAAACTTGGAAATGTAAATGAGAGTCTTATAAGTACACTTTTGGCACCTATTGATGCAAGTTGTATCTATTGTGATAACCCAAATGTAAACAAAAAAAACTACAAGGAGCATAAAAAAGAATGTAACGCACTGATGTTGGAGTCTTTGGATATTTATACCGGTTTTGTACTTCCCGATCGTGTAATTTCATTCATTTTGGAGAGGTTAATTAGATTTGCACTGGAAAATCACAGCTACATCCTTTTGAAACTATCTATTGGAATAATTACCAGAGTTTGTCATAAATGGAGAAACAAGATATTACCAAATATATTTGCAAAACAAGTATTTCTAGTGTCTACTGCTCAAAATATGCATGAATACCAGCAATTGCATAGAGCCAATCATTTTCTAGGTGTTGATTTCAGATATTTTCATGAAGGTATACCATTTCAAGAGCATATAGTATCATTATCCGCCTCAATGAATGCACTCATTAATACTATAGATAAAATGAAACAAGCTTATAGGGCACTAGAAAATCCCTTAGATAAACTACTCGAATCGGTACCTATTTTAACTCGTGAACTTATCGACCTAGCTATTGAAAAAGAGAGAAAATCAATAACTCCTATAGAATATCTCAGACTGGAATCTCTAGAAATTTTGAATTTCCACAGTTTGTATCACTATAATGAAATTATGCATTATTTGAAATTACCAAATCTAAAGAATTTGGAATTTAAGATTGAAGCGACTGAATACAGTTATAATACTTTAGACATTCACCAGATTACATCTGTCTATGATGCACTGAATTCTTTCTCCCTAAACATTGACCCATTAGTATCGATGAAGTTCAATCTCACCAATATCACTGATGGACTGAAACTACTTCAAAGGGTGTCACTGGAGGGCATTCATGTGTATGTGAAGGAAATTGTCGAGTTAATAACAGTTAATTACAGTAACATTGTTGATTTGTCTTTACTCAGCATAATATTCCTTCAAAGTAGGCGTTATCCTAGATGTGTAAAATCCAATGCAACAAGTAAACAAATCACCAAAGTCTTTAAATCACTTCATAATCACCCTACACTGAGAAAACTGATAATCTATCATTCACAACCAATGGAAATGGAAACTATAGTTGGACTACTAAACAACTGCCCTAAAATGAAATCAATAGATCTTAATGTCAATATATCTGTTCAATCCTATGACCATGTAATCACCAATTCCACTTTGGAGAAGCTTGACTTTAAAATCAATGGAATATTGCAACCAATGATTTTTGAAATGTGGAAGACGCATTCCCACATTACCTCTCTGAATGTCACCTGTCAGGAAGTATTCTTATATGCCAATGTAAGAAATAGCAATGAACCTGTAAAAGACTTAGATAAACAACATATGTACTCCCTGTATCAAAGTATATTTTATTTTCACCTCAGCCATCTTCAGCATTTAGGAATATTCATTTTCAAGAGATCAGATGAGATCAGCTCGATTGTGAATGAGATTATATCCTTCAATTGCCAAAATCTAACAAGTCTTACAGTTTCAATCAGTAATGATGATTTTTACTCCAAATCTATAAGTATGCGTGACTACATTTCCGAAATATTTAGATCCATTGCAAGGAACCACCATCTCACTGATTTCCAACTACTTGGAAATATTTTACCTAGTACATTGGTTGAAGAATTTTTGGATTCTTCACATCCATCCATTAAAAATGTTACATTTGACTATATTACCAAATGTAATCTTTTAAACCTATCAAAATCTCTCCAAAAAAATAGAACCATCCAAAGATTCAAAATCAATTGTATCACACTAGAAAACGTACCAACTGTTTCTGATTACTCAGAATTTGCTCAAATTTTCAGATACAATCACATTCTCGAGCGATTTGAAATACCCAATCTGATACTCTGCAAACCACCACCTCAATTTGATCTTTCTCTCTTACAATCACTAGAGAGCAACCACTCTATTAACACTTTAGTCATCTCAAGTAATCTGGTTTACCATCTATCTAATTTAACTAAACATAAATTCATTAAATTTTAATATAATAAATCAAAAAAAAACACAATTGTGATATTTAAATAAAAAAGGGTACTGGGCTTTTTATTAGGGTTGTTTTTGTTTCTATACTTGAAAAAAACCTTAAAAAAATTACAAATACTTCTTCTAATATTATATTTAGAGTCCAATAATATTAAATTTAAGCTACGGTTGGGACATTTTGAGTATTGTAACCCTTCTTTTTACCAAAACCAGCAACAACATTTACATATCTACGGTTGAACAACATTCTCTTTTTGGCACGACCAACCTTTGGCTTTCTTTTTTCTTTCTTTTCTACTTTTGGAGTAGCGTTTCTGACTTTACCAGCACGATTCAAACCACCATGTACCTTACCTATTATTTTTCATTTTACAATTTATAATATTAGATAAATGATGGTTTAACAAAATTTTAAAAAATTTCCTCCTCAATAATTATATCATTTTCAATATTATATTTGGGTTTTTGATTATTATTATTATTATTATTATTATCCAATTATTATTAATTCGTTGTTTCATATAGATTGGTTATTTTTGGTTCATGTTGAATTCTTTGATATTTTCAATAATTATTTTGATTAAATGTCTATAATTGATTTAACTGAATAAAATGTATCTGCAACTGTATTGGTCCAATAAATTGAAATGATATAAAATTGAGAATTTAAGAGAATTGATAAATACCCATTGTGTATGTTTCTTTAGTTTTAGATGAGAGGAAGAGAAAAAAAAAAAAATTTTTTTTTTGTGAGAAGAAACCGAAAAAATTTTACGCAACTCGACTAAATTTTTTATCAAATTTTTACACAAATCTATGAATTTCACAAGAATTAAATCAAATATTTGCGAAACTTTTATTAATATCAAATGACCAATTAAGAATTATAAATAAATTAAAAATATTTTGTGTATATAAATTTAAATTTTTTAAGATTTTTTTTATATTAATATTAAATTGAAAAGAGTAAAATCACAACTTGTGAATGCTAAAATTCATATTTGGAAATTATAGAACAACTTCAATATTTAGAAATTATAGACATTATTGTACAAATAATAATAAAATATTAGATATGAGCGATAATAGAGCACACAGATTAGTTTGGGTAGATCTTGAAATGACAGGTTTGGATTTAAATAAAGATGTTATAATGGAGATGGCTGTCATTGTGACTGATGAGAATTTAAATGTTATTGAAAGTGGACCTAATTTAGTTGTAAAAGTAGACGAAGATAAATTACAATCCATGAATAAATGGTGTACTGAGCATCATGGCCAGTCAGGTCTTACACAGCGATGTAGGGATTCTAAAATCACAACACAAGAAGCAGAAAAGATTATGGTTGAATTTATTCAAAAGCACACAGATAAAGGATTAGCACCACTGTGTGGTAATTCTGTGCATGAAGATAAAAAGTTTTTGAATAAAGAAATGCCACTGTTTTCGGATTGGTTGCATTATCGTATTGTAGATGTTTCCACTATAAAAGAACTTTCAAGACGTTGGTACCCAAATGAACTCAAAAAAGCACCCAAAAAACAAATGCTTCACAGAGCACTTGATGATATTATAGAATCTATAGAAGAGTTGAAATATTACAGAACTAATGTTTTCAAATAAATAGATAGATATCATGTACATATATATAAATCTCTTTTAGTTAAAAGAAGCAAACAAAGAAAAATCTTTATTTATTGAATATATCAAAAGATTTATCTTAATAGCTGAACAGTAGTGGATGAGGTAGCAGCTGTGGTTGTGGTATTAGGTGCTTCACCAGTGGTTACTGTAGTTGTAGTTGTTGTAGTCTTTGATTTTTTACTTGGATGAGGTAGAGGGAGATCATCCATATTAGGTAACACAATCATTTCAAAGATCTCAGCTTTCAGTTTAGTTACAATAATTTTTGCTAATTTTGGAATATTTGTAAATGAACCAGCTTTTGATTGACCTATAGATGTGTCAATTGCAATTTCACATTGAGGTTCATCATAGAATCCAATCCAAAATCTCTTGGTGGGTGGTGGCAAGCACTGTATATTTACACGTCCACTCAAACTCTTTACCAAAACTGATATTACAAAAGGTATGGTTACAGAGTGGTTTCTAAAACTAATCTGAATTTCAATTTTAATGGTGAGTGTGAATCCACCATGATAGGATATCGTTGCATCTGCAGAGAATTCACCTTGTGGTGTTATATAATTTAAATGAGCACTATTTAGTATAGGTAAATTTGGTCCAAAATCAAGATTTTGTAATGTAATTGATTTCTATAAAAAAGTTTAGTTAGTATGCAAAGGTGAGGATCCACAATTTAGAGTTTCTATTTATACATACCACAATAGAAGGTTTTTTTAGTTTGTTAATTTTCTTTGTAATCTTGTTGGATGCAAAATCCAAGAAAGACTCAGAATCATAGAGATTGAAAAATACTCTTGCCAAAAAGACATTAAACCAGTCATAGTTGGCTATTGGATCAGAGAGTGTTGTGGTAGTTGTTGAATTTGCAGATGTAGTTGTAGTTTGAGATGGGGTATTTGCGTTATTCTTTGGATTGACAGCTTTCTTGTATTTACTGATATTAGAACTGTCATCAAAGCCATCAATGATAGAGTGAATATGGTTATCTAACATGGCATTATCAATACCATTAGATGAGTTAATTTGATTAGTAGGAGAACTACTCAGTAAAGATGAGGAGCTATTACTACTACTGCTACCAACAGCAGATGTAACAGATTTGATTCTCTCTCTCAGTGAAGGTAGATCATCAAAGATCTTTGGAGATGAGGATCCAGATCCAGTTCTTTTATGAGATACTCCATTGTTATTACTGTTATTACCAACTGTTGTAGTTGATGAGTTATTATTTGTATTTTCAAAACCACTACCAATAGTAGTGGAGGGTTTAGTTAATTGGTCAGCTGGAATATGTAGACGTAGTGGAAGTTCATCAAAGAATTTCTGTGTAATTTTAGCATGTTTTTCCTCCAATGGTGTTTTTGGTGTAGTAATGGAGGCAGCTTCTTTAATCTGCCAATACCAAGTCTCAAGATCTTTACCATTTTCAAAATATAAATGTAAAATCTTTGACTGGTTTGATAGTTCTCTTTGTCCTATGACTGAAATTGCATTCTTTTTATGAAATTTAGATGAACCAACCTTATTTCTAACAATGGTAATTATACAACCATCAAAACATATTATATTCTTTGCTGTCTTATCCTGAGTAATTTAAAATATGTCATATTAGTACTAAACTACTAATGAGTCACTATAGGTGGGAAACTAACTACATACATTGATATTTGCAAATAAGAATAGCATGTTATTAACTAATACACCATATTGTTTATCTAATAGACTTAAACTATTTTTATTTGCATTGCTGTCACTTGGTATCTTTATATATATTTTACCTCTTTTCTCTGAATTATATCTAGAGGTATCTAATTTCTATTTTTTGTTAAACTGTTATTAATATAATTGAATATAGATATCTTGACATATTAGGTTTCTTAAGATACACACCATTTCAGCTCTTTCTTTGGCATTTTGAGCCAAGAGATCTTTAAACTCCTTTTCAACTTTCTGGTCTAAAGTCTCTAAAAATCTAATAAATAAATAGATTGCACATACTATCGTTGAAAATATACCGAACAAAAATGAAAAAGATTTAACATCATCTTCTTCAAAAAGTGTACAAAATATAATTAAGATAGATTAGTGTCAAAGTCAAAAAAAAAATTAGAAATTACAAAACAAAATTTTTATTCAAGTTCTTTCCTGAAAAAATGAAACATAACTAATATCTGATTTTTCTTTTTATTTTTCAGCTGTAGTTCACATTGATTGTCACATGTGTATGCAATTGTCTAATTCAATAGATCATTTGTGGCATCATTTAGATTACCTGTTCTTTGAAGAGCTTGAATTGATCTATCTCTAGAGAAACCCATATCTACAAGTTGTTGAATATCTGTTTCGGATGGTTGTTCGTAAAGTTGGTGTGGTTGTGGTGGAGGTTGTAATGGTTGTTGCTGTTGTTGTAAATTGGGTGGGAAAAGTCCACCTTGGTTCAGTTGATTGTTAAATAAATTGTCAATTAGTGTTTGTCCTCTTTGTTGTTGTAGTCTTTGTATTTGTTGTTGTTGTTGAATTCTCTGTTGTATTGTGGTTCTGGATTGTTGTGGTGTTGGTGGTGGTGATTGTATAAAAGGCAGTATATAATGGTTACAAAATTGCACTAGTTTTCTTGGTAGTCTGTAGGAAGAGACGTAATGTAACATCTCTGAACTGTACATCAAACCTGCCAAGAGACCAGCTATACATGATGGTATATTCCAAGAGAAACTAAACATACTCTGTAGTGCTATGAAATAGGTGATAAACTTGTCATTCATGGGTATTCTAAGGAACCTGAACCAAAGAGTTGGAGGTATCTCTCTGAAAAACAATACCAACATTGAAAATATCATTGTAAATGGTGATGTGTGTTTACCTTTATCCAAAACAGTTACCATACCCAACTGTATGAGTGTACTTAAACTTATAGAACTGAATAGGAAAACCAAATATTTTGATGATCCCATTATTCTCTCTATTATTCTAAACATATATATTAATGTGCATCCAATAACCATCTCAAAAACTGTAGAGAATAGAAACTGGTTTCTCAGTAAATGGCTATATTTAAATTCAGCTGTCTTTGCTTTCTTTAAAGATGTATATTCTAAAAACATGGTACTTCCAACCACTGTCATTATTAATAATTTAGTTATAGGTGCATTTACTAATTAATTTTAAAGTAAATTTATTAGTATAGATGTTCAATAGATTATCTTTTCTATTAGATTATTGATTAATACCAAGTCCTGAAGGTGAATTCATTATACTGAATCCCAAATGTGTGTTAATTGAGAAAAAAAAAATAAAAAAAAAAAATATATTTCATTGAAGTAGCTTCTGATGGAAAGTAAAGTTGTTGTGATAAATCATGGATCACATTCTTTAAAAATTGGATTGGCATCTGATATCTCTCCTAGAATAATACCAAATTTTATAGCAAGAAGAAGAAAAACCAAAACATCTGTACAGAATAATAATAGTAATAGTAATGGTTTACCCAGTTCAAATACAATAGACAAAGGTTTGGTAATGACTCAGTTAGAGAGTGTAAAAAATGCAATTAGAGATTACCAGGCTACTCAGCAACCGATTGGCAATAAGATAAAGATACCAACCAATAATATAGTGTACAATGAACTCAATTCAATGTCAAATGAAAAAAAGAAGAAGAAACCTATATCTTATGTAGGGTCGTCAACTACTCCTTTGGAACCTTTAAAATACAGTGAAATTGATTATTGTATAGGTGACGATGCATTAGAGGTCAGCAGGGACCAAGAGAACTGGATATGTTACCAACCTATATCTATGGGTACCTTCAATGTCTCAAGAGAGCATTCTCTGAGATCTCTATGTGATGAGTTGGTAGAAATGTGGAAATATGCAATTACAAGATACCTAGGTATACCATCCTCTGATTTAAGTATCTACGGTTGTGTATATGTAGTCCCTGACTTTTACGATAGGAGAGAACTGAAAGAGATTACATCAATGATTCTCAAACAGCTACCATTCACCTCAATGCTCTTATACCAGGAATCAGTTTGTCACACCTTTGGTGCTTCCATGTCTACTCAATGCGTGCTTGTTGACATTGGTCATGACAAAATACAGATTTCTTGCGTAGATGAAGGTTACCTACACCAAAACAGCAGAATCACTTTAAAATACGGTTCAAACACACAAAGAAAGCTTCTGGAGTATCTGTTAGTCAACAAATCAGAGATACAGAAATACTATTTCCCAACCAACATTTTTCCAGACCAACAAAATGGTCAAACACAAAAAGTTCCATATTACATAAAAGTTTTTGAAAGTCTAAAACATGAGTATCTAAACTTTCAATTTGAAAATATGAAACAGCAAAAGGTATCACTATTTAAAGTCCAAGATCCAAAGAATGAAAAAATGTTGAATATCTATAGATTCAATGTAGAAGAGCTCTATCAGTTAGTCGCCATGTCCATTTTCTTCCCTCAGTTATTACTAGAATTTCAAAAGAATCAACAAACACTTCTGAGTCAACAACAGTTGACTCAAGACTATGAAGAGATTATAGAAGAGTCTTCGCTATTATCTCAACAGGATTTCCCAATTCTCAATAACAGTGGGTTCATTAAACAGCAACAACAGCAACAACAACAACAATCAGATAGATACTCTCATTTAGCATTGGACACTGCTATATACAGGTCCGTTATGATTCTACTGAACGAGAGAATAGATACCAAAAAGAAATATATGAATAATATCTTGGTTGTGGGTGGTGGATCTCAAGTTGCAGGATTTACAGATATTCTTAAATATCGTCTACAACAAACCATTGAGAATACAGTGGCTCCACCAACATCAACAACTACAACTATACTTTTGTCCTCCGATGTAGGATACTACCAAAACATTAGAACAGATATTGATCCAACTCTAATGGCATGGAAAGGTGGTGCCATTATAGGTTGTTTAGAAAGTTCCAAAGAAATTTGGATAACAAGAAATGAATATAAAAATGGTGAAAATACCTCTATACTCAGAGATAAATTACCTTTTTGAAATAAACAGCCTATTTGCTACATGACATCACGATAATGTATTGAATTGTCTTTGTTATATGATAAATATACCTTATTTTTTTTTTTTTTTGATTATTCTTTTATTATTATTACTGTACATCTAATTTATAAAAAAGATTTAAAAGTAATTTGATTGCTTCTCTTTAAAATTCTTTCGTATTTTCTTTATCCAATATTTGTCATTTCCTTGCTTTTTAAAAAACTATATTATATTTTATGTAAAGTGTGTTTGTCTAATTTAAATTTATACACCACCTACTAAAATGTTATTAATTGGAATGTGGATAAGTTTAACAAAGAAACCAATGAAACCCATAATAGCAAAACCTATCAAAGTGGCAAGTGCAATTTTTTGGAATTCTAAAATTACAATGGTATTAATAATCTCTCAATTATAATAACTTTTCATTTTAATGATCATTTTCCAATATTACCTTGAGCGTCTGGTTTAGTACATTTTTTGAAAAGACGAATAGAGTTCTTAGCGAATTCTTTTAATGGTGCGGCTGTGTCTTCTACTAAATCCATTTTAAATTATAATATGATGTGGTATATAAATATAAAAAAAAAATGAAAAAAAGTCAATCATTTTTTTTTTTTAACCAAAAAAATTTTGGTGATGCATTTTCCAATTTAGAAGTTCCATTCAAAATTAGTCAAAAACCCCACTTTAGTAAAAATTTGACAAATGTGTTCTATTATGTTATCATGGTTAATTGAGGTCTTTAAAGATAATATACTAGTTATTCTCTATGCTTTTGAAGATTTCTTTTGAAAATTAAAATTTTGGGAACTCATTTAATTGATTGGTTGAGGGCTCTACAAGTTTTTTTGAAATAATGACTGTTGGTAGGAATTTTTTTTTTTTAATTATCATTTGTGTAGGACATCTTAATTTTGGGGACAAGTAATAATGAAACAACAGCAACAACAACAAGGACAAACAAAGAGAAAAGTGGATAGTAAAGTGACATTGAAATCAATGGTTATGGGTACTAGACCATGGTCATTGACAGCTGCATTCTCATCTGTTTTGGTAGGATCTGCATTGGCATTCAGAGAAACACACACATTTGATTTGGTGACTTTTATAATTGTTACTGTTGGTGCTATATCCACTCAATGTTTTGCAAATCTCATCAATTCTTATTATGATTTTAAATTTGGTGTCGATAAGAAAGAGACTAGTGATGACAGAACAATGTTTGATTATGGTTTATCTGAAAGATTAGTTACTAGAATGATTTACTTTTTCATTAGTGTGTGTTTGATGTCACTCATTGCATTATGTTACAAAATCAATCATATACCAGTGATTACTGAATCTCTATTGCCACTGGTACTGGTTGGTGCACTTTTAAGTATATTCTATACCGCCGCACCAGTGTCTTTAAAGTATATAGGGTTGGGTGACGTAGCTATCACCACTTGTTTCGGTCCACTTTTAGTACAAGCTGCTTTCCTTGCACAGACCAACTTTACTCATACTATTGCCTACTATTATTCTCTGCCCATTGGATTGACAATTGAAGCCATCTTACATGTAAATAACACTCGTGACATTAAATTTGATAAATTGAATGGTGGATTCACTTTAGCCACCATCCTAGGTGAAACTGGTTGCTATTATGTTTATATCCTATTGTACCTAATTGCCTATGCATTTAATTATCTTTTATCCATTCAACCCAATGGTAAGATGATAATGAATCTTCCAGTTATCTTATTACCAATGTTACTTAAACTCTTTAAAGAATTCAAAGAGAGAAAATATGCTTCTCTTTGTGAGAAAACTGGTCAATTCTCATTCCTCTTTGGAGGACTTTATGCAATTGGTATTTTACTTTCAACAGAAGTATCAACATAAAATAAATTAATAGTATTAAAATAGATTTGGTTAGATTAAATTGAGTTCAAAATTGGAAAACAATATCCACCTTACAAAATACTGATTTTTATAATTTTTATTTTTAATATATATTTTGGATATCTATGGGCGATAAGTGTATAAAAAATTCTCATTTAAAAGAAATATTATTATTTTGCTTGGATTGCAAAAGCTCAGTTTGTGCAATTTGCACTAAAGATCATAGAAGACATGATATGCTGGATATTGATACTCATATGAACAATGAAAAACAACAGATAGAGGAAATAAACCAGAGAGTTAAAGATAGAATCAGTAAACTACATATAAAACTATCAAAAAATGAAAATTCTCTTTTAAAAATTGAAGAAACCTATTTGGCTAGTAAAGATCTAATTGCAAAAGTTTGCAAAGAAATTGTAGACGAAATTCATTCAAAACAAGTTGAATTACAAAGAGAGCTAAAATCAAATTATGATGATATTGTTGAAAATCACACTATTCAACAATCTGAATTGGAAAGTGATATTCATACACTTGAATCATCATTACAAATAGGATTTACCAAAGATACTTTTGATCTAATAATTGATGAAGTTAACAACAATAATAATAATAATAATAATAACAATAAAACAGAATCAATATACACATTCCCTCCATCAACATCATTAAAAATTATAAATCAACAAGAGGATATTAAGAATCAAATTCTTCTAATTCAGCTGTATGAAAAAACTATTGCACAACCACCTAGCACTATTCCAAAAACTATTGAACAACCCATCACTCCTACAAAGACAGATCATACACAACCTAATAACAAGGTTGGAAACTTTTTATATATTATAAGATGTAATACTAGGGACATTACTATCTATGATCTTGGTAACAAAGATTCTAGAACTATACAAACAAGTAATAATCTAACATTAATTGGACAAGCTATGGAATCACAGTCTTCTTATACTATTGGCAGATGTATATATGTGTTAACATCAAATTGTGTTTATAAATTAGATTTGACACGTACTGACTATGCATGGGAACGTAAGGAATATGTTGGACCATATAGTCCACCTGATAGATTCTCGGTAATTTTTGATGGTGCATTTTCATTTTATCTATTTGGTTATCTCCCTTCCAAAACTTATAAACTTGATATCTCAACCTTCAAACTTACCTATTTGGGTGGCTCATGTGATTTACCAATCAAAAAAAAATTATATAGTTTTGGTGTTGAAAATATCGAAAATATTCATATTTTAGATAATAATATTATCCATTCATTGAATACTGTAGCAAAATCATACAAATCCACTAAAGTTGATTCACTTCTTAACGGATGTTATGTATCATCTACCAATTTATTTTATACATTCTTAGAGGGTGACAAACCACTTTGGTGTACATTTAACCCAAAAACCAAGGTATTAGGTCTACTTTATACCTTCCCAGGAAAATTACCGTTTAAAGATAATAATAATTTCAGAATACATTACGAGATCTTAAACCATTCCATCTATGTTTTAGATAGTGTATATAACTTTTACAAATATAATATCAGAGAAAACAGATGGCTATTGGAGCTAACACTTGTTGATATGGGCTTTGACCAATTCTCAAGTCGTAATTTTATTTCTTTTTCTAATTTTTCAAATAAATTTTGAACTTGAAAAAATAATATTTGTTTTCTTGGACCCAATGTTTGAAACTTTGTTGTCCCGAAAACTAAAAAATAAGTTTTCAAAAACATCAACATCATCTTTTATTTTTTATTTTTTTAAACTTTTAATTTATTCTGATCATCAAAAATGGAAACATGTACCAAAGATAAACATTTACAAGAAGTTATATTGTATTGTTTGGAATGTAAAAATTCCGTTTGTGTTTCTTGTACCAAAGATCATAGAAAACATGACATGATAGATTTAGAAAGTTACAAAAAAGAGTTAGCTAAAGATCTTGATGTGATCAAAAATAAAGCTCAAGATAGAATTAACCAATTGTCAGTAAAACAATCAGAGAATAAAGCTGGGCAGTTATTGGTCGAAGACTCTTACAATGACTATAAAAATCTCATAGAAAACATTTTCAAGAAGATTTTCGATGGAGCTCATATAAAACAAGCAGAGCTTCAAAGAAAATTAAAATCTCTTTATGATGATATTATTGAAAAGTACACTATTCAAGAATCATCCATTGATAATGAAATTAATCAATTAAAAAAGTCACTAGAAACCACCCAACTAATATCATCTTTGGAATATCTCAATTCAACAATCAATACAACTCTCCAAAATAACCAAGTAACTAACTTCAGTTCACAAAATATATCCATTTCAATGGATTACAAACAACAACATGAGTTCATCCTAAACCAAATTAAAGAATTTCAAATGAAGTTTCAACTAAACAACTCCAATACCAACATAAGCAACAATATCAATAATATTAATATTAATAACAACAATTATAATTATTTGGTTAAATTTTCCCATATGAGAAATTATTTTAAATTTTATAATATTGATTTAAACCAATTTTATGAAGCTAATATCCTTACACCTGTCGCACTTAATCAACAAATAATGGAAACACACTCTCCAATTACAGTCAACAATTGTGTTTATTTATTTAGTGATAGAGTTTATAAATTGGATTTAACAGCCAATGAATACAGATTAGAATACTATAAATATCAAGGTCCATATCAAATGCCAAGTAGATTTACTTCAATCTATGGAGGTAATGGCTCATTTTACATTTTTTGTTTAGATAGAAAGAGAACATTTCAATTGGACCTCAATACTTTTACACTATCATATTTGGGTGCAAGCTGTGACCTTCCATTCTTAAATATAAATTCTCTAATTGGTATTCATAGAGAACAAATTTTTGTGTTGGATTCAACAAATCTACATTCCTTAAACCTATGGGATAAAACCATAAAATCTCAAGAAACAAATAGAAAGGTATCTATAAAAAAAGGATGCTATGTTCCAGATAAGACATTCTATGCTATTTCATTTACTACCAATGAAGTCCTATGGCTTAGATTTAATATAGATGATTTGAAATGGGAAACTTTGAAAGCAACTCCTTCCAATTTTTATTTTAGTGAAAATTGCAGATTCCAATATCGACCATCTAATCATTCTATCTTTGTAATTGATCTTTATGATTCACTCTTTAGTTACGATATAAAATCAGATACTTGGACTAAACAAGGTTCAGTAGATTCACAGGATGATTCACCTGATTGCACTAATTATTATATATTATCAAATTATTTCAATCCAAAAACAACAAATTAAAATTAATAAAGATTATATACCAAAGATAAAGAGGATAAAGTTTATTTGAAAATAATAATTTAATTTTTTGTTTTCTTTCCTTTACCAAGAGCTTGTAATTTAGCTTTTCTTTTCTTTTGTTCTTTTTGTCTCTCCAGACGAACCTTTTCTTGTTTGTCGTGTTTCTCTTGTAATTGTTGACTTTTAAGTTGACGACGTTCATCTTCTTTTTCAATCTTTCTCTGTTTGATAATCTTGAGACGTTGAATGAGATCTTTAACTCTCTTTTCTTCTGGTTCTTGAACTTTAACACGATTTCTCAAGAGTCTGTCGGACTCATTGAGAATCTTACCAGATTGGTTCTTGGGTTTCAAATGGAATGGTAACTCAGCTTGAAGTGAATTTGGAATCTGTAGAGGAGTGTATTTCTTTTGAACTCTTTCAACTTCACCATAGACAGAGTCCTCTTTAACAGGAGCTCTAAGACCTTTTTCATATCTCAATTGACCGACAGTCTTCATACCTTGCCATTGAATTTTGTTTCTCTGGAGAAGACTGGTTACAGGGTTATAAAACTTAATAGGTTGCACCTTATACCATGTTCTAAGGAATATAATATCACTAGCCAACACTTTATCTTCAAAAGTAGCTCTGAAGTCACCATCTGGATGAGAAGCAGCTTTTTTAATTTGACCTCTGATACCAGAGACTGTTCGAATTGTAGCTCCTTGGAATTTGGCAACCTCTAATTTACTATTAAACATACCATGTACAAAACATGTCTTTTTGAGGATTTTAGTGGGTTGACCTACCAATTTCAGTTTTTTAACAACATCAATGGTAGAGTCTAAATCCAAGACTGTACCAGTGGCATTGACTCTAAAAGATGCTTGATTGTTATTTATGTTATTGAAGGCGATGAAACCAGTACCTGGAGGTGTGAGAGGACCATAGAAAGAGCCGTGACAATGCATGTGTTCAGGTGTGTATTTCAACATACGATTTCTTCCATTTATATCCTTGGTAGAGTACATTACAATAGTTTGGAAACGTCTCCAACCCATTGACATTGTCAGTGGATCGTTAGATTTCAAAATCTTCTTATGCCAACGATGTTTCTTTATACTGACATTTACCATACCCAAATTCTCTTCATTGGATAACAGACCACCAATAATAATGGGGTATAATGGATCAAAGTAATCAGAGAATTCACATGGTATTCTTTCAAATTCGATACGAACATATACACCAATTGGGAAACCTTCATACTGTTGACGATAGAATGCATCATCATTTTCAAATTCCTTTTGATTGATTTCACGTTGTTTCTTTGCTTGATCATTCAAATCACCAGCCCAATCCTTTTCTTCAGATTCCACTTTGGCATTGATCTTTTTAATTTTTTCCTCTTTGGAATTTCTATTTTTCTTTCTTTCTTTATCATAGATATTTTCAGATTTACCTTCCTCACCTTCTTTATCCTCATTTTCTTCATCTTCGTTTTCTTCTTCTTCATCTTCTTCGTCACTGTCTTCTGATTTCTTATTACCAGAGAACTTCTCACCAGTTTCTAAATCTTCAAAATCACCAAATAATACTTTATCCTCATTGTCGTGATCGTCAGTACCAACTAAACCAGTATTCAACAAATCAGTTTTGGAAACAAATTTCTTTAATATAAATTCTTTTAGATCAGGTGAAGTGAAATCATTTAGATCTTTCAATACATCTCTATGATATTTAGAAGTATCAACTTGATTGTATCCACTATCAGCATCTTGATCCTTTTTCAATTTAAGAGAACCAAAACCACCTTTTTTAACTTTGAAAAATTCCTCTTCTTCCTCTTCCTCTTTTTTACTATTCTTATTACTATCTCTGTCTCCATAAATTAATTTTGCTAAATTTACACTACTATTAATATTCGATTTTGTAAATTTAAAGTTTTCTTTCCATTTAGCACTTTCTACCTCTTCTTCTTCTACATTATCATCTTCTTCATCTTCATCTTCATCGTCACTTCCTTTTATATTATAAACATTATCAGGATCATAGTAATCTAAAACTTCTTTTTCATTATCACTGTCGTCTTCTTCATCTTCAAAATGTAATTTACCATCATCTTCTAATTCATCTTCTTCTTCTTGATCCTCACTGTCATCATCACTGTCTTCTTCATCTTCATCCATTTTATCATCGTCATCTTCATCATCACTACCCATTTCAGTAGGATTCTTTTTCAAATCAATAAATTTAACTTTTCTTCTATTTCTTGTATCTGGTTTAGAAGCAGTAGTTGTAGTACCATCTTCATTATCACTATCATAATAATCCTTATCAGACAATTCATCACTATTGGAAAACTTTATAGATCTATCAGAGAACAATGTAATTTCTGAGTTTTTCATTTTTTCATCTAATGTATATTTGGAATCTCTGAGATTCTTGACCATACCTTCACCGATTCCTTGACTTTCAGAATCGTATTCATCATCATCAGAATCCTCAGTAGATCTTCCATTTCTCTGGGGTATATTAACATAGACAGCATCTTTATCATATTGAATGTTACCAATATCTCCCATTGGTGCATACAATAGTCTTTCCTTTTCATTCAGTGTCTTCTTTCTCTCATTTGGTAGTGGACACGGATCAGGTAGAGATGTTACAGATTTCATTTGATAATCACCACTTCCTGGTATGTGAACTTTCATATGTGGTTTCAAATAGGTACCTCTAACATACCCATACAAACATATATTTCTATCGGCTTTTGGATTATTTCTGAGTAGTTCTTGATCAGTTGTGTCTTCAAAACGATCAACATGTACAAATGGATGTGTATTTCTCCATGTCAATGGAATAAAATTGGCAACCGATATAAATCTAGCCAAATTGTGAATTTCAACCTTTGGATATTTTCCATGAATTAAACCTGATAAATAAAATAATTTTGCTCCCTATTAATTTGGTATTGAATATTAATAATCTCTCTTTTGACTGTGGAATTGTGGGATGATACCTACTTGATAAATTTCATGCCAAAATCTATCCTTAAATCTCTTTTTTGTTTTCTTTAGTTTTTTGTTATTTTTAAAACTATCCAAATGTGTGAGAATACCAATTACTTTTGGAAAACCATGAGTTTTTAGAACATTTAGAAACTCAAAAGTTTCCATTTCAAAACCATAGGAGGCATCGATAAGTAACAAAACTAAATCTGCGACTTTAGCTGTATCAATCATGGAATTGAGATCATTGTTACACTCAATAAAAGTTAAACGTCTTTTCTTTCCTGCAACAATGGTGATGGGACCTTTAACTTCCTGTATAGAGTGTCTAGTATAATTCTTAATCAATGATCTAATAAGAGTAGTTTTACCAACTTGTGGTGGTCCAACTACTGCAACCACATAAGGAGGAGTTTCAATAGCTGTACCTGATCTATCAATAACTGGTAGATTAACTCTCTTTTGTTCTAGATCTAATGTTCTTCTCTGTCCTTTTAAAGCTGCATGAGCAGAAGAGTAAACAAATGCTTTGGGATTCTTATTTCTTAGTGCTTCATTCTGTTCAAGTTTCTTTAATTTAGCTGCTTTCTTTTTATTTGCTTTAGCACCTGCCTTAGAAACTCTATGAACTTTTTTCTTATCTTTAGTAAAGTCCATTAGTTTATTTCCAATAAGTGTTTTATGAAATATTAAAAAACGATAAAAAAAAAACGAAGGACTTTTGAGTTTTTTTCATAATTTTTTTTTGATCATTTTTTTTTGTTTTATTCATATTCCTTATAAATAATTACATTCTTATTAACTTAAAAGTAGATGAGTAATTCAGTAAATTCTAATTATCTTGCTATAGATAATGACGAAATTCGAATTATTCCATTAATGGGGTATTTATTTACATGAGAAAAAGTTACAAAACTTGTAAACAAATATGATTTCCAGAAAAAGCTTAATTAAATATTCTAAATACTATTTGTAATCTGTTAAAATATGTGATTGCAATGTACAGAGGATAGAAGCAAAAACAATATTCCCATCTTACTCTAAATAGATATTAGATCCAAGCTTAACCACTTTGAGTCACATGAAAATTCATTTTTTTTCAATAACCTCTTGTTTGTTATTTTTAAAAAGGTGTTGAATATAAAATTATTAATAATGATAATGTACATTATTGGGTGTTCTTTAGATAAAGAACACAACATTACTGATGAAATATTCACACAATACACCACAAACCACTTTGCTATTAAAAAAAAAAAACATAGCAACACACCTCTAAAAGTACTAGTTTTAACACTAACCCCAAACACTTAAATTGTTTTTTTTTTTTTTTATATAAAATTGAGCAATTTACAATGATTATTAATATTTTAATATGAGATCTTTCTTTTGAAGTGGGGCATCATGAAAATTTAAAATTATCCTTTTAGCTTTTTGTAAAACTACCAGAGTGATATACACACTCTCACCATTCTCACACCCACTTTTTAACACTCAAATTAAAGTAAATCTCAAACTAATATGTAAAATCATTCTAAACATTTTGTTTTTTATAATATTTTTGGTGGTATGATAGAATGTAGGTGAACATACACACAACCCACTTTTTTATATTTTTTATTATAGTCATCTCTCCACTCCAACAACAACAGTAGTAGCAGATATATTATAAATATGCTATAGCACACACTCCAGAGTAAAAGAATAGAATTATGTGATGAAATAACAGGGGATTACAAAATATTTAAAATATAATCATTAGTGTAATCAAAAATACCCACCACCAACAGTAGTGATTCTACATGTTTTTGAATTCATTGGATTGAATATCATATACATACTCCACTACAATTTTTTAAATAATTTTTAGTGATAGAGTAGTATCAAAAAAAAACATAATAAATCATAAATTATTTTATTTTCATTTCATTAATTAATAATTTCATTTCTATTTAATATATAGTAAATAATAATAATAATAATAGTTAAATAATAATATTTATTTTTAGAAAATATATAAATAGAATTTAATATTATATATTCAATCACCATTTTTTAAATATATATATATAAATAAAAAACAAAGAAATGAGATTCTTAATAGTAGCATTACTTTGTTTTCTAGTCACCACACATGTGAAAGGTAAATAAGCAAAAAATGATGTAAAAAATATTTTGATTAATCTAACTCACAAAAAAATTAAATAGCTGGTGGGGAATGGGATAAACCAATGGTACCAATTTGTGCAGCATTTAATCAACAGGAATGTCAAGCCAATCCAGGATGTATACTGGTTCAAGCACTTTCCTGCTGTGGTAAACAAATTAGTTATTGTGCAAACAATAATGGCAATGATTGTAATACTCAAGATTTAACCTGTGGTTTATACCAAGGACAAGTCTACGAATTCTGGTCACAATGTAAGCCAGGAAGTGGTTACCAACCATTTAATCCAAATAACAGAACTTGTGCCTCTTTAGGATGCTCTGGTGGTCCAGATGCCTGTAATTGGGTTAAACAATCATGTTCAGGTACAAGTTGTTGTCCAGATCAACCAGTTTGTGCTGGTGGTTCTTCTTCATCAACAAGTGGCGGTTCATCAACAAGTGGTGGTTCTTCTTCATCTACTAGTGGATCTTCATCAACTACTGGTAACGCATGTTCCAATGTAAGATGTCCAGAAGGTTATTTTTGCCAAGTTATTAACCAACAAGCTGTTTGTGTCTCAAGTTCTGGAAGTTCATCATCATCAGGTCACACTTCAAGTCACACCTCTGGACACACCTCAAGTCACACCTCAAGTCACACCTCAAGTCACACCTCAAGTCACACCTCAAGTCACACCTCTGGACACACCTCAAGTCACACCTCTGGACACAACCCATGTCACGATGTCAGATGTCCAAATGGTTTCTATTGTGATTGCCAAGGTGATAAAGCTATTTGCAGACCACATCGTAGACCAACTTTCCCACCCATTCCACCTTCAGATTACCTTTGTTACAATGTACATTGCCCACAAGGTTACAAATGTAAAGTATGGAACAATGTAGCCAACTGTGTTAAAGATGTCAACAATGGTACCAGTCCACTCTGTTATGGAGTCATCTGTCCACCAGGCCACGAATGTCAAGTTGTTGACGGTCACCCAGCTTGTAAAGTTAAAGGTGAAGGTATGTGTAAGACTTGTAAAGACTATGATTGTGAACGTAGAGGTTTGGTCTGTATCCATGTACCAGGTAACTGTACTGTTGGAAGACCATGTTGCCCACAAGTTCCAAAATGTATCCAAGCTAGTACTATTGCAGGTTCAACTATTGCCTCTACAGCTTCAACTGTTGCTGGTACTAGTTCAACCCCAACTACTACAACCACTACTGCTAATCCAACTACTTCAACTACTGCCACCACAGGTACAACTGACCCAACCACCTCAACCACTGCAACTACTGCTGCCACCACAGGTACTACTGTCGTAATTACTCCAACAACTACAACTGGAGGAATCAATGTAACTACAACAGGAGCCTCTGCAACTGCAACTATAACTACAACAGGAGCCACTGCAACTGCAACAGGAGCTGCAAGTGCAGGAGGCACAGCATCTCCAACTGCAACTGCAACTGCAACTGCAACTGCAACTGCAACTGCAACAGGAACTGCAACCGCAACAGGAACTGCAACAGGTACTGCAACAGCAACAGGTACTGCAACAACACCAGTTGGAACATTTATTGCAACTATACCAAACACTGTAACAGCCACTGCAACTGCACCAGCAACAGCCACAGCAACAGGCACAGGCACAGGCACAGGCACAGCAACTGCACCAGCAACTGCACCAGCAACAGCAACAGCAACTGCACCAGCAACAGCAACAGCAACTGCACCAGCAACAGCAACAGCAACTGCACCAGCAACAGCAACAGCAACTGCACCAGCAACAGCAACAGCAACTGCACCAGCAACAGCAACAGCAACAGCACCAGCAACTGCAACAGCAACTGCACCAGCAACAGCAACTGCAACTGCAACAGCAACAGCACCAGCAACAGCAACAGGAGTCACTGGACCATAAACAATTTAAAGAATTTTAAAAAAATTATCGTATTAATATTAATAATTAAAAAAGAAAAATTTAATATATAAATAAAAATTAAAAATATATAAATGAAACTAGTTTGATTTGAGAATTCGAGGAAATAATAATAATTATTGATTTTATAAATATAAAAATGATCAGTACTATAGTAATTTATTTATAATAATTTATATTTCTTTGATAAATGCTTTTTGATTAGAATAATAATTACAATGGATATGGTCAATTCAAAAATACCCATAATTAAGAATACAACTTCAGTTGATGGGTTGGATAGAAGGTAGACTCTCAAATCTGTATAGTCCCAGTTAGATTCTACAAATATTGGATAGCTTGAATTTTGAATAAACCATGAGGATGTGGTATCATCAAACCCCAATCCTAATGAAATGGCATCATGATAGTGAGTATTGGATAGCATACACATACCATTCAGACACATGGATCCTGGAAGTGATTCTTGGCAATCCGATGTCTTTTTACACTGTGCAGTTGTATTCATTTGATTAGTTGTTATATTCCACATTATATTATAAAAGAACTGAGTTTCAATGGTGTTGAATTGGTTGTATGGTGCAGTACCATATATGGATGAATAGAAATTAGGTATTGGATTAAATGGATATTTGTTAAGGTACTGGTCTACATATGTACAGGTAAATGACTCCAAAAGACAACTGAACATTGTATAGTAAAATTGAGGGTTTGCAGAAATGATAGCACTATTGTTTCCACCTGCCAACTGATCAATTATAACTGACAGACTTTTTACAATATGAGGTAAGATATCTGGATCTACGTTATATACATCGTCATCATGACTTGCATAAAATGGATTACGATATTCCATATTGTGATCAGTCACTACAACTTGCTGAATTTGTGGGTTAAACTTGAGGAATGACATGGTTGATGAAGGTGGGAGTTCAGTAGCAGTAGATACAAGATACTGAATCTCAGTACCATTGTCTTGGTTGTGACCTACAAATACATCTTGCATCTGTTTACTGACAGTTGTAGGCTGATAACTATGTAAATAATACAATGACTGATTATTAGGAGTTCTCTCTGGAAGACCAATTTGATTGAGTTCCACAATCATTTTAATACGTTGAAAGTCTATAGTCTCAAAGGTCATATCATAATTTACAGGTTGTTGACAAACTGTTGGATCCTGACTTGAAACCTGTGTACAATTGAAATTCAATAGATCATCTACAAATTTAGAAGTACCTAAATATCCCCACTTTTCGCCATTCCACATGGCGAATATCAACTGCATATTCCATTGTGACTGATTTACACGAGATAGTGTATCCATTATACTCAATAGTACCACTTGTCCATAAGCAACTGCATCAGCACCTGTTGCCAAATCATGAAAGAATGCAGTACTGTCCATAGGTATCATTACCAACAAAATATCTTGTTGTTGAGATACCTCTTTAGAAAATGTAGACCAAATTGATTTACCACCTAAAGGTGCACAAAATCCTCTTCTCAAACATGTCTCGGCATCTTGTGATGCTTGCATAAAACTTCTTAAATCAGCACCATATGCTGGATACCCACCTTCCCTATTTGATAAAGATAACTATCAATTACATAGGCATTGTTAATAACTCCTCCTTTCTATATTCCTATTAAAACTACTTACATTTCTCATGGCATAGGAATAATTAAAATCTGTTGAAAATATGGGAAATTGGAAATCTTGATAGGAGAAACTATCACCGTTAGGATTCCATGCAATTTGAGAATTTGGGTAGAGCCCATATTTCTTATTTGGATAGGTAACATCAGGTGAATAGGGGTAAGTTCTCTCTTTATCTGTTAAAACTATTATTCCTTCAATCTTAATCTTTTTGGTTATAATATTATTAACTATAGTTCTAGGTTTACATTAATATTAATCAAATATTAGTTCAATTTGTATACACTATGATGATGTTTATGTATATATACTTGTTAAAATAATTTGCATCTAATACTAATAATACATTATTTTTGTGTCCATTCATAAGATCATTTAAAGAGTCATCAGAATCTACAAGATAGAGAGTACCACTGTTACCATCCATTTTACTAGAACATCCAAATTGACCATTCTCAGTAAGTATTCTGACACATGGGAATGCATACTCTAAATCCACATAGATTTGATCAGAAATGGATAGTACTTGAGGTGTTATATCACATCTTATAATATTAACTATAAATATTAACACTATAAAGAGCTTAAATAACACATCCATATTATAAATTAATTTCTGATTCTTTTGTGATATTCTTGATGTGGTGTGTAATAAAAATTAAAAAAAAAATTTTAAAATATTTTTTTGTAAAACAATTTAGAGATAGAATCAATTTAATTTCCAAATATAGTTAAAAGACATGAATAATATTCATTTATTATCAGTTGGTTTGATCTTCAATATTTACCTCCTTTTTTTAAAATTTTAAAAAATTTTTTTTTTATAAATAACTGTTGTTGAGACATCCAATCAGATGCAGTGAACTGCTACAATATGACAATTCTATCAATAATATCTTCAATATTTAATTTTATAAAACGAATGATATTCATCATTTTTTCAATTATATTGACGATCATTACAATCCTATCTATATACCAGTTCTATCAATTTCTAATGAAATTCAATGATATAAAGACACCATTGCTAAACAAACAAGATAAAGACTCAACCTCTTCTCTGCTAATAGGAGAAGAAGATATATACAATATAGTTATAGACATTTGCTTATTAGTTATGTTTATTCTACAACACAGTCTGATCAAGTGTGACTTGATTAGATCAGTTCTACCTCAGATTGTACCATTTTACATTACCAGAATCCTATATAATGCCTCTGCATCCATCAACATTGTCATATTAATTAACATTTGGAAACCATGTAGTTTGGTCATTTGGGAATTGAACAGAGAGTTTTATCAGCCATTATTCCATTATTTTAAACTAATAGGAACTGGCATTATGATTATAGAATTTATAGGTTATTTAGAAATATTCGAATTCTTAGGTATTAAACAAGTATGTAGCCATAGTATACTATTTATACCAATCTATTTATTTCTAAAATCTTAACACAAACTTTATTTTAAATACTAGTTTATATCAAAAATTGAACATAACCAAACCTTTAACGATAATCAATATAAAAGGGTAATTTTAGAAAAGATACGTCATCCCAATGCTATTGGTTTTATTTTACTGTTATGGTCCAATTATAGAATGACATTGGACCTATTCGCACTCTGTACATTTTTTACTTTATATTTATTCATAACACCACAAATATCAGCAGATAATAAAGCATTATTAAAACAATCTTATAAATAAACAAACAAACTCTCCCACCTCCATTACACATAGTCCCAATTAATTAAGGGGTGTTTTTGAACAACAAAGTTTCATTAGGTGCCCAAACTGAATTCAATCCTGAATCTTCATCATAAGGGCTGTTAAACCACGTTCTGTTGTCTTTTTGACTATTAATGAAAAACTCATTGATAAAATTAATACTTTGACCTCAGACAACAAACCAAAAAGCTGTTCAAGTTGGTGATGTCACTGTAGAGTTAAAAACTCTCAAAAAAAATCCAACCATCAACTTGGGTGCTCAATACAATATCAATGATGCCTCCAAAGCCGCCTTTGGTTACACCCTCAACTGCCTCTACTTTCTAAATGATAAAATTATAATATAAATACCAAAACAAAACTAACCTTTTTTATTAGTTATCAAAGTTCCTTTTATAGAACATCTGAAATCTCAAAGAAACACTATAAATCACCAAAATATTTAATAAATCTAATTAAGATAATTAATTATAATTCTATATTCCTATTATTATGTCAATCCTTTTATAATCTCACATAAATAATTTCTATTGGATATATAACTAGTTAAAAATTAAAGGCATCTAACTAAGGACGGAAAATAATTTAAATGACATGAATTGAAATATATGAAAAATGAATTTTGTAATTTATTTTTATACAATTTATATATTTTTTAAATATGTCAGACATTGGTCTGTTTAGGTAACTTGTCTTAGTATAGAACAATAGACAAAACTAGTAACATTTCCATATATAGTAATAGTAAGAGATCTAGGGTCTCTAATAAACATATATAATAAACATTAAACCATTATGGTTCAGTAGGGTCTATAGTACGTTAAAGATACATATAACACTTTAGAACTTAATATAACTTAAGTCTTACATAAATAGATTAAAGTATTAAATTCAAACAAAAGAATAGTGAGATATGAAAGAATTAAATATATTAATCCATTGGAATAGTTGAAAGATTAAGTTTCAACCCATTTGTTACACCAATACAGTGAATAATCATATTTGGACCATGATACTGAGGATTTTGATTTAGCCAGAGAGGGATGGTTCTAAATGATACTCCAGGGTGTCCAGGAACAGGATTCATGTTTTGATAGTAAAATTGAGGCCATTGGAGAGGGACTAATTCTTGTTGGTCTTGATTCAATTGAGTTTGTAAGTCAAGAATGTCATCCGGTAAAAGACCTATAGTATTAAGTAATCTTTGTTGTCTATTAAAAATTCTTTGTTGAAGTTGTACAATTTCATTATTGATACCATTTAACTGACCTTGTACATTTGGGTGTTGTTGATTTATCAGCATATTAGATCTACAGTATAGATAAACTTTTCCACCACAACCATCATACAGGATTCCGGATTCTACCCCAGCTGTTATCCAATCTACCATCTTTTCTTGTTTGATATCCAATTTGTTTTTTTGGGAATATGAAGCTACCTCAAGAACATATTGTGGAGGATGTACAGTGATATTATTTTTTTTTACCCTTAGTTTATCTAGGTTATATATAGCATGAGTTTTGAATGATACATCAGGAGAACTAAATATTGTAGTCAATATTTGATTTTCTTTCTTTAAATATCAACAAATAATACATACTATACCAGATTATTAATATTAGGGAATAGTCTATACTTTGATTTTTGGCTAAATACAATACCAAGTTTGTTTTTAATATTCCATTGACCAACCTGTCTAAGGAAATCGCCGGTCTGACTACCAGGCAAACTTGCAAAATCCTTTACCCAAAGAAAATCAGTACCCTTAGTTTCGATTAGATGGGTATCTCTATTCAACTTTTCTATCTTGTGAAGAGGATTGTTATGAAGCCTGTTAAAGGAAAAGCATTTCTTTTGAAAAAGTGGTGAAAAGTCTATTTTGGTGGAATTTGGAATAGCAACTGTATTCTGTTGGTATTTATGTGCTGGTAACTGATTAATATCCACAAACTTATTATATTGATCGATAGAGATATCCCAAGGTAATACTATAGATATATAGTCAGGATTCTCTAAATGATTATCATTATTAATATTATTATTTGTATCCATTATATAAAGTTATATATTGAACATATAAAAATTTTTTTTATAAATCTTTTTGAACAAACATACGAATCGTAGAACTTATGTCAAAAACAGGGAGGGGTGAGATATGGTATTGAAAATAAAAGTGTTGAGCACTTCTTTTTTGGTAAAATATTTACCAAATGGAAAAGAGAGAGCAATGAGTTTATTTTTTATTTTTTACAAGCACTAATGGTGAATAGTCCAGTTTGATGATGGGTGCAACCTCAATTTGTTGGAATGCCTCATAGTATTGTTGATCTTTAACAACCTCTGCCAGGTATTCAATAATGATTTGGTCGTGTGTAGATACTTCCCATCTCTTAAAAAGTGATCTGCTGTCTGTAAACTTTATGGATTTGTTCATGGTGTGATTTGGAGATGATGTTGGTGTGCCAACTGGTGAAATGGATGATAGTGATTTAATAGAACCACTTGAACTATTAATTTGAATACCATTAGAACTATTGATATTTGGGATGAGATTACTACTACTGTTACTATTAGGTAGTAAACTATTGTTATTATTATTATTTTGGTGTGGAGCTATTTGAGCTTGAGGTTGTTGTTGAATATTAAATTTAGGTAAAAGGTTGGTTTTAATTTGTGATTCTGAGAGTGATCTAGTAGCTTTAAGATCTCTGGATGGTGGTGGATTTTTAGAGGAATAGGTTAATTTCGATGTTTGAGGTGGAAGTAAATTGGTGTAATTTTGAATGACATTAGGAGCTAAACTAAACTTGGAATTGGAAGAAGATGAAAGTGAACTATTACCACTAGTGCTATTGTTGTTGTTATTATCTAGAGTTGACATGTGATAGGAAGGTAAAATACCAGTACTATAAGATAGAGTTTGACTGTGATCAATTGGTTGTTGAGTTGTTGAATTGTTGCTTGTGGATCTAGGTGAATGTCCAATATTAGAGTAACTACTATAACTGTTATTGTTACTGTGTTGAGGTGATGGATGTGTAGATGGATGTGGAACTGCATATCTTGAATGTGCACCTGATGTTGCATTATTAAAATGATCAACAGTCAATGGTACACAAGTCAAATGGTAGTAATAGAAACTCTTGATTGCCAATTCAAAAAGTTGAGTTTCAATATGACCAGTATAGATATTTTCGTTTATCCATTGTTTCTTCTGACCGAGAATCTCGTCGATTACACCCTGTGAGTTACTATAAAGTGGTCCGTAAAACTCTTCACTGTCCAAATCAATTTTTGTTATATAATTGACAACATTGATGGGGATCAAAGGGTTGGTTGTACTCTTGCTTAGTGAAGCGACCTTTGGCATTCCAACAAGTTTCAGACTACAGAGATCATTAAGCATCAGTGGAGTGGTTTTCCAAGGATGGAATATCTCTTTGCCACCAGATGCTGGTGATGGTTGTCCAACTGTAAATATACTTAATGCATAGACCATTGCAATGATTTGTTGTTCTTTATCAACACTACCAATAATGACAACAGGTCGGCCTTTGAGTAAGGAGAATACTACATGTCGTAGCCAAACATATCTATTCAAGAACTTCAGTAGTCCTCTACCATATAGAGGTCTCTTATTAGTAGACCACAGATAATTTGAAAAGGTTTCATATTTTTGTTGGTTACTTGAATGTACATGTGCATTAGAGTATCTATTAATGATATTAGGTAGACCACTTCCACCACTTCCTACTATTGAACTATAATTATTAAAACTATTTGTTGCACTGTTATTAGCAATGATATCTGCTGCTGATAATTCAAAATTTGGAATTTCATTCAGTGAAGTTGATGACATTACTGATAAATAGGAACTTGGATCTGATGAATAGGAGCTCAATGAATTATGTGAAAAAGATTTGATTTTCATTGATGATGATGTTGCTGTTTTTGGTTTGTGAATCTCTTTCATCTGAGATTTATTATAAGATCTCTTACAATCCATCTCATATCTAAAATTTAAAATATTGGTCTGTCCTATAGCCAAAAGTGATGATTGGTTTTCTATGATTGTAATAAATAAAAAATGTTAGAAATAAATAGGTAATTTATAAATCTAGATTTATACATACGTATAGCCTGTATATCTAGGCTATCAAATTCCATTTGTAAGGTCGAATTTGAAAAGTATTTATAACATTGTTCTAGTTTATGAAGGAATTTATCAAAACAATTTGGTGCAATCTCGTGTATAAGCCTTAGTGGTTTATCAAGATGACCTGTTTTGTTGATTGAATCCAGAATTTTTGGATCCGATGTCTCAATGGGTTCATTTGAAAAATGAATGGTACCCAATGAAGACTCCATATAGAAAGGTAGAGATGATTTCTCTCTGTATTGGTTGGAACTTTGAATCTTTCTCTCTTGTTCAAATAGATTCTCTATTGATTGCATCTCAGACATTATATCACCTATAGAAGCCATAATGTCACTAAGAGACTGCTGCTTTATATTATATATATTTGTAACTTCATCTGGTGTATATATTGTATCTTTTGCTGTGTTTCCGTCACTACTACTATCATAATCACCTCCATTAGTTATATTGGGTGTAGTAGTACTACCATTACCATCACCATTACTATTCAATTCCTTTTGTTGTTTCTCTTGTTGTTGATACAATTTACTATAGTAATTCAAAGTGAATTCCAAATCTTTCTTTCTCTGTTGATATTCAATTTCAAATAATACATGATTTTTACTTTTTAGTAATGTCGTCAATTGATTAAATTTAAATATAAATTTATCAAAATATCTAATAATCTTGTGTGGATCTCTAGTAAGATACGATAAAACCAATGGTCTTACATATCCTCTTGCATATATATCAAACAGTGAAAAATGATGTACCTTTACAACCAAAAACAAAATTTAAAATATTAGTTTCAACCATATATTCTTAAGAATAATCAAATTATATTACATACATATGCATAGATTTCATTCTTATCGTTATTAGTTACAGTATAAAACATTTGAGAATCTTTTGCATAGGTTTTCAAATCATTGGTTTTGTTTTGAAAATCTACAGACATGATTTTAACTACATATTTTGGTAGATCAAAACTACCACTGAATAGGAAAGTGTGATCTGGAATGATATTAAGTGCCATTGGACCAGCTTGTTCACTAAATTCTGATAACACTACAAAATCATCAATTATAGGTGTTGGTTGATGTGCTAATAATGAATTAGTGGATGTTTGTGGACTCATAGTATTGGGATTGGCAGTAAAGAAATACATGTCATTGTAATTCCCATTACTAGTTTGAGAAGTACCCAAAATTCCATTACCACCACTGGCTCCATTAGATTTTGTGTATCTAGTTGAAGATTGAGGTGAATTGAGTGGTCCACTTATATTACTATTTCCGCTCATATTCATATTTCCACTAGAGTTATTGTAACTGTTACCACTTGTATTATTGCTATTGTTATAGTTGTTGTTATTGTTGTTGTTATAGGATTGGTTACTGTTATTATTAACTGAAGATGAAGATTTAAAAAGTGATGTTATACTGTCACTTAAAGTAGACAGAATACTATTACTTGAGTTATTGATATTACTATTCTCTCTAGAGATATTTATAGAAATATTATTATAATTATTATTTGAGTTATTGTTACTACCTATACTACTATTATTGAGATTTTTGTAATTTATTAATGGTGGATATTCTGAAACAGAGGAATGAAGGGATAAATCATCATTGCTGCTCATGGTTCTCTCTGGGAAATTTAAAAATCATTAAAAGGGATATCCCCAGTGTTTTGCTATTTTGGTGGCGGTGGTACCCTGTTTAAGTTGTTTTATAAAAAAAAAAAAAATTTTTCAAAACACACCCATTGAGAAGATCTTTTTGGGATTTATAAATCAGTTTGATGATTCTTTTGGAAATTCTAGAATTTATTTGAATTTTATTTATTTATAGGACAGCTGCAACTGGCACTGGTAGTGGATAATTTGGAAAATTGGATATTGGACTTGTAACAGTAGTCTTTTCTAGAGTTTCTACATTTAAAGTTGTCAGGAGTATTTTAGTTTTGGAAAGATGTGTTATAAAGACAATGTAATTTTGGTTGTATGCAAATACAGTCTCTCCAAATCCAATGTTATCAGGTACATTAGCCAACAGGGTGAAAGTATTATTGTTTTGGTTGACTCTGTAAAATAGAGTTTCAAAATTTCCTTGGTTGTAAGATGCATACAATTCACCATTTAGAACAAAGAGATTGGTTATAGGGTAATTTGGGTAGTGGGCATAGATGTGAGATGAGTTGAGTTGACCTGACTCCACACCATATTGAGCAATTTCCAATTCTGAATTTTCATTATAAAAATTAATATAATAAACCTTATTTACAGAATCATAAGCACCAGAGGGCTGGAAATTCAGTGGTTCGCTACTAGGATTAGGTACGTAAATGTAATCTAGTTCATTTTGATTGAAATCATATTTAGTGATATTCATGTATCCTTCAATAGTAAACAAATCAAAGATGGCATTTAAATCTGCGTCGTATCCAAACGATGGTGCTGGATCAAAAAGGTCAAGACCTACAGTAGTATTGACAGATGCCACAGTAGTCATATTGAATTCGTTTACATTGAAACTTGATAGGAAGTATTCCCAACCAGATGGTATCTTTCTGTACCCAAACAATAACAGATCAGTTTCAGAATCTTCTTTATTTAGAGCTGATAATACTGTACCTCTGGGAAACTGTGTCAATGTTTGAGATTTCACAGTGTCACCTGTTGCCAAATCAATTACATGTACAATAGGATGTTCTCCAAATACAATATCAGTACTACTGAAATAGTATAGATTCTTTGGTGGTGATGTTGTAGAGCCGCATTCAACCAATACACCATATATGCAAAATATAGCTAAACTAATTCTCCAATTTAACATTATTTAATTTTAATGTCTATTCACTTTCAACTTTAATCAACATGTTTTTTTTGAAAAACCATTTAAAAAATTATTAGAAGGGAAGCTGATTCTGAAAAATATCAGAATCAACAATTCAATTCACTGTTTTTTCAGACGAAACCGAAAATCCGAATTATATATATAATGGTAGTTTATAATTACAAAGATCCTGTTTATTAATTCTAATAAATAAGAAAAAAAGTAACCTTTTATATCAATTTTTAAAACTTTCTTTGAACCAAAAGAGATGACTTTGACCTGTGGATATTTTGGAGATTTTGAACTCATTGAGTTTACTACACCATTCCAGTCATAGCAAACAGGCTTGTTATTCAACAACGGTTCAAATACTGTCTTCATCAGGCTTCTAAACAATCCAATTGAAAGCGATATTTATCTTATTCATACTTCAATTTTTAATAGTTGTTATTTACTATTATCACCAATTGTCTTTTATTTGGTTGTAGTTTATATTTAAATAAGCCTTATACCCTTTTAAGTAATAGTTACAGTAACATGAACATCTAATGTGGAGTCATCATCAAAGGTCAACATCTAATAGACCACCTAGTTGCAATTTAAAATATATTTTAACCTAATGATAATATATTTATATGAAAATTATTTAAATAGTCAATATAGTGTAGTATAAACCTATTATAAATACTATACTATTTATAATAGGTTTATACTACACTATATTGATCAATATATTGACTATTTAAATAATTTTCCACCAACTATGAATCGTTTAAAAAAGGTTCCCAATCTTTGCCTTCAAAGTAGGACTTGGATGAAATGACTATGTTCTTGTTTCATTCTTGAGCCATCCAAAACAAGTTGAGATGGCTTGTTAGATATTGCTGGATGGATCAGAGCCGGTATATAGTTACAGTCCTTAGACAGGGATTTGTAATAGCTTTTCAAGTATTCTCTGCTTTTCATTAGAGCAGGTTTGAATTGAGCAAGTTCTTTTGTTTCACTGAGTCTTTTAATAGAGTTGAATAAATAATTGATGGCCGTAGATCGATCGGTTTCCATCTCTGACTATGATTGTAAGACATGGTGTATCTATATCCTAATCTATGTAATTTGGGTTTTCCATTAAGATTTCTTTGCCTGCCAAGTTGAATTGAAAAAGAATTTCAATTCACAATTTCTATCCAAATACATAATAACTATCCAATCACAAAATATTACACATATATCTCCACAACTTATATTTATTTGCAATTATATGTTTGATTATTTGCAAGATACACTACTTCATTACATGCCTTTTTATATGCAGAGATATTCACTTCTCTACATTTTGTTTTTTTAAACCTGTGAAGGCTTCTATATCTAGTAGGGTATCCTCTATTACCTGTTGTACCTTTTGTTTTTGAATATCTTTCTTATCCTGCTTTGATGAATTTATAATGTCGTTCCTCTAAATCCTTCGTCGGCATGCTCTAAATTATATATATTCAACATGTTGGTACTCATGTATATTTGCAATTTTATCTAAACTATTTAAATTCTTTGAAAGAATCACTTACGATGATATAGACTTTAATATAATGTTAAAAGTTATGTTTTTGTTTTTTTTTTATTTTTTAAGTTCACATGCTTTCATTTGTTGGGAAAAGATTAATTAATACATCTTTAGGATACAGATATTACAGTAGTAAAATGACAAAATCAGTTTTAGTACCAATTGCAGATGGTTTTGAAGAGATTGAAGCCATTACTATTATTGATGTTCTAAAAAGAGCTGGTGCCAATGTAACAGTTGCCTCTATCACTGGAAAGAATCAAGTTAAAGGTGCTCACGGTGTTCAAATAACCACTGATGATTTATTCTCTAATATTAAAAATAATTCATTTGATTTGAGTATGTATTGTATCTATTTATATAGAATTTAGGATAGCAATGAGATAGAGATTAATAATGTAAATTTAAAGTCTCATTGCCAGGTGGATATGATAATGCAACAAGTTTAGGAAACTGTGCTGAACTAGTTGAATTACTAAAGAAACAAAAATCAGAGAACAAGTGGTATACAGCCATCTGTGCTTCACCAGCTTTGGTTTTTGCAAAGAATGGTTTATTGAATGATAAAGCTGTTTGTTATCCTGCCGGACCTTTGAATGAGTTGGTAGGTTCCAAACTCAACTCTGAAGCCAGAGTACTTGTAGATAAGAATTGTGTTACTTCTAAAGGTCCAGGTACCAGTATGGAGTTCAGTTTAGAATTGGTTTCTCTCCTCTTCGGAGAAGAAAAGAAAAACAAATTAATTGGTGAAATGATTGTTAAATTTTAATCTCTTTACATTTAATTTCATCACCTATTATTAAGTTTTCAAACAAAAATAAACTTTACTTGTATACATTCACATTCATCATACTTTGATTAGTTTGAACCAAAATATCTGTTGAGAAAAAAGAAAAATTTTAGAATAAATGGGTTTTCCACCTCATCAAAGATATTTTCATTATTATTAAAAAAAAAATCACCCACTCCCACTATCCATCCTTTCGATATTCTTTTCTCTGAATAATTATGAGGATTGATATTTGAATTGTAAGTTTAAATTATCATCACTGAAATAAAAGGATTTTAACATTAAATCAATAGAGAAAATGAGTAACAATAATGGATATAAACCTACATTTTACAATAATTTAAATCACATACCGATACAGAATCAGGTACCTAAAAACCCACAACCTGTAGCTTATCAACCAACCTTCTATAATAATATGAATATTATTCCTCAACAACCTCAACAACAACCTCAACAACAACCACCACAGCAATATGGACAACCACAAGCACCCATTCAAAAACCAATTGCAAAACCCATTCCTCAACAACAACCTCAATCACCAATGCAAAAACCAATTGCAAAACCCATTCCTCAACAACAACCTCAATCATCATTACAAAAACCTATAGCAAAACCTATCCCACAACAACAACCACAACCACACCAACAGCAACAAACACCTAGTTATATAAATGCATCATTACCACCACCAATTGCAACAACACAAGCATCACCAAATAGACCAGTATCTTTTATACAGCCACAACAACCTCAATCACCAATACAAAAACCTATTGCAAAACCAATTCCTCAGCAATCACAGCCACAATATCAACAACAACCCCCACAACAACAATTTAACACACCAATTAAGAGATCAACATCAGTACAACAATTAACAACATCACCTCAACAATATCAGCAACAAGGTACTAGTTTTGTAAATGCACCATTACCACCACCAATTACATCAACAACACAAGCATCACCTAATAGACCAGTCTCTATTATACAGAATACACCACCTTCATATAAACCACAACCTAACATGTCACCAATAAAGAGATCAGCATCTGTACAACAATTAACATCACCTTCACCTTTACAACAATCACCACATAAACCACAACCACAACCACAACAACCACAACAACAACCAATTAATAGATCAGTATCAATGCAACAGTTGAATTCACCCCAATATAATAGTACACCAACTATAAAAAGAAATAATGATGTACCTCAATCATCACCTATTTATAAATCACCTCAATCACCATTATATAAACAACCACCACAACAACAAATACCAAAACCACAATTTAACCAAACCATTAATAATAATTTACCAACATTTTCAAAACCATCTAGTCAACAAAAACCTTTTGTTATCGATCATAATAGTAACAAAAAGATTAATATTATTCCTAATGTTAATAGCAGTAATGGTAGTGTGAATCCAAATAGTAAGAGTGTAACACCAACATTACCTCCTCCTATAGTATCTACTACACTTTCATCAACAACATGGAGAGAAAAGGGTATATTATTTGGATTCCCAATGTTGAATAATAATGATATAAAGAATTCAGTAATGTCTTTGTTGTCTTCTAATGATGGTATTGAGACTTTTACAAACTCATGTTTGACTCTATTTAACAATAGAGGTTTGAGTATACCTGAACTTGACCAGTTATCAGCAAATGCTCAGTATTATAATATATCAACACTACTGAAACAAGTGTACAAGAGTCAACCACAGAAATCAGATCCTTTTAAATTGAAATTATATGATACACTGTCACTGTGTGTAGTTGAACAAAAGATAAACTATAGTGACATGATTATAGATTTAGAGAAACAGGGTGATATTGAAAAAGTAACTTTGAAAAATGTTATTGTTACTATTGAACAACGTGATAAAGTCTCTATTGAGAGACTTAATACATTTACATTCTCGTCTGGGTTGAAGTATCTGAAGGATGTAGGTCAGACATTTGAAATTCAGTTTGCACAAGACATTCAATCCAATTGTGTGCTACCTATTGGGTACTATAAAGTTGGAAATATTAGAAGACTAAAGGATTTGGAGATTGATATCGTTGGTAAAGATTCAATGAAATTCACTGTATCTTTAGCTATTCATGATACTACTATATCCAATGGAAATTCTAGTGAAACTATGCCAAATACTGCAATTAATTCAATTTATAAAATTCAAGTTAGAGAGTCTCGTCAGAATATCACTCAGATTACTAAATCTAATATAGATAGTTATATCAGTGTCACTGAAAATCAAAATGAGAAACAAAAGACACTTCATCAAATGGAACTTTTGAAACAAGAGAAAGACAAAATACGTTATCTTCTCATTCACAGTGACTATAAAGATTTACTAAACTTGTTACTTAGTGAGTTGGTAAAATCCAAGTTACAATCGATAGACTATCAGGTTGTGAAAAGTAGTTATTCAGAGATGCACAACCATTACAATCAAGTATTTCAACAGATTGTAGAGTTAGTTGGTAACTATCAGAAATGTGGTGTGTCTATGGTGACTGTGGACTCTTTTCTCAGGGAATTGGTGCTGGAGTCAAATTATGCAAAGTTAATTGACAAAGAACAGAGTATTGTAATTGCAAAGGTTATGGGAATTCTTCAAAAGGCTTATGAAGAGGCACTTAAATTGCAGGATAAAAACACTGTTTTCTTTATTGGAAATACAGGGTCTGGTAAGAGTACGGTTATTGCTCATTTGTTGGGTGCAAAGTTGACATCTTCTGTGAATAAGTTAGGTCATGTGACTTATAGTCATGGTGATACGACAGATAGGTATCCTGTAATAGGTCAGAGTTTGACTGAATCTGAGACTTTGATATCTAAGGGTTATACATTAGGTAATGGTAGTGATGTGGTGCTATGTGATTGTCCAGGGTTTAAAGATAGTAGAGGGTCAACATATGAACTTGCTACTAATCTCAGTGTTGATTTATCCATTCAGAAATGTAAATCTATTAGAGCTTTGGTAGTTGTCCTTCCCATACAGGTATTTTCAACTGACAGAGCCACTCCAGTTATTGAAATGATTGAAACTGTCAGAGAGAGATTTCCAAAGGTTTTCGACCCTAATAACATGGACCATTCTAATAATGTGTATATACTCATTAGTAAGGGGTCTCAGACTACCAAAGAAGCTAGAAAACCATTTGAAGAAGGTGCATCCCCTAATGCATTTGAAAGTTTCTTTAAAGAGTCTATAGAAACTTATCAGAAAGTTCTGAATAAGGATCCAACAAAAGGTCATTCAAACTCTGAATTAAACGAGGCATTACGAAGAAGATCAATATGGAATGCATTAGTACAGTTATGGAAAAAGAAACAAATCATTCTATTGGATATGGAAGATCAGTTTGAGAAAGATAAGTTGTTACAGAGAATCTCAAAGTCTCCAGAAATGGATAAAAAGTATTATGAAAAGTCACTAAAGAATGGTAATCTTAGAAAGACTTTGACTGATGTCTTGCAGATTTCCACACATACATTTAGTGAACTTCTGTTTAAGAGATACATTTCAAGCATTGGTGATATTCAATTGTTGAATAAATCAATTCAAGAACAACATATGAAAATGGACCAGATTCAAGAGACTTCAAGTTCTAAACAGAATAATGAACTGACATTGAAAGAGAATATTAAAAAGTATCAAGATATTCTAACAAAAATTAGTAATCATACTATAAATGATGATGAAATGTTTACATTTAATCAACAGGCTAAAGACCAGATTATGGATATTGATCAGAAACTGTATCAGTTGGAAGTTACTCTATATGAAGGTCAACAGGATCAGTATGCTATTGAACAACAGATACTGTCAAAGTCACAGATATTAGATGGTGTGTTTCAACAAATTCACCAGATTGAGTTGGAAATGGACCAGTTTAGAAATACACAGGTTGTAGATACACTATTCAGCTATATAAACGGACCTGACCAAACTCTTCAATTGTTCACTTTGAAATCTGGTGCTAATGAAACTAATTTTGAAGAAATGAAAAATTTCACCAATGAAGATGTGGTAGAAGAGAATATCTATAATACCAGTACCTACGTTGGAACTGTGAATATCACTGTAATCATTGAGAAGGAGTATAGACTAGTTGAAAAAGATAAAATGAAGGATATCCATCAAGAGAAATATGCAATTCTTCAAGGTAGAAATTTCAAAATTTGTGATAATCTAGGTAGTAAAGCTTCACCTTGTGGTACTAAAGTAATATACTCATTCGATACTATATGGAGTGGTAATCCAGATGAAATACCATGGTTTTCAATTGAGCATATTGTACCAGGACAAGAATACAATTACTCAATGATTCAGAATCTTCAATCTGATCTTCGTGGACAAAAAGAACAGTTATCTATTGAATCTAAAGCATTGGAATTACTTAGAAAAGATTTGTCAGGATGTAAATCTACAGTAACACATGCTCAGCAGTCTTTAGACATTCTGATGAATGAGAAAAAACAGTTACTAGAACAACAACAACAAGACCTTTATAACCAAGTAACTAAATCATTGGAAGTCGATACACAAGCTCTAGAGAGATCTAAAAATGATTCAAGATCCAATGAACTTGTAACATCATGTCTAGATAGAATCCAATTGTTGACCTCTGACAAGACACAAATACAAATCAACAAGAGAAATCTAGCTGTTATCATCTATCATCAATGGGAGACTGCATACTCTCTCATTGAATTTACAAAAATACTTGGTGGACAGGAATTTAATCCTTTCATTCACTATTTCCAACAAAATTTAAATACAATAGTACAGGAACTAAAGAACGACCTGTCAATTCAAAACATTCCAATTAGAAAAATTGAAATTATAAGTACTTCTCAACCTATCAATAGACCTAAACTCAATCAAAATGCTAGATAATCACTTTAAACATCTCTTTCAATGTATTTTAAATAAAATCTTATATTTAACTAATAATCAATGTGTTTCCTCTAACTTTGTATCCCCAAAGATTTGAACTAAGATACATTATCCATATATAGATAAATAATTATTTCTTGGTATGAACAACTATAATATTATATTTAATAATATAGAATACTGAAATTTCATTGAGATTAATGGTAAATTAAAATTTGAATAATCATTATTTAAATTAATTTTTTTTAGATGGTTTTTTTTTTATTAGTATATTTAATATATATACCTTACTGAATAAATTTTATCTGTACTTGTATATTAAGTTACAGACATAAATAAATGTCAGAATTTAAGTATAATATATTAGATACTAATTTAAACTGCAATTTAAGCAGTAATATAAATTATAATTTAAATATAAAAAATAATATAAATAATAATAAAAATAATAATAAAAAAAGAAAGGAGCGTGATGATTATCTAGATATCACAGCTACCATCACCACCAACACCAACCCCACTAATGCTACAGCTACTACACTCAATAGCAGCATTTCAACTAGAGTTGAAAAAAAAATTATGCTTATTGAAGATGTAGTAAGCAATGAAGAAATCAACAGAGATTTCTTCAATCTTTTTAGCATTGTAGTTCCAGGTAAATCTTACTTGGATTTAGATGGTCCCTACCTTCAACCATGGGTAGAAGACAACTACTGTTGTACCAACTCAGTAGTTGTAGATTCTAGCTCAACTCTAGGAGATGAGTTTTTGATCTTCTCAGAAGAAGATAAACAACAACAACAACAACAACAACAACAACAACAACAACAACAACAACAACAACAACAACAACAAAAATCACCATCATCTGAGGTATCAACTCCATCACCACCTCAAGAGTTGAATTTTGTTGATTTGACTGGTGATGAGGATATTCCCTCACCTTCAAAATCAACAACCTCCTCCTCACCTTCACCTTCCTCATCTTCACCTTTAGTTGTTGCTTCAGTAAGCACAACTACAACTTCAACTACAACTTCAACTAGTACCAACAACAAGAACAAGAACAGACCTGCTTCTGAACCAAAAGCAAGAAAAACAGGTTCCAGAGCAGGAAAGAAGAAGAACAGCACTACTGCTGCCACCACACCAAAAGTCCCAAAGAAGGCTGGAAAGAAAGCTTTTGGTTTTGTAGATGTTACCCAGTCCACTGAGAAGAGGGCAAAGGGTATATACCAGAAGCTGGATGCCAAGAAGAATTAAAGGGCTCTATAGAAGTAATTGCTGGTTTCAATGTCTATCTAGAGTATGAATTCATTCTCAAAGGATCTGGTTGGTTATTCAAGACGTTTATCTCAGTGGTATTTGGATTGGAATCCATTTGTTGTCTGCTGAGTGTCTTGTAACTGGATCCAAAGTGAGAAATGTTTCTCGAGCGTTATCTGATTTGATGTTTCATTCCCAATAGTACCGTTTTGGTTTTCAAGATGTTAACTCTTTGGTAAATGGATTGGATTCCATTTGTTGTCCATGGGTGTCTTGTTATTGGGTCTGACTTGCGTTTCTATAAGTTCTTTATTCTGGTTTCCTCATTTGTCTTAGTTGGTGTTCCTCTTCAAGTTCAATGGTATTTCAATAAATTAGTTTCTAGTATTCTTCTTTTCTAATATTTAAAAAATTTGTTTTGATTAATTTTTAAAATTTTTGATTATATTTCACCCCTTTCATTACTTAAAATAAACTAATCAAAATAAATTTTTAAAATTATAACAAATGATCAAACGTTACAGATTTTTATTTTTTATTTTTTTTAATTAATTTTATAAAATATATTTAGTTTATTAATTTGTTGATCAAAAGAGAAAAATGACAGGATATAATTTATTAGAAATAGTATCATCATGTATAGATTTAGCAGAGCAATCTGGTAAAATTATTAGAGATATTTTTAATTCTGGTACTCTAGATATTAAAATGAAGTAACTATTAGTAACAGAGAGTGTTTGCGATGATTGATAATATTAATGATGATTGAATTTGTATTTAGAGGTGAAGATGATCCTATGACAGTTGCTGATTTAAAATCACAACAACATATTATTGCAGGTTTAAGAAATCATTGGCCTGATATAAAGATTGTAGGTGAAGAGGATTGTGAAGTACCACCAACTCAAACATTCCCTGATAGAACAAAATTACAGAAATACAGTGACTCTGCACCAAAAGATTATTTGAATATGAATAAGGAAGATGTTATTGTGTTTATTGACCCTTTAGATGCAACTAAAGAGTTTACTCTAGGTCGTGTACATTGTGTTATGACATTGATTGGTATTACATATAAGGGTGTACCTGTAGGTGGTGTTATATATCAACCATTTGTAGATGCAGATGGTCTTCCAGTACCCAAGGAACAAGCATCTCAGTGGGTTGGTAGATTAGTTTGGGGAATTGTTGGAATTCCAGTTGAGAACCTAAAAGACAAAAGAGCACCTGAAGACAAAGGAAAAGTTATTATTGTAACTACAGCCTCACACTTTAATCAAGACATTGAAAACTCAATTCAAAAGATTCAACCAGACAAGGTACTTCGTACTGGTGGTGCAGGGTACAAGACTCTCATGGTCATTGAAAATCTAGCTGATGTCTATTTATTCTCAACTGTTGGTACAAAACTCTGGGATATTGCAGCACCACATGCTATCCTATCTGCTGTTGGAGGTACACTAACACAACCATCAGGTAAACCAGTAAATTACACTGACAATCTTTCACTAGTCGAAAACAAAAATGGTATTGTTGTCACTATTGGTGATCATCAAAAATACATTAATTTATTAAACAAATAAAAAAATAATTGTAATATATATTAAATTGAATGATAAAAAAATGAGAAATCTCACAATTCTGAATATTTTAACTTTTTTTGTTTGATAAAAGGTGTTTCGTTCGTTTGATTTTTTTTTTTTTTATAATTTAGTTTAGTTAAATATGAATAATTTAAAAATAAATGAGGATGCTATTAGCTCCTCTAATCAAGAGATATTAGAAGATTATTTTACAGATTCAGATTCAGAAGAATACTATAGTGATGACAGTGATAGTTATTCAGAAGATGAGAATGAAGATAAGATTAGAGGTGAAAGAACTTCACTTTCAAATAAACCATTGCAACCTAAAGCTGCAATGTTAGAACAGAAATATCAAAATAAAATCAATTTATATAATATAGCACCAAAGAGAGTTACACAAGAATCACATTATAATCTACCTACATCAGTACAGACAGCAATTAAAGAGATTAATAAGAAGGATGATAAACAAATGATTAGAATGACTGATAAAGAGAATAGAGCAACTACTGAACAGGTACTGGATCCACGTACACGTTTAATGTTGTTTAAGATGATTAATAAGGGTGTGTTCTCTGAGGTTAACGGTTGTGTATCAACAGGTAAGGAAGCCAATGTATACCATGCCTTTGTAGGTAACGGTGAAGAACGTGCTATAAAAGTATACAAAACCAGTATTTTGGTATTCAAAGATCGTGACAAGTACGTCACTGGTGAATTTAGGTTCCGTAGAGGATACAGTAAACACAACCCCAGAAAAATGGTAAAAGTGTGGGCTGAAAAAGAATTTAGAAATTTGAATAGACTTAAGCAAGCTGGAATTCCATGTCCTACTCCAATAACTTTAAGAAACCATATTGTGGTTATGACATTTATAGGTGAAGATGGTCAAGCTGCACCTAGATTAAAAGATGCCAATATAGCCGTTGAAAAGTTTGGTCAGTTGTATATTGAGTGTATTAAAATGATGAGAATACTCTTTCATCAGTGTAGATTGGTACATGCTGATCTTTCAGAATACAATATACTCTATTACAAGAACCAGTTACATATTATCGATGTCAGTCAATCTGTGGAACATGATCACCCACATTCTTTAGATTTCCTCAGAATGGATTGCACCAATATCACCGATTTCTTTAGAAAGAAGGATGTTACTACAATGTTTATTCAAGAACTCTTTGAGTTTATTACCGATTTGACAATTACCGATGCAAATATTGACAAGTATCTAGAGAACATGTTAGAGAAGATACAGGCAAGAGGTGAACCCACCAATGAACAGAAAATTCAAGAACAGGTATTTAGAAATTCATTTATTCCTAGAACTTTAGATCAAGTTATTGACTTTGAAAGAGATATTGAAAATGTTCAAAAGACTGGTAATACTGATGGTATCTTTTATCAGACTCTTGTAGGTTTGAATAAAGATCTAACTGGTCCTTCAACTAAACCTGATGGCTTGCATAGTTCAGATGAAGAAGACAATGATAGCTCTGAATCTGATGATGATGAATCTGATGATGATGATGAATCTGATGACGATGATGAAAATCAAAATCCAACAATCACTTCAGCAGATGGAACCACACCAGAACTCTCCAAAAAAGAAAGAAAGAAATTAGTTAAAGAACAAAACAGAGAAAGAAGAAAAACAAAAATACCAAAACATGTAAAGAAATTACAAAAGAAAAAGAAAGCTGAAAAGTTTGGAAAGAAAAAGAAATAAATAATTAATTTAGAAATCATCATTTAATTTGAAAAAGTTAATTTTTGTTTTTTCATTTTTTCATGTTCAAAACAAATGAAATTCATCATTTTAGCACTTTTATATATAGTTTGTAGTTTGAATGCAAATGAAGAAAGTTTTCTTCATAATGCAGTTGGTGCAGCTGATGAACCATTTGGAATTGAAACTAAACTAAATGTAGTACTAGTTGGTTTACAAGGTGATGGTGGATATAATTATATATTGAATGCTCAGATATTCAATGAACTTTTACAAGATTCTTACCCAATACACAGACCACATTCAATTGATAAATCAAAGTATTTGATATTGGATGACTACATTAATGATCACAGTAGACATAAAAAAGATAAAGAACAAGACTTTAAGTCCATGTTGGTACATAATGACTTGAAATACAATGTAAAGTCACTTCCAACTTCATTTCTTCAATCATTAGAAACTCAAATGATTGATGGTCTAAGGTTAAAAGTATGTTTATTTTAATATTTTTATCATAAACAACATAGATGATCTAATATACCAATGAATGTAAAATAGAATGGGAATACATATAAACTATCTATAGAACATATGGAAACATTTTTTGAATCACAGTTACCTTTACATAATGTAGATATTCAAGAATTTACTATAGTATTTTTAAATCCAAGTAGGGCTAGATTATTTGGAGGAAATGAACAAATGAATTATGAATATGAATTTCAAGGTAAAGTTTGTGGACCTACTTGGATATCTAGTGGAAGATATGTGATTGTAGATTTGTCGGCTAAAGGTCTGGCATATGGTAGTACCATACACAAGTCTAATGAAGAGTTGATTAGTGAAGGATCAGTAACACCTGATTCCTTACCAAGACTCATAGAGTATTTTCTAAAAGAAGGTCAACAAGGTACTGCAGTACGTGGTGAGTCACCAATAGAGTTACAAGCACACATGACTGCTATTGTAATACAATCTATTCAATATATATTCTGTCAAGACTCCAAATATGACTACATCCCAATTTTTCAAAAAGTTTTGATCCCCATTTTAATTTTTAAAGATCATTTTGAAGGTGCTAGTAGATTTGTGGAAGAGACATCACTGGACTTATCTGTGATTAAAAGAGAGGCTAATAGATTATTCCCATTCTCAGATGTCTCTGTTATTGTTGGAGAGCATTCTCTTCATGATCACAAACACATTGCAATGGCATTATCGAAATCCATTCAATCTCACACCAGTTTTGAGTTGAACCCTGCAACTAAAACCTATCATCCATACACCAAGACTTTTGTAGATTCCAAAGAACTATTGATGAAATTAAAGAAAGAAGATGATATATTGGCATCGGGTTTAATTGGTGACCATGTCACACCAATTCCTTTAGATATAGCAAAAGGGGGATCCACAACAAAAGGTGGTGCAAATCTACAAAAAACTAAAATTCTTCCAGTTTATGTATTTTCATTGGACTCTCAGCCGGATTTGTTTATTGATAGGTACCAGATATATGCAGCCAATCAAGAGGCTGTTGTTGTGTTGCAGTCGAGAATCACGACTAAAGACTATGACAATATCTACTATACCGATAATGTAACTGTAGATATCGACACTAAACATTTGAATAGATATATAATAGCAGGTTTAGCTAATAGTCAAGGAGCAATGGGACCTACATTTAGATTCTCTCCAGAGCATTTTAGATTGGTTAATAACTATCTATGGTCATTTGGTCAACATCCTTTTGGATACTTTGGAAACAGTTCAGCAATCTCACAACTATTTGTAGATTGTATAGTTAGAAACACAATTGTTACAACTCTGCAAGCATCTGACTATTCTCTAAATTTAGCATTCAATAAGATTCAAGAGTTCTCACAGAGATATTTGGTAAACTCTTTTGGATACGATTTGGATGAGGTACCAACTGGAATGTTCCTCATTGACAGACTCTACCATAGACCTCCTAGTAAAATACCAATACTCAAAGGAATCATTCAACGATTGCATTCCGAGTTGGAAGATATAGCATCACGTACACATGAGGCCTTAGGTTACAATCTCAACAATAGAAAAAAACATGAGATTTCCAGTAACCTCCTACTCATTTCCTCACGATCCAGTGGATTTTTAGAATACGTTACACAGGAACTACAAAAAGCTGAATCTGAACTCCTATGTTGTGCCATCAAATCCAATCCCATTCCTCTGATCGAAGATAGTCCTAGAAACTACAAAATCCTCTATTACCTACTCTTTTTATTTTTAGTATTGGTATTTGCATGTGTTTTTATCAACAAAAGACTAAATTGAGAAATCGATTAGAAATTACATTGCTTTTGATAAAGAAGGGAATTTTTTTGTAAAATAATCAAAAATAAAATTCAAATTTGATAACTGTGAAAAAAGTTCACACAAAACGAAAAATATTTTTTATTTTTTTTTAGTTTAGATTTAGAATACAGATAAAACCACTCACTTAGAATGGCAGAAACAACTACACCACCAAATGAAGTAGACACAGCAACTATTAATAAAATTTTAAAACAAGTAGAATACTACTTTTCCGATTCCAATTATCCAAGAGATAAATTTTTAAATGTAGAAGCTGCTAAACATCCAGATCAATGTAAGCACAAAATGAAATAGACATGGTGTGGGGGAGAGAATTTGGAAATTAGAATGTGGGTGTGTGTTAATTCATTTTTTTATAATAATATAGATATTGGAATTGATGTCATTGCATCTTTTAAAAGAATGAAAGAACTTTCAGAAGATTTACAATTGATTTCAGATACTTTAAAGAAATCTGATAAACTAGTAGTCAGTGAAGATGGTAAGATGGTAAAGAGAGTATATCCAATCCCAGAATCTATTGGTTCTGAAAAATCATTATATTCAAAAGGTTGGCCTTTAGATACCACAACCATTGAAAAAGTTGAAGAATTCTTCAAACCATACGGAAAAGTACTTTCTGTTAGATTCAGAAAGAACCGTGACAAGACATTCAAAGGATCTATGGTCTGTGACTTTGAATCTGAGGAAATTGTAAACAAAATTGTTGAAGAAGCACCAAAACTCGCTGATGCTGAATTGCAATACATGACTTTTAATAAATTCTCTGACGAGAAGAAAGCCGAACAGGAAAAATACCTTTCCACCAAGAAACCAAGCAAAGACAAAAAGAGAAAGACAATGGAAGAAGGTAAAGAAAACCCAGATAACAACACTGACGAGAGCAAAGAAGCCAAAGTCGATGAAAAAACCACCACCGAAGAAAAGGAAACTATTGTTATGGTACCAGGATGCATTATTGCCTTTGACAATATGACCTCACAAAGAGGTGAATTGTCAACTTTTTTCACTCAATATGGTGAAGTTGCTTTTGTAGGTTACAACAGTGCTGAAACTGTCGGTACTGTTCGTTACACAAACCCAGAGAATGCCAAAAATGCTCTTGCCAAATTACAAGAGGAAAAGAAAGAGATTGGCGGTAAGGTTCCAAACTACAGATTATTGGATGGTGAAGATGAGAAAAAGGAATGGGATGTCTTGATTGAAAAAGAGAAAAACAGACAACAATCTGGTGGAAAGAGAGGAGGCCGTGGAGGTAGAGGAGGTCGTGGAAGAGGTGGACGTGGTAGAGGAGGTAAAAAAGGTGGTAAATAATTATAATAAACAAAAACACTCTCTAATTTAAAATAGACTAAAATGAAATTTCACTTAATGTAATTCAATTTTAATTTTTATTCAAATCGAGAATGATCTCATCTACCAAAAATATCAATTGAAAAAAAACTCAAGCACAATCACCTCTAAGTTGAACCTATTTTTTTTAAATTTTTTCAAAAATTGTGTTTATTTTTAAAAGTGGTTAGGAGGTCCTTCTCTTACAACCTAATTTACAAGGATGATAAAGAAAAAAAAATATCTAAATTCCTCTCAAAATAATAATATACCTACAAATAATAATAATAGTAATCAAATGGTGTTTTTACCACATCCAATTCTTATAAAGATATTGGCCTATGCACATGGTGGTATATTTCCATCTGTAACCTTTAAGAGTTGTTTGATGGTTTGTAAGAATTGGAAACAGAATATCACACCCAAGTCATTTAGTAAATTGATTTTTCATCAATGTTCAGAGAGTAAGAGAGCATATCTAATGAGGACATTTCTGTTGTCTCAAGAGTTCAATGAGACTCTGTCTGAGATTGAAGTCAATTCTCTCACTGAGATTGATGGATGTCTAAAGATTCTGGGGAGTCTTACTACACCATTTTTTTGTAAATTCACATCGACTCTTTATCATCCACCTCTGAATAGATTGACAATAACAGGTGTGGAACTGAAGGACAGAGAGATTGATTTGGTAACTGATCTCATTCGAATATATAATATAACTTCATTGACATTGAAAGGTGTGCAATTGAACGACACTTATCTCATTAGTATATGTAAATCCCTGAAAGATCAGCATTATAATACACTTAGATATCTCAATCTTTCACATAACCAATTCTCTAAAAAGTCTTTGGAAATGCTCTTTGAGACTCTCATTGAGACTCTAAACACCAATCATCAGGATAATCTATTGACAAACTCGAGAAAGTATTTTTATCATCATTTGAATATCAATTCCGACCAACAAAATAGTGAAAAGGAAGGAGACAAGCGACAGAGTATACAGAGTAATCAAACTATAGTTTCCAATTCAACACAGTCAAATAAGACTGTAAGTCCACTAGTTCATCAACAACTGGTAGATCATCAGCATGTACTTCAAGCCAGAAAACTTTTACACAAAAACAAACAAAAAGAGTCATTGCATACATTGGATCTCAGTAATAATCAAAAATTGAATTTAGAATGTATAAACCTAATGAAAAAGGTACTGGTGGGATTAGATAGTCTCAATGATATCAATCTCTCTGGTATATCATTATGCTCAGAGGCATTGGCATCATTCATTGCCTTTATCAAAGCTACACCATCTATTCGATCTATTAATCTTTCCAATAATGGAATCTATGGAAAAGGAGTAGAGGGTATTTCACAACTATTACTAGACAACAAAATAGAATCACTAGATATCTCTGAAAATAAGATTTCAACAGAAGGTATAAAATCACTTTTTCAAGCCATTTCAACATTAAATAATAGTATTAATAATAATAAGAATAGTATAAATAATAATAATAATCTACCGAGTAATAAGAATATAATAGCAGGATCACATTTAAAACATTTGTATTTAAGAAGAACAATGCTCTCATTTGAAGAGTCATTAATATTAAGAAACTTGATTTTTCAAAGTCAATCTTTGGAGACTTTGGATTTTTCATCTAACCAGATTAATAAAGAGTCCATATCGGTGCTCTCTGAACCACTGACATTCAACAGATCGATAACTGATCTAAATCTATCATTCAATATATTAGGTCCCTCTGGTGTAGAGGAGCTCTCAAAAATTATAAAATCCAATAAGACCATTCAGACTCTACATCTACATTGTGTATCCATGAAAAAGGAGGGAGTTGCACATCTGGTGGATGCACTCTACCATAACCATACTATATCTACACTCTACATCTCCAATAATGAAATTAGAAATCTTGGATGTCTACTATTTTCAAAATTGTTTCAAAAGAATCAGTCTTTGCTCTATGTGGATTTCTCATACAATGCTATCAAGGACAAAGGTGTAAATGAACTTTTGAAATCAGTCAATGAATATCATCAACATTTAAAATATGATTTAGGTGGTAATCAATTTAAAAATAAAGATTCTTGTAAAATAATGTAACAAAATCAAATTCCTAAATATAGATAAAAATATTTAAATATTTAAAAAAAAAAATATATATGTGATGACATATTACATATTATTTCTAACCTCTATATGTATAACTGAAAAGTATGAAAGTCAAATCGAATAAAGTAAAAATGAACCAATAAGAAATGTGAGTGTAACTATTTGTTTAAAATTTTTAAATCTTCCCCCACTTCGTGTTATTTGAAAATTTTAAAAAAAAAATTTCAAACCCTTTTAGGGTATTGCCTATAATAAACACCCCTTTTTTTTCTTGCAATCAAGTTTTTGATGAATTAAGATTTTTTTTAATTAAAAAGATTTTTTTTAGTTTGTTAATTTGTCAAAATTATTTTAGTTTTGTTTCTAAAGTGTCAAATTAATTTGTAGTTTCAAACATGAATAGTACCTATAATGATAATTCTAAACCTCAATTAAATGTATTTAACAAAAATCAAGAGTTGATAAAGAATTCAATTGATTTGTATATACAAAATTTGTTGGGTAATAAAGAGAGATATGGGTCTATTAGAATATTAGATGTTGGCAGTGCACAAGGTAGAAATTCCAATAGTGTACTGTCATTATTGATTCCTAAGATTCTCTCAGAGGTTTCTGATCAAAATCAGTTCATTGAAGTTTTTCACAATGATTTAGAGGTTAACAATTGGACTTTACTCTTTATGGAGTTAAAGAACAACAGTAACTATAAGCATCTGTCAGATTCCATCTACACTTATGGTGTTGGGAAATCATTTTATGAACAGGTTGTACCATCACAATCCATTCACTACAGTTTCATGATGAATTGTGCACATTGGGCTAAATCAACTTCAAATTTTAATCCTCCTCATGACAGTATGTTGGTGATGGATAAGAATGATATCATGTTACAAGAAGACAGACGTAGTGATCTCTACAGTAACCTCTATCACAGATCACAAGAACTGGTGACTGGAGGTGTTCTAGTTGCCAACTTTCTCTCTTTTGAAAATGAGAATTTTGGTGATTTTTCAAGACTAATGAAACTGGTATTCATGGATCTTGTACGTGATGGTGTGGATACCGAGTTAACAATAGAAGATATCCATAATCTCTATCTGCCGGTATATCTCTTTGAACAAGATGATCTACTATCAACTATTTCAAGAATTCCATCTTTCCAACTCAAATCCATCCAACACAACCAGACTGAATGTACATTACAACCCTTAATAAAGTCACATGGTGTAGAGTTTTTTGCTAAATGTTTTTCCAATTTCCTTATATCTGTTGCTGAGGCCACTCTAAAAGCAGCCATCAAAGGTGACCAACAAAGAAAAGATAAAATCTTTCAAGAATATTTAAATAGATTTACCAACCATATCAAAAATAATCCAACACTCTATAAATCTACTATAAGTTCCTATTTTGTAATACTAGAAAAAATTTAAAAATAAATTATTATTGTAATTATCAGTTTCTCTCCCCTTCTCATCCCAATATATTCAACAATAGAAAATCAATTTGGTAGAAATTTCAACAAACTTGAGTTTCCATAAATTACTGAATATTAGATACTATTCAACAGAAATAAAATTACTTATTAAATATAAATACTTACCAGGTTTCGATTATTGGTGATCAAAAAGGCCAATAATACATTAAGGTTACAGATCCTTTACACAATGATTTGATCTTGGTGTCCGCCTGAGAGGGACCTAACTTATGGCAGAGTGGAATGTGTGCAAGTCGCAATTCCACTATCACATTTAAATTAAAGAAAAATCAAATAATATTGAGGTGTTGTCTTTAGATGGATAATGAAAAATGAAAATGAAGAAAAAAGTTTTTTTTTAATTCACTTCACACACTTACTTTGAATATCATGTTTCGTAAATTAATATGTAATGCAACTATTGGAACTTATTCAAAGAGTTTATTGTTAAATAATAGTAATAGAATTATTGATCAAACTAGATATATATCATTTAAAAACCTATTAAATCCATTTAAATACTATCAAGAGAATGCAGATACTTCAGCAAAAAAGAGAGTGTACTTTATCAACTTTCAAAACATATAGTTTAAACCCTTATATTAATTGTATATTTTTGATAATGATAGACAAAAAGAACTTAATCAAGGTGTACTTTGGGATGTCAGAGAATTTGTAAATAATCCAAATATGAAACTGTTTGTTGGTTCACCAAAATTGACACCTTTAGCATCTTCACAGGATTTACCAGAGATAAAAACATCAGATCTTTATGGTAATTCAATAACTGTACCACAACAATTGTCACAAACTAAACCATCATTATTATGTGTAACTTTAAAACCTTTTCATTCTAATGTAATATATACTGTCTAATGAGATATTGGTTTATAGGTAGAAAGAGTATTAATATGTTATAACAATTCTATAGAATTTAGTTGCAAGTTGGTCAGAGCCATTTAAAGCACAATTCCCAAATATAGATATACATCATGTTGTATTAGTTCAACAAACAGGTTATAGGTTATTATCTCCATTTTTAAAGAGAACTAGAAGAGATAAGAATAAAAATGTTATAGAATCTTGGTCAAATCAACCTATAGACATTAGAGGAGGAAATGATCTTTTAGAGACACTATCAATTACCAATCCATTCGGATCATATATCTATCTGATTATGGACGGTAAAATTAGATGGAAATCTTCTGGGAAATCAACTCCTGAAGAATTAGAATACCTTTTCAAAAACACACAATCCCTCATTGACAACCCCAATAGTGGAACATCCAAAAAACTCGAATCAACCACACACAAAAATATCCAATAAAAATCAAATTATGGTGTTTGAATTGATATTTTATTTTATTTTTATAATTTTCAAACACCACACAACAATATCAAGAAAATATGAATACTTTACCAAATATTCTATTAAAACAGATATTTGGCTATTTGTTTGAGATTAACTTTTCTTACAAGTACAAACTGTCACTTGGAACTATAAACAGGTTCCTTTTTGAAATGGTGTCACAGAGAATAGATAGTTTTAAGATTGATAAAATACTGACTGTCGAGAAGGCACAGGAGATATTGGTTCACTTAAACAGTCCCTTTTGCATGTTGAAAACTATTAGAAAATTAAAATTGGCACCTAACGTAAAACCACTATCATTCGATGAGGAACTAAAGGCACTTGCATTGTTACCTCTAAGTAATGTTACCGATTTAGATAGTATTATTCTATTCTCAGGAGACAATCCTATTCAAAGATTCCTTCCAAAGCTTTGTCATTTGTCAGTTAGTGGACAGAATATATCAATGCATATAGTAAATACAACAAAAATTGCAATCAAATCGCTGGTTTTTGATTGTGTGGAGATTAACGAAGATTCTCTAGTTGAACTATTAGTATTCATTGAACCTACTATAGAATCACTACAAATAACACCAAGAAGATCAACAGAAACTCCACAAAGATTACAGTCATTAATCTACACCTATGCAAAGAATAGATTGACTCATTTGCATACTTGTTATTCATGGTTCAAGGATTTCAGAGCTCTGGTCACTCAAATGGATTCGTTGACTAGTTTGAATCTTCTAGGTTACTGTGGGAAAATCTATCCTAGTGAGAAATTATTTGAATTCCTAAGAAATAACAATACTCTGACTGAACTAAGAACCATTATATTGGTGGATTCCACATTTATAGAACTTCAAGCGGTTTTAAATCAGAAACCTAATATAACAAGTTTCCATACCCATGCCACAAGAAATCTAAATTTCCAATTTAAGCCATTTCAATTCATTAAAAAACTGCACATGGTAGCACATTATCAAGTTATTACCAAAACATTGGAAGTTAGCTGTGAAACGGGTATCACGGAATTGAATTTAAGTGGCTCTACATTTCTCGGTGAGGATTTATGTAATTTTATATTTACTTGTAACACTTTAGAGTATCTAACAATACCATTTAAAAATGATATAAATTTGGGGATTGATATTGGTTTGAGTCAATCTCTCAAACATTTGGTATTGGAGGTCGATTTAGATGATGATAGCATTAAATTATTAAAATCATTCTGTAAACATTTTTCAGAATCTAAATCATTGGAAACCGTATCCATTAAAGTTTTAAATAATTTTATTATTCATCAATTTGATTTAAAGGGGTTAATAAGTCCATTTAAATTACTAAACAAAGTTGGTCATACCTATATATTCGATAGATATGGTTGCAGTTTCTCTAAAGATTCTAATGGATTATTAAATAAACTCAAGAAATATATAAAATAGTATCAATACCTAACTAATAAACTTTGATTTTTTTTTGAATTTTTATTTTGATTTGCAAGATGAATGCACTACCTAAAATTATAATACAACAGATACTTTGTCACTTATTAGATAATAAATTTATATCATTTAGGTATAGGTTATCAATAGGACTTGTGAATAAGAAACTATTTGAAATGGTATCTCAGAAAGCTGATAGTTTAAAGATATGCCATCCAACATTTATTGATAAAGATTATGTTATTGAAATATTAAACCATCTAAAAAACCCATATTGCCCTATAAAAACTATTCGAAAACTTCATTTAAGACCACACCACTCAGATTTACCAAACGATGTAATATATAAATTACTTTCAATGCTACCATTGGAAAACGTATTGGAATTAGATATGAACTGTATCTTTTCCCCTGATTACCCTTTGGACAAGTTATTCCCAAATTTAGATAAATTAAATCTAATCACCATAAATAAGGAATCAATTACTTGGATGTCTAAAATTGATTTGAAATATCCTGTAAAAAAACTCTCGATTACATGTCTGTATGTAAAAGAAGATACTTTTATACCTTTGCTAAAAGCTGTTGAAGACACTATTGAAAGTCTAGAAATAGTTTCAATTTCAAGGAGATCACCAGATTTTAGAAATCTGAAAGAAATGCTGAATACCTATGCTACCAATAGAATATCTAGTCTATCTATTATTCCTTGGACTTTGGATATTCTTTATAATCAAAATCTATCACTTACTAGACTAAATTTGGGACGTGGTCAACATCAGGGATGCTATTACTTTGCCACCAATGAATTTGTTCAGTTTATGGAACAAAATAACAGTATCACAACTCTAGTAGTGATGGCTACTGATGACATTTTCACTAAACTTCAGAAGGTTCTAAGTCAAAAAGAGAATTTAACTGATTTAAATCTGAGTTTCATAGACATATTGTCAACTCAACATTGTCCATTTTATACAATGAATAATGTAATTAGACTGTCACTATTTGGTCCTATTCCAATGATTACCAGTTTTTGTCAATCTAATACCAATCCAATTGAACTCACCATTGTAAATAGATATTCGAATATTAAACCAATAACAATATTTGAACTGGAGTCTCTGTCAAACTACATTCTAACCAATAACACAGTTAGAGTTTTTGAAACCACTCTACAATATCCATTAAATGTAAAAGAGGGAAGTTTTGATACATTTGCCAAAACATTATCAAAGAGTTCATCAATTACAGAAATTGTTGTTTATCTTAACATAGAAGCTCATATTAACAAAAAACTTGTTACATATTTTTTTAAAAAGTTATCACAAGTACCCAATCTAGAGAGAATTGTAATTAAAGCCATGAATGAGGAAGACAGGTTCCGACATAAAAAAATACTTTTACAGATTCAACCACCCTATCCATTCAAATTAGAATGTACATTAAATTATTTCACATTTTACTATGAGAGATTACCTGAAAAGTCACCACAAAGTCTATTAACTAAATTTAAAAACTTGATTAAGTAACGTTGTATTATAATAAAATTGATTTTAATTTTTATGTTGAATTTCAAAATGGCTTCAATTCAGTTACCAAATATTATTATAAAACAGATATTGAATTATGTATTAGAGTATAAATATATTTCATTTAGATATATATTGGCATTAGGGTTGACTAATAAATATATATTTGAAATTGTATCACAAAAGTGTAATTCTTTGAGAATTACAGAAGATGAATTTCCAATGCCTTATGCAACTATTTATTTAAAGCATTTAAATAGCAGGTATTGTGCAATAAAGAATATAAAGAGACTTGAATATCACCCACTTCAGTGTCCTTTAACTAGTAGCATAGTTGAAGAATTCTCCATTTTACCAGTAAATAATGTTACTCATCTAGAGATAACTAATCATTTTAGAGACTATTCCACATCATTGGTATTTCACAATGTTAAACATCTACTCATACGAGGTAATCTTAATAGGGATTTGATTAGAGACTTTAAATGCTACACTATTCATACACTTATCATACAGTGTGAGAATATTCAACAACAAATGATTTATGCAGTTTTGAAAGGTGTTGAATCAACAATAGAGAATTTATCAATAACACCACTTTCAAAAAGGAGATTGGATATGGAAACTGGTGAATTCTCATTACATAATCTAATGAGAACCTATGCTACAAATAGACTGATACATTTACATGTATGTTATACGTGGTTTTGGGATATACAGGTATTGTATAATCAAACATCTCTTAGATCTCTTAATCTGTTGGGGGATGCAAAGGGTATACCGTACTATCCCAAAAAGGATTTTATGGATTTTCTTAAATCCAATAACACACTCACTAGTTTAAAAATTGAAATTACATTTGAAGGACACTATCACCAACTTGAAGAGATTATATGTGAAAAAGAGAATTTAACCGATTTACATCTGAGGTATATACCATATGACCTAGAAGTATTTAGACCAGACCCCAAACAACTACACCAAATCACTAGATTGTATCTTCAAGGTCCTGTTGTTATGTTAGATCACTTTTACAAAAACAATATATATAATTCTAAAATTGAACATTTGTCACTCAGATATGATCTAGTGTACCCAAGTAATATCTTTAGATCACAATTGGCACAAGAATATCTTCAATTCAATAATTCAGTTAAGGTACTAGACATTATAATTCACCTAGATCCTAAAACAGATAAACAGTATATAAGGACATTAGGTAAACTAATATCAGCAAATACATCAATTAATCAGTTATTGGTTACATTGGATATCTCAAATGAAGCAAAATTGAATTCAATAGAGCTGGCCAAATTGTTTTTTTCATTGGTTTCACAATCAATGTCCCTTCAAGTTATTGTAATAACTGAAAAACATTATGTTCGATATAGTTATAAAACACAGAAGAGTATGGGTCCACCACTACCATTTAAATTGGTAAAAAGTGATACTCATTCATTTACCTATGACAGATATGGTTGTAATTTAGAATCACCCATTATAGCACGATCTACTAATATATTTCAACAAGTACAAAAGTTTATATTAGATAAATCAAAATAAATTTTTATTTTATTTTTTTATCTCGAATTTTAGAAAAATATGTCAAGTCAAGAAATATCTATACTACCCAACATTGTTATAAAAGAAATTATAAAATATGTAGTAAATAGTCAATATAGTTCCTATAAATATATATTATCATTAGGTTTGGTCAGTAAAAGTGTATTTGGAATGTTATCTACTTTGATAGATAGCATTAAACTTCCCAGTGGTTTTAAGAGTGATTTAGCCAATGAAATTAATAGTCACCTTAATGATTCATATTGTCTAATGAAAACATTTAGAAAGATCCAAATATGTCCCAACATTAAACAATCTGAATTTTATCAGTCTTTAAAGTCACTCCCTATAAACCTAGTTGAAGAATTAGAAAGTCTAAACTATTTCTCTGAAGATTTTACACTGAATGAAAACTTTAGTAATCTTCAAATATTGCGTATTAGTGGACCTATAGAAACTATATTCAGTAAAGATTGTACTAGTTTCTCTATTCACACACTAATTTTAGATAATGTAAATATCAATCAAAAAGAACTAGAGATTCTTCTTTCAATTGTTGAAGAGACCATTGAAAATCTTCATATTATGGGGATTAATAATATTGCTTATACTATGGATGACTACGAAATTCCAATAATGAAAACCTATGCAAAAAATAAACTGAAGAATTTGCATGCTTGTTCATCATGGTTTAGAGATATTCAAGTACTATATAACCAAAATGAATCCTTAACTACTTTAATTCTACTAGGGTTTGCTTCACCTTATTATCCTAAAGAGGATTTTATGCAATTCTTGGAAACCAACCACAATCTCACCTCACTAAACCTACAAGTTAACACAGTAGAAACTTTAAAAAGATTATTAGAAATTGTAAATACCAAACCAAATCTAACAGAACTATTTTTGGGCTATGCTATTAGTAATTATCTATTAAATACTGTACAAGATGCCATCTATTTTCCCACACTTTATCACGTGCAACAATTAAGTTTAAAATGTCCTCTATCAATACTCGGCCAATTCTTTTTAAACAACCAAAATGCACCACTTTCTAGATTACATGTGAGTGTGAATTCTTCAGATGGTAATTTTCTACATTTACCATCATTCTATAACTTTCTAACTGAAAATAAGACACTGGTAACCTTAGATATATCCATTTCCTTTCATATACCTGGTATTGACAAACAAGTCTTGGGACAAGTAGCTCATGCTATTGGTACACACCCACATATCAATCATTTAATTATATTCTTTGTAATGCAATCTCAAGTTCATGTAAATTTAGCAAAGTATTTTACACAACAATTATCCATGTGTGACAATATAGAGGGTATAAAAATAATTAATTATTATCTACCTGATATATACACTTTTAAGGATTCTTTATTAACTTCACCCCCACTTCCATTTAAAATGTCCAAAAAGAAATATGCATCACTCTATTACGATAGAAATGGTAATATAGATCCAAATTATACCCCAAAACCCACTTTCATGTCAATGTTGAAAACCTTTTTTTTCGGTAAATAAATAAATAAATACTAAAGGTGTGTAATAGGTGTATTTGTATTTATACATATAATAAATATTATTATTATATACATTGGTTATTAGTTTTGGTTTATTAAAATTTAAAGATCTTTATAAAAGAGGGATTATTTATAAAAAGGGACCACCTCTTGGGAATCTAGATTTTTTGGGTCTAGTGTGATTGGTATGTTTAAAATTGTTGTCATCTAATAGGTAGAGGTTTTGGGGTTGTGATGCATAAGCTTGAGAAATAAAATGTGGTGTTCCTTGTGGTTCAAAATCACTGTGACATACTGTATCGAAACATGCTGATAACATTCTATCATAGTCTTCTAGACATGGTGAACTTCCACAACGATCACATGATGAAATTGTACAATTGTTGTTACAAAGGAATGATGATTCCTCGTCACAAGATAGAGTTGGATAGGAATTGTTAAAGAAAATACCATGATAGATGACATTTGGTTTGAGGGATGAACTAATGTGTAGTGCACCTCCTTGTTCAGTAGCAATGTTATTGTAGAATGTACTATCTAGGAAATCAATGGAACCCTGATCAGGTAGATAATTTAAACATAGAGCACCACCATAGTTTGCCTTGTTCATTGTGAAATTTGAGGTTGTTACAGAACCAGTTGCATTGATTAAATGTAAGGCACCTCCACAGACTCCAGCTTGGTTTTGAATAAATTGCATGGATCCAAATTGAACCATACCAGAATACGAGTAAACTGCACCACCAATCAAACCGGCGTTATTAGATTGTACAATGGAAAAGAACATGTAACAGCTAGTACAACTTACAGCACCTCCATTGTATTCAGCATAGTTTCCAGTGGCTTTACTAGTCATGAAATTAACAGTCTCACCAAAGATTGCACCTCCAGAGGCTTTAGATTCGCAGCTGTTGTATATTGAGTTGTGACTGACAATAGCTCCAGGAGAGTAAATAGCACCACCACTCTTTAAAGCAGTACCGGTATTGAATTGACTGTCTACGATGGTAATGTCGTAGATTGAACTTACAAATCCACCGTTACCTGATGAATAAGATGTAGTCATTTCAACTTGATTAAGAGTCAATTGAGCAGATTGATAACCAACAACTGAGATTGCACCACCATCTGGATAGGCAGCATCATCATTATAGGTATTGATAATAGTCAAACTGTTTACAGTAATATTCAACCATGACGAATACTCTGTGAAACTGGTATTAAACAAAATGAATCTATTGGCATTCTGACAATTGATAGTAGCTGGGAAACTACCAGCAACTGAAATGTAGATACTAGTTGGTATGGATATTTCATAACCACAGTGATTATCAAAAACTGCGTTTTGTTCGTACAGTACTGAAATTAAATCTGTAGGTCCTACATTGAAATTCAATGTGATAAATTGTATACATGCTGGAAGATTAGGACAAACTAATCCACCATCTAAACTCTGACAATAGGCTTCTCCTTGTGGGATTACACATTTATATATCGAATCAATTCCATAAATTACATTGAAAAATGATGATAATAATATTATTCCAAACAGATAAATATTTTTATTTCCCATTTTTTCTCTATTTATTGCCCAATAAATATTTATATTAGTATGATGTGTAAAAAAAAAAAAATCGTGTCTATTTTTCCCCCTCTTCTTTCTTTGATTTCTAAAAAAAATATCTAAAAAACACTTTATTACTAAAGAGAATTCTTTTGATCCAATTTTTCTTTCATTTAAGATGGGAAATATATAAAGTGCTACTTTTCTTGAAGATTATCTTCAATATTTTATTGATTAACTATTGTTTTAAATTTATAAATAAAAATTTGTTTTTTTTTTAATTTTTATTTGAAAATGGATTTTGAACTTTGTAATGAAAAACTTAATTTAAAGATTAAGTCACCTACAGGTAAAGTTGAAGAAATTACAGTTAACATTTATGATACCATAGAGCAAGGAAAGATTGTGTATGGTGATATATCTGGACATCCTATGGAATCAATCAGGTGGGGATATGTTGAGAATCATTCAATGTTAATCATACTTGAAAATGAATATACATTTGCTCACTACAATATAAGAAATGGCTCATTGGTTTATTTTTTAATGCAACGTAAAGGTGATAATAATGTTGGTTATAAATTTAAATAGGTTTGCTTTGGTTTTTATTGCTTTACAGATTCAATATGTATACATTGAAGAATATATTATAACAGGATTTAATTGCAACCACAACCTCCACCATTGAGAATTCCACCAACAGTTCCAATGACACCACCAACAACTGGTAATACAACACCTCCAACAACACCACCAACTAAACCAACAGTGGTACCCAAAAGACCACCAATCAAATTACCATTACAACCACCACATGCAGCTGAATTCATTGATTGCATTGATGACATTGATGATCCAGATGAGATTCTAGCTGAACTTGAACTCATTGGTTTAACATTACCCATTGAAGAAAGAGATGCTGTTCATATTTATTAATATCAATATGGTAATTAAAAACATCTTTAGAATTAATATATTTACCTAAGATTGTCATTTTTAAAGTTTAATTTGATTTGATTGTTAATTTAGAAATTGAATTAATGATTTTAAAACTATTAAATTTCATTCTATTTATACTTGATATTTTCTAAACTGATACAAGAATTGATTGATTCAGTTGTATCTCTTTATAGTAAATTAAGAGTTAACTAATTTAGTTGTGATATTAAAGAGATTAATCTTTTAATTATATAAATGTACATTTCACAAGATATCTGACACAATCAATTTTAAAATAACTCAACACATTTTGAAATTTCAAATAACACACTACCACCCTTAACTATTTTTGTGAATTTTTGTATCTCTAATTTTGAATTCAAACTCATCTTATTAAAAAAAGGGTAATAACAGAAAGCTCAAATATATAATAATATTTTTTATTTTAAATCTATTTTACAACACTTTTTTGAATAATTAAATGTTAGTGTGAATGTTTTGTTTTGTGTGGGTAATTACAAAAAAAAATAATTAATGGGATAAATTTATAATTAATTATATTGAGTAAAATGATTTCAACAAATTTAAACTGATATCACCAGCATAGATATATGATAACATACCATGACTTTAGAATCTATAATAAATTTACAAAGGAATTTTGTCAATGCTATAGTATTGTATTTACAAGTTTTTGAGAATCTCGGGTATAATTCTATCTTAATAAATACTCTATTTTAAATTTTTTATTATGTATCAAATAAACAATATTAAAAACTAAATCTAGTGCTTTTACTTAAATTCTAAAATATATATAAAATGAAAACTCAAATTATGATTACATTTTTTTTAGCAATGTTGGCTTTATCCACTGCTGAATTGATTCTTCTTCCAATCTTCCATACTGATAATCCAGATTATATGGGTAGCTGTGTTCATGCTTGTAATAATGGTTATGGTGATTTATTCAACTTCTGTGCCACTCAAGGATTTGCAGTATACGAAAAATGTATACAAATGTCTTCTCAATACCCAACATACAACACTCAAGAATGTAATACTATCTGTGGCCATATAATCAACTATTCCATCGATGTTCACAGACAACACTAATTCAAAATCCTTCTAAAAATTTAAATTTTGATTAATATTCAAAATGAATCAATAAATAATTATTATTTGGTGTTTTATTACTAATGCACATAAATTCTATTGTAAAAATTAAATTTAATTGCAACCACAACCTCCACCATTGAGAATTCCACCAACAGTTCCAATGACACCACCAACAACTGGTAATACAACACCTCCAACAACACCACCAACTAAACCAACAGTGGTACCCAAAAGACCACCAATCAAATTACCATTACAACCACCACATGCAGCTGAATTCATTGATTGCATTGATGACATTGATGATCCAGATGAAATTCTAGCTGAACTTGAACTCATTGGTTTAACATTACCCATTGAAGAAAGAGATGCTGTTCATATTTATTAATATCAGAACTGAAAACAATATCAATATCTATATAAATTTATATTTACCTAAGATTGTCATTTTTAAAGTTTAATTTGATTTGATTGTTAATTTAGAAATTGAATTAATGATTTTAAAACTATTAAATTTCATTCTTTTTATACTTGATGTTTTCTAAACTGATGAGTATCAGATGTTCCAGTTGTATCTCTTTACAGTAAAATTAATTTGTGATATTAAAGAGATATACATTCAGAATTAAATTCTGTTAAAACATATAAATGTATAATTCACAAGATATCTGACAATATCAATATTAAAAATAGTTTAACCACACCATTTTTGAAATTTCTGATAACACACCCACTCCATTTAAGTGAAATATCAGATAACACAAAATTAACTATTTTAGTTTATCTCTTTAATTATTTTTTTTCTAGTGTTACACTTATTTGATCTATTAAATTTTAGGTGTTTTTAAAAATGATAAATTGTAAATTGGCAAAATAAAATTCAACATACATTTCTTCCCCAAAAGGTCACATGATGTCAGTTCTCATTTTTAAATTTTTTTAAAAACAAATTGTTAAAATGGCTGTGAAGTACTTATTTTATGTGTTGATACTGTATTATATATCAATACATACCACAGGTGCTATTACACAAACAACTGATGAGGATAATAAAACAATGTATTTCCTAGTGGACAATACAGATTATGAGTATTATAGAGTTTCCTTAAATAGTAGTATCCAATATAAATCCTCTGTATCTGAAAATGCTACACTTATTAAAATTATAGATTCTGGAGATAACAATGTATGTATAATAAGAAGGTTAGTGAAACCTTTTCTTATAATGCCACAACTAGATAACAGAATTAACGTTAATATACAATCATGATAGTTGGTTATATTATCAATGGCATTCTCAACTGATGCATACCAATTACTAAATTTCTCAAAAGAAACTGGTGAGGAAATGCCAGGTTCAATTGACACAACTATTAATTGGGGTCAAGCATGCGAATATGAGGTAAATTCCATTGCTTATGATATTGATATGAATTTAGTAATGATAGCAGGATCAAATAACATTAATTCCAATGTAACTTTGTATCTATTGGATTTTGTAGGTTTAACTTATGATCATGTGAACTTCACACAAACCTATGATTTCTATGTACCCAAAGGTACCTATGACCCAATTAATAGTACTTATATATTCCTGTATGGTTTAGATGAGAATTTCTACAGTTTTACGTATAATATTAAAACAGGTGAAGAAAGTAGTCCTGTTTTTGTACCAGTTTTGCTATCTGATAATGTATATATCATTTCGGCATCTGGTCAAACCTTTATATTGTCACTTTACGATCCTACCAATCAAATGGTTTTGTATAGTCTCAATCAAGATAATGGAGATGTAAAGAAAGTTTGGGGAACTACCAACTATCCAGCTTACAACGATAACTTTGCTAATCGATATATAGTTTCCAAAGACGGTTCAAAAATTGTATTCTTTACATCACCTATAAAAAATAATCCAAAAACTGTAATATATGAATTCAATGTATCTAACTATACTACAACATCAGTTACAGTTGATCAATTCTTTACTATAGATTCTTCAATTTGTTTTTTCGATTAAAAAAATTGGAGAAATAGTTATATCGATTTCTCTGTTGTTGCATTCTTTGAAATAAATGATAGAAAAAAAATTTTTTTTTTATTATTTAAATTATTCAATTAGAATTAAGTATATTTAAAATGGAAGATTTGAAAAAGGATTGGTTAGATAAAGATGATTTTGATGTTATAATATTGGGTACTGGATTTGTGGAATCATTACTATCAGGTGCATTATCAAGAGTTGGAAAAACTGTATTACATTTAGATAAAAATCAATATTATGGTGGATTTGATAGTTCTTATACTTTAAATTCTTTAATATCGACTTTAAATGGTGAAGACAATAATGATAGTAATAATAACAATAGTAACACTAACAATAATAATAATACTGATGAGTATATATCAGTTGCATCTTCAAATATACCATTAACTATAAGTAATGCAAAAATAGTTTCAAATGAAAAGAATCAAAATGAAGCTAAAGTTGAGGTTGTTACAACTTCTACAACTGAATCAACAGAAAATAAAGATGAACCTACATCTGAAAGTACAGTTGCTGAAGTAAAGGAGGTTGTTCCAAACAAACCAAAAGAAAAGACTTTAGAGGAACTAGGCAGAATGTTCTCTATAGATATTTTACCAACACTATTGTATTCAAAAGGTTCATTAGTGAATCTATTGATTTCCTCCTCAACTGCCAAATATTTGGAATTTAAGAATCTAGATCAAAATTATCTATTTTTTAAAGATAATCTACATGAAATTCCATCAACTAAAGGATCTATATTTAAAGACAATACCTTTAATCTCATTGAAAAGAGAACCATTATGAAATTCATAACTATTATTCAAGAGCTTTTTGATGAAATGAAACCTAAACCATCTCAAGATGAAAACAACAATAGTGAAGAGACAGCAACACCCACCCAACAGCCATCTATAGTAAACAGTCAATCATTTAAAAATCTCAGTGCCAAATACTCGACCTATTTGGATTTTATAAAAGCACAAAAATTCTCTGAAAAAGTAGAAACATTTATATTACATGGTATTACATTACAACAAGAGAACATTGATAAACTATCACTTAAAGATGGTATTGAATCTGTTTATCTTTATATTTCATCATTGTTGGTATATTCACCATCACCATTCCTCTTACCATATTATGGATGTGGTGATATTCCTCAGGCATTTGTAAGATTGTCAGCAGTCTTTGGTGGTACTTTTGTCCTAGATAGAAATCTGGAAAGAATATATATTGATAAAACCACAAACACCTATAAACATACTCAATGTGTGAAAGGTCAAACTCTTAAATCTAAATATTTTATCACCTCTCCAAAGTATCTTCCAAGTTTTAAATTAAAAAATATAACAACTAAGCAATAGTATGTATATATTCCTATTTTACTTTAGTAATGAATTCATTACTAATTTTAAAAATAGTTCTAGATTTATAGGTATTGCGGATAAAAAAATCAAAAATACACAAGAACAGTCATTTATTATAGTACCACCCAACTCAATCAACAGTAACAAAAATGTAGTTAATATTATACAAATGGACAGTATATGTGTACCTTATAATAAAAACAAAAGTAAGTTACTCCTGGAATAACATTAGTATACTAAAATGAAAATACTAACATTATATATAGCATTATATCATTTTACAATGTTATCAGATCATTCTACAGCAGAACAAGATTTGAAACCTATTGTTGAAACATTCTTTAATTGTGATACCACACCATCAGATAAACCAAATCTATTGTGGTGCAGTTATTTCAATGTTTCATTAGATGTTGTTGATGAAAATGTATTATCAGAACTTCCAACAAATATTTTATTAACATCAGATTCACCAATCTCCTCAACTATTGATTACAATGAACAAGTTGCTGAATCTAAAAGATTATTTTCCCTCATTTGTCCAAATGAAAAATATATGGAAAAAGTACCAGACCACGATGATATCATCTATAGTTATGGTCAAGAAGAAGAATCTACTAATACCACAACAGAAACAACTGTTACTAATAACACCGAACAACCACAGGAACAAGTTGATGTTGACCAAAACAATAAAACACAATAAACTTATATATGGTTTTTAAAAAAAATTATAACATTGTTTATTGTGCATTTGTATTTTAATATATTAATATTCTTATTTATTTTTAATAGACTCTCTTAGCTGGTGGAATAGATTTCATTTCATTTTCATCAAGAGTGTGAGAAACAACTGGACGATATACAAGTTTAACTTTACCAGTGTTGACATCTAAATAAGAGAGGGTATGTTTCATCCAATTAGCATCATCTCTCTCTTTGAAATCTTCTCTTGCATGAGCACCACGAGATTCTTTACGAGCCTCAGCAGAGTGCATAGTTAAAACGGCTTGTGTCATTAGATTTTGAAGTTCTAGAGATTCAACGAGATCAGAGTTCCAAATCATAGAACGATCAGATGTCTTTAATTCATTACGTAAAACTTCAGCACATTTGTCAATGAGTTGAACACCTTGTTTGAGTACATCACCATCACGGAAAACTGCAGCATTATTTTGCATAATCTTCTGCATTTGTAGACGAATATCAGCAGTGGATTTAGTACCTTCTGAGAAACGAATGGCATCTAAATTCTCAAGTGACTCTAGACCTGCATTCTTTGGAAGTGGTTTATGTGGTTTGTTCTTTGGAAGTGTGTCAGCAATCTCATTGGCAACAGCTCTACCAAAAACGACAATATCCAAAAGTGAATTGGCACCTAATCTATTAGCACCATGTACAGATACACAAGCAGCTTCACCAGCAGCATAGAGACCTGGAACTAAACGATCTTTACCCTCTGTGAAATCTACAACTTGACCTTTGTAATTGGTTGGAATACCACCCATATTATAGTGAACAGTTGGAATAATTGGAATTGGTTCTTTAGTGACATCAACACCTGCAAAGATCATTGCAGTCTCTCTGATACCTGGTAAACGTTCATCAATAATCTCTGGACTGAGATGAGTTAAATTTAACAAGGCGTGATCCTTCTCTGGACCTACACCACGACCATCTCTAATTTCCATAGTAATAGAACGAGATACTACATCTCTTGAAGCTAAATCCTTAGCAGTAGCAGCATAACGTGGCATAAATCTTTCACCTTGACTATTGAGTAAATAACCACCTTCACCACGAGCACCTTCAGTGATTAAACAACCACTTCCGTAGATACCAGTTGGATGGAATTGAACAAATTCCAAATCTTGACATGGTAAACCAGCTCTGATGACCATTGCATTACCATCACCAGTGCAAGTGTGTGCACTGGTTGCAGAGAAATAAGCTCTTCCGTAACCACCAGTTGCCAAGACAGTGGTATGAGCACGGAAACGATGGATGGTACCATCTTCAAGACAGTAAGCCATAACACCACGACATTCACCATTTTCCATAATCAAATCCATTACAAAATATTCGATAAAGAATTCAGTGTCGTGTCTTACAGCTTGACCATAGAGAGTGTGTAACAAAGCATGACCTGTTCTATCAGCAGCTGCACAACAACGTGTAGCTTGACCACCTTTACCAAAGTCTTTAGATTGACCTCCAAAAGCTCTCTGATAGATTCTACCATCATCCATTCTGCTAAATGGTACACCATATTTCTCTAATTCCAAAACAGTTGGTACAGCTTCTCTGCACATGTAGTGAATAGCATCTTGATCACCTAACCAATCACTACCTTTAACTGTATCATATGCATGCCATCTCCAATCATCAGTATCGGCATTACCCAAAGCAGCATTGATACCACCTTGGGCAGCAACTGTATGTGAACGAGTTGGGAATAGTTTAGTGATACATGCTGTTTTGTATCCTTTCTCTGTTAGACCTAATGCAGCTCTTAGACCTGCTCCACCAGCACCTACTACAATACAATCATAAGTGTGATCAATGATTGGGTATTCTCTGCTGTAATCTTGTCCAGTACCACTGACTTTACTCTCTGGTTTGGAACTATAAAAATTCTTTTGTAAATATATTGGTGTTGATATAACTGAATTTAAAACATTATTGCTATTGTTGTTGATGTTATTGGTGTTGTTAAGTTTTAATAGATTGTTGGAGGTTTTTAATAGGTTACTAGTAATACTATTACTAGATATCACTCCACTACTAGTAGTATTTTTTAATAAACCAGAGTTTATTATTTTACTACTAGTTTGAAATGTTTTACTAATTGATTTTGTTAAATTTAACATTACAATACAATAAGACAACAAATTACAAAAAAAAAAATTTTTGAATTCAAAAAAATGTTTATTTTTTGGAAAATGAGAACTTCAGAGCATCACTGAGATTATGTTTTTCTCTGGATTGATCATTTTCTATGATGAGTTCACTACCTTCACCAGTAGGTCAATTATATATGAATTGTAAACACCTCAATAATATTTATACCAATAATCATTGAATCAAGGAAAATGAAATTTGCAAAACATTCCGAGACTGAAATACCAAACCATATTTAACTTTCTTAATTACTTGAATAATTTCTAATAATAAAACCTCACAGAAAGTTATGATGTACATTTTGATATAATGTCCTGGCAGATAATACAAGATAGATTAGATTTCTAATCATAATAGTTTATTCAATCCAATTTAAAGATTTAGAAACTGCTTTTTTCCATTGATTAATACGAATTTCATTGTCTTTATGGTTAGTTGTAGGTGTGAATTTCTTATCAATTGGTAATACTAAATCAGTGTTATATACACCAACAGCTAGTCCTGCAGCATAGGCTGCTCCAAAACATGTAGTTTCAAGATTAGTTGGTTTAACTACAGGTAAAGAGAGAATATCTGATTGAATTTGTAATAAAAGGTTATTTTTTGCCATACCACCGTCTACACGTAACTCCTTTAGGTGCTGTCCAGAGTCCTTTTGCATTGCAGATAGAACTTCATAGGTTTGGAAACATGTAGATTCTAATACAGCTCTAGAAATATGGCATTTATTAGTGTGATGTGACAGACCTACCATCACACCACGTGCATCATCTCTCCAGTATGGTGCAAAGAGTCCAGAGAATGCAGGTACAAAGTACATTCCACCTGTATCCTCAACTTGGTTGGCCAACTGTTCAACTTCCAATGACGAACCAGCTAATCCTAGATTATCAATCAACCATCTTACACCAGACCCTGCAACTGCAACTCCACCCTCCAATGCATATACTACATCGGACTTTGGACCTAGTTGATAACATACAGTTGTCAACACTCCATTTTGAGAATATATAATATCACTACCTGTATTGTACAATAAGAAACATCCAGTTCCATAGGTGTTCTTAGCCATTCCTTTCTCAAAACACATTTGTCCGACCATTGCTGCTTGTTGGTCTCCTAGTGCGCCTGCAATAGGCACTCCCTCTAAAGGTCCCGATGCAACATGTCCATAGACCTCCGAACTTGACTTTATAGAAGGTAACCATTGAGAAGGTACATCAAAGAACTCACAAAGGTCTCTATCCCACTGTCTAGTCTCTAGTGACATTAGTTGTGTTCTAGAGGCATTTGTAACATCGGTTACAAATGTCTTTCCACCTGTAAGATTCCATATCAACCAACTGTCAACAGTACCCACTCTTATATCCTCTCTAGTACTATCCAATTGTAAGTTATCCTTCAACCATTTTATCTTTAGTGAGCTGAAATAGGTACTCAAAGGTAAACCCGACTTTTTCTTTATAAAAGATTCTGAGTGTGTAGGTGATATATTTTTTGATTTTTCAGTGTATTTAAGTACTAGATCTTTAGTACGAGTGTCACACCATACTATGGCCTTATGTAGTACTCTAGATTTGGTATCCCACATGACAGTAGTCTCTCTTTGATTGGTTATTCCTATTGCTTTGATATCACTTTTTTCTCCTAATCCTTCACTGTGGTACTGTTTCATTACAGTATCTATACACTCGTTCATTGAACTTACAATCTCCATTGGATCATGTTCAACCCACCCAGGTTTAGGATGATGTTGTTTCAAAGCAATCTGATGTGATAACACTATTTTACCTTCTCTATCAAATAATATAAACCTAGTGCTGGATGTACCTTGATCCAGTGAACCAATAAAAGGTTTACTGAAATGTTTTTCATTTGTACTCATAATTGTGAATAATCTATTCAGATTTTTAAACATGTAGCACAAAATGAAGATATAAAAATAAATTTAAAAAAATACAAGGAAATTTCTTTAACATATTAAATAAATCAATAAATAATTAGAATTTGTGGAAATTTATTTACCATTACAATGGTTATGTGATATTTAAATTTAATTGCAACCACAACCTCCACCATTGAGAATTCCACCAACAGTTCCAATGACACCACCAACAACTGGTAATACAACACCTCCAACAACACCACCAACTAAACCAACAGTGGTACCCAAAAGACCACCAATCAAATTACCATTACAACCACCACATGCAGCTGAATTCATTGATTGCATTGATGACATTGATGATCCAGATGAAATTCTAGCTGAACTTGAACTCATTGGTTTAACGTTACCCATTGAAGAAAGAGATGCTGTTCATATTTATTAATATCAATATGGTAATTAAAAACATCTTTATAATCAATATATTTACCTAAGATTGTCATTTTTAAAGTTTAATTTGATTTGATTGTTAATTTAGAAATTGAATTAATGATTTTAAAACTTTCAAATTTCATTCTATTTATACTTGATATTTTCTAAACTGATATAATAATTGATTGATTCAGTTGTATCTCTTTATAATAATTAAAGAGTTACCTAATTTAGTTGTGAAATTAAAGAGATATTAAGATATATCCTGAATTGATTTTTTTCTGAAAAAACAGAATATATAAAATTACAGATTTAAACAATATTTAAATTGTTGTATATGTATCTTTTGGATAACACACACTTTTTGATTTGTTTTTTAAAAATTAAAAATTTTAATTCCTTGAAAGGAAATATTTCTAAATTAAAAACCCCAAAAACTAGTACATAAAGGACGAATTTTTAAACACCAATTCTCAATAGGATAAATGAAAATTCAAATAACAGTTATTCTAATATTATCACTATTAGTGGTTTTAGCAAATTCTAATTTATTTTTAGAAAGTGAGCCATCCTTCTCCGAATTGGAAGAATACATTGATAGTTGTATTGCATATTGTAACAAAGGTTATGAAGGTTTGGAGGAGTATTGCCATTTAGAAAATATTTCCGAAATATGCACACAAATTTTTCAATCCTTTGACAGTTTTGATACTAAACAGTGTGAAACAATGTGCACTACCATACTCACATTTACCATTAATTTACATTTAGAAAATAAATAAGTTTAACATTTACATCAACAAACTGTTGTTAATCTCTAAATATTTAACCCACATTTTTACTTTTTTAAAAAGATACACAAAAATAGTTAATTGCGTGGTGTGGTATCTGAAATTTCATATATGGTGTGTTTAAAACTATTTTTAATGTGGTATCTTGTGAATTATACATTTATATATGTTTTAACAGAATTTAATTCTAAACGATTGTATATCTCTTTAATATCACAAATTAATTTTACTATAAAGAGATACAACTGAATCAATCAATTATTGTATCAGTTTAGAAAATATCAAGTATAAATAGAATGAAATTTAATAGTTTTAAAATCATTAATTCAATTTCTAAATTAACAATCAAATCAAATTAAACTTTAAAAATGACAATCTTAGGTAAATATAAATACATAGATATCATTGGTATTGTTAATACTTTGATATTAATAAATATGAGCAGCATCTCTTTCTTCAATGGGTAACGTTAAACCAATGAGTTCAAGTTCAGCTAGAATCTCATCTGGATCATCAATGTCATCAATGCAATCAATGAATTCAGCTGCATGTGGTGGTTGTAATGGCAATTTGATTGGTGGTCTTTTGGGTACCACTGTTGGTTTAGTTGGTGGTGTTGTTGGAGGTGTTGTATTACCAGTTGTTGGTGGTGTCATTGGAACTGTTGGTGGAATTCTCAATGGTGGAGGTTGTGGTTGTAATTAAATTATTTTATAAATAGCCATCACCTTTGTCACTATCTAAAAACTGATGATTTTAGCAATAAAAACCATAGACCCCAATTATTTATTGATTATTTATACATCCCTAAATCTATTGTTTTTGACTTTTGCATTTCGATCTAAACCAATACTACACAATAATTCAACTGTATAGTTTATATATTTTTCCAATGATCTAAATAACCTTCTTTATTCTTGTTTAAATAATACTTCAAGTATCTTTCATATTTTAACTTTTGGTGTGACAATGAGATTATTAATACCTTTAGAAGAAGTATTAAGTAAATAGATACTTACACTATTAATAGTCAAACAATCATAGTATATTTTAAATTCTGGGTTACAATAAAATGATGAAAAGTAACCTACTTCTTGTTTACACTCTTGTGCTACAGAATAGAACCTTGAACATGAATTTTTAGTTTCAAAGTCAGCATTTAGTAGTAATTCTCTTTGAATCTTTTGAGTAACTTCAAAAAATTCATTAGGTTTACAATCTAAGTAGTCTCTATAAAAGTTCTTTTTCTTTTCAATCAAAAAGTTTGGCTCTTCAATTCGATTTTTATTTAGAAACACACTGTTCATGTCAACATTCAAATAAAATTAAAAAATTAAAAAAATAAGTATTATTTGAATTATAAATTTATTCTAAAAGTATTATACACTATGGTTTAAATATATTTTAATATTATTACATAACTTTATTTCTATGGTAATAGTTTTTTTAATCTGGAATAAGCAATTTCAATCATTTCAGAGAGACCAAGATTAAGTTCTGCAATAGGGTCAGTGTTTAAGAGTCTTTGCTTGAGAACCGGGACAATTTCAGCTTTTGAACGTCCATTTACAAATACAACAAATTTAAACCCAAATTTCTTTTCGTACTGCTCGTTTAGCTCTGCTAATTCTTTGTAGACTTTAACAATTTCAGGGTCCAATTGATTTTCATTGTGGTTTCCTTGCTCTTGGTAGGAGAGAGAAGATAGAGTTTCATTTGGGTTCAATCCAATTCTAGGATGTGCATTAATGACTGGTAGCTTCATAGCTTCTTCGAGATTGTTGATGATTTCTTCAGCTTTTTGAACTAGAGCTTCATAGCTAGAGAATGGACGTGCTTGGTAGACTTTCTCTGCTAAAACTGGTGCTAATTCAAAGAGTAGATGTATGCTTGCAAAGAAATCATCTTGTTCTAAACTATTGAGGAGATCTATACTTGGGAGAAATGGGTTTGGGTAATGTGGAGAACTGTGGACTCTTGTTGGAACTACTCTTTGTCCGATAGTTGGAGTGTTTTTGTACTCTTCAACGGTTTGGTCGTGTCTGAAGATAACCTGACCCCTTAGAATTGTAAGTTGTACCTTACCATATAATTTGGATGAGTGGTATGGTGAATACTGGTTTTTAACCAACATTGTAGATTGATCAACTGTAAATGATTGGTTAGGTGCCCAAATCACAAAATCTGCATCTCTTCCTACTTTAATAGAACCCTTTCTGTCATTGATATTTACTAGTTTAGCAGGTTCATCGCACATAATTTGTGACATGATGGAGAAAGGAATACCACGTTTCTTAGCCTCTGTCCATACAATAGAGAGACCCAACTGGAGAGAACTGATTCCACCCCAAGCTTTCATGAAATCACCTTGATCTAATAGCTTTAAGTTTGGAGTACATGGAGAATGGTCACTGACGACCATTGCGATAGTCTTATTTTGAAGAGCTTGCCATAGCAACTCCTTATTTTCGTTTTCTCTGACTGGTGGACAACATTTATATAGAGTGTTACCATCAGGTACCTCTTCAGAGACAAAGAAGAGGTAATGGAATGTAGTCTCTGCTGTAATAGGTACTTTATCCACTGTGATTGCGTGTTCAAGTGCTTTGATGGCATCTGATGAGGATAAATGTACAATATGTGATTTCACTTGATTTTGTTTTGCCATATCAATGACCAGATCAATGGCAAGATTTTCAGCTTTTCTTGGACGACTTGTTAGGAAGGTATTATATACTCTTGGATCCATATCTTTTACAACAGATTCCATTTCATCGATTGGTTCAGGGACTTCTGCATGGAACATCATAACTACATCTTTATGTTGTTGTTGTAGTTCTTTCATGACATCCATTGCTTTTTGAATATCATCTCTTCTGACAGCTTGGAAATCATCAATACCTGAGTGTACCAGGAAAGACTTGAATCCTACAACACCACCTTCAGTAACCATTTTTTTGATCTCACCTGCATTTCCAGGTACAATTCCACCGAGTAAACCTACATCAACACGACATTTACCTTTCATGGAATCAATCTTGTCAAGAAGATTCTGATAGGTTGTTGTAACTGGAATACTATTCAGAGGCATATCACAAATAGTAGTTACGCCACCTGCTGCTGCAGCATTAGTTGCACTCACCCATCCCTCCCATTCTGTTCTACCTGGTTCATTTACATGTACATGACAATCAACTAATCCACCCATAATTACAATCTCCTCTTCCATTCCTTCATCATTAAATAGTATATTCCATTCTTTAAGTAATTTAGTATGATATGGTTTAATTTCAAAAATCACACCATCTCTTTAGTACAATAGTATTAGATATTTTATTTTTTTTTTAATTTTATATTAGAGATATATATAACATATGTGAAATTAATCACCATATGTAATGATATCATTTAGACACCTCTTTTAAAAAAAAAACCTTTTAATTTGGTTTTGGATCAAAATTTTATCAAAACTATACATACCTGATAAACACAGTTGCTGATCTCACTTCACCTTCTATTACTATGTTTCTTCCTCTTATTACCCCAATATCTATATCCATGATAACTGAAATTTACAAAAAATCTGAGTTTGAAAAAATTTAAAAAAGGTCTTTCATAAATCTTTAGTGAGGCTTCTACAAATCAAAAAGTTTTTTTTAAAATTTCTGCCGTAACTTAAAAAACCAAATAACGACAATTATAGAAATCGAAATTTAAACCCAAATCATAATATTTTAAAAATTATTTATCAATAGATAGAATTTCGTACAAAATTATATATTGACTAATTGTTGACCGCATTTTATATATTCATTCTTTGGAAACGAGATTTCTATGAATTTTATTCAGTATATTTAATTGGATATTTTAAGGCAAAAAAGGTAAATTATAATTTATGCGTAATGGTTAACTTTGATAGTCTTGACTTTGCGATATCCATCATCTCAGATAATCCTAAATTTAATTCTGAAAGTGTATCTGTGTGAAGTAATCTTTTTTCAATTACTGGTATTATCTCTTGCTTTGTTCTACCATTTACAAAAACAATGAACTTGAAACCAAATTTGTTTTCATATTGTTCATTTAGTTTAGCTAATGCTTCTATGATCGGATCATTTGGTTTATCCTCACTACTACGTTGTTCTTGGTAGGATAAAATTGATAGCTTAACTTTTTGTTCACCTATCCTTGGATGAGCATTTACAATTCTCTTTTTTAATTCCAAATCATTACTTCCCAATAAAGTCTCTCTAGTATTTTCTATTAACCCCAAATAGTTATTAAAATTCTCTCTCTTCCCATACAACAACCTAGTCAAATCTTCTTGTTTTTCGAATAGCAAATCTATATTTTCAACAAAATCATTATAATTCATAATCTTTAATTCTTCATAACTCACAATTTTAGTCATTTTTTACTATTTCTATTTAAAATTAGTTAAATGCATGTATAAAAAGTTAATAAAAAAAAAAAAATTAACTTTGTGAGTGTTTAGATTATTTGAACTCTGATCGATTATATTTTTATTTGTACATATTTTTTAATGTGGTAATTGTTTATAAGAGTTTAGTGAAATCCCAGTATGAAACATCACCAGTGTTACAAATGTAATCTCTGAAAGATACAACTAAATTACCATTGTCAAATTTGTATTCCCAATAGTCAGATTGTTTCTTGTTTGCACCAAAAACGATTGTTTTGTTTGGAGTGGCTTCAACAAAGGCTTCTTTGACCATATCATCTTTACATTTCTCAGTGATATTGTAAGCAATGTTAGTCAAAATTTCAGAGTAGAGTCTACCAACGGATTCTTGACAGTTTGCATCTAAGACTTTGTAGACATTTTCCAAAGAGGCTTCATCATAGGTCCAAGCATCACCAGTGGCGGCTTTGATTGATTCTAAAGCTTCATCGAATTTCTCTTTGTTTTCCTTGAGATCCAAACGAGCAAGTAAAGAATAAACACCTGGGACTGGGATGAATTTAGCCAATGGGAAGTAACTGATTTCATCAACATTAGCAATGGATGGACGGAAGAGGATGACAATGTTTTCGTTTTCAATGGCTAATTTCCAATAGTCGGTGTTCTTTTTATCAGTGTTAGCTCTGAAGGTGATTTTTCTTCCAGCAGTAGCTTCAACAAAGGCCTCCTTGAGGATTTCTTCTTTCAATTGGTTATTCAAACAACTGGCAAAGTTTGGAACGCAAGTCTTGTTGAAGAAACCTGGGTCTTCTTTTAACCATTTGGAATCATCTGGGATGGTGGCAAGGAGAGCCTCATAATCAATTTCAACTTGATAGTCTTCACCAGTGGAGGCTTTGATGGATTCCAAAGCTTCTTTGAGTTGTGGTTCAGAGTCTCTGAGTGATTTTCTTTGATTTAAAGTTAATGGCATTTTAGTGTTATGTGGTTTGTTGATTACTGCTGTGAATGAATGATTTGATTAATTTAAATTTTCAACTTTTTATAGTCATCGGAAAATCAACCCTTTAGAAAGAATATAGAAGAGATATTTCTTGATTTCAATCAGTTATTAAAAAATAAAGGATTTGGTGGTTGCATGTGTTGCAACATCCGGTGTAAAAATACCCTTTTAAACTTTGATGGATCTAATTTAATCAAAAAATCCTTTCATTTTTTTTTTCTTGATTTTTTTTTGCGATCACAATTTTAATGTACAGTATTGTGAATTAATTCCTTTTGAAACTAAAAGAAAATAAATGAGAAAAATTGCAATTATTTGTAAATTATGTAAATCAGATTGTATCACATTATTTTACTTGATTCATATTTATCTATTTGTGTTTAACAAAAACAATTCGTTCATTTTCAATAATATCTTTTATAGTCTTTATCTATTATCTGGTCTTCGCGTTAGTTCAATTGTTAAATCAAATGATAACAAATAAATTTATTATTTTATTTTAGTTTTGATTTTAAGCAAATGCAATTGAAAAAGTTAAGAATAATCAAATTTTTTTCTATATTTTTTTAGATTTTTTAGATATTTTCATTATTTAGAAATAAATAAAAATAAATAATTAAAATTTCTATAAATTCTTATTTCTATGAGTTACAATAAAAAGTATTTCTTTTTAATGAGATTTAAACCAAAACATTTCATCTAATTTATACCCTTGTAATATATATAAACAAAATCCTAAAATTTAATTCTTCTTGAAATATTAATTTTAAAATAATCAATATTCCAAACCTTAAACTTTTATAACATGGAACTAAAATTTAAAGGACATTCTCTAAAAGTATACTTTTAGTCCAAATATTAATTTTAAATGTATAAAATCAAAGAAATCTTTTGAAAAATAATTAAAAATCAAATTAAAATTTTTTATTGATTGATAATGATTATTTGTTTAGAGTAATTTAGTGAAATCCCAATATGAAATATCACTAAGATTGGTAATTGAATTTTTGAAAGATACAAGCAAGTTACCATTTTCAAATTTAAACTCCCAATAGTCATATTGTTTAGCATTTTGAACAAATACAATAGTGTGGTTTGGAGTGGCTTCAACAAAGGCTTCTTTGATCATATCATCTTTACATTTCTCTTTGACATTGTATGCAACATTTTCCAAAACAGTGCTGAATACTCTTCCATAGTTAGTCTTGGAGTTTTCATCAACTAATTTATAGACAGATTCCAAAGATGCTTCATCATAAGTCCAAGTTTCACCAGTTGCTGATTTCAAAGTCTCCAAAGCTTCATCAAACTTCTCTTTGTGTTCTTTTAATGATAAACGACTTACCAATGAATAGGTGCCTGGAACTGGAATGCTTTTGGCTAATGGTAAATAGGAAATATCACCAACATTAGATGGTTGAATTCTGAATAACAAAATTACAGAGTCTGCTTCAAATGCAACTTTCCAGTAATCAGTGTTCTTTTTGTCTTCGTTGATTCTGAAAATAATTTTTCTGGCAGTGGTGGCCTCAACAAAAGCTTCTTTAGTGACTTCCTCTTTGGCTAATTGTTGTTCAAGACAATAAGCAAAGTTAGCAAGACATTGTTTGTAGAAGAAGTTACCTGGATCTTCAGAGACATATTTGGATTCAGCGGTCTTAGCTATAATTCCTTCAAAATCAATTTCAACTTGGTACTCTTGACCAGTGGTGTTTTTAATGGACTCAAGAGCATCCTTTAGATTTTGGTCATAATCTCTCAATGATTTTCTTTGGTTTAATGATAATGGCATTTTATAATTATTTGTTACTTTAACTTATTGCTTTACTATTAAATTGAATGAATTAAATCATAGACATGTCAAACTATTTATACTTTTTGGTATCCCCTAAAGATAGCAAATATCCCTTGAATCTTTAGAAATAAAAGAGAAATAAACAGCAAACCAGGTGTTGTTGGGATATTTCTACTTCTTTAAAGCGTTCTAATTCTGATCGTCGGCATTGTAAAATTCCTATTGGTTCTAATAAATATCTAACACATTTGGTCCATTCGAACCATTCAAAAAATTGTGTAAATGGATATTTATTAAAAAAATCTGACATTTTTGACATCTTTTAGATATCGGACTAATTTTAATGCTAGAAAATATTAAGAAGATAAAAATGGAATAGTAATCTTTCAAAGATTAATATTATTTGAAACTTCCAGTAACTCTTTTGTTTTATAGGTTCGAATTAAGGGTTTAATGAATCGGAATAAAATCGGAAAAAAAACATTAAATCTGAAATTAAATAAACAATTCAATTATTTATTATAATTATACCTTTTTAATTGTTGGTTTTGTTTAGATATTCAATTAGAATACACTAAGGTGTGAAATTTGAAAGTTTTGATTCATATTATTATGTATTTTTTGATTTTCAGGATAGTTTTGGAAATTTTTAGGTTGATTAATCGTAGAGTGGAGTGATGAGAGGAGTTTTAACAAGTGCATGTTCTTTATCAGATTTAAAATACATGTAGTAGATGCAAATTATAATTGGAATGAGACAGAGTAGCATGGAACCAGAGATAATTGAACCACCTACGATATCTGTACTTCCAAATGCACGACTATTTACTACTAAACCTGATAAGCAGAGAATAAGACCCAAGTAAGTGTCCATATCGGTTTTGTGAGGATTTTTGTAGGGTTTAAAGACCCAATTCAAACTGGCAAAAAATAGACCCAAAGAAGAGGTTAAAATTCCTTTGGCGTCCATATGGAAGGTTACAGTGACGGTAACTATTACAAAACTTAGGGATCTAAAGAGTAATAGAATCTCCCACCAGATGTATTTTGGTTTGTACTTGTCAAAGAAAATCTTTAGGAAATAACGTTTTCTTCTACGAATTTGAATGAATAGGTAGAGAGGTAGACCAACTACTACTAGGGCTAATAGGATACATGCAACTACTAGTAGAGGGAGATGTTGACTGGTGTAACATTGAATAGATGGGTCGATGGAAAGATATTCATTTTCACCTATTTTCATGCAGGTTATGAGAGATAGTGAGATGAAGGATATGGGAGTGTAGAGAACTATCATGTGGGATATCAGAGAATTGAACAAACTGTAATCAAACATCTCTACAATCATTGTTTTGGCGTTGGGTACTATTTTGTACATTAGTGATTTGCCCCAAGAGAATTTGACTGATAGCGGTAGAACAACTACAAATATCAAACATAGTGAGATAAACTGTTTCCATAGATAGTGAAAAGCTGGGTTAGTGCATGTAGATGGCCAAAAATCAATATTAAAGTCAAATAGAGGGATAATGGAGAGATATTGGATGTTATAAGCAAAGATGCCGATAATCTGTATAATCAATAGGTAGTTGAGAATTATAGATGCCGAAGGTACTTTGAAAATAGTAAGGAATAACAGGTAGATTACAATAAACACACCAATGGATATCTCTAAAATGATATTATTCTTTGTGCATTTCTCACAGAAGTTCTTTACCTTGCTGTATCCAGGTTCACATTGAGAACATAGTAGACCGTAATTACCCTCTCTGCAGTCACCTCCTATACATATATCAGGATCACATGAGTAGATTATAGGTGGTAGAGTGTCATTGTATGCCCAATATCCTCTTTTTACAGTCATTACGTTTCCTCCAGGACAAAGTACTTCGGTACTGTCACAGTCCATACATGTAAGACCATCATATCCATAGGTACCTGGAAGACATTGAGTGCATGCATTGGTATCTGGGAGTGTTTGGTAACCTGGATAACAAGGTTTAACTTGAGTATACAATGTCTCGCATTTAGTAAGTCCCTCTAGAGTCGTACTGGGTTTAAATAAAAAAGTAGAACCTATAGGCGAATCAATTGTCATTTGGGATATCCAAAACCCTTGTAATGTCTTACTAGTTTGAAACTCTTGGTATAGTGTTAAACTCTCGTCACCATTAGGTAGGTAGGTTACATTATAAACTGAAATGTTAAAAGAAATGGGACTATTTAGAATACTAACAGATTGGTTATAGTAGTCATAGAGATTAATGTTCATGTAGAATGAGGTATTGGTGTGAATATCTGGACTTGACAGATTTAGATTCAGAGTAACAGCACCAGTAGCCAAAACAGGACCATACACAGCAGTATTATTTATAGTAAATACATCACTAAGATAACAAACTCCAATGGATTTAGAATAACAAACACCACCAGCACCAAAAGTAGCCTCATTCTTTATAAATGATGAATTCTTGGCAGTTACTTGAGAGTCATCGGATAGATAGAATACACCTCCATTGTAATCAGCTACACTTCCAGTATAGGTACTGTTAAAAGTGTACAATGTAGACGAATTAAACAGAGTGAATAAACCACCACTACCTTGAATATATTTACTAGATGGATCTGATAGCAGTGAGTTATAGTTAAACACACTATTTGTAATATTTACATTGATTTGTGACCCGTATATTATAGTACCTGAAAGTGCACTGTTATAACTAAAAGTTGACTGATCAATGGAAATATCAGTGACATTGGCATAGATCATTCCAAATTTGGAGGTACAATCATTCACATAAGTGCCTGATAATTTAAGTGATCCACCAGTTTGGTAGATTACAGTACCATTAGATTGCATCATATAGAGGGTGTTAAAATTACAATTGTTAAGTTCAACATTTGCAATATTGGAGTTGATTATTGATGATGGATGGATAGAATTAGTAGATGAAATTACACAGTGGTTCAGTGTAAGGTTACCAAACTGAACAGAAAGGAGATCATCAGAGAGATTGTCTGCTATATAACTGCAATTGTTCATTGTTACCATTGAGGATATGAATTTATTCGTGGTGGTACTTGATTGGAACTCTGTGTTTTTCACATACATTTCAGAGAATGATACATCAAACATTAGATTTCCATAATAGTTACTAAAGAAATTGGAATTGTACACATAAAAGTCTTGACAATACTCAACTTGAATGGAATTCATATTCGTCGTAATTTCAGATATAGAGCAATTGGTGATTTGCAGTGATTCCTGACCAGTAGAGAAAAACATTGCATTTTGGTCACTGGTATGATTAGTGAAAAAACATTGATTGAATATAGTACGTCCAGATGTAAATGACATGGTTAATTGGCCTGATGTGTTATCTTCGAATATACAGCCGTAGAATGTGGTATTCGAACGGATATATTGGCCCAGTGGTAGGTTATATGCAGACAATTTACTAAACTGAGTGTCATTGTAAGTCACATTGGAGTCAATGACATAGATACCACTGTTAGGAATACTATTAGAGAGAGTACAATTGTAAAAGTGACCTGTGGAGTTGGAAATGTAAAGACTATGTACATTCACAGCATGTACATTATAGAATTTAACTTGATTGAATGTAAACTGACCTTGACTGACATAGAAATAGTGGCAATTGTATACAAATGATGATCTACTGACTGTAAAGTTACTGTTGGTTGCATATATAGGGTAGTAAGTTGACAAGAAGTTATCGAAAGCGGTGATAGTGTCAAAGTACATATCAGTGCAGTTATCGAGGATAATGAGATTTGCAACCAGAACTTGATGGAAATTCACATTTTCTACTGTTATATTTTCAGTGTTTTGGAATCGGAAAGCACCGATATTGAATGAGTTTCCAAAGGTGAGATTACTCATTATAGAAGGCTGCATAGTGTCCAGTAAGAGAAATGCTAATGTACCAGTTTGGTAAACTGTACTATTGATAAAGTTACTATTGGAAATTGCCAATTTACAATGGAATAAGTCCATAAAAGGGTTGGCACCCGACTCAAAATTCAATTGATCGATAGTGAAGGTACTACTCTGTCCAGTGACCACATAGTCAATACCAAGCTTTGTTTGTGAGATGTTTACATTGGTCAAAATGATCTTTGACTCTTGACTTGTCATTAAAGGTGCTGTTACATTTGATATAGTGAGACCATCAAAAGAAGCTTCAGTTACACTATTGAATATAAAATAAGGCAATGAATTGGTAGTATAGTTCTTTAGAGTTAGATTGCTTATTGTTATATACACAACATCAATAAACAACATGAATGCTTGATCTCTAATAGTTCCACCAAATATAGTGACATTGGTCATGTTTACTCTATAAGTTGAACCACAGAAAAAGTAGGTAAATCTACAATTCTCCATAACGGTATTTGAGATTTGAAAGCTTATTCCACTTGAGTACTGCTCTTCAATTGGTCCTGAGAGTCCATTTGCATAGCAATTGTCGACTATAAAGGTATCATAGGAAGTTGTTGTACCAATCATACTGACAACACCGTTATGGAAGATATTATTAGTTGCTGTGATATTACCTTTAAAGTATCTATTGGTTATGTATTCCCAGCCTATACCTAGATAGAAATCAGAGTAATGAACTTCTGTGTAATTACCGCAATTGGCTATACAAGCTGGTGCACATCCATTGAAAAAGGTGTCATTGATATAAACCGTTGCATACTTATTTGCAAATATAGAACCTAGGTATTTATACAGATACAAATTATATGTATTGATACCAGCTGCATTCATACGGAAATTGGATAACTCGGAAACCAGTGCGAATGCGTGTGTGACTGGTGCTGTTATATTCACATGATTGAGTACACACAAAGGTGAATCACATATAAATAGAATTTCAGAGAAATTACCTGATGTCATAAACAGTGTTTCTGAGTTATTTGAAAACAATGTTAAATTCTTTCCAATAGTTTCCACAAGGTATTGAGAGTATAGATTGTCATTATACAATATAAATGGATTCTCAAGTGATGTATTATCATTAATCAAATAGATACTATACCCATTTGTTAATGAATATAAACCTCTTTGTATAGTACAAAAAGGTTTCTCAATAGATCCATCACCATTTATATTATCACCATAAACATCTGAAACATAAATATCATGATCTAGATATTAAAAAAATTTGAAGTTAGTAACATTACTCTATTCCTATCCATAATTACAATTATTCAGCATACTTGTAAGGTTTTCAGGTGAAGGTACTATTTGGACATAATCAATTACATAAAATAGTGAAGTTTCATGTGGATCTACTACAATATACTTGAAAGACAATGTATGGTTAAGTCCATCTGCAAATGGTGTCACATCATATGTGAATTGTTGATATGTTAAATTATGGTAATTTAAAAATGTTGAATTGGAAAGTATACCAATCTCGTGTCCATCTATATATATAATCATGTAATTCTCTACGTATTTTGGTTCTCCTGATGATGAGTCTTTTGATGATGATGAGTCCTTTGATGATGAGTCCTTTGATGATGATGATGAGTCTTTTGATGATGATGAGCCTTTTGATGATGATCCAGTTGTTTTTGAATCACTTGATTTACTATTGGTGTATTCTTGAATGTAATGGAATGGACTTTTACCAGTTGTTTGTGAGCCAGATGAGTAGGAAGAGGATGAATTGGATGAACCAGTGCCAGTAAAACTATCAAGTGATGTTGGATTGGAGGTAAATACACCTGTTTGGGGGTCAGATGTTCTACCTGTGCCTGTACCTGATGAGGTACCAGTTGAAGAATCCTGACCTGTGATAAACGGTGACCCACTACTAGAGATACCTGTAACTGTACCTGCTGTTGGTGATGATGAAGTTAAATCACTTGATATACTAGTTCCTGTAGTTTTTGAGCCACCTGAGTAACTACTTCCTGTAAAATCAATACTATTGCTATCACCAGTTGTGAAATTTCCACTTGTTGAACTTGTGAATTCTCCACCACTTGTAGCTCCGGTGCTACTACCACTACCACTACTCTCACTTGTGCTACTACTGCTACTGATATCAAAACTATCATTCAGCAGAATAGTGTATCTAAATTGAAGTGTGAGTTTTTGAAAAACTTTTCCAACTTGTGGGTTTGAAAAGTTTGGAAATTGAATAGGTTGGCTTGACAAATCAGTTTTTGTAGAGGTGAATATTGCAACACCCACACCTTCATATGCTATAATTTCGTATGGACCCATTATATGTGATTGCACCAAATGTGTAATGACATGACTGCTATTATCATTCCATCCACCGTCTACAAAATACTCAAACCCACCATTAATCAGTGATGGAAAATAATCTGGTGTGAGAATTCCAGTGCATTTGGGTTTAGTTGGTGTCAGTTTATTGTCATCTGGAATACTACTACTACTACCACTACTACTACTACTACTACTACTACTACCCCTTATATCATTTATAGCATCAATGAAAACATCGTCATGTCTGTAATTATTGATTGAATGTGTTTGTATGCTACCGAAACCAGTAGCATACACTATATTATTATTTGTACATTGAATTGATAGTAATACAACTATTACAATTATATAATATATAAAATTGTTCATTATTATATTTCCAATTTCCACTTTACTTATTGACCATTAAAATTAATTAATGTTATCAACAATGGAATTTTCTTGAGTATCGCAAGAACTATTGGAAATTAAACTTGAGGAAGGGAGAGGAAAAAAAAACAATGTTTTCTTGATTTTTTTTTTTCAAAAATCTCTCTTCCACAGGACCATCGAAGCCCTTTTAAATTTCAGTTTTTAAAAATTATTTTTATTTTTCGGTTATCATCTCTAATTTAGAAACTCTTGAGTTCACCTGTGTGAAATGATATAACAATTAATTAATTACTAAACATGTAAAATGTTGAAATATTTACAAAGTCTGACCATTTGAATTGTGAAGCTGTACACATGTTATTTTTCACCAATTCAAATGACAATATTGAAGATGCCAATACACATTCACATTAGATATTTTACTCTATTAGATGTCATTAATTATTGATAACAATAAAACCCCACACACCCCCTCTCACTCTCACTGACTCCTCACAAATATCCACCTTCCTCCATACACAATCACATATAAAAAAAAAACACTCTGATACTCACTACCTCTTCTTTTTTAATTTTTTTTTTCCTCTTCACCCCCCAAAGGTGGGGAGGGTGTTAAGTGTTTGTTGTTACTGATTGTACATTATATATAACAAATAAAACAATTAAATTTTTTAAAAAACACACACGCTACCCACAATAGATAAAAGTTTGATTTCCATCGATTTTATCCCCCATTTGAGATGTTGATATTTTTTTTATATTTATATATACAATAACATATAAAAATAACTATATAAAGTTAAACAACCATCATATTTAATTTTTTGCTTTATTTTTTTTTTATCTCAAATTCTAAAAAACAGTTAGGATATTTTTAAATTGTAATAAATTTTTTTGAATTTTTTTTTTTTAGATAACAGAAGAAAGAGGAACCTTGAAAAATTTTATTTTGGTATCATATGATTATTTAGTGTAATCATAATAGAAAAAAAAAAACATCAATCAAATTATCTCCATTCTGTTTCATCCTTTGTACCATATGAAATAAAACAGATTTGTAATAGTAGTAAACGTTTATAATAATATTATATAAATATATAAATATATACAGAATTTATTTAAAGAGGTTGGCAAATAAAAAATGATGGATATAACATTAGAAGAAAAAGTAGTATCATCTAATAATACAAGCACCAATACCAACAATAATAATAGTACAGAAATTCCTCAGGATATAAAAGCACCAGAAATTACAGTTGAAAATAATAGTAATAATGAACAAACACAACCTATAATTATAAGTGTAGAAGTAGATAAATCTAATGAACCACAAAAAAGTGAACTTAACCATATGATGACATTGACACCACCTACAACTCCAAATGTCAATGGAACTGCTGGAAATATAGATCCGCCATCTCCGATGGTATCAGAGAATTTATTAGAGAAATTAGGTGCATCTAGCCAAACTTCAACAACAGAGGGATTACAAAAATCAATTAATAGAAATAATAGTAGAGAGGTAAATGCCAATAGATCAAGCGGTGGATTAGATCAACATAAATATAAAACCTATTTTAAATCTAAAGCATCGTCTCATCATGCTCGTGATGATCCTTTAAATACTGATCTAATTCAATTCCCAAAAGATGATTTATCTATAAACAAAACCAATCAAATTCACAGAACTTTACAACAAAATTTCAATGTATGTAATCTTAAAAAAAAAATTTTGTAGATTTAGATCTAGATTTCTAATTATAGATCTATATATCTAAAAATAGAATGAAACATTATCAGAATTAAATATACATGTAAAGAATTCAATTGAGAGTTTTTTAGCACCTAGAAAGTCAATTATTAGAAATTACTCAAAGTATAGAAAAGACGATAAACCTCAGTTTGAACAGGATAAATATGAAAGTGATATTATAGCAAAAGAGAAAGAGAGAGCAAAAGAACAGGAACAACAGGGATCCTCTCCAAAGATTCCAATGATGAAACAGAAATCTGGAATGTTTGGATCGTCATCAGCAGGTGAAGACCATTTAATGTTAGAGGATAACGATGAATTACATAATGAATATCTGCAAGGTTACAATGGTGACACTGACCAGCTTAATCAGGAACAGAGAAAAAAGGGGAGATTGGGTTTGTTCAAGTACTACAAACCAGATTACAATTGGGGTTCTGGAACTGAGGTTTCACTATGTAACAGAACACCAGTGGAAATGTGGCAAAAACGAATGCATACCAATGTGTTGGTAGAGTTCAAGGGTTTGGGGTTCCTGTTAGGTGAACATGAGCCATTCTTTTGCTCCATGTTCTTGTATGACAGTTTGAACAAGTGTCGTATTTCAGAGACTTTTCACTTTGATTTCAATACGGAGATTTTGAAATCACTTATATACACTAATGGAAGTAGTTCAGGATCAAAGAGTAATCTAAGTTCAACACTCAACAAGAATGATGAGGAAGTTGACCAGTACACTCAGGCCAAGCATGTCATATTGTCTCTGCCTCAGAAACAGGATAAAGACATTTGGATGGTTATTAAGGTTAATAAGATTATGCAAGGTAATCCTGAACAGGCTCGTGAACCATACATGAAACTAGACGAGAAAGAGACTACTAAAGTCAAGAACAAGATCTCTGGTGTCATTAAAGACATTGGCAAGAGACTAGGTAAATATTCCCAACCATTTTGTGTCACTGCTATACAGCTGACTAATGAAAGTGGTCAGGTTAGATCTTCGACACCTGAGCGATGTGATCTCTATAAAGCCATTCCAAAGGATATATCAGACCTCCCCGATCTCATCGAGTCACTTAAAGAACCCTCCAAAAAGAAGAAATTAAAGACTTTGCTAGGTACTATGACTATCAATATTTTCAAACCTGATAATGATCTTCCAAATTTCTTGCAGCGTTTGGACCCATCGTATGACTTTGTCAAGGCTTCTGAACCTTTTAACAACTTCCCACAACCATCTCAACCAACTCCAATGGCATCCACTGGAAATCTTGCCTCAATGGTACCTACCATTACCGTTCATGGTTCTGATGGTACATCTACAACTCCACCAACCCCATCATCCCCTGGACAAATCCAAAGATCACAAACTAGTCTGATATCACCAGTCCAGAGTCTCAATCGTGTCGCATCTTCTATAGGAGGTATCCAAACTCAAGGTCAAGTCATTCAAGTTATCAGAGAAATTCAATGTTTTTCAAAGAACCCTGAACTCCATCCACATCATCAGTTGCTAAACAATCTCTATATCTACCCTGAAACCGTTAACCTCAACAAAGCACATGGTAGAAACATTTGTATCAAAGTTGAAATTAGAGATAATGACCTGATTTCAATGAATGGTCCATTGAAGTACATCTATGGAAAATCAAGTAACCAAAGATTCACCAATAATTACTACACAGAGACACACTACCACAACAAGACTCCAGATTTTATAGACGAAATTAAAATCAAATTACCAGTGAAACTCAATCAAAATCTTCATTTACTTTTTACCTTTTATCATGTGATATGTAAGGTGAAAAAAGGTGTTGAAGAGGTCGAGAATCTCATTGGATTTGCTGTACTTCCTCTATACAGAGACGAGAACTTTGTGGGCAATGGTCAACATCAATTACCATTATGCATAGGTACACCTAAAGACAAGTATCTGTCGAATAGTGATGACTATCAGTTACTTGAAAATGGTAAAAATGTCTTCAAATTGGATCTTAAATTTAACAGTACTTTATATCCACAGAATCGTCTCATTAATCAGTTCTTGTTGAAATCACAAAATGACTACACTGTAGATAAAGAACTCATTCAGATTCTCAATGATTTCAATATGATTGATCCATTAGAAGCCATTAAATTCTTACCTGTGATAATGAATCAACTCATCTATGTAATATGTTCACCAACTAGAGATCCATTGGTTGGTTGTTTTGCCATTAAATCTCTATTTATTCTATTGACAAAGTTTGTATTTTACTTAAGATTTCAATATTTAAATTTAAATAACAAAATTGTGAATATTAACATTTAATTCAAAATTTATAGAATACAAGATTATCTACAAGATCCAAATATACGTGTACCTTTGTTAGTACAATATATTCAATATGTATTTGATAATTTAAAGGAAGCTAAAACACCAGTTTACTCTGCATTATGTACTAGATTTGTACATTTCCTCATGAGAAGAAGAGATACTACCCATGATCTATCAACAGTATCTATATCATCTATATTCTCATTTACATGGTTTATAAATGATTTGATTGTAAAGTCATTGTCATTGTATCAATTGGAAGGTAACAGTGTTTCTAGTAACGGTGCTTCAGTACAAGTTAGTAATGGTTCTTCTACAGATTCAGCATCGACTACACCTAATGGTTCTACAGAAGACTCTGAATCTGAGTTTATTAGATATCTTCAAAAGATTATTACATTTAATATTCATTTGATTCATAATGCCATTTCCAACAGCACACAAGAATCTAAATTGGCATCAGAGGCCAATAATAATCTTGCACTGTTTATTAGAGATCTCTTTGCAGTTTATGATAAAGGCGCTATTATTGATTTGGTATTCACCTATATCAATGATATCAATACTGCCATTAGTAAAGATCATGCCAATAGTACCACACTGATCTTTTATAAATTTGATTTCCTGCGTATCATTACTGATTATGAACATTACATTAACTTGAATATTCCAATTCCATATTCAGTTCATCATATTCAGAATCTCAGTTTAAAGATCTCAGATAGTCATCCAATATCTGGTGTCTTCCAAAAAGAGGTACTTGAGATTCTGTTCAATCCTACCTATTCTGTTGAAGTCAGAACTGTTGCATTCAACGCTCTCAATACTCTACTTACCAAACATGAATATGATATGCGTTACCAAGAACAAGCCAAAAAGGAGAGAATCGCCGGTATCTATTTCCAATTGGTTTTGGAGATTATTGATCATTTTGAAAAGTTCTCATCATGGACTACTAGAGCTGACTTGATTGAACGTAGACTCTTTTGCAGTTGTGTATTATATGTGCTCAAGAATATCTCAAGATCACTACTGAAACAGTGGATTCAAAAAGAGATTCCACAGAGAATTAATGTGTTCTTTGAAGTCATTGAAGTTCTTATTAATGTATTTGAGTATCAACCTGCTAGCTCACAGTTATCTGGTAACCCATTGAATAGACTCATTCCAAATATTCCAAATATACCAACAGTTGTAACATCATCTCAAATGTCACAGTCTACACCTGTTGAAGGTATTCACAGTTCACTCAACAATCTCACTAATATCTTTACATCATCGGCTCCAACACCTCCACCAATGTTCATAGGACACAGTGGAAAATTGAGTAAAGATTTGTTCTCTCAAAAGAAACATAAGCAATCTGACAGCTTAATATCACCTCTTAAAGACATGATATCACGAACCGCTTCCAACTCACAATTGGCCGTAGACCCACAAGTTTTACAAAACATTCAAAATGCCACTCAAAACGGTGGTGGCAGTGGTAGCACCACACCTTCAAGTCCCTCTATAGTCATTAACAGTGGCAGCAACAACAGCAGTGAGAACTCGTCACCTACTATTGCTGGAAGTACCCTAGCATCACACTTATCAGTTGCCGAACAAAACCGAAACAAATCACCATCTATAAGCAGACCTACTCCAACCAGTAGAGGTAACATGAATGAATCTACGCTCTGTACAGAATCACAATTGATTGTATTGGATTTCCTAGAACTCTTTATAAAGACACAATACACAAGTCTTGTTGAACCAGGGTCACCGGTGATGGATAAGCTCTTTGGTCTCTTTATACTTCTCCTAAAGAAACGTCAATCTAACCGTATGACTCACTGTCTATTTGCAAGTCTACGATCATTTGTCTTCAAATTCCGAAACTATTTCTTCAAGATTACCAATAACTATTGTGGAAACATTTGCTATGAGATTCTACGTTATTGTAATTTCCCATCAAAGGAAATTCGTGAAGTTGCCACCGCCCTTTTGTACAGTATGATTAGAATCAATTCACAGGATGTCGGTAACTTTGGACGTATGAAGATTCAAGCCACTATATCTCTAAGTAATCTGGCTAAATCCAATGTCTTTGGAAACGATTTCAAGAACCTTGAGAGATCGTTTAGAGCACTCTCCAAGTACTCAACAGAGGAGGCTAAACCAGAGAGCACTGATAACTCTATTATACCCATTAAGATTCAATCTGAAAACCAACCTGAAACCAACCTGAAATACAAGGAGAACTTTGCTCAACAAATTCACAAAATGTCCAACAAACTCAGTAAAATCATTAGAGACACTGTCAGAGCTAATATACTGAAAGCCAATTCCGATCCAGAGACTATTCATGAATTGTACAGTGAGATTGCATCTGGATACTCTGATACACCTATCATTCGTATAGACTGGCTAAAGTTACTCTCCAACACACATATTGGCGAAGAGAATTACTTTGAATCTGCAATTTGTATGGTTAGAATCGCCTTGTTGGTCTATGCATACTTGGAGCAACACAACTTGTTGCCTTGTAAATTGGATCTCTCACTTATTCAATTGTTCTGTCCAGGTCTTGCTGAGGTTGTGGTGGAGGAAGATGAAGGTGTTTGCACATCACCTATATTCTCTGTAAAAGGTTTGACCGAATCCATATACTTTGCCATCAACCAGCTACGTGTTGGTGACTTTTTTGAATACTCTATTCTCTTGTATAAACTGTTGATTCCTCTGTACGAGAAACTTCGTGACTTCACCTCACTTTCTGAATGTCACAAACAAATTCACAAATTGTACAAGGAAATCATTAGATCCAATGAAAACAAATCTAGAATGCTTGGTAGATACTACAGAGTTGGTTTCTATGGTTTGAAATTTGATGAACTTAATGGAAAGGAGTTCATCTATAAGGAGCCTAAGTTAACCCATCTCTTTGCTCTATCGGATCGTCTAAAGACATTTTATAGCAAGAAGTTTGGTGAACCTGTAACTATATTCCCTGACAGTGGAAAAGTTGATTTGCAAGCTCTAGACCAAGACAAGTTGTGTCTGCAAATAACCTCACTGAAACCATACTTTGAAGCTTCGGAGATGGAGTTTAGACCAGAGTATTTCGAAAGACATACTCTTCTCAAGAGATTTGTATATATCACACCATTTACACTAAGTGGCACTGGACAGGGTTCTATTACTGACCAGTTCCATAGAAAGACTATACTGTCCATTGAACACACTGCTCCTAATATGTTAAAGAGATATCCAGTTGTTGGTAGATCTGAAATTGAGATATCTCCAATTGAGAACTCGATAGAGACTATTGAGATTAGAAACAATCAATTGACTCTGGAGATTAGTCTTGTGCCACCAAATATCAAGACTCTACAAGGTGTTTTACAAGGTAGTGTGCTATTGCAAGTAAATGCAGGTGCAATTGAAATTTGTAGAGGTTTCTTGATGAATAGTAACAGAAAGAACTGGCCTCCTCATTTGGTAGATAAGTTAGCTGCTACTTGTAGAAAGTTCTTGAAACTTTGTGAACAGGCTTTAGAGATTAACAGAAATAATATATTGGTTATAAACTCATTCCACCAGGAATTGGAGTCTGGTTACAAGAAGTTGTATGCCAAAATGGCACGTTATATCAAGGGTGAAATCAATACTGAAGAAGATGAAAAATTACTTGATGAACAATTAAATTCTCAAAATAATCCAGATATGGCATCTTTTGATGACGATTCTGTAACTGATTTCTCATATGATGAGAGAACTGAGGATTCCAGTATCAAGGAACAAACCTCTATTTTAGATCACCTTTCTCATCTCACTCCATCATTCCTCAAAGACCAGAAAAAGAAATCATCAAATTCTGGTTTCCTAACAATTAAAGAAGACAAAAAGAAAAATAGATCCAGTTCTGAATTTATTAAATAATCCTAATAATACTTTAAAAAACAAAAATGAATATAAACAAAATCCTCAACCGAAATTGAAATTTCAAATAATATTATTATATTATATTATATTATATATATTTTAAAATAACCAAAAGATTTTTATAGTAAAACATAAATTTAATTCAAAGTATTAGATTTTTAATTGAATACACTTTTATTTGATTTTAATTAATTAAATTTAAATCTTTTAAATTAAAATAAAAAAGATTATTTTTAATTGGATCAATCCATTTTTTGGATATCATTCAGTCTATAGTAGTTTTGGGTGAATTTTCATATCAAGGATTTAAAATCTTTAGATTTTTTAATTAATTAATTAATTAATAGAACTAGATTTCAGACGTGAATTGTAAAAACTACAATTCAAAAGTTGATTTCTATGAATTCTATATTTTAGAAAATTAATAGGCTATCAGGCTCAAAAGATATGATTTATTATTAATTATTTTTAAATGAAATTTCTAGTTGAGGCTGTGTCGTTATAAAAATATAACACCACACATTTTTTAAATATAATTTTTAAAAAACACACCAATTATTTTATATTTTTTAAGTAACACAATAAAATTTTTGTGTGTTTAAAGTTGTTTCATTGGATGATTTCAATCATCATCTAGATTGAAATACTTAGTGTCAACCCCTTGAGTTAGGGTTAGATAATACTATGTTCTAAGAATTATGATATAATGATTCTAATTCAACTCACACTTTATCTTTTACCAATCAATTTTTTAACGTCTGGAATTGAGCTTTTCTTTAAATACAGAGTGAAGAAAATGAATTTTATATTTTATTTTTTATATATTCTACTCTACTACTCTATATATTAAAATTTTTACAAAAAAATGCAACAACAATTAATACCTACAAATAATCCCAATGTTTTTAGTAATATTGTATTATTTTTAAATATTTGTAATAAATTACAGGATGATAAATCCAAATTATATTTACTTTCACTTTGTAAATCAACTTATTTATTTAAATGTAAAGTTGTATTTCAACAGTTTCCTTTTGATTTCTATTGTCACTCAATGTCTATGAATAGTAATATTCAATTGCCTCATAGATTTAAATCAATTACAATCGATAAAGAATCACCATTTTTACTTAACATATTATCTTCATTTTCATTTAAATACATAAATTACAATATAAATATCCAAATTCCTGCTGGTATACTAATGGAACCTCTAAAGAAACTCACATTTGGGGAACTTTACAATCAACCCATTAACGAATTCACATTCCCAGAGACTGTTAAAGAACTGATATTTGGTGATAGTTTTCAACAACCAATTTCCAGAAATCAATTACCAAAATCTCTAGTTATATTAGATTTGGGATATAATAATCATCAGTTACTAGACTCTCTACCTCATGGATTAGAAGAAATTAAATTTGGTGAGATTTTTAATAGAAAGATAATGCCAGGTGAAATACCCACCACTGTAAAAAGACTAGTATTCGGATATGCCTTCAATCAACCACTAGATCCATTTACTCTACCTGCTAATATTGAATATATACAATTTGGTTATTCATTTAATCAGTATATTCAATATGGTTCACTGCCTAGTCATTTAAAAACTGTTATATTTGGACACAACTTCCAACAACCATTTAGTTCTAATAGTCTACCTAATACCCTTGAATATCTAGTTTTACCAAAAGAATACCAAAGCTTTAGTAATAATGTTTATCCACAATCTATAAAAGAGATACAATATGGCATCTCAAACCTAAATCAAAGTAATTTAAACCCTATTAAACCAACAATAATATATAATAACCAATCACATTTTCAATCAAATTATTCTATATATAAAAAATGGCTTCCTATCATTGTTGGCACTATGGCAATGTTCTCATATACATTATTTAAATAAAACAACTGTATAGATATTTCTATTAAAAAAAATTTTATATTTTATTGAATAAAATTAATTTTATGTGTTGTTCCAAATCTATATTTAGATCTTACAATTTTAATATTTTAAATATGAAAATGATAATAATAATTTTACATAAATCACTCTAAACTATTTAATTAAATATATAAATTGGAAATTTTTAGTAAAAATTACAACAAAAATCTGATTTCGAAATTCTATTGTGAACTGGAGTGAAATACGAACTATTCATTAAAAACAACTGATGACAATACAACATTGAAATGGAAAACACAGGATATTTTCAATACATCAATGATTTGGTTGAGGGTAAACAAATTGGTGGTGAACACACAGCTATAAAGAAATATCTAATAGAATGGATAGAACAACAGCCATATTTACCAAATGGAGTACATAATCTATTCATTTACTTTAGTATCAAAAACCCATTAGAGATACGAGAATGTTTTAGTGTAATGATTCAATCTAGTTTCCCAACAGTCAGAGAATTCCTCTTCAGATTGATTAAAAGAGATTTACTTCATCAAAAGGCATTAATCCAACTAGAGGTTATCGAACTAATTCTTTTAGGTGTAAAAGATGACAATGAAAATGTATTTTCAAAAGCACTTGATATCCTAAGTGAATTAAAATTTGAATCTATATTCATTCCACTCAGAATAATTTACATTCTCAATGATATTATTGATAATCTTTTAATGAGTTTCATTAACAAAAGTAATTCGTTAAATAATGAAAAACAGCTGAATCAAATCAATAATGCAATAGTAAAACTGATATCTATTACTATACTTTCAAGTGATCAGCCAAAGTATTCAGCAGAAAAACAGCACTTGGAATCACATTTGATTAGATTTATCAGTAATATTAAGAGTTTTTCAAAGTTGACAGTGTTCACCTATTACCAATCGTTTATGGATATTTCACTTTCATCACTGTTAGTGATGTTACCATACCTCACTGAAGACAGAGCATTGGATAAACAAAAGTTTGCCCAAATTTCAATAATCATCAATTCAGTATTCACCAAATATCAACAATCTCACAGAATTGAAATTGACAATACTATTCATAATCTACTACACAGCACTGGTGAACCAACACCTGATAATGTTAAGATTCTCTATATATTGATATCAACAATTGATTTTGATATCATATTTAAAAACAATATTTTTAATATCTTAAAGTCGGTATTAGTGATAATGGTATTGGTTTTATAATTATACTAACTTATTATAATAATATAGATATTTTAAAAAGAATCTAATGGCTATAGATGATTGGACTCAAATTGCAAACTATAAAAGATTACTAGAAAAGAATCTTTCAGCTATTATAGATTCTGTTGGTGGTCTAAATAATGAGATTTTTGAATACTTATTTAAAGATCCTCTTGGAAGAGTATCAAATTGGGAATGTAATTTATTTAAAAATGATGGTCAGTATTCCAAATGGTTCTCACCTCTATTTCAGCAACTGTTGGACACTGAAAACTATGATGGTATAAACTCTCTGATTATACACTCAACCAACAAAAACAATATGTTACATTATAAAGACTTTATATTACCTTCCATCATTTCACTATTAAAGTCAAGCAAACAAGATCAATTGATTCTATCATTGATTCACATTAGTTCGTGTTCAATAGATTCAAATGAAATATTAACCACCATCAGTAATTTTATTGAATTGGAATTCAATATAATGGAGTATGACAATTTGGATACCAACAGAAATTTTCAACCAATCATCAGAAATCTATTTGATTTATACAAATCGAGTGGACACCAACCAAAGATCCTTGAGAAACTCTATGGATTATTATATTCATTCAGTACCAATAGACCAGATAGTTATTCCACCTCACTGTTTACTGAGATATACAAATACTGTATGAATCATTTGGAATTTATCTCTGGAGATCTAATGTTAAGTCGAGTATTTTTATCCATTAGTGTGCAAACATTCACTGAATATATGGAGAGACAAAGTAAATCTGTGAATGATCCATTTTATTGTAGGGCGCTTGTAGAGCTTATGAGGCTATCTAAAATATTTAATTTGGGATACAACATTAGGGCAATGCTTCTAAAATACATGTCTGAAATTCCAATATATTCATATAGACATATGTTGGTAACAGTTCTCAAGATTCTTTATAAACTTTCAAACTACAATATCGCCATTCTTTCAGCACCAACAAAACTAGATAAACTCATTTTGAATATAATTACACAAGAATTCACCAAAGACTCACCACTAAATAATCCAGATGGTAAACTTGTAAAATATTTCTGTAAATATATTGTAACTTATAAAACTACGCCATCCGAAGTCAGTGAATTTATACAAATGTTAATTCAAGTCTTTAACATCGGAGTACTGTTAAACCACCCAATAGTATTGGTAAATATCATTGGAATTCTACAATCCAATGGTTCCTTAACAGAATTTAGTTATTTGGAACTATTTAAAATCAACTGGGCTCACTATAAATACTCTAATGCAGGGACAACTGATCTACTACAAAATCTTGCAACTATAGAGTCTATCATCCCACCATCATCATTTAATAACCTAATTAATGATTTAAAACCATTTGAACCATTCCATAAATACTTGATACCTTATACCATCTCACCAAGAACCACCGATGTTAACCCAACCCTCCCACACATTGTCTTATACCAAATCATTACAGAGTGTTTGAAAGACACTACCATCAATTGGCGATGGATATACAGTATATCATTTGTCAGTAAATCATTTTTTAAATTAATCACCAAATTATCAATTTTGGATAAATACATGAAGGAATCAAATTTCTGTAAAATCAATTTGGACTCTCCTTACAGTATCATTTCTAATCCCTCTTCAGAAGTTTTGATTAACAATCTCAATTTTTACCAACAATCACATTTTGATAGGATATTGAGCACTGCTCAAACTCTAATCATAAAGGATAATGTAACATTCAATTTCATAAACCCAGAATACACTGACACTATTGTGAGTTTGGTATCAACAAATCTCCAAAAGCTAGTTTTATCCAGTGGTTTTGCACAAGTGATTATCATGGGCATGGGTAAAAAGTATGATATGTCTTATTACACCTTCGTTGGTAAGCTCTTAAAGTCTATCAAGCATTCTATTCGAGTTGACCTAGAACTATGTCCTTCTAATGTTGATGTGGTTGATAATCTAATTGAATGCAGAGGTTCAATAGATAAGGTATATGTTACATTGCAAACACCTCATTATCAGCACAATGCACTTTTTATAAGTACAATTAAAAGACTTTCAGAAGCCTCTATACCACTTGAATTAAATTCTATAGTGTTCACCTCAGCCATTCACCAAATGGATATATATAAAGACATTTTAAAATTTTGTCACTCTCTGGAGATTATCCATCATGGTCAACTGAAACCTGGGCCATTCAACGCACTTCAACATCTAAAACTAATAGCACAAAACATCTCATTACCAATACACCAAGACACACTAATTTTCCTAGAAACCACAGACACACTGGTATCTTTAACACTTCAGAACTTGAAATGGGATAGCTGTGTACATGTAATTAAAACCTTACTTCGAAATCCTAAAATACCTCTACAAACACTTCATATTACAGTGCACAAGTTATCTCCATATGAAATTCAGCAAAATTTTGAATTACTCTGCTCTGGTTACTGTAAATATCCAATCATAGATAACCTATTACAATTTCTACCTAATTTAAATATAATAATAAACTAGATTTGAAATTTGATATTCCAATTAAAATCGACCTCTATCCTGCCAATACTGATCTCATTGATTCCAATAGAAAGGGTATCTATGAGTTTGAGTATAAAAATAAGTAACTATCGTTTATTGCGCCCAGTTTAACCTTTGTATTCTTTTTTTAATTTTTTATAGGATATAGACATCCCTTAGAACTCCTAATGTTTTTCTTTAATTAATGTTTATGTTTTACCTTGTTGGTAAATTAACAAAAATTGAAAAGTCATTCTTGCGAACAAAATTTCGTTTGGATTAAAGTTTGCAATCAAGCAATAACAGCTACCTCCCTAAGTGGTCATCGGTATGCTAAAAATCCCAGCGTAAGGCTATCGAAATATACTTGAATTCAAACTTTTTGAAAAAAAAAAACAATGAAGTGCTTTATGGGAATATGAATTTTTCATTTGTTTATTGAATTTTAAAAAAAGATTATCTCATTATTTATTATTCAACAACAGAGAGAAATATCAATATTTTACATTTTCCTTGTTCTCTTTAATTGCATTCCATAACTCTAGAATAATAGGTTCATCAACCCCGTACAATGGAACATGATCGGGGATTTTGTGAGTACCATGAAACATTAATTGATGAAGCTCCATATTGATAAATCTTAATTTGGTATAATTCAATTTGACAGTTTATGTTAGGACAAGTTCGTTTTTGGATAAAGAATTAACTTATACATATTCCCTAAAAATACCAGATTATAGCTTAGAGATATATTTAATCAAATACATATCTCGATTTGGTTAATATAATTAGGGTTTGTCTTGATAAAGTGTTGCTATAAATTCAAATTTTGTTATGTATTAGGACAAGTTTTAAACTCATCCTAAAATTTAAGAAAATTTTTGATTAGGAAAATACAGATATTATATAAAATTTCGATAAGGAAAACATAAAAATAAAAATTTAAAATTGTAAAAAATATTCATGTAATACAATATAACTAAATTATGACAGGTAAAGATCTTAAAAGAAAAGAACCTGAGGCAGCGCATACTAGAATTGATTGGAATCAACCAGAGGTTGTAACAGATTTGGTTTCTTTAGATATTGAGGATTTAAAAAATGTATATCCAGGTGTGTCGGAGCAAACAATTAAAAAACATAAAAAAGGTAAATTAAGCATTGATAATATATTATTGATCTAATATTAAGTAATTCAATACAATATATTTATATATATCTATATAGAGGCTGAAAAAAAATATAATAGAGATGAATTAAGTCACGACAACCTTATAGAAAATGATAACACTGAATGTAATAATAGTAATAATATGAAACTCTTATTTAACATTTTTAAAGGAGAAGATGTTTATTATCTTTCAAAAAGAGCAATATCCTTCAGCAAATTAGATTATAGATATACAAATGCTGAAAAAACAGAAGTTGAATTCAACTATCAATTAACTCCAAGCCACAAGGAGATTAGCCATATTGTAGAGTTTATAAATGATCATTTTAAGGAATTAAATAAGGAATATGATTTTTCTGTAGATTTAAATTCAATGACAATCATAAATACGATACCAGATCTAAAAATTACGGTACCATTTGATTATCCTGTGGATACAGAAAAAATAACACATCTAGAGAATAAAGGATGGACTTTTATTGTAGTACCTAAGTTGGCATTAAGAAAGCAAAAATCACATGAAGTTTAGGTACATTTGAAACTATAGAAAGAGAATTAATGTATAGAAGAATAAACCAAGATAAAAATGCCTTGAATAACAATTGAAATTGCATTTTTTTATATTTTTAATTTTCATTCAACACACTTGATATCTATATTTTTTAATTTTCACATGAATTTAGTTTTACTATCATTTGAATATAGTATAGAGATATGAATGAAACTCAATTTTAAAAAGTGAAATTTTCATTTTTATATAGATTAAATTAATTTGGTTTTTTATTGAACACCACTCTTTAAGCTGACTGTACAATGCTTTGTGCAGTGTGTTTTAAAAAGTTTAGAGTTCACCTATTTTAAATTGACTAGATATTTTCTTTCAATTGAACCTTGGGATCCTAAACTTTTCAAGTCATTAATATCAAGAGGAGATCTATCAGCTTTAACACAGGATTCGGAGAATGAAGCCATAGATTCATCCCAATTCTTTGGGGGTTTAGTAAATAATTTACCATCTATATTTAAAAAGAGAGATAGGAGAATGTGTTAGATATCAAATAAGTGTTTAGAGCTATTGCATTTATATATAAATATATTTCTTGAATTAGAAACTTACCTTTTCCTTTCTTTTGTAAATGTCTATTAGAGGTATAGTTTACATTAGTTATACAACGTATTTGATTATATTTACTAATTGCATTGATTATATTTCTTGAATTCATTGTTTGGTTGGTTGTATAAATTATACTATTTTTTATAAATTTATATGAATTGGGATAATGTTCTATAGAATGATTAAGATTGTGGAATGTGAAAAATAAAAAAAAAAAAATAAATATGTTTTTATACTTTGAAAGATTTTCCTTTTTAGGGAATATGAAAGATTGGGTTTTAAAAGGGTGTATTTATGAGCTCTAAGTTTATTATAATAGGATATTTATGAGAAATATAAATATTTTATTTATTATTTACAATTTAAATGAAATTTCAATTTATTATTATTATAATATTTTAATTAGTATATGATATTTATTAAATTATTATAATAATCAATAAATTCATTGTTAAATATGATATTTAAATTTATTTTTTACTACTATGTGTGAGTAGATAAAATAAATTTATTAGGGATTATTAAGGACATTATTTATTTTTTTTTAATTTATACAAATAATTCAAATAATGTATTTGAAACACACAAAATTAAATTTAATTTTTTTTTTATTTTTATAAAAAAAATTTTTGTTAATATCTTTATATATATGAAATCGAAAATCGGATATTGATATTATTAGAATAATGTATGGATATAGACACCCCATAAACCACACTTAATATAAGCACTAACCCCCTTGGTGTGATTAGAAAATTTAGAAAATAGGTATAGAGTAGGATTATAATAATAAAGAGTAGTAAATTGCAATAGACAAAGGATATCTAATTTCAAAGAATGACAAATAATGAGATATACGCCAATTTAAATTTAATAATCTCAGATCTATATATAATTTTACAACCAGATACCAGTAATCAACAACATGCATTACAATCACAATCAACTCCAGTGACCTCTGTCTTTATAGATAGAAATACATTACAAATTGAGGCTAGATGTATGTTTATGATTTTAATCACACTCTGAATCAAATTATGATATTAATACCCATGGAATTTTAGCTTCAGATTCCTCACCAATTTTATCAGGTACATTGAAATCATGTACAAAAATATTTGGATGTCTAGGTATCATAAGGTTATTATCATCACCATATATTATATGTATTAGTGAATGCGAAAAGATTGGTACAATTAGAAAGAATCAAGTTATACATAAAGTAGCAAAGACTATGATAATACCAATTGCTAGCCAACCAATACCATTATCCGAAGAAGAGGTATGAAATCTAGATTTATACATTATATATCATAGATAATTAGATATATATATTAACTTTATAAATCTTATAGAAAAGAGAAGAGAAAAATTATTTATCCTATTTAACAGATATATTGTACACATTTGATTTCTATTATTCCTACACATTTGATATAACTCAATCAGAACAGAGAATCTCAGCAATGGAGAAACTAGAGAAAGAGAACCCAGATTTAGTTACAAAACCTCTCTGGGAGAGAGCAGACAGGAGATTCTTTTGGAATTACTATTTACAGAAAGATTTCATTGAGAACTCTCTACATAACTTTATTCTACCTATTGTCGATGGGTTTATTAAGGTTACTGAATGGGAGATCAATACGAATCCATTTAAATATATACTTATCAGTAGAAGATCATGTAAGAGAACTGGTACACGTTTCCAATCACGTGGTGTTGATCCACTTGGTCATGTAGCAAATTTTGTAGAGACTGAACAGATTATTGTATTTGACCAAGTACTCACTAGTTTTGTTCAGGTTCGTGGTAGTATACCTATCATTTGGCAGCAGAAGGGTAAAGGTTTGAAACCTAAACCCACAGTAGAGAATAGTACAATGACCGATGAATCATTCCAAAGACACATGAATGAACTCATTGAGTTGTATGGACCTGGATCTATTGTGAATCTTATTGATCAGATTGGAGGTGAAGCTTCCATTGGTGATCAATTTGAGATGGAAACTAGTCTATATCAACAAGCACACCAACTTCATTACACTGCATTTGATTTCCATGAGAAATGCAAGAATAACAAGTATGAAAACTTACAGGAACTCTTGGAACAGGTTAAACCATTACTAGATAAATTTGGGTATTTATTTAAATCGGTTGTACCCACTTTAGAGCCTAGTATGGTTCAAACCGGTCATTTTAGAACAAATTGTGTGGATTGTTTGGACAGAACCAATGTAGTCCAATCTCTATTTGCTAGATATATATTGCACATACAGTTGATGAGAATGGGTATCATTTCAAGTACACAAAAGATTGATATGAACTTGGCATTCGAAACTGAGTTTAAGAATATCTGGGCTGACAATGCCGATGTAATGTCTCAGCAGTACACTGGTACTGGGGCATTGAAGACTGATTATACACGTACTGGAAAGAGATCAATGAAGGGTACTATGACTGATGGTGTTAACAGCGTAAAGAGATACATTCACAAGAACTTTAAAGACGATGACAAACAAGTTGCCATTGACTTGTTCTTGGGTAAATTTCAAGTGGAGAAATTCACAACCTCCACTGGAATTGCAAATAATGGTGCTGTAAGTCTACCGGATTCAGAGAGTCAGATAAACGAATTTCCAGTGGAATACATTGACGAAGATCTAGATGCTAAAGGTGACCAGGGTATAATTAAACTGACTGACCAGTGTTCTATCATCACTTGGGTGAAATTCAATGGTAGAAAGAGTGAATACAGATTCAAAAACGAACAAGATATCGATATATTGTTTATTGAGAAATCCAAAATGAATCATAAACTATTAAACCTCTACCATCGTGCTAGCCCAGAACCAATTAAGGTATTGTTTTCATCTTCGTTTACACGTGAACAGTTCCTTCAGTCACTTTACAAGAGACCACTTTCATATAGATTTTTACCAATTTGCGAACAGCAAGGTAAGGACTATATTGAATACCTAGAGAAAGAAAAAGTACTAAAAGTTAACCAATTGACCAAAGACTTTTTAACATTTTCTGACGATGATGATGACGATGCACACTATGACCAAGATGGCAATGAAAGACCTAAACTTCACAAAAAGAAAAATGTGGATAATGGAGATGTTCTACCAGAGACTACAACCTCCTCAAGCCTAGACCAAAAGGTCGAAGAAGAAGAAGAGGAAGAAAGTGGTATTAAATTCTCACCTCCATCACAAAAAATGAAACATAAACTTTTGGATATGTTTAACTCATTTATTGGATCATGGAATATGGAGAATATAACGTTGAATTCCACTTTTGTCGCAAATTGGATACCCAAAAACAAGGATTTCTATTCCATCTCTGCTCAGAGAATTGCTAGTTATAAACTGTCACCTGGTTTTGTTATGAATTATAAACAGTACTGGTTCTATTTGATTAGACAGTATCTAGGCCACGATTACACCACTGTTGCTACAGCAACTACTGATAATACAGCTTCAATTGTTCTGGTTAGAAAATCCCTTATCAACAGTGTAAATAACATCTCAGTCAGTTATATCCAAAAACGTCTACCTTTTAAAAAGTCACTTTCTACCAGTAGTAATGCAAATCAAACTGGTCAAAACTCACCTCAGTCTGGTATCATTTCAGAAACCAATACATCAACTCATAGTAACAATACAACTACTGGTCTTCAAATTAATTCCAAAGAGATCACAACTAGTGCAAGTACACAGACTACAAATTCTAAAGACAGTAACAATAATAATAATAATGTACATCACACAACAAAAGAAACTACAACTAGTACTATAACATCAGTAACTAATTTCCTCTTTGGTAGTAAGAAACTGAAAGATTATGGACAGAAACTTATGGGTGGAGGTGTCACTTCTAGTGACAAGGTATCAGATCAGAAACTGAAGGATATGAGTACACAAATCTATGGTACTACCATAACCCTTCAACTGAGAGATACCTCTATATGCTTTGTAAACTATTGTAATAATACCCCAACAACTACATTCTCCAACACACCATTGGTTGATGATGAAAATGGTTTGGTTTCATTCATCAAAAACAAACAATATCTCAATGGTTCAACTAGATATATATTCTGGTCAGGTGACTATGATCAATCTACACTTCAAAAATACCGTTGGACACCTTCTTGTGATCACACTAAACTACACGATGATGAACCTGGTCGTGGTGTAATCTATTGGAAATCACTAATGGAATCAGAGCCTCTACTCGAGTCACTAAACAGCAGTGATTCTCAATCAACTGACTCACTTAGCGCTAGTCATGGTGATGGTACTGGAAGTCCTGGAAGTTCAAATGTTTATATCTACCCACCATTATCATTCAACTACAGTCTACCTGTACTCTCTCCATACTCTTGGCTATCCATTCAAGATATCCCATGCTTTATAGTTATTAAAGACCTCTATTGCGAACCTTTTGAATTGATTCCTTCTGGAACTAAACTTGAAGCATTTATTGAATTCAATGCCTCACATTTGATATGTGAAGGTGACAGTGCCAATACCAGAACATCTATCATTCGTTCACCAATCCCCATTTGGAATGATAAAATTGAATTACGTTCTTTTATTGACGATAAAGAGTATCTAAAGACACAGTATATTCAAGTGGCAATTTTCAACAGGGAGCTAATGGACCAATCTGTCATTGGAAAAGGTTCAATACCACTTCTTCAAGCATGTGGTGAAAAATCACATCACTTTAAGATTCCTCTTACTCTTCAAGATGAATTCTCATGTTACCTACATGGTGAGATTCAAGTGTACTCAAAATCTGAAATCTATAGAATGGTTCAAGATACTGCCATGTCTCAAACAAATAGTCAAGAACCACCTCCACCAATACCATCAAGATCCAATAGACAACATCGTTCAGCTCCATCACCTCCAATATCCAACCCATCACCAAATGGAAAGAGTCCAGTTCTAAGTTACAAATCTCCAAATTTTGATAATATCTCATCATCACCAACTGATCACAGCCACATTCATCAACAACAGCAACAACAAAGTTCAACACCTACCAAGTCCTCATTTCTTGATAATCTCACCAAATCTGTAGTTGATAACATTAAAGTTCCTGGTGAATTTCTATTAAATTCTTTTTCTGGTACCTCAACACCACCTTCCACTACATCGGTATCTGATTCCAATAGTACTTCAACAACTTTAGACCAACCAATAGACTTTATCGAAATTGAGGCAATGCATAAAACAAATGATGTTAAAGATGATGATAAAAAAGAAGAACATAATGATTAATAAATATTTTTATTATAAAAATATAGATATTTATACAATTTGGTAATATTATAATGTTTAGAGATATGATTTTAAAATGGGTTTAAGGAATTCATTGTATCCATCTACAACAGGGTTTTGATTGAATGGTTGATTTTTAGCCCATTTCAATAGTGTTTCATATACATTACCATTGTATTGACCAATTGCTGAACCCAAAGCAGTATCGCTGATTCCCAACGAATCTACCAAACCAATGGCATTTGGTCTGAGTAACTTGAAGAGTTTGTGAATTTCTTGACGTAGATAGTTGATATCTTTATTCTTAAAATAACCATCTTGAGTGAATTCCATTAAGTTTTGGTCTATTAAAAATAATGAATACAAATTGAATAGTTGCCATAGAACTCTGTGAATTTCCTTTTCATTTGGATTGGTAACATTGACCACGGATTGAATGTGTTGATAGAAACTATCAATGATATAAAAGTGGCAATGAGCTTTAGAAACACGAATACATTCTAAATTCAAGTCACCCCATATACTTAGAATGGTATTTCCTTCAATTTGTAATAGATCTTGAATAATATTAGACAAATTTTTTAGTTGGAAATAGGATCTATGTCTAAAGAGTTGTAATAGATTGGCAGGATTTTCTAAATCAATTTTACCATTCTCATCAGTTTTACTGAATTTGTAAATATCACTAATTTGATTCGAGTCATTGATAAACTCCTCTTGGAGGTATTTAATTGATTCACCAAGATCACTGACTTGACCCTCTGTCTCTACAATCTTTGAGAATGCTTTAAGGAGGAATCTAGTAGTTTGCTGAGGTAATAGATTATTTTCACCTTCTGCAGTTACAACATGAACATAATTTGAAAGGAGCGTTGGAATACCTGAAACTAGTGAATAACCATGACCTCCACAAGCCAAACGACATGATTCAATACCCTCATAAGTTCCATAAGTCATTACACTCTTTAGACCAGATGAATTGGCATGTAATTCAGAGAGTGCATCAACTTTATCATTTACTTTGATATCGTGTAATACCTGTTTAAATGATTTTTCAAAACGGAATCCTGTGAAGAGATATGCAAATGATTTTGCAATATATGGCAAGATACGGTTCATTTGATTTTGGTAATCTAAAACTTGAGATTCCTTAGCATTTTTACTATTCTCACCTGGTAATATAAACTGTCTACGAACTACAGAGTAACGTGTTGCAATGGTAGTTGCTCTAGACAATCCATAGAATGAGTCTTGAATGATAGCTACACGAACACCAACCATACCAGCATAGATAAGTCTAGGGTGGGTTGGTCTAACATATTTACCAGATTCAGTGACCTTTGCAAATCTTTGCAGCATAAAGTTTCTAGGGACACGAATTTTATTCAATTGTAAAAATCCATTATCTACACAATTGAATCCATATTTTGGACCTATATCACCTACTATAATACCTGGTAGTGGTTTGTGATCACTTAGAGATCTTATTGGCACCATAAAAGGGTGTGGTCCATAGCATTTACCTTCAAGATACAATTGAGCAAAAACAATGGCATGTGTAGCCATTTTACCTAGACCTCCAATCCACCATTTAGTTGCACTCTGTGATGGTGAGTGAATTTCAAATTCATCAGTACTGGATATATAGTGTGCAATAGTTTCAATGCCCTGTACATTACTACCATGTGCAATCTCAGTTTGGGCATAACATCCAAACATTCGATAGTTTTGTGCCAATGGTAGCCAATACTGTAACTGTTCATCTGATGCCAATGATTTTAGAGCACCAGAGAAAACAATATCATGTAACATCAAAGGATAGTCATGGCAAAGATTTCTATAGAGATCCAATGGAGCGCTCTGTAAAAGTCCAAATTTCTTTTTAATTTGAATAATCTTTGAGCAAATAATGATTGATCTCTTAAATTGCTCCTCTCTAGATAAGAAATAATGTACTTCTGGTGTACTCAGTATAGAATCATTTTCAAATTCCTTTCTAATTAATTTCTAGACAAGTTATATAATTTGTAAGTACAAATATAATCAACTAACAATAATAAATTTAGTAATATGTGCATACATTGAGTTCAATAGCTTTAATATCATTTTCATGTACTATTATATTTAAAGTATCAATATTAAATGTACACTTTTTTCTTTCATCCAATAAATCCTGGTTTGACATGTCTAAGTGATATTTAAAAAAAAAAAATATCTTTAATTTATTTTTAATCAATTAGAAAAAAAGTAAATGTTCATAATGTTCAGGAAATTCGAAAAGATTTTTTGAGTGTATCAAATTTAATGGTATTTTATAAATATTTTGAGTTAAAGATGTTACTAACATATTATTCTCCTTGAAATCAAATAATTATTTTTATAAAAATTTTTTTAATTTAATTATTAATAATTTTTTTTTTCAGAAAACCGAACGAATCTTTGTAAGAATGGGTAAATCAGTGGATAAAAAAAGAAAACATGAAGAGGAAGTAGAAGAGAGTTATGATGGTGAAGAGGAAAACTATAATGAAGAAGAGAACTATGATGAAGAGGAAAACTATAATGAAGAGGAAAATGAGGAAACTGAAGATTCTAATTACGATGCAGACTCCACATCACAACCAGATAAAAAGAAAATAAAGATGGAAAAGAAATCAAAAGCAGTGAAAAGACAAGAGAAAGTAGAAAGAAAAACCAAAATTGATCAATTCTTTCCAATTGTAAATGATGCCAAATTGATTTGGATAAAATTAAAAGAAACTAAAAAAGATAAAGATGAAAGAGCAAAATTATCACAGGAATTATTTAATAAATTAAAAGGAAATATGTTAAATGTATGTTGATATATATACGTTAGAATTTGGTAAGAAATAGATTTCTAACAGATATTCATTTAATTTTAGGTTGTATTGAAACACGATGCATCAAGATTTGTTCAAACATTACTTAAATACGGTACACACGATCACAGATTACAAATTTTCCAAGAGTTAAAAGGTCATGAAATTTTAATAAGTAAAGGACACTATGGAAGATTTTTAGTTTTAAAGTTATTAAAGTATGGTGATAAAGAACATAGAGATAAAATCATTCAAACTTATTATGGTAAAATATTTAATTTGATATCACACAAGGTATGTCTTTGATTAAAAATTCACCTCCCCTACCACAACAAGTATATTAATACCAAAATCCAATTTTATAGGAATCTGCTAAAATTGTAGAATATATATATGCAGAGATTGCTGATAAGGTACAAAAGACAGCAATTGTTGAGGAATTTTATGGAAGCGAATTTCGTTTATTTAAATCAAAAACACCAAGAACTTTATCACAATATCTAGCTGAAAATCCAAACAAACAACAAGCACTCTTGGAAAACCTTACCAACTCTCTAACTAAACTTTTAAGTTCCAAAGGAGAGCATTTAGCTAAATTCACCATTATTCATCATATATTAAATGAATTTTTCAAGTATGTAGTATTTATAGATTAAGTCTTTTTTTGATGATTCAATTATATTAATATATTGTTTAATAGACATGCACCAACTGAAAGTTGTGTTGATATGGCAGAGACATTATCATCAATTATATTACCAATGTTACACACTAAGGAAGGTGCAATGGTTGGATACTATGTTGCATCTTATGGTACACCAAAAACTAGAAAAGCAATTGTTAAGTCATTGAAAGGATTTTTCCCAGAAGTTGCTGAACAGGAATTTGGTTATTTATTATTGGTTAGATTGTTGGATGTTGTAGATGATACACAATTACTCATCAAATCAGTAATCAATGAACTTTTACCAAAACTACCGCAATTGGCAGTCAACAAATATGGGTATCTTTGGATTATGCAAATTCTAGCACCATACACTCCACAAAACTTTTCAGCACCAACTATTCAATTGATGTCACTCAATATGAAATCTTCATCTGCTTCTGAGGAATTTTCAATTTCAAAGAAAGACAGACCAGTGAGAAGAAAGGAGTTGTTGGCATTCATAGGTCCAAAATTATTGGAATTGTGCAATAACCATACTGAGGAATTGGTATCTTCTAAATGGGGTATGCGTGTACTTTGTCAGACTTTATCCAAAGTTGAAGGTTCTAAAAAGAGTCTAATGAAGAAGATATTGAGTTTCATGACACCTGAATTATTCAATGGTGAAACTGGGTCACTTATTCAGAGTCTTTTGAAATCTGAATATGTAAAGACTGACACCGAATTCTCAGTTGGCATGTTGAAACAATTTCAATGGCTTAGTCTTGCTCTCAAGAGTAGTAATACTGTATTCGTATACAGAGATCTTCTAAATGTCATTCCAGATGATAACTCTGATAAACAAAAAGCTGTTGCCGAGCTAAAGAAATCTGCTAAACAACTCCAAGCCACTAAATATCCTGGTGTTGATTCTTTATTAAATTTAAAAAAAGCATAAACCGACCAATCTTAAATAATTAAATCTCCAAAACATAATAAACACAATATTCTCTTTTCATATCTAATCCACATCTTTGACCAAGCTCACTCTTTATTTTTATAAAATTTAGTTTGAAGTAAATTATATCTATTAAAATTCATTAGATCAATTCTTGACCATTGATCAGGTTGGAGAACTGAAAATTCACAAGCAATGCTATTTAGTCTAGTACACATCAGTGACAATGAAAATGACTTGAGATGATTCATATTTATAGAGATATATTTAAATATATCTTGTATCTCTGATGGTGAATGGTATTTATATAGTCCTTTAAATTGAATTGACAAGTGATGTATATTATGGAAACGGTTTAGGGAGTCGAGATACTGATATAGAAGAGAAGGACTATGCAAAGTGAAATATACAGAACCACCATTATTAATCATATCAAGCTTATCAAGTTTATATTGTAATGTTAGTTCGGGTGGATCAAAAAAAATGCTATCCAAACATTCATATGACGCAATTGATATAGGAGGGTTCCTTAAAGTTAGATTAATAGTTGCTTTCTTATTGTGAATATTAAATGGTATTTCAAGTCCCTTAAGATTGTTATTACATGACCATCCTTTAACATTAATTTCTTCGAGGTTGTGAATAGAGTCTAGAGAAAAGATCTTTCTAATGTAATCATCACATTTTACCGTTTCAGTTTTATCAAAATAGGAGTCCATATTAATTATTTCAATAAGTGGAGAATTCTTAACCAAACTGATTATCGAGTCCATAAATTTAGTATCTTTGTAGAGAATAACCTGAATGGATTTCAAATTGGTGATTTTACTAACAAAACCTTTAAAGCTAGTTATTGCAACTAGTGACTCTGTTTCTGTGTATAAAGTCTTTTCATAGAGTTTCGTTGGAATTAATGGTACTTGACTGAAATTTAGAACTTTTGGATAGCTCTTAAACAGTGAAAATCTATTGGACACATTAATTTTGTGAAATTGTTTGATTCCAATATAGGTGGTGTCTGCATGTCTATTAAAGTGATTTGACAATACCCTAGAACAAATATCAAAAAATGATTTTGACACTGTTGATAATAAATATTTATCGTTGTCAAGGATGTTGGTATCACTGTAAAAGCTGTGGATGATATTGTACAGAATGACTGTTGGTAAATGAGGAACTTGCTGGGTTGCAGAAACTATAACAGGGTAGGTAATATTATACTTTTCTTTTTCCAATAGAATTTTAGCGTCATTATGGACTAATGAGTAGATGAGTGAATTGGGAAGTTTGGCATATAACCTAGGGAATAAACTGGACTGCATCAATATTTTTGGACCATAGAAGGATTGCCATAATTCAAATAAATAATTAAAATTCTCTATATCATCGTATAGATTGTCAATACATGAATTGTAGTATCGAATGATATCTTCAATTCTAACATTTTTCTTGTCTATTAATGAACATTTAATTGAGATCTCTATGATTTTATAGAGATTAAAGGTCGGTGGTTTGACTTTTTGCATCTCCATTAACAATGGAGGATTATAGTTTTGTAACAATAACTTAAAACCAAAGTTATCATTTAGTGTAGATAAATCATTTAGACTATGAAATATATAGGCTAAGGCCTCTTTGGCGTCTTCACTTAAAGATCTTGAAGTATCAAAGTAATTTTGATAATCTATATCTGAGTCCATTAATACAGCTATCATATTTGCCTTGTAATAGTAGTGGTTGGACAATTTATTGGCGTTAAAACAATCTTTATAGTAATCCATAGCCTCTTTATAGTCGCCCTCTTTTAATGCCTCTAAAATAAAGAGATTTCTAAAAAGGTAACTGCAATTATACTCGCTAATTTGAACACTTCTAAAGTGCTCTAAAATTCTAGATGCATTTTGCTTTAAAAGACATTTGAATTCATAAGTATCATCTGTTGGATAGTTGTTACTGTGACAAAATATTCTACACAAATATTCCACCATATATGGATAGTAATAATTATGGTCATTTAATTGGTGTGATTCTACCAATTCCATAAAAGTAATGCAATCTCTAAAGTTTGTGTAATTGAATCCCCAATACTCACGTGATTCGTAATTATTCATTAATACATGCAGCCCTCTTAGATAATGTATTTGTTTTTTCATGTCGGTTTTAAAAAACTTGCTAACCAATGGAAAGGTGTGCACAACTGATCTACATTTAATTAATTTGTCAAATTCTTTTTCCATGGATTCAGTGAAAACTACATCACTTGGCAATCTATTAAACAGTTTTATAGTGTTTTGGATAGGGTCGCTGGTGTACTTTGCAACAATCTCTGAAAAATGTGAAACAATATCTATGTAATAGATTTGTTTTTGTGGCATACTATGACCAAAAATAAGCCTTAATTAAACATTAGTATTTTGTTATGCATAATAATAGATATTAATGATAACATACTTATCAATTTTTTCTATAGTAATTTTATCAAAATTAATTGATAGAGATTTCCTATGAGTGGTAAGGTATATGACTTGTGATTTCACATCTGATTCTTGGGTATCTAAATTATCCTTTATAAATTGAATAAATGCATTCTTTACTGTATCTGCACCAAAGTATGCAGCTAGTGAAGCTACAAAGTGATCATATTTATCTATTTTCTAAGTTTTAATTAATTTAAATATCTAGCTATTACTAAATGGTTTATAAATACATACATGTAAATTGATAACTACTTGTATCAAATATTTGTTTTCTTCATATTTACCAGATAGAATGTCCTTTTCTTTATCAAGTTTTGATATAAGATAGATTAAAGAGTTTTTAATAATATGTCTATTGATTAATTGAAATCCTCTATCGTATAGAATTTTGAGTGTTTCAGCAGAGTAAGCTTGGAAAATGGTAGCTAAACACCATTTTACATTTAAATAGGTAGTTTTTGGATCTATATCTGTATTTGGATCACCAAGGTACTTGATGAGAGTTTCTGCAATTTTTGCAGATTGCAACTTTGCAGGTTTCCATTTAAACTCCACATGTTTATGCTTTCGAATTGTGTTTACTATCCAGAAATTAGTGTTATCATGAAAAACCATTTTTTCAAATACCTTATCAAACTTTGGATGATTAACCATCAATATTGTAATATAACTAATTAATCTTTGTGTTGAATTATCTGAATCCACCCATTGAGTGTATTCTATGTATTACACTATTAATATGAAATTTATATACATTAAAAGATATTCAATATTACATACTCTGTACATCTAATGGGATGTAATAAATCAGATGACTTATAGAACAATGAACTTTTAATAGAAAGTTGGAATATCCAGTTAATTTTGATTTATAGCTGTAATGTTTCTTTACCATCGAATCTATTTTTTCATCATCAACCTCATTACACCAATTATAAAAAACCTGAAAGTATATATTAAACTCCTCTAAACTCATATTTTTAAAGAAGATTCTCCATTCATTATATTCATCTTTACATTTGCATCCTTGATATTTATTACTGTATTGCCCACAATAGCAACATTGATTTGTATCAATATAAATTCTATTACGACTTCCAAATGTCTTGTATATTATCTCTTCCATTTAGTTAAATAGCTCCTACTTAGAGAACTCTAAAAAATAAATTTAAAATAAAATAAAAAAATATCTTGTCAAATTCTGAGAATGGGTATTCGTGATTTGGGGAGTATATGATTAATAAATATTTACAATAATGATAGGAGATCAGGTTTGATTTTAATTTTATTATTTTGTGAGAATATATTATATATTTAAGTATTAAAGATTTTCTTTTTAGGGGTCCATAATCTGATTGTACTATCAGCCGATGAGGTTGCTAGAATTGGTTCAGAAGGATGGAATCTAGCTGAAAATACTTTATCTGTGTGACCTTCGAGTTTCTGTAATAATTTACCAGAAGAATGTTTACTGTAACCTATATCGTAAATGTATGCATTGTAATCTGCTGATCCTGTTGCTAATAGAACTGATTGATTGATATTTTCAGTAGTGAGATCTTCATCATCGTCCTCTTCAGCTTTTGTAGAAAGTTCCTCTCCATTGGATTTAATCATTGTCGACAATGATGGGTTGAGGTTCTGACTGCCAACTGAATTGTTATCAAAATGTTTACCAATGAAAATGGATGATTTAATTGGCCAATTCTTGTTCTTGTGGCCTGTCAGTGAATGGCTAAGGTTCATAGGCGACAATGAATAAGGATGAGACTGTACAATGGATACCTTGGATCTGTCATAGACTCTCAATACATTATCGTAACAATTTACACCCAAGTAACGTCCATCCTCCTCATGGTTACCCGAAGTGTTTCTAGAGAATGTTATACATGAAATTGGTCTGTTCTCTGTAGTAATTTCAAAACTCTCAATACAAGCTTGAGATGAGTTAGGATAGGTACCCATGAAGCCATCAACACCGCCTTCATAATGGAAAGACTCAGGAAGAGATGTTTTTGCAGCTTTTCTACTATCCCACAACTTTAGTTTACCCAATTGATCACCAGTTAGAATATGTTTACCATCTTTAAAAATGTGTATAGCGTTGATTAACGAGTCATTCTCCAACACAAAAATGGAATTTGGCAGACGTTTATCGAAACCTATTAAATGATTCTGTGTATTTCCTGCAAAGAATATATTGTCATCTCCAGGTGAGAACATGACATCTAATACAAATCCACTGGTATTATGTGAGCTTATAAGCTTATTACTCTGCAAATCCCATAGTTTTACAGACTTGTCATAACTACCCGACAAAATCTCCGTACTGGCATTATTCCATGCCAATTCAGATACATTTACATTATGTTCGTGAAAAGTTGCTAAATTACTCTGATTATAGACATCCCACACTTTTACAGATTTGTCAAAACTACCACTTGCCAAATATTTCCCACATGGTGAGAATTTACATGTGTACACTGAGGATTGATGTCCTTTTAATGTGAATTTATGGAAAAAGTGTCTTTCATCAATCTTCTTTCCGGTAGTACCAGAACGTGAGGTTACGTTAATGTGGTGATGTGAGGTATCGACTACTGGTAACCCTATAGACTGTGGTTGTTGTTCTACTATACTACCATTGATGTTTGGTAGACCTACTGTACTGGCACCAACTTGACCACTTAAAAGTTGTTGACCTCCTATCACCTGTATTCCAGGATTCTGACCACTAGTCATCTCAGGTGTCTGTGGTGCTAATAATGCATCTATATTAAAAGGTCTGTTTTGACCAGATCTACCCAGCTGGTGAACTAATACATCATATCTAGCTGTGAGATCGTATATCGATTTCATTAATCCTTTATTCTCTTTCTCATAGGTATCTAATTTAGTCTTTAGACTCTTTATCTCTTTTTGTAATGCTTCTATACTATTCTTATCTGATGATGTAGTTACATTATTATAATTCTTTTTTTCCATTTTGAAGTACGATACATTACAAAAAAAAATAAAATTTAAAAAAAGTTTTTATATTAATTTTATATCTTTGAAGATTATTTGAACAAAATAATATTGAATGATGTAGAAAGATTTATTGGAAAAAAGTACATATACAGGGTAAAGATGTAAAGTGATTTGTTTAACATTCACCAACATGTTCATCATGATCATTGATTCCGTAGTCATTAGAGAATGTAAATGATCTGTTTACCTGTGCTTGATGATAATGGAGACTTTCAACTGTTTGTGGTTGTGGTGGATTGCTACTAACTACAGTTGGTTGTGTTGTAACATGAATATGTTGAGCATGGTGAGTTAATTTCAAATTTTGTGATCTTAATTTTTCATTTTCCTCTTTTAATTCTTTATTTTCTCCTTTTAGTTTATGAATGGTTCTAATTCTGTTATTAGTTAGTTTTGCTGTTACTTTGGTATCTATTAAATATATAGAATTGGTTAATCATTTCTATTTTACATTTCCAAAAAAAAAAACATAGTCAAATGCATACCTTGTTGAAGTAATTCAAATTTATGTACTTGATCTTGTAGACTGGCATTCTCAAGGGTTAGCTGTTGAATCTTTCTGATTCTGTTGTTTGTTTGCTTACTTGAGACTGGATCTTGATAATGTTGTAGAGAGTCATTTAGAATATCAATAATCTCTTGTTGGCTGGTGACAGTTGCTTCACTTTTGGTGAGAGCTTCCTCCAATTCCTTAATCTTTTTTTTGAGCTCAAAGAGTTGTTGGGTTTGAGTGACAACAACTGGAGATGAAAACTGTTGTTGTTGTTGTACAACTGGTTTACCTGGGGTACTGATGTTCAAGATGTTTTGTGAGTTTTTGTTGCTACCATTTTTCAATTGTTGTAATGGTAATCTTTCTGTAGAGACATTCTTGATATTTTCTTTATTTGAATAGATTGAATTCATCTTTTAATAATATTTAATTGTAGAGGGGGGAATGGTGATAGATTGAGATTTTATTTTCTCTGAGGTGCTATGGAAATATGATAAAACTGTATTGAACAAACACAAATAAAACAAATCACAAATAAAACAAATAACAAATTACACAAACACAAAGACAAACAAATGTAAATTCTTTTTAGATTATTGTTTATAGTTCTGTTTTTGAGAGAAGGGTATAAAATGAAAAAAAAAAAAAAAATATTTGGGTAATGTTCACCCCAACTGCTAAAAATTTAAATTTTTGAAAAACTATTGGGCAAATTGTACAAAATCTTGATTGATTTGATTTTTTTTATTAAATGTTTTTCTAATTGAAAAAGAGAATAGATATTGAAATATATTATACTATTGTGAGGTTTAGTTGTAAAGACAATCAATTTTAACGCCATCACCAAGAGTTTTTAAAGTACAACCTAGTGTACCATCAGATGGAGAAACCAAAACTGCAGGTCTAGAAGTAGAAGGATCACAAGTGAAGTTTATCAATTTAATGTAATAGAATGGAACAGAACCACCTACTTTACCAGCATGTTTAATAACCAATTCAGCATCATCATCATCATCATCATCGGTATCACAAGTTGGATCTCTACGAACCAGATAAGAGAACTCTGCTGATTTAGTTCCATTAAAATCAATATCTAATTCAGTTTTACTACTGTACTGAATATCAGAACCTTCAAAATGGACAGTTTTTGTTGTACTATCACCATTTACTGAAATGTTTTCATTGTAATTAAAAGTAACATCACCATCAGCATCAACATTGACATCAACATTAATATCGTTGTCATCATCGTCGCTTTCCATTATTTTAGGGTAAACATTACTAACAATAAGTGATAAAATTATCAACAGAATTAAAACTTTTAAATTGGACTTTGTCATTATTTAAATATTTATAAAGTTGTATAACTCTCTCTATTTAAAATTTTTTATTATAGACAACAAGCTGAGAATAAATGGCATTTAAAGTAACTGAAAACAAATATTATAATATTTCCATATCTGTATAAAAACTATTTTATTTTTATATGAGATGGTTGTTAACTTATTTTAAAAATATAGAATCATAGTATATTTGCAGCTTTTATAGATTTTATTAAAGTATTATTATAATAATGTTTATTTTTTTTTTTAATTTATTATTTTTTTTTAAATTAGATTGAAAATGCACAACTCTATGATGTGGTTTAAAAAGATATTTCACTCACATGGAAATACTAGAAATGATCAAGGAGAAGATAGAATTGATAATGTGCATTACAACGGTATACCACTACCAGATATTATATTAGTAAAAATTTTAAATGAATATATTAGAAATTATATTGATGGGAGTAAAGTCATGATCTTGGAAATCAAGAGAATGATTTGGGAATTCTCTTTCATCTCAAAGAAATTTAGTGTTCTTTTGAAAACGGTGAACTTTCATCACATGTCAATTACATTGGTGCAGGATCTGAGAAATTTTGAAATGGTTTCTAGACACACTCAAGGTTTCAGAAAAATATCGGTAATGAGGATATTCAATAATGTAGAAATTCCACAACTTAAGAATACATTTATTCACTTTACTTTGAGTCCTTCTACAATGGTAGAACTGAATATCTCACTAGAGAGAATTCCATGGCAATATATAGAACTGATGAACATTACATTTCGTAACGGAATTTTTAAAACACCTAACAAAGCAAAAGTACCTGCTATCATACAAGATGTTAGTCTACTGAGGCCACACACATTATATATACAAGTACCAAAATCGATAAAAAGTGATGTATTTCAGAATCTAACTAATACATATGGTCCAAATTCATTGTATAACTCAGTTAGATCACTGATTTTAGATGACAAATCGGCATCTAAAAACCACAGTACATTGGTAAATTTTATAGCTCTAGAAACATTTAAACTTCATTGTACACACTATGCAGAGGATGACTTTTTAAAAGTGGTTCAAATCAACTGTTTGAGTCTCATTACATTATCACTATCATTATTTTCCTCACCCGATGTCAATACTTGTTATAGTATTGATAGATTGGTTCCTATTGTAAACTCACAATTAAAGAATCTAAAGAATTTAGAAATTTGTACGAGAGATAAAATGATGGATTATAGAGATGCTGTAATGGGCTTATTGTGTAGCACTAATCATTCCATTGAACATTTGGTTTTGAGCATTTTAGATCCTTTAAATGAGAGTATTCCAGTGACTTTTTATGACCAATTATCAATATCACCTTCATTGACAAGTTTAGATATAAACTATAGTCTATTTCAACAGGTTTCATTACCATTGGAAAAAAGTAGGATTAGATATCTGAAATTGTATTTTACAAGTGAAGCCAACATCAAAGAAGAAGATTCTCAAAAGTTTAAATTACTTGAGGGTTTTGCTTTAAACTTGACTAATATGCAAGAAGAAGTGTTTCACATGTTATCGTCACTACTAAACCAGACAAAGACACTAGAGTACCTTGGCATTGATTTTAGTGCTCATATTTTGAACCACCTATCATTTAGTGCTAATATTTTGAACCTATCAAAGAATACCACTAAAAAATTCCTAAAATCATTGTGTAAAAATACCTCTTTACAATGTCTAAGAACTAAGCGATTGATATTTGCAGATTGTCGTCAATTGGTAAAGTTTTTAGAGTTTAATCACCCAACGTTAGAAACACTGGAGATTATTGAATCTCCTCATCAACTTTCATCAGCAATTGTTGAGGTAATGCCAAAAATTAGAAATCTAAAATCTCTGTCATTTAGAGGTTCATTAGATTTCATTGGATCTCACATAGATTTCTTATTAAAGGTATTTGAAAAATATCAAGGAAGTTATTGTACAATTGAAAATTTAGACTTTGGAAGTGGAATAGAAATCAATGATTTCTCAAAATTCGAATACGTATCTCTATTTAAGAGAATGGGAAAATCATCTCACTTAAAATCTGTAGAATTGGGTATAATGATTGATCCAAATGCTTTTAGACCCTCCAATTCCTATGTACATAAATACCTTCGTAAACCACACCCTATGGAATTAACATTCAAAATTTTTGAAAAACAATTAATTACCTAGAGACTGTATACAATTAAATTAAATAAATTAAGGTAGTAGGGGTTATAATAATGATTCTTATATTGTTTTAATAAAAAATCATTATGGATTTATAAGGGGGTCATTTTATTTTTTTATTTGTAACATTACAATTTTTAAATATTTAAAAAGTAGAGAGAGTCTCGAGACTAATTTACCAAACAGAGTTTTGATCAAATTGTTTGTTGTTGGCAGTGTTTGTGGTTTGTGGTGGCCATTTGAAATCGGTAGTGTGACACCAACCTTTAATGTTATTAACATAGGTACCACCATAGAGAGCTGCATGATCATTATCAACAACACCATCATTTGGGAATTTAAGTGCAATGTTGGCTGGTAATGAACAATAGTTTATAAGACTACCAGTTTTGTATTGGGTAGTTGTGTAAAAGACTTTAGATCTCTTATCCATTGGAATGGTATTAAGCCACAATGCAGCACCATCAACAGTTAAATCATCATTTGATGAACATCCAATACCTACAACATCACCAATAGATGCTAAAGTACCTGCCAATGCAGTACCTTGGTATGGGGTGCCCATAGATTGCAAAATATAACCTGGATAGGCAAGTGACAAATCCAAACCACTGTGATAGTAAGTGTATAAATGTAAACCTTGGTTACCACCTTGTGAGTGTCCAATCAATGAATATCCATCTGTATACTGTTCGGCAAAAGCAGCAACCAATTGAGCAAATTCATCAGTTCCTCTATTTTGATTGAGATCTTCAAATTTTACGGCATTGGTGAAATCTTGGATTGGCCATGGGTTGTTAGAGGCACAGTATCCGTGTACTAGAATGAGCTTACCATTTCCACCTGGGTTCTTTCCATAACGATCGGCGAGGTGATTTGGCATTTTACCATCTCTCATTTCTTTTGTGATGATACCTCCTACTGGGTATCTGTGTACTCTGACATCACGGTATTTGTGTAAGAGTTTAACTTTACTGTAGGTAGTTTGGTTGGACAATGGGACAAAAGTTGAGAGATCAGAGATAATTACATTCTTTACAGTGAATGGTGCAGTGGCATTAGCTAATGCAATCCAAGATGCATTCAAAGTGGCACTTAGATAGGAGACACCTTGTTCAGTTTGAACAGTTGCAATACCACCAACCCATGCAATGGGACTGTTATTAGCACCCCAGACTTCAGAATATAAACGAACATTTGGAACAGTGGTATTGATTGGTACATCAACATCGACTTGGAATTGGATAATTACATTATCTTCAGAGTCTTGGGAGGCTGTAACTTGACCGTTGAAAGTGAGGTATTCAGTAGTGATTGGAATGATATGTTGATTAGAACGTACCATGTTAACCAAAGAAACTGTTACACCGTCTGCTTGGAGAGTTGAATTTGCACCACGGAAGAGGATTTGAGCTTGATAGTTACCAATTTCATTTGGAGAAACAACACCACCATAGATACCATCCAAAGCCTCATAGTCACCGTGTTCACCATCATCAAACATATCAATGACTGATGATTGACCATCTGGAGAAACTAAATTAATCTGAACCATACCTGGTTGATTTAATTTAACTGGAGTTGGTAATTGTTTGTCATCATAAAGTGTCTCATCGTCATCATAGAGCATTGCAACAATGGTTACATCTTCACCTACAAATAAGTTGTTGTATGATTGTAAATAGGAGTAGATTTTCAATGAAGATGGGTTTTGAACTAGAATAACCAATCCTGATTTGGTAAGTGTTTGATTGGTGGTTGGTACTGAAACCTTTACAGTCCAATCTCCAATAGTTGGTTTGGACCAAGAATAAGTCAATGACTCTAATTGGTTACCATCAATACCAAATGTACTGTTAGTGATTACTGGTGCCTCCTGCTTAATGAATTTTCTGTGATGATAGGAGGATGATGGTGGGAAAGCTTCAACATTCAACAATGAGTTAAAGTTAGAGAAGAAGGATAATGTGAATTCTTGTTCACTATCAACTGGAATTGTTCCACTCCATTCTAAATTTGTTGTAGTTTGACTCTGTGATAATAATACTGATAATACAGATGCATCTGATGATTGTGCTACTGATTGTGGGTTTGGTAAATAGAAATTTGGAAATTCTGATGGTTCACCTGCAAGATTCTTTGGAACCAATACTGAATTTCCTAGATTTACTAGGAATGCAATTCCAAAAATCAATACTAAATTTAAAATCTTCATTTATAAAAACTATCTATAGATATTGTAAAAATATTAATACTATTGTTATTGTTGCATTGAAATTAATCACAATGTGCGTTTTTGAATTTTTTAAAAAATTAATTATTATTGTAAAACTGAAGAAGTGTTCTGTGGCAATTTTAGTGGTGTGTGTGTTGTTTTGATTGAATTTAAAATCATTGGTATTTTTTAACTTACAAATAAGATTGATCAATTGTTTGTGAAATTAAAAAAATTAAAAAAAATTTTAATAATGGTCTAAAATTGCCTCAGATACCAAAATATCCTCGTAAAAAAAGAAAATTCAAATGAATTCTTTAGTATCTGCCGCTTTACTAGTTCCCAAAAATCTCTTCCCTTTTAAAATTCTAATACACCCCACTCATACATGTTACAGATAAAAAATAAATTAATGGGTTTGAGTATTTTTTTATTAACCCGATTTATGAATCTTTTGAGGCTTTTCTCCGGAGTCTTTATCACCTTCATCACCAAAAAATAATCTTTTACCAAGAGGGCTTTCTTTCTTTGTTTCACCACCGCCATTATTATTCATACTACTATTCTTATTATTATCATCTTTAGTTAAATCGGGTATTAAAGATGTTGTATTATTTTCAGAATTATTATTATTGTTAATATTATTATTATTATTTTGATGATTATCATTTAAATTATCATTCATGTTTTGTAAATTTTGTAAACCTTTTAATGGACCAATATTAAAACTATAACCCTTAGATGGAGTTAAAACCAAAGTAGAGTTATTATTATTTTTGGTATTGGTTGTGATACTTTGAATTTTAACACTACTTCCACCGCTTTTAACAGGTGATATAATGACACTATTACTAATAGTACTACTAGAACTAGGTGGTAGATTACTACTGTTAACTTGAGGTGACTTGGTTGGTGTTGAAAAGTTTAATCTAGTTTTAATTGGTGACTGAATTGGTGCTTGGGATGGCCACATATTATTATTATTATTATTAGAATTGGTGTTATTGGGTTTATATTCTTCTTTAATTTTGTAAATAACAGGATCCATATCAGAAAGAAATGTTTTGTTGTAGAAATTAATTACATCAGATTTTGAACCATCATCCATATGAACCTCTTTGTAGACTTTAGCAGAGATTTGTGATTTATCAATAATGGAACGAAAGGTAATAGTATAATTATTTACTTTACAAATGGCATAGATGGAACATGTCATTAAAATATCAATAGATCTATTCTTTAACATTGGTAGCTTCTCTTGAACTACTTTATACATTAGACCACAGATCTGTGGTGTGAAATTAGATGGTAATTGCAATCCAAAAGAAACTCTCTTGCATTTTACATTAATCATGTTAAATAACTTGTGAAAGAAACTCATCAGATAGATATTTTGTATACGATTAGGTTGCAATTTACTAGGTGTCAATGGTAGTTGTTGTTGTTGTGGTGGTTGTTGTTGTTGTTGTTTAACTGGTGTCAATGGTAGTTGTTGTTGTGGTTGTTTGACAGGGGTTAATGGAAATTGAGTTACAGCAAAATTGGAATGAAGCCCATTAATTACAGTACTAAGATCGATGGAATTATTAAAGATGGAGCTGTTTTGGCTCCATGCATAGGTATTTAAGATTTTCTCTTCAATTTGTTGGAAATGGTCAATGATAGGTCTGGGTAGCTCTTCAGTTTTAATAATGACTTCTAGAGTACGATGAAATGAAAAAGGATGCACACCAAATACATTCACAAAATAGGGAAACAGTAGATTCTCTTGTTTGTAGGCATAGGCTACAATTTCAAAGCTAACTGATAGAAGTGATTTATGAAGATCCTCGTGATTTATCAGTACCTGATTAATACTCTTAGTACGTAATTGCTCATATCTAAAGAAATTCTCTAGTGTTCTGTAGTACATTCTAATGGCCATTGACTTTCTCTTTGTTTTTATATCTTTTTCATTGTTTTCAATTTCCTGGTTATTCATATTCTGTTCAGCAGTGTACAAGTCATCAATCTTTGCAGTCAGTGACTGAACTCTATTTACAATTTTATCTACCATTGATTGAACCAATTGTGTTATATTCTGAGGTTGTTCCATATTATTACTAAATTGAATCTGTACATGTGAGAGTAATGATTTGAACTTTTCATTTGGAAAATCTTTATATTTGTCAGTTGAAACTTTTATCCATTCATTCATTGACAAACTAGCTGTTATAGGTGTCTGTGGTGGATTCTTTCTAATGTTGAAATGTTGTTTACTTGGTGTCATATTATTATTATTAGAAGATGATGAAGATGAGGTAGAAGTCGAGGAATGTGATGATGAAGGTGTCATTGGAGGGATAGGTATAACATCACTTAATCTACTAGGTGTACCCAATATATCTTGATCAAAAACAAATGATCTTTCATCAATATCACCATTTAGATAATAATTTTGTTCATACAGTCTATTAACATTTGAAAATATAGTTTTTAAATTATTATGACTAAATGAAAATTCTTCATTATTATTATTCTGTAGATAACTTAGATTTTCAATATATATTGGAAATACTTGATCTACTTGACTCAATTCTTCTGGATTACAACCAGTTTGTTTTGTTAGATATTGTAAAATCATTTGATTATTATTATTATTATTATTATTATTATTATTATTATTATTATTATTATTGGTATTATTTAGTTCATCTGATATCTGTTGTGTTGTGATTTTAATGAATTCTGTTGGTGAATGTAGGTAGAGGAATTTTAAACAGCATAATAATAAGTGTAGTGACTGAATTAGATCTGGTGGATAATTGAAGATTTTACTCTTACAATGTAGGTATATTAACCAACCAATACTTAGTAGATAGTCACAAGGTTTCATAGTTCTGTTACCATCAGCGAGTAAATTGTCACTGTGAAAGAGAGTTTTGAATACCTGTTCATATTTCTTGTAGAGTATCAATAGATTGTGATAATTTTGCTGTAGATTTTGCAATTGTGTCTCGCAGTCTGATCCCAATTTTAATATTCCAATGACACTCTTTAGTGGCTCAAAGAAGTTTACCAATTTGAAATTTATGCTTTTTAGTATTTGTGATAGAAAAACACTGTTTGGTTGTTCAGTATTCTGTTTTCGATTTTCAATCTGTTCCATACTGAAATAACTGTCCGGTATCATTTGATTGAATTTCTTATTACCTGCTAGAAACAATGCACATGATATATATAATTTTTGATTGGATTCATTCCAATTTGACTGTAATATTATTCATTATTAATATAACTCCAAGGCCCTGTATATTACATGGTTTTTACAATATTTTGGGAAAAAAAAAATTCATGGTATATACATACGTCGGAGGATAATTGTAAAAAATCTAAAAGATTCCAAGCTAGTTGAATGGTATTGGAATCTACATTAAGTGTAGAAGATATATCATCAAATTTCAATTTTAGTTCTTCAATATTTATCAAATTTGGTCCTCTTAGACTGTCGGCTGCTGCTACTAGTTCTTCCATAGTACCAATAATAATCTGTGAACTATTATTATTATTACTATTCATTTTTATGAGGAAGATTCTTTAAAGCATAAAAATGAAATCTATAAATTAAAAATGAATATATGAAAATAAAAAAAAAAAAAAATAACAAAAAAAATTTAAAGGCGGGCTAGTATACATCATTTGTGAGGAGATAAAAAAACTTTAACCACACAAGTAATCCACACTTCATTTTTTATTATTTTTATATATTCAAATAATGTGATATCATTATCGTATTTTAAAATGTTCACGCACAGACATCACACAGTTGTAATTCACAAGATCTATAACAATTTAAATATCTATTTTAAAAGATATTGATATAAAATTTTATTTCTATTATATATCTATTTTTTTTATATCTATCTTATTTTTACTATAGTATGATAAAAAGTTATTTACTTTATTTTTTATTGGTTATTTTTTGGTATAGTTTATTTATAGAATGCAGTTGCATTGATTGCCCACAGTTTAATGAGACTTGTCAAATGTACAGTCTCAACAGTTGTGCAGATCCTTATAATTACTGTGCAATTGATATCAATGGGAGAGGTACTTGCCAGAGAAAAAGAAAACTAGGTGAGAATTGTAATGATAATGTCAATTGTGAGTCACATCTTCTTTGTAGTCTTTCACAGCTCTCAGCTAAGGAGAAAGAAACTTTTACCGGATATGGAAAATGTGTGGAAGGTGATTACCTAGGTGCTGGTGAACCTTGTACCCTCAGCAACGAATGTAACCATGGTTTACAATGTCTAAGTAGAAAATGCACACTTCCTCCAGACCAAGGATGTCAAGTGGATACCCATTGTCAATGGGGGTACTATTGTCAACTTACTTCAAGAACATGTCAACCAACACCAACTTTAGGTGACCATTGTACATTTGCTTGTATGCCACCTTACACCTGTGCTTCTCAAATTTGTATTGAACCTTATAGTCTAAGATCACCATCACCATGCTCCAGAGACGACCAATGCAATATCAGTGTTGGTTTGTACTGTTCAAGTTCCTATCAATGTATGGAGACCATTTCCACCACCAACACTTCCAAATTGAACTGTAGTAGTAGTGATCAATGTCAAGGAACAGAGTATTGTTATTGTAGAACTGAAGAATGTATTCCAAAATTCAAATACAATGACAAGTGTAAACTCATGAATATTGAACTCCAAGAATGTATAAATTCACATCAATGTCCTATACCCAACATCTACAACCCTCAATCTTGTATCAAAAAATTCTGTGGTGATCTATTATGTAACTACTATTCTCAATGTGATATTGGAATATGTAATAGTAATTATAAATACTATGCATGTCACACAACCACCATCTCGCAACCACCAATTGAAACAGTACAATTGAATAGCAATAGTTCAATAGATGCCAATACCACAACAACTCTATCCAATAGCACATTAAAAAGTGTAAACACAGTATCAACCAAAACCTCAATACCCAATACCAACTCAACTGTAAATACTGATTCTTCTTCATTTGAAATTCCAAATAACTCAACTGTACCAACCCCCAAAACAAATAAACCGAACAATACTAGTATTAACACTTTAGAAAATTCATCTTCAAATTCAACAGAATTTTCCAATATAAGTAATTCAAGTGATTCACAGAGTTTGATTACAAATTCAACCAAATCAGAATATATTAATACAATTAATATTACAAAATCTATAAATGAAAATTCCACTGTATCAAATAATAATACAATAACTGTTAAAAATGATAATAGTAGTACACCCACACCTACTCAACAAAATAGTAATAGTAGTAACACATTAATAAAAGATAAAGAGACACCAACTATTGAAAAAAATATAAATTCAACATCCACAGATACTAAAAGTACAAATGAGAAACACACAATTGTAACATCAGATCACTCCTCTAATAGCTCTAATAGATATTTACCAACACCAAAATCTATTTTATGTAATTTATTCATTTTTATTCTATTAATAAAATATCATTAATTTAATGACATGATTTAATATATAGAAGTTCAATGTTTATGAAATACCAAGTGTGAGGTGGATAGGGTTGGTAGAAATTCAAAATTCTTAAATTTAAAAATATATCTATCTTTTAGTGAACCTTTGTATAAGAATTGCTCGATATTTTCATTGTTATCGATTATAGATATAGCTTCATGATCCAATATTACAGAGGGATGTAGAACCAGTGTTTTGAAATGTCCATTCTTTAATGCATTTCTAAGTTGTGTAATTCCATAGTATCCTGTGCACTTGAGTTCGAGGTTCTGTAAATATCTAGAGGTGAGTAATGGTACAATGTAAGGATCCCAACCACCTGATATATGCAGATTTATAGTTTTGAGATTTACAAAATCAGGTTCAAATCCAAGAGGTTTTTTACTTGAGGTAAAGTCTTTTGATATATTTAATTTCTTGATATATTCATTGTATTCAGGTTTGAAGAACCAATTATCTGTGAAATTAAAACCATATGCATGACCTGTGATCCTCAATGTGATGGAAGGTCTCTTTTCTTGCACAACTGTTATCATTTTAGTATAATTCAGTGAATCTTCAGATGAGAATTTTACATGTACTTTAGATAGAGTTGGTATTTCTAGTGCCTTTTCAACTAACATTTGGTGATCTTTAAAAATGTAAATGGTGTGATGGTAGTCTGAAATCAGGGTAAATGACTGAAGATTTATACACTGTTCAATAACTTTACACCACTGTTGAGATGTAGATCCAAGAAGACCCACCAAAGATTTTGTAATTTGAATCCTGAGTTTGGTTAATGCTACCAATGGCTGATTGGGTTGAAATGAATCTTCAATAGTGATTGATTTCATTTTTCCATAGAAAACCTGTTGATAGTCATTAATTGGAATCAATCTAAACCGTCTGCTACTTAGGTGAGGAGTTGCTTTAAATAATGAATATTTACTTGAAAAATCAAATACCTTGATTCTATCCTGAAGTGGTGCGATTCGAGTATTTAGACAACCTGAAGCCATTTCAAAAAATCTCCAGGAAACTTTGGCAATAGCATGGATAGATGGCCAGAATACTTCTTTTATATCACATACCCTCACTATGATCATTTTGATCACATAATCTGGTAGATCTACAAGAGCAAGTCCCTTTGGTGTATTTGGTATGAAACCAGGTTTAAATAGTTCTTTCTGGTCCAACAACACCTTAAAATACAATAACTTGGCAATTTTTATAAGGTACTTGTACAACATGTAGTCTGGACCCAAATTATGTATTTTAGGGTTGGCTTCTACTTGAAGTTTAATAGACTCCAGATTTAGTAGTAGATGAGTATACGTTTCTGAACTTATACAACGAATGTATAATTTAAACTTGTATGATAGGTTTCTACCTATTAACTGAGAGATTTGAGATATCACATCATCTCTAGTCTTGTATCTAGAGCTCATATAGTATCTCAAGAGATCCATAAGAGTTTTGTATTGGATTGAGAGATGTCTTTTACTGTATATAATATTTTTAGTGTAGGGTTCCAAAGTTTGAGCTATAAACTTTATACCATATTCCTGATAGTTTGGAATATATAGTTTACGAATTAGATGTTTAATACTACCAATTTCTGCTGGATGAGTTTGCATTACCTCTACAAGTTTAATGACAAAATCTCTAAGTGTCTCACCAAATAAATACGGTGGTATTTGGTTTGTAGAACTTTTCACAATAATGTCTTTAACTATTTTCGATTGATAATTCATTTTTTTTGCAATTAGGTGTTCAAATATCCTGTTATAAAAGTCCTTTCTAAACTCCACCTCCATATTCTGTGGAAACTTACTGTTCATTGCCAAATAAATTTGATAAGAAACCACTATAAAATTACAATTTATATGTTCACCATTTGAATTAAAATTATTACCAAACATTAGTGACTTGTGAAATGTTTTTGCAGTATTTAGCAGGAAATCCAGATTAGAACATCTTCTTTCAAACTGATGTTTAAACCACAGTTCATAATGCATAAAAAACATACATTCCACCAATTCCCTTGGCATTAACTTCTGAACCACTACATCATATTTCTTGTGACCTATAAACTGATACAATAACTTATCAAATAGAACCCTATTATTTTTTTCAAATACCAACTTTAGATTTTCAAAATTCTTTTCAAATACCTTAGGATACATAGGTATCAGTTTAGAATACAATCGTTCAGCATGTACATTTTTAATACTGTACACAGTTTGTTGTGGGTTAAAAGACTTCACAATCTTCTCGAGTATTTTCTCCAATTTACATTGATCACCATACATTTCAACAAGACTATTCAACAACATAGTTGTATTATATTGTAGTTGAATATATATATTTGAATTGCCTTCATTTTTAATAAGTATTGATCCTAAACAACTATGATTATAGTCAAGTTAGTATATTTTTCATTATTAGTTTGAAACCATCTTATTGACATACCTTATAATTGCTTTTAAATTCTTCTGAATGAAATCATAGGATTTTAATTGATGAAAAAGTATACTGACAATGTTTAGAGAATAGTCACTCTTATTTTTTGGGTCAAATAGTTGATAAAGCATCGAATTCATTGTATCCTTGTCTAGTATTTTAGCAATAGCTACCAATGAATCATAAGGATGGTAATATTTAACATCCTTTTTATATTCACTAACCATTGCGGAAGTAATAGATTCTTGAAAGTCCGATTCATATTTATAGTACTTTACGAGAATTGGTACCATGAGTTTAATGTCACCTTTATATAACTCTCTTTGATCGTCCATTCTAAAATAAACATATTGCAAGAGAAAATTCATAATTGGTTCACCATATTGGTGCTGAAATGCTGTTTTGCTAGTTTGTGGTTGAATGATATTGAACAGTGTCTGAAATAGCATTTTATTAACACTAATGGAAAAATAGGGAATTTCATATAACAACTTGTCACTTGATATATCTTTGGAATGTAAATTACAAAAACCGTATATATTGTATATCAACTTTGATAGCGTCTCTCTATGTACTTCATTCATTCCCATGGAATTCAGTGTTTGTGTGATAGATATCAGTGGTAGATATTCATCATTTGGTATCATTGAATGATGATAGGATCTAGTGGTGATACTAAGTAGATAGTTTATAGCCTCCAATTTAATTTCATTACTATATTCATTAGGCTCATTAAATAGTCTACCTATTATCCCATTACTATACAATAAGTAGTGTCCTTTATATGCATTAAATATCATTATACATTGATTTTCATTCTTTGGATTAAACAATATATCTTTGTATTCTATATACAAACATCAACAACTATTAATACATTAAATGAATATATTGTATTGGTATTAACATACTTGTAAACTCTAAATTATCAATAAATCTCTGAAATATAATAGTACAAAATTCAATCTCCCTGCTATTGTAGACTGTTGTTTTATTGGTTACCCAATCATAAAATATTTGACTGAAGGCATTATCAAATATCACTTTATTTGAGAATGTTTTAGTTATAATATTATTTATAATTTCATCTTGTTTATTAAGAATATCATTTAAGATAGTTTCCATTGTAAATGATTATGATGCAATGAAATAAGGGTAAAATATAATATTTGAGATCACAATGTTGTGAATCTACAACTTAATCTAAAGTTCTAATTTCTTTCTATGAAGTATTTTCAAAAAAAAAATCTATTTTTTTTAAATTGATGTTATTTTGAATTTTAATATTTTTTGAAATTAATTTGGCAAACAAAATGGGAAGAGTTTACAACTTTTGGCATTACGTGATTTACGTAATTCACATTTTTCATTACTACCACATTTAAGATCAGCACATGACATACAATCACTTGGCAATACACATTTATTAACAGAAGAGTTACATTCTAGTCCATAGGTACAAGGGTACTTAGCACACCCTGCATTGATATCAGTTGTACCAGGTGGAACACAGAGGGAATCAATACATGTATTGTTAGCTGGACATATACAAGATACTACATTGGTTTGTGGAATAATAGGAACTGTTGAAATCCATATGGTTTCATTAAGGTATCCAGAGTATTTAAAATTGATAGTGGCAAAACTATCATTTCTTTGAGTTGAATATGTAATTTTTGCAATTTTTTGAAGGAATTTAGAATCACGATTATTGTTGTAAATGATAATGGTACTTGGAGATAGCTTTTTGACTGTAATGTAATTGGATGAGGCAAGATCTATTGAATCACTAGGTTGTGCATTTATAACTTGTACTTTGATACTAGTTAGTGGACACTTTCCAGAGACTGGTCTATAATTATCTTCCAAGAGAATATAACTACCATTAGCTGAATATTTTAATATTGTATCCATTAATCCTAAAGATGCACTCAATGGCAGTTTCTCACTATAGATACCATAAATTACATTACTTTTAACAACCATTAAATCCAAAATTTTATCATTATTAAAATCAGCATTAGCAAGTACTCTTCCATCGACTTGTTCTAATATTAAACCTCTACATTCGTCAACTAAAGGTGATGTAGTAGCTGACAAGTCTACTACTGATTCAAATGGTAAATCACTACCATAGACAACCCAAACAAAATCTGGTGAGAAACACTGAAGATCATCAAAACCATCAGCATTGATATCTCCCATCATCAATGAATCACAATTATAAGCTTTTGAACCACTTCCTTTTGTAAAAGCAATTACATTGGAAGAATTTCTACTTTTGACATCAAATGTTGAAGGCCAAATTTCATTTTTTTTTTCCAAAAATGATATAGACTTCATATGAAGAATAGTTACCATTGGTTACTGCCATATCTATCAAACCATCTCCATTGAAATCTCCAAAGCTTGAAGTACCAGAACGATTATCTATACTTGCCCATGTAATTCCTGTGATATTAAGAGCCTCTTTACCATCAAATTTTGGTGCATAGTTAAGAGGAAAAGTTGCTTTACCAAACACAATTTGACTATTGGGTTTGAGTAAATATAAATCATCATAACCATCATTATTAATGTCACCGCAAGTCAGGGTTAGTGCATAAAGACCAGTCATTTTAAAACCCTTTCCCGCTACAATTTCATATATTTTAATTTCTCCAATATTATCTGTAATGAACTTTGTTCCATTTTTAAGACCATACATTACAAAGATTCTATTATCAATAGTTGAACTCCCACCATAGAATCCCATATATGTTGATATTACTAAATCTTTTACTCCATCACCATTTACATCACAAATTACCTTACCAACACCAAAAGAACTATATAATATACCATAAGCTTGATCTTGTTCAGCAATAATTTTAAAACCATTAATCCCATCAAAAGAATCAATTCTAGCTTTAAATGGACTTTTACTACCATAAATTACATATACATATCCTATCACAGACTCAGAATTTGTAACCATTATATCATCCATTCCATCTCCATTCACATCACCACAAACTGGGAATCTCTCAGGATTATTAATCTTAATTTTAAATCCATTAATACCATCAGCAAATTAATCATTTATTGGTCTAGAATTACCAAATCTTGAAATATCACCAAATAATACAACATAACCATCACCATTATTAAAAATTATATCCTAGGTAGCACAGATTTAAATTAGTCCAAAATATTCTATTTTAACCTTTTAATAATTCATATAATACCTTTTTACCATCACCATTGATATCACAAGTTCCAACTGAATAAATTAATGGAGAAACTCTACCTGCAAACGTACCTCCTTTTATTGAATAACTATTGGTATTATTTAAGATTGCTGTTGAAGCTGGAAATGCATAATTCCAACCAACACATATTATTAAAATTAATACTAAATATTTCATATTCATAAAATTTTACATACAATAAATTTTTAATTATAATGTAAATCTTTTACCACAACCCTTAATTTCAATTTTTGTATTTTCTATCAACAGTAATTCACCCACCATTTAAGAAATTTTATTTTTTTGCAACAAATATGTAAATTCTTAATTTCATTTATTATTATTATAGGGATAATGGGTATAGAGACTGAGGGTAGCATCTTGAAGACCTTCAAGGGTTTTATGGGGTTAAGAGTCAGATATTTTCGATGAAAGTATACTATATTTGAAGCATCAATTTGGTGTTTGTTTGGGTACAAGAGTATTTCAAGTTGTAATAAGGGTGGTGAAGTTATAAATGATCATCAGAATTGAATTCTAAAAACAATCTTCTTGGAGATGAATGTTATGAAACTCAAATAACTAATGTTAGAAACTCTATTAGTAATAAATAATAAATAAAGTTATTAAATTTTTTATATTTTTGTAAATACAGAAGATATCAAAAGAACAGACACTATTACTACAAAATGATAGTGATAATGATCATTCAAACAATTAAAAATAAACACTGTACAGTTACATCCTTTAGATTTTTTAAATCCCTGTTAATTAAAAATTTAAATTTTTAGCCCTTCTGTTGACAAAAAACAAACTTTTTGGGGCTAAATCAATTTTTTGCCTTTCTTTTTTACCTATAATTCCCTCATTGAGTGCAATATTAGAACAATTATCTAGATGTAATCAAAAAGTATTCTAGAAAATGGGATCTTTACTATCAATATTTCAAAAAAAAACTGTACCTATATTGTTTTTGGGATTAGAGAATGCAGGGAAAACAACTCTTTTACACAAACTAAAATATGGTGAATTTAAGAATGATATTACAGCTACAGAAAATGGTTTTAACTGTGAATCGATTGTTTATGATAATAAAGAGTGGTTTATAGTGGATATTGGTGGTAATAGGAATAATAGGATACTATACTACCATTATATTGAGAATGCTAAGGCTATTGTAATAGTTATTGATAGTACAGATAGAAATAGAATAAATGAACTTAAAAGTGAATTGAGTGCAATTCAACAAAGAGTTTCTAGTAGTGACAATAGAAGACCCTTTTTAATACTATTAGCTAATAAACAAGATTTGACTGATGCAATGTCAATTGATGAGTTAACAAGTCAATTGGAAATAAACTCAGTGCTATCCACTAGGAATTGGATAATTAGACCTATATCAATATTGAATGGTAATGGTGTAGATGAAATATTTCAAATACTTTCAACAAATATTATTCTTTGAAAAGTGTGATTCTGGTGAAAATTTAAAAAAAATAAAAATATTTTTTCAATTTATGTGTTATTCAGATAATACTGTCAGAGGAATTATAAAAGGAAATATTTTTAAATTCATTTATTTATAATATTAGAAAATGTATCAATTCATAAAAAATTTAATACCTACAAAGAAACAAGAAAAGGAAAAAAATCAAAAAAAGGAGGAGATTAATGAAGCGGTTCAGGAAGCTAAACAAGAAGTTGATTCTATAGAGGATGTGGAATATGAAGCCTCTAGAGCTATAAATCAAACTTCAAGTCTTTTGGATAAATTAGAAGCTGATAGAAAGACTCTGTTTAAACAGGTTGAGGAGTTAGAAGCACAACTAAAGTTCCTCTCACAACATAAACTCAATGAAAAACAGAGTGCTGAAAGAGATAAACTTGAAAATATATTAATAACACAAGTTAAACCAGCACTGGTGAAAACTGACAATGAAATAGATAACCTTACTAAAAAACTATTAATATTATACGCAAAGAGAGATTCATTGTCTCAAAAGAAAGTTTTCACTGAAGATGAGATTAGCAATGCTTCAAAAGTTCAACAAATTGATAATAATTCAGAGCCACTATCTACCATTTCAAATAATAACAATAATAACAATAATAATAATAATGATAAAACTAAAGAATTTCAAGATATTGAAGAAAATGTGTAACAATATTATTATAACCTTATAAACAACAAAAAATACATTTTATTTATAAAAATGTATTATAATAATATTTTAATTATAATATAACAAATAAGACGCCATCAACTTGTATATAAAACTTCAGATTTTAATTATTTATAAATAATCTAAAACCAAATAAAAAAATATAAATTAAAAAAAAAAAAAGCTAATACCCCCTTCCCCACTGTACAGCATACCACAAGAAGTAGGTGAAAACAATATCAACCAATAAAAAAGGAAACTACAACAATAATTATGCTTCCATATTCAACAAAGGAAATGGAAAGATTTTTTTTTTTTATTTTTAATTAATTTTTCATCAGAAAGACGTGCACATTATAAGAGAGTATAAATTCAGTGTAATTTACTCTTTTTTTTATTTTCTATAAAACTATGCCTTTGAGTAAGTTACCTATTAGACACACTTCATCATGATTTCGGTCTAACACTTTTTACAAACAAAATCACAGTTGATCCACATTATATATTAAGTGGTTCAATAAGTAATATTGAAAACAAATTAGACAACAGCAACACAAACAGTAGTAATAATAGTAGTACTTTAAAAAAGTCTATATCCAATAGTATAGATTATAGTCAGGATGAAAACACTATATTTAGAGAAACGGATCCAAATATATATCAATTCCTTCAGGCAATCATTCAATTGATCTATCAGAGTAGATCCAATGCCTATGCCTTTCAATCACAGGAGAGAATAGACACTACTTTTGACCCTTTTCAAATTAGAAATTTAGAAGGAGGTTCTTTTCAATCTACCAATTTAAATATTGATAGTCTTGGACTATTAAAAAATGAGGATGTAAGTATGCATTAGTTATACTGGTACCTTGTTTATTGATATCCATATATGTTAACATGATATCTTCTATTGGAATATTTAGATAAACCTTGAACTTGAAGAAATTAATGAAATTAATAGAGATTTGACATTATGGTGCGAACATTTAAATTCAAGTCCATTGAAATTGGATATATTTTCATGTAGGGAAATTAGTGAACTCAATAAGGAAACTGGAGAGTTTAGTAAAAGATATGAACATCAATTACTAGAGAGATGGTTATTGAAATTCACATCAAAACAAATTGATTCACTATCTACACTTTTAAATAGACAATTAACAATATCAGACGAATTAAATATAATATCACCTCATTTGTTGAGTACATCTTCTTCTGATTTGTTAGTTGGAAATAATACCACTACAACTACAACAACTACTACCAATAATGTACATAGACCATCAACACCAATACCATCACCAATATCCACATCGAATCTAGTAAAATCATTATACTATACATTACCAGTAATGCCTTTGTTTCAGTACCTACTTAATATTGACAATAACAACAATAATAATAATAGTAATGATATAGGTACGACTACTACCAAAATCAAGTATGGAACATCTAGGGATTGTCCACCACCTATTAATTTTCAAACTGATGACTATAAGGATTTAGTTAAAATTAATTTTCCAGTTCAAGAGACATCATTAGGTACATTGTCATTGACATTACAATTCCCGAATCAAGCATTATCTAGCGATATAAAGAGTAATGCTATTGTAATCTATCCTTCTAGATCATGTTCTGCTAACCTTTGTTGTCATCCAACCTCCACATTAGCATCATCAACATCATCAGTTTCACAAATTTCCTCACCACCTCTATCATCACTTTTAAAATCATCATTACACAATAGTAGTGGTAGTATTATGACTTCTACTACTACCACTACAAATAGTAATAATAATATAAGTAAAAACATTAATGTAATTAATAACAAAATTTCAACATCATCACCAAATATACCTATTCCTAGTAAACTATCGTTATCTTCTAGTGGTAGTAGTAGTGGACCTACATCATCAACATCACCAATTCCAATTAAATCTAATAACAGTAGTGGTGGTAACAGTAGTTTAATTCATGATAAGTCATCAGAGGATATACACCATTATCATCACCATAATAGTTTAAACTCAACAAGTACTATAAGTAGTTTAGGAGGTTCAAATGGAATTAGACATAGTACACCACCATTAGGCGGCACAAAATATTTTAGTAATAATAGATCACCACCATCTTCACCATACAGTTATGGATATTCATCAACACCACCTTCATTATCATTCTCACCTATTCATAATCATTTGAAATCGACATCACCAAAATTCACAAATATCTTTAATAATAATATAAATAGTAATTCATCACCAATTTCACCTCCATCTTCACCTTATAGAGTAGGTTACAGACCACTATTTTCCAATGAAATAACTACAACAACAAACGCATCTAATATTGGTGTTGGTGGTGGTCTATTTGGTAGTTCACCAACTACAGCTAGTTTATCATCTTCTTATGGTAATATAAATAATAATAGTTTTGTAAATAGTAATCAAAATAGTAACAATAATAATAATAATAATAATAATAATAATAGTAGTAATAATGATAGAATAGCATTTGGATCATTTCAAGAATCTATATTGTCAGGTCAGATGTCAAATACACCAAATACCGTATTTATTGGATACCATTGTGACTTGGGTGTTAGTGGTAAAGATTATATTCCACCACATAAAAAGATACCATTTTCTGCATTGTATTATCATGTAGATCATGATACACCGTATGTTGCTGATATTGAGCTGGGAAGTAAAGGTTCCTATAGGGTACCACCCAAAGGTTTGATACAATTAACTATATTCAATCCTTGTCATACTCCAATGAAAACCTTTCTGGTGAATTATGATATCTCTGATATGCCACCTGAGACCAAAACCTTTATTCGACAGAGAATCATATCATCAACATCCAATGTAGACGACACTAGTAACCAACTATTAAAATATGCTATTCTCTTACGATTCATGTCTCCTAGAAAAAGGAAATACTATCTCTACAAAAACATTAGAGTTGTATTTCCAAATAGACTTCCTGACGAAATGGAAAAATTAAAGATTCTGTACGAGTATCCACCCGATCCTAGATACTACCCAATTAACAAGTCCATTTAATATACATCCCACATTGTAAATAAACGCATTATATATATTCACTAGTATCATATCTCCAACTCCAAATAGATTTAATTTAAAGGTATATTATTTTGTTGTATATCAGATGTAGGATGATTATCTATTGGTTGAAGTTGTTGTAGGTTAACATCTCTTTTTGAGTTCTTCCTCAGTCGGTGTAGAATAAATCTGTATAGATCAAATAATGTTTTGTCACCAGTAATGATATCAATAGTACCACCTATATAAGAGGAAAGGTTACCTCCAGTACCTGATGCTAAAAATATACCAATAATCTTAAAACTTAATGATGTATTAGCTCCAACTAGAGGGAATGATTCAATCTCTTTACTGACTAGTACACATCCTAGTATAAAGCCAGAAATACATCCACAAACAGTTGCCAATGATCTATTATTTTGATTAGATATCCTAATTAAAAAGTTTTGTATAAAATTATTTCTATTTTTATTATTGTCACTCGGCATTGATAATTGAAAGAAATAAAAAAATATTTATTATTTATACCAACACCAAGAAATATTTTGATGTTGGATTTTTTCACTAAACAGTCAATTGGTATAGAGATTACTTAGGAGAAAAAATGAAAATGAAGTTGTCAGTTTTAAAAACAAAAATGAACACAGTTAAAATATTTTAAGAACCAAAATTACATTTAATACTCTCTTTTCAATACAATAGATGCCTATTTTTTGTACTAACATTCGAAAGGAAGAAATCCAAGGTATCCCAAAGAACTAGAGAAATAATAGGTGGAACTTTGAAAATAAAGTACATATGTAAGTACACAAATATTAAAAATAGTGCATGAATTCAATGTTATGTAAATTTAAATTCTTTTCCTTTCCAATTAAAGAATCTTTTTAATAGTTGATCTAAAAGTTGTACAGGTATTTAATATCAGCCCTTTATTAGTTTATTCATCACTTAAATGAACAATAGATTTGTTTGATGTAGAGTAGTAAATCAAGTAGAATATTTAACTTTAATATTAGCAAATCCAATAATTAAATACAAATTAAATTTAATTATCTACTTGATAACTCGGTCTTCTTGGCTTCATCGAGTTTTAAATATTATAGATTTTCATAATTTTTTTTTTTATTAACATTGAAATGGATATCAATGAATTAAACAATAGTGGTATTGAAGATGATAATTTAATCGATGATAATAGTGATAGTTGCTACAGCCACAATGATGATCACAGTAATAATTACAGTGAAGATGACAGTGATAATTACTTTGCTGATTACAGTGATGATTCCATTGATGATTACAGTGATGATTCCATTGATGATGACAGTGATGATTCCACTGATGATTACAGTGATGATAGCGACAATAGTGAAGTGAACTTGAAAAAGAAATACTTTATTCAGAAAATTAAAGAGACATCCTATATAGATGTTTTCATGAAAGATATAATACCTTGGGTATTTAATAACGATACCGACACAAACAATATTAAATTGAAGTTCAACACTCTACATAGTTTAATACAGGAAATTTTAGAAGATTATCTTTTAATATCACAATTTATTGAAAAATGGGTTGACACCTTCATTTCATCAGGAAATGATTCCCAAGTATATTATTGGTTTCTGTCGTCGGACATGATTTTTGATCATTTTTGTAGAAATGGTTTATTAAAGAAGTTATTAGAAACCGATAATGCTGAGGTATTGCTCTTAATATTTGAAAAATCAGTTGATATATATATAGGGAGCTATGACATGGAATATGATAACAAAACAATACCAATACCTTCATTAGTAAAGGTATATTATATAGATTTATAAAACTATTTTATTAATTTGGTTCTAACCTTCTTTTCAAAATATTTTCATATTTAGGCTTTGAAGGTGATCCAAAACCAACATCTAGGGTCAAAGTTTTTAAAAATAATGGATAATTTTACCTATTTAACAAATGGATTGTTAAGATTAGTTTACCGTTATGATAAGGATTATGGTGACTTAAAAAAAGAATTACTAAAAGATCACTTCAATGGTGAGGGTATTAAGATGAAAAAGAATCTATCTTTGGAATTTGTTGAATCATTTATACAGTTGATTTCTATGTATCCCGATATTCTTGATGGTAATTTGCTCAATTATCTACTTCTGATGACATTACAAAATTTATCAGAAGAAGATCGATCTTCTCTGAAACCAGTTTTTATGAACATTTTACCTTCTATTTTGGATGGACTTGCCCGTTATACCAAATACAAGAGTAAAAGACAATTGAAACTCTTTAACTATTTCTTTTATTTAAAGAAATACTATGGTAAAGAATTCATTGAAAATGAGATCTATAAATTACTGTTGGGTATGGAAAATATTTCTTCAAATCCACGATATTTCGAAAAACTCAATGTCATGTTGAACACCATCATTGATTCTGATATGGTCAGAAATAATCTTCAAGATTTACATCAACGAATCCTGGTAAGTAACTTTGGTCAACCCCTTCATTATAACTATTGGGTGAATACACTTCTATCTAAAGTTTATAATCGTTATGGAGATCTACAACCTATCAGTGAACCTAATCAACAATTTATTCTTCAACTCATGATATCAGAAACCAGTTCTGAATCTGGATCTGAATCTGGATCCATTAAATCTGACGCTGATTCTAGGGAATCTAAAGATACAATGATTGAAGAAAATGATGAATTTTTCATTATATTTGCCAATCTCTATCCAGAGTTAATTGTTAAAAACTTGAAGCAGTTTTTGAAAAATTCGATTTCTAACAAGAAATATGCAGTTGGATCACAAGGAATGGGTAAAATTCTCAGGTTACCTACCATCATTGATGAATTAGCTAAACCAGAGAACAAAGGAAAGTTTGAAAACTCAATTACAGAATATACCACTCATAGTAATCTGAATAGGTTATATTCAGTTGGTTATTTGATTAAAATTGGTAATGATAAAGACTTGCTCTCTAAAGTTTGGAAAAAATCAATAGGGCAACTTTTCCTAGAGAATAGATATAGTTCTTCTGTAGAAAAATACTATTATGAATGTTCAATAGAATTCTATCGATATCTCAAATTGAAATCCAATCATAAGGTATATTATAATGTTTTTTACAGTATTATTTTTTCCATCTTTAGCAATCTGAAAACAATGAGTAAGAAAGGTATATTCTATATCTTTTATGATATGAAACTGACTGAAGAAGAAGTGGATATTATCATCAATAATATACCAGAATACCAGAAACACTATCATCTCATTAGTCTCTTCAAGATGGTTATCAACCAAGGTGGAGAATATGGTCAAACATCGTTGGGAAAATATATCTCAACAATGGATGCCGCACGTAGTATTACAGTGATGAATGAATTAAAGGCATTTATGAATATGGATTCTCTCATTAAACAACTTATGGAATTACCTAAAATCATTAATAGTATAGAGAATGATGAGCCACAATTACTTTACTCATCATTTAAATTTAATGCCAACAGAATCTTTCCAATACTTGTTGATCTAATATCAAGTATGGTAAACTGTAAAGAAATTAATCCATTATTCTTACCTCTATGCTTATCAAACCCAAAGAATACTGTTTTCTCAGATATTCAAAACACCATCATCACCAATCTATCATTTAATCTTGGAAGTCAAGAATTGAATGATATCCACCAAGATTTAATATCAACAATACTCTCTGAATGGGATTTCAATGAACTGACATGGGATAGAAAACTTGAAATATTCAACTATTGTAAATCAATAATATCAATTGACGATTATAAAATGAATAGAATCACTTATCTATTCAAAAATCATCTTGATCTCATTGAAAAACAAAGAATTATTTCAATAATTGAACATGATCAAATCAAATCACTCTTCTTCCTCTTGAATACCTTCAACACCACCAACAACAATAAGTATAATAATCAACTTCCAGATCACATCATTCAGAAGATTTTGTGTTATTTTGCAAGATCATATGATCCCAAGATCAGTTATCAAATTTTCAATTTCGGATTGGTTTCCAAAACATTCCATAAAGAGATTTGTAAACTCTTCAGAAATAAGAAATTATCATTTAATATGTATACTACCACCAAATTCTTGACAAATAATCAATGGTCATTCCTCAATCAAGGAATATATTATTTGAACTACTATGATTTGAGTTCATTTGATTATAAGACTGCTGAAGAAATCTTCTATCAAGCATCATATATCACCTTTGGAACTCCATTCAATTACACTGTAAATAGAGAAATGAATAATCTAACAATTCTAAAAGTAGAAATTGATAATTGGAGAGAGTTCAACAGTCTCATTGCCATGATGAAACATTGTCACCTTTTAGAAAGAGTCAGAATTCATATAGGATATTATTTAAAAAAAATAGACATCTCTAAATTACAGACTCTTCTGACTGAACTGTTTCAAAACAATCACGAAACACTACAAGAGGTTAAATATTGCTATGTAGCTAGAGATTGTTTAAAATACTTTAACCAATTGAAACTATTCTTAAGTGAACTCTTCCAACACACCAAAAACATTCAGAGCCATCAATCACGAACTGACAAACCATTTACATTGAAAACCAAATGTATAAATGAAACTACAATAGATGGTAGGGAATCAGAGAATTTCCTTGAACAGTATAAATTCTTTGCCGAAAACTGTACACAACTCTCAATAACCATGGGTAGTAAAATAGCACCAGAATTCTTTGAAAATGCTAATTTTGAAAAACTAGAGAAATTAACAATAGTTAACGAATCCTCCAATTCCTCAAAGTGTACTTTTATGCCACTCCTATCACCAATTATTAAATTGAAAACTCTAATTTTGATAATGCCAGTAGTAATGGATATTTTGAAATTAATAGAACCACATTTCAAAGATATGCAATATCTAGAGACTCTTACTATCAATATATGTAAAACAATTACAACCGAATGTCTTCAATATCTCTATGATATTGTTAATACCATTTCTTCACCAAATTTCAAATTCTTTGATTTGGTAATTGAACGATTTCCACCACAATCCAATGACTATAAATATGGTAAATTGCAACCAACAAATCACATCAAAACACATTTCATTAAAATAAAATAATTTTATCACAAAAAAAAAACAATCAAAAGATAGAACTATTTAAATAGACTGTACCTATGTTTATTAAAGTAAACGTGTATTCTAGTTTTAATTTATATAAAATCAATTATATTCATGGTATTGTGAATTTCCTGGGTGAGTAGTGTTTTTTCACGATAATAATACAAAAGTTGAAAAAAACTGAGAGTTTTTTTTAGAATAGTAGCTTTTAATTAGATATTTTTTTATAACAAATCATTTTTACAGTTAAAAGATGAGTAAACGGATAGCAACTCCAAGTAGAAAACCTCATCAAAATAATGATGATAACCCTTTTGATCTTATCTATCACAAAAAATTGGCAGAATGGCCTAAATTTTTCAAGTTAGCAAGTTATAAATCCAATTATTCAATCTCCACAGAAGACATTTTAGAGTTTAATCAGTTTATTGATGGTGAATTTATGAATTTTATTGATCATGATACATCAATAAGTAATGAATGCAAGAAAATGATATTTCAGAAAGCACTAAGAGAAACAGCATCAGACTATTTATTTATATCTAGATGGTTTCATTGGATAGATGACTATTTTAAAGATCCTAATGATCCTGTAAAATTGATACGTCTTCAGTGTATTGCTTCATTTACACAGATTACAAATTCACTCTACATGAATGGTTTTATATTGAAGATGTTACAATCTGATGATTTAAATGTCATCCAAGCTCTATTTTGGCATCCTGTAGATATCAAAGGAAATATTAATCAAGATTTATTACCTCTTGATTTGATATGTAAGGTATGAATATAGATATAGATAACACCCAATGTATACTAATGTATTAATACTTTTGTGTATTTATAAATATATTAGACATTACAAAAGGTGAATCAAAACAGAACAATTCAGGGTTTTTTAAACATAAGAAAAAACATTATAAAGTTGGGACAATTGGTTATAAAGAGATCATATCTCACAAAGAACTTCTACACAAAATTCAACAGAGATGATTTTGAAGATTTTCAGTTGAACCCCAATATGATATTACCTAAAAAGTTGACTTTGGAATTTGTAAGAAGTGCAATTCAGATTGTCAGAAGTGATGATAACATGGAAGAGGAAGCATTGGAAGAGATTGAAAGTCTCATTTTGTTGCTGTGTTATAAGACATTCCAGAATCTAGAAATAGAGGATATAATGAAACTGAAAGATGACTATATTCAGATGTTACCTTGTATCTTTAAGTACATGAGACCAATAGAGAGAATTAGATATCATTGGTCTGGTGGCAGAAGAGCTAAGATTGTTGAAGAGGCAACAAAATGTGTTAATGATCTCTTTTATCTAAAGAAATACTATGGATCTGATCTAATTGAAAAAGAGAGTTTTAACATTTATTTAGAGCTGATAAAGAAACCTGTGGAATCTGATATACAATTGCATAGTATTATTGGTCTTTGGTGGTGTGTCATTGATAGTAAACTTGTTTATGATCATTTAGATAGCATCTATGAAATACTGATTCAAACCAACCATTTGAAAAACAGTACTGTACTTAAACTACTCACCAAACTCATTGGGGGGTATAGTGGTCTGACTTTAAATCAATTCACCACACTCTACACTTTCCTATCCAAAGAGAAGTCATTGCTTGGACATACTACCAAGACCCTCAACTACCAAAATATCTCTTCACTTTTTGTGGTAGTATTGTCAAAGTACCCTGAATGGACACTAAAGAAACTCACTTTCATTCTAAACAAAATTAATATTTCCAATCCCAATGCTGTAACACTAATCAACAAGTTTCTCTGTGCACCTGAATTCCACGAGATATTTATCAGTTCAAAAGACTTTAAGAAGTTCCATGAAAGAATAATGGAAATCTCTAAAATGTCATTAGAACATGGTACCTATTTACTAGAGTATCTCATGAAGCATGAAACTTATGCCTCTCTAGCTAAAATGTCAAAATCCATCAGTAGTTGTATTAACAGCAACAAGAAATGGATGGTACGTGATGACCACTTTTTCCAAACTCTTCTAGTGTACTACAAGAAATTGATTGATTTGGCTCCACAAGCAAAACATAAAAAAGATGATACCTTTTCAATCTTTGAAAAGATTATTAGAGCTTTTGTAAAAACTCTACAAGAACAGACACAGGAAATCTCATTAGATATCATCTATAGTTATGAGATGAATGAAAAAGAATCAGCTTATCTGTTTAAACAGATTAATGAAATTCTAAAATCTCCTTCTACTGTTATCACTATATTCAAGTATTTCATTGACTTGGGTGAACATGGTCAAAATCAAGTACTAGACTTTTTAAAGAAAGTTGGATTTTCTGATAGTTTCCGTACATGCTTTGATAATCTAGTTATTTTGGATGGTTTGAAATCTTACATTAACATAGATCAACAGATAAAGTTGTATCTCCAAGCGCTCTACTCTTGCAGAGATATAAATTTGATTAGAAATTTCTACAGAAGCCAAGAAATACTTAAGCATATAGCTTCTATACTTGGTAGTTTGACTGATCTCTGGGAGTTTTATCCAACTCTAACCGACAATTTTATAGACTGTTACTTCCCAATTGAAAATGAAAACCCAGAGAAAATGAACATTTTCGCTTTCTTTTGTCAAATGCTGACCACCCTCCACGAGAAAGTTTTCAAATCAGTGCCAAAGGACAGTGCCAACCTAATTGCAGTTCATGAGCATTTGGTAAAATCTATTTTTACTAAACCTGGAATTCAACATCTAAAATTGAATGTGATTACAAATTTCTTTGGTTTCTTTAAACCATTGAAAACAATAGATGCCTCTCTGCAAAAGAGTGTCATTGAAACATTCAAGCAATTGAACATGTCCTTTAAAATAAGTGTTCTTAGATATATTAGAAACAACCAAATCACAGTATTGGAATTTCTAAATGAACCTTCTGTAACTGGTGTAAATTGTCGTTTGGAGCCAATCAGTGTATCACAAGAGACTGCATTCAATTCAACAGCACCCTATGTCCAAAACCTGATTGTAAAAAAGATATTGGTCTATCTATTCCGTGAATTTGAACATAGAGAGGAAGCATCGAAAATACACAACCTGCACTCCTATGCATTGGTTTCAAAAACCTTCTTTATGGAGACTTGTAAACTATTCAAAAGTATGGATTTCTATTACGCCATATTTCCCAAATTTGCAATTACCAAAAATCAATGGTCATTCGCTCATTTAGGTATATATAAATTGGATTACTTCTCTCTCAGTCCATTTAATTATCAAATTATAGATGACATTTTCTATAATCTATCATCACTTCAAATTTCAATTGATTTCTATTATCTGGTGAATAAAGAAATGGTTAATCTTGTTGAACTAAAAGTATGTTTTGAAGCATCATTGGCATTTAGTTCGGTGTATCAACTCATGGTATATTGCCACAAATTGGAACGTGTAAAATTTGATATCAAGCCAGAGTCAGTACCATTCACTAAGAATCTAGAGAAGGTAATTACAACTCTCTTCCAGAATAATAGAAATACTTTGGAACTTCTCAAAATCCATTACACTGCTACAGAGGAAACCAAATATGTAGAAGAGTTAAAACCAATATTCAAACTTCTACATAAAAACGAAAAGGAGATGCACAACTCTGGAAAGGCTTTCAAATTAGAAACCAAGTGTATATGTGCATTATATTATGACGAGGAGGATGACCCTGTAGATAGCAACAGTACCAATGATATGCTTAAAATCTATGCCAAAAATTGCACTATTCTAAGATTAGATAATGAAGATTCGCCCCATCCTCAATTCTATCAAACTCAAAATTTCAAGAGATTACACACACTTGACATGGAACTCTTCGATGACGACACAACTCATGAGAAAATATTTATGGATTTTTTGGCTTCCCCTCTAGTGCGAATTAAAACTTTAATTGTAAATCTTCAAAATAGCTTGGAATTGGATTTTTGCCAAAATACCGCACCTGCAATCAAAAACATGATGTATCTGGAAACCTTATCTCTGTCCGTTGATGTACACATTTTTGAATCAATACTCCCCTCACTGAAATATCTCTTTACAATGATTAATGAAATTCCATCCATGAAAACTTTCAATATTAATTTTAATTACACATCCAAAGAGATTGTTTCACTGATGTTCGATTCCTTCACCCCATCAGAATTTGGCAAATTTGTTCCAGTAAATACAGAAAAATCAAAGTTTATTAAAATAAATTAATATTTTCAATCCAAATGTAGCTTTTTAATTTGTGATTGAATATTACCAGAACGCCGACCATCGTATTGAAAATGTTGTAGATATTGTGCAGTTTCAAGTAAATTACAGATTTTTTCCCTATCTATAAATATACTTTCCCTGACAGATAAATGTTTGATTTGAGGTTTCTTTAATATAGTCTCTAAGATCTCAAGTGCAATAATTTTGTCATTTGTAAACCTTATTTTTATAGAGGTTACATATTTATTGGCAACAATTGCCTCAAGTAATTGTTGTTTACAAGTATTTTCCAACTCATCTATTGGGAAGTGAATATTGGTTAGAGATGGTAAATTTTTGTTGAAGATATCAGTTAGATGATGTCCATTACTATATTCTTGAATATCGAGGGTAGTGATTGTCCATTGAAGAGGGTTACTAAGAACGAACCATTGAACTTGTTCTCTATTGTATACACTAAGATCTGATTTTACTTTTGACATGTCCATAATGGGGTTTGAGTTGGCATACATAGTTTCCCAGGAGCATTCTTGTAACTTTATAAAATCTAAACTCTCCATTATTTTCTTCATTCCCATATTCTCAAGAGGTACTTTTGCATTGACCATCCTTATTTTTTTCAGACTTTGTTTGTGGTTTGCCAATGGAGTATCCAATTGATTTGCATATTTGCCATCCTCTTTGACATCTACATTAAACAATGAAATATCGGTGATATTATGATGTGTAAGAATGAATTCAATGAATTTAAAGGCTGACACATAAGATTCGGGAATGTGTGGATTAAGGACCAGTTTTTGAAGATTGGGTAGTTTACCAAATAAATGAAATAGAACATTTAAATTTGATTTGTTTTCATCATTGTCAATATTAAGATTAAGTTTGGTTATACTCTTACATTGTTGTAGATCAATACAAAGATCATCATAACTCTCAACAGTTATACCAGATATCTTTAATGATTTTAAAGAACCATTCCAAGATTCAAAAATATCTAGTCCATTTAATTGATGTGTGAATTCATCAAACCCATCTAAATGAACGTGTTCTGGTACTTGAGTTACACCATCGATATCAAATCTGTAAATATCTTCAAACTCTTCGTCTTCATCAACATAGTTACTAGGACATATCAAACTGAGTTTTTTGATATTGGGGAATCTATCAAAGAGTTTACCTTTTTTCAATGCAATTAGGTAATCTCTTTTGGTAGTGGCGATATATCTTGGAGTGAACTGGTATTTAGTACCATTATCACTGAATTCAAGCGGTAATTTGTAGTTTTTCATTTTCACAATATTTGGTAGTATCTGACTGAGAGTTTTTACTGGTAGATCCTTTCCATAATATTTAAATATAACATTGATATTGTGGAATCCTAACTTATAGATTCTCTCATATTCCAATAAATCTTCTTCAGAATAGATGGTTACCTTTTTGTATACTATTTTTTTCTTTAAAATAGATTCTGTCCATTCATGACATATAAAGTAGAATTCTTGAATAAATGATAATGTTGATTTCTCATTTAAATGAAATTTCATGTGATCAATTACATTTTGTAATATTTTAGTTACAATTAAATTTGACACCACGCCCATTGTCATCAACAAATATGCAAAATTAAAAATAAAAAACGAATAGATATGAAGAACAATAAATTCTTATTTCTTTCCGTTTCAAAAACTCTTTAGTATTAGTTACAATAAAAAAATCTCCAAACACATAAAAATACACAGAATGATTTTTGTGGTATTTTTGATTTTTATTATAAACTATACTTTTTTAAATTCATTGAAAGGTTTAGGCTTCCAATTTTGATTTCATAAAGTCGAACATTGATTGACTCTTGGCAGAAAGAATGGAAGAGTTAGGGAAACCATATAGACGGAAAATTGAAAAGTTGGATTGTAATTTTGCAGATTGAGATGGTATAAATTGTTCTTTGGTTGATTGTAATTGTTGTGATTCATTTTTGGTAGAAATGAAATTTGGATCAGCAAGATTAGCTTCGTGAAGCAAATCTTTAAATAGTCTTTTACATTCGTACTTGTTCTCTTGTAGAGTTTGATGATTGTTTGAGGTCAATGTCAAAACTCTAGAATGTCTATTGAATCTCTTACCAGTCAATTGAGCTAATCTCTCTTCTACAACAGCTGGTAAATCAAATGCTTGGACATTTACACGCATAACAGCTTTTCTATTTTTCCATTGATCTTCTTTAGTTGACTGATCAGTTGTGAAATGACTGGTAACGAATTGGTATGGATAAGTATGAATATGTTCACGTGGGAACCAATCCATACCTCTTTCGAGAAGTTTAATATCGGCATCACCTAATTTCTCTGGACGGAACCATTCTTCACCACCACCCTCTTGTAGATAACGATAGATTTCAGCTTCCTCTAGAATCTCAAGTGGATCTGTATTTTCAATATCTCTCAAATCACTAAAGTCTTCATCTTCAATATCACGTTCAGCTTCATCAACATCTTCGACATTGTCATCACTAGAACCTCCTCTACCTGTATCTCTCTTAATCAATGGTACATTATTATTCTCTTGACCATGAAGTCTCCATTTGAGCATATCAAATGGTTTACCCATCAACCAGTGATCATTAGATTCCAAAAATGGTTTTTGCATATCAGGATGTGTCTTCTTTTTGTTGGTTTGTCTTTGAACTGTGATGACACCTTTATCCTGTTGCATTGGTTGGAAATTGATATACAAACGTTCTTCATCGTAAATCTCATCACCATTAATGAATTTAGCCTCTGGAAGTTTTTCATCGAGGATATCTTCAAGGCTCTTTGAACCTACAGCCTCCTTTTGATTCTTTTCACGAACCATATCTGAAATTTCATTATTAGCTTGTGAGCCAGTTTCAATAGCATATCCAGATTCATTCTCCTCTTCACCTTCTTCACCCTCTTCACCCTCTTCGCTATTCTCTTGTTTAACCTGTTTCTTCTCATCATTTTTCTTGTCGGCATATTTGATATCGTAATTTATATCATTACCATTATTGAGAATCTCTTTTGTGAAATCTGGGAAATCAATGATATTTGATTCGACTTGCTCTTTGGTGATGGTTATATTGTCAATTGGCTTCTTGAGTACTTTTTCTTGTTTCAAAAGTCCCATATCAGCAAGTTGGTTGGTGAGAACTCTAACCATATCAGTATCGGATAGATGCATCTTAAAGTTAACATCTCTGTCTACTAGATCTCTAAAGGTGGAATCATAGTCAAAGTAGACGTTTTCAGGAACTGCAACATCACCATTTGCCTCTCTGATTGTGTCTTTATCGTGTTCAATGACATCAGGGTGTAAGATGTGATCCTTCTTATAGGCAGCAAAGAGTGTATCCAAAGCCTCAATAGCAGTCTTTTCATTAACAGGAGCATTAGCAAACTGTTTGGCAATTCTATCAATAACCAATTCTTCACTCTTGGCAATACGAGCTGACAATAATTTTAGATCTGGTAATTGAGTTGGTTTAGCTCTACCTGGTTCATATTTAAATACTTCATTTTCATTATCGACATTATCCAATTGTTCCTGATACATATCAACATCATAATCTTCATCAGCATCCAAATGTAATAGATTTTCATGTTCACCTTCAGCCAATTGGTAATTTGTAAACACCAAATCTTCCTCCTCTTCTTCCTCTGAAACTTTATCACCATCATTTTCAACTTTTTGAGTTACTAATTTTTCAAAAGTTTCAACAACAGGGTCGGTGGTGGCAGTGGCAGCACCTTCAGCAGTAGTTGTAGTAGCTTCAGCGGTTTTAGTGGTATCAGGTGCAATGGTAACATTACTATCAGCCTTATACAATTGTTCATCTGGAATGACTTCATTGAGTTTATCTTCTATTTCTTTTTCTTGAGCTTCATAATCAAATTCAGGTTCATTTTGTGGAATCATTTCTAACTCATCATCAATTTCGTCAGGTTCAGGCATCAAATCAACGACTTGTTCTGGAGTAAGTCTTGGTTCACCCATCTCCAAAGAGAATTTAGCAAAATTCATTAACTCAGCAGTAGACTTTGCGTTGACAACCGATGGATTATTTAATGACTTTACAAATCTTTGTCTCTTTTGTAAATTTTCAATCTCCAACAATCTTTGAGCTTCAGAGACATCTTCTAATTTCAAAACTTTTTCAATCTCGTTAATTGGTGGTAATGTGATATTATGGAATTGTGGAGCAGTTGACTTAAACTTGTGTTCAGTTTCATTGGAATTTTCAAATTCCTCATGTTCTGTTTTATCTAAATTCTCTTCAGTTTTATCTACATGTTCTGAAAGTGTTGATGATGAAGATGAACTACTAGATGAAGAGGAAGATGATGATGAAGATGAAGTAGTGGTAGTAGTAGTGGCAGTAGTGCTACCCTCTGGTTGAGTACTAATATAGCTTTCATAGAGTTTATCAGCATATTCTTTAGATAAAGATTCATTTTGTTGATCAACATCCATTTGATGAATAACATTAATGAGTGATTGATAGGAATTTGGATTGGCAAAATTAAATGGATTGATTGCCAATTGGTTAAAGTATTCCTCACCGACTTCACTGTCCATACCTAGATCATTATATTCATCCAACATGTGATCTCTACCTAAATTATCTGGGTCGGTAATTTCAGTTCTCTCGAGAATTCTCTGCCAGGCATCTTCTTCATCAAAATCAGCCAAAATAGATTTACCTCTGAAATCCAATGCATTTCTAACCTGAATCAAATCTATATAATGTCTTTCCAAATTGGTCAATTTCACTTTTTGTGATTTCTTTTTCAGTAATCTCTTTAATAATCTTTCCTCTGCTCTTTTAGTTCTAAATGCTAGATTATTCTGACTGTTTACTTGATTATATACTTGAACTAATGGTTTTTCAAATCTGATTGTTGTTTATTGTTTAGTGTTTTTTTTTTGTTTTTTTTTGGTAAAGTGTGGTGGGTTAGTACTTTCAAGATCTAATCATTGTTATTATAAAACATAATGTTACATACTGATCTTTAAATTTATTCAATTGATCTGCTATATATAGTGATTTATCTTGTGAGACTTTAGAATAAGGTAAACGAATGGATTTGAATTTTGAACCTTTTAGTTCCTTTTCTAGAAGTTTTTTTTCTTTTTCAATGAGTTGTTGTGTAGTTTCCTCTATAGCAAAAGCATTATTTATATCAACATGAACCTTTTTCATGATATTGTACTCTTCAGGATTATCTTCAAATCTCATTAATTTCAATTGCTTCATATTAATGTTGGCAATCATATCTTCGATATCCACTTTCTCCTGTTTGATAACCTCCTGTTGTTTTTGTACTTTTCTCTTATCAATTACCAAATCTTCATCATCTTCAAAGAATTCAGAATACTTTTTCTTGATATCGTCATTCTTTGAAGAATACTCTCTGATGTTTCCAACTGATGAGTTTCTACTGTTACTGATAAGTTTTAACTTGGAACTTTGCTTCAAAACTGTTCCTACTCTGTACATCTTATCTTATTCTAATCAAAAAAGCGATGATTAGTTTTTGCAGAATATGAGATTCAAAGTTTGTTACTAAAATGATTGCAATACGAAAAAAAAAAAAAAAAAAAAAAAATTTTTCACACTTAAGCCTTAAGTCTCGTTCATTTCAAATGAACTTTAACTCAAAAACTGACTAGTTATTTCATCTAGACCTTTATCATAACATTTAATTATAATTTGATTTTTTACAATAAATTGAAATTAAATATTAAATATCTGAAAATGGATAATATCCACTACTGACGTCCTCTTAAATGAAAAGTCGAATGAATCTTTTTCGACCAAGATTCTCCAGCACTGAGACAAATCAATTAAAAAATTTTTTTTATTTTTTTTTAAATTAAATTTATCAAGGTAAATATAATTGTTAGTAACAATAAGTCTACTTTAGAGCACCTACCCATTGTTACGCACCACTTTCATCCTCTTCCTCTTTCTTTTGATAAAAAACATTTTTTTAAAATTCAAACACACAGATATAAAAATATAATTTAGTAATTCACCACATATACCAATAATTTTTACAAATAAAAATGGAGAAATCAACCAAAAATCCCCCATTTCTAACATTAACCACAATAGAGTGTGTAAGGTATACGAGAGCTCTACTTTGATATCAAAATTATAAATGTTTTTACAATGAATAATAGTATAATACTATTACATACACACCCTTTTTCACACTACTGTTATGTTAAAAAAAATATATATATACAGTGAGATTAAATAAAGGGAGAAAAAGTGAGAGAGAACACCACCAAAAACATCAACTATAACAATTAATTTTAATTTGTTAAATTTTTTAAAATATTTATATTATCCACAAATAATAACAAAACCAACAACAACTACAGCGATAAGAGTAATAGTAATATTACTCCCTCTTTTACCTCTCTTTTTTTATATCCATTAAATTATCTCTATATCTAGAGCTATAACTTTTAACATTTGATTATTTAAATTTTGATTATTTTAAAATTAAAATATATATATATTTATTATAATTTTATAATATTATATTAAAAAAAAAAACAATGATGACAGACCAACCTGTTGTTGATTTAAATATCTTTATAAAAAAAGAACAAGAACAACAACTACAACATCAATATTTTGATATTGCTGAAAACAGTAGTGAAAAAAATAATGTTCAAAAAGATTGTGGTGTTAGTGGTGGTGATGACAAAGATGTTAGTTTAAATAATAAACTTGTTATTCTTCAAAATGAGAAAAGAGATGAAGAAGAGGAAGAGGACAGTAGAATGGAAGATCATACACATAGTGATAATAGTGCACTGGAAATTAGTGATGAGGGTATTAATCAACAAAATCTCTATATTAATAGTAATAATAATAATAACAACATCAATTTAAATAGTAATAATACCGAACATCAACAACAACAACAGCAGGCAATGGCAGTTACACTAGATTCAGAAGAATCAAGTGATACCAGTGGTGATATTTCAATATCATCAGATTTTATTTCATATGCTGGTACGCCAACTATTGCCAATAGTAGTAGTAATAATAATTTCCTAAATGATACTTATGATAGCTCCAATGCATCTACACCTCAACAACTATCTGAAAATAGTTCCTCTAAAGGTTTTATAAGTAGTCTCTCTCCAAGATCTCTAAAAAAAACAGGTAATAAAACTAAACATCACTCACCCACACACACTAGTAGTAGTAATAGTCATAGTAATAGTAATAGTAACAATAGTAAAGAACAAATATCACCATCTCTTAAATCCTCGTCAAAACAGTTACCAATCTATTCGAGTATTACAAATACCCCACCCACACCACAGTCCAGTAAAAAAAAACATCTTTTCTCTTCACTATTTAAAAAACAAAAACCAAGTAGTGGTAGTACCGCAGTTGTACATATTCCTGAGAATACTCATAGTAAAATGGCTGATTTACAGTTGAATCAAAAATATCTTTTACCTGTATCTCCTCTACCACCACCTAGTTTTAATAGCAGTGCTTTTAATACGCCTACTTCTGCATCACCATCTTTTGAGTATACAACAGCCTATAGTAGTCAACAACAGACTGCCATTGCAACTGTTAATGGTAAACCTCATTTACTTCTACCAATAGGTTCAAACAACCAGTCATCGGTTACTTCTAATGGCAGTGTTGATAGTGTAAGATCACCAGTTACACTATCCATATCCTCAACCATCTCACCATTACCCTCACCATCATTGAGAACCTCTATTGTAGGTAACAGATCACATTTACCTAGAAAATACTCTATTCCATCGAGTTTTTCATTTCAATACTCGTTAAGCAAATCTCAAGAAAAAACTACACTGGACTCTATAATGGATGGGAATAACAAAAGTATCTCTAATAGTACTTTAAGTTACACAAATACAACTAGTACAAGTCAGATTAGTAGTAATAGTAACATTAGTAATAATATTAGTAATAGCAGTAGTATCAATAGTAACAATAATAGTACCTCTAATTCCAATGGTAATAGTATTAACATTTCACCTACTTTATTAAATTTAGGATCAACATCGATTGCAACTGAGACTACTTGGATGATGATGGTAAGCAATTGGGAAGAATGGTCACATCCACATTTTAATTCTCTATTGACAAAGTATATCTACCAAGGTATTCCTGATAGATTTCGTGCAACGGTTTGGTTCCATTTGTCTAATCTAATTCAACAAATGTCACCTATACCTGCATGTGCTGATTTAATTCTACAACACACTACATTAACAACTGAGAAGTTTAATACCATTTCAACTCTAACTCCAATTTCAACACCTTCACAGACTACACCAATATTCAAACCACAGGGTGTGTTGACAGGGTCTAGCGGAATGTCCATATCCTCTAGCAGCGGTATCAGCAGCCAGTTGGTTGGCAGTAGTGGCAACCATGTATTTGGTAGTAGTTCACCTACTATATCACCTTCAACTTCCAATCAGTCATTTAAACATCACAAATGTTTCTATAAATCCATTGTTAGACATTCATCAGACCATGAAGAACAGATTAGAGTTGATGTTCAAAGATCTTTTCCAGATGTACAACCTGAACAACTAAAAGAATTTTATTCAACATCATTATATAACGTACTGAAAGCTATCAGTCTCTATGACGCTGAGATGGGATATTGCCAAGGTATCTCCTTTATTGGAAGTATTTTAATCACAAAAATATCAGAAGAAGAAGTTTTCCATGTTTTAATTAGACTTTTGGAAGGTGTAATGAGAGATTTCTATATAGTTGGTAAAGTACCCCCACCAAAAAAAAAAATGAAAAAACCCACCCAATTAATACCCACTTTACTAACATGAAATTACCATATAATTAGGTATGAGAGGGTTAAAATTAAGAATTTATCAATTGGGTAAATTGGTAAAGGACTTGTTTCCAAAGTTACATGCACATTTATTGAAAATTGATTTAGATTTTCTAATATTTGCATCACCATGGTTTATGACAGCTTTTTCATATCATTTGTCAGAGGAGTGTTCTATAAGAGTATTGGATGTGATTTTGTTACAAGGTATCAATGCATTCTTTTCTATTGGTTTGGCTATTTTCCAGATTATTGAAAATGAGCTACTTAGTTGTTCAGATTCAGCAGAGGCAATGGAGTTCTTTAGACGTAATGCAAAGTCTACTATTGAAGTTGATAAACTTATGGATATTGCCAGTAGGATATCTGTGAGTACTAATCAGTTACAGACATTCCAACAAATGTTTGAATCGGAATCCAAGCCATCGATTCCTTCTGAGTTCAATCCAGAGTTTACACCAAAAGAGAAGGCTCGTGACCCTAACTGGGTGGTAAAGAAATATAAACTAAAGGAGAGAATATCAAACTTGGAAGATGACTTGGCAATCACCAAACAGGAGTTACATTACACTCGTGACAAGAACGAAGAGGAGAAAATGGAACTTCTCAAACATCTACAAGAACTCTCAGATAGAGAATCCACAATTATAGACCAAAGACTGTCTGTTGAACAGCAAAATAAGTTACTGAAAAAGGAGAATGAACTCTTAAAACAAAGACTATCTGAATCCAATGAAATCAATCTATTTTTATCCAAAGAAATGAATATACTCAGAACAAAATTAGAAGCTGAATTATGGAAAAATAATCCAAAAAAATCTATTCAATTTGAAAAGTAATAACACACCTAATATTCATTTAATTTTTTTATTATAATAATAATAATAATAACCAGACTTGTAAATAAATAAAATTTCTTTTGAAATTAAAAGAAACTTAAAATATAGAAATTAATCCAAATTCAAAGAAAGTTTTGAGATTTTTTTTTGCAATAACAACATCAGAAGTGATCAAATTATAATTTTTTTTTTATAAAATATAGTATACTTCAAATATGGATAATAGTAATAACAAAGATTTCAAGAGTGCAATTATTGTTGCAGTTCCTGAAGAATTAAATACACAAATTCAAGATCTCAGAAAACTTTATGATAAGGCATTTGTAAGATGGATGCCACATATTAATTTGTAATTATTTCTCATTCCTATGACATTGTAGTATAAACCACATTATCTAATGTAGCTATTTAAATCTATAGAATCTTTCCATTTGTAAAGATTGAAGATTTTGATAATAAATTTACAGAATTACAAAAAGTAATTGGAACATTTAAACCATTTAAATTAGTATACAGAGATTTTGGTTATTTCCAACATGGAAAGAGTTGTGTTGTTTGGTTAAGACCTGAGACACCTGAGGATCCTACAATTCTCACAAGAATACAGAGTGCTCTTGAAGGTGCTCTCCCAGGTTTCAATGAACTCTCAACAAAATCTGAAGCAGGTTTCCAACCCCATCTCACTGTTGGTCAATTTGGTGGTGTATGTATACTAATATTTATAAATAGAACAATCACATTTTAACACTTAACCAATTAAAATTCATAATTAGTTAAAACAAACTACAGATAAAATTGAAAGTTTCAAAAAGACATTTAAAGCAATTGAATTCACAGTATCTGAAATTTATATGATTCACAGAGATGGTGATGTACCATTCACCATTAGACATTGTCTTAAACTCAATGGAAATTAAATTAAATCCCTCATACCCCGCTCTTTCCTCATGTACATAATATTAATAAACTCTCTCGAAAAAAACCCAACCTCATTTTTTAGACGTTTAGGTTAACCTAATCATTGTAATTATATAATGCAGTGGGAGAGAGATAGTTCATCTCGATATTTGAGGGATATTAAAAGAAAAGGATTAATCCTCAAAGTGGATTGATGTGGGGATGATACAAATACATTGTCATTAACATTCATGTTTTTGGAATATCCAATGAGTTGGTAATCTTTATAAAATGCTAAAGGTTGCTTATGAGAATTTTTCTTTTGATTAGAGATTAAATATGGGTATTTTAAATATGGTATTAATGATTGTGATGATGTTGTGAAACAACTTAATTGTAAAAATAGTGTTGTTTTAAAATCTGTAGAATCTCCCCTTTAATCTCTGTATTTTTAAAACTCCCTTCTCTCTATCCTCATAAAAAAAACAGAACCTTTTTAGAGTTTTTTTTTTTAAAGTTTGTTGTTGTAAACAATTCAAGGATTGATATAAGATACATTGTGTTAAATTAGAGAAGAGTGTGTGTGTTTTCTGTGTGATTTCATGTATATTGTTAATTTCATTCAAAAAATTAAATTTAATTAAAAATAATATCTTTTTATTTTTTTTTTTTAATATTAAAAAAATTATATCTAATCTAATATCTAAACACCAACACAATTATATTGTTACTAACATCATATAATATTATATAAAACAACACATCACACTCCCACATACACACCACACACACCAATAACAAATATTTATTAGACAACACCCAAGTACATTAACTTAGGTTTTTTTTTTTTTTTTTTATCACTTTATGACACATGTGTCTCTTGTATATTGAATTTAATTATTAATTAAATAAAAAACTCTTTTGTTGTTTGTTTAGTTTTTAGTACATACAATTAGTTCCGTTAGAACTTTTTTTCTATAGAAAGGGGAAAGCACACCAATAATGTTACTTAATCAAATACCAAAGATACAAAATTCATTTCCAAATACCCCACAACAACAACAACAGCAACAACAACAACAAACACCTATCATACCTCATCTTCAACCACCAAACCAACAAATACCACCGCTCTATCTGAACCATACATTTCACAATAATAATAATAATAATAGCACACCAAATAACAATAGTACCAACAATAATAATAATAATAGTAATAACAGCACTCTTGAAAAGAAATGGAATGAAATTAAAATATATAGCGACTTGATAAAGAGATTTGCAAATGAAGCAACATATCTGACAATTTCAAAAGAGAATTATGATGATTTGTATAATATGGCATTTTGCCTATTCAAATCGGTTGATAATTTGTCTTCTGAATATAAAGAGAGTATTACTCCTCCACAAAATCTTAGTTTACCTCCACCTCCACCTACTACAACTAGTAATATAAATCAAAAGAGAAATAGTTTTGAAGTAGGTTTTTCTTTACTTTTCATTCAAAGTTAATATCAATATTAATATGGAACTAATAATATTATAATTTTAAAATTATAGATATATAGTAAGACGTATATGGAGAATTGTACATCACCAATGCCAGGTGCTTATATGGGACCACATCATCATATGGGACAATTAACAGCTGCTCAACATCATCAAGCAATGTTAGCACACGGACAATTACCTCCACCTGGAGGAAATGAGATTACTTTAGATCCAAGAACATTAATGAAACAAAATCAATCACCTTATGAATATTATTATATATTACAACAACAACAACAACAGCAACAGCAACAGCAACTACAACAACAGCAACATCATCAACAACAGCAGCATCAGCAACAGCAACAACAGCAACAACCGCAAACACATATAATTCAAAATATTGGTAATAATGGAAATGTGAGTTCTACAGGTAATGGAAAGAATTTATCATCACCTACAGCATCTTCTATATCACCTCAATCTAATAATTCATCACCAACTACAAGTAGTGGTAGTAATATAAAGAATAAGAATGGAGATAATAATAGTAATAATAGTAATGGTGGTGGTAGTGGTGGTGGTGGTACAGATGGTGATAAGAATGGAAAGAATTTCTCAGGAGAGGTATTCTTTGATGATTTGGCACAAGAGAAACCACAGAGAAGAAGAAGAAGAACTATTTACTCATCGAGAAGGAATCTTAAATGCCATCTATGCGAAGTTACAGAGACACCTGAATGGAGACGAGGTCCTGATGGTGACCATACACTTTGCAATGCTTGTGGTCTACACTATGCAAAGGCACAAAAGAAGTTACAAAAGAAAAAGAAAAAGAATTGGAAAGAGAAAAAGAAAGAGAAAGAGAGAAAGAAAAAGATACCAGAAAACATTCAATTGATTTTCTTACTGAAATTGGCGATTCTCAAAACCCCTCTCCAATGGATGGTGTAAATAGTAAATAGTAAATAGTAAATAACAGTAATATTAAATAATGATAATATATATGTGTATATATATTTTCAACAAGAACTAACAAATTCCCTTTTTTGTTTAAGGAGATTCATAAACAAATGTGTATTTAACAACAAACAAAACAAACCAATCCAATGCTTTACTCTTCCCATATCATAATAAAGAAAACAATTACTCTTTTTTGTAATTGTTTGGCAACAACCCCCTTTTTTCTATTTGGGAAACATTATATACTGTATTCTAACAATGTAGGAAGAATGGTTATTTTGCATAACGATTCGTCCATTCTCTTGCTTTATTATCGTGACCCTCTCTGTCATTTAAAAGTTGTTCTGCAATTGTTAATACTAAAGGGTCTTTTGGATTTGGGTCAGTTAATAGTGAAGAAACTGATAATAAAACTTTTCCAATTGTTAATGCTGGACTCCAATAATTCTTTAAAATATCTAAACAAACATCTCCATTTGAATTTATATTACAATGGTATATTTTAGTTTTAAATGTTAACTTGGATACAGAGTATTAGTATATATGAATGAGATATTCCCAATAATTGTTGGTTTAAAACGAAATTGTGCCACATACTTTAGGAGGTTTGAATGGGTAATCTACTGGGAAAACAATATTTATAAAAAATACACCACCTTGATAAGGTGAACCTTCTGGACCTATAATAGTACTCATCCATTCATATATATTATCGCTTACTGGTCCTGCTGAACAGTTGCATGGTGGTTCCATAGTTATATCTGCTAATTCTTTTTGAATTCTTTTAGTTGATGTTGATCTTTCTGTCATTTTATATTTATGTATCTATATGCTATATTCACGGTTATGCTAAATAAATAAATTGTTTTTTAACTTTAATTTGTTTAGTTTTTGTTGTTTATACAACTGAAAGTGTAAACTTAAAATTTTTTTTTTTTATTTTTGAGCAAAATTTAAAAAGAATTTGTGGTGATTCACATCGATTCACTATTAGTCACTGTGCAATTGGGCACCGCTTCACACTTTTTTCTAAACTGAGATTTTATATCGAAAAAATTAAATTATGAATTTAAATTTCAAAGAAATCAAAGATTTAATTAGATTTTATTTCTCAAATGAAAATCTATCAAAGGATAACTTGTTACTTGATATAATAACAAAAAATGAAGGATGTATGTTCAATAATAACAACATCATTTTATTTTATTGATAGTTTCTAATAATGAAATACACTGAAAATAGGGGTAAATTTAAAACAGTTATTTGAATTTAAAGATTTTAAAAATGTATTGGGAAATGTACAATTGAATAATGATGAAATTCAAGAGATTTTCAAACTCATTAGTGAGGATAAAGGTGCACCACAATATATAGAATTGGAATTAAGTGATGATTTTACAAAAGTATCTAGAGTGATTCCCTATGTTCCCTCAACATTTATTGATAAAAACAAAGTAAAAAATGAAAAGACTTGTTATATAGAACCTTTCGATGAACACACTACAAATGATACTATAAAATCACTGTTTACTGAGTTTGCAGATCAAATGGTGAATATATCCATACCTAGATTTTCAAATTTTCAAAGTAAAGGTTATGTGTTTATAGAATTTAATGAACATGAACAAATGTTACAATTTATAAATACTATAAATAGCAATCCTCAATTGTATAGTAATAGAATGGCAATTACAAGGTTTGTATTTCAATTTGAGTTTAATACTATTTTATATAAATATTAATTTTTAAAAATGGGTTTTTAGAAATGAATGGGAACAATACAAGAATTCATATTCATATTTGAACCAAAAGAATTTGAATAGAATTATAAAGATTACTGGTATACCAAAAGAAATGAAATATAAGGAATTATATGGATATTTTGATAAGATTCCATATTTTAGAGTTATATATTTAGATTATAAAAATGGTAAAAGTGATGCCATTTTAAAATTTAGAAATGACAATGATCTTCAAATGGCAATACATGCTATCTACAGTGAACAAGTTAAGCTAGCTGATAATAGTATTCTTAGAATATCACCAATGAGTAGAGATGAATTATCACGTTTTAGAAATACCCAAAATAATTATAAATCTAAAAAATATTTTAGTAATAGTGGCAATAGTAAACCTAATCAAACAACAACAACAACAACTACCACAACCACCACCTCTACAACATCAACAACCATTTAGTATTACTGTACAAATAATAATAAATAACCCCTTAGGTTTTATTCATCATCACCAACTTCTGTATCCTTTTGAAATACAGGTCCTTTGGTAATTGTCAAATTTCTAAGAGTATGATATTCTTCAAATGTTAATATTCCTTTACTTTGATCTGCTTTTGGTTGTTCATCTGTTTCTATAATTGCTAAATAACCTCTAGTTGATGCCTTTATTTTCATTTTTACAAAAATATATTATAAATTAGTAAAATTTGAATACTAACAATATTAAATAATGTTTTAGGTGTACACATACATAGTTTTGTAGTAGGGATGGATCTGAACTTAAAAGTTTATTTAATTCTACTAGTTTACCTTTAAGACAATTTTTGATTTGAAATTCATGATCTTGGCTTTGATCTTGATCAGTACAAGTTACTTCACATATATTGGTATCCAGAAACAAAGAATGACCTCCTCTTTTCTTGGTACCTTGAACATTTGATTTCAATAGATTATCACGAAGTGTTATTTTCTTTATTGTTTGTTTTAGTGCTGGGTGTGTTGGTGCCAATCCAACAATACACAATTCATTGGCATGTATATTTATATAAAAATCTTCATATTCTTTACCTCCACAATTTATAATAAACAATTGTGTATAATATCTTTCAATTACTGTTCTCATAATTTTTGATCAAATTTTAAATTAAAAAAAAAAAAACTTTTTTTCGTTCGTTTTTTTATTTTTCATATTGATTTCTTTGTGTTATATTATTTATATACAAAATGAATAAACAACAAAAGAAAGTAAAATGTAATATCAAAACCATCAGTACCTACAAAAAAAGCATTGGGAAAGAGAAAAACTATAGATGAAAAACCAAAAGAGGTAGAAGAAGAAAAGGTTGAATTCAATCTAGAGGAAAATCCATCAGAATCTGAACAAGAGGAATCTGATTCTGACAATATAGATGAAAATGATTCTTCAAATGATGATGATCTTTCATTAAATTTAGATTTTAAAGAACAAGGTGATGAAAACAATACTGAGGATAATGAAGACGATGAAGATGATGACGAAGAAGAATCAGGTGAATCAGAATCTGATAAGGAAAATAATATTACAAAAAGATGGACAGATGATCCAAATCAATTTTATGATGATGAAGATTCATCAGAAGATGAAGTAGGTTTAATTCTAAATTTATATTTTGAAATATGAAAATACTAATTTTATATGAAATATTTAGAGTTTAGTAAATAGAATTGGTAATGTACCAATTGAATGGTATGATGATTATGATCATATTGGTTATGATGTAAATGGACAAAAGATAATGAAAGCAGAAGCTAAAGATAGTTTAGATAGATTTTTGGATCAAACAGATCCAAACTTTTGGAGAACTGTTTATGATAAGGTGAATGATAAAAAAGTGGTTCTTAGTGATGAAGATATGGCATTATTGAAATCAATTCAAAATAGAACCTATGCACCAGGATTTGATAGTCACGAGCAATGGTATGTTCCAGAACCAAGTCCAGACAGAATCCATCCTCTCTCCAATGCACCAGTTCCAAAAAGATCTTTTCTACCACATGGTACACATGAAGAGAGAACCATCAGAAAAATGGTTCATGCCATTCGTATGGGTTGGGTAAAAATCAACAATAAACCCAAAAAGAAATCAGAATACGATATCTGGGGTGAAGAAGAAGAAAAAGAAAAACAATATCAAGATGAATACATACAATCAACTAAAATCAAAAATATCAATAGAATCCCAGCACCCAAACAGAAATTACCATCCAATGTCGAATCCTTTAATCCACCTGAAGAGTATCTACTCAACCAACAAGAACTTAAAGCATGGCGTCTTATGGACCCTTCTGAAAGACCTCATAACTTCATACCCCAAAAATACCCATTCCTTCGTCAAATTCCCGAATATAGATACCTGGTCAAAGAAAGATTCGAAAGATGTCTTGATTTGTACCTGTGTCCACGTGTTAGAAAAGTTAAACATTTCATCAAGGAACCTAAAGCCTTGTTACCAGAATTACCAAAACCACAAGATCTTCGTCCATTCCCATCATCCGAAGCTCTCCAGTTCCTAGGACACACTGCAAGAGTTCGTTCAATCTCCATTTCACCTAATGGACAATGGTTGGCAAGTGGCTCTGATGATATGACCATTAAGATTTGGGAGGTTACTACCACACGTTGTGTATACTCTGCTAAAGTCGATAACGAAGTTCTTTGTGTACAATGGAATCCAAACCCCCTTTTAAACATCCTCGCTGCAACCGTTAAAAACAGTTGCTTCATTATTGCTCCACCTCTATACGGCCCCGAACAAACCGAAGAAACTGAGAAAATCTTAGCAAAACCAGCTGAAAAGAAACAAAACCCAGTAGTTAAATGGTACACCATCAAAGATCAGACTAAAATTGACCAAGGTTTCCGTTTGGAAATTCAATGTCCTTTTTCATTAAAGACATTGACATGGCATAACAAGGGTGACTATTTCTCAACAACATCACCAGATGAAGGCACACGTTCAGTTAAGATTCACCATCTCTCTAAAAGAGCCTCTCAAACTCCATTTAGAAAATCCAAGACCCCTAATCAAGTTACCAAATTCCATCCAACTAAACCTATTTTCTTTGTTGCTGATCAGAACATTGTTCGTGTCTATGACCTTTTGAAACAAGAATTGATAAAGAAACTCATTAGTGGATGTAGATATATATCAAGTATTGATATTCATCCATTAGGTGACAATGTCATTTTAGGTGGATATGATAAACGTGTATTTTGGTTTGATCTAGATCTCTCCGTTCGTCCATACAAGATTTTAAATTATCACACACAAGCAGTGAGAAAAGTCATTTACCATCCACAACTTCCATTATTTGCATCATGTTCTGATGATTTGTCTATTCACATTTTCCACGGTATGGTTTATGATGATCTTATGAAAAATGCACTGATTGTTCCTCTCAAAATCTTAAAAACACATCAAGATAATGCAGGTTTGGGTGTTTTAGATATCATATTTCATCCAAAACAACCTTGGATCTTTAGCAGTGGTGCTGATTCCACCATTAGACTTTACACATAAAATAAATATAATTTAACAATTTAAAAATATTTAAATAGTACTTATTTAGAAGGGAAGGAGGTATATATTTGTTGTATTTTTTTTTTATATGTTTGGAAAAGTAAAGATTTCCTATAATTTATTTTAGATTTGGTAGTGTTTTGTTATTGTCATTATTTGTATAAGAAGAGAATTTAATTAAAAAGTTTATTCATCACCGACAAGGATTTTAGTGTCAGCCAAGAACTTATATGGTGGTACTAAAAGATTTAAAGGAGCAGGACCCTTTCTAATACGACCTGCGTTATCGTAATGTGAACCGTGACATGGACAATACCAACCACCATAGTCACCACCACCACTGATTGGAATACAACCCAAATGTGTACAAACACCGACTAAAATAACCCATTGTGGAACTTTAACACGTTGGTTATCGGCTTGTGGGTCTGGGAGAGTTGATAAATCGACGGCTTGAGCCACTTCAATGTCCTCTGATGATCTGTGACGAATAAACAATGGTTTACCTCTCCATTTGACAGTGACAGCTGCACCTTCTGGAATATCAGAGAGGTCAACTTCAACTGATGATAAGGCAAGTACATCTTGACCTGGTGACATGGTAGAGAGAGCACTGACTACTGTGTTTTTGGCCATTGCTGCAAGACCTGCTGCTGATCCACCAACTACCAAATAGGAAAATCCACGATTCTCTTTTTCAAATTCATTGTTTGGCAATTTATATTTTTCAAAGTGTGAAGTTGGGAATGATGTGGTATTATTTACTGAATTATAAGATGAATATGAACGAATAGTATCTAAAGTTTTATAATGTTGATTAATTAATAATCAATATTTGAATTTCACTACTTTTAAAATATTCTTGATATAAAATTGTTGATCATAGATTTACATATCTATATGCAATGATCTTCAAATATCTCCAATAAAAGATATTCAATCAAATCAACACACCTAGATCTACATTTTGTATATCCCCACCAGGGTTATTGTTTTTTTTATCATTATCACTTACTTATAATACTATTGGTGTTGAAAGTTTTTGGGCTGATTTTTGTCAAAAACATCTTATGATTATTACAATGAAGTTTTCTTTATATATACAATAGAGTTTTTTTTAGTTGTTTTTTATCCTTTGTTGTTGAATTTAAAGGTTTATCGGAATTTGGTTTTAATTATCTTTTGAATCGAAAAAAACCAATCAAATCTAAAAATATCAAGTTCTGTTTTGTATATATGAAAATTATCAGAGATAAATGAACAAAGTCAAAAAAATTAAAAAAAAAAAAAAAAATTTAAAATTAAAACGAGACTTTCTCTTTTTGAATTAAAAAAAAAAAAATTTTGTCGTCTTATTCGGTTTTAATAAATAATCAAACTTTTATATATATAATTCAAGAGAATGGGTCAAAAAAAGAAGAAGTTAGCTAAGGGACGTCTAGATAAGTTTTATTATCTAGCAAAAGAACAAGGTTACAGATCTCGTGCTGCCTTCAAATTAATACAATTAAATAAGAAATATAACTTTTTAGGTAATGCTAAAGCATGTTTAGATCTTTGTGCTGCCCCAGGTGGTTGGTATGTTTTATTTTATAGATTTTTATAAATATTTGGGATATATATTAATAATTAAGATGATGATGATGATGATTTTTATAAAATAGGATGCAAGTTGCAAGTAAATATATGCCAGTGCAATCATTGATTGTTGGTGTTGATTTGGATCCAATTAGACAGGTTAGAAATTGTATTAGTATTGCAGATGATATTACAACACAACATTGTAGAGCTGAAATTAGAAAGGCATTGAAAACATGGAAAGTTGATGTGTGTCTACATGATGGTGCACCTAATATGGGTACTTCATGGGTTCAAGATGCCTATCAACAAGCAGAGTTGACATTACACGCATTGAAATTGGCAACTGAGTTTTTGACTACTGGTGGATGGTTTGTGACTAAGGTATTCAGAGGTCCAGATTACAATTCCCTAATTTACATTTTCAACAAACTTTTTAAGAAAGTTGAAAGTACCAAACCACAAGCCTCTAGAAATGTATCTGCTGAGATTTTTGTAGTTTGTCAAGGATTTATCAATCCAAAGAAAATAGATCCAAAATTGTTGGATCCTAAATATGTCTTTAAAGAAATTCAAGAGGGTCCAAAGAAAGTAGATATTCTCTCTGACAAGAAAGCCAAGAGAAACAGACAAGGTTATGAAGATGGAGTTAATGTTCTCTTCAAGAAAGCTTTTGTCTCAGATTTTATCAATTCTACTGAACATCTCAGAGTTCTATCTGCCAATAACCAATTGGAATGGGATGAACAATCTAAAATCTATTTAGAGCATCCAGAGACCACAACTGAGATTAAAGAGTGTTTCAAAGATCTCAAAGTCTTGGGTAAATTTGATTTCTCAAAGATTATAAAGTGGAGAAAAGAAATGATTCAGTACAAGGAAAAACTTGAGAATCCAAATGCTGGTGATGAACTAAAACCTGAAGTTGAAGATGATACACCAAAGACTTTGGAGGAGATGGACAGAGAACTAGACGAACAAATCAAACAACTCATGGAGAATGTCGAAAAGAAAAAACGTAAGGAAAAAAAGAAGGCAAATGAAAAAAAGAGAGATTTGCAAAAGAGAATTGAATTGCAAATGCATATTCCAGGTGACTCTATCCAAGAGAGTGCTGATGTTGATTTGTTTACTGTTAGAGGAAAGAATCAGATACTAAATCTAGATGCAGAGGCAACTATTCTCACAGACTCTGAAGACGATGAAAACTATGAAGAATACTCTGATGATGAGGAAGCAAACTTTGATAAAGATGAGTTTATGGAACAACAAATTGATAAGCAATACAATGACTATTTGGTTAGAATAAAGAATCGTAGAGCTAAAGAAGTTGAAAAAGTCTCTAAAAATAAAGTGGCTAATGATGAAGATATGGAGGATGATAATCAAGATGATCAACAAATGGAAGATGATGATGATGAAGGTGACAATGAAATTTACAAGAGTGGTAAAAGAAAAGCTGCATCTATTGAAGCTACAACTAATTTATGGTTTGATCAAGATTTATTTGGATCGGTTCAGAATGATGAAGAGAATGATGATGATGAAGATAACCAAGAAGATCAAAAAGTAATTCAACCAAAAAAGAAATTAAAATTACAAAATCAATCCACAACCACCACAACCACTACAACCACATCGAGTAAAAAGAATAACAAAAAAGAAAAATCTAATGGAAAATATCAAACCCCACCAACTTCAATGGATTTGGATAATGAGGAAGATGAAAAGGATGAGAATAACTATGATAATATTTTGAATGGAAATAATTTTGAAGAGGTACCTTTGGAGAAGGATATTGAAATGGAATCAGACGACTCAGAGGACGAAGATGATAAGATTAAGACACTGGCACTCGGTCAATTTTTATTGAGAAAGAAAACAAGGGAAGAAATGTATGATAATACCTTTAACCGTTACAGTTTTGCTGATCAAGAGTTACCACTATGGTTTACAGATGACGAAAATCGTCATAATAAACCACAAACTCCACTGACTAAAGAGATGGTTAATGAGATTAGACAGAGAATTAAAGAAATTGATTCTAGACCCATTAAGAAGATTGCTGAGGCTAAAGCTAGAAAGAAGTATAGAGCTACAAAGAAAATGGAGAAGATTAGAGATAAAGCAAATTCAGTTGTTGATAATCCTGAGATGTCTAATCGTGAAAAGGCCAGAGCCATTGAGAAAATGTATAAAGGTCAAGACAAGACAAAAACTAAAAATAAGAAGATTGTTGTCATTGCAAAGAAATCAAAAACTGCTGGTGGTGGTTCTGGTAAATATAAAATGGTCGATAAGAGACAAAAGAAAGAATTACGTAGTCAAAAAGCAAAAGACAAGAGAGCTGGAATTAAAACTCCAAAACCAAAACCTAGAAAATAAATTTATTCACTTAATGTTTTACACAGATTTACTTTAAAAATTCCATATTTATGTGAATTTAGTAGAGGGTTTATTGTTTAGGGAGGTGTGGTGTTTACAAATCAGGATTGAGATTCACTATTGTTATTGGAATTGTTGGATAATGTAGATTTTAATCTTCTCTTTTTACGATCTCTTCTGAGTAATTTTTGATAGTTCTTTTCAGAGTTTGCTTGAAACATTTTCTTTTTCTTTAGTGACTCTTGTCTATTTAATATTGATTTACATTCTTTTAATGCTTGTGATTTGATTTGGTTGTTGATTTCCAATTGAGTTTTTAGTTTGTTTTGAAGGAATCTCAATTCTGTACAAATTTCGTCATCCTCTCTGGACGAGTATATAAAATTATTATTGTTATTACTAGGGTTAAGTATGGAATTTTGGTGTTGTTGTGAACTGGATGTATGTGAAGGACTTCCAAGTACATAGTCATCGTAGATACCCAAACTTTTGAGTTCCAATTGAATTCTCTGTTCAAGTGATTTCTGACTACCCACACTATAGCTATTAGAAAACTGGTTGGCTTTTAACTGAATTTCTCCACTGTTACTATTAGGTGGATGTGCAGATGTCTCAGTTGGAGAACTAATTACAATGTTCTCTTCAATCAAAGCTGATAGTAATCTCATGGATAAATCACCCATGTAAATCTCATCTGACAATAACCCTAATGGATTATCATTAGTTGAAGACGATGTAGTTGTAGTCGTTGTTGTAGTTTGTTGTTCTTCTTGATCTGTTGTAAATGAATTGGTTCTTAGCTGTCTATGAGGTGGTTGAGGTTTGGTTGAAGAACTTCCATATCGGTCCTGATCCTCCTGATGCCAAACCTCAGTATAATGCTGCCCCAAAGACGGAATATTAAAATATCTACTATAGTAATCATCAGATTTTGGTGTAATATGTGATATATCTGATTCAGTTATAAATTTAAAATAACTATCCATAGATGCCCAAAATGTACTGGGTCCTACTGTAGGTCCATGATGCTGATTCTTTGGTGGTGGATCATCATTGAACCCAGAATCTGCTCTCTTGTTCTTCTTTTTCATTTCATTATAATTACTATGCGAGGTCGAGGAAGAGCTTTTCTTTTTATTCTTTTTAGGAGCACCTTTTTTAGAACCTCTATGTTCTCTTCCACCTCCTGATTCATAGTCTTCATTCGACTTGTCGAGGTCATCTTGTGAGTTTTGGTCGCTACCTTCTATAAATGTATTCTGTCTCGAAGATGACGATTGTTGATGAGACTCTTCAACATCAACTATATCAATATCGTCATCGGATTCCAAAATTCTATTTTTTCTTCTGGTAGCTTTGCTACTGCTGGTAGTGGAATGCTGTTGAGGTGGGTCAACATTCATGTCATCTGTGTCCATAGGTTGTGTAGATGATCCTTCTTGTTCAATGTCTTGAAACTCATAGTTTGCTTGTTGAGTCGAATGTATATCTGTACCCATTGAATTGGTGCGTTCCATCGATGACATGTCACTGAAACTATCAGTTTGGTCATTGTGTTGTCGAAAGTAACTGCTTCTGTTGAACTGGTAAGGTAACGTTGACTTTTCAGTTCTCTTTAGTGTTTCTAATTGTTGATTTATCAGTTCTTTACAATCTAATATATACTGACGAAACTGAAGCATATCATCGTATGCAGCTTGAAGTTCGTCAAGATCCATGTTAATTGGTTGTGATTGTACTTGTTTGTCACTGAATAAATCCTCTTCATCTTCTTTATCTTCCTCATCACTAGAATTTAAATATTCATCTGGATTTATATTATTACTGGCACAAAGTCTGGAAATACGTCCTATATTATCGTTTGAAATCATATTCTCCAATACATCGATTGGAGGTATATATAATTTTATATTCTGTTCATTATTGTTATTGCTATTACTACTAAAACTTTTTGGTAATTTTTTGGATTTTTCTTGAGATCCATGATGAGATCCAGGTCCTCTACCATCCGAATCTGCTGTATTTAATGGTTTATTCTTTGGTGGTCTTCCTCTCTTTGGCATTTTATGTTGTTCTATACAAAAAACCTAAGAGTAAGTTAACTCTTTACTCCAAAGACCTCAAATAAAAATAGTAAAAAAATTTTTATTTTTTTTTTCCATTTTTCATTGTTTTTGACATTTTGTTCAAATTAAAAAAATCACCATTTTTAAAGATAAATAGATGACTTCAATTTCAAATGGAACTCCACAACAAGTACCACAACAACTATTGGGACAAGATGAAGTTACCCAGGGTACTTATCTTTGCTCTAAATGTGGTCAGAGAAAGAGAGGTCATACATGTACAGTTCAACCTACAAAATCTATAGAGCAACTTCCATTATTGCAAATGTATGGCACACCAGGTGGATACAGTGTGCCAATGGCAACTAGAAGAACTTTTAATCAAACTATGCAGAATCAACAGGCTGTACTACAACAACAACAAATGTCACAAAATCATACAGCCTATTTAAACTATCAAGCATTTCTACAACAACAACAACATACATCATTGGTCAAACCCAATCAACCATTGAGTGAAGATCAAAAGAGGGAGAGAGAGAAAATGGCCAGTAATTACAATATGACACTTTTTTTGGACAAACAAGAACGTCATCCATTTTATTTTGACCCCCACACCAAAACTATTCAAGTTATAAACAGTTTTGAGATTACAGTCTCTGATCAATGGAAGAATCTATCAGAGGCTGAGAAATCGGATATTACCAAAGACATTCAGGTAATGGTTACTCAGAGACATGTTTTATTGGAAAACCAACAAAACATACAAGAAATGTCACATTTTATAGACCAGAATGAACAAAAGAAAAAAAGAGAGTTTGAAAGATACCAAATACTATCCAATCATCGTATGGATCTCATAAAGGAGGCCATTGAAAAGATACCTAAACCCAAGAATAACATTGCCTCTTTCTTCCACTATCTCAACTCGAGAAGAGATTTGGAGAAGAAAGCAAAACCTGAATCGACTCTATCGGATATTGCAAAGTTGGTAGCATCAAAATGGAAACAGTTGAGTGAGGAAGAAAAGCAACCATACAATGAAAAGGCAAGAGAAGATCGTAAACGTTACGAAGATGAGGTCAGAGCCTACAATCAAAAGATTGCACAGATTCGAGAAGAGACACCAGAAGTTGACTACAACCATGTTATTGATGAAAACTATCCTCTTCCTAACAAACCATCTTCAGTGCCTACAAGCACTCAATCCAGTTTTATCACTAGTAAATTTGGTTCACAAGTGGACAAGTCTACAAAATGTGAGTCTTGTCATCAGAATGATTTGTTAGAGGAGATGATCAAGTGTAATGCATGTGAGAACCACTACCATTCCAGTAAGTGTATTAACTTACCACCAGTTACAATTGACTATCTCAAAAGTGGTGACAAGAGACAGAAATGGTGTTGTGAAAATTGTAAAGTTTGTAAAGTATGTCATGACAATGTCAATGATGATAAGATTACCATTTGTGATATATGCGATAAAGCATTTCACATCTATTGTCTCCAACCACCACTCACAAAGATTCCAGCAAGTGGATGGAGATGTACTAAATGTATATTTTGTATACACTGTGGTTCTTCAACTCCAGGTCAGAACCCAACTAGTAAATGGAAATCTAATTACACTAGTTGTGAGACATGTTACAATCAATTTGCTGAGAAGAAGTATTGTCCAGTTTGCAGAGTCATCTTACCAAAGACCACAGAAAAACCTACTATTCAATGTATAAGATGTAATAGACATGTTCATATTAACTGTGATGAAACACAACCAACTTCTAATATGACTGAAACTTATAAATGTCCACAATGTCGTGTAGTTCCACAACAAAAAATTGTTCCAAAACCACTGGTAACTGAAACTGAACTAATAACTCAAACCCCTCAAAAACTAACTAGAAGAACTGCTGCAATCAATGCAAATAATAATTTAAAGAGAAAAAGAGATGAAGACGATGAATCAGAATCCGACTTAAATATTGAAGATTAATATCTCAACTAAAAACCTTTTTCAAGAAACCTCAAAATAAAAACGGAAAGATATATTCTTTTTTATATATAATATATAATATATTTTATAATAATCATTATTATTTATTATTATGTGATTTTGTGTTTCTAAAAAAACTTTTTTCAATGAAAGTTGTATTATTGTTATTTTTGAGTGAGATTGGGGTGTGCTTAGTGCGATATAGTAGCGAAGGTAAGGTAGGTTAGAGGGATAGGAGAGAGAGAGGAGGGAAAGGAAGGATTATTTATTTTGAACAAAAGGTTTAATTTTCTTAACCATACTGACACCAGTACCATTTACCCAAGGATGAGCAAGACACTGTTCATAAGTATATCTTTTTTCAGGATTCTTTTCAATCAAATGACTGACAAGATCTTTAGCAGACTCAGAGATATCAAGATTCTCAGGCCAACCATATTCTACATTTCTTATTTTTTCATAAAGGATATTCAAATGTTGATGCCAAAATGGGAAACATCCAGTTAGAAGTACATATGTAATGACACCAACACTCCATAGATCGCAAGCCTTGTCATAGGGTTTACATTCCAAGACTTCAGGTGCCACATACTCGGGTGACCCACAACAAGTCTCCAGATATTCACCACCGTCGAATATCTTAGACAAACCAAAATCTGCAACACGGATATCGTCTCCGTCTTGACCTGAACAGAGCAGATTCTGTGGTTTCAAATCCCTATGAGCTATACCAGAGGCATGTAAATGTCCTACTGCCGACACAATCTGTCTGACAATCTTTGATGCATCTTGTTCAGAGTATTCACCTCTCTGAACAATCTTATCAAATAATTCACCACCTTTTACCAACTCCAATACCAAATGTAAATGTCTAGTGGTTTCATAGACTTCGTATAGTTTTAATATATTTGGATGATCACCCACTTTTTTCATAATTTCAATTTCTCTCAATAACAATTTGTTTTTTATAAATTTGGTATTGATTGATTTGATTGCTACTTTTTCGCCTGATTCTCTGTGTGTTGCTTCTCTAACTACTGAAAATGCTCCTCTTTATAAATATATTCAATATTAATATCACAAACTTTTTGTTATACTAAACAATACTAAGGGCCATTTCAAAACATACTTTCCAATTTCTGGACCTAATATATAATGTTGTCTCAAAAGTGCGTTGTTATCGATTTCCATTTCATCTCCGCTATCATCTGAAAGATTTTCAATTTCATCATCTGAACTATCCATTCTCTCCATTTATAATATAATATATTTTGAATTTCCTAATTTAACAAATAAATAAATAATAATAATACCCTTGTTTTTTTTTTTTGCTAAATTATGGTGGTGTATGTAATTTATAATTGAAACAATAGTTAGTATAAAACTCAGTATATTATATATTATCATTAACATCAACAAGAACAACAACAATAAAATCAAAAACTTGATATTTTTATTGTTTAAATGATTGATGTGTGTTTGATAATATAAATCTTTTAATTAATGATTAATCATACATTCTGTTTGTTGAAATAAAGAAGTGTGGGGGTGAGTACAGATACAAAATATCGATATATACAAAATGTAACAAAAAACTATTAAAAAAAAAAAAAAAAAAAACTATTCTGTTTTAAAATTTTTCAGACAAAGAAGAAGTTGGTTTTTTTTTGAATGATTGATTGATTGTATTTATAGTTGAGATGAGATATGAACTTGTTTACTTAAATACATGTTTCATACCGCTTCGTTTTGCGATTGATGTGATTTTTTAAAATTGGTGGTTTTTTATTTTTTGTTTTCAAAGTATATAAATATCTTTTTTTCTTTTTGTTGAATGGACTGTACTCTATTAATACCAAAGATGAAAAAACAAGTTTTATATATTTTTAAAATGTATTTATATATATAAATACTCTTTTGATTAATAAATGGTACTTATTGAAAATGGGTTGATTACTTGTTGGTTTTTATAAAAAAAAAAAGAAGAGAAGAGGTGTGTGGTGAGATGTGTTGTGTGATTTGGATTATTGTTATTGTTAATGTTGATTGAGGTGTGTATTTACTTGTATTTTTAAATAATATTTGTTTTGTTGTTGTTGTTATTGTTTATTTGTTTATTGTCTTCTAGATAACCAACCCAAGAAGGCTAATAATAAAACAAAGAACATTGCAATACCAATCAATAGTGCAATAGTATCACCTGCATTCCAATCACCAGCAGCAACCAATGAAATAATAGTTGATAAGATACCAGCTGATAAGATTTGTTTAGAGTTCATCTTTTATATATATTTTATATTATATTGAGTTTTATATAAGTGAGTTTGAAAAGAATGCAAATATGATAATACTAAGTTTACTATACAATAATTTTAGTGTGTTTTGATTTCAAATCTATTTACTACTACTAAAAATTTAATCTATTTTCATTCATAAATCATAAAATTTCATTAATCATCATGATCATTGTACATACAATTTTGATGAGAATTTATATCAATAGTAACAAAAACATACCTTTTTTGTGGGCTTTCGTTGTATATAAGTAAAAAAAAAAAAATTTTTAAAAAAAGTAAATAAAAATTGGACCTATTGCTTTTTCTTTGGAAATTGTCAATCATATTCCTAAAAAATGAAGGAATCTCTTTTTTATATTTCTTTTGTTTAAGTTACTTTTATTTTTTTTTTTTTTCATTCATTATTATCAATCTTAGTATCATTGATGTAAAGATTATCAAAAATTTGATATTCATACAATACCACACATTCTTATATGATCAAATACACCCACCCCTTCTTTATATACACAATTAATATAAAAATATTTTTTTTATGTTTTTGATATCAATTGTAAAATTTTAAAGGGGTTGATATTTTACATTTGAAATGGGAGTAGAGTTGGAAATTGATTGATTGAACTTTGGATTTTTCCTTAATTATTTCTAATCAATAATCAAATTAAAGGTCCGCGGTTAAATAAATGTTCATGAAATGAAATCATGATCCTTCATGAAGTTTTGTGGATTAATTTTTTAATATTAAAAAAATATCTAAGTAGATAAATAATATTTCATCCTAAAACAAACCCAGAAAGTTCATTCGATTTTTTCGGTGGGGTTCAATAAAAACAAAAAATTTTTTTTTCTTTTTTCATTTATAAAAATCACTGAATATAAATTTTATCAACAGGAAAATGAAATTAACTTTGTTAGCTTGTTTCTTATCTTTCATCATTGTCTCTCAAGCATTGACGTATGTACACTAGAGTTGGAAGAGATCATGTGAGGATTTGATATTTAGAGTTTGGATATTAATTCTTTGTAAAAATTTCCAGTGTACCACTCTCTTATCACCCAGCCTCCAGAGCTGCCAGAAAGAGAATCCCACACAACCTCGAAAAGAAATATAATGCTTTATTAGGTGGTGGTTCAACCAACATCCCAATTACTGATTTCGAAGATGTAAGTCTCCTAACTATGAAAATACAGATAACTTCAAAAAAAATATCTTGTAAAATTATTTTTAAAAGAAATTAGATATTATTTGAAATACCAACCATTCGGATAAAAATGATATTAATTATGATTTTATATTAGGCTCAATATTATGGTTCAATTACTATTGGTACTCCAGGTCAACCATTCAAAGTAGTTTTTGATACTGGTTCATCTAACTTATGGGTTCCATCCAAACAATGTCCAATCACTGTTATTGCTTGTGATTTACACAACAAATACAACTCAGGTGCCTCTAAGACCTACGTTGCCAACGGTACTGAATTCTCCATTCAATATGGTTCTGGTGCCATGAGTGGATTTGTATCTCAAGATACCGTCACTGTTGGTGATATCGTTGTACAAAACCAATTATTCGCTGAAGCTACTGCTGAACCAGGTTTGGCTTTTGACTTTGCCAAGTTTGATGGTATTTTAGGTTTGGCTTTCCAATCCATCTCTGTCAATGACATTCCACCAGTATTCTACAATATGATGGCTCAAGGTTCAATCTCTGATAACTTATTCTCATTCTGGTTGAGCAAGACCCCAGGAAGCAACGGTGGTGAATTATCCTTCGGTTCCATTGATAACACTAAATACACTGGTTCAATTAACTACGTTCCATTGACCAACGAAACCTACTGGAACTTCAAGATGGACGACTTCAGTCTCTCTGGTCAATCCTTGGGATTCTGTGGTGCTTCAGGTTGTTCTGCTATTGCTGATTCAGGTACATCATTGATTGCTGGTCCAGTTGATTTCATCCAAGCCCTTAACTCCAAATTGGGTGCCATTGAGGTCGAAGGTGAAGCTATCTTCCCATCATGTTCCGTCATCTCATCTCTCCCAGATGTCTCTGTAACCTTAAACGGTGTTGTCTACACTTTAACCCCACAAGACTACGTTCTCCAAATCACTGAATTCGGTAAGACTTCATGTTTAAGTGGTTTCATGGGTATCCAATTACCACCACAATTAGGTAACCTTTTCATTTTGGGTGATGTTTTCATTTCAACTTACTACACTGTTTTCAACTATGACCAAAAAGCTGTTGGTTTTGCCACCGCTGTCCAAAACTCTGGTTCTGGTTCAAACTAAATCTATCAATTTAAATAAATCCCCCCCTTATTCTATTATTAAACCATTAAAATCTTTATTTATACTAATATCTTCAGAAAAACAAAATCTTTAAATTCACATAGATTTTCTAATGATTAATTTTTCTTTGTGACATGTTTGTCAAATTATATTAATTGGCTTTCAAAGTTAATTCTAATCCTTCTGTGAACATTTAATTTAAATTAAACACAATATTTGAAGGAGCTGATTTATATGAAATAGTGACTTTAGGATGATCATAGTTTTCAATTCATAATTGTCTCATTAAAGAATCTGGAGAATCAAATTATAAAGGTGTCCAAATCCCTGAAATTGCATCGATTGTATGTCAAGGACGATATTTGGGTTTTTTCACTCACTTTGAATTCAATTTTTTAGTAAATATTAACTATAGTCATACAATTATACATTCAAATAAATTAAAATTTAATTAAAAGATTTGAACTTTATAAATGAGAGAGTATAACAAAAAGCAACAATCTTAAGGAACACTTAAAAACATTAGATAGTAGTGATATTTTTTCATTGGAAAAGTGTACACAGATGAAGTTTTACATTTATTATGAAATCATTTATTGTGGAATTTTCTATAACCTGGTGAAAAAATCTAATGATAAGATCTATGTCCATTCAGTTTTTTTTATGCTAATACCATGGATTTTTATTTATTGTGGTATGAAAATGATAAATAAAATTTAAATAATATCTTAATCCCGAAAAACCCATTTTAAAAGATTTTCATAATCTTTTTCCTAGATATTTATTTTTGATTAAAATGGTTGTTGGTTTTTGAATATTTTTCAGAAACTTTATTTTGTGCAAACCATTTTATTAATAGACAATGAATAAATTATTATCTCTATTTGCTTTAGTTGTAATCGTTAATGTCGCCTCTGCAACTTTTGGTGTTGATATTGTAAGTTAAATTGTCAATCAAAGATTTTAGATTCAAATCTCTCATCAGAAATATCACTAACACATATTCGGTAAAAACTTATAGTCAACTGCAGCCTCTCAATCAGATTTCAGTTGTTTAAAGAATAACAACTTTAATTTTGCAATTGTTAGATGTTGGGAAAGTGTTGGTCAAGTATGTATACAAAATCACATGTGATTAGGCAGCATTTTAAGAGAACTTGAGAAATACTTATACTTAAACAATATTGTAGCCAGATTCAAATTGTCCAGGATCAGTTCAAGCTGCATGGGCTGCTGGTTTGGAAAATGTAGATATTTATATGTTCCCATGTTTCAGTTGTGGTGATGGTGCATCACAATCACAACAAACCATTCAATATGCTCAACAAAATAATGTTAAATTTGGTACTATTTGGTTTGATATTGAAGGTCCAGGTACATATTGGGGTAGTGACCAAGGTGCAAATGCTGATTTCTTTGGTGACTTAATTTCAGGTGCTCAACAAATGGGTGCTAATATTGGTGTTTATACATCTGAATCACAATGGGAACCAATTATGGGTGGTTACACTGGCGGTAGTTCTTTCCCATTATGGTATGCTCATTATGATGGTAACCCAAGTTTCAGTGATTTCCAAGCATTCGGTGGTTGGAGTTCACCAACTATGAAACAATTTGCATCACCTTCTGGTTCTGTTTGTGGTATTGGTATTGATGAGAACTGGACTGATCAATCTTCAAGTACTGGTTCTGTTCCAACTAGTTCTTCTACATCTTCATCATCAGCTTCATCATCAGCCTCATCATCGGCCTCATCATCCGCTTCATCATCAGCTTCATCATCTTCCCAAACCGGTACCTCTTCATCAGGCACTTCATCAGGCACCACCTCAGGATCAGGATCAGGATCATCCTCTGGATCCGCCACCGCATCAAGTGGAACTGGATCAAACAGTGGAAGCTCTCAACACAGTGGAAGCTCTGGTTTCTTTAAATTATTCTAAATTCAATTTATCTATCCTCTCCGACTTCTTATTTAATATAATTTTCACAAATAATCAGATATTGACCAATATGTATAGATATAAAATAAATCATTAAATAGCTATCTTCTGAATCAGTAGTTTGATTATTGTTAAAAAACAAAAAATAACTATATATTTATATATTTATTTTGTGTTTGATGAAGCCTTTAAAAGTTTTTGGAAAAGAATTTCTTTTTTCAATTTGATAACGTAGATGATGACAGAAATAATAATAGCAGCACCTACTACAGAACATATAGTTGATATAATAATAATTTTGTTTCTGGATAGACCTTTTGAAGATTGATTCTCTTCACAATCATTCCCAATTATAGTACCATTTTGAATAGGTTCTGTATCTAAAAGTACGCTAAAATCAGGATCTAACATTGCCATTACATGATAAAATGGAAGATTCATACCAATAGTGACATTAGTTGAACTATTGGATAAGAGATAGTTATTAACAGTACCCAATCTATAGTCAACTACTGAATTTTGAATGAATTTACCGTAGAGACTGGTATCATTAATTCTTAGTTGTAACCATTCAATTTGGTTCCCATCAACAAGTCCATAGTTATTCTGTGTTTGTGTACAACTGTTTTGGTCAGGTTCATTCAATTGTATAGACATTACAACTTGTAGTGAATTTAATTGACTTTGGAATTGGTATGGTCCTAGAGAAATAGTGTATTTAAGTGTACCTGGTTTCATTAGATAGGTGTTATCTGCAAATGATATATCAACATCTTTGCTAAACAAATCAACTTGAGTTTTAACTTGTGTAGCTAGTACATTGTCAGAAAGTATAGTAGTGTAGGTATATCTAGTTCTATCAGATTGAACATCTTTAATTAGCAACCATTGTTTAATATCATGTTGATTTTGAATCTCCCCTTTAAAATTCAATTCTTTTATACTTTGAATAGAGATCAAAGCAGATATTAAATTAAATGATGGGTTTGTTGGATCATTAGTGATATTATTGTTACTGATAATAGTTGAGCTACAATTTGGACCAAACCAAGTACCTGAACAGACACACCCTGTCAATGAACAATACCCATTTCCTGAACATCCATTAAATAGTAATTGGCAATCTGGCATTACAGGTGGTATTAATTTAGGTTGTATTATAACAGTGTTTGACTCTTGACCATTGTAATTAAGGTAAATGGATATAGGTGATTTACTAGGATTAACATTCATTGTTAGAGCACTACTTGAATAGATTACTGGTTGAACAGATGCAAACGGACCATTTTCAGTGTATTTTATAAAGATTTGGAATTTTTCAATTTGTGTACCAAATTTCTTACCAAAGAGTCTTAGTTCACCTCCCTTTTCATTGATATCAGACCAATTTTCAATGATAGGATTAGCAGTTACATTAGGTTGTTGTTTGATTACATAAGTGAATCCAAGAGCTTTCAAGTCCATAGATGTATATGAGTTTATATTTAGATAGTTATCAGTAATGCCGTGTATGGATATCAGTAGACCATTATATGCTGAGCCATATGGTAACTCAACAGTGGCATTATAGTGATAAACTCCATTTGAACTATTAATGAAATTAGTGTTCATGGTTATAAAGGAACTGTAACCTTGAAGTATTACAACTGGATTATGTAGGGGTGATATATCAGAAATATAGGTACTGTTACTATCTTGTGTACTAAAAGATACTACAAATTGTCTTTCGTTTGAAAAACTATTTACAATGGGTTCAACTTGGAAGTCTACCAATTCTGGAATACCACTATCAGATTGTTGATTTGCAGAAATGAATTCAATAGATCTTTGAGTTCTATTACTACCAAGATTCCAAAAGCAATTGACATCATCAATTAATTGACCAATTGGAAATACACAAGTATTACCAAGAGTATCAATTAATTTCATTGTTTTGATATAAAATGTCTGAGATCTTTGTGAGTTCTCTACTGAGACTGTTAGTCTATAAATACCTTTTACTGCATCACCATCAACTCTATCATCAACAGTAAAGTTTCTAGACATTGTCAAACCATCATAATTTGATGCAATTTCAATATAGCCACTTGAAAAGGTAGCTGGTAAATCCCAAATTTCCATCTCCCATCCAATGACTTTATCTGACATTGAAGCATAGTCAGCAACAGTAGATGGAATAGCAGTTAAATTGTTGATTTGTGGTGGAAATGCATCAGCGTTGTTGGCATACAAACGAACTACAGCCTTTTCACCAAATTTTGCACGAAGTGGATTAAATTCTAAATAGAGAGGTGGGAATACAACTACATATTTAAATACACTTTCATAGACTCTTTGGTGTAGTGTGAAAACAATTTCAAAGTATCCAGTTGCATTGTTATAGGTTGCAGTGTAGATATCAGGATTATCAACATGTTGGATAAATAGTAAACCTTTATCGAAAACAAGTACTGGTAGGACTTGTGGGTCGGGATTTCGTACTTTAATATACAGGGTATTGGTCACACCTTTGAATGAAGTGTCAACTCTATTTCTTTCAAAATAGAAATCTAAAATATCGTCCATTGTAAAGGAACTTGTATTGGATGACAATGGAGATGGAAGTGGAGTTAGATCAAAATCAATTGGGTTATTGACAAAACCACTATTTCCAGCAATATCAGTAAACATTAATATAACATTCTCCATAAACATGTAGCCTGTTGATATCAGTATTTCATAGGTACCGTTATTAAGGTCACCATCTACAAGTACTTCGATGGCTTTATAATTGGAGGTCAAAGGATTAAAGAATCCAACATTATCCAATCCTGAAATATCATCTGTTATTGCTAATCTAGCTATGAAATTATTATTATCTAGTTTAATATATTCAATAGAGTGGACTTGTGGTGGTTGACTATCAGTTATACCATTACCAGTTATGGTGTATGCAGACATGTACCAATTTCTAAGTTGTTGTTGAATATAAGCATATCCTGAAAATGTATAGGGTGGTAATATCCAATTGTATTTATACGACCATGTTGTATTGGTATTGGTTTTATAACCAAATGGGAATGGAACTTGTGGATTAAAAGATTTAAAAGATACAACTACAGGATATTTAATATCATTGATATTATTGGATTCAAGTATAATGATACTCATATCAGTTTCAAAAACTGATGATTTGCTACCTATTATACTTGGGTAATTTACATAACCAGAGTTACTACTGTAATTCAAAGTACCAAGTGATATAGCTTCTTTGTTATTGGCATATAACATGTGTCTTGGGTAATATGGACTTAAGAATGCTTGATATAGAGGTGCTTCAGGCTCTCCAAGTACAACCTTAGCAGTCTCAGGTGATGCTACTACATTAGATATAAAGCTAACAAATGAACTATTAATTTGTGAAAATTGGGCCAGTGCCATTACATAGAGATAGTCTTCATCGCCATTAGATAACTTTGAGTTATTAGCTGGAAATGAAATTAAACTCGACACTAGTGGTGTTTCTTGAAGTTGTGTAGGTAAAGGATTATCAAAAACCAAAGATGTGAAATTATTCAAACCATCACTAACCAATACCTCAATATTAGGTAATACCATTTTTAACATATCAGGTATGATATTAATCTGAGGAAGTGTCAATGAATATCCAATTTCACAATTATTAGTAACTGCCACACCTATATTGGAACTACATGTTAATTTTGGAATTCTATATGGTAAATCCCAATCTAAATTTGCCATAAATCTACCATATCCCGGATCAAATAGAAATGATGATTTTAATTTATAAGGTAATGGATGAGGTAAATCTATATAAAAAATTATTATAATTAGAATTTCCAAAATGTATTTTTAGGGTGGGGTTAAAACTTACAATGACAACGAAATGGTGTTGGTAATGTAATTTCAGAGGTTTGGTTATGAGAATTGGTTACTTCTAATACTAATGTAGAATTTCCATATGGATAGTTTGTTGATAGAGATAAAAATTGATTTGGTAGATCAACTCTTACAGTTGTTACTATGCTTGTTGGAAAATTTCCAGATATATCAGTAATTTCATATGGATCTTGGAAAACTATTAGAGTTTGAATTTCACCACATCCACTTGACCCATATCCATACAAGTCAGTTTCATATTGTGATGATCTCAATGTTGTATTACATTGAATATCGGTACATAATATAATCAATAGTATAAAAGAAATATATATATACTTCATTTATGATAATATTGATTTTTTAAAATAAATAAAAAAGATTTAAACCAATCGTCATTTTTTTAACGTGCAGCCCGGAAATGAGATAATAAAGGTGGAAAACGGGTACAATTGTTTTAAAAGTTTTATAAAAATCAAGAAATCTAGAAGATTAAAAACGTCACAATTTTATAAAAAAAGATATGGTATTAAATCATAGTACATTACCAACAATTAATAATACTCTGCTTTTATTTCTTTTTAGTTTGTTTTAATAGATTATTTAATTTTTTTTGTTGATTTTGAGAGAAATCAGATTCTGCAGTACTTGAAGTTTTCTTTTCGAGTTCAGCAATGGAAGTAGAGGTAATATATCTTACTGATGAGCCTTTTGGTAACAATGGTGCATTGAGTAAATGTTGTAAATTGAATCTCAATTGATTTAGCTTTTGATTTTCATTTTGTTTTTTAATTTGTGTTAGTTCCTTGTCATCATCGGATTCCGAGTCAAAATCACTGTCAAGCTCCATTTCCAATTCAGCAGCGGTTTTCTTGAACCATGATAAATCCTTTTTGTTCTTGTTGGCTTGGTATTGAATCTGGTCAATTTCTCTTGCAATGGATAGTCTCTCTCTAATCATTGGCATATATCTCAAATCAATAGGGAAGTTTTCAATGGGATGATCATCAAGATCCTGATAGAGACTGTTAAAGAGAGGTTTGTCACTTGGACATACTAACATGACTGAGATACCATGTTGATTGGATCTTGCAGTACGACCAGATCTATGAATATACAGTTCGGTTGTACGTGGGATCTGGTAGTGAATGACATGTTGAACTAATGGAATATCAAGACCACGAGCAGCAACATCAGTAGCAATCAACACAACATTATCCAAAGTTCTAAATCTATCCAGATTCTTTAGACGTTGTTTCTGTTGCATTTGAGCGTGTAGTGGGAAGACTGGAACCTTTAAAGCTGTCAATATGGGAATTAGACGACGTGTACAGTCAATAGAATTGACAAATACCAAAGTACGACCTGGATAACGTTCGACAAAGTAGTACAAATACAAATCCTTATCTTCCAAATTACAAAAAATTTTGGTTTCTGCTAAATTGGTAGCTGTCAGTTTCTTTAGAGTACAATCAATGAGTTTATAATCTCTCTGGAATTTGACCTTATTTATCAATTCTTCAATTGGAGTGGTGGCAATAGGTTCAGAACCAGACTTCTTTTTGTTCTTTTTTGGTTTGTTTTGTTGTTGAATTCTCTCATCTTGAGATTTTATACCAGTCAATGTTGCTGAGAATATAAATGTTTGTCTTTTATGTTTAGTATGAACTGATAGATCTTGATCTCTTTGTCCATTCTCTTCTTCTCCTTCTTGACCTTCATTTTCATCATCTTCAGGAATTTCTTTACCTTTTGCCTTCAATCTCTTTCTCATCAACAATTTTTTTTCCTCTTGAGCTTTTTTCTCCTTTTTACTGATATTCACAATTGGTGTTGGTAAAATACTCAAAATGTGATTAAGTTCAGCAAAATGACCTTTCTCAACCATACGATCAGCCTCATCAATAGCCAAACATAATAAATGTGAGAGATCAGTTAAATGTTCATTTCCTTCATTCATCATCTCCCACAAACGTCCAGGTGTAGCAACAACAATCTCCGGTCTCTTCAATAATAATCTCTCTTGTCTCTGAGCAGCCATACCACCTACAATAGTAGCAACTCTCAAATTGGTATGACCCAATATAGCTTTTATATGATTACTAACCTGAATTGCCAATTCTCTAGTTGGACACAAAACCAGTGCAAATAATTTCTTAAATTCATCAGATCTTTCATTTTCCTCTTCACCTTCTTCTTCCTCGCCATCATTTTCCTCATCCCCCATTTCCTCTCTAACAATTTTTGGTAAAATGGGTTGTGCATTCTTTGTGAGGTATTGTAAAATTCTATTAATCATTGGTATTCCAAAAGCCAATGTTTTACCAGAACCAGTTTCAGCAGCACCAATAATATCATGACCTCTATTAATTGCATTTGGAATTACTTGTTCTTGAATTTGAGTTGGTTTTGAGAAACCTAATGATCTCAAACCACTAATTATCAATGGATCCAAATTAAAATCTTTCCAAGCTGACATATCAACATTCTCTTGTTGTTCTTCAGACAATGATTTCAATTGCGATATCTCTTTTCTCTTTTTTATATTTTCCATCTTTGTTTGATTCTTATTTACTTTTTGAATTTGTTTAGTTGTTTTAACTTTTTTATCCTTATTATTAGTATTAGTTGTTGTTGTGGTAGTAGTTACTGATTCAATATTATTTTCATTATCATTGTTATCTTTAACATTATCAACGTCCATTGTATCTTTAGTTGTATTATCATCATTCTCTTGTTCTTCTTTTTCTTCCTCAGTAATCTCTTTAGATTTTGACTTTTTATTTTTCTTTTTCTTTAAAGTTGAACCCTCTTTGAAATCCTTTAGGAATTCAGACTCCATATCTACAACACCACTATTATTAACTAATTTTAATTTCTTTGGTTTTCTTTTTTCTTCTTCATCATCGCTATCATTGTCTCCCAAATTTGAATCATCTTTAGCTTTCTTTTGTTGTTGTTTTTTATTTGCCTGTTGTTTAGTTTGTTGTTGTTGTTTATTTTTACTATTTGTATTAATATTATTAGTTTCAGATACTTCTGAATCTGTAGCTTCTAACTTTCTTTTCTTTTTTTCTAATTTTAATTTGGTTATAGCTATTTTGTTTTCAGCTTTAGCTTTAGTCTCTTTTAGGTACTCATTTGGATCAATTTCTTCCAATTCTAAAAAACCAGTTTCATTAAAATTAAACTCTTTATCAATTTCAATCTTTTTCCAAGCTTGGTTTGTTGCTTTTGATTTCATTTTGCGTGTAAATATATTGTGTAAATAAAAACTAGTTGGTAAAATTTCTTCGTTCGGTTTTGCTAACAATTTTCATTTTTTAATTTTTAATTTATTATTAAAAAATTAATTAAAATCATCTCCTGTAATTTGTTTAACAGGGAAACACTTTTTAAAAATACATTTTCTATTATTATTACCTATAAATTTACATAAAACAAAACAATTACCCAAAAATCACAAAAAAAAATATTCAAAGATATTATATATTATTTAGATATTTATTTTTATTTAAAAATAAATATTATCAATAATCATCATCGTATTGATGGTGTCCTAATAATCTACAATTATCTGTTCTGATGACACCAGTGTCAAATGGATGACGATCATTTTGACTAAACCATACAACTATACCATCTGGAACATTATATAGTCTATAAACACGCTCACCTCTATAGACTCTGAGGTATCTGTGGTGACTACCATTCAATAGCTGGTCCTCGGTAATCTCATACTCATCCAGATCACCATTTTCCAATTCATCCATATATCTAACCTCTTCTTCTCTAGATAGTACAACCTCTCTGGTTGGATCAATACCATAAGGTTGAGATGTTGGTGGATGTGGAGTTGATGGTGGTGGAGGTGGAGAAGTTGATGGTGGTGGAGGAGTTGATGGTGGAGGTGGAAGTGGGTTTGATGGTGGAGGTGGAGTTGATGGTGGAGGAGTTGAGGGTGGAGGAGGTGGTGGAATTGAAGTTCTTGGTTGAGCTACTGGAGTTGGTGTAGCAGGTCTTGATGGTGGTGTTTGAATAATTGGTTCAACTTCACTAACCATTTGGACATCTTCATCAACAGAGACTACATTGAATGCCTTCTTCAATTTGGCAATTTCTACTTGAGACTGGTGAAGCTTTGATTTGAGGTTTTGGTTCTCCTCAGATGTAAATTGTACCAGAGTCTTCAAGTTTCCAATGATAGCTGTAGCCTCGGAACCTATAGCATTAACCAAGTTATTCTTTTCAATGGCAACACTCATCATATTCTTGCACTCAGTTTCTTTAATAGAATACATTCTATTAAACTCATTCTGAGATGCTATGATACTCTCTGATGCCATTTTATTAGCAGCAACTCTAATCTTTTCAAAGCTGCTAGTGTATTCCATACGATTGGATTCAGCTATATAAGTAAAAGAAATAGAAAAGAAATAGAAAAATGTTAGTGAAATCTAATCCTAAATTTGTTGAACCATTAACATACCTTCACTAGCCATTTTTGAAATCTTTGTCTTCAGATCCTTTTTCTGGGACTTTAGGGAAGTAACCAGAGACTTCAGATCAGCACCATAACTCTTTTCTTCCAGGTATAGAGCCTCCCAATGTTTAGCCTCCATAGACTTCTTTTGGTTCTTGGCGGAAGACAACTCCTTTTCAAGACCAGAGATTTTATCGGACATTTGGAGGCACATTTTATCTCTATCTCGACGACCAATTGATACCATAGACTTCTGGTGGCCAATTTCAGAAACCAAAGCATCAGTTGCGAGCTTACTAGATTTCTTCAACTCTTCATAGCTACCAGAGACTTGGCACCACTCTTTATTCAATCTGGATATTTCTTTCTTTTGACCAACAATGTAATCCAAGACAAGATCATCTACCAGACACTTCTTATTCTTGATTGTTATCCATTGTCTCTTTCTATTCTCTAAATCTTTTGCATCTTGTGCATCTTTATATCCAATGATATATAACCAAGGATATGAAAAGACTACACAAATATATACAATTGAATCTAATAAAATATTAAAATTATTATTATTATTATTATTATGAGAATAGAATGAATATAACAAGGATAGTAAAATTAATGAAATAATAATTGTTGATAGCATTATTTGTGTTTTAAAGCTATTATTTATAAACTTAGTTGTATGTGGTTAATATTTAAAATCTTTAAATTAAAAAATATTAATTTCAAATATAATTAAAAAACCACTTCCTCCAAAAAAGGTCTATTTGTATTAATTCATATATCATTATTTTAATTTTAATTTTTTTTAACTCATGAAAATCATATGATTTATATTCAACTTGTAAATAAAGTAAGATGGTTAAAAAAGTGATATTTTAATTTATTTATCTTAATAGTTGTTTAAAATATAAAAATGATAGGGAATGGGATTAATTGAGCCAGAGTAATTAATTATTATCGATTAAATCTAAATGTTGATGATGTAAAGTAAATGTACAGTGTAATTGGATGTTATGGAATTTAGCATGAGATAATTTTAATACATTAGCAGATTGACATACAGCTGGTAATTCAAATAATTGTGGATCTACCTTGTTGGTGTAATCAAAATAGTTGGCAATTGCAAAACCATCAAGACCATTATTAACGTGAGGGTTGAAAATAGCACAATCCTCACCATCATATAGAGCTTGAACAGTGGTATGGGATTCGGAATCAGTGAATTGAATGACATCAACTTTATATTTACCTAATCTGACCTTTGGAAATTGAGTAAAGTTGGTTGGAAAACTTGGTAAGATAATGGCATTTCAGAACATGTTCCATTGTTCCATGATAAAACATATTGAGTATTATTAACACCAAAGGCATAGAGTTGACCATAGTACATGTTACCACCATCAATAATCTAATAAGAAATTGACATTTGTTGATTCTTGTAATCAATTGCAATACCACAACTCTCAGTAAATGATAATTAATATCCAGGTGCTACATTTACATTATTTGCTACCATTCCAATCACAGCAGAGAATCCATTTTTTTCTTTTTCGTAACAATGTTTGGCACTAACGATAGCAACAACTACGAAAATACTCATTAATATAGTTAAATATCTCATTTTCTATAAATTATTGTAATAAATTCTTATTAATTATTATTTGTTATTCAATTGAATGATTTTAAAAAGAATAAATTTTAAGTATTTATACTAATTTTTTAACTTGAACATACAAATACATCATAGTTCTTTTTACGTCATTCGTAAAAATACAAGGAAACCAGGACAATTACAAATTTTTTTTAGTCTTTAGTTTGTTTAACCAGAGATTTTTAAATATCTAAATCAATTTTAACCCAGTGATATATTTAATCTTTGGAATTATGATAATAAATAATATTCATATCCACTGTAATGGTATTATTCAATATATTTAATCCATTTCTCATAAACCTAATCTTTATATTTAATAAATATAATTTTTTTCCATTTCTATAACTTAATCATTAAATAAATAGTATTAAATATTAATAAAAATTCTATTTGTAAATGTATTAAATGATATTTTATACTAAATTTTATTTTCATTAATTAAAAACAGTAACAAATTCATCTCTTGTTTTAAATCAGTTAAGATTTTTGCAATGATTTCATTATACATTCCAAAAATGGATTGAAAATAGGTAGTTATGGAATAGTTATGGAGAGTGTTGATAGATGTTCCAAAATGTTGATCATAATTTTGGATTAAATCTTCTGTAGGATTATTATTATTTAAGAGAGATAAATGTTTTTTTATATCACCCAGATGAGTTTTTAGGATTGAATATTCTCTATAGGTCATAGATTTTTGTTTCAAAACGTCATCACTAGTTACAGTATTGGGAATGGAATTATTTTTGTTCAAAGCTTCATATTCCTCAATTTCTTTATGAATTTTACCTCCTGGTTCACATTCTAGTAATTGATTGTTTAGTTCTTCAATATATTCCTGAGTTTGTTTAATTAATCCATATACTTTTTCTCTTAATTCTTCGATATTAATGGTTTGGTTTTCCAAATCATTTATAAGCTTTTTAATTTCATCAACAGTCTCCTTTGGAGCTCTGTGAAGAAATTTTAGCCAACGTTCTTCATAGGTCTTTGCATTTTCCTGTTCTACTTTTTGTTGATTTATATTGGAATTTACATTTTGTTGCATTTTGTCAATTTCAAAAGCAAACCAGTTATATGAATACAACATCTCTCTGGCATTTCCTATTCTCTGTGTAGTTGAAAGACAAAATGAAGTTTGATTTTGGTATTTAATTCTTGCAATTGATTCAATATCAGTCTTACTCTCTAGTGGATCAGTACCCTCTTCATGATGACGAATTTCAGCTGATAATACCCTTGAGATTTTTTTAAATTCATTATAGTTTATAAAAACTTTTACCTTTAAATCTTGTATACTTTTATGTGTTTCCACCAGTTGTTTGCAAATATAATGAATTCTATTTTCATCCATTTTAGTGATTATTAAATTTTTGATACCTGCATTTATTAAGTCATTAAATGCATACAATTTTTTAACCACTTCTTTGAATAGTTCCCAATGATTTTCACAATTGTCATTGATTAGACCCATTGATTTTAAGAATGGTGAGCTTCCATTGAATTTGTAATTCAATACATTCAATGAGCTTGAAATGTTTGATAATTCTTTACATTTAACAGCATAGGTTACAGAAGTTATAACAGTATCTTGGAAATTTTCATATTGGTGATGATTATTATAGAGGAGAGATATTTCAGTAAAACTATCTTTAAAAACAATAGAATTCTGTTGTTTTTTATAACTAACTGTTTTGTTTGAACTTTCCTCCAATAATACTATGGATTTATCCATATATCTGCTATAATAAATTCTAAAAAACCCCACTGATATTGATATCATTATTATTATAAAAAGTATTTGTTTTGTAATATTTTTGGCAATAATATAATATTGTATTAAATTAATATTTTGTTTTTCAATGTTATTTGGATTAATATTATTGTTTTGATTAATATTATTGTTATTGATATTTTCAATGTTATTTGGTTGAATGTTTTGATTAATATTATTGTTATTGTTATTTTGTTCAATAATATTGTTTTGATTATTAATATTGTTATTTGGTTCAATATTAATGTTTTGAATATCATTAATTGGATCAATATTATTTAAAGGATCCTGATTATTTTCTTGCACTTCTCCTGCATTATTCATTATTTAAAAAACAACTATTTATAATGTATTATTATTATTATTAAATGATAAATTATTGTTAACTTCCAATTGTTTATTTATTCAAAAAAAAAACTTAAAGTTTTACTAATAAAAAACTTAAATTTTTACTAATTTACAAATTCATGAAAAATTATCATTAAACAAATTATTATCATAACAAAAATCATGATTCATTTCGAATATTAAAAATTTAAGTTTTTTTTTATGATAAAACAAATCTAAAATCATGATTTTTATCACCTATCTCAATCAATAGATTTTATTTAATTGAAGTGAATACTAAAATATAATCCAAATAAATAAAAAATAATAGTAAATTAGAGTGTATGATAAGTAAAGGTGATAATATGTTTGCGTAAAGTAATTGATTTAGTTAAAAATCAATTTTTTTAGAATGAGAAGAAGAATGATTACATAACAGAGATAGAGTAAACCATTCACTGAAAATACTTTTCTAGAGTATTTTCTAATGGTTGGATTCAAAGTGTAACTGTAAACCAATTTAATAGGCCATGCAAATTCAAATGAGGAAATGGGTGAATTGAGAAATGCCTGTTCAGACAACAGTTTCTTTTTGAGTTTACTCTCTGCCAATTCTGATAGTTCCAATGGTGATACACGTTTCAAACCATATCCAATTTGTTCACGACCTTCTTTTGTAAGTAGACCATTTTCATCTCTTTCCGGTGATATCGACTGAACTTGATCCAAATTATTATAATCAATAGTCAATTTTGGAAATCCATAAATATCATTAATACCAGTCAATATTCTCATTGTACCTTGATCGCTTGGTGATATCTTTAGTTTCTGTTTGTTTATAAACCTCCATACCTCACTTTGATTCTTTCCAGAGTACATAAAATCATCTTCATTCAATTGATATTTTGAATCCACTCTAAATTGTAATATATATTCTTTAACTAGAGTTTTTAATTTAAATATCAATGTTAATATCTTTTAATGAATACACTAAATGAAATGATAGATATATACTTTCAGATGACTGTTCACCATTATATGAAGTTGAACAATGAAATGTAAGATCTCGTAATGTGTTTTTAATTATATCAGTTGAAAAAAAGTCAAGAATCTCACCAATCATCATCATGATGGAGTTACTGAAATTCATTGACATGATTCTCTTGATTAGTAGTGAAAAGAGGAAAGAATACAGATAGAAATGCTCGAGAATAAATTGTTTTTTAATTCTATCTCTGTCCTGAGGTTGTACATCATTTGTAAAATATTTCCAAGGATTGATAAAACTGAACCATATAGATAATGCATTATCTAATGGTTCTTGATTGTTACTGAATATTGGTACTAAAAAGTACAATAACGATTTATACATTATCAATTTGAGAGAATTTAAATTATCTGATAATGTTGGTGCTGTTGTTGCTGTTGCTGTTGTGGTTGTTGTTGTGGTTGTGGTTGTGGTTGTTGTGCCGCTTATATAGTTATTAAACATTACTTTAATAAAAGTATTGGTTATACTTTTAACTACTGAATAGTTAAATGATTCTGGTTTTTTAAACTATTGATTTATATATAAAATGTTAATTCTAATAATCCTATTTGATATATCCACCAATGAATACATACGGAGTCCGATCCAATTATATTTGTTTGCATAAAAAAATAGGTAAGAGATTTTAGAAATACTAATGATCTACTTGTTGGTTTCTTCAAAAAGTATTCTATATAATTCTCTAAAAGTTCTGTATATATTGACTTGTCTCTTGGTTGTAACGGTATAAATTGATTATTTATTGGATTAACCATTATTTGTTGTTGTGTTGGTCTAAATTTTGACTTTAAAGTTTAAATTGAGGATATTAGTATATTTTGTTTATAAACATATAGATGAATAAATGAGATAGGTACCTCTGAATGTACTGAAAACACCATAAAGAAATATGAAAAGAAATCTAAAACTGCATAGATTCCATCAGTACCTTCTTTAATTCTCTTGTATATGCATGGTGTTTGGTTGAGTTCAATGTGGTAATGTGAAAGTGATTGATGAAGTCTGTTTACAGGAAAGAAATACTCGGCATGTGAATCTCCCAATATATATTTTTGAAAGAATACTGAATTACTATTCAAAACTCTCCATGCTTTTTTGTAATCGTCTTCAGTTACTGGATATTTCAATCCTGATTCTTGTCCAAATAGCATTTCAAACAAATTAATCCAATCCTCTGTATTTGTCTCTACATGTTTTTCAAATATATTCAAAGCCTCTGCAGTAGGTATTGATTGTTCTTTCATCATTTCACGATTTTGAAAAATTGGTGAAGTACAAAAATAAAAAAAAAAAAAAAAAAATTAAAATTACATTTTTTACATTATTTGTAGAAATTTTATTTGTTTTAAAATATTTATTAATACAATTGTAAAAACACGCAATATTATAATAATCAGAGGATGGGATATTTTCGATTACTTTTTTTCTTGTTTTTTTCAAACTATAGATATTTTTAATTGAGGTGGAATTTTTGTCGGAGATGAAATCGTTAAAAAGTTCCAATGGAAACAACCCCTATGATTAAAAAAAAAATTTTTATTTTTAATTTTTTTAATAAGTTAATAATAATCAATTCGTGTATTGGGAAATTATAATTATAACCCATTCACTTAAAAGGTTTTAAGTACAAAAGTATTTTTATTTAGAGAATTGTGAATTCATATGAAATTTCAATAATTGTATGTTAAAAAGAATGCGGAACTAAATCTGAAAGAAGAAAAATTTTAAGACTTTAATTTCATTCATTGAATTGAATCAAAACATGAAAACACACTTACACCACTTATTATTCTAAAAAGACAAAAATAATTATAGGAGTAGGATGGTTTTCATAGGTTTGAGACTAAAGACAGCTCTGATAGAGGCACTAACTGTTATCTTATCTAGTATACTGATATTTCTGCCAATAAAATTCAGGAATTTCAATGCACTGATTCTAGTACCGGTATTTGTAACTATTATAGCATGTAACTTGTCATCTCAAAGTTCAATGATTAGCGGTGGTATTGTAGTTATAAGTACTGCAACCTCTTCATTAGTAATCTATGCATTCTTAAAGATCTTTCAAGAGAGAATCTGGGTATCCTTTATTGTTGGGTTCTTCTTTGCATTCTTTTTGCAATGCACTGTTTTGAGGGGTGGTCGTTGGTTCAATGGATTGGCATGCAAGAAGATTTTACTGGACCTTGTTATTGTTTATTACTTTTCACCATACCCCGATTCAGAGAAGGAAACGGATATCCTGGAGACATTTATATGTTCACTGTTTATGCTGTTCTCTATTGTTATTGTTTCTATTATATTTCCAGTTATGGCAACAAAATTGTTTCATTTCAATCTAATGAGAACTCTTAGAACTTCCAGAGACCTTTTTAGAGCCATTGGATACAGTGTCGAATCTAAACTCTATAAAGATCCTAATCAACAAACTTCTTCAAAAATTCCAAAAAATCATTCATTTACATTTCCATTGAATGATTTGACTGGTCATGATGATGAGGATGGTGAAGATGATATTAAAGTTCAACATACAAGCATCGAACAACAATTACAACAAAAGAATGACATGACTACACTCGAAGAAAAAACCAATGAATCTCAAGAAAAAGATATTGTATCCTCTTCGAATACTATGAAATCTTCTGAAAAGAATATTGAAAAGATTGTTCTACCACTGAGTAGTTTGGTTACTAAAAAAGAGGTTACATTTCAGTTACCTCTAGGAGGAGAAAAAGAACCAAAGTCACCAAATGTCTCTGGTGATATAAAATTAAAAAAACTTAAAAAATCAAAATCAGTTGAGATTTTGAGTAAATCCATACCGATACCTACAGATAAAGAAATTAAAGAACTTCAATTTAGATTGACTGATGAAGTCAATAGATTGACCTTGGTATTAAAAGAGTGTAAAGAAGAGCGATGGAATAGTACATTGGTGGAGTCCTATAAGGCTATACTAAACCTTGTAGAAATGTCACTCAAACATCTCATGTCATTGAGAATATCTATTGAATCTGGGTTTTCTCAAAATGCTAGTAGAGAACTGGTATCTCCTATGGAACCATTTCTAGATTCATTAATTGAAGAGGTTTATCTTCAAATTGGTCTGATGATTGATGTACTTAAAGGTAAATTACATCTTTCTGAAACCCCTACATCATCACCCAACTCTGCCAATGCTGTATCAGGAGCTGACAATCCAAAGAGAAAATTCTCTAGAAAAGAACAAAAAACAGTAATCGAAAGAAACATTTTGGAATCATCTTTTGAAGAGACAGATGAATTGATTGTTAAACTACAGGAATTTTATAAGCAATTGGTTGGTGAATATCAGAGATCTGGATTACCAGGTCTACATGAATCAGAGATATCAAGATTACATTTCTTTATCTTTGGAATCATTGAATATGCAAGACAACAGAAGGTAATCTATCAACTAGTTCTACAAATTAAAGCTAGAATCAGACATGAATCTATTAGATACCAAGTCATTAGATATGGGTTAGTCTATGTCCTAACTGCACTTCCTATACATTGGTATAAAGTAACCTTATTTATTATATCTAAATTTTCAAAGAAATCAGATGTAGATAAAGAGACACCCAATCTAAATCAACAACAAACCGTGAGAAACCCTGATTCAGAAGTTCCTAAAAAAGATCATATCCTAAAGAGAATATTTAAGTTTATAGTCAACTATATCTATGTTCTTTGCTTTAAGAATGGAAAATGGAAATTTCCTCTACAGATTGCCATAGCCTATACAAGCTCTGTCATTGTATTTTGGTATATAAATGGTGAAACTAAAGGTGAATTGGTAATTAAAGGTGTTTGGACATGTGCAACTGCTATACTTGTAATGTCGCCTTCAGTAGGAGCCAGTCTTCTCAAGGGATTCAATCGTGTGATTGGTACAATGGGTGGAGGTGGCGTAGGGTTTCTGGTATCTTGGTTATGCAGTGTTATACCCAAAGGTGGAAAAGAAGTTGTAATTTTGGCATTTACATTCGTGTGGATAACTATAATCTCAATTATACAGCAAAATCCATCATTTTCATATAGTGGTGCTGTAAGTGGTTTGACATTTGTTCTAGTTGTCTATGGACAGTATTTATATGGTTTTGATTATTGGTATGCTCTATTTCGATCTTTTCACATTACCATGGGTGTGGTATGGGTTATTATCATATGTTTGACTGTTTTCCCATACTTTTCATTCCAGTATACTCGTATTAAAATGGTGAATACTACCATTCAAATGTCTAGAACATTTGTGAATATAATCAGGTTGGGATTGAAGATTGAAACCCTGAATCAGTCGCAGGAAATCATGATGGATATAGACTACACCGACAGAGACCGTCGTGCTAAAGAAATTAGAAAATCTTTAACTGATCAAAGAATGATACTCGACCAGATTAAACTGTCTCTAAATGACATTAAATCAGAACTTATTCTTATGCCTAATAAATCCAATGCCTACAGAAAAGTGTATAAGGATCTATCGTATAGTTACACTAGACTGGTTGCTGCCGAAGCATCGTTTAGAAGTAGTTTCTCAGATCCATTGTTACAGGCAATGTCACCTATTAATCAAAAGATTCAAGGGATATTCAATGAATTGGATGCACTGGCAAAGGATTTAAATATATTTACAACTCTGACTATATCAAAATCACAAAGGTCACAGTTAACTGTTGATCATGAAAAACAATTGACAGACTCTGTTAAAGCACTTGGTGACTCTTTTCAAGAGGTTAGAGTTGACCTTTTAAAACGAAGAATTCTATCAACTCTTCATCCTGAAATGATTCAATTTGGATCTGGAATGTATTGTATACACGATTTCATTAAGCATCAAGCTCTTCTATTTAACGATTTAAAAATTCTATTTAAATAAATATTTATAATACCAAAGCCTTTTTGTTTGAATTTCAACCAAAAACAAAAAAGTTTGTCAAAACTAATTCATTTTTATTAAAATTCAAAAAGGAGAGAAAATGTCGGAATTTGGTAAAGCAGGTAGTGGTGGTATACAGAGTTCACAATATGAGAATATAGATAGAAGAGAAAGAACCAATAGGGTCGCAATGGAATCTGTTGATGTTTCCAAAGACCCCTATATCATGACAAATCATTTAGGATCCTATGAATGTAAATTATGTTTAACTACACATAATAATATTGGTAATTATCTAGCTCATACTCAAGGAAGAAAACATCAAACCAATCTAGCAAGAAGAGCTGCAAAAGAACAAAAAGATAACCCAAATTCAAAGATTGTGTAAGTTTCATTCTATCCATAACTCTTTAAAGAGATACTAACAATTGTTGATTGTATAGACCAACAGCTGCAAAAAGATTAGTTACAAGAAATGTAGTAAAGATTGGTAGACCAGGTTATAAAATTATAAAACAAAGAGACAGAGATACAGGTCAATTATCATTGTTATTTCAGATTGATTATCCTGAGATTGAACCTGGTTTACAACCTAGAACTAGATTCATGTCAGCTTTTGAACAAAAGGTAGAGGTACCTAATAAAGAGTACCAGTATCTACTGTTTGCAGCTGACCCTTACGAAACTATTGCATTTAAAATACCAAATAAAGAAATTGATAGAAGTACTGGTCCTGATGGTAAGTTTTTTACACATTGGGATAGAAATAAATTAACATTTACTGTACAGTTATATTTTAAAGAATCAACATTGAAATCAACGACATCAACAACCAATACAAGCACTACGAACATGTAAATAACAACAACTACTAAAATTAAAAATCTAGATTCAAAGATTTGCAAATTTTCACATAAAGTACAATTTTTTTTTTATTTTAATTTTATTTTTTTTAGAATATATTATACTTATAATTAAATTACTATGTTGTATTCATAAATTTGTGGTTGTATAATTTTGTAACAATGAGACTTTTAAATCTAAGTAAAAAGAAGAAAAACAAAGATGATACAAAAGAACTGGATGCAAAGAAATTTATAAATAAGATTCAACAAAAGCATCTGAAACAACAACAAGAACAAGAAGAACAACAAAATCACATCGATACAACAGGTAATAGTAGTAGTTTAGGTGATAGTGGAAGAAATGGAAGTTTTTTAGATACCAATAGTATAGTAAAAGAGGTTATAGCAGAAGATGAAGTTTATAATAGTAAACCACAACAAACATCGGAAAGTAGTAATATAACTACAAATGATGGAGAAAATCTAAGTGAAGAAGCTAAATTAAAGAAAAAGGAAAAGGATGATTTGTTAAAGACTGTAATATTTGCATTAAAAAATCAAGAACAAAATAATTTAAAAAAGAAATTGACAGTACATATACCAGCTTATAAACCAAAGAGAATGATGGATATGGTCAATAGCAGTGATAGACCTAGAAAGCTTTCAAATGCTTTTGATGTAGAGTTATTGTTGAAATTGAAACAGACTGAAAGTGATTATGCGCAGTCGCTAGCTTATGCAGTTTCACCTTTTCAGTATCTGACGGATGATGTCGATAGGAGTAATAGTAACGGGTACAGTGGAGAGAGTAGTAGTGAAGATGAACATTTATCAAATAGTACTGCATCGTTAGTTGACAATAACGGGTTTAAAATAGATTTGAATTTTGATGGATATTCAGATTGGTATAGAGATATGATGGATAAAGTGAAACTAAAGATTAAACAAGAGCAGAATAATAGAAAGGATGTGTACTCTAACCAGTACAGTCCAATGTCAAGTCCATTCAGTAACACGAATACCCCAAATGAAATTGATAGTAATTTACTTCACCCAAAATCTCAAATAACCCAAAAAAAAAAAGAAAAAACAAGGGGTAAACAACACCAACATTCAAATTCTACAAACACAGATTATAGTGTAGATTATTCAGTTGGTGAGAGTAATGCAAATAATGAAGAGGAACAAATGCATTTAGATTTCCTCAAAAGACATGAAAACAAAACTACAGTTACATCACCATCAACTTCAACACCATTGTCTACGTCACAGCCTAAGAGATCTTTAAAAGTAAATCTTAATAGTAGTATGAATCTCTTAGACATGTCATTGGATTCAGAGATGATTAGTGACTCTTTGTCTAATACTGGATCGGATATAAATACCACTGGAGGTGGTGGAGGTCAACAATCGAATATCTCCAATGTAAATCACCATAATAGTCACTCCAATCTCTTTGATATACTAATGTGTAATGAATTTCCAATTCTCGGTGAAGCTACTCGTAGTAGTAATAATCTCTCACAATCATCTCTTAAAGATAAAAATGACCCTAATTATAATAATACTGAAAACAATAGTAATACCACACCAAGTAACCACAGAAACCTAAGGAGACTCAATAGTAGTCAAACTATATTCCATAAATTTCAAAGAAATTCAAGTTCATCCAACTTGTTATCCACAGACCCCCAACTACAACAACAGATTGAAAATATTAATAACATCAGCAATAGCAGTATAAAAGACAGGGATAGATTATCATTGGATGATAATGGGCCTGTAAATCAACACAATAGTATCAGAAGCAGTTATAGTAATGAAAATTTGAAATTATCATCATCACCCAATGCAGTAAAGAAAATTGGTGAGAAAATTATTTCATTTTTCACATCGTCAAAATCGGATAGAAAGAGTAAATCGGAATTGCAGAATAGTAGTTCAATAAGCAGCACTTCGAATACACTATTGAGTAATAGTAATAGTAATAGTAGTATTGGTAACCTTGGTTCATTGTTAAATCAACAGCAACAGATGGTACCTACACTCTCATCACCACACTATTTGAATAGAACACATAGTTCATCATCTATAAATTATTCACCTCGTAGTAGTAATACTACAACTCTTGGTAATAATATGTCAAGTGATTTACTTACTAGTCAATCATCGACATTACAAATACCACCACTTAATAGATCACAATCACATATATCACTTCAGAGTGCACCTCAAACTTCTACGACTACATCCATCACCCCTAGAGCCAATGGATTCACTCCTAGAGGTACTGCAATTAAATATTCACCACCAATACTCTCACCAAATAACAGTTTTATGAATTTAGATGTAACATCACCAACCCATCACCATCATCACCACAACCACCACCAAACACAACAAGATTCAAATAATATTATAACAAAAAATCATTCAAATAATAATGTAAATAGTAGTACCATTAATAATAATAATAATAATAATAATAATAATAATATTATTGAAAATAATAATAATAGTAAAGAAAATCAATTGCATGATTTGATTAAATCAGAATTTGATTTGAATCATCTTAACTATAATCATCCACATAAACTTAATAATAATAATAATAACAATAATGTACAGATCCTTAATAACCAAAATAATAATAATAATATAGTAATAGATGACGAAGATGACGATTATGATTGTACTAGTAGTACTAGTTTTTCATCTAGATCAGCATCACCAATGACATCACCCGAATCATCACCACCTACTGAAAATGGTTTTACTTTTTTCAAAACTATTCATAAAGTGAATCCAAGAATTTCAAATAAAAATTAACAGCACAATCCTCTTATATTTATATTTTTGTACAAAACATTAGATATAAAGTATTATTGCAATACTTTTTTTAAATTTAGTTTTTTAAGATTTCTTTTTTATTTTTGTGATAAGGTGATTAAAAGAAATGTAATTTATTGTAAATATAGAATAGAAATGTTAGTGTGAATATTAATAATAATTAAATAATTTAGGAGTGACGAAAATGATAGGGTTAAAGATATAGATGACTCAGACGACGATGATGAATTAAGTAAAATTAGAGAAGCTAGAATGAAACAGTTACGTGAAGAGAGTAAAAAGAAACAAGAACTATTAAATACTAATGGAGAATATAAAGAAATTCTAGAACAAGAGTTTTTAAAGGAAGTAACATCCACTCTGAAAGTGGTTGTACATTTTTATCACAAGGAATTTCAAAGATGTAAAATTGTTGATAAACATTTACAGATACTAGCAAAATCACATTATTCAACAAAGTTTCTAAAGATGGATGCTGAGAAATCAATGTTTTTTATAGAGAAATTGGGTATACGTGTACTACCCACTATTGTAGCTTTTCGTAATGGTGTAGTTGTGGATAAAGTGGTGGGTTTTGATGAACTTGGTGGTGTTGATGATTTTAAAACAGATTCTCTTGCAAAGAGATTGGCGCAAGCTAATGTCGTTGATTTTAAATATACAACTGGTATTAAAGTAATTTCAAAATCTGATGTGAAAAATAAATCATTGGAAGCTGATGACTAATTAATTTATGCATAATCCCTTTCTGAAATATATTTCTATATTTTTAAAAAAACAAATATTTTAGAAAAATTGGGAATGTTATATAACATTCTAATAATGGGAAATTGTAAAAGAAATCACCATTTTATTATTAATTTTTTTTCATCAACAGATATTTCTTTTTAAATGAGGGGTGGGTGAAGAGGAAAAATTAAAAAAAAAAAAAACATCAAATCAATTTAGAAAAAAATTTCTAATCAAATTAGAAAAATGACTAAAGACAAAGAAGGTAAAGAATACATATTATATAATAATATTATGGAAATTATTAGAATTCAGTGTTAATATTTGAAAATTAATAATTTATTATAAATTAGAAACCAAATCACAAACAGTCAATTTTCCTTGGAAAAGATTAGTTGCAGGTGCAGTTGCAGGTACAGCTGATGTATGGGCATGTCACCCATTAGACAGAGTAAAAACACAGTTACAAAACAATCCAGGTAAAAGCATATTTCAGACATTTCAGGATATCATTTCTAAAGGTAAAGGATTTTCAGGTGGAGTCTATTCGCTCTACGAAGGTATCCTACCAATGACAGCTGAGGCTATTGTTAAAGTTGGTATTAGATACTTTGCATTCCAATGGTTTATTGATGGTTACAAACAACAGTTCTTCCAAGGAAAGACCATGAGCAAGAGTGAGACATTCACAGCCAATCTCATGGGTGGTGCCTTTGCAGGTACTATTGAGTCCTTTATTGTTGTCATTCCTTGTGAGTTGTTGAAGGTTCGTCATATGACTCAAGAACACAATCGTTCTTTTGGTTTGGTATTTAGAGATGTTTTGAAAGAGGAAGGTTTCCGTGGTCTTTATAAAGGAGGTAGTGCAACTCTGTTACGTCAAATCACTAATCATATGGTTAGATTCCCAACTTTCTATGCCGTTTCTGATTATCTCAAAGGTGGTGACCATCATAAACATTTACCAGTGTGGCAGAATCTATTGGCTGGTGGTTTGGCAGGTACTGCTTCCACTCTTGTCAATAATCCTTTGGATACTATCAAAACTAGAATGCAAAAGCAAGGTCAAAATCTATCTTCAACTCAGGTTATAAAGAGTATTTATCAAGATGGTGGTATTAGAGCTTACTGGGCTGGTTGTTTACCAAGAATTTTACGTGTAGGTCCTGGTCAAGCTATAACTTGGGCTGTTTTAGAATCTACCTTAAAAGTATTAGATAAACATTTCTAATTGAATATAAATTTATAAATAAACATATTCTTCTTAATGAAATATATATTTATTATTTCTTTTTCTTTTTGATTTCTGGAGCGTATCGAATGGTTGTTGATTGTGTTTGTTGTTGAGGTTTTATTTGGTCGGATACAACTTGAGAATATTGTGTTACTGGCATACCAACCCATTTACAAAAGGTTTTGGATTGGAATAGATAGACTTGTAATAGTGAGAATAGAGATGATGGAATCATATAGAAATAGACCATTGATGGAATGGTATGAGCAAATGGTATAATAAGTATTGCCATACCTCTTGATACCCAACTAAGTGCTTTAAATATAAAGTTATCACTCTTTCCAATAGATAGCTCATTAATTAGAATATACAATCCACTACATGTAACCGGTAGAATATAGTATGGATCATAAGCTGACAAATCTTGAAACCATAACATTCCAGCGGTTTTAAATGATGGGAATGTAACTGCCATTTCTCTAAATGCTATAACAGCAGAAATAAAGAATGGTAAGTTTGCTAGAGGTAATATATAAGTCAATAGAGGATGACATTTCTTTTCTCTTAAAAGTTCAGTAATCTTATTTGAATTCTCAAAATTTGATATGGAATTCTTTCTATTGTATTGTGATATTTCTTTGAATTTATCCAACTGTGGTTTAATTTGTAGTAGTCTGTGTGCATTTAATCTTGTTTTTACCGCTAGTGGGAATAAACTAGTTCTTATAACCATAGTTACAGCTGGTACAATGACCATCCATGACCATTGTGTATATTGGTGTAATTGGTTTAGAATAACCTCTAAAAGTGATGGTAGACCAGTTATTGGAATAAGTTCTGGATCAAATTCAAAGTTTTTACTAAACTCATTAAAACCAATTGTCTTATCGGTACCATCTTTTAATATTGATTCTAATAATAAATCATTGTTATTGATTGTTGGGGTTGGAGTTGTGGGTGTATTATTGTTATTAGTTGTATAGAACCTTTTATTATTATTAAAACAGTTATTATTATAAATTGATTTATTTAAAGGAGAATAAATTGATTTTTTCAGATAATTATTATTGAATATCAATCTTTTCATTGTTAATTTGCAAATTTTCAATATAATACTTTTTTTTTTAAATTTTGATACAGAAATTCCTTAATCAAAATAGAATAAATAAGATAGATATAATGAAATATATAATTTAAAAATTTTTATATAATTTTATTTTAAGATATATAAAAAAGATAAATTAAATTATAAAACATCATAATGCCATCATTTTTAAATTTTTCGTTTTTTCTATTAATAGTTTTTTTTTTTTTTTTTTTTCTCTAATTGTTGTGATTTATATCAATAACAGATCGATATTATAAAATGATTTCACAAATTACAAGATCATTATTAAAACTAAAAGTCAACACACCACAACAACAATATGTTAGAAACTATTTAGGATACACCAGTGGATCCAAAAGTGACAAGAAAAAAGTCACTATCATCCCTGGTGATGGTATTGGACCAGAGATTACAAGTTCAGTTATGGGTGTATTCCAAGCTGCCAAAGTACCAATTGAATGGGAACTTTTTGACGGAAAGACAATCAGTCAAGATTTGATTGCCTCCATCAGTAGAAATAAAGTAGCACTCAAAGGACCACTCTATACAGAATTACTTACAGGTGCACAATCAAGAAACATGGAAATCAGAAAGGCTTTGGATTTATACGCACATGTTATTCCATGTAAACAAATGCCAGGTATTCAAACCCGTCATTCCAACACCACAGTTGACTTTGTAGTTATTAGAGAGAACACTCAAGGTGAATACTCTGGTCTAGAACAAACTCTAGTACCTGGTGTTGTTCAATCTCTAAAAATTGTAACCAAAGAGGCTTCTGCTCGTATCGCTCGTTACGCATTCGAATACGCAAAAGCACATGGTAGAAAGAAGGTAACAGCCATCCACAAGGCTAACATCCAGAAACAAACTGATGGTCTGTTTTTGGAGACTTGTAAACAGGTTGCTAAAGAGTACCCTGAAATTGCTTTCGATTCAATGATTATCGATAACTGTTGCATGCAATTGGTCATGAATCCACAACAGTTTGATGTTATGGTTACACCAAATCTCTATGGTAATTTGGTAACCAACGTAGGTGCTGCTCTTATTGGTGGTCCTGGTTTGGCACCTGGTGCAAATGTAGGTGAGAGAGCTGCCATTTTTGAAATGGGTGCTCATCACGTTGCTGCTGATATCGCTGGTATGGATAAAGCCAATCCAACTGGTCTACTTTTAGCCTCCTCTATGATGTTGAGACATTTGAATTTAGATGCCTTTGCTGACAAGGTTGAAAACGCTGTAAAGAAAACTATTGATTCTGGTAAATTTAAGACTCAAGATTTAGGTGGTACAACTTCTACTAAAGAATTCACTCGTGCTATCATCTCCGAAATAGAATCTCAACAATAAATCGAAAATTTAATTATTTGTTTATAAAATATCCCAACTTTACTCCAATTAATTTAATATAACAATTGGGTTTTTTTGATTTAGTTGAATATTGTTCAAATTTATCAAATGGAAATTCTATGTCAATAAATATTATTATAATATTTAATAATATATAATAATATTTGAATATAATTTGGAAAATGTGAAGACGAGGTCCTCTCATAGTTGAATATGAAAACTATAAAAAAACAGTAATTCTGTATTAATTTTTTTTATTTTTCATATTCAACTCATTGAGAGCAGATACCTAAATGGATGGGCCCAGATGAATGCAAAGCAATTACAAAAGTTAAATGAAATAGATCAATACAATTCAAAGATATTTGAAATTGAATTTCAGATTGAAATGTTAGAAAATGAATTTAACCAATTAAAATGTCAAGTTGAAAAGCTATCTATACCAAAAGAGAATATAGAGTAAGTCCGTAGAAAGATTAAAATTATGATTTAACGAAACTAATAAAAGTTTTTAATAGTGATTTAAAGAGTCAATTAGTTAAAAAGGTATTTCAAAATGAAAATGAAGTTAAAATGAAAATTAATGATAAAGAAGATCAGATTCAAATGACTAAACAACATATTGAATTGTTATCTAATTTAACTGGTTATACAATAGTGAGTTCTAAACATGCCTATTTATTTGATAATGTAGAATCATTCAAATATAGTGGTATTTGTTATAATGTACAATTTCAACTATCATTTTTATATAAATCTACAGACATAGTTGATAACCTTTTGATTATAGTTACAACTAAAAAGTATGAGAAACAGTTTCAAAATCTATGTAAACAGGCATCATTTAGCTCTGATTTGGCAACATCATTGGATACCTTCAGAAATATATCTAAAAATCTACAAAAACGAGATATATTCTTTGATTGTTTAAAGAGTGGTTGGAACAATTACAACTCTCTACAAACTAACTATAGTCTTTCTATATCTGATGACAATAATAGTATTTCTATTTTCAACAACAGTAATCAAAAATGTATATTCACACTAAAATGGACAATTAATCAAATTGATAATTCCAATGATCTAAATATTAGTTTTTGTCCAAATACTTTATCTATACTCCACATTCAATCCATACACACTATCATTAAATCAGATTTAATAACATCAACTTTAGAATCTGACATTATAAGTAATTCAAATTCATTTCTAGAGTTATTTACAAAGATTACAATCAATAAACAATAAACTACATTTCGAAATTTTATATAACCATTTCATCTTTATCTTCATCATCTTTATCTTCATCATCTTCATCATCTTCATCATCTTCTTCATCTTCTTCATCTTCTTCATCCCAAGTTTCATCCATATACTTTCTTTCTAATTCATTTATAAGGCTGTGGAATCTATTTACATTTCTATTATTATTATTATTGTTGTTGTTCTTGCTGGTTATAGTATTTGTATCATATTGATTACTATCGATTAGAAGTTGTTTAAAATCAATTGTATTCGAACTATTTAGATTAATTTCAATGAATTTCGATTTCTCTTTTGGTAGAGATATTTGTTCTATAACTATTTTTCCATCATTATCATCTATTTGATCTGGTTCTTTTGTCTTATGTAAAGAGTCTAAAAACTTATTTAAATCTTTTTTATTTTTTTTCAGATCAAAATGGAAAGGTGTGGTCATCGCATTTGACAAAGTATAAAAAACAATTTTAAAATTTTTTTTAGATTAGTAGTTTTATTTATTTGAATAAGCAATAAATGTAAAAAATATGCACGTTTATCATTATTCAATTTTAATTTAGAATTCTAAATTTTTTTTGATTTTTTAGATTCAAAGAAATTTTATTTTAATGTATTTTTCTCTGTTTTGTTTTTGGATAGAGACATTCATTATAAATATTGTTTTTTAATTTTTTAATATCTTCATTTAAATTTAAAGATGAACAGTAAATTGGATTTACATATTTTTGATTTTGATGGAACATTATTCAAATCTCCAGAACCTAACCCAAATATTTGGAGTGGACCTATGGTTGGTAAATTAAAGGGTACACCAGCTCAAGGTGGTTTAGGTTGGTTCCAAGAAACATTTACCCTTGATGACCCTTATGTACCATTAAAACCTATTAGAGATGAATGGTTTCACAAGCATGTTTTAGAAAGTGCAATCCTTTCAGCAAACAATGATAACCATATTACATGTAAATATATAGTTTCTTTTCGGAATCTATTGATATAGTGTCATATTAATAAAAGTAATAAATTAGGTTTACTTACTGGTAGAACAACAATCTATAATAAGATTATAGATAGAATTTTAGAATCTGTTGAATTGAAGTTTAATCATATTGGATTGAAACCAGTTACAACTGAAGAGAATGCAAATCAAACTACTTTTGATTTCAAGAAATCATTTATTAATAATATATTTCACAATCAATATACAGGTCAAATTAGATCTATCACTGTTTACGAAGACAGAATTAAACATGTAGAACTTTTTAGATCTTTTTTACAAACTTTTCAAGGAATTGAATATGAAGTAAAATTCATTGACGAGGCACCAAAGTATTTATTAGAACACCAGGAAAGACAATTAGTAAACCAGTTGATTCAAAAGAATCAACCAGAGTTACAATTAAAGTTCACTCCAGATTACACTTGTATTCGTCTTCATCAGGAATCTATTGATAAGTTGTTATCATGGTTTGAGTTACCTGATAAATGGGTTATTAAAACACACCATGTAACACTAAACATGAGTGCTTACAACCCAAAAATGTGGTTGAACCCAAATCTCACACCAAAGACAACAAGCGCTTCTACCTTATCGCTCGACAAGTTATCCATCGAAGACAATGACACTGATGTTAATAACAGTAACGATACTGCATTAACTATTGCAAAATTGGAGATTAGTGAAGATGATAAACAAGCTCTTGCTGAACAGGTATCTAAGCAGTATCCATTAGGTAAAGAAATGACATTGCAGGTTGAATCTATTGGTTTGAGTAGCAATGCATTAGCAGTTAGAGTCTACGGTTGCTTATCTGCTAATAAGATCATTCATTGTACCATTGCTATCCATCCTCAAGCTGCAGCTGTAGATAGTAACTATATCACCAATTGGGTATCTATTAAAAAGATTAGACAAACTGGTGAGTATACTTTACATTCACACACTGAATCTCAATTAAAAGAATATCAACAGAAAGTAAAAGATACCAAGCCTGAACCTACAACTCCTGGTAAGAGTCCATCAAAGAAAGGTTTGATTCTTCCACCTATTAGTTGTAAAGTTAAATTACCACCTCAAGACACTAAATTTGAAATTCATGGTGTTATTGAGGAAGTAGGTAAAACCACTGTTGTAGAAGTAAAGAAACAAACATCTAAAGGCGGTGACAGTAAACAATTCATTTTTGAGACTATAAAGAAACATCACAAGGATTCTCAAGAAGTTGGTAAACTTATTGGTCAAGTAAACAAATGGATCAAAGAAAATAACATTACATCCAATGCTGATATTGAAAATTTTATCCAAACTAAATTAATTCAAAAATAAAAAATATCTCATCTCTTGTGTAACATTATAATAATAGTAATAAAAAAAATGCAGAAAATTGGTATAAATTTCATTGGGTTTTAATTTATAATATTTACACAGAGATTTAATAATTGCTTCTGTTTAAGAAGATCTGAAACATGTTGGGAGAAGGTCATTAAAACTTCTGAGGCCTTCGCGAAAAATTAAAAATAAATTTGATGGGTTATACAAAAATTCATTTAAAAACAATCAAAAAATTTAAAAATATCTTCATTCAATTTAGAATTCAATTTACCAACAACAACACAACAACCAATTATCTTTAATAAAAATGACAGGAGTTACAGTAGCTTATTTTGATGGTTTGGGTAAAGCTGAGGTTATCAGAGTATTACTCACCTATTTAAATGTTGAATTTAAAGATGTCAGATTCGAAGAAATTCCAGATGAAATCCGTGCTAAATGTTCATTTGGTCAAGTTCCATATTATGAAGACTCTGAAGTTGGTTCATTAGTAGAAACCAATGCTATCGTTAGATACATTGGTATGTATATACATTCACAAACTTTCTTTAAGAAAACAACAAATATATTAACATTTTAACGTATAACCTAAATAGCTGCTAAATACAACATTGCTGGTAAAGATTTAGTTGAAAAAGCTAAAATTGATTCAATCTATGAATCTACAGATGATGTTCATGTTCTCCACTATCAAGCCAACAAAAAGGGTGATGAAGCTGAAAAAGAACGTGTTCGTACTGTAGCTATTCCAAAATTCTTTGCTGCCTGGGAGAAATTATTATCACAAAGTTCAACTAAATTCTTTTTTGGTGACTCTATTACTTTGGCTGATATTGCAGTCTTTAGAGTTATTGGTCATGTTGCTCTCTTTGGTTACAAGGTATCAACTACTCCATATCCAAAATTGGATGCTTTAGTCAACCACATTGGTTCTTTACCACAAATTGCTAAATACATTAGCGCTCGTAAAGCCTCAACTTTCTAAAGATCTTGTAAATAATAAAGTTATCTTTCACCTCTGTAATAGATGTGATAATTTAAAATTTAAAAAAACAATTTTTGGCTTTCTAAACTAAATATATTTATCAGATAAAATTAAAAAAATTAAAAATTTCTTTGATCTAATAAAATTAAATAAAGAAATCTTAATTAAATTTTCTAATCATTACAATAAAACAAAATGAAACCAACATTAATATATTTCAATGGATTAGGTCGTGGTGAAATTATTAGATTTTTACTAAGTTATTTTGAAGTTGATTTTGAAGATATAAGAATAAATTCAATTGCAGAATTAGAAAAATATAAACCAGATTTGTTATTTGGTCAAGTACCCCAATACAAAGATTGTGAAATTGGTAATATAGTACAAACTAATGCAATTTGTAGATATATTGGTAAGTTAAATTCTCGAATTCAAAATTTTGAATATATACTAAAATAGTATCTATTTTAATAAACAGCTGAAAAGTATGGAGTTAGAGGTAAAGATATTGTAGAAAGAGCTAAAATTGATGAAATTTTTGAATCTACAGAGGATATTTATATGGCACAATATATAGCACATCGTGATGGTAATGCAATCGAAATTGAAAAAATTTGTAAGATTCTGGTACCAAAATATTGTGCTGCTTGGGAAACCATTTTAAATAAGAAAAGTAATGGAAAATATTTCTTTGGTGATAAAGCAACTCTAGCTGATTTATCAGTATTTAAAACAATGAATCATCTAAAAGTATTCGATTTCAAAATTTCAACTGAATCTTATCCTAAATTAAATGCCATGTTGGCTGATATAGGATCACAAGCACAAGTACAGAAATATGTTCACAATTGTAGAATTACACCTTTGAATTTCTAAAATAAACACCTGTTCTAGACATTGAGAAAAAGAGAGAAAAATTAGTTGTTTAGTACAAATAATCTATATTATATAATCTTTTATTAATTCCATAGATTGTTCCCACAATTGGTCAGCTAATTCTTGATCATATGTGGTTTTTGAACTATTACATATTTTTGCAGAGTCAATGTATTTTCCAGTAACATTTTCAAATTCAGAGTCGATGGCTACTTTGACTATTGGTCTAGAACAATATTCGGGTGTTTTAAATACCAAATGGTATAGATGAGTTAGTGGCCATGGTAAAGAGACAATTTCGCTTGCAAATATACCAGGATCTATTGCAACCATGGTTGCTTTGGTTGGTGATGGACTATCTTGAATTTTTTTTACCCAACTATAAGTGGACAGAATCTGAGCGAGTTTACTCTGACAATACTGTGAAAATGTGTAACTGTGTGAATTGGTGAGATTCTTTAAATCGAATCCAGAGAGGAAGTGAACACATGATGATATGTTAAGTATACGTGCACTGCTTTCCATCAACAAATCAAAGAGTAGATGTGTCAGTAAAAAATGACCGAGATAATTGGCTAGAAATTGTGTGTTGAATTGTTGAGTTCCAATCATTGTCAAGGGTGGATTATATGTTTTGTTCTCCCACAGCCACATTATACCAGCATTGTTAATCAATAAATGACATGGTATGTTTTTAGATTTAAATGATATTGCGAAATTGGAAACACTCTCTAGAGATAGTAAATCTAATTTCATAAATTCGATACAATCATTTCCAGTTTGTTCACTAATCTCTTTAATTGCCTCTTTTGCTTTTGCTTCGTTTCTAGAAGCCATTATAATTCTACCTGCATTACATTTAGCAATCTTTCTACAGATCTCTTTACCTAGACCTGCATTAGATCCTGTGATTATAACTGTTTTATCTTTTAAATCATATTTATCATAGTCCTTTAAGTTTTTATTTAATCTTTGTTAATACATTTATAATCTTAATAATTTCCATTTTGGAATCATACAATATCTTTATTGAACGTAAACATGATTAATAAAATATTAGATTTTTATTTTTTTTTTTTGAGACTCCAAAGTTTGATTAATGTCAGACACAAAATGGTAATAAAGAAGATGATTCATATAGTGCAATTTATACTGGTGGAATTGGAATATATTTAGGAATACCATTAGGATTTTTATATCACATCGGTGATAATGTTTATAATGACTATAGACCAAATAGATAATGGCCAAAATCATTTATAGTAATGTCAGGTAGAATGGCAATGGTATCTGTACCTGTAAGTTTCCTTAGTGGAATGTGTGGGGTTGTCTATTCAGTTTTACTAAATGCCATAAAAAATTAATACAAAATAATAAATAAGGTAATATTTCAAAAAATAAATATCTGGCACTGATATTTTTAAAACGGGTAACTTTAACTCCCAATTAAAAGAAACTTTAGTAAGTGACAAAATTAATATCTATTTGAATTATCTTTTATTAAAAAATTTCACTTAATATTATCTACTAGTCTTTTCACTAGATATTTGCTAGAATCTTTGTTATAATTACATATTCAACATTATAAATATTGAAAAAACATATAATTTTCATTTTTTTGAATATTCAACCCCTTTTATTTAGACTATATAAGAATTTAAATTTATTTTTCATATATTTATTTTTTTCATATTATTTGAAAAGACTCAACATTATTTTTATGCAGTACTAACATGTTATTGGTATTAAACATTTTATTTCTATTGTTGGTATTCTATTTTGTTTATGACTACAACAAAAAGAATAAAAGATACAAAAATGAATTGACTTTAAGAGCACTACCAGTTCTAGGTCATTTACATTTACTTAGTAGAAGAGTTCATGAATCTTTATTTAACCTAATGAATCAATATAAAATCAAAACAATCAGGCTATGGTTAGGAGACAATCCAACTTTGGTAGTAATGGACCCTGAGATTCTTCAAGAAATCTATGTAAAGAATTTCTCAAATTTCAATGACAGATTCGAATTACCAGTATTGAAATGGTACAGTAATGGTTACAGAACACTTACTAATGCTGCAGGTCAAGATTGGAAAGACACCAAATCAATGGTAATCAGAGTGTTCTCCAATATAAAAATTCGTCAAGTTTCCCACATTTTTGAAGACCAATGCCAAAAGATGATTAAAGCAATGAAGAATCAAAATGGATCTGCAATTAATATTAAACCATTTACTCAAAAATACACATTTAATAATTTGTGTAAATATCTCTACAGTTTAGAGACACCCTATGACGACACCAATGTTGCAAACTATCAAAAGATTGAAGGTCTTTTGAAATCCATGGAAAAGATATTTGAAATATCAGGTCCAAAAATTGCTGACATGTTTAAATTCCTTTCACCACTAAGGGATGTTTATTTTAGTTTATTCAGACCTGAAATTTCAATTTTAAAAAAATATATCAATGAGATATTCCAAGATCATTTAAAAACCATCGATTATGAAAAGTATGTATATATTCCAGTTTTATATATTTTTGAAGTTTTTAATATTAATATTTAATTATATTATAGCCCAAGAGATTTAATGGATATCTTGATTACCGAACTTGATATAAAGAAACATCCTGAGAATATTTCCAAAATTGAAGATGTTGGATTCGATTTATTGATTGCTGGATCTGAAACATCAAGTTTAACTGTTCAATGGTTCATCTTAATTATGGCAAATTACCCAGAAGTTCAAAAGAAAATGTATGTTGAAATTAAATCCATTATAGATTCTCAAAATGTCGACAAAAAATCAAGCAATGTTCATATTAGACTACAGAATAGAAATTCAACTCCATATGTTAATGCAGTTATTAAAGAAATTATGAGATATAAACCAACTGGTCCTTTTAATCTACCAAGAAAAGCTGCTAATGATATTACAATCAAGGATATTTTCATTCCAAAAGGTACTCAAATTCTTCATTTCCATTATGGAATGTTGAAATCTGAAGATTTCTGGTTGAGATCCAATGAATTCCTTCCCGAGAGATTTATCAATGACAATCATTCTGATGTCTTTTTCCCATTCTCTCTAGGTAACAGAAATTGTATTGGTGTAAATTTAGCACAAGATCAAATCTATCTTGGAGTCACTAACCTTATCTCTAATTTCAAAATCAAACCCCCACCAGGAGTTGAAAAACTTGATGAAACCGAATGTATGTAAACTCTATATTTAAAAATATTTTATCATATCTAACTCATTTTAAAATCTCCTATAGGTCCCGGATTGGCATTAAGTCCAGTTCCATTTAAAGTAATATTAGAAAATAGATAAATTTTATAAAAATGTTGAATATCAAAAAAGTTGAAATAAATATACACAAAATAATAAATAAGGTCATATTTCAAAAAATAAATATCTGGCACTGATTTTTTTACCCAATTAAAAGAAATTTTAGTAAGTGTATGACAAAACTCATATCTATTTGAATGATCTTTTATTAAAAAATTTCATATATCTAAATATAGTATCTTTGTTATCATTACATATTCAACATTATAAATATTGAAAACACATATAATTTTCATTTTTTTGAATATTCAACCCCTTTTATTTAGACTATATAAGAATTTAAATTTATTTTTCAAATATTTATTTTTTCATAATATTATAAAAGACTCACAACATTATTTTTATGCATTACTAACATGTTATCGGTATTAAACATTTTATTTCTATTGTTAGTATTCTATTTTGTTTATGACTACAACAAAAAGAATAAAAGATACAAAAATGAATTGACTTTAAGAGCACTACCAGTTCTTGGTCATTTACATTTACTTAGTAGAAGAGTTCATGAATCTTTATTTAACCTAATGAATCAATATAAAATCAAAACAATCAGGCTATGGTTAGGAGACAATCCAACTTTGGTAGTAATGGACCCTGAGATTCTTCAAGAAATCTATGTAAAGAATTTCTCAAATTTCAATGACAGATTCGAATTACCAGTAATGAAGTGGTCGAGTAATGATTACAGAACACTTACTTGTGCTGCAGGCCAAGATTGGAAAGACACCAAATCAATGGTAATCAGAGTGTTCTCCAATATAAAAATTCGTCAAGTTTCCCACATTTTTGAAGACCAATGCCAAAAGATGATTAAAGCAATGAAGAATCAAAATGGATCTGCAATTAATATTAAACCATTTACTCAAAAATACACATTTAATAATTTGTGTAAATATCTCTACAGTTTAGAGATACCCTATGACAACACCAATGTTGCGAATTATCAAAAAATTGAAGGTCTTTTGAAATCCATACTTAAGATATGGGAAATTTCAACTATAAAATTTGCTGACATGTTTAAATTCCTTTCACCACTAAGGGATGTTTATTTTAGTTTATTCAGACCTGAAATTTCAATTTTAAAAAAATATATCAATGAGATATTCCAAGATCATTTAAAAACCATCGATTATGAAAAGTATGTATATATATTTCAGTTTTATATTTTGAAGTTTTTAATATTAATATATTTAATTATATTATAGCCCAAGAGATTTAATGGATATCTTGATTACCGAACTTGATATAAAGAAACATCCTGAGAATATTTCCAAAATTGAAGATGTTGGATTCGATTTATTGATTGCTGGATATGAATCATCAAATTTAACTGTTCAATGGGTCATCTTAATGATTGCAAATTACCCAGAAGTTCAAGAGAAAATGTATGTTGAAATTAAATCCATTATAGATTCTCAAAATGTCGACAAAAAATCAAGCAATGTTCATATTAGACTACAAAATAGAAATTCAACTCCATATGTTAATGCAGTTATTAAAGAAACTATGAGATATAAACCATCTGGTCCTTTTAATCTACCAAGAAAAGCTGCTAATGATATTACAATCAAGGATATTTTCATTCCAAAAGGTACCCAAATTCTTCATTTCCATTATGGAATGATGAAATCTGAAGATTTCTGGTTGAGACCCAATGAATTCCTTCCCGAGAGATTTATCAATGACAATCATTCTGATGTCTTTTTCCCATTCTCTCTAGGTAACAGAAATTGTATTGGTGTAAATTTAGCACAAGATCAAATCTATATCTTAGTTGCCAATATAATTTCAAATTTCAAACTCAAACTTCCACCTGGAGTTGATAAATTTGATGAAACTGAATGTGAGTATTTACAAAATTATATATTTTTTATTTTACTCTTTTCTAACCATATAAAATCAGGTTTAGGTTTAGCCTTTGCCCCACTACCATTTAAAATCATTTTAGAAAATAGATAAAATTTTCATTAACTTTTTAAAAAGAACCACAAAATTTACTTATCCATGACTATTATAAAATAGTGTGAGTCAGTATAAAATATCTCAACCAAAAACAAATATGATATTTAATTTTCTTTTACCTTATATTCTCTATTAATAATATTATAGTTACCAGGTGGATAAGGAGAATGAGCAATGATATTGGTACCTCTGATCACCAAATTAAATCTTTTTAAATTATAACACATTTTTATTTCTTTACTAGTGACATTAGGTAAAAAACATTTGAATTGAGAATCTAATTTATCACTATTATAGACTCTAGTAAACTCTGTACCAAAATTCACAACTGCAAATTGAACTACTATATGACTACCAGATTGCAACACTAAATCCTTTTTATTACTTTGATATAGTAGGTTTAAAGGAAACAATAATTCATCTTTTACTGACTCATTAAAATGTTGAGGATGTTGAACTACCACCGGCTGTCTATCCAAATTTATAGAGTGATATATATCAAAATCCATTGGTGAAATGGTTAAATGAAAATCTTCAGCAATTTTTCTTTTTAGATCACTAAATGAATTTAAACCATCAATATAAACTCTTTCTGCTCTATTATTTATATGAACTCCATAGAAATAACCTTTATTATTTTTTTTTAAAAATTCTAACATTGGTATACAAATTATATATATTTAAAAAATGAATTATATAAACCAAAAAAAACCTAAAATTGTCCAAATAAAGTTAATAATTTTAGAGATTTTAATAATAAACTAAAAATTTAATTTTATTGTATATTATTGTTATTGTTATTGGAAGAGAATTGTTTTTGAACTTTATGATAATATTCCAATTCATCTAAACTGACAGAGGGCACCAATTTATTAACAGCTTCAACAAAGTGACATTGTTCCACTATTAATTTTTGATCTCCTTGGTTTTCCTCTTCATCATCAGGTGTGATTTGATTAGTTTTAATGAGTTCTTGTAATTTGAGAATTCTTTCTTTCATTGCATTTGCAAGAGCATCTGAACAAAGTGCATAGAAATCAGCACCTGTTAAATTCATTGGACATGATTCGACAATAGCTCTGAGATCTACTGTTTCACCCAAATTGAATTTTCTTACTAGTGCCTGAACAATCTTTAACTGATTTTCTTTATCTTGTGAGATTCCTAGATAGAGAAGTCTATCTAATCTCCCAGGTCTCATTAAACTTTTGTCTAGTAGATCTGGTCTATTGGTTGCGCCAATAATGAATACATCAGATGACTTTTGCATACCATCTAGTTCAGCTAGTAATTGTGATACAACACGATCCATTACACCACCAGAATCTGCGCCATTACCTCTTGAAGGTGCCAAAGAATCAAGTTCATCAAAGAATATAACACAGGGTTTAGCTTGTCTGGCCTTATTGAATATCTCTCTAATATTCTTTTCAGACTCACCAATGTACATGTTGATGAGCTCAGGTCCTTTTACAGATAAAAAGTTTAGAGAACACTCTGTAGCAATTGCTTTTGCAAGAAGTGTCTTACCAGTACCTGGTGGACCATACAATAAAATACCTGATCTCTTACCAATACCAGAAGCAAATAAGTGGGGGTGTTCAAGTGGTAGTTGAATTGTATCCATAATCTCTGATTTTACATTTGCCAAACCACCAACATCATCCCATTTGACATTGGGTATCTTTGGAGCACCTATACTTGATGATTGGTACTCTTGAATTTCACCTAATGCCGATGAGATATCTTGTTCATTCAGGGTAAATCCACAATTACAAATCTCCAGTGCTGTAACTCCACTACTTTTTAGATACTTTCCACTTAGTACTCTTTTAATTGCATTAAAACATGTTTTTTGTATCAGACTTTGTAAATTACCAGGAAGAAAAGATGCAGTTCGAATTGCAATATTTTTCAATGAAATGGATTGATCTAGTGGCAGTTTAATAGGTCTGCTTGTAAGTTGTTTTAGTACTTGTAGTCTTTGACCTTCATCAGGAGCATCCAATTTAATCTCATGTTTAAACCATGATCTAACCTTACCAGACATCTCTTCAAGACTCTCAACAGTTGCTGATACAATAAATGGAAGTGGACTAGATGACTGTCTTTCCATTATCACCGATAGAGATTCCTTCAAAACCAGATAGACATTAGACTCTTTCTTCTCCTGCTGCATTGACATTGTAGGTGATTTCTCTAGAACTTCAAAGTTCTTTAAAATCAACAATACCGGTGTGTTCAATGAAGAATCCAGAAGAGTTTGTTTTAACAGCTCATCTTTTTTTTGTTCTTGGAAATTATAGATATCATAACAATCAACTTCATGGCATTGTAGACCCAATTCATCGGCAACTTGTCTCAACAGTGTAGCTTTTCCAGTACTTTTAGGACCATGTATTAAAAGTGTGCAAATAAAATCCAGATTGAATTTCAGAGGTCCCATAAATGGTTCAATTAGATCTAGTATCAACTGATACTCTTTTTTATAGACACTCTTGTAAAGGGTGTTTTGTACATTATCAGTAGATAATGAGTAATAAGAATTCATATTCACTGGTAGATAAGAGTGGCTTGAACCCTCTTGAATAATTGAAGTTACACCTGTATCAATTTGATAAAGTGAATCATGATCATTTAGTGAACTGTTACTACTATGTATAGATTCCACTTTAAAATATATTAATTTACTACTATGAATTTTGTTGGGTATTTGTAATGTCTCGTGGCATTCTTCACCATCATCAACTTCCTTTTTAGATTGTACTATACTACTATGTGGTACTGTAAATATATCACCTTCTTTCATTATTCTCTTTTCCGAAAAGTAGAATTTTAACTGTTCTGCATAGGATTGGTAACCACTAGAATGTTGTGATAGTACTCTACTTATCTTTATTCTATTTGCAACTGTAAAATTATTATTATTTATAACTATTAATTGAATTTTTTGAGGTGGTGTTGTAGCACTAGTAGCTATTGATTGTGAAATTTGATATTTTAGATTAAATAAAGATAATGGTGGTAGATATACAATATCATCTTCTAGTATATTATTATTACTATTGGATACTGAATATATTCTACATATTATTGTACTCTTATTATGTAAGTTACTTAACTTTATCAAAGAAGAATTGAATAAATTCAAATTCTTTAAAGTCTTGATATTTACAAGTGCGTCTATTTGATTATTATATTCAGTATGCTGAAGCTCTTGCTCAAATAGTGTATTGATATGACTATTATTACTAAAAACTGATTCTAAACATTTAATTATTATATAATTGGACTGAAATAGACCAGGTGAATAATGAAATAAATTATTTCTATTATTACTGATATTCGTAGGATGAATAATAAAACTAGATAATTTTAATGTACTATTGAGTGGTTCTAATGATTTAGAATATTTTTCTTCTTTTTCTTGTTTTAGTATATCATCACTATTAGGTTTCAATAATCTATCAATAATAATTTGGTCATCAGGTGCCAAGACTATGATAGTTGTTGATACTCCAACTGACCCTTGTATCAAAGGATAACATTCCAATGTTTTGTATTTAAATTTACCATCATCTAACTCTATTATATTACTATTGGTATTAGATGGAGAAGACTGAATGAAAACCAATGACTTATCAATTAAGTCTCTTCTAAATGACTCTTTTGCTAGATACTTTGTTATTCGATTTGCGTTACTATTTGATGATTGGTCTTGTTGATCTATTGACTCATTAAATGATTCTATATCACTAGATAAAAGTACAACTCTTTCTAATATAGTGTGATTTTTAAGAATAGGTTGTAAATGTATTTGATCTTGATTAGATAGAGATAGATAGTTTGCTAGCTGACTGGATATTATAACTATATCATCTCTAGGTGTAACTACTCCATTACTATCAAATGATGATACTAGGTCATCGACATCTATACTAAAGTTAATTGTAAAATTTACTAAATTCTCTACTGTTGATGTGTTGGGTAATGTTTGAGTTGAATGAGTGAATAATCTATTTAACTTTCTTATAAATAGAAAATAATCGTCAAATGTATCAATACTACTATTGGAAATACATGTAAAGTTTATAATAATATTATCTAATGAGCATCCAAATTCTTTACTTGAAAATACATTATTATCAATGACTAAAACTTTAAAATATTGTTTTGTCAATAAACACTTGTGCATTCTTAAAAGAAAAATGAAAATTAAAAAAAATAATCAATTCTGATAAATATTCGGTTTACTAAATAAGTATCTGTGTTAAATATATTTTAGAATGTATTACATCTTTGTGCACTTTTATTACAATAATGTGTCATTTTTATTTGATTAAAAATTAAAGAAAATTTACAAAAAAGATTTGATTTAGAAACAATCTTTATTATAATTTGAATTGGTTTTTAAAAAATAAATTATTATACATTAGCAAAAGCAATATCTCTTAAATTTATATGAAGTTCTGAAGCCAAAACCCAATAAAAATCCAAAAAAAATTATTTATCATAAAAATCTAATTTTTTTTTTTTTTTGATATTCTCTTTTGTTTTTTTAAATTAGCTATTTGATCAATATATTTGAATTTGTTGTTCAAGATATTTATTTTTGTACATTAATCCACTCACTTGTAAAATAAATCCAATAAAAGAACAGAACAAAATATGGTATTCCACTCAAGTTTCAATGATGACCAAGGTCAATACAGATTAGTAGGAAACTGGCCACTTTTACCAGTTAAAACTACACAAAAAGGACCAGCTCCAAAAGGAGGTAAGTTTTTAATGTGGAATTAGGAAACTTTTATAACATTAGTTCAAATCCCTCAATATTGGAATATGCAAAAGACAAGAGGGGGGAGGGAATGACTCATGAGAAAATAGCTATGAAAATTGAAGTTTTTCTATTTTTTGAAATTGATATTAACATTAAGAATCAAATTGTATATATTTAGACCCAAATCAACCTGATATTATTGATGAAGCATTGGACTTATTCAAAGCTAATATATTATTCCGTAATTTTGAAGTACAAGGAAATGGTGACAGAGTATTGATCTATTTGACATTGTATATCACAAAATGTTTATTAAAGATTGCCACAATGAACAAGGCTGATGCAGAAAAGGCACTCTTTTTAGTTGCTCAAGAACAATTTGCAGTTCCAGGTGAACAAGCATTTGCATTGGGTGGTTATGTAACTATTCCAAATACCAGAGATGCCACTGACACTATTCGTCAAACTCTCACTCAATTGAGACTTGAAATGGGTTATCGTCTATGTTCCAGAGTTTACGCTTTGGATGCTGCCAGACCAAACAAATGGTGGTTATGTTTCAGCAAGAGAAAGTTCTTAAACAAAGCTCTTTAAATTCAATGATCGTCCCTCTTTTAAACCTTTGCTACAACAAAACACATAAACAATCCAAAATAAGAAAAATAAACAAATATTTATACTAGTAAATCTCAATAACACTCCTGAAGTACAAAACACACTTTGTTTAACGTTTAAAGTGAACTATTTTTGGAAATAAATAATTATAAAATCACAAGACAACAAATCCTGAAAAACTAACATCAACACTAATTACAATAATTATGAATAATAAGGTGATATGTTTAAATTTATTAATTCATTTTTGATAGATTGATTAACAGGTTCACAAAATTGAATAGATAGTGGGCGATTATGTCGATTTAATAGAATTGCCTTCAAAAGTAGTGGTCCATGGGATGCTATCAGTGGATAATCAGAGAGATTAATGTGTTTCAATGTGCAATGGGTAGACAATAACTTGTACAGTTTTAGATCAGCTCCTTTAGCAATTTCAAATTGATCTATATTTTCAAAATATATTGAAACTAATTTACTTTTGCATAAGGCATTGAAATATCTTGTGATATCATATGACATGATAAAACAATTTTGTAAATCCAGTCGTCTAAGTGAGGAATTATCTCTCTGAGTGCTTAGTAGAAGAGTTTCTAATGGTTCAAATTCAATGATAAATGACTTGAATTTCAGAGTCTCTATTGTACTATTTTTACAGATACTTTGTAAAAATATTTCTTTTAGAATATATTTGTAATTACCAGTGTAGTCCAAAGATAGTTCAGTGAGTGATGTAATGGTACTGGCTAATAGTTCTAAATTGTTTTTATCTAGAAATTCTCCAGTTTCTATATTTATGTTAATTTTTAGACATTTTAGATTCTGAAAATGGTGATTGAAAATTGGTTCTAAAGGTCCAGTTACGAAAAGATTAGCGATATTGGATACATTTTCCCAATGACCATATAAATCTATTCCTAAATTTAAAGTTTGTAGAGTTGTATTATTGATTTTATAGAATGAATGTGGTTCTCTAGTACCCTTTAAATCATCAAAATAATGCTTAAGAGTCTTATTGCTATTTAATAGTAACACTGAATCTGGGATATTGAGAACAGATCTTCCAGTAGTATACAAATGAGTCAGTGAGTTGTTATTACAAAGATTATGAATAGCCAATGGAGAATATCCATCAGTTTGTTTGGAATTATCTAAGACTAGATGTTCAATAGTTGAGCTTTTAAATAGTACTTCAAAGTATGTACTATTCTCTACCGTTGCTTGTGATATTGTAAACTTTCGAATGGTAACAGGTGGTAAAAACCAAGTGAAGCTTTCAGCAAAACTATATAGATATCCACCCCACATAACATCAAGTTCAGTCACATTCAATTCTGATACAGTAGATACTAAATCATCATGAAATTTTACTTTCTCTCTAGATTCCATATTCACACGAACTCTATTAAGTTCAGTAAAAAGGTGGTTTTTCATCTTCGACAAACTTGTATATTCCATGACATATTTCGATTCTTTACTTCCCAGTATTTTAATTTCATTATTGTCAGGGTTAAATGTACCAACAGTTTCCACACTTATACCATCAAAGTGAATATTAAATCTCTTTTTAAGTTTCACTACTAATTCAAATTCCAATGAATTTTTAATAACAATTCTAGGGAACTTCAAATACTCTAAAGCTTTCTTGAAATCTTTAGATATAAAAGCTAATCTCTTTATAATGCTTTCTATACATTCAATTTTCTTATCAGGTAGATTCTCAATATGGTTTTGATAGACATTGATATACAATTGTAATATATTTCCTAAGATGTAATGCTGTGTAATAATCATTACCTATTTGATTTTACTTTGTACAAAGCTAGGAAAAAATTGTTTTATAAACTTCTGATTTCTTACATGTTTTTTCAATTCAATGACCAAAATAGCAAAATAAAAAAGAAATTAGAAAGAATGCATTATATTATCGGAATTTAAATGTAATCTTTTTAAAATTTATTGATAGTAGGTGGGAGAATTAATTTAAATATAATATTTAAAAAAAAGTGGGGATGGAGTAAAATAGTGAAATGTTGATCGATTGTTAATATTATTATATTGGTTCCAATTTGTGTACTGGGATAATTGATTTCTTCCAATAATTATATTCATTCCACTGCTCATCGACACTATGTTTAATTTGACAAGGGAACATATCCTGAACTAGATCATTAAGTTTAGTGTAGGTTTTGTTGTAGGTTGTATTGGTGGTATTGATAACACCCAGAGCATTGATGGTAAATGTCTTACCTTTTGGTACACCAACAGCATTGTAAGCAATGGCATCAGTTATTCTATTTCCAAAACCAGCATAGAAAGGTGTGGATCCAGGTGGGAATATATTTTGAATATCTTGTAGACATGCAATTTTGAATTCCTCTGGATTTCTCTTGATTACTTCTCTGTTTAGACTACTTAATAGTCTGTTAGGTGACATGAATACAGGTCCTTCTGGAAGTGTAAATTGACTCAATGAAGGTGGATGACTTATAACAGTTGTCATATTACTACCACTACTACTATTACCATTATTATTACTACTCGATGATGATCCATTACTAATCGTAGTTGTGGATTGTATAGTTGAAGAAGACATTGATGACATTGTAACTGAATTTACGTTATCATTACTACCTGAACTAGGTACTCCAGATGGGTTGTTTGTAACTAATTGTGAACTGGGACCTGTGATATTGGTGCCTGTTTGAGGATTCAATTGACTAGGGTTACCTAAGTTAACTTGAATACTAGTATTAGCATTTTGAATACCAATGCTACCCTGTTGTTTAACAGATGATATATAAGTACGAGTCAGAGCAGCTTGTCCAATAGCTCTACTAGTTAGATATATAACCTGGTAGCCGTTCTCCTTGATATTCGAATACAATTCAGCAACACCAATATGTGACCAATCTTTACCAATCAATGGTAACACTTGACCAAATACATCAGATTTTGTGATGGTACCATCAATATCAGATATAACAATCTTACTTGTATTATCCCACAGATATATAGATGCTGATACCTCTCTGGTACCTTGTAAAGTTGATGAAACACTAAATGTAATTCTATTAGCACCTTTTCTCAACCCCAAAACCGACAATTGTTCCGAAGTAGGTCTTAAAGTTTTCTTTGTGAATTTCTTGTGTTCATAACCAGTTTGACCGTTATTAGGTACATTTATAGGTTGAGATGCAGTACCAGGAACCTGTGCATTCTTTGATTGATCAGACTTCCACCACCAATTCTTCCAAGATGATTTTGTAGCTGGTTGCTGTTGTTGTTGCTGTTGTTGCTGTTGTTGAGGAGAATGTACCTGTTGTTGACTAGGGGTTACACTAGATTTACTAGGTAACCCAGTACCAGATTGTGAAGATACCAAAGGTGTAGATAACCTCTCTTGTTTATCTAAAATCTTCAGCTGATCCAAAGTCTCTTGAGGTATTGGTCTATTAAATATCAAATGTGATAATATCACATGACCAGCAACAGACCATGGATAATAATGTCCACCAAATTTAGCAACCAAATGTGGATTCTTTAGTAAGGATAAATCCTGACTAAACTGTTCAAAACCAATAAGATACTCTCTAAAAAATGCATCTTTCTCTTCTGGTTCATTTTGTAAATTCCTATCTTGAATCAAATGACCACACAATGATAACTGTATATTTGACAATAAATTACCAGAGGATGGTGATTTTTTAAAATTTCTACTACTATTTGGAGTGTTATTCAATGAAAGTGGTGGAAATTCCTTTAAATCATTAAGTTTTGGTGTGGATTCCAATGGAGTTGATTGTACCAATTTCATTGATGTTGATTCCAAAACTGGTGATATATTCAAAGGTGATTCTATATTATTATTATTATTATTATTAGTATTTACAATGTTTTCTTTTACAATAGTTGCATAGGTTTCATCAAGTGGTTCCAATGAATGAAAGCTGTTAGTTAATGGTTGTTGATGTTCTTGTTGTTTTTGTTGTTGTTCCTCTAGTTCCTGTTGTTCTTGTTCTTCATCTAATAGGAAGATTTCACCACCATCAATGATATTGTTGATTCTTGGTGATGAACCTCGTATGGATCCATTTAGATTTTGGGTAGATGTGTTGGAAGTAGTAGATGATGCTACAGTATTGCTAACTGGTGGTACTTGTTTGATTATAAATGTTGGTTCTATAGTTGATGAAGGGGATGTTGATAGTACATTAGATGGTTGTGATGGTTGTGGTGGTGTTTGACTACCACTGTTAGCATATGTCGATGTAGTTGTTGTATTGTTATTTAAAATATTATTTGAAGAGGTATTGGTACTGTCTTTCTTATTGAATATCTTTAGGAAAGATCTTGTCCATCCTTGAGGTGGTTGTTGACTATTTACTCCATCTACCTGTGACTGAAACTGGATATCATCACTTGAGGATACTAATGAAGAGGAATTAGATAGTGGTGATGTTGGAGTTACAATCTGAGTATTTTGAATATCTTGTTGAGTTGCATCTGATGATGATGATTGTGTTGTATCATTTTCATTATCTGTAATTTCAGTAACTTGATGTTCAGCACTAGTATTAATACTATTCTGTTGTTGCTGTTTATTTCTTCTAATAAACTTTGGAAAACCACCCCATCTCCAAACTCTAGGTTCAGTCTCAGAATCGGACGAAACCTCACTATTTACATTACTACTACTACTTGTAGTATTAGTAGCTGCAGTAGTAGTTGTAGTAGTTGTTGTCTTATTTATAATATCTGCATCATAATTTATAATATAACTACCAATAGGGGAATCAATTTGAATCTCTTCATGTTGATCTATAATTATACATATATATTACACGAAATTGTTAGAGTGTGTGAGTGTGGGTATAAATTTCAAATAATAAAAACACATACTCTTTTGAGTAGACTTTGATTTTACTTCTTGAGAAATTATAATCTCTTCTAAAGCCTCTGTTAATGGTTTAAGTTGTTGATTGTTACTACCATTACTATCGATTTTAGCATTCTTTGTATTGGTATTAGTAACAGGTTTAGTAGTTGTAGTTGTAGTTGTTGTTGTGGTAGTTGTAGTTGTACTACTGTTATTAGGTTGAATATAGGTACGTGAACTCATAAATTCGGTTACCAGTTCCTCTGTTGACTGATGTCTATTGACACGACCTGGTTTGGGTGAGGTTATAGGTGAAGTTGCAAGTATAGAAGGTACAGGTTCCTCTGTTTCCTCTACAAAGAAGGCTTCACCTGCATGTCCTAGTTTCATCTGCAGATTAGTTTTCTGATTGTTTACATAGATGCTAACAATCTTCTCTGAGGAACTAATGAGTTGTAGTTTACCGAAACGAACATGAAATGGTGTGCATTTAAGTGTACCATCTAGTTGTGGTATAACCAAAATATCAATGGCACCACTTAGAGTAGCTGCATTTAAATTCAATGAACTTTGTACTTGGTCAAATAACTTTTCAACGTAATTCATTATTATTTGAACCTGCGTGTGTTGTGTGGGTGGGTTCACTCACAATATTCTCTATTTATAATAAAAATGAATTTAAATATACAACTCTCTCTTTTCTCTTCTCTGTTCTCTGATATCTATGTTTGCTCTAAATTTGATATTTTTTTAAATAAATAACACTATATATGATAAAGATTTTTATTTTTTACAAATAAAGTGTTATTATTATAAATTCATAGTTATAGAAAAGAAGTAATATATACCAGGTAATAAAATTTTAACAAGATTATCTTTGATTTGCAAAAATCTATTTTTTTTATTTTTTCAAAAATATTTAAATTAAAATAAAATTATAAAAAATTAAAATAAATCAATTTCCCAAATTAATCTGAATTTGGGAGGACTATTCGGCATTATAGATCAAAAAAGTTAATGTTTGCATTTATTTAAATTATCATAAGTAGCTTGAAATTTTTTTTCAGAAATTTAATTTTTTTTTTTTTTACTAATTTTTTGAGTTTTTTTGTTTGTTCAACAGTTCACAACATATATGAGTAATAACACTTCACAATACAATCCAAATGAAACTGTTTTCTCGATAAATTTATCTACCAGTACAAAGAAATGGAATTTAGCTAAATTTACAACTAAAGTTGATATACCATCATTCACTAAACCAGTGAAGATGTATAAACCTGATCCTACAAAACCAAAGGAGGAACCGGTATCTACTACGACGACTACTACTACAACTACTGCAGGTGGTGGTTCGGGTACAAGTAGTAATGGTACTGGACCTGATGGTGTTAAACCAGCATTTAACTATCAACAGAATAAATTCAAGAGACGTTATGATAACAGACCTGTGAATCCCAAGACTATACCTTGGAGATTAGAGGACAGTCAATCGAAACACTCGTTTCAAGGTACAATGGAAGGAAATGAATCATCATCTTCCTATTATTTGTTTATGTTTCAGAGTGATGGAAGTATTAAGGCTGTTCCTTGTGATGATTGGTATACTTTTAAACCAAAGAAAGATGTGACTGTATTGACAACTGAAGAAGCTGAAATGGCAATGAAACAAAAGAATTTAGAGTGGGATTTCCTGACTTCGAAGATTTCAAAAAAATCAGCAGATTCAAATGGTGGTGGTGGAAATGTGGGTGGTGGGATGTTGGGGGTTTCGGTAAAGAAGGAGAATTCGAAATCTGAGCAGATGAGAGATGATTCTGATAGAGAGGATATCTATGGAAATGGGAATGAAAAAGAGGAGTCTTATAGGGGTGATGATGACGCTCCTGATTTTGAATCGAGATTTGATGATGATGATGATGACTATAACCTCGATGACTTTGATAAGAATGATGATGATGATGGTGATGAAAAGGAATCAAAATTGACAGAGACTGGTAAACATCTTAAAAAAGTTTTAAAGAAACAGCAAAAAGGGTCAGACGACGAGGATGATGATGACGATGATGATATGTTCAAAAAGATGAAGGGAAATGAAGATGAAGAAGATATTGAAGAGGAGGATGATGATGAATTTGTATCAAAGATTAAATTAAAGTTAGGTGGACAGCAACAGCAGTCTAATGATAATGGGAATGGAAAGAATGGTTCGAGTTCACCTACAAGTTCCAATCCACCATCGCCACCTAATACCACAGGATCATCTACATCTCCAAACAATGATAAAAAGAAAAAGAAATCAACAAAAGAAAAGAAAGAAAAGAAACCTAAAAAGAATAAGTCAACAGATTCTACTGATACCAGAGATCATAAGAAACATAGAAAGGAATCAGATCAGGATACAAGTACTAGTACCAGTGCTGCTAGTACTACTACAACTACAGCACATCCTGTATTCAATGAAGAGGAAGTTAAAAAGGTTTTACAAAAGAAACAAAAGATTAAATCTAAGGATCTTATTAAATATTTTCAACATTCACTTAGAGACCCTACCGTACATGCCACTTTTGTACCTATTATACATAAAGTTGCCACCATTTTAGAGGAAGGAGGTGACAAATATCTCATTCCAAAAAATAATTAAATTATTACACTATTATAAAAAAAATGAGATAAATTATCTCATACGCCTTTTTTTTAAATACAATTAAATCGATTGGGAGATATTGCTCACAACAATTATTTATAAAAAATTTTTTTTATTGATTTTCAATGAAACTATTGTTACCTAGTTTTATTCAATATTTACTAAATGAAAATAAAGAATTAAAACATCAAACTTTATATCAACATTTATGTGATAATAGAATATTATTATCAGAGGAGTTAAACTCATATTTATTGATAATCAAAGATAGTAGTGATCATTGTGAATTCAATGAATTTTTATTTAAAAGTATAATAATAATATCAGATAATAGGAGATATAATAATAATAAGTTTTCAAGTAACCTTAATCATAATGATATATCAAAAGAGATTGAAAGTAATGTCAGATATCAGAGTTTTATTACTGATATTGTAACGAATCAAATAGAGAACTATGATAATATTCTATGTCACAAAGCTGATAAAGTATATCTACACACACTATTGAGTTTTATTCTATCGAATGGACATCTCTATAGACTATATGCACATTCACATTTCTCTTTGATTAGTGATATTCTGATTCAAGATATATTTATAGTATTTTCACCAAACAGTAATCAATTTATTCAGATTTCAGGTACACCAGTACTAGATCTTAGAACTCCAAATATTACTAAACCAACTACCAATCACAATAATAATAATAATAGTAAATTGAAGAATGGTAATATTAAATTTAAGAATAATAGTAAAACAATAGAAATAGTTGATTTTAAATCAATTAAATTACATCAACATTTATTTTATTCAAAATGTAAATCAAAATTGAATCCATTCTATTTTATAAATACTTTAAAAGTGAATTCTAAAAGAAGTAGTAGGAAATTAATTTGGTATATATTTAGTTGTAATTTCCAGTGTTTTTCAAAATCACATCCACCTCCTAGTAACATTAGAATAGATAATGGATTTCTTCCAATGGTTTCATTGTTTACTAAGGTATTAAGTAATTTAAAATCTATACCATATGGTGCTATTTTAAATTCAATGGTTATACAATATAAACAAAAACTACCAAGTTCTCAATCACAGTCGTCGTCATCGAGAACATCATCACAGAGTCTAAGGAATAAAATAGAGTCACTAATTCACAAAAATATAGCAATGAATGTAGTTTGTAATTGGTTAGTAACTATAACTATGAAACTATTTGACAATAGAGATGAGGTTTGGGGATGTTTGCATAATGAAAAACAAATGTTTCATCAAGTTTCTTTATTTATTAGAATGTCAAAGTACCAGGAAATGTCAATTGATGGAATTTTACAAGGATTTCAATTGGAAAAGTTCTTTGGTGGTAGATACAACTCAGTAGTAGTTGCTAAATTTCTGTGGTGGTTATTTGAGTGTATATACACTCCATTAATTATAAACTATTTCTATAGGACTGAAACTGGTGTTGGCTCAGGTTATTATCTAAAGAGTGACTGGTTCCAACTAGAATCATTGCAAATGGAGCAATATTCACTACACTTTAACGAGATACCATGTGATGAAAAACACATTTCACTCAATAGATCTTTTGGTCCAATTTCATTGAGATTTGTTCCAAAAAATTCTCAAATGAGACCAATATTGAATTCTTCAAAGAAGGAAAAACAAATACTGGTCTCAACGTCAGGTTACTCATTCAAGAGTTTGACATTTTCAAAATCAGTAAATTGGGAACTCTCTAGAGCCATTCTTCCAGTTTTAAATTATGAGATTAAAAATCAACCTCATTTACTAGGATACTCTGTAATGTCTAAAACTAAACTTTTACATGACTTTATTGGTATTAAAGACGAGTTTATGAAATTGAAAATGGAGGGTGTTGATGTATGTTTTCAAGTTTTAGACATACAGAAATGTTATGATAATATCCAACAAGATAAGCTTTTAAGTGTATTAAAGAAACATGTTTTTCAATCTGATAAATACACTCTGAATAGATTGGCAGCAATAGAGACTAGTAAGTCTATAATATGCAAGATTATAGCTCAGTCTAATTCCAGTAGAGATTCTCCAACTTTACAGCAGATTGTTAAAAGAAATTTTCCAGTAAAAGATATTAAGAATGGTTTGGTGGTTCAAGTTCAGAAATATCCAATAATGCAAATTACCAAGCAGGCATTGGAAAATAGATTGTTTAATGAATTTCTAAAGGGTAATTTGGTGGAACTTAATCATACATTTTATCAAATGTCAATGGGTATACCACAGGGATCCAATATCTCAACAATTCTGTGTTGTCTCTATCTAGGTGATTTTGATAACCATGTTCTCAGTCCAAAATTCCAAAAAGAAAATACATTTAATTATGTTGGTAGATTTATTGATGACTATCTACAGATTACAACATCAGTTCAGAATCTAAATACCTTACAGTATTTGTTGACTAGTCAAAATAACAATGATTACAATCTCAGTTGTAACAGTGGAAAATCTAAAAACTACATTAGCCAACATTCCAATAGAGGTTGTATAGTAAAAGATGGAAACTATTTTATTCCATGGTGTGGATTTTTAATCAATGTTCATACATTGGAATTCCAATTTGATTATTCTAGAATCAAACATATGAAACAATTATTCATATCCATTCCTCACCCAAATAGCTGGAAGAAATCTTTATTAAAGTTTTTAGAACATCACAGTTGTATAGATTTAATATTATTACATTCTAAACTGAATAGTAAAAATACCATTATAGTTAATATCTATCAATCACTCCTCTTTATATCCATTAAATTTGTATCTTGGGTATTACAATTCGATTCCCAATTCTCATTAGGATTATCAGCTTTAACTAAACAATTACATAGTAGGTTACCTATTAACATATGCATAGATATACATTTTAAATATTCATATTAACAATATTAATTTAAAAGGGGTAATACTTAATTTTTTAAAAGTATTTTTTACTAAATATGATAGATATTTAAAGTCAGTACAAATATATTGGGGAACTTTGAAATTAATGTTTTTCAAAGCAATATTAACAATACTAAAAAGAAAAAATACACAATTTCAAAATTTAATTTTGTTATTTGAAAACTATTTAAAAACTAATATACATCAATTAAATTTCTATGATATATTAAATAATAAAAATATTCATGAGGATATATTTAAAATTGATTATTAAAGTTAAAAAATATTATATTATTATTACTATTTATTTATTTAAATTAATGCAAATTTCTTTAGTGAAGTAATAACAGCATCAATAGAATCTACTTTAACACCACCAGTTCTCTTTGGAGGTTCTTCAACGGAGATTGTTTTTAGATTGGTATTGGTATCAACACCGAGTTCTTGTGGTGTTAAAACTTGTAATTCAGCTTTTTTAGATTTCATAATATTTTGTAATTTTGCATATCTTGGTTCATTTAGACGAAGATCACATGTAATGATTGCTGGTAATTTCATTGATAGAGTTTCAAGACCACCATCAATTTCTCTGGTTACTTTAACAGAGTTTGGTGAGGATTTGTCAATATCAACTTTACTGGCAAATGTAGCTTGTGGCCAATTCAAAAGACCAGCTAACATTTGACCAGTTTGATTTGAGTCATCATCAATTGCTTGTTTACCTAGAATGACAAGATTTGGTTTCTCTTTATCTACTAGTTTCTTTAAGAGTTTTGCTACTGCTAATGGCTGTAAATCTGTTGTTCCACCGTCTACATGAATACCTTTATCAGCACCCATTGCAATTGAACCTCTGATTGTCTCTTGACATGTTTTAGGTCCCATTGATACTGCAACAACTTCAGTTGCAATACCTTTTTCTTTTAATCTGATTGCTTCTTCAACTGCAATCTCATCAAATGGATTCATACTCATCTTTACGCCATTTGTTTCAACTCCACTCTTATCACCTTTAACTCTAATTTTTACAGCATAATCTACTACTCTCTTAATTGGTACTAATACTTTAAATGACATTGTATATTATGTGTTTATTCTGAAGATGAACTTCTAAATTTACAAAATAAAAAAAAAAAAAATTTAAAAAAACACTTTACAATGATTTACAGGTGCACAAAGGGTTTTGTTTATTTACAAATTTGAAGAATTTAATGATTAAAATTATTTCTGTTTTTGATATTGTTGAAATATTTCTTTAAACTCATCAGTATGTTTCATGTTATTTAAATATTTATCTAGATCCAATTCAGCATCATTTTCATTAAAACTAGTTGGAATATCTATATCTTCTAAAAGTTCATTTAATTCTGGATTAGAATCAACACCCAATTTCATATTTAATTCTTTTAATTGTTCAATATCATCATTATCAAAGTTCTCATCTTTTAATAGATCAGGATTCTTAATGTATTCTGAAAATAATTGATTGAAATTCATATTACTATCCTTACTACTACTATTACTTTTATAAGTAACTTCATCTTCATCCCTATATCTATATACCCCATCATCTCTATTGAATTGTGATTCTAAATTACTAATTCTACTAGATCCCATATGTCTACGTACACTATCTTCATCAAAATTCAATTTCTGTGCTGTCTCTAAGAAATCTTTCATTTGATTATGATCAACATTACCTGATCCACTATTACTACTACTATTGTTACTATATTTACTATTACTATTACTACTACTACTACTACTACTATTATTATTAATAATATTTTGAGTTGCTTTTGAAGTTGACATTTTTTCTAAGATTTTCATAACATCATCTTCATTGTCTAAATTGAGACTTTCCAACTCTCGATCAGTAACACCATATTCTTCATCTTCATCAAAGTCATCCAACTCCATATTATTAAATTTCTTTAGGTTATCTTGAAATTCTTTTTCTTCATTCTCCAAATCCATCATGGACATGTTAAAGTATTCTTCAGGATTACCTTTCATTGCATTTTTGAATTGTGGTAATAAATCATTAAAACGTGCATCCAATTCCTTTACAGTGTCTTTTGGCATCTCATCTACAAGATTAGATAATTTAGACATATAATCACTAAATATTTCATTTTCCTCATTTTTACCTTTACCCAAAAGTTCCTCGGAATGGAATTTAGCCCACTTGTCAATGGCACCTTGACTTACAGGTTCACCATACTCATCCGTTGGTGTCTCTATATTACCATCTTGCCATACCACCTTCTCAGGAATACCCGAGTGAGCGTTAATCAATCTCTTTTCACGATCAATAAGTTTTTCAGTTTCCGATTGAGCATACTTTTGAGAAGACTCTGACAACAATCTATCAAATTGATTTAAAACATCTGATAATGGTTCATTCTTTGAGAATACATCTAGATGTTCTCCTCCTTGTTCTTGCAGTTCTTCAATATACTTTCTATTTAGATATTCTTCACGTTCAGGTAACTTTTCAGTCATATCAAATCTCTGATTTTCACCATCATCTTCGTCATCAAATCTCATAATTTCATCATCATCGTCGTCATTTTCCATTTTTGCAACTTCCAATTCATCAAAATCTCTTTCACCATTAACTATATTACCACTGATTGGACTGGTTTTTTGAATTTCCATTTCCTGGTCCTGTACAGTACCGCTACTAACTCCTCTTTCTAAAAGTTCATTAGGATCTTGATTATCATCTACATTTAACATATCATCAAGAGAGAAGTCCTTTTCTTTAAATCTATTTTTTAAAATTTCTTTTTGTATTTCAATATCACGTTGTTCTTCGAGTTTTCTAATTTCACTGTAATCCAATTCCTTGTTATCATCTTCATCCTCTTCATCAATATCACCCAAATCCACATCCAATTTCTCTTTAATTTGTTGTTTTAGTTCTGGAGTTATAGTCTCAGTTAGATACTTAAATTGTTCAGTTTTACCCAAAGCATCTGTTAGAATAGTTCCATAGTTCTCCATCAACTCTGATAATTCCTCTGTTCTACCATTTTCATTCAGTACCCTAACCATAGCCATACCAATATCCACATTTATAGGATGACTCTTTGGATATAATGTACCCATGATCTTAAATGCCTGTTTTAGGTAAGGTTCAGCTTCTTTATATTTACCTTCCTCTACTAAATACTCTGAATAGTTACTATAAGAAACACCCAAAAGTTCATCTTTAAGCCACATATTCTTATTTCTCTTAAAAACCGTTGGATTGAATTGATAGAATTCCTTCCAATACACTTCCAACAAATCGATACTTTGTTTACATTTCATTAAAGCTTCATCATATCTCTCCAATCTCACTAGAGACTCTGCTGAATTATTTAAAAGAATTGCATAATCTCTTAAATCAATCTTTGATCTATCCGACACAAACACACATCTAGTATGTACCAAAGCCCTATTAAAAGACTCCAAAGCCTCTTTCCAACGTTGATTCTCTTGATGTGTAAAACCAATAGCACTCAAAGCTTTTCCTAATTTAACCTCTTTATCAATTAAATCAGGGTCTGTTAACTTTCTCTGTGATGACACAGGAACTAGAAAATCCAGAGTACTATCAGTCTCATATGGTGGAGGTCTTGGTACAAAAGGCTCTTGTTTTGATGGATCATATAAATTAAAATTCAAATTTTCTTCTTTTTCAATACTAGTTGAATAAAATGATTTTAATCTATTATTTATGCTATTACTATTGTTATTATTATTATTCCATATTAATGTACTTTTTGATTTGGTATTGTTATTGTAGTTGTAAATTGATGATAATCCAATATTCTTTAATGAATTTATAGTATAATTCAAACAAACATTACTTGTTGGTTTATATTTAAATAAATTTAAATATTTACTGTTACAAAGTAGTTTATTCATTTACTTTGACTCAAAAGATGTAAAAAATAAAAAAAAAAAACAAATCAATCAAAACCCTTCTTTCGGTCGGTTTTTTGAATTTTTAATACACATTTTGATAACTTTCAACCACACAATGAATAAAAATAAAAATCAAAAAAGAAAGTTTGAAGATATATATAAAGAAGAAATAGAAGATGAAGAAATAGTAGAAGATGATAAAGAGGTAGATGAAGATGAAGAGGAAGAATATAATAATGATAATATAGAGGAAAATGATGAAGAAGAAATAAATGAAGATGACGACGAAAATACAGACGATAAACCAAAACAACCTAAAAAAGTTATAAATATACAACCAATGTCTAAAGATAGAATATTGAAATTAAAAGAAGAGAATGAAAATAAAGGTGTAATATATATGTCAAGTATACCTGCAAAAATGCAACCAGCAAAACTTAAACATTTACTATTGAAACATGGTAATGTAACTAGAATGCACTTGATAAAAGCAAATGTAGATAGAAAAGCATTCAGAAACGATATGTTTAAAGAAGGTTGGATAGAGTTTGATGACAAACGTGTAGCTAGAAAAATTGCAAATACATTAAATTCTGAACCTATGGGTGGAAAACTTCGTGATATTCATCGTGATTGTTTGTGGAATCTTAGATATCTACCAAAATTCAAGTGGCATCATTTACTAGATAAATTAGTAACTAAACGTGTGGAAAGAGATAAAAGACTACGTCTTGAATTAACTAAAGTCAGAAAAGACAATTCTGAGCTCTTTGAAGAATTGGAGAAATCTAAACACATTAATATGAAACCAAATGCCTCTGAAAAACAAAGACCAGTTCTCAGAACATTTAAACAAAGAAAAACTCATGATGAAAAAGATCTCTAATAAATTTCATTTATTACATTTCAAAAATTATTTATTTAATTATTTTACTAAAATAATTTTCATTGAATTTCTTTTATAATAATAATTTGATCAAGATTTTTAAAAATCAAAAATTAAAAATCAAACAATTAATTATGACTTATTTAACACAATTTCAAAATTATTATAATAGTTTTTTTAATGTTATTGCAGAGAATGTAAAAACAGTTTATATGCCACCTGGTGTTATTAGAGTTCTATTAAACTATTTAATAGAACTAGATTATAAAGTTTCTAGAGGAATACGTGGTGATAGAAATGGTGATATAAGTCAAATTTTAAAGTTATCTTTAGTTTGTAAAGAATGGTGTCCTGCTGTAGCCATGTTACACTATAGAAAAGTTAGAATTGAATCTCCAGAGGATTTAATTTATATAGAAAATCTGAAAGCTAATGGTATATGGGGTGGTCATAAATTCAATTTTCAATCACTGGAGATATATATACCATTTCTGACAAAAGAGTACCTTGATGACAACGATTTCCATAAGCATAGTACACCTAAACAAGAATATCTAAAGTTATTATCCAAGGTGGAATCTATAGGTCATTATGAAAACGTGTCTGTTAAATTCAATTACAATCATTCTTTGTGTGAGTTTATAGAGTACTATAGATTGTCAAAAGTGGCTCTAAGTGAACCTCACCAATTACAGTTTTATAAGTATATTGAAGCTATATTAGTAAAGATGAATATGAAGTATATTGATATGGAACTAGACCCATTTCAAACTTATCACAATTTAGTAGATTTCAATACATTTTGTAAATGTAATCAATTGGTTAGACTTAATCTAATGAATCAGAGTTTATGCTATATAAACTTAGAATGTGTTGCACAACAACTAAAGTCATCATTAGTGTATCTGAAATTGAATAATACAAAATTGTGTATCCAGACTCTTGGTAAATTCCTTCTGAATCAAAATACAGTACTAGAGAGTCTATTCATTAATTTTAATAATATAAAGGATATGGGCTCAAAGATACTGGTTGGGTATCTCTATGAAATGACATCATTGACTGAACTATCATGTTCTAATAATAACATTACTGATGGATCTTTGAATGAATGGTCAGAATATCTAAGTAGTAATACAAGTTTACAGAGTTTAGATATATCACTTAACCAAATGAATGCTAGTGTTCTAGTTAAAAGTCTATCAGAACACTCTGGTATAAAGTATCTTAATATCAGTCAAATGATGGAATCTAAGAATCATGAAGATCTCCAAATGGGCCTAACAAAAACCAATTTATTGTCACTTAATATCAGTGGATTATCATTTAGTAATTTTCAAGAATCAATCTATTTCTCTAAACATTTAAAAGTTTTAGATATCAGTTATAGTCAAGTAATGAATTTACATCTACTAGAAATATCAATTAAACAATTGGTAGTAGTTGAACATGTAAATTTAATCCAATGCCTGAACCCCTCAAGATATGAACCTGATGAAATGGCACCATTCTTAAACGCTCTATTCCTAACTTCACCATCCCTCAAGAGGGTAAATCTATCATTATGTGGATTACAAACTTTAGATGGTAAAGTTATTGCAAATTGTCTAAAATTCAACAAAAGTTCATGTGAGTCATTAATACTAGCTTCTAATATCTTATTAAGTGCTGGTTCAAGATACATTTTCAAAGCATTAAAGTATAATACTAAAATCAAGGAAATTGATTTACAAGGAAACAAAATCTATCCAAAAGATGAAAAGGATAAATGGCCATTCATATTCGAATCCAATACCTTAACCACTCTGAACCTATCCGGAAATATCTTAAACTTCAAATCAGATATTGATTTTACTAAATTTATAGAGGCACTAAGAAAACTAAATAATTTAAAGTCACTTTCCATTCTAATATGGCATAGCTCAAGCAAAAATTTCTCAGATCTATTGGTAGAAACATTTTCAAAATTTAAATCCCTTCATTATTTAACATTAGGGTAAGTCTTACAAATAATGAAATTATAAATTATAATATTTTATATTAATAGTTAATTATAATATAGAACTCGTTTACCAAAGGATATGGATAAAAGATTACAAGAAAGGTTAAGTAAATATTTTTATTGTTCAGATTATTAAAAAGAAGAAGTTCAGTAGTTACTATAATTTCATTTTCTTGGAAAAATTTTTTAATATGGAAATTTAGATTAAATTTCAATTAAATAAACAAAACGTAATTGTTGTATATGTCTTCTCTGGAACCAACACACCGAAGGAAAAAAAGAAATCTTAAAAGATGCATCCAAAGTGTCACGTTTTTTAATTTTTTCTTTTTTTTTCGATAATCAAACTCATTCAAAGTGTTAAATTCTCTGAGATTTTTTTTTTTTTTCAAATTAAATACCAAAAACAACAACTCATCTTTTAGAACAACAATATTTATTTGATTTCATTTTTCAAATAATATTAATTTATTTATATATATTCTAGAAAAAAAGAATAAAAGATGTTTTGTGGTGAAAATGTTCCATTTCATGTATGGAACAAAGGGGACTTTACAATGTGTTTTGAAGACAGTGTTGTAATGACAATTCCCGCCATGTTCCTACTTGTATTCGGACTCAAAAGACTCTATGATCTCGAAACTAAAAAACCAGATCTTTTCACCTTCACTCAACTCAAAAGAGATTTCCAAACATGGAAAAAATCAATTCAACTAGAGGTTATAGTATCACTGTTATTAGTTGCATGGAAAGTGCTTTTCATGGTAATCTCCATTTCAGTCTATCACTCACTCCCCTATATCCTCGTTTACAGTATAGTCACCTTCCTTCAATGGCTTATTGCCTTTTGTCTCATGTATCTAGAATTAAAAAAAGGTGAATCACGTTCATGGGAAATTCGTATCTTTTGGCTTCTAGCCTTCATAACTGCTACCATAAAACTAAGAACCCTAACTCTAGGTATTTTTGGTGTATGTATAAATATTTAAACTTTAACTATAAATCCTTAATTTTTGGTATTAATATCTTCTAAATTTATAATGAATTTTAGCAAACAGATACAGTTGTATCATTTTTAGAGTATTTTTCATTTATTGGAGGATATTGTTTGATTTTGATATTGTCAGTTACAGGTGTATTGTTTTTCGATCCTGGATTATATGAGAATCTAGGTGAAGGTGCAGGTATAATGAAAGAAGAGAATGCTAATATATTCAGTAGATTTACATTTTGGTGGATGAATTCTGTATTATTACAAGGATACAAGAAATCATTGGAAATTCAAGATGTACCACGTCTGACAAAGATTGATGAGTCTAATTTATTGTCTGAGAAATTTGAAAAGGCATGGGAGAAACAATTGGAAAAACCAAATCCATCACTACCATGGGCTTTAGCAGAGGCTTTTGGACCACATTTCTACATCAGTGCAATTTTCAAAATTATACAAGATTCATTGATATTCGTTGGACCTATACTGTTGTCAAAGGTTATCTCCTTTGTGACTGTTGGTCAACATGGTGGAGGTGGTTCGACATATGATGGTCTACTATATGTCTTTTTGTATTTTATAACACCTGTTATTCAATCTCTTGCACTTCACCAGTATTTCCATAGATGTTTCAGAGTTGGTATGTGGTTGAGATCAGCTGTTGTTACTAGTGTCTATAAAAAGTCACTTAGAACCTCATTGAGAGAGGGTACAACTATAGGTGAAATTGTCAATCTCATGTCTGTCGATGCTCAAAAGTTTATGGATTTGTGTCCTTATTTACATATGATTTGGTCAGCTGTCTTACAGATTGCTGTTGCACTTATACTGTTATATCTTCAGTTGGGTCCTGCAGTATTCGCAGGTTTGGCAGTCATGTTAATCATGATTCCAATTAATTTGATCATAGGTCGTGTTGCAAAATCCAAGCAAACCCAATCCATGCAACTCAAAGACAAGCGTATTAAAGCTGTCAATGAAGTACTAAATGGCATCAAAGTTATCAAACTTTACAGTTGGGAACAAAGTTTCATGAAACATGTCAAAGAAATTAGAGATTCTGAATTAAAAGTAATGACTATTATCAAGTATATTCAAGGTATTGGTTTGATTTTGTGGTCCATGTCACCAATTTTTGTCAGTATTTCAACATTTACAGTATTCATTTTAAGTGGAAATACATTAACTGCTGCTATTGCATTCCCATGTCTATCTCTATTCAATGTCATGCAATTCCCAATTAATATGTTACCATCTGTCATCTCTGGTATCATTGAGGCATCTGTATCAGTTCAACGTCTACAAAAGTTCCTTTTGAAACCAGACTTGAATCCAAATACAGTTCAGAAAGAAATTAAAGAACCTGGTGTAGCTGTAAAGATTGAAAATGCAGATTTACAATGGGAACATGGTAAACCATGTCTCCAAGGAATTAATCTAAAAGTAAACAAGGGTGAATTGATTGCAGTTGTAGGTCGTGTAGGATCTGGTAAATCATCTCTTGTCAGTGCTCTAATTGGTGATTTAGAGAAAAAATCTGGATCCCTTGCTATTAGTGGTTCCATTGCCCTTGTAACTCAACAAGCTTGGATTCAGAATGAAACTCTTCAGAATAATGTAGTATTTGCAAGTCAATTTAATCAAGAGAAATACGATAAAGTTGTGGAAGCTTGTTGTCTAGTTCCTGATATCAAGATCCTTCCAGGTGGTAACCAAACTGAGATTGGTGAGAAAGGTATAAATCTTTCAGGTGGTCAGAAACAAAGAGTATCATTAGCTAGATCAGTATATAATGATGCTGATATCTATCTATTTGATGATCCATTATCTGCTGTCGATGCACATGTTGGTAAATCAATCTTTAAAGATGTCATTTCCAATCAAACTGGTCTATTGAAAGATAAAACTAGAATTTTAGTAACTCACGCTGTTCATTATCTACCCTATGTTGACAGAATTGTAATGATGAAAAATGGTAAAATTGTTGAAACTGGCACTTTTGATGAACTAATGAATAATAATGGTTCATTTGCCAAATTAATGTCACATGAAAGTAAAGAACAACTACATCAAGATGAAGAACAACAATCATCTGCTATTGCAACCCCAACTTTAAGTTCCTCAGGTAAAAATTTAGAAATTCCATTAAATAATAGTAATAATAATAATAATATAACAACTACAACTAGTACAAGTACAACTAAAATATTAAAGAATTCAACAGATTCAAATAGTAGTAAGAAAGAAACTTCTTCTGAAGAGAAATTAGAAGAAGTTGAAGAGGATCTTGATGAGGATTCTAAATTGATTGATCAAGCTATTGTAGTTGATGGTGAAGGTACAACTAAAGGTGATGATGAACATCATGATGATATGGAAGAGATTTTAATTGATAAACATGAAGATCAGTACAATGAAAGTGAAGAAATTGAAAAATCACCAAAGAACAAATTTGATAAATTAATGAAAAAACCATTGGGTATACTTAGGAATTTACCATCAAATATCAAATTGAGATCAGTTAGTAGTCCAGTACTCAGACAACAACAACAACAAACTGATAAATCAAAGATTATTGCAAATGAGGCTAGACAAGAAGGTAAAGTCTCTTTGGCTGTATATTTCAGTTATTTCAAGGCTATTGGACCATATATCAGTACATTTATTATATTCTTCTTTGTTGCCACTCAGGTATTGTCTATTTTGGCAAATTGGTGGCTTAGTGTATGGTCAGATAATTCATCGACTGATTCTGGTAGTTCAAGTACTCCAATTGGAGAAAACCGTTCTAAATACTATTTGGGTATCTATGTTGCATTTTCAATGGCTGCCATTGCAAGTACATTCTTTAGATCATTTGGTATGGTTATTGGATCAATTAAAGGGTCACAGTTATTCCATGAAAAGATGTTTGAGTCTGTTATTAGATCGCCAATGTCATTCTTTGATACCACTCCAATTGGTAGAATTCTAAATCGTTTCTCAAAGGATCAATTGACTATTGATGAATCTATTAATAGAACATTAGGTATGTTTTTGAATACTTTCTGTCAGGTATTTGGTAGTATTTTAGTTATTGCTTTGGTATCTCCATTCATTATCATTGCATTGATTCCTGTTGGTGCATTGTTCTATTTCATTCAGAAATACTATCTTAACAGCAGTAGAGAACTCACTCGTTTGGAAGGTATCAGTCGTTCACCAATCTATGCACATTTCTCTGAGACACTTGCTGGTGTAGCTACTATTCGTGCCTATGGTGAATCCAATAGATTTATTTCAGAAAATGAAAGATTACTAGACGACAATCAAAAATGTTATTACATTAATATCAGTGCAAATCGTTGGTTGGCTTTACGTTTGGAATTCCTTGGTGCTTGTATTGTAACCTCTACTGTATTGTATACTGTATTGAGTGCACATCATATCGCAGCTGGTACTGCTGGTTTAGTTATCACCTATGCTTTGGCTATCACTTCGAATATGAATTGGATGGTTAGAATGTCTTGTGATTTAGAAAACTCTGTAGTTTCCGTTGAGAGAATTCAAGAGTACTGTCAATTGACTCCTGAAGCCGCTTTGATTGTTCCAAAAGATAAAAAAATTGAAAAATCTTGGCCTGCTCAAGGTGGTGTACAATTCAAGAATCTATGGCTCAAGTATCGTGAGGGTCTTGATCCAGTTCTAAGAGGTGTTGATTGTAACATTCAACCTAAACAAAAGGTTGGTATTGTAGGTAGAACTGGTGCTGGTAAGAGTTCACTCACCCAAGCTTTATTCCGTTTAGTTGAACCATCTCAAGGTACTATCGTTATCGATGGTCAAGATATCAAAGATCTAGGTTTACATACACTAAGATCAAGATTATCTATCATTCCACAAGATCCAGTACTCTTTGCTGGTACAGTTCGTTCCAATTTAGATCCATTCAAGAACTACACTGATCTTCAAATTTGGGAGGCTTTAGAGAGAGCACATCTCAAGAAGGCCATTAAGGATTTAGATAGTGGTTTGGATAGTAATGTAATGGAAAATGGAGAGAATTTCTCTGTTGGTCAAAGACAATTACTTTGTATGTCTAGAGCATTACTAAAGAAAGCTAAAATCATTATTTTGGATGAAGCAACTTCCTCTATTGATATTGAAAATGATGCTCTCATTCAAAATACCATCAGAACTGAGTTTACAGATTGCACCGTTTTAACTATTGCTCATCGTATCAATACTATAGCTACTTCTGATTTAGTTATGGTTATGGATAAAGGTGAATTGGTAGAATTTGATAGTCCAGATAATCTCTATGCTGATCAAGGTTCCATTTATCATTCTCTAGTTAAACGTTCTGAAGTTTCTGGTGATGATGATGAAGAAAATGAAAAACATTGATTTTAAAATAAAACTAGTACAATATATTTGTATATTTTAAATGTGAAAAAACTCATTCATAAATTGTATCCGAGAGTACAACAGAAACAAGAAATTATTAATTAAACTGGAAAAAAAATGTAAAGAAACTAGGGAAAGAACAGAATACCAGAATTGAAAACAAGAGGTAATATGGGTTTATATTATAACTTGGAAATTTAAGTTATTTTTGTTTGTATAGTACAATTTATGTTCTAAGTGCTTTTAATTTTTCATTTAATAAGGAATTGGTTTTCTTGATTTTAATTTGTTGTCTAACTAGGAAAACTGCACCACCAACTAAGAGAGCACCACCAACTCCACCAAGTACACCACCAATAATAGCACCTTTGTTTGATGATTTTGGAGGGTCAATACATTCAGTGGTTAAATGTTGAGCTTCAGAAGCTTCAAATACTTGGAAATCATATTGGAAAGATGCAGAGTAAATTAGATAATCAGATGGATAATTTACTAGAATTCTAGAACTATTAGCACTACCAGTTGGATCATCATCTGGGTCTATAGGATTCGATTGAATTAATATATATTCATTGTTCAATAGAGATGTTGATGGGAATCTTGTATAGTAGGTTACTTGTTCTTTAGTCCATGTCATCCAACGTGCGCTAGTGTCAGTTCCAGTTGGATATGCGTATTCGGGATCAGATGGGCAAGGTTCTGGTGAATCAAATGCCATTTTGAATGCTAAATTTGCAACTGGATTTACAGTTTGATAACTTACTAAATAAGTGTAACTTTGGCTTGGGTAGGTAACCTTACTTCCTGAGAGGTTGTCACTTCCCTGTTGAGGATTATATCTCATTTGAGCTTTAACAGTCTTTCCTGAGAATGTCCATGTAAAAATCCAAGTGTTATTCGATGGTTCATAAACTGAACTTGACCATGTACTTATAATAGTTTCAGCCTCGTTTTCAATTATACTGTATAGATAGGCATTTAGACTAACTTCAGTGTTGATTGTGCTACTTAATTGCAGTACTGGTGATGTCAATCCACTTGTTGCTAGTGAACTGATTTGTGATGTTGAACCTTCCGAACATGAAGGTCCGAATGAATTACTGCATACACATGACCCTATACCAACATCACATTGACCTGCACCTGAAGAGGCCCCACATGCATTTGGACATACTTGAGTATCAATAAATTGGAATAACTGATTATCTTGTGATTCTCGACCGTTTACAGTAACTTTAAGGTTCATAGCAGATTCACTGTAAGGGGTCGAAGGGAATTGACATATAATCATAGAATGATTGACAAATGTCACTGGACATGAAATAGAAGCACCAATTTGTACAGTTACTTTACTAACCTCTTTCCAAAAGTCCATTCCATAGATGGTGAGATCAGAGCTAGTGTCAGGTGTGAGAGCAGATGCACCAGTTACCAATGGTGCTTTGTAAAAGAATTTTGGTGATGATGAGGAATTGGATTCTAGACCTTTGACATTAACGACTACTGGAGTGTCACTAGTAATACCTTCAACAAAAAGACAAGAGAATTTAAGGAATGGATCTATAACTTGAATATTGGTACATGGTATACCGTATATACGTACTGAGCTACCTGTTACAGCTGTATTAGTACGAAATAGTTCTTCACCTGTGATAGTGACTCTACCTCCCAATGTGGAAATGGAAGATACATGAGTTACAATGGGCTCTTTGTATGTAAATGTAGTTTGGAAAGTTGGTAGAGATGGTACAAAGAGTTTTAATGTCATTATTCCTGATCCCTGAATAAGTGGATTGATACACTCTATTTGGTCAACAACTGATGTTAGACTGCATCCCATTGATGTTTGGTCACCAACTGAATTTCTAAGAATGATTTGAAAGGTATCTCCAAAATCTTTACCTAAAATGGTAAGGGTTTCAGATAGAGCTCCTATAGGGTTTGGAGATATGGAATTTATCTTTGGTGAACATGAACGAGTTCCATTAGGACCAAAGTAATTTGTAAATGTGTTATTGGAGAACAGGTAACTTGGTGGCAGTGTATTAGTGTCTTCCAAAGCAGTTTGAGAACAACACATAAAAGCACTTGGTAGAGCACCGTCTAAACTAGTGTTTCTTACATGGAAAAACTGTAATCCACCATCGAGGATATTAGATGGAACTTGACCATCCAAATTTGTATTTTCAGCAGACAAGGTCTGTAAATGACTATTGGATCCAAAAGTGGTGGAAAAGCTAAATGTCAAGGCAGTTTTACTGACATTTAGGTATATCAATGATGGCATAATTAGGAATTGTTCGTCCATTGTGCCTGTCAATCCAAGGTTAAATAATTTTAAATATTCTAAATTTGTCCAAGTTGCTGAACTGTACAGTGGAAATACTGAACTTCCGCTAATAGCTACATTGGAGAGTCCTAGAGTTGTCAATGAAGCTGGTGCTTGAACAAAGTTACTAAAGGTCACTGAAAATGGTGCTGGCGCATCTAAATAAAAGTATTGAAGTTGAGTTGCATTGGTAAAAGGTGATGCTAAAAGTGATCCAGTTGGCGCATTAAACACTCTCAAATTGAAGTGTAATAGCTGATTAGTGAACATGTAGTCTAAAGAAGTCCCAATAGTCAATGTAGTCAAAGGTTTTTGAATAATTGTTACATTTTGCAATAAGGCAGTACTGTTAAATGTTGGTAATACTCCTCTTGCATTTTCTATATAAACCTTTACCAATGAGTTCATTGGATAATTCTTTTGTGTTGATCCAAAGTTATATGAGCTAGAATCAGAATCAGACTGCAATATAAGTTCTTGTAGTGAAACTAAACCAGTAAGAGTTGTCAAAGTACTCAAATCAAAAGCAGCATTTATAATTGTTAACTTTTTCATGTATTTCAGTTCATCAAATTTATTGGTAGGATCACCAAAATTGATAGCAACTAAAATTACCTCTATGGCATTATTACCAGATTCATCACAAGTTATCAATGAACCAAGTGCTGTATAACTACCACATTTTGGATTTTGTAAATAGTCTCTATTAATCCATGTGAATCCTAAATTACTTGCTATATTTCTCAATTGTGCTCCTATCATGTGATATCATATTTTAATATTAATATTCAAAATATGCAAAGATATTTATCTATAAAAATTTTTTTTATTTTTACCTTGATTATATGTTAAACCTAAAACTTGATTGAATGACAAAAAAGTAATTATACAATACAATAGTAGAAATTTCATTGTAATTATTGTTATTGTTGTTATTATTTGAAATTGAATAAAATAAAAAAAAAAAAAATTGAGGTCCACCACTGGACCAAATCGTTGTAAAATATCTTGATTGTTTTTTCCCATTTTCATTTTGATTTTTTTTTTTTTGTGTTTTTTATTTATATACTCTTTTAGACCAGTTACTTTACAAGTGTATGAGGGTACTTTTTAGGATTATAGGTATCAAAACACCCAATCAATATCTCGGCCATGGAATTTGAATTTTTGTTTTGAAAATTTTGTTTAAGAGTAGAGTTTTTAGAGAGTGTGCTAGGGAAGTAATCTTTAGACAATGTATAAAATTTAGTTTTTTGATCAACAGGTGTCTCTTCGTCAGGTATCGATTCAAATTCTAGAGAGCTATTATATTTCTTTGCCAATTTCTTATTTTGAGTATTATTGTATCTTCCCCAAGTACTGGTTTTAGCTCTCTTCAAATGTAACAGTGGAGATGGAGGTGGTTTACTAATACTATCATCTTTATCATAACTATAAACATTATTACTATTACCACTACTATTTAAATCTTTAGTATTTGTATTAAATGTTACACCATGATGTAGGTTTTCACTAGATTTCTTTGATGGAACTATATTTATTGATATATTAAATATTTTCATTTTTTTGGTTTATATTAATATCTTTTAGATTATAATAATAATGATTTTAAAATAAATAAATAAATAATCGATTTCTAATATCTATAAAATATATATAAAGCTGGTTTGTAAATAGAAACAATTAATTTTAATAAAATGCACAATTAAAGAAAAAAACAAATTAAATACATTTAAACACCTAATATCCAACGTTTTTTTTTAAAATATTTATTTAATACTAATTCTAAATACTCTTTAACCCCATTTTGGAATCTATCTTTTCTCACAGTGATAAAAAAACTCACATTCTCACTCTCTATCCCCCACAAACAAATCACTAAAAACACACAAAATTATTCAAAAATACTTATGATTAACACTTTAATGGGGGTTGTTTACTAAATATTAACAAAATGAATATTTTCTGTTGGATATTATAATCCATTATTATAATAACCAAAATTGTTTTTTTTTGATTATTTATTTACATTAACACTTGGAAAACATATTGATTTTTGTTGTAAAAATCTATTGTATTTCTCAAGATTTTGAACTGTGATTTCATTAGTAGCCAATCTAGAGGTATTGAATATAAACTGTGAGATATTTTCAATGTAGATAAAGGACTCCAGTGTATCAGATTTACAGAGTAGTTCAAAAACAAATTTATGATTTTGTTTCCAATCGTCAGGGAAATAAGGTAAAAATAATTTCATAGTATCTATATGGTATCTAGAATAGGTGAATATATCTTGAATTTCGTGAAATGGTAGTTTAAAGTTACTTGGTTGACTGTTTAGAATGAATTTACAAATACTTAGAAATTTGTAACTTGACAATTTGAGGTGATGTAAAGAATCTGGTTTAAATTTATCGTGTATACCGTCATTGGGGTAAGAGAGGAGATGAACATTCATCAGACTAATTGGATCATTTGGAAAAAGTCCTGATGATAGGTAAGATTCCAGAACGGAGTTTAGATAGTTACCAGGCTTGTTATATACATTTAGTCTGTCAATGATATAGGAAATCAATGGATAATCACAAATCTTAAAGAGATAGTCAAGTTTAAGTAAGGTACCTCTATCGAATTCTATTGAACCTTTACTATCGAGGAACTTTAGCATTGGTAATGGGTTATCTTTAATCTTGCATTTCTGTGCTAGAGTTCGTAGATCCAAAGGATTGTGTGTAAAAACCCACGGTTTATGGTCGTATAAATACTGGTACCATTCAAGAGTACCATTAGAATATATACTTGATAGCAGGTGGCTATGAGGTTGATTGGTTTCCAACATGAATTTAAAAATCTCGAATGATGTTATACTGTTAAGTCCATAAGGACAAGCATCCTTTCGTATATTGTTATATACAAATTGAAAAACATCCCAATTTCCATTGATTGCTGCTAGTGATAGATGATTACCATATTTCTCATTACCATTAGCTATGTAGTCATATGTAGGATCATAGAATGATTCTAGAGTGACACCAAGTACCGACATGGTAGTTTCAATGAGTTTGAATTTACCTTTTGCTAACATGAACTTGTAACAATATTCATTGTTTTTAAAGAGTCTGTAGATGAAACCTTCAATATTTGGTAATGTCTCTCGAAATAGTAAAACTACTTCATCTTGAGTTAAAGGATTTCTCTGAAAGTTGTCCATTAGATAATAAAATGCATCAATGGATTTATAAAAACAAGTTTTTATAAGATCTTTGTTATTGTATTTACTAGGATTGACTTCAACCATTATCTTTACTACCTCCCATTTGGTACCATTGTATCCTGTTGTGTTAAAATAATGTAATAGCATTGGTTCTGGTAGTAGTCTTAGAAATTCATAGGCATTTGAGTTGAGTTCAATCATATTGGAAATGAGTGATTTTTGTTTTTCTTCTGGTGCTTGACAGAGGATTTGCAAGCCATCGTAATTGTGAATAATGTGTCGGAATACCGTCAACTTATTCTTTATAACCATAGTCATTAGATGAGGTATTTGTAAATATTTTTTAAGGAATTGGTTGTGTAGTAAACCAAGAGGTTTAACTAAGATATCAAGTAGATAATCAAATACCTCTGGTGACTTTGAATAGGATACTATAAATGGTAGATTTATAGTTGCAATGAATTGGTCTTGTAGGTCTATACGTGATAGTAGATATTCGATAACTGGCAGTTGGTTCATTAGAACACCAAGTCTCAATAGTTCACTAGGAAATATAACAATATCTCTACAATTTTCATACAAGAACTCAGCAACTACCAATGGTATTCTATCAATATATGCATTCTTTAGACACATTGAAAACATGTATTCATCTCTATAGTTTCTCCATAGATATTCTAACATTTCTACATTAGCATTACTAATCAACAATGGTAATACCTTAGACATTACCGGTGTGTGAAGACTCTTTAATTGTTGAAATTCATTTAAAGGCGTTGATAATACATTATTACTATTACTACTACTACTATTGTTACTATTGAAAGGTGGAGGTGGTATTATAGATAAAACATCATCAATTACAGTTTCTGGTATTTCAACATTACTTTTATGTAGATATAATATCAACTTTGGTAAATACTGTTTAAATTGATTTAAAATCACTTGGTTACCACTGGATACTATTGTCTTGTAGTAACTTATAATCTTTCTAGTATGTTCATTTACATTGAATATATGGTCACTGTACAATAGTGGTTCATGTCTATAAATATAATCAATCAATTCCAAATCTAAACATTCTAGAAATGAACTATCCTTTACAAAATAGATGGTATTATATAATAGATGTTGTTGTGACAGCTGAAACTTTAATTTTAACAGATTAAAATGTTCATAATGGCACATCCATTGTACATCATTAACATCATTAAATTTCCTAGACCTGTTATTTTGATTGCATGATAATATCTTTTTCCACAGATATTTATTTCTAAAGATAGATTTATAAAATATGTCATCTCCTATGCAATCATTATTCATTTTGTGCTTTTATAAAAAACTCAAACACCCACATTTTTTTTAAATTTCAATTTTATCGAATGAAAAGAAATTTTCGGATCTAAATGACATAATTTATATCTATTTATTAATTTTTATTTAATCTAAATATGTTTTAGAATCTTTGTTATTATTACATGCAAAAGCATATAATTTTCTTTTTTTTTAATACGAAGCAGCTTTTAATTAGACTTTTTAAGAATTTTATAATAAATTAAAATTATTTTTATAATTTTTAATTATGAGTAAACCTTGTATATATTACATTAAAAACCATTTCCAATTTTTACTCTAGTTCATTATTCATTAATCGAAAAACAATATTTCACAATTATGGTAGAATTAAATACCAATATAAATCAAAAAGAAAACGAAGAAAGAAATTTTGAAATTTCAAATTTTACAATTAAAGAAATAAGAGATGCAATTCCAAACCATTGTTTTGAACGTGATACATTACGTTCCATGTGCTTTGTGGTTCATGATTTTATATTAATTTCAATTTTATTTTATTTGGCAACTTTTATAAATACATTTCAATGGTTACCAGTAAGAATAGTATTGTGGGTTATTTATTGGATTTTTCAAGGTATTGTTGGTACTGGAGTTTGGGTTCTAGCCCATGAATGTGGTCACGGTGGTTTCAGTTCTATTAAAGTTTGTATAAATAATATTACTACAAAAATCCATAATTTATATTAATTTTATTAAAATATTAAAAAATTAGATTGTTAATACAATAATGGGATTGATTATGCATTCATTTTTGTTGGTACCATACCATTCATGGAGAATTTCACATGCACACCATCATAAAAATTCGGGATCTATGGAGAATGAGGTTGTTTATATTCCATTGACTAGAAAAGAATATGGATTGCCCTCAAAGAATGAAGACCCCGAAGGTGATGGTCCACATAATATATTTGAAGATTCTCCAATTCGAACTATGATAGGTATTGTTAAAATGTTGCTTTTAGGATGGCCAGCTTATGTTCTTGTCAATGCAACTGGTAGAAAATATCCAGAGAAGTGGACCAGTCATTTTAACCCTTACAGTTTATTACATACTAAAAAACAATTTTGGGATGTTGTCTTATCAGTTGTTGGAATTAGTGTAACCATTTCATTTTTAGTTTATTTTAGCAATTTATATGGTTCAGCAACTGTAATTAACTTCTATGTAATTCCATATCTATTTGTTAATGCTTGGTTGGTTATGATAACTTATCTCCATCATCACGATCCTAAACTCCCACGTTACAGAGAAGGAATATGGAATTTCCAAAGAGGTGCTTTATTGACTATTGACAGATCTTTTGGTATTTTAAATTATTTCCATCACAATATTTCAGACACACATGTCGTACATCATTTATTCTCAACAATGCCACATTACCATGCCAAAGAAGCAACTCAACATATTAAAAAACTTCTTGGAAAACATTATTTTTCCGATAACACACCAATTGCAAAAGCACTCTGGAGATCAAGGAGAGATTGTAGATTTGTAGAGGATGAAGGTGATATACTATTTTTTAAAAAATAAAATTTATCTATTCATAATTTATACTATCATTGGTTGCACGGATTAATCATTGTTGTTGAAGGTGTGGTCATAAAAGTTTCTGGACTTATTTGCTCATGAAAAGCCGAAGAGTTGCCTGATAATAACCTGACTGTATAAGTAATTAATTTCTTGCTCAGGATGAGTTACAGAGGTGCTAAATTGTTACAGTTGAATATCATATTCTTGCATTATATTATTCAAAAAATATATTTTGTAAATACTATAACGTAATTTAAATTAAAATCTGAGAACTTAATTGATTAGGGCTTTTCAATTTTATAATATTTTATGAATTGAAAAAAAAAAAATAAAAAAAAAAAATGATATCAAACAATAAAATTTTATTATTCAATTCAAATTTGAATTTTTTATATCTATTCCAAAATTTTCATAGAAACTTGGTATAAATCAATAGAATTCTATGCAATATTATTTTTTTTGTAAATTCTAACTCGAAGATATCTGAAAAGTTGTGTGTTAAAAAAACTACCAATTTTTTATTTTTTACAAGTTTGAAATTGTTAATATAAAAAGTTTATGCAAATTTATTTGCAATGTAATTAAATAAATTTTTTTAATAAATTGTTTACAATGAAAGAACTTTTTTATTTACTTATTATTTTTGTATGGATATCGTCCGTTAATTGTTTCCCTAGTTCTATATCTCAACTAAATAATACAAATAGTGTTGCAATAACCAGTAATTATGAAGGATATGTTGAAGGAAGTTGTGACATTAATGGAGATGGTTACCAAGTAAGTCTTATAGTAGAGATTTTTAGTAAATATAATTTTAATTTTATGATAACTAATACAAAGTCATGATTAAATAGGATCTAATTGAAATATACGATAAAGGATATATTGTATATTTTGGTAATAACACTAGATTTGGTAATAATAGACCAATTAATGTTTCATTGGCCAATGGTATCAATGGTTTTAGAATTGAGTTTATTTATCCAGAAAGATTACCAGTTTGCGGAGATTTTAATGGTGATGGTTTTGATGATATTGCTATACCTACTTCTAGACCTAGAGATGGTGTAATCTATGCAATTTATGGTAAAAAAGGACCATTTGATGCTAATATAACATTAAATGGAACTAATGGTTTTACAATTACTGGTAGTAACAACCAAGCCCTTGGTATTACAAGAGCAATTTGTGATATAAATGGCGATGGTGTCAAAGATTTAATATTCGGTACTAAATCCCCATTCTATGATTATCTTGCTTTTAATAATCCATCAAAGAAAATCTATATATTATATGGTTTGAAAAATGGTGCCAAATATCCAACATATTCCGGTGGTAAATTTAACCAAACTACAATTGAAACAAGTAATGGTCAAATTGGGTTCTATATGGATACGGATAGTATGAGTATGTTTTGTGGTGATATTAATAATGATGGATATGATGATCTATTATTACTAAATCCTACTTCCAGAATAATATTTGGTAGACCTTCCTTTCCTTTACTAGCCAATGGTTCCTATGCACCAAATTATAATGGAACTGATGGGTTTTATATTCCAAGTGTAGAGCCTTACATCCAGAGATATAGATTGGCTAGTTTTGGTGATTTCAATGGCGATGGTTTAACTGATCTTGCAATATCCAATTCCAATGCCACCGCCTATGAGGTTTATGTGATTCTAGGTCAAAATTCTGATTTTAAATGGAATTCTACTTTTGATTCCAAAAGTCGTGATTCAACCCAAGTCATTTCATTTGTGAAAGGTTCTGGAAATACATCCTATGAATGTTATTCTGTTTCTCTTGGTGACTTGAATGGCGATGGAATTGATGATTTACAATGTTTATCAACACGTGATAATCTAGTATGGGGTGTATATGGTTCCACTGTACCATTCCCACCTGTTGTAACTCTAAATGAATCGTCATCTATATTGAATAATCAATGTAGTGGTTTTAAATTCCAAGGTGCAAATCAAGTAAATATTGCAAATTCAGATTTCAATAATGATGGTATTCAAGATTTGTTTCTTACCAAAGATAATCTACTCTATGGTATCTATGGTGAGCGAAAGAGTGTTGTTGCAAATTTGAATATCAAATCAACTTTTATTCCTTACAATAAAAGTGGTGTTTATTATTTCTTGAATAATAATTTTCAACCAAATTCAACTGGTACTTGTCACATTCAAACTTTGAATGTTAAGGTAATGAATAGACCTAAGAATGGTGATTTATTGGATTTCATTCCACCTGCATCTTCAAATATCAAAGTCACAAGAAAATCAGCAACTGAAATTATGATTCATAATGTTGACCATTCTATGGAATTTTTAAGTCAATTATCACTCATTTCATTCACAACAAAATCAAATTCCAATATTAAAATTTCATTGTCTTCCAAAGGAGTTATTAATTCAATTATTGAAATTAATGCTATAGCTCCTTGTGTTTGTTATAGTAACAGCAGTTGTGCTGGAAATTATCAATGTGTACCCAATGGTGTGACATACCAAAACCAAGATTGTAAAACCTATGGATGTTCTTTAGGTTTTGAATGTGTTGGTACAAAATGTCAATTAAAATCAAGATGTGACACATGTTATGGTTTGGGATGTGTTGATAATGAAAAATGTGAATACCTTTTAGATTTTAGCCATCCTTGTACTCTATACCCATTTTGTGTTCATCAAGAATAAAAGCCATCTCAAATCAAAATTTGTTGAACTGATAACACATGAAATATTGTAAATAATTTGACACGATAATTAAAAATATTAATTTTAGAGAGAGGAATATTATTTATAATACAATATGCAAAAAAATAGTTGAAAAATACACCAATCTAGAGTATTTGGTTTTTATTTGGATTCATTACCTAATTGGGCAATAGAAAGTTGAATTGGCATTTCGAGGTGAAGAGTCTCTCGGATCCATTTCTTTCTATCCTTAAAATCTTCTATACCTTGATTCTTTGGCCAATCCCATGTATATTTTATCACCTGGTCCGATTGGTTTTATCTAACACCCTTTAAAACCAGCAGAATTTAACCAATATTCAAAAAGATCTGTAAGATAGGAATATTCTCTTGCCAATCTCATAGTGTGGTTTGTTTGGATTCTTGTTGATTCCAAAGCCATTAAATACACAATTGTGCCATGTACCCATCACATCCTCTATAGAGTATTGTTCAAATTGTTGAAGATTGTCCTTATTAACTCTGTTGCAAGTGGTTCAGTCCTGGTGTGATATGCATTTCATCGAATACTGAAAAATCTACAACTGGTTTTTGTTTACTAGATTTTGTCAATCGAGAGAATAGACCATTCCTTTTGTTTGGTTGATATCTGGTAGTATTCTATAGCTGGTGAGTAGTCTATAATTGTAGAAGAATGAAGTATCACAAATATACCAAGTTTTGTAGTTGCCATTCAGAGATTTATGAGAAAGTTCGTAGATGTAATAAAGGTAATTTCATCTATTTAGCTAAATAAAGGATTATCCCATTTGCCTTGGAAATTCTGAATATACAGTTCCAATCTCTTTAAAAATCTTTGCTCTACTACTGAGTATTCTTTTCTATTCTGCATCAACTTCGTTATGAAGGAAGGTGTCAATATCTATATTCTCATCGCCCTTAAAAAGATAAATTATAATTTATAGCTGGATTAACATTTCTATATATCATTATAAAGTGTATGAACCATTATATTTTTTTAATATCTACTTGTATAGAGCTTGAGAAATATATATTGTTATCACTTGATTATCTTTATTTAAATAAACTATTTATTAGTTGTTTAGTGTTTTTTTTTAAGTTTAAATAATTTCTTGTTTTTTATTATATTAAATCGAATATACTAGTTAGTTTTATATTACATCAATATCATTATAGGTATAGTTATTGTTTGACCTACTATAGATCATATTGTTTAATATGGTTAATAGTACAAATGGTTTTAGTATTGAAAATCAAGCTAATCGTAAAATAAATAATGATAGTTTAATGTTGTGACAACTTCTGTCATTGCTTCTGTAAGCTAATATAAACGACATGTTGTTATGTAGATTCCAATTTCAAAACAAATCAATAGTAAATGGAAATTTTATTCACTTCAAGAAATTGTAAATTGAAGACATTGAAAAATTGTGTGTTTAAAAAACATATTTTTACAAGTTTGAAATTGCTAAAGTATTCCAAATTTATCATAGAAACTTGGTATAAATTTCAATTTAATTAATAATTAATTAAAATATTAACATAATTATTTTTTTTGTAAATTTGAATTCAAAGAAAGTGGTATATAGTAATTTTGACAAATTAATATTGTTGTTTTACACTAGTTGTGTATAATATTAAAACGAATATAAATTTATATTACATCAATATGGAATATTTTATTCTAGGCACAGTATTGGTAATAATAGACCATATGGTTTAATACGGTTAATATTACAAATGGTTTTAATGAATTTCTAAATGCACCTCAGAAATATCCGGAAACTTCTGTAATAGAGGCTGTAATATATTATAAACGACATGTTGTTATAAAAAAGTATGTAGATTCCAATTTCAAAAAAAATCAAAAGTAAATGGAAATTTTATTCACTTCAAGAAATTGTAAATTGAAGACATTGAAAAGTTGTGTGTTTAAAAAACATATTTTTTACAAGTTTGAAATTGTTAAAGTATAAAAAGTTTATATAAATTTATTTTGCAATATAATTAAATAAATTGTTTACAATGAAAAGACTGTTTTGTTTATTTATTATTTTGGTATGGATTTCTTCCATACATTGTTTCCCTAGTTCTATTTCTCAACTAAATAATACAAATAGTGTAGCAATAACCAGTAATTATACTGGATATGTTGAAGGAAGTTGTGACATTAATGGAGATGGATACCAAGTATGTATTTATAGTAGAGATTGTTATTAAAAATCTAATTTTAATTTTAAGATAACTAATTCAATATCATGATTAAATAGGATCTAATTGAAATATACGATAATGGATATATTGTATATTTTGGTACTAACACTAGATTTGGTAATAATAGACCAATTAATGTTTCAATGGCTAATGGTATCAATGGATTTAGAATTGAATTTACATTTCCAGAAAGATTACCAGTTTGTGGTGATTTTAATGGTGATGGTATTGATGATATTGCTTTATCAAATGGTGTAATCTATGCAATTTATGGTAAAAAAGGACCATTTGATGCTGTTATAACATTAAATGGAACCAATGGTTTTACAATTACTGGTGAAAATAACCAAGCCCTTGGTTTTTCTAGAGCCATTTGTGATATGAATGGTGATGGTGTTAAAGATTTAATATTCAGTTCTAGAGCAAAGAAAATCTATGTCTTATATGGTTTGAAAAATGGTGCCAAATATCCAACTTATTCCGGTGGTAAATTTAACTACACTTCAATTGAAACTAGTAACGGTCAAACTGGGTTCTATATGGATACTGAGAGTTTAACTATGTTTTGTGGTGATATTAATAATGATGGATATGAAGATCTGGTATTAATAAAGCCCACACGAATAATATTTGGTAAACCTTCCTTTCCTTTACTAACCAATGGTTCCTATGTACCAACTTTTAATGGAACTGATAACAGTGGATTTTATATTCCAAGTGTGGATCCTTACGCCCAGAGATATAGATTGGCTAGTTTTGGTGATTTCAATGGCGATGGGTTAAAAGATCTTGCTTTATCCAATTTTAATAGCACTGCCTATAAAGTTTATGTGATTCTAGGTCAAAATTCGGATTTTAAATGGACTTCCAAATTTGATAAAGTAATTTCATTTGTTAAAGGTTCTGGAAGTACATCATTTGAATGTTATTCTGTCTCTCTAGGTGACTTGAATGGCGATGGAATTGGTGATTTACAATGTTTATCATCCCTTGATAATCTAGTATGGGGTGTATATGGATCTACTGTACCATTCCCTCCTGTTGTAACTCTAAATGATACGTCATCTATATTGGATAATCATTGTACTGGTTTTAAATTCCAAGGTGCAAATCAAGTAAATATTGCAAATTCAGATTTCAATAATGATGGTATTCAAGATTTGTTTCTTACCAAAGATAATCTACTCTATGGTATCTATGGTGAGCGAAATAATGTTGTTGCAAATTTGAATATCAAATCAAAATTTATTCCTTACAATCAAAGTGGTGTTTATTATTTCTTGAATAATAATTTTCAACCAAATTCAACTGGTTCTTGTCAGATTCAAAATTTGAATGTTAAAGTAATGAATAGACCTAAGAATGGTGATTTATTGGATTTCATTCCACCTGCATCTTCAAAAATCAATGTCACAAGAAAATCAGCAACTGAAATCATGATTCATAATAATGGCCTAACTGGGGATTTTTTAAGTCAATTATCACTCATTTCATTCACAACAAAATCAAATTCCAATACTAGAATTTTATTGTCTTCCCAAGATGTTATTAATTCAACTATTGAAATTAATGCTATAGCTCCTTGTGTTTGTTATAGTAATAGCAGTTGTGCTGGAGATTATCAATGTGTACCCAATGGTGTGACATACCAAAACGAAGATTGTAAAACCTATGGATGTTCTTTTGGTTTTGAATGTGTTGGTACAAAATGTCAATTAAAATCAGGATGTGACACATGTGAAGATATGAATTGTGTTAATTATGAAAAATGTGAACATATTTTAGATTTTAGCCATCCTTGTATTCAGTTCCCATATTGTGTTCATAAAGAATAATACTATCCATTCAAATCAAAATTTTTTGAACAGATAACATGCAGTTTCTTTGTTTCAGTTGGGAAAGAAAATAAAAAATTTGGATTTTTATTTTTAGTATTATCATTCTATTAAATTAATATAACATTAAATTAAGATAAAACATGCACGAAAACCATGAATTATTTAAATTGGTTTCACAAATAAATTATTCAGAATCCAGGTTTAACTTTTCAAAAGCCAAAGTGATGCCTATATATTAAACTTAAATCGAAAGAACTCTATGATTTTAAAATAGCTACTAACTTGGAAAGTCATCCCATCCTGTCTATATTCACACTTTCTCAATTCAAAAAAAAGAACTAAACAGACACAATTGTTTTTTTTTTTGGTTTTATTTTTATATACTATTATATACCCCTTTAATCGAAGAGAGACATACCCTAAAATTTAAAAAAGAATATTAATAAACTTGGTTTAAAATAACACATCCTATAAAAAAAATACATACCATATCTTCATCAGATTCTTCTTTCTTTTCTTCTTTCTTTGGAGCAGTTTTGGCAGCAGCTTCAGTTGGTTTGGCAGCAGTGGTGGTAGCAGCAGTGGTGGTGGCAGCTGGAGTAGCAGCAACACTTGATCCACCAGCATTCAAGAGTAAATCTTCAATGTTGGTTTTGGCCAAAAGACGAGCGTACAAACCTGGCCAATGAGAGGCAACGGTAACACCAGCAGCTTCTAAGATGGTTTTGATTTTAGCATCGGTAATTTCGATTTTATCGTCTTGGAGTAATAAACCAGAGTAAATGCAAGCTAATTCTATATTTTTCAAATGATAGATGAATATAATCTTGATAATTAATATTTTTGAAACTTCTCCCTTTGTTTATATCATAATCCCTCCTCTCCTCCTAATCAGTATCCAAAATTATGAACAATATTACTATTTGAATATTGATTTTCATTCAAACTTTTGCTATTGAGAATTATAATGAATTCCACTGATATAGTAATTTTCAAAATAATATTCTAATAAATTGTCTGTGTTATCCAAATTCTATGATAAATCAAAATAGTGTGAAATTGATGTTTTTTTTTTTTTTGATTGTTAAATTCTCTCTTTATGATAAAACTGTTTAAACGCCTGATTTAAATTGATGGAGGGAAGATAAGATAATTAAAGTAAAAACATGAAATTACCTTGTTGTTCCATTGTATATGTCTGTATCGTTTTGCGAAAAAAAAAAAAATTTTTGAGAGTGTAAAAAAAATTTGATGATTTACCGAAATTTTATGTAAAAGATTTGTAATTAAAAATTTTTTTTTTATATTTTTATCAAAATGAACAAAACATAGAATGAGATCAAATATAATAAATTTATCAAATATCTCAACTTTTATTCTTTTAAATTAAATTAGTTTAATGTACGATGAATTTTACTTTAAAATTTTTTATTTTTTTACTAGTTAAAATGGGTGGGATATTTAATTTAATATAAATGTGTGTTTTAATGTGTGTTCATTTAATATATTTAAAATGATTGATCTGAATGAAATAAAAATTTTTTTTTTGAGTTAGAGTCAAATTAAGCTTTTAAACTTATTTAATTTTTTTACTTAATTAATGATTCCATATAGTTGAGTATGGATGTCTTAGTATCTCAAGATGAAGATACTTCACTATTTAACCAACCTACTAGTAGCACAAATAATACCAATAACAGTACTATCGAAGATTTAATGATGGGGACACAAGTATCTATTGATATCGATAACACTGATACAACTAATAACAATAACAACAATGATAATTCAATTATTGCAACGACTATACCACTATCATTTGATAATGATAATGAATCAACTGACAATAATTCAAATATCCAAAATGATGATGATGATGATGATGATGATGATGATGATGATGATGATGATGATGATGATGATGATAAAATGTTAATTGACCATTTACAAAAATTAAATGTTGATCATCAAATTCAAGATCAATCACAACAACAACAACAACCACCAAGGCAACTAGACCAACCACAACAACTACCATCAGAGCAACTAGAACAACCACAACAATCAGAACAAAAATCACTAACAGAACAATCGAAGCAGCAACAAACAGAACAACTCCAAGTACAGGAAAATCTCAGCGAAAAACTCCAAGAATTTGTTGAGAATAAACAAAATAGTAACGATGATATAAATTTAGATATACCACCATCACCAATACTTCCGCATCATTCACCTGATGATATTAATAATGTTAATAATAATATTACATCAGATCAGGAATTAGAAAAAATAATAATAACAACAACAACAACAACAACCGAACCAATTACAACGGACTCTAAAAATCAAGTTGAGGGTTTTAAAGATAAATTAGAAGAAAGTTTAGAGGATATAAGTCAATTGAATGAAAATAATGATGTTGTTGAAGTTAATTCTACTATGACTGTAGACACATCAGTTGTTAGCTCACAGTTGTACTGTTTTTGTCAACAGATGGAATATGGATTTATGTTACGTTGTGATCATTGTTCTGAATGGTATCATGGTGATTGTGTTGGTATAGTTCAAATGAATGCCCTTAAAATGCCAAGTTTTTTTTGTCAACCTTGTCAAGTGCAATTAGGATGCACAATTTATGGTACTCCTAATGACAATACAAATACTTCTAATCCCAATAATAATAATAATAATAATAATAACAATAATAGGAGTAAAAAACCTCTAGCTGTTTGTGCAATTGTAAATAATCCACCACCAAAAAGATTATTGTTACCTAATTGTAGAGTTTTTATACCCTATGATGAACATAATGAAAATTCATTATATCGACGTTTTAAACCACCCAACTCTATACCAAAATCAATTAGAACTATCAGTAAGAGGGTACCACTAAATTTGAATTTTGATTTCACTTTTCCTTATGTCGGTAACTTACCTTCTATTAACAATCAAGATACGTCTATGGATATTAGTAGTGATGTTTCTCTGATACTTAATAATGATACAAAGAAGGATACTGATGAAGTTCAAGCTGATTTAACTTCTAGTATATTTGATAACACTAATCAACAACAACAAAAAAAAGTTATTTTAAATTCAATAAGATCTCATATGAAACCTTATATTGAAACTTCAAAACCCACACCAACTAAACCCAAACCAAAAACAAAATCACCAAAAAAATCAACAAAAAGAAAGAAAAGGGGGCAAATGACAGTCAATGAAGATGTTGATAGTGATACTTTAAGTAATGAATTAAGTGATGATGATTATATATCTGAAGAAGAGGTAGATAAAGATGAAAACGATATTGAAACTGTACAGAAAAAACCAAAGAAACCAAAGATAAAACTGAAAAAATCTCAAAAGATGTTTATAGATAATAAAATATCAAAATCTAAATCACCTACCACTAAAGTTCAACAACAAAAGACAAATAGTCCAACTGTTAAATCCACATCTCCTAGTAAAAAAAGACCTATAGAAGGTAAACCACTTGATGATATCCAATCTTCATCATTAACAACTAGTGTAAATACACAAACAACTGATTCAACACCTGTTGACTCAACTTCAAAACTTGTTGATTCAACTTCAACAATAACAACAACAATAAATACTGAACCAACTTCAAAACCTGTTGATTCAACTACAACAATACCACCTGAACCTACCAAAACAGATAATAACAACAACCAAAACGAAATACCAACTAAAAAGTTGAAATTAGATACACAATATCAAGAACAGAGTAGTTATAAAGCACTGTTTCCTCTAAAAAGAAAACCATCATCTTCTCAATCAACCTTCTTACAGAATAAAGGTGTTATTAAGTTAACACCTGTTAAATATAATCCCAATAGAGATAATAATAATAATAATAATAATAATAATAATAATAATAATAGTAGTACTAGTAGTGGAACTAGTGGTTATACATCAAGTAGTTCAGAAGTACATGTACCTTTAATAGCACCAGTACCAACTAGTACAGTACCTTCTAAACCAGCAGTAAAAAGAACAAAGTCTATTAACAATATCAGAGACAGTGAAAGTAGAGTAGCTGTTAAGACATTGATTAGTGATGCTCTTTTAATTGGTTTTGAACCAAGTCAATTAGATGATATTTTAAAGAGAATTGAACAATATAATAACGATATCTCAAATAGTACTACTCAAATGGATACAGTTAATATCCATAAACCAATTTTCATTCCAAATCTTTTATTTTTGAATTCACTATTAAAACATCCCACAACTACTGAATATAATAACAGTAAAAATCAGCAAATACAATCAAAAACTTCACAACTATCAAATGAAACAACAACTAATTCCACAACACATGAAAATATGCAAGTAGATGAAAACAATTCAATAGTAAATGGTAATATCTACTTTATAAAAATACTTTAAATTTTATATTAATACTTCTTTAAAATATAGAATCAAGTAGCAGTTCTCAAATTAATAATATCATAGTAAATAATCAAGATCAACAAACTATTCATAATTCAAATTCACAGCCACTACCATCACCAACTATTGTTTCTGTAGAGTTAAATGATAATATAGAAACGACAACACAAGATAGTATACAAGTTGATGATAGCAATAAGATTAACTATGTTGTAAATTTAAATGGTAATATCTACCTTATTTTAAATTAGTTTAAATTTAATATTAATACCTTTTATATAGATTTAATTAGCAGTGATACTTCCAATAGCAATGTTTCTAGAGTATTAAATGACAATAGTACAGAAACACCAACAACTACAACTATACCTATAAATAATGATAGAATGAATGTTGGAGATGAAAACAATAATAACAACATCAATATCAATCCAACAAATACTTTAGTTGAAAATAATGTTTGTAAAGATCAACAAATTATTATTAATACCTCTTCAATTTCACAACAATCATCATCATTACCAACTATTGATTCAATTGAAACAGCAACAACATCTACAGCTAAAGGAGATATGCATGCTGATTACAATAACAACAACCTGAACAATCTGAACAACAACAACAACAACACCACCAACGACAATATCAACTCTATTGGTATAGAATCAAGTAGTTACAGTGATACTGTAGCTAAAAATAAGGTTGAAGAGGAGCTATTTACTTTACCATCTCTAGATATAACTGGTGTTGCAAATGAAAATATAGTAACAATTGAAACACCTATTACTACATTAGATGTTTTAGAAATTTGTACAGAAATTATTTATTCCATCATTGATAGTATAGTATATAAAGATAATATTCAGTATACTTTTATTGATATACCTACTATTTCAACAACTACACGCACAACTACAACAACAACAACAACAACAACATCAATAATTGAATGTGTACCTCTACCAAAACCATTACCAAAAAGACAACTCTCATTGATTACAGAGAAAGTTAAAATCGATCAATTAGCCTATGCAATTGAATCTGAATTATATACTACCTTTTCTGGTTCATCAACACTTTCAATTACAAGAGAATATTCTATAAGGTATGTTAATTTTTTTCGAAAAACAATAATATTTATTGTATATTAAGTATAGTTGTAATTGTATCATTTAGAGCTAGAAGTTTATGTTTTAATATAAAAACAAATGTAGATCTTAGAGAAAAGATACTGACAAGTAGATTGTCACCACAGAGATTGGTTAAGATGTCAATTGACGATTTATCAAGTCAATCTATAAAAGATATAAAAAATGCATTGGCTGAGAAAACAACTAGAGATATTATTATTCAACCACTGAATATCACTAAAGAAATATCTGCCAAAATGGATGATGATAATCAATCAAAATATATTGAATTTATGATTACTACTAAACCTATTGTACTTGGTAGTGTAATGAATGATGGTAACACTAATCTAATGAAATGTGATTCACCAACTTCATCAACACCATCACCAACATTTCCAACACCTCTATTACCATCTTTATCAACTACTGATCAACAGACTATAGATAATAGTGATTCAAAAGTAGTACAACAACAGTGTGAAATTGGATCTACTACATCATCAGCTACTACACCATTACTACTACAACAAGAAGAAGATATATCAATTATACATGACGCTGAATGGGAATTTAATTTTACAAATCCACCTCCATTAACTACTACAACTACTACAACAACTACTACTAGTGTAGGCGTACTTGATCATAGACCAGTTGAATTGCCACCTTCACCTTGCTTTTCAACATCGTCTCATGCAAGTTCAGTACATAGTGATCGTCAGGGTACTACTAGTACTGGCAACCAAAGTACACAGAAAACTATTCATTTATTACCTGATCCTATATATAGTAACATTCAAATTAGTATAACTGTTGATCTTGCAAAGAAAAAGACATTTACAAGTGACTGGTTGTATATGTGTGGGTATAGTCACTATGTGAAAAATAGAGATACTATTGATCCTTTACCTAGTCAATTGAGATTTGGAAAAGTAATTCCATTAGACAGAGTACTCAAATACTTTTCAGAGATTGATTACTCACTATCACGAACTAAAGTATGTTTCTATCTCTCACCAAAGACACAATACGATTGCGAGAGTAGTGATATTGTCTATAACATGTTGTCATCTTCTAAATGGGGTGTTGGTATAAAGGATTGCTCATATGGTAACTCAATGTATATTGTACCAGTTGCAAACTCTAAACTTGATGATTCATGCTACAGTTTAGAACAAAATGTTGCCATGAAACCAACACTCTCACAAAATTCAAAGGCACTGGTTTGTGTCTGTATAGTACCTCGTGATCCGTCTCATCAAAAGAAACAGACTACTGATGTTCCATTCAACATCTTTAAAAGAATGGATCAAAGTGATGAAATTGAAGGACACAATAACATTGATCAGGTACACTCTATCATTGATACATCAGTTGACATGTCAATAGACACCAAATCCAAAGACTCCAATATCATAGCATTAGAATCGCACAATACTCATTTGGAATTTGGTGAGAAACCAAAAGATGATAACCACTCCTATTCTTATAATTCACATTATAATGAGCCCAATCACCAACAACAACAACCTAAACCATATCAGTATTACAATAGACATTATGATAGACATTATGATAAACAGGAACCAAAATATTCTTATAAAAAACCACAATATAAAAGACCTGGAGGACCAAATAGAGACCATTTATATCCTAGTTCCCAAGAATCAAATTATCATGATAGACACCTAAATAGACCAACACATAGAAATGAGCCAGTTACTGAGAAACAACATTCCCCACCTTTAAAAAATGAATCAATCTATCATCCACAACAACCTGAACAACAACAACAACCTGAACAACAACAACAGCAGCAGTCACAGCAGCAACAAACACCACAACACCAAGTTCCACCTCAAGGATATTATCAACCAGGATACTATCCACATACCCAATCTCCACCTCAGGGATATTATAATTATTACCCAACTCAAGATTATTATCCACCACACCCATATACATCCCCACCATATCATCAGCCACCTACACAACTACAACAAACACAATTTCATACATCAAATTACTCATATCCACCCCAAAGTCATTATCCACCCCAAAGCTATTATCCACCCCAAAACTATTATCCACCCCAAAACTATTATCCACCCCAAAGCTATTATCCACCACCTTATACATACCCACCATATCATCTACCACCAACACAACCAACAACACAACAAACACCATCAACAGTACCAAATTCACATAATTATTAATTTTTTAATATTTTTTTACAATCTAAAAGCCATTAATCAAAATCTGCCAACATCTTTATTAAAATTTTTATTTTTGCCTTTTCAAATTTTAATTGACATCATAAAAAAAAAAATTAACGAACATTATCTGCCATAATTGTGATAAATAAGCTTCTTAAAAGAAATAGATAAAATGAAAAAATTATTAATTTTAATAATTTTATCATTGTTTTTGATAAGTGGGATCGAATGTGTATTTCCAAATACTATAGCAGAAGTTACCAATTCTTCACATGGTATTTCTTTTGATAATCCAAGTACGGGTCCATTTACTACTATTAAATGCGATATAAATGGAGATGGTTTCCTGGATTTTATTTATACTACATCGACAACAATTTATGTATATTTTGGACCATTTACAACATTTTTATATGCATACAATTCACTGAATGGAACAAATGGTTTTACGATTTTAAATTCAAAAACTAAAATTGCATGTAAAGATATAAACAATGATGGTTTTGATGATTTGATGTTATCACAAGATACAAATAGCTCTAATAGAGCTATACTAATCTATGGCACAAATCAAGGATATCCTGCATCTGCTTTTGATCCTATTAGTTATATTACATCTTCTCCAGGTGTTGTTGGATTTTATGTTCCAGGTGAAGCTGGTACAGGTCAGATGTTAGGTTCAAGCAAATGCAATGGTGATTTTAATGGAGATGGTATTTATGATTTTGCATTTGGTTCAAATATTGGTTCAGTGACACCTTCCACTGGTACTCCAGTAACCTATGTTTTATATGGTTTGGCAAATGGAAAATTCCCAACTGATGCTAATGGAATTTTTGATACCACTACTTTAAATGGAAATAATGGTTTTAAAATTAATACCAACACCTTTTATCTGGGATGTGGTGATGTTAATAGTGATGGTTTGGATGATATCATTATAAACTTAGATCAAGTAAATGTCTACATATTCTTTGGTACATCCACGCCATATCCAAATGGGGTATTTACACCAACATTTAATGGAATAGATTCATTCAAAATCATTCAAAGTGGTTCCAGTATATTTACAAATATTTTAAATCTTTTTGGTGTTGGTGATTTTAATGGTGATGGACTAAATGATTTATCATTTTCAGCTAAAAAGTCAGGTGGTGATAATGTGGTCTATGTAATGTATGGAATGTTAAGCTATCAACCAACATATATCTTTCCAACTTATATAAATGGTACAACTGGTACTCAATTTACTATTATAGGTAACTCAAACAGTTTATGCACTGAAAACTTCCTGAGAGATGTCAATGGTGATGGTATTGCTGATTTAACTTGTTCTGGAGCCACCTACAAAGTGTGGTCTGTTTTTGGAAGACTTTCACCATTTCCAGCAACAAATAACCTGGTAGTTTCTACTGACCCAAACACATTTTTTGATAGATGTGTAGGATTTTATATACCTGATTCAATTCCGCCATATTATTATGGTGATTTTAACTCTGATTCAATTATTGATTTACAAGTTGCTACCACTTCCTCTGATGCAGTTGTAATGTATGGCACTAAATTCTTTGATATCTCATCATCATTGGATTTAACTATTGAAAAAGTCTATAATCAAACTGATTATCTTCCATACAATAGTACATCTACCCAAAGTAATGGTACATGTCCAATTTCATTTTTCACTGTCACCATTGAAGATCAAAATTCTGGTGATACTCTTGAATTTGAAAATCCAAATCCATCATTAGCCGGTATTAAGTCAAATGCCTCCAATACCACAATAACAGTATATTCCATTGACCCTAAATCAACTGTATTTTTCAGTAGTGTACTACCTCTAATTAAATTAAAATCAGCCAACAGTACACAAAATTCAACCATTTCAATCACACTCGGTGGGCAGACATTTGACATCTTATATACTGCTGCTACAATCCCTACAAACACCTCCACTACAACATCTTCTACTACAACTACTTCTACTACAACTACTTCTACTACATCTCCATTACCACAAAGTTCAGAATCCGTTGATAATAATGAAGGCAAAAGTAAGAGTAAAGTTGGTGTAATTGTTGGACCAATTGTTGCAGGAGTTGCAGTTGCATCCTTGCTAATATTTGGAGCATTCTTCATCAATAAGAAAAAGAAAGCCAAGAAACCACTCGAAAATCAAGTTTCAATGACACAAATCTTCACTGGTGGTAAAATTGAAACTATTGATAAATTCTAAAAAACAATTTGTAAAGCTTAATTAATCTCATAGGAAAATTTTAAAAGTTGATAGACTGAATTAGTTGATCAACTATTAATTAATAAATTTATTATATTTATTTTTAGAGGATATAAATTTGAAATCATTTATGAGAGAGTAAGGTAGATATTAATGATATTGTTAAATGTGAAATTTTATTTTTAGAGACCTGGATTTGAGGTTGAAAATAGAGTATTCATATCTAATTGAATCCATTGATTTTCATAAGCTGCTGTAATGGATTTTGGATTTGGTAATGGCCAAAGAGATGGTTGGAATGTAGAGGCAACCGAAATGTAGACTGTATTAGCTTCAAAATCATAGATGGCAGCATGGAGATCACCAGTTTGGAATTGGGCAACCAAGTTGATGAGAGCCTGGGCATTGATTTGACCATAGTATTCAGAAATTAGACTGGGCATACAAGGATCAGAGTTTGGTTGAGTGTGTTTATCTACATAGACGATATCGTTAAAGAAAGGATGTTCAGGAGACTGTGGTGCATAACCAGGGAATGGAGTATCATCGTCAAAGACTCTTACAACATCATGAGAATATTCAACAACTACAGCTTGGCTTGACTCATTACTTCCAACACCAAGGAAAATGGAGCATGTTCTTTGAGTATTATAAATTCTATTTAAAACTTCATCGATACTGGTATCATATTGTAACATGTTTCTAAGATTGAAATAAAATGGAATACCTTCGTATGAATAAGTACCGTTATATTTAATCCAAACTTTTTGACTGACACCAACTCTTTGACTGTACCCAGTAAGTGCACCAATATACCCACTCCATGATAATATAGAGAATACATGACCATTACCAGCCTCTGGATGGTATACTATAAAAGTTGGTACTGATACCAATGGGTTATCCAAACCCCAGTCTAAAGCCCTCAATTGAATGAGGCCTCCATTGGGAGTGGCTTCACCCCATGCACCCAAAATTGAGCAATGTGCCTTAACCAATTCTGGGAACATGTGTAATCTGATAATCATCTGATAATCCAATCCAGAGCCATCAGAAAGTCCTTTTAACTCTTCATAAAACTCTGCGGCTGTATAAGGTTTAGTAACTAATGCAATATAGTCAAGAGCAAAATTTACACCAAAATCCTCAATCATTTTAATAATAAAATCTGGAAGGATATTGATAAAAGCTGGTAGATTCTTTCCAATAGCTTCTTCGGCATAACTTAAGAATTGAGGGTACATGACATTCATTTGTTCTTTAAGAAGTTGACCATGTGCATAACCCATTTGGTATGGTGTACCGTAGACATGCAGTAAATTGACTGTAGTATTTTGACTTCCAACTTTATATAACAAACCATTGTCAACTTGTGTAACAAATTCTGGTGTTTCATTCCATATAATGTTACTATTAACACTTCCTTTACAATTGTGTTTTGGATCTTCACTACTAGATGTTGATCCTTCTGATGATGGATGCCATTCTACTTCATTTTCCATTAATATTACATTTTTAATCACGAAAATGATTAATAAACAGATAATTTGGTATTTCATGATTTTTTTGATGATGTGGTGTTTTCGCAAAACGATATTATCTGAATGGCGATTATTATTAGTAAACAAAAAAAAAAAAAAATAATCAAACTCGAAAAAAAATAATTAAATTTCAAATCAAAACCATTGAAAATAGAAGTATAATAAAGTGGAACCCAATTCAATGATATTTATAAAATTTAAAAAATATCTAGGTTGATTGAATAAATTTTTTATTTAAATATCTTTTTCTCTTTTGTGTTTCCGCTCTAAATATCTTTCTCTTGCGGCTTGAATAGATTTGTCGTCATTTCTTCTTGCCATAAATATATTTTTATTATTACTTTCTTTTTCTTCTTTATTATCTCTTTGTTGTTGTGGTTGTTCTTTTCTATTACTAAATCCAGGTCTATTAATATTATCATAATTACCTCTATATACATCTTTTTTTATAATATTTGTAGACTCTTTTGTAGATTGGAATTTAGTTGTTGTTATATTTTGTTGATTAGTTCTTGATTGAGATGATGGTTCATCTTTATTATACACATCATTGTACAAATTTTTTTGAAATGATTGAAAAGTTTTTGAATTTAATTGTTGTTTTTCTTCTAGTTGATCTAATCTATCCTGTTCCTCACGTTCTTTTTTATCTCTTTCAAGCTTCTCTCGATAGGAATCAGTTATATATGACTCTTTATCTTTATATTTATCCGCATCTATATCTCTTTCTTTTTGCATTTGTTTTTCTTTTAGTCTATCTAATTCTCTTTTCTTTTTCTGAGCAGATTCCACTAGAGATGCAATATATTTTGATTGTTTAGGTTCCTCTTTAGGTCTAGTAGATAATCCTGCTCTATGTTGTAATGCTTTTCTACTATTACCTCCATCCTGTTCTTTCATAGAATCATAAACAGAATCATATTCAAAAGCTGTTGGATCATCTTTTAAAGCATCGTTATAAGTTTTCTCTAATTTTGTATTTTGTTTTTGTTTTAAAAGTTCAGCTATATGATTAGTTGGTCCAGATTCAATATCTACCTCATCCTCATCATTATCTTTAAATACTATTGCTTTTTTCTTTGCAGTAGGTAATTGTAAACCATATTTCCTAGGAACATTATCACTGGACATTTTATTAAGTATATATAAATGAAAAAGGTAGAGGGGGATAGAGAAGTCGTTACGTCTTTGAAATTCAAAATGACTCAAAAAAAAATTTTTTTTTTTTTTTTTTTGAATTGAACAACACTCCAACATCAAATCATTTTTTTAAAAAGATTAGATAATATAGAAAAAATGAATATTAAAGTTATAGGATTGATATTCACCATTCTATGTTGTATAGAATTTGGAAGAGGTATTTATTTTGAACTTAATGGTGGTCAAACTAAATGTTTTTTAGAAGAGAATCCAAAAGATACACTCTTGTTGGGTAAATATCAATTAGAGGACTTGAATCCACCAACAGGTCAACCAAATCAATTGGCACTCTCAGTAAGAGTAACCGATCCAGAGAAAAAAGAATTGTTATCCAAAACCATGGGTACAATAGGACGTTTTTCATTTACCACTCAAATTGGAGGTGAACACAAGATTTGTTTTTCAACTAATACCTCACGTTGGTTTGGACCATCTGTAAAGACAAGATTACATTTGGATTTGGAAACAGGTGCTGGTGCTAACGATTACGAAGATATCGCTAAAGTTGAACAATTGAACAGTATGGAAATCTCCATTCGTAGACTCAATGATAGAGTCAACCAAATCAGAAAAGAACAAAGTTATCAAAGAGGTCGTGAACAAACTTTCCGTAATACTTCTGAATCAACAAATTCACGTGTAATGTGGTGGTCACTTTTACAAGTTGTTGTTTTGGTAGCTACTGGTGTATGGCAAATGAGACATCTTAAATCTTTCTTTAAAGCAAAGAAATTAGTATAAATTATCTATTCAATTTCATATAATTAGTATAATAAAAAACCATAACAAAAATAGAATATATATTATACAACCCTCAACATGTTTTTATTCAAACTTTTAGTATATATATTAATTAAAAATTTAAGATTGACTAATTTAATCTTTCAGATTTATATAAATCTTTAAGATTTATAATAATATCTAATAAATCTAATAGATTTAAAATATTTAAAAATCAAATCATCAGAAAATGTGTGTTTGTTGTTATAAATTGAAGTGAATGTTGCTTTTTTTTTTTCAAATTAGTTTTATTGTGGTTCGCATATGACATTAGGTTGAATTTGGGAAAAAGAGGAATATAGAAAAAAATGACAGAACAATTTCCAGTATTAAAGAATGACTTATTTTTAAGAGCTTGTAATGGTGAGGATGTTGAAAGAGTACCAGTTTGGATAATGAGACAAGCTGGTAGATATCTACCAGAATTCAAATCAGTTCGTGCTGATAGCGATTTCTTTAAGGTTTGTCAGACCCCTGAACTTGCATGTACAGTTACTATACAACCAATTCTTAGATTTCCTTTAGATGCCGCTATTATATTCTCTGATATTTTGGTGATTCCTCAAGCTATGGGATTAGAGGTACAAATGATTCCAGGTAAAGGTCCACATTTTCCTGATCCTATAAAAACAATTGACGATCTAAAAAGGGTGCAATTCCCAATATCGGTACAGGAGAAACTTGGATATGTATTTGATGCAATTACACTTACAAGACATAAACTTGAAGGTAAAGTACCTCTTATTGGGTTCACAGGTGCACCTTGGACACTGTTTACCTACTGTATTGAAGGTGGAGGTGGAACAGATCTCAAAGAATCCAAACTCTGGTTACTTCAACATCCTCAAGAGTCACATAAATTCCTTCAAAAGCTTACAGATGTCGCAGTTGATTACCTATGCGGTCAGATTAAAGCTGGTGCTCAAGCTGCTCAGGTTTTTGATTCTTGGTCTGGTGAATTATCTCCTCAAATGTTTGACGAATTTTGTCTTCCCTATCTCATTCAAATCTCACGTCGTGTTAAGGAGGTCTATCCTAATGTACCTTTAATTTGTTTTCCAAAAGGTTCCAATTTTGCTCTAAAGAAACTTGCAGAGCAATCAAGTTATAACGTATTAGGTGTCGATTGGACTATATCTCCTGAAGCCGCCAGAGAAATGGTAGGTCTTAAAGTCACCTTACAAGGTAACCTTGACCCTATCACCCTCTATGCAGGTAAAGATATCATTCATAAACAGGTTGAAACCATGATCAAAGGTTTTGGTACCAAAAGATATATTGCTAATCTAGGTCATGGTATGCAACCTCAAATGACTCCAGAAATGGCTGAATATTTTGTTTCAAGTGTTCATCAAATTTCTGAAGATTTAATTAAACATCAAAAATAAATTTAAATTATTTTTGCTGATTAAAATTTTTAGACAACATGTCAAGCAAAACTTGCACAATAAATCAGCTTACCTCAATCAACCATAAATCAAACATCCAACACCCTCAACAGGTAAAAATTATACGCAAAGTAACTCTAAAATAAAGTTACGACTTTTTTAATGAATTTTCAGAATTCATCCAAAAAAATAGCTCTAAAAGGAGCTTTACTTCCTCATTGTCCAGAGGAATAAATGTAAATTACCTCAGTCCAGATCTGACCAATTTATCATTTTGTTTATACCAAAATAAACATTTAAAAAATTAATCAAGAAAACGATAAAAACGAAAACTTTTTTTTTTCTAAATTAAAACTTTAAAAGTAGTATTACCATTACAAAGACTATTTATAATTTCAGAAAATGGAAGGAAATTCAGGTATTGATATAGGTATGAACCTATTAAAAAAGATGGGTTGGAAAGGTGCAGGTTTGGGTGCCAATCAAGATGGTACAACAGAAGTAATCACAAATAAGAAAAAAGCAGATAACTATGGTCTTGGTCTTTCAGATGAAATGAAAAGACATTACTCATCAAATAACTGGGCAGGCAATAATGAAGCCTATGATCAAATTTTACAACAATTAAATGATAATAATGAAAATAGCAAATCTAAAAATAGTGATGAATCAAGTAGTGAAAATGAAGCTACCAACAACAATAACAAAAGAAAATTAAATAATGATAAATCAGATAAAAAAAAGAATATTAAAAAGATTAAAACTACTAAAAAGAGTGATTATTCTAGTAGTAGTAGTAGTGAAAGTGAAAGTGAATCTGAATCAGAATCTGAATCTGAATCAGAGAAAAAGAAATCAAAATCAAAAGCAAAATTAAGTGATAATAGTAGTGAAAGTGATAAAAATAGTGATAGTGATTCTAGTAGCAGTAGTAGTGAGAGTGAAAATGAAAATTCATCATCTTCATCTTCATCATCTTCTGAAAGTGATTCTAGTAGCAGTAGTGAAAGTGAAGAAGAAGAAAAACCAAAAGTACAACCTGTTAAAAGATGGGCAGTTGCAAACACAAGATATCATAAATTATTAAAAGCAAAAAATGTAAATAATTACAGTGAAGAAGAAATGAAAGAGATTTTAGGTATTAGAAAATTACCTACTGCAAATAAATAATTATAATAATATTGTATATTTTAGAATAAGATAAAAGGTTTAGTATGTTTTTATATCTTTGATAAATTGAAGTTTTTCATCTTGTGTGATTTTACATTGGTTTTCCCAGTTTTCTGGAATTAATTGTTGTGAGATTCTAATAAATTCATCAAGAGGACACATGTTATCAACTTCTTTGGATTTGCATTCGGAGATGTGTGTTGGAGTTTGATTGTATATCACTTTAATGTAATGGTTATCAGTTGGTGATTTGGATGGTGTTTGAGGTTGAGTATCTTCAAATAATAGGAATTCCAATGACGATGATGTAATGGGATGATATTTATCTTCGTACATGTCATAGGCAACCAATAGAGATGTAAGTGAATGATCATGTGCTGAGTAATATGCAAGTTTTAGATCTTTAACTGATGGATCATTATTAAGTTTCAATTGTAGCTGATCTTGCATTTCTTTTATAAATCTACCAATAGCCAATTGTGATACACCATCTTTTCTATAAATTCCTTCAAATTTTGATTCTTTTGCAGATTCTTGATACATTCTATCAATAATGTCTTCTGTTATACCTTTGGGAATTGGTAAGCCATGGGTTTGTAAGGAATCAAATTCATGTACTAAATGAATATAACTTGTAACCTTTGGTCTATAAAATAGAGATTCACCATTTTCTTTACTTTTTTCTAAGATCTCTTCAAGTTGTTTAGTGAATTTATCCAACTGATTGTCTTTATGATCTTTTAATACCAATGGATGATGTCTTGATAATTGACATAAGAAATGGTATCTCTCACAATCCACCAATTTTCTATTTAATGGAGGTGTCATAGTCTCACTAACCAAAGGGTGAATTAAAAATGTGGAATGTGGTACTTTATCACTTTGATTAAAGTCACCACCGTATAAACCATGCATTAGTGATCTTGCTGAACTTATAGTTCTTTCCTTATCAGTAGATCTCACATAAATCTCATTGGCATTGAAGTTAGGATTTAAGAATCCAAGTTTATCCATAAACAAAGTTCTATAAGATCTACCAAGATGCATTAGATCACTTACGCCGTTGACTGTCAATTGTCCAGTTTCACATTCCGTAGTCTGACTATTACTAAATAGGTTCTCTGTTGAATTACAGACCCACAGAGACATTGGATAGTGTCTAACCTCTGTAGTTCTTCTACCATGACGGGTCATTAACTGAACAAATTTTAATTTATACTTATCATTTGTGTATTCATGATAAGGTATTTCAAATTTTCTCCATGATTCCATTAAAGGTGATTTCCAATTACCACCACTATCATCTTGACATTTAATTTCATTTTTAAAATATTTAAAGTAATTAAACATTCTTTCTATTAATTACTGTTTAGTAATAAAATATAGAACTATTATAATAATAATGATTGCACATTTTTTTATAAAAGAAATCAAAAGTGCAAATCATTCTATAAAATTTCACAAAATTAAAGTCAAATGATTAAATTTCACAAGATACAATCCAACTTTGAAATTTCAAATCTATGAGTCATAATATGGGAAATATAAGTTTTAGATCAATTTATCAATTAATTGTTTGTTGATTTTTAGCCGTTGAGAATATTTGAATTTTGAAAAATATTTACTACTAAAAAAAATTTTTTCAAATTTATTTATTTATCTTTTACATTGTATTTATTTTGATTTATTAATTTTATAAATTAATCTAGATTTAGACTCAACCAATTTATTTAAAGTGATATTTAATTACTATTATTTTAAAATATAAAACAATTGTATAAATTTTATATATTATTTCCTCTCATTTCCCATCTCATATTTTTATAAACAAAGAACATCAAATAATCATGATCTCAACTAGCAATTCACTAAGATTAAATGCTCTAGAAAAGGAAAACTCTGTACAGAATAGTATTTCAAAGAAATCAAGTTTACAAATCAATGGTGCACCATTAAAACAAAAAGGTGCTCTAACTGGTGAAAGAAAAGCTTTAGGTGATGTAACCAATAGTAATACAAAATCAACAACTTCAATCAAGAATAAGGATGTATCTTCAAAATTATTATTTGTACCTCAATCTACAACACCGCAAATCAAAGTATGTACACTTCAAACTTGTTCTATTATTTTAAAAAAAAAGGCGCAAAATATTAATATTATAATTTAAATTATAGAAAAAGGTTACATCAACTAATACACCAATTATTTTTGGTAGTACTACTACTGTATCATCAACTAAAAAGAAACAGTTACAAAATAATTTTGAAAATACAGTATTATCAGCACCTCCAAATCCTCTTAGAGTAAATTCTAAATTCTCTAACAAAACCATTGAAAATCTAGTAATGACACCATCAATGGACACACCAATAATCTGGAATGATGATAGTATCTCATTTGATGACAATGCAATTCAAGAATTAAATTTTGATTCCAATTTTGAACCCTCTGTCATTCAAGATAACTTTTCATTTTCAGATTACTATAATGATATGATAATATAAATTCCATTCCATAAATACATTATAATCAATTTGTATATTTTCCCTCCCTCTCTCCCTTCCTCTTCCAACATTCTCGAGATTTCTATTTTATATATAATGTTTTTTTTAGAAATAAAAATATTATTATTAGCCTCAAATAGTCATATATATTGAATTGTTTGAAATTTATTGCATTAGATCATAATCATCCAATTCACCTTTATATTCCATAACTTTCTTTCTCATTACAGAGGTATCTACCCAAGTCATAAAATCTTGAAATTTTCTAGTGACAATCAATGCAGGATCTTTAACAATTTCAGGACCTATTCTAATGTGGCCATGTCTCAGTAGAGAGACAGCATGTGGTAGATTTTGTGCAAATTTCATTCTAACTAACATTGTTGATATTCTTCTTCTACAAAATGCTGAAACTCCAATTTTTGTTAATTCTGATGGTGTTGGTGTATCAATGATACCCATATTATAAAATTTCTCTGCTAATTCACCTGATAATTTATGTTTAACTGGATCTTTATCATCCAATTCTGATATAGCTGTAAGTAGTTTCTTTAATTGTGCACAAATCTTTAAATATCTAATATTATAATACATTAAAATTAATAAATATTCATTATATACCTTTATGTGAATTAAGATTTGATTATAAAACAATCTATTGAATACTTTAACATACTCTGAAAACTCTTCTTTTCCTGATAAACCATATCTACTAATAATTAACAAATCAGTTGGATTTTCTTTTTTATAATGTACAAAATTAACTTTTTTTAATAGTTTCTTTTCATGATATTTAAGATCTCTCATTTTGTTTTATATTTGAATCAATGAGATCTTTAAATTCAAGTGTAGGTGAGTAAAAATAAAAAAAATTAAAATTAATTTCTCGGTCGTTTTTTTTTGCGAACTGAATTTGTTGATGGGGTATGAAGTTTATATAAATTTATGAAATAGTTTATTGGTAGAATGTGCTACATCCAAAACAAATTCATAAGTTAAAAACATTATGCAAGAATTTGGTACTACTCTTGCAACATGAGGACCCACACCTTTAAATAGACCTCTTATACCTTCTTCTTTGACAATCAAAGCCATACCGGGTAATACATTTGTATATTTTATAGGAGCACCAGGTGCCAATTGTTCTCTCATACGAGTTCTAATGACTTCATGAGGATAGGTTGTAACAGCTGCTACTAACTTACTGCTACCTGCCGACACTAGGTACTCAGTGGTCGTCAATGACTCGTAATCTGGATAGTTACACTCCCGTTTCTTTTCCAAAATGGATCTTTTCATTTTTTCATATAAAACAAATTGAAATGCAGATTCTGAAACACCGATAATCGATGCACTAAGACCTTTAAAGAACCCAGTAGGACCCTCTTCACGAATGATATTGAGGCAACAGTGTAAATAGCCTCTGTATCTTGTACCTTCGTTAAAATTCTTTAAATTGGTTTGTAATTGAAGACGTGTTTTTATAAGCCATATAGGGCTTGTAAGAATAGCCACTGCAACGCCTGCACTCGATGCTGAGGTAGCCCACAGGATAGGGCCTTCTTGGTAGCCTAACTTCTCCATTATGGATTTTGTAAAACTATAAGTTGAAAAATGTATGGCTCTTGCAGGTACAACACCAAAGAGATGAGGTCCTAGTCCTTTCCAAAGTGCCTTTATACCCTCTCTTTTAGCTAGATGGTAGAGTGAGTAGGCAGATGCTGGAACAAACCTAGGTTTTCCAATATATAATAAATCTGAATTCTTTCCTTGTAATTGTGTTTTTATAACCTCTAACGGAGATGTTACAATAACTCCAACAGCTCCACCTAATCCACCTGCTATAAAATGTAAAATTGCGTTTTTTGATCTTTCTTCTCTCGGCTGATGTTGAACTAGTTTTATAGGTTTATATATTTGATTATTGGTATTATTAGGTTGATGTAAATTCTGTAATTGTAATAAATAAGTATATATAGACATTGATCACTAATTCTAGGACATATAATGTCTCTTTCTGGTTAAAATGTGAAAAATTAATAATTAATTTTTTTTGATTCGTTTCGGTGTTATAAATGTTCCCAGTTGGACAGCAAATTTTTATTGTTGGTTTTAATAATTTGATTATCTCAAATGTGTTGTAATATACAAATGCATTTTGAACATCAGTTAAAAAGATAAATTCAACATCTTTATACCGTAGATATGGGTTGAAAAATGTAAATGTTAAACAACTGATTGTAAAGTATCTAAACCTGCATCATTAGTCGCAGATCCTCCATCACCTATATAAATCTTCTTATATCTACCAACAGTTACAACGTGGTCAATTAGTTGACCCCACCAGTAGGTTGTAGTATTCATGGGTGATCTTTGATTTACAGGTACCATTTCAATGACTGCATATCTCTCATTTTCATTGCTATTTGAAGAACTAGTATGTACATATTTTGATACCCTTAAACTCTCTAATAAACCTTCACCACCATCACTAATTGTCAATATTATATTTTCTCTATCATTATTTAAAAGCTGTTTAAATTTAGTGTACGTCTGATTACCTAATTCTGTTGAAGAAATAGAATCTAAGAGTCATATGCAATCAAGTAATTCATTTTAGTTTTTATTATTTATTCCCAAAGTTAACAAAATGTAAACATTATGATTTAAATTATGACATTTAATTGAATACCAAATATAGTCATCAGATCTAAAAATTTTAATCAAAATTTTTAATTTTTTTTATCATTGTATATTTTTCTACAGTTAAATTACAATTGTATAGGTTATTCAATCAATAATGAATCAATTAAATACTAAATCAATGAGAAAAGTTTATCAACAACAACAAATTAATCATCAACTTCAAAATCAATTTCAACATCTTCTACAACTTAAAAAACAACAACCTCTAAATAAAGAGGAACAAAAACAACTTCAACTACTACAGATTAAAATTGATCAAAAACAACAACTAGATGATTTTCTTCAATATCTAGAAGATAAATTAAAAGAAAAAAAATTAAAAAAAGTAATTAAAGTTGAAGAAAACTGGAAGGACACAGATTGGGCCAGTAACAATGATTTCCAGGAGGCATATAAAAGAATATACGGCTTCAAGAGAAATAATAAGTGGGATTTGTTCTTCTGGCCAATTGTTTTGGTTTTGATACTATTTTGTTTTAATGGTATCAAGAAAGAGTTGAGTTTTAGTACTCAACAACAAGGAAGGGAATTAGCCCCAACAAAGTTTCTGGATTCAGTTCCAGAATATAGATACTACAAAGAAGTATCTTATGTTGTAGAAGATGAAGAAGTGGAAAAAGAAAAAGAAATTGGAATTGGTACATGGACTGCCAAGTACTCTTTTAGAAAATTATCTAAAGATGGCATTTTTCTTGTACCTGCCAGACCTGGTACTGAAGTATCAATTGTGCTGGTACAAGTACCCGAGCCAATGTATTTCTCTCCAGATACTGTTAATGAAATTGGTACTCATATGGTCTTGGTATCATTCAAAATGTGCAGAGGATTCAATCTTTCTAGACTATTGCTGAATATCTGGATTCAAATTTTAGAATTTTGGTAAAGTTCATTAATTGGTAAGTTCTCATTCAAATAGGAATCATGTGTTGAAAGAATATTAATTTGATGTATATAGGTACAATACCAATCGGCTTTATAAGATCTTGTGTATTACATGTTAAAATTTCAAAATTTAAGTTTATTTATTATGTAATATTATATTAATTGTTTGGCAATTAGTTTTCAATTTACCATTTGGATATCTCAATTGTAATACTATAACACATACCATCTATTGTAATAGTACCAAAGTGTAATAATTTACTCACAACAAATAACTAGAGTGTGGATGTATATGTATGTCAATTAAAAATTGAATTAATCATATGCATCATGAAGCTCAACTGAAATTAATATTTATTTATAAATTTAATGGGGTAGCTCAGGCTGATCCCAATCCATTATTTAATCAACTTAACAAACTTACCTAGTATCCAAATAATCAAACTTATCCACCAATTAACCTAGCTAGATCAATCATTCATCTAAATAAAATTCTCATATTAGATTATAATAGTTCATTATATTGAACTTTTTATCCACTAAAATATATTTATTTATTTAATTGTTATAATATTAAATATTCGTTTACATATTCACATATTAATAAATTTACATTTAAATTACTTAATATAAAATAAATCATATCAAAAACTTCGAATTTATGAAATGGTTACCATAAGAACTAATGTATGTACCATTTCTTCTTGTAAAACTGAAATTCTAAAGTTCTACATATTTTGTTATGAAAGTGAAGAAAACAAGAAGGTCTTATGAGTAGGAGAAGAGGCATAGGAGGAAGAAACTTGGTATCCAATTAATACCTTTTGCATAGTCTCTCTTTATTGAATATTTTCTAAACTATTCAAAGACTTTATGTATTAAATAAAATAAATATATATAACAAAAATTTAGAAATAAATAGTTTTTGTTTAATTATTTCTTTCAAAATTTTTTTTAAAAACTTTAATTATAATTACTTAAAAGGCTCAATATCCCAACATTATTGGATTGTTTATATATTTTATTAAATTTGTAAATAGTATTGATATTCCTTCTTTACCAAATCTCTTCCATTCGACTACTCAAAGTTCACCATATCTAACACAATCTATATCTTCGAATCTACTCACCAATTCAAAAGCATAGTCAAACATCTCCAATTCAAAGATATCCTTCTTCAAAACACAACATCTACAAAAGTGAAATATAGAGATCGATAGCACACAAGTACTGTGAAGGAAAGGTGAAAAGAACTTTGAAAAAAGGTTTAAAAGTATTTGACACCGTTTATGTGGAAGCGTTTACATGGACCTCTAATGGAAAAAGTTGCTCTGGTTCAGCTATAGCAATTAAAAATGATCAAGAATAATCAAAAGTAAAGAAATTGTTTATAGTTTTACATTTTCATAATGATTCAAAAAAGAATGCAAAGACATAAAAAGAGTATAAGAATTTTAATTCAATAAAATTACTAATATTAAAAGTCTATTAAAATATGACAAGAATTCTTTTTTGAAGTCTTTACTTAAAAATTTGTTATATATAATATAGTCTTGGTATTAAAACTGTAGTGAAATCTAATTTATTTTATCTTAAGATCTTATAAAAAGACTGTAATAAAGGAGGGTAAATACTCAAAAGGGATATTTAATGCCTTGCATCATCCTTATTTGGAAAATACTACCAAAGATTGAATTAACAGACTACAATCAAGGGATATAAGAATCATTGGACTATTTATAATGAATGAAAGAAAAAATGTTTTGAAATCCTAATTATATTAAACAATAAAAACAGTGCTATCTATCCACCAATAATGGAGCTATTGTACTTAACTACAGTTATTCATTTTAGGATCCTAATAATCCAAGTCTTTGCAAATTGTAGATCAAAGTGAGCGTAATAGTCTCTTGAACTCTTTTTCAATTTTGCCTTATTAGGAGATCCTTCTTTTTAAATATAAAATTAATTAATTTAATAAATAAAGTATAAATCAAATTTGAGTTATTTTGGTGAATTCACCCCCTATCTTCAACCATTCAAAAGAGATAGGTCAACTCCCCTACAAAAACTTCTTTTCAATTAATGACAACCCTATCTTCCAAATCAACTAAAAAAAATTTACCACACAACACTACTACCATCTGTATCTATAAATCAAATACAAAAAAGACCTATCCAAACAACCTCAAACCAATATTTACCAGCTCAAGGAAGGTAAATTTATTCCCCTTAAGTACCAATCAGCAAAGTTATAGATCCAAACCACCACAACATAATATTCCGTTACATCACCAAATCTCTTCCATTAGACTACTCAAACAAAAAATGCACCTTGTGCAACACAGTCTCTGAATCAATCTCCACCCGCATCTTTTTTGAATGCCAAACAACCACTACTGGATACACTCATCAATTCAAAAACACAATCAAATATTTCCAACTCAAAGATATTGAATGGACTCCTACTTCAATTCTCAACATCTACAATAGTAAATACCACATAATTCTAATTCTCATACACGGATACATCCAATTTAATCAAAATACCTACCCTTAACCAAATCCTAAATATAATCCACCTAGAAAAAGAACTCCTTAAAGACAAAATCCTGCAGCTCCTAATAAACGGATCTAGACCATACTCAAATTCAACAATACTTCAAAATATAAATAAAAAAAACAACTGATGTCGGCTTTGTGAGCCCTCTCAGTACAATTAAAATTTTTAAAAAAAGAATTCACCCCTTTTGGTTGGTATCTGGAATCTTTAGTCTCCCATATAAGAGGCATACATCTTACAGACATCAAATTTATATAAAGGACCTTTATATCCATTCACTCCACACCAATGGAACAGTCTATATGACTTTCTGCTATATCTTGTTATAACAGCTCTGAATGTATTGCCTGGTTCAGTGATAGAGACAACGTTAGACCTGCTCTAGGAATATCCAGTGTTCTACATTTTAAAATATTAAAATATCATCTATGCTTTTCTAAAATAGTCTTCATTTATTTCCTTCATTAATTAATCTGCTTTTCTATTTATATAAGTGTATTGAAGACTCGCAATTACTTTTATCTAAAACAAATTTGAAGTATCCACAATTAGAAAAAATCAGAGACTTTGAAGAAAACAGGATGCAATAAAATAATACCATTCCATTCTGGATACAGTAGGTCAATTTAAAGTCTGTTAATGGAGATGGTCTGACAGAAAAGAAGCCAATAGTGTATTTGCATAGTAAAGGTGAACAACTATGTAGGCTTTGTAATTGCAAAGGATGAAAATATCCGGAACTTATGCATTTGTAAGATTCTTTTTATCTTGAGATCACCAAGTTTATTCTGCCTAAGGTTGAAACCAAATACAAAATGAATAGCTTCAATGACTCTAGAAAACCTGAATATAATTAAAAATTTTCCATTTTATTAAATGTTCTAGTAAAAATATTTTTGAATTTTTGGAATTCATTGGACAAATATATCAAAACTATAATAAAAAAATTATATATTTAAATATTTATGGTTACTGTGTTTTTGTATATAGTTTCGGTGTTTTTTTATTTTAGCTCTCTAGAAATACTCATACCAAAAATGAATGCAAATACTTCAAAAAGGTTAAACTAGAATTATTTAACCAAAATATTTTAAAAAGTTATACATCTCCCAGAAATAGTAGAATATCATCTGATTGCTTTGTTGAAAAGCAACTAACAGAGCATCACAAGTCAATGTCTAAACATCTACTCTACTTTCACTCTTATTTTGTTCATAGACTTTAATGACTGGTTTAGGAGGTAGTTTTGTTAAATGTACATTTAATTCTGAACTACTTGATGTATGACCACTAATCTAGTTCCATTATTCTACTATTATTATTACTCTCATCCTTTGGGATTTTATTTAACAAGTGTGGCTAAATAACACCTTTTTTCTATAATAAGGTTGATTTGTTTTTTTAAAAATTTTAATTATACTGAGGGGATTACAAATCCGACATCAGTTGCTTTTTTTATTTATATTTTGAAGTTTTGTTTATAAGTATTGTTGAATTTGAGTATGGAGAAATTGATTTTGTCTAGATGTAAGGAAAGAAACACACAATACTAACGAGATAAAGACTCCAGAAGATTTCTCTGAGGTTTCACAAGAAGAATTCGTAAAGAAGAAACGAATAAATAAGCTAGAGAAACTTCGAGAAGATGCCACATATATATTAGCCAAAAGATTCTAGAAGGCTCTAGAATCTTTACACAATTAATATAAATACTTAGTAAATAAATTAAATAAATATAGTTTTAAAATCATAAATAGAAACCTCTTCTTTCTTACAATTGGTATCACCTGTTAGGTAGTGAGTTCGAGACTGATTGGGGATTGAAACAAGATTCCTATCAGAATCTCAGGATGGAGGGGAAGTGATGTAATGAAAGTGGAAGAAACCAGAAGGTCTTATGATAAGGAGAAGAGGCATAAGAGGATGATACCTAGTATCCGATTAGTCCCTTTTGCGTAGTGGTTATACATCTCCCTTTCTTACACTAGATCTCTATTTATTTGGAGTTGCAGGATTTTATCTTTAAGGAGTTCTTTTTCTAGGTGGATTATATTTAGGATTTGGTTAAGGGTAGGTATTTTGATTAAATTGGATGTATCCGAGTATGAGAATGATGTCCATTTGTTCCAGATTGATTTGAAGGTGATGGCGATTATGTTGATTAGAATTATGTGATATTTACTATTGTAGATGTTGAGAATTGAAGAAGGAGCCCATTCAATATCTTTGAGTTGGAAGTATTTGATTGTGTTTTAGAATTGATGAGTGTATTCAGTGGTGGTTGTTAGGCATTCAAAAAAGATGTGGGTGGAAATAGATTCAGAGACTGTGTTGCACAAGGTGCACTTTTTGTGGTCTAATGGAAGAGATTTGGTAAAGTAGCGGAAAATAATGTTGTGGTGGTTTGGATCTTTAACTTTGTTGATTGTTAGGAGTAATTTGGTACAGTTGATATGGGATTTTTTTTCCATTTTTAGTTGGGAAGGGGTGAGGGGTAGGATTATATATGGAGGAGGTTTGGTTGTATCTATTTGTAGAAGAGGAATAAATTCACCTTCCTTGGGTTGGTAAATATTGGTTTGAGGTTGGGGTTGATTGGGATGGTTTTCTTTAGTATAGCTTTACTTGATATTGTGTATCTAATTTTAACTTTTTAGTGGTATTTCATTTTGTTGTTCTTATTATCCGTTTTGTCATAGATATCAATCAGTTAATGATTAGTTGTAATTAAATTTCAATGAGTCTTTTCAAATTGAAAGGCAAAATAAAAGTATTAGAAATCTATCAATATTAGATATATTAAATTGAAATTATTATAAAATATTGGATGCAAATACTTCTTTTCGAATAACGATTTAGAAAGACTTTAAAAATATTTTCCAATTATATTTATATCTACTTTAAAATACCTATAGAGTCCAAATTATTTAATAATTCGATCAATTTTTATGATAGGATTATATATTTAAAATCATTTTCGGTTTGATATAAATTGGTAAATAAAGATTGGAATCAAAATGTAATAATAAAAATTGCAAATATTATAATAATATTATGGTATATTTATTAATATACTCTTAATATACTGTAAAATCAAATGTTCAACTGAATTCATTCATATTATTTGTATATTAAACTCCTTAACTTCATTATAATTCCATTATTTTATTTTAATTAGATAGGATATTTTAAAATTATCCTTTATTCGGTTATTATTTGTAAATGGTTGATGACAAGAGAATGGATAGATTGGGTAATTACATTTTTACCGCATCAGTTTGTTTCTGTAAATATGTATAATAAATTAAAAATACAAATATATGTTTCTAAACTATATTTAATTCATTGAATAGTTTATTTTGTTTAAGTTGTAGTATACTAAATTATTATTTATTTATTTGGCATGCCCAATAATACTCGAATTCTGTTTTTATCTTACTACTGCTACTTATATATATGTATTTACATTCATATATTGTTGATCTTTTAATATATTTAGAAACGGTATTTCAGTTAACAAAAGAAAAAAATACTAGAAATACAATAGAACTAGAAAAATTCAGTCATTAAATTAATTGTATACAAATACTAAAATTTAGAGTTTTTATAACATTTTTTTTGCTTAAACCCATAATTATGGAAACAGTTGTTGTGATATTATTGTTAATTTTAAAAGAAGTTGTAAGTGAAGCTAAAACATTTATAGTCTGATCACTATCAAATGATTTAATATCTAGTGCAGGTGTGGAAATTGAAATTATAAAATTTAAATTAATATTTGTGTTTGATTTTATTTTTTTTTTTTTAATTACTTTTCAATAAATGGAAACTGTGATCAATAAATCATTCAATAAAAAGAGTACCATTTCAAATTATATAAAAGATTTGAATACATTTAAACATGTTTTAAACTATTATCCAAATATTAAAAAAACACAAAGAGATGAATTACTGTCACCTAGATATCAGCATAATAGTAAAATTGATGAATTTATTAGAATAGCTAAATTCAATAAGAAAATTACTCAATATGATATTGCAACCATGGATATTAGTTCAAGTAAATATAGATATAGATATGTAATTAATTGGGAGATGGTTATTATTAATGACTAACACCTATTAAATGACTCAGTGATACACGATAAAAAAAGAAGAAAGAGTTGGTCAAAATCATTTAGGTTAATGGAAGTTGTATTAAATAGTGAACTTCTACCTGTGAAAAAGTATAATATAGATGAAATATCTACAAAATTACAAAATCTTTTGAAACCACATAAAACTGTAGGTAATTTCAATAGAAATGATAAACTAAATATTGACATGACTTATAAAGTACATTAGATGCATTATATATGATGGTTGGTTATGGATTAGAGTTATATTAACAAATCATGATAATATAAATAAGTTTGATAAATATAAAAGTGAACTAGGAACTTTAATTGATATTGAAGAAAGTGAGTCATCTTCTGATGAAAAAGATACTAAATTAAGAGATGACAATGGACCTACTCACAGTGAAGTTAAATCAGAAAGAGATTCAAAAGAGTCTATAATGTATATTACACATAGACTAAATAGTAAATATTTTATAAAATCAAATAATATACATTTTAAAGATGATCATATAATTCAGTCATTGTCATTAGTGATGGGTTATAGAGATTTACAAATAACTCCTATTGAGGAATCAGATTACTATGACTCAATTAAAGAGATTATTGTAGGTGATTCAAAGAATGATTTGTGTTCGTTATCTGAAAGTGTGGTATCTAAAACAATAAACAATTCAAAAGAAAATAGCACATCACCACCAAAACCTGAAAATTCTGTGAATAATAGACTACAATTTAAAAGAAATGTGCAAATTGAAATTAATACAACTTTACAATTAGGTCATAGTTATATTTCAAAAAATAATAGTATACCTACCTCAACTAAAAAAGTACAAAAAACCCCAATAGAAGTAAAGAAACAATTAAAATTCATAATTTCATTGAATGGTAATAATCCAATCCGAGGCTTAGAAAAATTGGTAGATTTAAAAAGGATTAAAGAACCATATCCTGAACATTTATCAGAATTGTACAACTCCAATAATTCAAAAATTAGTAATATAAAAATCAAAACTACTCTACCTTTTATATGCCCAAATAGTAATTTCAAATAACTAATTTTATTTGAAATATGTAAATAAACAAATATGTACAATGAAAATATATATTAATAGTGAAAAGAGTATATATACATTAATATACTCTATAAATTGGTGGTCAAAGATTGAATAATTGTTGAGATTGGTAATTTTTTTGCTCTGTAACCTTGTTGACCAGACCACATATTTGTATAATTGTGATTATTGGCTTTTTGTGAGAGAGATCTCATTGGTTTTGTGAGTTCATTCTGAACTGGGTATGGAAGTATATTGAGTGACTTTTGTTGATCAATAAGATTCATAAATTCATTTCTGATACCTCTAGCATAACGACCAGAAAATGAACGTGTAATACTAGTTGATCTGTCATTAGATTGAATCATTTGATCTTTATAAGATTCAATTGCAAGACTTTCATTTGAACATATAAATAAACTACCAATTTGAACACCAGCACATCCCATAGAGAGTAATGATTGTATAGCCTGACTATCACTGATAGCACCACTGGCAATAAGAGGAAGTTTACAAGATGATCCAAGAACCTCTGATACCAAAGCTAATAAGCCAACCTGAGGAATGGCATCATGTGTATTATCATCACCTTGAATAAAGCTACCTCTGTGACCACCTGCTTCCCATCCTTGAAGATGAATTAAATTTACCCCATCACTCTCAAGAATCAAAGCCTCTTCCAAACAAGTAGCAGTACCAATAAGTATACTCTTTGGATTATGTTTCTTAATCTTCCCCATTAACTCTTTATCCAGTCTACCAAATGTAAAACTAATGATATCAATACCCTCTTCAAGAATTACATCAATTTGTTCTCTATAACTATGAAATTTCATAGTTTCCATAGAATATTTCTCAATATCTACATTTTGAAATTCTTTTGGAATACCACTAGTCAAAATTGATTTCATTGCTTCAAAATCCTCTTTAGAGTATTTTACATCACTACTGTTGGTGAATAAATTTACAGCAAATCTCTTGTCAGTCAATGTTTTGGTTTTCTTAATAACATCACGAGTTTGTTCTTTACTCATTCCACCTAATGGTAATGAACCTAGAATACCACATTCACAACTACTAGCAACCATCTGTGGGCTTGTAACACCTAACATTGGTGATTGAATTATAGGATATTTAATATTCAATATATTTCTAATCATTCTAAATTATTACTTCAAAAAGTATTTAAAAAAAAAAATTAACTTTTAGACATTGTTTATAAATGATTTATTAAAATGTGATGATTGAAATGAATCAGAGTAGAAACTTATCAAACCGCCTTTTTTTTAAAAATTTTTATTTAGTAAAAACAACAACAAAGAAATAGAGATATACCACACATGATTGTAAAAAGATGGATATTCAACTAAAAAAACATATAACCAAAGTATTTCTATTAAATGGGCTATCAGTGAAAGCTGATGCTATGAAATATCTATTGAAAATTTTAACAGAAAATAAAAATCAATTAACTATAATAGATGATATAATCAAGAATATTGATAAAACAACATGTATTTATACTTTATAGAATAATAGTTAGAGTAAATGTACATTTATTAATTGTATTTGTTGAAATTACAGTAAAAGGGAACTTTATAGATCAAATTATTATAGAAAAATCAATTAAAGAGATAAATGTAGCATCGGATAGTAATCTAATGGAAAAAGAGATATTTAAAGTTACTAATGCATTTGATATACCAAGCTATACATATGATCAAAACCAGAAATTATTTATAAAGTAGGTTTTTATAGAGATTAGATGTATATCTATTTTATTAGATATATTATATGATAAATCTGAATATTAAGATTTATAATGAAATATAGGAATGAAAAAGCAAATAAATCATTACATGGAGATGCAAAATCAAAATCAGAACTGTATAGAAAAAGATATCAAAATGTATTACAGAGAATTGAAAGACATGCATTCTTTGCAACACCTTCAATACCATCACAATCATTAAAGATGCAGTTTAATAGTATAACACCTTTGAGTTCATTGTTGGGAAATTCAGGTTCAAAGTATGTTTTAGGGACAATATCACAAATAACAGAGGGTAACTATTTTCTAGAAGATTTGAATACCAATGTTCCATTAGACCTATCCAATGCCATATTTGAATATGGTCTAATTACAGAGAATTCAATAGTACAGGTTTATGGTGAATTTAGAGATGGTGCATTTGTAGCTGAAAAGATTGAGTTACCACCTATAGAACCTCGTGAGATTTCCATGCACTATCTACATGGAATCGATCTATTTGATGGATCCAATGATACAATTGGACAATCTAGTAGTGCAAGGTCACGTCAACTCAGAGAACAATACGAAAAATATGAAAAGGAAAAAGAAGATAACTCCATTCTCTATCTCTCTGATGTCTATCTTGACAATCCTAAAGTCATGGAGAAATTAAATGTCATGTTTATGGGATACTCACAAATCCCACCTTTTGCTATCATCATGATGGGCAATTTCACAGAGAACCCACTTCTCAATGGCAAACAGTACCAATTAAAAGCTTACTTTGATCAATTAGCATCCATCATTTGCAAATATCCACTAATTAGAGAGAATACTAGATTTGTGTTCGTGCCTGGTCCTACAGACCCTACAGGTTTGCATCTTAATATTTTACCAAAGTTCCCTATTCCCAATGTTTTTGTAAAAGATTTCCAATTACGTGTTCCACATAGCACCTTTACAACCAATCCCTGTAGAATTAGATATTGTACACAAGAAATTGTTATATTTCGTGACGATCTCCAAAATAGAATGAGAAGACATTCCATATTGGAACCATCATCACCAACCAACAAAGACAGTGACGATGAAATGGATGGTCAAAATTCTGAAATTCATATATCTCAACATGTTTGTATATCTTAGATTTATCATAATTTATTAAAGATATAAATACTTATATCTATGTGTTTTTTTGAAAAAACTATAGATTTTAGGAACTATATTTAGTAACTCTCATCTTTGTAATTTACCACTTGATATTAGACCTGTTTATTGGAATTATGATCATACATTATCATTGTATCCGTTACCTGATGTTCTAGTTATGGGTGATAAAGCAGACTCTTATATTCATCAACTAGAAGGTACACACTGTGTCAGTATATCATCATTTTCAACCAACTTTTCATTTATACACTATACACCATCCGATAAAAATAATAATTTTTCTAATCTATCTGATGTCACAATGGACAATTTCAAAGACACCTCAGAAGATAAAGAAATGTCTGATGTTGTTGATGACAAAAATAGTATTGACAATGATAACAATCTCCATATAGATGATAATAACAATAATAATTATAATAATAATAGTGAGGATGGGGAAGATGATGGTCAAGATTTAAATTCCAGCATCAATAGTGATCAAGATGATACTGACTCTAAAAATATAAAATCCAATCTGGATTTTAGTTTAGAGGATTCAGATTCAGAAGACGATAAGGAAACGATTGATTTATAATAAATTTTTGACTTCAAAAATCAACAACCTCAAATTTTTTTTTTTTTTTTTTACGATTTGATTGATCATTATTATAATTACAGCAAAAGATATCTGATCAAATATCTATTTTATTTTATTTCCACATTTTTATTTTCTCCTCATTCCACATTAAACACAAAAATATATATCTCAATATATACATATAACCAATCACCTTACATCACCACAATATCTTCAAAGTTGATTTATATATAATTAGTGTTTGTGTGCTTGTACTTTATTAATATTAATTTTATTTTTTTTTAAACTAAATCGGTTAGGAAGGCTAAATTTCGGAAGGACCTCCAAAAGGTGATTTTTTAAATTATTTTTTTTTTTTTTTTTTTTTTTAAGGTTAAATTTGAATCAATCGCAAAACACACAATCACACAAAACACATTTAAATTACAATCACAATCTTTTTTTTTTATTATTATTGTTATGTATTTTTTTCAGAGATCAGTTATATAAATAATCGATTCAG